>CM076850.1:52248303-54648303 GCA_039519185.1 Astragalus membranaceus
GTGCTCTTGGGTATAGTGTATTGTTATTTGTTTAATTGTTTATTATTATTTGATATTTAATTGTATTATTTAGATAATAATGATAATGTATTGTTATTATTATAAGTGTTATTATTATTATGATTTTTAAGACTATAATATGTTTATTTGTGAGTGCAAAAATGATTTAGGCCTTTTTATAATAAAACCCATTTCTTAGTTTTCAAAAATACCCACTTATTTAATTCAGACTTTACTGCACGCACCCCCTTATTTAATTCGCACACCTCCTTGTCACTTTAAAGTTTAAACCCTAAGCACTCTCGCTCATGTTGTGCAGTGAAGTGCAGCCGCACTGTCCATCATCAATGACTAGTCTCTCTCTCTCTTCTCAGTCCTTTTCTCTGTTGTTTGATCACCAAAATCTACCAAACTTCACAATCCTTTACAAAATCAGCTACCGAATCCATTTATGGTGTTATTTTGGTCATCAGAGACCGATATTATACCGTATTTCTTTTCTATATCTATGATTCTGGACACTACGGTTATAATTTTGAAAAACCGAGACCTTCTTTAGACTCACTAAAGAGAATACTTTCATTTTCTCCTATTATATTCACAAATCGAGACATATTAAAAATGGGTCCCATTATCGTTATTTGTCACCGTTCTTCATTACTGTTGAGCACCACTCAAGAGAATTCACAGTTCGTTCATTCCTTTGATCTTGACGGACATTCAAATCATCTAAAGATCCTCTCCTTTGCTGTTTTAATTTAAGTCTAAATTCTTGGTAAGTACATGTTCTTCATATTCAAGTCATTTCTTTTAGTTTATAAAAATCATAAGAACGTATTTTTGACATATCTTTCGCTACTGACGTCGGAATCACGTGCCGTTTGAAGCTACACGCTCGTAGAAATGTCCTTGACACTATAAAAACAAGATTTTATCCTTTCAGATCATACTTTCGTGTAAGTCTCTGAGCCCTAGATTTTTTGGCCCTTTTAGTCCATAGGGTCAAATATTTAATA
This sequence comes from Astragalus membranaceus, assembly GCA_039519185.1. Classification (NCBI taxonomy): domain Eukaryota; kingdom Viridiplantae; phylum Streptophyta; class Magnoliopsida; order Fabales; family Fabaceae; genus Astragalus; species Astragalus membranaceus. The sequence goes on from CM076850.1 coordinate 52,249,320, forward strand.
CCGTACATTTGCCTTTTGTTATTTGTGACTTCTGGGATCATTAATGAACTAATATAAGAGTGATATAATTATGTTTTGAGGACTTGATGAGTTGTTGTTTTTGCTTTGGACTCCCGTTCGTGATCGCTCGTGTTCGAGGTATGTTGGAACAATTACGAACACACTGACGAACACGAACAAAATAGGCTGAGTCGCGGACTAGGTCGCTCTCTTTAAGACGTTTCGCGGCTCTGCCCAAGGTGTGCAAGCAGTCTCTCCTAGCATCGTCGTCCCCAGGATAAAACAGCCTTCTCAGAAAATAAATATGATCTTCCCTGCACCTAAGAAAACCACCATACTCACACCCCTTTCTCTTTATTTTACTGCTCGGTATTCTTATTCTTTTCTCAAAATGAGAAGTATCTTTCTCTCTATATTTTCTGATCGTGTGTATAATATATCATATATCATATATATGTATCTGAAAAAACTTTTTTCAACCCATGTTCTTTCAAAAGCTTAGATAGAAAACCATTAAACGTAAAAATCCCATCCGAAGAACCTTTTTGATGATCCTTTAAACTAGTTGAAACGGAAAATAATTGAAACCATTAACTTTCTTTAAAAAGAAACAAACGGCTCTTATATATAATTACGGAAAATCCAAAACGGCTCCTCATAATGATTTCCAAAGTACAAAACGTTCATATCCCTTTAAAGGACATAAATACATGCAACGTTCAAAGCTTAATGAATTAACAATAATAATTACTTTAAAAAATGTTTTCAAACTTAGAATCAATAGATTTAAAATTGGTTTTAAATCATAGTTTTTTCAAACGTAAATATTGGAAAAATAAGATTCTAAAAAATGTTAAATAAATTATTATATTATTTTCAAATAAAACACAAAATACAACAAGGTAAGATGAGGGAGATGATAACTAGGGAACATGGTAGTTTATAATGCAATTGACATAACTTGGATGTCCCATGATCCTGTCTTACGTTGACAATATATTTGTGTGTAAACCATTGTATGAGCAATAGATTTTATATATTTTAATCTATAATTTATTTATCTCCTTGTAAGGGTAAAGACTCTATTATGATGTGATAATTTTGATGATCTGTGTAAATGCTGTGCTGTTTTTGAACATGTTATGCCTATATGTTGTTATTATTGCGTTTGTTATTGTTGTTATGAATGTTGTTGACGAAGATTAGAGACCAATTTGATGAGATTGAGTCTCGTCGGACTAATCTCCATAGAGGAGGTATGATTGTTAATGTAGGTGTAATAAGCATAACCACAAGTTAACACCAAACATACACAAACTAATTACAAATAATACTGCTTTCTTTTGAGACTTTGGCTGAAAAAACTAAAACATACATTAAATTCAACCCAACGAACAACACCACTGATTTTTGATAACTATGGAATAATAAAATCAGCACTAAACTAAAGTAAAACTCTATTTTCAGGAAAGCCCTAAATTCAGCAAACAACAACTTATAAATCCGCAACAACAACTAATAAATCCCTATTTCAGTTAAAGCCCTAAATCAGCAACAACAAACAACAACACCAACTGATAAATCCCTATTTCAGCAAAGCCCTAAATCACCAAAACCCTAAATCGGTTAAATAAAAATCAAAATACTTAAAAGGAGAATTTGAGAGATAAGTGGTTATGCGATGGTGGTGATCCAGTTTAGAGGCAGGAGGCAACAGCTGCGGCGAAGAGGCGGAGAAACGGGGCGGAGACGAAATGGAGAGGAGAGCCGTGAGGTGAAGGAGAAGGACATGCTATCGTGGTGGCCACTGGAGTAGAAACGAACCTGAAAAGGTGAAATCGAGGGAGAAACAAACTTCAAATAAAATTAGATTAGGGGTAGAAGCTTCACGATCTATGATTTCGAAGGATCTAAGAAAGAAGAAAACGGTTAGGGTTTTAGTTTCTTTGAGAGTGAGAGAGGGAGACTGAGAGAGGATGCTGCAGTGGAAGAGAAGAAGAAGAGAAGTGAAGGAGGAACAGTGGTGTTGGGTGGTGGGGCGGCGTCGTCGAGCTGATGAGGGTTTTGAGGGAGAGAGTGAGAGAGGGAGACTGAAATGAGAGAGAAAGAGTGTGAGGGAAAATGAGGGGTCTCGATGAAGATAATGATTAGAATGCATTTTCTATAACGGGTGAATATGTGACCCGATATGGAAAATGCAAATTAGAATTTTCTATAACGTTCATGTGGCAACCGATATAAAAATTGTAATTTTAATTACAAAACTGCCACCACGTCAGTTTTAACAGCAGACCGTTTTTAACCGATATGAATGACAGTTATAAAATACATTTTTTCCACTAGTGAGTTAGTACCGATGAACTCTAGGGTAGTAGACCTTACATAACACTTGAATAAGTTAATGGTGAAATTATATGGGTTAGATAGCCTATAAGTTGAAGATTGATGATGTACTTTTGGTTTAGACCGTATTTAAGTAAAGTAACAAAGTTAAACTCTAGTACAGAAAATTGGGTTGATGATATTGAGGTTCCTAGTTGTTTGATGGTTTAATTGGGAATAAGAATGACTTAGAATGCTTTCTACACATAGAAGTAAATGTTAATTGATTAGGTAGATATTATTAACTTATTAGAGTAGTGTAAATCACCCGGGAGATGATTTGGACTCATCTTAATCTATTAGAGGTAAAATGTTAAGCAGTTTAGGGAAGTTAAGATCACCCAAGAGATGTTTTAGAGTTGTGTTAATAGATTAGAAATGACCATTAATCGATAAGAACAATGAAGAATCATCTAGGAGACACTTTGGAGCTTGTTAATCGACATGGACTAAGCTATTAATGGATTAGGACTATTCTAGGTGTGTTTTGGATGATGATGGTTGACCATTCCTAAGTTAGTTTTTAGTGACCTTAAACCATAGATGATGATCAAATGATTTTAAACCATAGAGAGCCTTAGGAAACACTAAGAAATGGATCGAACCAAAATGATAGAGAAAGACATCGTTAATTGGGATGTAGATGACCACATGACAAGTAACCACACAGTTCACGATACTCTTGGACTTAGGAATCCTTAGGGAAGCTGATAATGATGATGTTCAACGGGTTTACTTATTTAAGGAGCCTTGTCGTAGTATGGGCAAGGACTCATCCCAGTATGGGCGAGCCGTACATCAAAGGATGGTGATGATGATAGGTGGGGTGGTAAGCAAGCGATTATGGGAGTAGTAATAGAGACGGCCCCGACCCAGCCTTGCGGGTAGGCCTAGTGGGGGGGGGGGGGGGTCCTAAGTGGGGCACTATTGGGGCGTTCTACAAAACACTTGGTACCCTGACTAGACTCTATCTATTGCCCGGGATGTGAGGGGTGGATCAAGATGTATTGACAGAGTAGTTGACATTTTGAGCGTGGCGTTGGAGTAGTGGGTATTAGGATTGCGTTGACGTTGTAGTCTTAAGACCGTACGTGAGGTCAGGACATTGAGGATTAGATGACAATTAGTTGATGGTTGTTGATGTATGCGTGTTATGTTTGTTGTATCCACTACCGTTTATTGTTTCTTATATTGTGTGATTTCCCCACTCTTCTTTGTGCCTACTCGTGACAATTAGTTGATGGTGATGCACCTGTCGACGTGGGTGCCGAGAAGTAGTTCGCGCGGGATGAAGACTTTTGTTATTATGTATTGATTATTCGTTTGTTCGTCAAAAGTTGTAATAAGTGGTAAAAGCTCTGAGACATGTGACACAAGAGTTACATGGGGGTTTTTACTTTGCTTTTGTTGTTTGTTTGATTTGTATTTTCGCATTGGTGATACTTGTTATTTCATTTGACTATAAAGGTTTTTATAAAGACAAATTTTCTATTAATTCTTTTATTTACGTCACGTTTTCCAAACGGGGTAGCGGGTGTCACATTTAGGATAAAAAATCCTTATGCTCAAATGAAATAACAAGTCTCACTAACAAATGTGGAAAATGATCAGAGAGATTTCGGTTGCCAATCCATTTTCCTGAAACACCCCACATATCATTCAAACCTTTGGTAATAAGAAATCTATCCAATCTACTCATAGAGATGCCATCCGAGCAAATGTAAGAGAACTTCTTGCCTGACACAAGAACATCAATTAATTCCATATTCACTATGAAATTGTTAAAGTCTGAAATCTCCTGCAATGAACTTCCGTCAACCCTCCCCTTCCTCTCTCCCTCATTAGTCATCGCATTAAAATCTCCAACAACACACCATTCACCTGTGCCATAATTTCCTCCAGAAGCCTCTGTTTCGCCGCTATGGAGCAACAAGCATAAATTTTGACAATATATATTACCATATCCTGTACGACAATGCTAACACCAACAAAACCAGACCCAATAAAAGTAAACGAAATACTTCATGAACCTACTAACCAAGTAGATAAAATCCCCCTTGATAGACCTTGGGAGGGTTTGGCACACCAACCAAACAACGGATTACCTAACAGAAAACCCACTCCACTATCAATTAAGACCCCTAGTTTCTTGCACACAAACAAAATCAACCTTTCCTGATGAAATTAGAGATTCAAGCTGGCATCGTTTCGCACGATCGCCCCACCCACAAATGTTTAAAGATAGCAAATTTATGAAACACCGGTGTTAGGCACCTCCTTGTTCCTTGCTGCTTGATCTCTCATCTCCCCTTTAGCAATCAAGTCAACATAACGATCATCAGCAAGAGTTCCTTCAACCCCCTATCTCTTCGCTACCTCCCAAACCCTTCACCCACTGATTTCCTCTGTAACACCCAATATTTATTATTGCATTTGACGATAATAAAACTTGAGATGGAGTCCGCACAAAGAATCGTCACTGCCGAGAAAAGAGAAAATTAATTTTCCACACAACCTTCGGACACAACAGTAGCATCGCCATTGAACTCTGTGGATGGAGCAGCGCATTCAACGAGCTCATGTGAGACCTTCTTCGGCTTGCCCATTTTTGGCTTTCTTTTAAGCCTTATTGACACATATCTGTGTGCTTTCATAGTTCTAGTACGGCTCCTTTGTTTGATGCACGATGGCCCAACTTGGTTTTGCACTGAAGAGAGCTTGATTTGGTTGATTCAAATTGTTCCCATCCAAAAGCTCATGGGCTATAGGGGAGAATTTGGGGTCCGAATCCAGAGCCGGTGATACGACCTTGCTTGTGTAACACCTCGGTATTTCTAACATGTAGAGAGACCGAAGATGCACAGATGCGGAAGTTCAGACGACACAGTTCCTGTTTAAGTTTTGGATATACAAACTTTTTCCGAATTAAAAACATAATCGGAAACAACATTACTTCATAAAATAGAAGTTTATCGGTTTCATACCGAACGAAATACAATATCCAAGTCCAAAACCAAACAGAAACATAAAGTGGTTCGTAAAACTCATAACCAATACAAGTTATACAACCAAAAAGAACAACAAAAGGACAAAGGATAAATATGACTAAGTCTTCAGCACCTCCAAGAGTATATCAACTACTCGTGCACAATAGTCTTCCTTTTTCCCTGCTTCTCTGAAAAACAACAAATATGGATTGGGTGAGATAACATTATCTCAGTGAGTCCTACCGTGCCCCCTCACCGACACTCGGTTCAATTTATGAAACTGTTATAACATATTTTCAATAGCCATCACAAGCTACAAATTAGGGGTGTTCGCGGTGCGGTTTGGTTCGGTTTTGAGCAAAAAAGTGCACCAAACCGCGAGGTAAAAAATAGATGCGGTTCGGTTTGGTTCGGTTGGCTTCAAAAAAAAAACCAAACCAAACCAAACCAAAGCGGTTTGGATTGGTTCGGTTTTGTTCGGTTTTTGATGAGACAAAATAATTAACCTGGCAATATAATTCAACAATTCAACATAAAATCAGTGCACAATTCAATATAATTCACCACTGCACAGCACCTGGCAAAATAAATCAACATAATATAATGTTCCACAAGTGCACCACCTGGCAATTATAATATTTCAAACATAATATAATGTTCCACAATTCACCAACAATTCAGCAATTCAACATAATTCTGTTATTCTTCAGTCATTACGTACCCACTAAGCTTATAATGAACACAATGAATTCGCTTATAATGAACTCATAGCAGTAATATTTATAATGTCTGGCACTGCATTATCCACTTGAAGAAGAGAGTCTTCAAACATAATATAATGTTCCACAATTCAACATAAAATCAGTGCACAATTCAACAAGTCTCCAAACATAATTCAACAAGTCTTCAAACAGAAAATAAAATCTAATTCAACAAGTCTAGAAAATAAAATCTAATTCAACAAGTCTCTAGCAAGTCTCCAAGGCATTATCCACTACTCCAGCAAGTGTCCTACAAAGCAAATCAGTAAATAAAATCAGTAACTAAAATCAACAAATGATAAAGTAATAAAATCTAACAAGATTCAACTGGATTCAAGTACATACCATTTCATTTGATTTAGCTCGAAAATACATCTAATCGTCATCCGATTCAATATCAGAAAGTCCTTCATTCAGTTGTGGGATCGGAGCAAGTTCTACGAATGTATCAAATATATTAACCAACGTTAGACAAAATAAATAATTGTAATTTCACAAAACAGAATTTACAAATCATATATACCTTCTTCCAGCTTTTCCAAGTCTTCCAAGAGCTCTTCAATATCCACCGACAAAGGGGAGGATCTTAGCCAATTTTGTGCACAAATTAAAGCCTCAACAGTGTGTGGTGTAAGAGAGCTCCTATAAGAACTAAGAACTCTACCTCCAGTAGAGAAAGCGGACTCCGAAGCAACAGTAGATATGGGCATAGCCAATATATCTCTAGCCATTAGACCAAGAGTAGGGTATTTAGTAGAATTTACCTTCCACCAATTCAAGATGTCAAAATCTGGACATTTCTTCTCCCTAGGCTCTGTGAGATACATATCCACTTCATTTTTACTGAGATTCTGATCTAAGTCCATGTCCTTCTCAAATTCATCATCAATTTGATCAGAAGATGCAACAACATCTGATATTTCCACTCCTTGTGTAGCAATTTCAGCTTGTCCTTCATTATAGAAATCCCTATAGCTCTCAAACATTTTGTATAATGTTTCCTTTACCTTTTCACACAAAGAATCAGCAACCTCCTTCTCATAACCCTTATTCAAGCCCCACCTAATAAACTGAAACTTACGCCGAGGATCAAAAATCACAGCAACAAAGACCAACATATTCATCTTTGTGACATCCCCCCAATACTTACTATATTTAGCCTTCATCTTTTCAGCCATTTTTGCAAGTAATGGATCACCAAGTCCCATCCAATTCTTGAATGCATCCAATATAGCACAATGTTCAATGAAATATGCAGAAGATGTTACATAGGTTGAACCTGACACCTTCTTAGTGATTTCAAAAAACAATTTCAAAAATTTCACAAAACACTTGGCATTTTCCCAATCCTCTAATTTTGGTATACCACATTGCAACGTTGCATACTCAACACACTTCTCACCTAATCTCTTAAAGGCCTTTTGAAATATCAATGCACGTTCAAGCATAAGGTAGGTGGAGTTCCACCTAGTAGGACAATCCAACTGAACTGTAGACTTGTCTTGTATCCTAACTTCCTTAACACATGTTTTAAACCTATCCAAACGACCAGCTGATTGACGAACATATCGAACTGCACTCCTAATTTTTATAATTGAAGAATGCATGTCCTTCAATCCATCATTGACAGTAAGATTAAGAATATGTGCACAACACCTAACATGCAAATGTTCCCCTTTTAATGGATGTGAATTCCAATCCTCCATTCTACCTTTTAGGTAACTTATAGCAACATCATTAGAACTAGCATTATCAACTGTGATTGTGAAAACCCTATCAATTATCCAACCCTCCAAACACTTTTCAATCTTTTTGCCAATTATCTCTCCCCTATGAGACGTAATCGGACAAAAATTAAGAATTCTTTTATGCAACTTCCAATCTTGATCAATGAAATGTGAAGTAAGAACCATATAGTTAATATTTTGCACAGAAGTCCATGTATCAGTTGTTAGAGACTAACACTTTGATTTGTTTTAGTAAACATGCTTATTAACTTATGTTTCTCACTTGTGTAAAGAGCCAAACAGTCCCTAGCAATTGTAATCCTTCCGGGAATCGGGAGTCTAGGTTGTGCAACACTCATAAAATGACGAAATCCTTCATTTTCAACAAACGAAAAAGGCAACTCATCTACAATTATCATTCTAGCTAAAGCTTGTCTACATGTATCAAGATCAAAATGGACACCAACAAGTGCACTACCATTTCCTTTTCCATCTTCTTTTTGAACACTAAGAGTGCTTTGAGTAGGATCACGCAAATTTTGGGGAAACTTCTTACATTGTTTCTCCAAATGTTTTTTTAAAGTAGTGGTACCATTTATATGTGAATCACATGCATAAGATGCCCCACACCAATTACATTTAGCCCGTTTATTTGAAGCATTCTTTGTAAAATATTCCCAAACCCAAGATTTAGGCCTACAAGGTTTTCGTTTACCTGGATCTCCACCATTAGGTTCTTCATTTGCATTTGTAGGTGCTTCTCTGGTTTTCCTCTTCTTTTGAGGATTAGAACCTTCCACGGTTTGCGGTTCCGTTGTTGGCATGAGTGAAGGGCTATTTTCAGCCTGCAAATGACATAAAATAGAACATTAGATAAAGTAAGAATGGCAACTACGGCAGCAACTATTCAGATTCATTAAATTGTGATAGGGGAGCAATTACCTGATTTTCGATCACAGAAACATCTGGGGCAGCAACTACGGCAGCAACTGAGTTTACTTCGGTATCAATGGTCATGTCTAAACAATGATATAACAATGTAATAACATAATCAGGCACTAATAACAATAAACTGAGAAACTAAGTGAAACTAATAACAATGTATTGAGAAACTAAGTGAAACTATTAACAGTGTACAACAATCGACTGAGAAACTAATAACAATAAACTGAGAAACTAAGTGAAACTAATAACAATGTATTAACAGTGTACAACAATAAAATTAAGTGAAACTAATAACAATAAACTGAGAAAAAAACTGAGAAATTAAGTGAAATTAAGTGAAACTAATAACAATGTATTAACAGTGTAATAACAAGCACAATGTAATCGAACCATAAAGCACAATGTATTAACAAGCACAATGTATTAACAGTGAAACTAATAACAGTGAAACTAATAACAATGTATTAACAGTGTATTAACAGAGAGAATGAACTGATTAATCGAACCACAATCGAACCAAAATGAACTGAGAAAAAATGTAACAACAATCGCTGAGAAAAAATGAACTGAGAAACGAAAATGAATCAAGAATGAACTGAGAAAAAATGAACTGAAGAATCGAACCTGTGAGAGAGATAAGATCGGTAAGCGTTGCGCGATAGAGATCGGTTGCGAGAGATAGAGATCGGTAAGCGTTGTGCCGTGCGTTGAGAGTGAGAGAGATCAGTAAGCTTTGAGAGAGACCGAGATCAGTAAGCAAGCTTTGCGCCGTGCGTTGAGAGTGAGAGAGATCAGTAGGTGTCTGCGTGAAGCCGTGAATCGTGGCGTCTGGGTGGTCGCTGCGCAGCGCTCGCTGAGAGAGTGAGTGAGATAGGGTTTGTGCAATTGTGATTTATGCGTGCGTGAAAGTTGAAACTGAACTGTGGTGAGAGATCAGAAGATGCAACAACAGAGTGAAACTGAATTTTTTTTATTTTGGTCCAATAGAGTGAGTGAGATTGGGCTGCGTGAGTGAGAGATCAGAGATGGGCTGGTGTGGCCGTGTGGGCCTAGTAATAGTATATTAAAAAAAAATGCAAATATTATTTTAGCGGTTTGGTTTGGTTTGGTTCGGTTTCTGAAATGAGAACCGAGAACCGAACCGAACCGCTCGGTTCAGTGAAAAAAAAACCGAACTAAACCGCAAGAAATCGGTTTTTTGCGGTTTTCGGTTTGGTTTGGTTCGGTTTGCGGTTCTCCTATTGGTTTGGTTCGGTTTTGAACACCCCTACTACAAATCGAAATGCCGACTGTACAACAACTACGAATCCCGGCAAATCGTGTTCTTATCTTAGCTTAACATGAAACGGCTGTACAACGACTACGAATCCCGAATCATAAGCTATAAATTGAAATGCCGACTGTACAACGACTACGAGTCCCGACAAATCGTGTTCTCATTTTAGTTTAGCATAAATCGGCTGTACAACGACTACGAATCCCGATAACCCACGAATAGACCGCGCCAAAACGTATACAGGGCCTAGGTAAGGGATCATGACTTCCCTCCCTAGTATGCTACTTGTCGGATCGTCACCCAACGCGATACATATGACAATACGTATCAATTCTCGAGAATTAGATAATTTTATATCTTTTCGATCACCAAAGGATCTATCACATAGTCTTTTTAGATAATTTATATCCATACGATCACCAAAGGATCAATCACATAATCTTTTTAGATAATTTATATCTTATCGATCTATAACCCGTTTAGATGAATTTAATAGTTTAAATATCCGGCATTATAATCACATTGTAACGTATTATTGACTTATAACCCGTTTTGATGAATTTATAAACATCCGGCATTATAATCAAAAACAATTGACATATATAACATACATATATTTGGTCAATCCATCAGTCGGTGTACCCACACGTGTACTACGGTTTCGTTTCTCGATCAAATAAGTTTTCAAAGCTCTTTTCCAAAATCATAAGTTGAACAAGTTCCAAACAGGGTTTTCAGTAGGCCAATTGCCTTAAAATTTAGGCTAAAGTGCTCCCGGGGTCCCTTATCTTTATTTAAAGTAACGAATTAGTCCTTTATGTTTTTTTTGTCCCAAATAAGTCATTTATCTTTCAAATTTTTGACACATAAATCCTTTTCCGTTAATAGTGCTGATTTATGTGTCAAAAAAAAGGATTTATGTGTTAAAAATTTGAAACATAAAGGACTGATTTGGGACAAAAAGGATTTATGTGTCAAAAATTTAAAACATAAAGGACTGATTTGGGACAAAAAAAAGATAAAGGACCAAATCGTTACTATAAATAAAGATAAGGGACCCCGGGAGCACTTTAGCCTAAAATTTAATAGGAAAGAGATTAGAAAAAGTTCGGGATTGAACGGAGCGACGAAGCGAGAAAACGGAAGCCGGTAATAGATCCCCATGCACGGTCCGTGCCCAGGGGCGCACGACCCGTGCGTGATGCACCTCAAATGTCTGGCTCTATCAGAAGGGGACGCACGATCCGTGCCCAGGGGCGCACGATCCGTGCGTCCTGTAAAAGTCACATTCAGTCATTTCAGAAGCAGGCGCACGATCCGTGCGTCCTGTAACTGTTACAGAACACTCAGTATTTTCTCGAATCGAATCTCCGATCGCGCCCAATTTGATTCCCAATTTCAATCCCCCTGAAAAACAGAAAAGTTCTAGGCATTCCAGAATATGTGTACAGTACAAATAATTCTTCAAAAATCATTTCCAACACTTATCATTTTTCCAAAAACCGTAAAATATCAGTTTTAGCAAAATTGTTTCTCGACTCTGAAAATAGTTCGAAATTGAAACTGTTGCCATGGAACTCAACACCAAAATCATTTCAGAATATGGTAATTTCCCTAATCGTGAGTAGAACTCACCGTGATGTCGATTTCGCTAGGAGCTTCCACCGAGACACGGAATGACCGAAACGTAAAACGCGCGAACGAGAACCGAAGGCACCAACTGGAGCGAAACAGCAACCTCTTCTACCGAATCACTTGAAACTGAAGCAAATCTTCAAGTTAGTGATTGACTCTCCTCTCCACTTTCGAACATCGACACCAACCCTTCCTCTTGAGCGTCAAAACCGTGACATGCAAGCCACCACAACTCAGAACTTCATTCTCTTCAACCTTGAAGGTTCAAATTCGAAAATGGTGTATAGAGAAAGGGTGAGAATCCGCTCCTGACTTTGGTACCATTGGATTCAGAATCAGAAATGGAGTAGAGAGAGGTTTAGAAGACTTACATGCAATGACAAGTTGAGAAGCTCTCCTCTCCTCTTCTTCCTCTTCCCTTCGCCCCACTCTCCTCTCTCTCACTTCTGTTTTTCCTTTCTTTTCTTTCAGCTGGAGAAATGGTTGAGTGTGAGGTGAGGCTAAGTTCAGTCCTAGTTGAAGCATTAAAGAGGGGTAAAAGACAGTTTTGCCCTTGGTCCATTAAATGATGGTTTTGGTGCTGAAAATTCCTTTCGGTACAAAACTTCCTCGATTAATCGGGTTCGGATCCGAAATTTCTCAATTCTTTCGGTTCGTAATTAATTATAATCTTCGTAATTATATTTTAATAACTAGGGGTGTGAAAAGACAGATTTGCCCTTCAGCCCCAATTCCTCATTTAACTATGAATAGGCCACCCTTTAATGGAGAATAGGTTTTCTTGACAAATTTCCCGACATATTAATCCCCGAGACACGACCAATTATTCCCACAAATAATTAATCGGTCTTAGGTATCATAGTACGAGTCTTTAAAAATTAGGGATGTTACAGCTTGTCGTTTCACCAACACTGCTAATCATAATGATCAGAATTCAAATCATTTGAGGCCCCACCCAACATGGATTGATTCTCAATATTCCTTAAAATCCTCTCATCACCGGATTTTCTTACCTCATAATTACCAAAATTTCCGTTATTACAATTACCTTCCATAACCGCACCTGCCTAGGATCTTGGGGATTATTAAGAGAGGTCATAAATGCTACCGCTCCCTCATCTTTGTCGTCGAACTGATGATGATCATCAAAAAAGTCTTCCCCGCAGGGATTCGAGTCATCGTCGGAGTTCGAGTTGTCACCATGGACTTTAGAGCTTATCCCACTCCATTGAAGTGGACCACACCAATCCTTTATTACCTTAATATAAAACGGATTATTGTTAACACTCACCTTAAACCCCTTGTTAAGTGTCTCCGTTGTTGTAGTACACACCAAGATACGAGCCACATCAAACAATCTTTTCCTGGCAGTGTTGTCATTTGAGTTGATATAAACGCCCACATACTCTGAGAGTTTGGTGAAAAACTCAACATTCTAAGCATGCACCGGAATCCCATGGCATCTCAACCAGGTTAATATTTTAGAATCTACATCCGAGCGTTTCCATGGACGAATCCATTTCAACGATTGATACAGCCAATCCTGCTCAAGATCCTTATCAGTTGTAAAATTCCAATCGCACAAAGTATCCTCTCCTCCCTTCTCCCCAGTTGTAAAATTGCTGTGCACGAAAAGAGTGACTTGTCTTTTGCCTCCATATCTGTTGTACCACCTTATGTTTTTGTACTACCTAAGGTTGTTGCACTACATTCGTCCTAGGTTGTGCTTCCTGTTGAAATTCACGATGGAATCTCGGTAGATTAACGTGAAGTTTTTCTTCCTTCACAAAGATGTTATCCAAAACTACCGCTATTCTTTCCAGTTATTTCACGTCATAGAAATGAACAAAGCCAAATCTCCTCCCATTACCATCTCTCCTTGCCGGAATCACAATCTCCTTCACCTTGCCGTAACTAGAAAAGACATCATACATATCTCTAGCCCAATAACTAATAGCGAAATTAGAGAAAAAGAATGTTGTGAAGTTCCTATCGTTGTCATTAACCCTATTAGATCTTGAAGCTATGTCTATAGACTTCTTTCCTCCCCAGCGTTTGCCCCTCTTATACCTCCCGTGACTAACCTTTTGCTAGCTATTGTGCGAAAAGTAGTTGTGCAAGTGTGCACAATCGCAACAAGTGATCAACAAATTAGTGAACCAGACAATATTAGTGAACCAGACAAAATTGTAACAACAAGTTTTGGGTATAAAAAGTAAGGAAGTTGTGCGAATAATTAATAAAAGGATTACATGTTAAGTAAAATGAGTTAGACTGCTTTTCACTAAGTAACTTCTTTATGGTTAAGTGTTATAACACCCGTCGCTATAACATTGAATGTTGTAGCATATGATGTTGTGCTTTTCAGTCACTGACGCCAGGGTTTCGTTACAAGACTCTTATGTCTAAGTTCTAAATAAGTTCACCCCTGTATAATAAAGAACCCACAATGTTCACCCTATGAACTACGCTTTCCTATGTCTAGGTTGAAGCATGGGTTTTTTTTAATAAATTTCGCACTGGCCAACACCGAGTTTGACCACTGCGGGAATCGAACCTGGGAGCACCGGGTCGACCCCCGTGTCTAGGTTGAAGCATATGTTATTTTAAGTGTCCATAAAACAATCACTTATTCATATGAATCTTTGAGTTAGAATCATAAACCATGTCCGAATTTATGAATGTACTCATTTCAAGTGGCCGATCTCAAAATAAGTTTAAAAGTATTAACGCACAAAGATTGAAATGCAAACATCAAAGTGTTATATTGACCATACTAAAAAGTCATTACAAAGATTCAAGCAATCCAACCACTACGTGTTTAGCTCATGATGAGCATTGTCAACAAAATACAAATTGAAATGCTAATATTACCGAAACAACAAAGAGAGAAATGTGTGCAAAAGATACACCCCGTAGACTCTTATGCATGAGACGGGTTGAAGATGCTGTAGCACTTGCTGCATAGTGTAACAGATGAACTCTACCCTTGCGAAAATAAAGCTTCAATGGAGGAAGTTGTGTCAAAACTTTTCTCTAGATATTCTCATTGTATCCCATAAAGTAGGTTTTTGCAAAAAGGTGGACAAGACATTCCCACCAACCAAAGTGATCTCCCAACAAAAAGTAGACAAGTGTCCAAGCTAGTCATTGGTTGGTGGCGGCGCCAGTCCTGGAATGCAGGGAAGTGAGGCGCTGACTTGACATAAAGTGTGAGGCGCCAAAATTGTACTTTTTCCTGTGATCTCCAGCTAGCCCATTGTCTTGTAGCGCTATAGCGTTGAGATGCTGTAACACTAAACAAAGGCATTAAAATTCTCACAAGGGCACCAATGTGCCGAAATATAGAAATTCAGTTCTCGAACCGAACACTTTCCGGTCATCTTTCTAAACCTCCTCCACCTTCTGCCATAGATTCATGAGGTCGGCAGAAGTGAATTCAGGCTGTGGCCAATATAATCTGTCATGGAAGCACTTTTCCATGTCTGCCCAGGTCTATATAGAGTTAGGTGGAAGGGAGGAATACCAAGTAAACACAGTCCCTACCAATTACAAAGGGAAGAGCTGCAACTTATGGTACTCATTATCATTACCTTCCCCACATTGGGCCGTCGAGGGGAACCCATAGGATGATCCCTGCGGTAAACCTATCGATCTTGTAGCCTCGAGCGGCCTCTTGGCCATTTGCACGTGTCCTTGTTGAAGATTAGCCATATTTGTAACATTCGCCATAAACTTCCCCTCAAGGTTGGTGTTGGCAAAATTACAAGGCTGGGAAAATACAAGAGTAGGATTTACTTGATGAGAACGTGCCTGCTGAGACTCGACAATATTCCCATATGGCTGAACCTGTTGCATGCTTCTCATGGTAACATGAGAAGGTGTCTCTATAATCGAGGGTTTGATGATAGAAAAGTGTTATGAAACCACCACATGCATGCCCTCCTTTTCTCTCTATATATGTTGGCTTCCATTTGGATGCATCACCATTTATAAGGGACCCGTGGAATTTCCTTCATCACAACACCTCTGCATTTAATTTTGGCATTTGGAAAGTGGTGTGTTGAAAAGTAAGTAGGAACCAATTTATTTAATATGTATGCCACAACAATACGGTGCAACACGTATAAAACGTTACACAAAAAGCTAGAGAATAAGACTAAAAGTTGCCGCATATGTATGTACGAAAGTGGATGAAAATGGTGAGCATCACGTCACAAATGTTAGGATTTAAAAGAAGGATATCACCCCTTATAAATTCAAATTCAGATTTAAAGTTTTAAGTAATATTTTTCTAGATTGTAGAAGCGAAACTGTTCCTTTTACTTTGATATTCCCAATTTTTTTTACTAAATTTAAATTTTAAGGTATTAAATAATATTTTCAAAATTTAAATAATATTTATTAGAATGAAAAATGTTAGTTATTGAAGGCAGCCTTAGCATATAAGTATATATATATATATATATATATATATATATATATATATATATATATATATATATATATATTGAATAATGTTGCCTATATGGTCCCTGTTATAAGAAAAATAGAGTGTAGTTATTGTCAAAATTATAAGAAAAATAACATCATTTTACATTGTACTAATTACAAAAATTCTTTTTATACCTCTATTTTAACGAATTACTAAAACTTACTTATTCGTTATACACCCAATTAATACTAAGTTATATTTGAAATATACTTCTAATTCATAAGATTAAACAGTTTCTTTAGTCTTCATAATTTTTTCCTTTTTCTTTTTATACAAATAGAAGGTAGCATCATTATTTAATTACTATATTAACTTTAGGATAAAACCTTAGAGAGTAGTATTTAAAAATGGAACGAGTATTCTTTGGTACAAAAAAATGGAATGAATATTTATAATATCTTATAACGCAAATAATTATTTATTGTATTTATATTCTATAATTAAAAATTACCGTAAGATTTTAAAAAACACCATTAAGATGATCAAATCAATGATCTAGAATAGACTTTTTAACAACTAGTACATAATGTTTATTTAATGAAAATTTGAGAAGAAGGAGATAACAACTAGTACATAATGTTTATTTAATAGACTTTTTAACCTCATCTTCAAATATATTTTCAAACAGGAAAAGAAAACGAAAACAATGGAGAGACAAAAGTTTTTATTGGTCAAAACATTTTTACTTTCAGACATAACTTAATAATCTTTTCATTTGTCCTAAAAAGGTAGCTCAGTTAAAAAGGCAGCTCAGTTGGCGAGCTAAGGAATGAATTGCAAATTTGTAAGAACGAGGTCCGGAAACTAACATTCTCTCATCCCCACTAATATTTGCCTATCAAAAAAAATAATCTTTTCATTTACTCCTTCGGCTTATCTAAAAAAAAGGAGTAAACCCTCCGTATTAAGTTCAAAAATTACATTTCATTTTGGCTAAAGTGCTCCCGGGGTCCCTTATCTTTATTTAAAGTAACGAATTAGTCCTTTATGTTTTTTTTGTCCCAAATAAGTCCTTTATCTTTCAAATTTTTGACACATAAATCCTTTTCCGTTAACAGTGCTGATTTATGTGTCAAAAAAAAGGATTTATGTGTTAAAAATTTGAAACATAAAGGACTGATTTGGGACAGAAAAGGATTTATGTGTCAAAAATTTAAAACATAAAGGACTGATTTGGGACAAAAAAAAGATAAAGGACCTAATCGTTACTTTAAATAAAGATAAGGGACCCCGGGAGCACTTTAACCTTTCATTTTTTACCTGTTTCTTTTTTTTTGACTCAATTTATTTTTACCTGTTTCAAAGCAAAATAAAAATAATTTAACAGATTTCACAATATTAATTAGAACTCAAAATGTTGTCAAATCTATAAATTAGTCTCTCATTTTATTTGGAAAATTTATTAAATTAGTCTCTCATTAGTCTCTATTTTTTATAAATAATATCTTACAAGAATAAATTTAACAGGTTTCACAATATGTTTTACAGACTGATTTTTTTTTTTTTTTTATATAGGGATGAAGCAAAGGGTTATAGTAGAAATAGAGAAAGATGTGAATCTCAAAAAAGAAATAGAGAAAGATGTTTACCAGAAATAGAGAAAGATAATTCAATTCACTAATCTATCTTCATTCCTGTCCCAAATTCTGAACAATTCCATTATTTATTTCTACTTTATTTTTCCCTCTATTGGTTATTTCCAATTATATTATATCCCACACAAGAAAGAACTAACGAGCCATGGCTACAGTAACAGCCCTGGTTTCTTCTTCCACCACCTACTACTCTTCATGGACCCGTGGTTCTATTCCAATTCCAATTTCAAACCACAAACCCAGAACTAGTTTCACGATTCTGAATCCACAACCTCCACGTGCTGCTTTGGTTGAAGCAACAAAACCAAGTTCAGCTGCTCCACAACCCAGAGATGATGGGTCTCTCAAGGTTCTTGCACTTCCATTGGACCGTGCTCATGATATTCAAGCTGAGGCAAAAGCTATGGCTCGTGCCGCCAATGTTTCTATCTACACCCCCCAATTTCTTTCCTCCAAATATGGTTCTCAACGCTTCAAGGTTCCATAGTTCTTTATAATTCATTCTAACTTGAAGTTAAGATTTGTAGATTTTGCTGTCAAAATAGTGATATTACTCTCAAATTTATTTATTGTTGAAATCATTTTTACCTGAATTCATCCAATAATAGATCATTATACATTCAAATGATTCAATTCACTTTCGTTGAAAATCAATTTTCGACTGACCATTTTTTTTTTCCTGAGTAGGTTGTTGGAAGGGCAATTCAGGTTCTGATTGGGTTGGGTTCTTTTTGGTTGAAGCTATTGTGGGACCAAAGAAATGGAGTGCTTGATCAGAATAAGAGGCTCCGTGCGACTGAGCTTAAGAAAATATTTACTCGGCTTGGACCAACTTTTGTGAAATTGGGTCAGGGATTGTCTACTAGACCTGATATTTGCCCACCTGAGTATCTGGAAGAGCTCTCTGAACTTCAAGTATTCAATTCTTCCCTTTTAGCTTCTTTTGAATTTTGTTTTGATTGGAATAGCCTTTTTAGATTATGCTTTAATGTAAAGCATGTTCCTGAGATTGATGAATTTAGCATTAAGTAAATTTTGATTATTGGTTCAAGCACTGATATATGTCAATATGCAGCTTAAGATTAAGTAGCTCTTGATTATTTCATTTAATGTTTGGCTTCTTATTGGATATGAACAATGTTGATGCTACTATCAATTGAAATTTTAATATTTCTGCTCTAAATATTTATGAATGTAAGTGTGTGCATGCGCGTGCTTTTTTATTGAAAGATCTGGATACTCAGGTTGCCTTCATCATTTGTGTGGTTTACCAGGATGGTTTGCCAACATTTCCTGATGACCAAGCCTTTGAATGCATTGAGAGGGAGTTAGGACTATCTGCTGACTCTATTTTTTCTTCTATATCACCGTCTCCGGTAGCAGCTGCTAGTTTGGGTCAAGTATATAAAGCTCGGTTGAAGTACTCCGGGAAACTTGTTGCCGTCAAGGTCCAACGCCCTGGCATCGAAGAGGCTATAGGATTGGACTTCTACCTTATAAGAGGTGTAGGTTTTCTAATAAATAAATATGTGGGCGTAATCACAAGTGATGTTGTGGCACTTATTGATGAATTTGCAAGCAGAGTCTTTCAAGAGCTCAACTATGTGCAGGTTAGTTCTTCTGATAAGTACCAAAATCTGTATTTTAAACGCAGCAAATTGTGAATCCATTACCAAATTTTGGTGTCTCAACTTTTCGTTAAACGGAAATACAATGAAAATTAAACAGTGAATTGAACCCTCTGCAGCTTTGCCCAAGTTTAGGAAAAAGGTAAATATATAATATTTGTGTCCTTTGTAATTCAAATCTTCCTGAGTGTGATATATGGCCCGTATGTTACTGAGTAAAGCTACAAATAAGTAAAGTAGAAAAGTTTTTCTTTTAGTGTATATGTTTGGATGGAGCATTTTTAGGAGGTAATGTAATTTTGAATTAAAATATTTGAATTCCCCCCAAAAATTACATTACCTCCTAAGAATGCTCCATCCAAACATAGGGTTAGGGATTGAATGTTAATTTTGACAGGTTCCTGCAGGAGGGACAAAATGCAAAGAGATTCAAAAAATTATATGCTGACAAGGAAGATATCTTTGTTCCTGATGTTTTCTGGGACTATACAAGTGTTAAGGTTTTAACGATAGAGTGGGTTGATGGAGTCAAACTAAATGAGCAAGAAGCAATTGAGAGGCAAGGACTAAAAGTCTTGGATCTGGTCAACACAGGCATACAGTGTAGTCTCAGGCAGCTGCTTGAGTATGGATTTTTCCATGCAGATCCTCATCCTGGTAATCTTTTGGCAACGCCTGAGGGAAAACTTGCTTTTATTGATTTTGGAATGATGAGTGAGACTCCAGAAGTAGCAAGATTTGCAATAATTGGTCACGTTGTTCACTTGGTTAATCGAGACTACGAAGCTATGGCTCGTGACTACTATGATCTTGATTTCTTATCTAGGGATGTTGATGTATCTCCAATTGTTCCAGCACTTCGAAGCTTTTTTGATGATGCACTTAATTATACTGTTAGCGAGCTTAACTTCAAGACGATAGTGGATGGTCTCGGAAATGTTTTGTATGAATATCCATTTAATGGTGAGATAATGCTATGCTTTTTGATGATTTCTCATTTACCATAAATTCCATTTTCCATATTAGAGGAGTATCGTAGTTCTGTACTTCCATACATATTTACTGCGTATTGTTAAATCGAAACTTTCTAGCAGACTCTGATTGGTTGAGTTTTGTGTTTTTGTTCTTTCCCTCTTGTGTTGACAGTCCCAGCATACTATGCATTAATATTAAGGTCTCTCACCGTTTTAGAAGGTTTAGCTCTATCCGCTGATCCCAATTTTAAGGTACTTGCTGCATCGTACCCCTACTTCGCTAAGAGGCTCCTAACAGATCCAAATCCATATCTAAGAGATGCTCTTATTGAGTTGCTTTTCAAGGATGGGAAGTTCAGGTCTGATATCTGCTAATATCTTAAATATATCATTTTGTAAACTTGTTGATGTAGAATAATTTATAGTAAGTGCACTTGAATATTCATTGATCTGGTCCAGTGCAGATGGAATAGACTTGAAAACCTGCTAGTTCAGGGGAGAAAAGATAGAGATTTCTCTGCTAAGGAGGCTTTACAACCGGTCTTGAAGGTATTGTTGAGTCCAGATGGCGAAGTTCTGAGGACTCTAGTTATCAAAGAGGCTGTTCGCGTATCTGAAGCTTTTACACTTAGCACAATTTCTGAAACATACCGGTATGTTCCTGGCTTTTTGAGGACCCTTGTCTTCAATGGCAATGCAAAGGAGCTCCCTGTAATGTCAGAAACTGAAATGCAAAGTCTGATAGAGCTCAGAGATCAAGTGAAAAGGATATGGGAAATTCTGCGATCCTCTAATGATTTTGATCCAGCACTTTTGCTACCAATACTACAGGTAAGATATAGGCATTTGCATTTTGCAGCATCATTGTATTTCAGCAAACCGTTTGACATAATGAAGTAACGAACATAAACAATAACTTTGGAGGACTACTGCAAAACTAAAAATGGTGATTATTGTTAATGTCTTAGAAATATTATATTCTTTTGATGGAGGACTTGTAAATATCATTATGTAATAAATTGAAAGTGAGTTTGTGGAACATTATAGTCAATTGGCTCTTGTAAATAAGCTTGAGGGAATTGGCTCTTGTAAATAAATAAGCTTTTCATTATGTAATATAAAAGCAGAGGCAATTGGCTCTTGTAAATAAGCTTGAGGGATGTGCTCAATCCAAATGGTGAGCAGGCCTACTATATGACTCTCACCCAGTGGTTGGTCAGTGTTTCTTTTGACAGCTAGCTGGTGTTGGTTATCTACCAATAAAAAAGGCAGTGAAATAAAATTTTCATTTTGAACCGTCAAAACCGTTTGACCGCCGGTTTTACCCAGTTTTGGCGGTTTTAATCCAGTTCTCCGGTTTTAAATCTGGTTTTGACGCGGAGCGGTTTTCAGGCTTGAATGGATGGAGGTCCGGTTCCAGTTAGACCGGTCCAGTCCGGGTCTCTGAACCATGGTTTGCAATGTGAATATATGCAGCTGAGCAAAATTGTTAACAAGTTAACCAGGGGGGTGGCAGCATCAACAATGCAAAGAATTGGTCTTTATCTTTATTCTTTCCAACAGTAGGGGGTTCAGGAGACAAAAATCTAAAAGGAACAATGATGCCGAATGGTGCCAACACTTACTTCTTACATCAGTGAGATCCAAGGCATTGCTATAATCAAAAGGGGTGCAGTAGCTGATTGTTTTATTTTTCGCCTTCAAAGCTGTTCACCTTGAAAAAAGAACCTGGAACCTTAGGCAGATTTTGATTCACCAAGCTTACTATGAGATGTCATTAAAGACGATTTCAGTAGTTCCAATTTGTTTGGCTCCTAAATCTTCCACCAATTTGTTTGGCTCCTTAATCTTCCACCAATTGGGACCCAGGGCATCCAACATTTGAAGTAGGATGCCAGCTGCAAGAAAAAGGTTGAGATTTTGGAAATAACAGTCCAGGTTTTACCAGAAGCAATTTGAGTTGTTTTGTGTTTATAGTACTTTTTTTCTGAATTGCCTTGGGGACTAGGAGATAGTTTAGGGGATATTGTTAGATATGGGCTTTAGTAGGCCATGTGTTCTATTAGTAGCCTAGTAAGAGTGGGTTAGTTAGGTAATTAGGGAAAATAAGGCATGTTGCCTATAAATAAGAGGAGACGGTAAGGGAGTGATTATTTTGTCATTTGCATGACTTGAGGGTCATATCAACATTAGGAGAGTGTAGAGTGTCTCCAAACTTTAAGATACTATTCTATAACAAAGGATTCTATTTCTCTCTATTTTCTACATAATTCTAGTTGTTTCTTATCTAATCACATATAAACCATGGTCAATGTTAAGATGACCTCTTTTTTTGTGAAGGAATGTTAAGATGATCTTGTTACGATGAAATGTTTATTTTATGATACTGAAGTAACACGTCTAGATTATATAGTTGAATTGCATTGAAATATGTTTATACTTGCAATTTAACAAAAAAAATGGTGTTTAAATATGTGCAGATCCTTCAGCAACCTGAGGCACGCAAACTTGGGGGGCGTGTTGTGGGTGGAATCAGTCAGCGCCTTGCAGCACGCTTTCTTCTGCAAATACTTCGAGCACCAACAACAGCTTCTACATAGATTCTGTGTCACCGCAAAGGCATGCATATTTACTTTGATGTTTGAATTACTCTTTTGATACTCATGGTTTCTTGATATATTACATCTGGTTTCATTGTCATAGTTTACTGTGCAGTATAGTCCTTTCTTACTGCTTCTGGTAATGCTTATGTTTTGTTTCCTTCTCTTGTCAGGTTGTGGACAGGGAAGATAGGAGTTACTTTTTAAACACACGATAAAGAAAGTAAGATGTTGATTATTGCAATAATCATTTGATCTTCTATTTTGTTTTGGATCCTCCAATTTGGTCCAAAAAGCTGTATATATGAAATCCTCATAATTATTAATGCTGTGTCGTCATAACTCATAATCAGCATATTTGAAATGGAAGTTTATGCAACAGTCAATCAAATATGGTTGTAAGTAGTTGGTATTAAAGTTGAAGTTTATACAATAGCAATCTAATATTTTTTTGATAAGCTAATGTTGGTGGTGGGGGGGGGGGGGGAATGTTACTTTCCAGGATTTGAACCATTGACCTGTTTTTTTGCAATTCCTTCATGTCTCTCAGCTCGCAAACTGAAATATCTTCCTGGGACAATAGCAACCTAATATGGTTTAAGTAGTTGGTATTAGTTTGTAAGTAGGTACTCTTAGACTCTTAGTTTGTAAAGTGTTTACTATTTGTATAAATAGAAACCATAGCTTCAATTTTTTCAGTCAATCGTATGATTTTAACGAACTTGCTTACTTAAGGAGCCTTTCTTTCACTTGAATAGGTGTATATATCGAAATTACAATATTAAAATCAACCAATCAACTTATACATTGACTAATAGAAGCTGCTGCCCTTACCCTCCTTCAGTCAATCTTGGTTTTGACACCTTAAATCTGATACAATCATGCATTAATAAGTTAAACATGAATTTTATTCACTATACCATGGGATATTTAATACCATTATCTACTAGAATGTAGAAAGGCTATAATAGTAATGATTTGACTGAATTACATAATTGGAAACTTATACATTGTCCAGCTGACCCTACTCTGTACTTGATAATATGAAAAAAAAATCCCCAATTTTTTGGTTCGAAATATAATAAAACATTTCTTAATTTTGTTTTACTTAATGATATGTTTCCAAAATATTTTCTAGTTATCTTACATTTTCTCTTTCAATGTCTCATTTTCTTCCTAAGAAAACACTTCTGATGTCTCGGTAATAAATATCATCAAGAATAATTCAGAAAATACACTAAATTTTTATGAGGTCAAAATATTAATTATAGTTAACTAAAATACTTAATAAACGTGAGTTTAGATTTTTTACTTATATTCAGATTTCAGAGTTTAGAGAAGTATATAATTTTCTTAATGCCACTTGGTAGTCCATGTTTATGAATGATTGGATGTTAACCTCCTGTCCTCCACTAATTATCATTGCATGCACTACATAGATTCTCAACTAAATTCGGGTTTATGTCCCTTTCATCAACGATTATGATCACAAACCAAATTCTATTTTCACTATAAAGCTCTATTTTCACTATAAAGCTAAGTTATGATTATAATATCTTCAGAAAAATTTCGTGTACAATTCACTCTCTAATTTAACACACAAGTGGTGTACATCAAGCGTTTTTTTCTTTATTTTTATTCCACAAGTTTAATTAACAAATATTTGTCTTCCAGTTATTCTCTTTCCAATTTTCTATCGTGATTATTGGCTATTAGGCTTGTCCTAAGCAGCAGGGGGGAATGTACTAGTAGAGCCCCATGCCGCGTATCTGCTAACATGCATTGTTATAGGGCAAAAGAATTGTGGCGATGAGAGTAAGGGAAAAGAGGAAGAATTTTTTTTTATTTTTAGGGGTATTTTGGTCATTTACCTATGTTAGGGGAAAATGGAAGAGTATGAGGGGGAGTGCCAAATGAATGGGCCATAGTTATTGATCTATTCTTGCTACAAGCTTCGGTCAGGCGAAGGACCGAAGTGTTCACCAAGCTGAGTAACTAGCTCACAGCGAGTTAGTTCCGAGATAATGTTGTAATGAGGGCTTGAAGAATTCCCGAAGTGATCCGACTCGCGTTGATCCGGTGAAGGGGTGGTGCCTGCACACACTCTGATGCCTAAGTCAACATTGGGGAATAGGTGATGTGAGGTAATAAATGTCTACCTGTAACAATGATGGGACAACACTTTTATAGTGCCTACACGTGGCACGTTATGATAGGTGCTTGGTCTAATGCACCTGTATCATTGGATGGAGCGAATGCTTCTGCACCGTTCATTGTGTATGGATCACGGGCTTCGTTGAATTGGGCCTAGTTTTTGACTGATCCGGAATAGTTGCCCCCCAAGTCGGGGTTCCTAAAGCGGGAGGAACCTCCACTTGAGAATAGTAGATCGGCATGGGCGAACTTCATTTAGCTTGGGCATTTGTCGTCGTCAAAGGATGCTTTTGTTTTCTTCTAAACCCAGCGCGAGATACTGCTACTTTGGTCCTTCAAATTGGGGGGAGGGGGGTGTGCTGTTTTACAAGCACCTTTCCCTAGGAAACATGTGCGCTTTTTCTGGAGTTCCTACACGTGTCAGTTTGATCTTGATGGTAGCGTGACACATGTCACCCTGACTTTCTTCTATAAATATGAGGGAGATTCTATACTTTGCGAAGTTTGTGCTTTGGGAGTCTTTGAGTCAACTTGTTTAGCTTCATCTGAGATCTGTCCGGGATTGTCTCTTTCTAACTCGTTGCCCTTCAGAATTTAAGGTATGTTCTTCACCTTTCTTCGTTTTCTCATCATTCATTTTCCTGCTTGCTGATCTGGGATTGTCGGTTAGGGAGGCTGAGAGGCTTTCTTTGCGGGTTAGTTGTGGAGTTTCTTATGATCTCCCTTGATGTCGGTGTCCTTGTAGGTTATAAGTATGTCAGCTCAAATGAAGCGGGGTTCTCCCCCAACCGCTTGTTCTTCCACTTCTAGAGGGACAAACGGTCTACGAAGAATCGGAAGCCCCCTACCATTCATTCCGACATGGATCCTACTTCTTGGGTTCTCTTGATGTTCTTTCTCGAAGTAGTGTCTTTCGAGAACACGATTCTTTCCCGTTATCTAGCCTCCATCAGATGGTCGGTATTACTTTTGATGAGGAATGGAATCTGTTTAGGGTTCCTTTTGGGGTGTCGGTGTGCAGCCCTGTTGATGGTCCGAGTTTCTTTGTTCATTCGGCCATGCTCACAAAGGCCGGGGTCCGTCCTCCCTTTACTCCTTTCGAAAAAAGGATGTTCCAGTTTCTTTGCGTAGTCCTGCCAGCTGGGGTTCCATGAGGGCTTTCGACTTGGTGATGAGGAATTTTCAACGTCCTGCGTCGGTAGATTTGTTTTTATATTTATTTGATGTCGTACGGAATCCGAGTAGGGACTCTAGGAAAGTTCGACAGGGTTTTATTGATCTCGTTCCTAGCTCTTCAGAAAATCTTTTCGCTCCCTATATAGTTGACGGTTTTGCTAGTTGATTCGTATTTGTGAGACCTCAGAACTTGGTGGCCATTCGGAAGATTGGCTCAGTTGATGATTTTGTTGAATTGGTTGCGTCGATTTTCCGATTCAGCTGGTCCTATGATCACTTCAAGAGGCCTCTCTCCTTCTATTCTCGAGCCCGAGCTCAATTACATGGTGCCGATATAACAACTCTTAATCTTCTTCGGACGTGGTCGTCCATGTCTCAGGGAGATCCTTTAATTAATATCCGAGTTGTGGCTTTGGCTCCCCAAGGAGAATCCCTTAACGTTCTTGGTATATTATCTTTAATTTCTTACTTCTACCTTTAATCCCTTCGGGTTTAATAACTCGTTTTGTTCTTTTTTTTTTTGCAGTGGGAATGTCCTTTTTTTCCGCTCTCAAGGAATTGCGGGAGGCTGCCCCTTTCCCCTACTCCGAGATTTTAGTCCACTAGCCGGCTATGAGAGGGATCTGAGAAGGGGAAGAAGGTGTTTGAACCATAAGTTCTTAAAGCTTCGGTCCAAGAATCTCCTGTTATTCTTAAAAGGAATCAGCCCGAAGCGGAAGACCAAATTGGGACATCGGCTTCCCCCATTTTGCTGAAGAAGTCGAGGCTTGAGGATCCTCCTGCTGATTCCGATGTGTCGGAGGAAATCTCTGATTTTGAGGAGTTTAGCCTGGAAATCTTTGCTTGAAGCCGATCGCAAGTTTGCTAATGGTGGTATTGCTTAGTTGTTTTCCATATATTTTGCTTCCTCTGTTGTGGTACTGATTTTAGCATCTTTCTTGGTAGGGAGAGCTCGGTTGTTGAAGGAGCATGACGACGCTGTGGCTCATTGTGAGTCCGCCAAACGCGCGTTTAGAGTTGCAATGAGGAAGAAGAAGGAGGAGGTCGCAGCTCGTGAGGCAGCCGAGGCAGAAAAAGATACAGCTGTTGAGCAAGTTTGGGTTTTGACGAGGAAAGTGGAGGATGCAGAGAAGAATTTCGCCGCTGCCACTAAGGCATTGAAAAAGCTGGATGGCCTTGAATCGAAAATTGCTGAGTTGGAGGAAACTGTGAAGAAGATTTCAGATGAGCGAGATGAGGCTTTCAGGAAGCGGCACAAGGCTATTTCAACCTGGTTGAATTCTGCTAAAAATGCCGTGAAGTTTTGCGATGGAGCCTTTCAAAATGCTCTATAGCAGGTGGCAGTATTGAATCCCGGGGTTTCTCTTCGGACTAGGGGAGCTAATATTAATTGGAATGCCCTTGGTGGTGTGTTGGTGGAGTACAACGCTGACCGATCCAAGCATGAAGTTCAGCTCATTCCCAGAGTGGCTGATGGTTCCGAGGTCGAGAGGTCTCCTGCTGCTTAATCTTCTGAGTTTGTAATATTATTGTAACATTACGTGGATTTATTCATCTGTCATAGTGAGATAATTTTTTCGTCTAATTAATAATTGGCCATTCTCGGGTTTTGTTGTATACCCAAGTAAGTAGGCTATAGGCTAACCCAATTCCCCTTTGGTTATCAGAGAGATTGCTCTTATTGGTTTTTGAACCGTGGGGCCGAGTAGGCCTATTTTGAATTTGAGCCTTTGGAGGCTATCGGATAATCTGATATCTTTGGTCTGTCTTTCGAGAGATAACTCGGGTCGACTTTTGACCGAGGGGCCGGGTAGGCTTTTGTGAATAGAGAGCCTTTTGTAGCCTGTAGGCTAGTCTGATCCCTTTGGTCTGACTTCCGAGAGATAGGTCAAGTCGATTTTGGACCTAGGGACCGAGTAGGCCTTTGCGAGTTTCTTTTGGGCATAGGCTAGCTACTAGCGGAACCCTTTCGAGGTGGTTCTTCGCATAGCTTCCTTTGGAACTAAACTGCTTGAAGCCGATCGCAAGTTTGCCAATGGTGGTATTGCTTAGTTGTTTTCCATATATTTTGCTTCCTCTGTTGTGGTACTGATTTTAGCATCTTTCTTGGTAGGGAGAGCTTGGTTGTTGAAGGAGCATGACGACGCTGTGGCTCATTGTGAGTCCGCCAAACGCGCTTTTAGAGTTGCAATGAGGTATTGCTTATTTGTTTTCCATATATTTTGCTTCCTCTGTTGTGGTACTGATTTTAGCGTCTTTCTTGGTAGGGAGAGCTCGGCTGTTGAAGGAGCGTGACGAGGCTATCGCTCACTGTGAGTCCGCCAAACTCGCTTTTTGAGTTGTGATGAGGAAGCAGAAGGAGGAGGTGGCCGCTCGTGAGGCAGCCGAGGCAGAAAAAGATACTACCGTTGAGCAAGTTTGTGTTTTGACTAGGAAAGTGGTGGATGCAGAGAAGAATTTCGCCGCTGCCACTAAGGCATTGAAAAAACTGGAAGGACTTGAATCGAAAAAACTGGAAGGACTTGAAAAAACTGGTGGACTTGAAGTTTGGCGATGAAGCCTTTCAGAATGCTCTAGAGCAGGTGGTGGTATTAAATCCCGGGGTTTCTCTTCGGACTCAAGGAGCTAATATTAATTGGAATGCCCTTAGTGGTGTGTTGGTGGACTACAACGCTGACCGATCCAAGCATGAAGTTCAGCTCGTTCCCGGAGTGGTTGATGGTCCCGAGGTCGAAAGGTCTCCTGCTATTTAATCTTTTGAATTTGTAATATTATTGTAACATTACGTGGATTTATTCGTCTGTCATAGCGAGATAATTTTTTCGTCTAATTAATAATTGGCCATTCTCGGGTTTTATTGTATACGCGAGTAAGTAGGCTATAGGTTAACCCAATTCCCCTTTGGTCATCAGAGAGATTGCTCTTATTGGTTTTTGAACTGTGGGGCCGAATAGGCCTATATTGAATTTGAGCCTTTGGAGGCCATAGGATAATCCGACCCCTTTGGTCTGTCTTTCAAGAGATAGCTCGGGTCTACTTTTGATCGAGGGGACGAGTAGGCTTTTGTGAATAGAGAGCTTTTTGGAGCCTGTAGGCTAGTCTGATCCCTTTGGTCCAACTTCGGAGAGATAGCTCAAGTCGATTTTGGACCGAGGGACCGAGTAGGCCTTTGCGAGGTTCTTTTGGGCATAGGCTAGTTAGTAGCGGATTTTGAAAAATGTTGAAATTGCATTCATAGTTTTCTCTTACATGCGCGTTGCCTTCTTAGCCTATAATATTTTTTGAGTTTGGTAGCATTCCAAGTTCTTGGGATGGGCTCTCTTTCTAGGGTTTCGAGAGAGTAAGCTCTTGTGCCTGTCTTGATGACTACCCTGTAAGGTCCTTCCCAGTTAGGAGCGAGTTTCCTTGTCTGGCATTCTTTTGTTCGACGTCAGCCATTCTTAAGACGATGTCCCCGATCTCGAACTCTCTTGGGATCACTTTCTTGTTAAACATGGTTGCTATTCTTTGCTTAATCACGGCCTCTCTCAAGGAGGCTTGGATTCAGATTTCTTCCACTAGGTCCAGCTCTTCTCGGATCGATTGTTCGTTTTCCTTGGGTGTGGCCGGGTGAGCTGTTCTCCAACTAAGTTCTCCTACCTCCACCGGGATGACGGCCTTGGTTCCATAGGTGATTCGGATTGGCGACTCGCCAGTGGTTGAATGTGGAGTAGTTCTGTAGGGCCAATTCCCTTTAGCCTCGTCCAATCTCCGTTTGAGTCCTCTTGGGATGATTCTGTTGGCGGATTCGGCCTGTCCATTGGTTTGTGAGTGTTCTACCGAGGTGAAGTGGTGTTTGATGGAGAGGTTGGTCATAAGCTCTCTAAAGTTCTTGTTTGTGAATTTTGTCCCATTGTCGGTTACTACTACCTCCGGGATCCCGAGCTGGATTATCACTAATTTCTTGAAGAATTTGATGACGTTTCTAACTGTAATTGTAGATAACGGCTCGGCTCCAATCCACTTTATAAAGTAGTCGATGGCCACAATCTGATACTTTAGCTGGCCGGGAGCGACCAGAATGTTTAGGCAAAATCCCTAAAACAGGTTTTGATGAGAACAAATAGTTTTGATAAGCTTCTTAAGCTTTCTGATCCATTTGTGATCTAATAAGGTCTCTTGAGTTATCTTATAGACAGAATAAATTATCACATCTCAAGCAGAACATGTGCTATGAAATAACACATCTTAAGAAGAAGAATTGAGCCTGCTCTCTAAGCTCAAAGAGGTGCTCAGAAGCTGACAAGCAAAGGGATAATATTATATGACCTAGCATGATGCAAACCAATACAAGGCACAAGCAATCAAGATTTTCCTCAAAGACAACATACCCTAAAGTTGACAACTGCTTAGAAGACACTTCAGAAGCTGTTCTGATAGTATCTCAGAAGCTAAGTAAGAAGACAATACTCAGAAGCTTCTGAAAAGACTTCAGAAGCATGAAGGAAAAATGACAGGCTTCTCTCAACGGTTAAAATGCTACAACAACATTAGTTCTATGCTAAGAGGAATTGAGTCAATGATCAGAAGCCATCATTAGAAGCTCTCATGGGTTGAGGAGCTCAGAAGCTCTCAATGGTCAACTGCTTTTGTAGTGTACGGCGCCTGCAACATTGTACCAAACGACTATATTCTCTTTGCTCAAGTATTTCAACGGATCTATTAAAACAAATGGTCTATAAATACAACATTGAGCCCTTAGAAATTCTTCAAGGGAGACTACACGAAATTGGCCAAGACATCAGAAGCCTTTCAGAAGCTTCTGGGTGAGTCTACACTCACTCCTAAACACACTCACTGCAAATCAACATATATGAGATTTTATTGAGTGTGTTTATAGCTTGTTTTGAATTGTCAAATGTATTTTTCCTAAGCTATCTCTTTGTATCCCAGTTCAGAACCAAAACATATTTTGTATATGTAGGTACCTTCTAAGCAATAAGCATAGGGTGTTGTATTGTGAAGGAAAGGGCTAATAAAGTGTTTTCTTAGAGGTTTAAGTTGCTAGTTTTGGAAAAAAAACTAGTGGGACAATTGATAGAGCTGTGTTAAGAAAACTATTAGGGGTTAGCCATTGATTGGCTTGCGTACTATTTGTGAAATAGTGAAAAAGCTCATTGGGTGTGAGGAGTGGACGTAGCCCTGGGGTGAACCACTATAATTCTCTGTGCCTTCTTTACATGATTTCTATATTGTTTTCTCACTAACTAATTTCTAAACTAAGCAAGTTAAGCAATTTCTTTAAGAACAAAATTATATCTTCTAAACAATATTTATCTAAGGTCCTCTCTTTAAATACCAAACTAGCTTCTAAAAGAATTTGTGTCTAGAAAAATATTTTAAAATGTGTCACAATTCAAACCCCCCATTTCTTGTGACTTATATTCGACTTCACAGAAATGGTCCCAAAAGATCCATTCCCCACCATGAGAAGGGCCAAGAAGATGTTAACGACATCATTTCGGTCAGAGGTGCTATGTGAACGTCTGCATGCTGTTGACACTTAGGGCATTTCTTCACAAAATTCATGGCATCTTCATTCATTGTAGGCCAGTAGTAGCCCGCTCGAAAATCCTTTTTAGCTATGGCTCTGCCTCCTAGGTGCAGTCCACAGATTCCCTCAGGAATCTCAGATAAGATGTATGAGCATTCACTTTCTGCTACACACTTGAGAAGGGGTGATGAGAATCCCTTCGGTACAGTTTCCCTTCAATTATAGAGTAGGAGGGAGCCTTTCTTCTGATTCGAGTTTCCCCGGTACTGTTAGAGGGTAGATTGCCTGTCTGAATATATTTGGTGATGGGGTCCATCCAAGTGACCACTTCTTTGACGGGATGCTTGGCCGAGTCAGAGTTTCTTGAATGGCCGTCCTCAGATGGCAGGTCGTCCTAGTACTTGCCAATTTTGCCAGGGCATCGACCCGTGCATTCTCGCCTCGAGGTACGTGTTTGACGTTGACTTCCTAGAAGTGCCCCATTACTTCGTTGACCTACGCGAGGTATCTCTTTAAGACGACGTCTTTGGTGATATACTCATTGCTGGTTTGTGAGACAACTAAGAGCGAATCAGTGAGGATCATAACTCTCTTAGCGTTGAAATCTTTGGCTAATGTGAGCGCTGCTATGCATGCTTCATACTCGGCCTGGTTGGTTGATGTTTGAAAGAAGAAAGTCAATGAGACCTCGATTATGACTCCATCCCGATTTTCCACCATGACGCCGGCTCCACTTCCTTTACTGTTGGATGAACCATCAACGTGAATAGTCCATAGTGCATCTCTGATTTCCGTAGTTGCGGGCGGTGTCATTTCTACTAAAAAATCCGCAAGTGATTGTGCTTCCAGGGCCATTCTGGTTTCATATTTGATGTCAAATTCTGACAGCTCGATTGCCCATTTGATCATTCTCCTAGCGAGGTCGGGCCTATGAAGTGTCTGACGAATGGGTTGATTCGTTCTGACGATGATCTGATGGGATACAAAGTAAGGTGTTATCTTTCGTGCCGCTAATACCAAGGCTAGAGCGATCTTTTCTACTTTCTGGTACCGTATCTCGGCACCCTGCAGAGCTTTACTTATGAAGTACACTGGTCGCTGCCCCTCTTGACCTGGTTGCCGCCCCTGTTGACCTTCCCGAACTAGGCAAATACCGGTACAGGGTTTCGCCTTCCACTGGTCGGGTCAATATAGGCGGTTGGAATAGTGTTGCTTTGAGTTGTGTGAGTGGACGTTGCTCGCATAGGGCTGATGGTTAGCCATCGAGGGATGTACATAAGATGACCTTTTGTCCATCTCCACCTGTCCCCGTTGAAGAGTAGCTATGTTAATAACGTTCGCCATAAACTTCCCCCCAGTGTTGGCGTTAGAAAAATTACTAGGCTGAGTAAATGTCGGGTTAGGAATTACCTTAGGAGAAAGTGTCTGCTGAGGTCCTGCTATATTGCCATATGGTGGAACCCTGTTGCACGCTTCCCATTGACTTGGCTATCCTCCATGTTGTTGGCTAGAGACACCAAGACTCGTTGAGCTACTAGCCTGCGTGGCTCTCTGCTGCTCCAATTCCTTGGCATGTTGCACCTCATTGTGCACCATAGGTTTAACTATGTCGACCAATTGCTATGAGACTTGGTACATGATGTCATATATTCCCATGTCAATATGTTGACAGATGAATGATGTGGTCATGACCACCGGCAGTTCCCCACCAACTGGTTGCGTGTAATCAATGTGATCAACGGTTACCGTTTGGACAATCTACGTTGATGTACCTTGTGGCTTCGTGTTCTTAGGCTTGGTGGTCACTCCCTTCTTGGAGATAGAAAATGGCTCCATACTTATGTTTCGACCAGAGCGTAGGTACACACGCCACTGATAATCCAACCAAGGCGAATCAAACTCATAAGTTTCTTTACCTACCTTGGTCCACTGGGCGTGCCAATTTTGTTGTTGTCAAACTATTTTTCCTAGCTGCGTATCGGCTAGAGGTTTGAACTTAATGATTCCTTTGTTCTTTAGGCAACTTCGCCGAGGACGAAACTCTGTTCCTCGACTATAGGTTCCATAACTCCTCCAAAGAGTGTTAGGATAGGTAAGAAGGACGCATGGCTGGACTATCTACGGGCGTAAAACATAAAGAAATGCGATAAAAAGTAAAAACTTTGTGAATAAAAAAGTAGATTGATTGATTGAATGTGTGTTTACAAAATGCACAGTCTACCTACCTATATATATATATATATATATATATATATATATATATATAGACACATGAGCGTTCGTCAGCCACTACTACGAGCCTACAACTGCTCACCGTTGGCTCAAATAAGATCAATGCACCATATTACTCATAAGCCCTAGAAACTCGAAGACACGCTCCACGACCTCACTAGCACAGGGTTAGTAGAGTAAAA
This sequence comes from Astragalus membranaceus, assembly GCA_039519185.1. NCBI lineage: Eukaryota > Viridiplantae > Streptophyta > Magnoliopsida > Fabales > Fabaceae > Astragalus > Astragalus membranaceus. Next base: position 52,283,602 of record CM076850.1, read on the forward strand.
CCTTTTTCGCTCTATTTTCCACGATGTTCTTCTATTGTTGATCTTAACCGCTCCAGTGCTTGACCTTGTCCACGTGCATTGAATACTTGCGCTCCAAGTAGGCCTTCTCGCCTCGGCCATGTCACTTACTCTACCCTCGGCTATTAGTTCCTTTGCCGAGTTGTCTTCTAGCCGAGCTACCCTTCAACCGAATTGCCTCCACTCGGCATACTTTATCGCGCACTCGATATCCAAGCCCTTTGATTTACTTTTAAACCTCTTAGAACAAGCTCTTCCATCACACCTCTCTATTTGGCAAGTCTTATTTTCATTGAGGCCTCTTATCTCGATGACTCACCTTACATGCCCTTGGCCACGCTCTAGCCTTGGCTACCTTTTCCCCCTCAGCCAACAACTTAGTAAATTTTGGCAACAGACGGTAACCCTACACTTGCAAGACCAGCCCAACTACCAAGAAGGTTATACTTAAGAATATTAAAATAAATCTCGAGAATATTATAAATTGGCTTAAATATGTTTTAGGCCCCTGCAAATATAGGGTGTTTTGGTTTAAGCACCTGCAAATTTTTTTTTTTTTTAAAAGCCCTTGCAAAATGAAATATTTTGTTATAAGCCCTTCTCAACATATCCAGCAATCATAGCATTCCATGTTAAGGCTAATATTTTAGTCATAGAAAGGCTTATAACAAAATATGTCATTTTGCAAGGGTTTTTAACAATTTTTTTTTTTGCAGGGGCTTAAACCAAAACACTCTATATTTGCAGGGGCTTAAAACATATTTAAGCCTTATAAATTTATACCAAACACTACTTTCTAACAATACCTAAGAATATAATTTCCGTCATTTTGTTCCTAGAAAAATCACTCTCAAGAATAATATTACTAAACTTTAAACAAATGCCCCGTTAACACACCACCACCGTAAATATATTTATCTAGAGAAAAAAACGTCTTATAAGGGGTGTATGCATATTAAAAATTGGTGCATTTACCAAAACCCTTTTATTTTATAGTTGAAGAGACAATGGGGGTTGCTGATTTCATTCATCACGTGTCACAGTAACTCTATCCAACAGCAGGAAAGGTGATAATGTACCGTCCAAAAGTGATAAATGAACAGAACAGAGAAGAAGATCACCTCACCACCTCCAGCGGAAATTTGGCGGCTACACATGTTTGCATGGGCATGTGCCACGTGTCCTATTTGGCCGCTATTGACGGTTGGGACACTCGGTTGTGCTCCTTGATAAAGGAACACTGAGGGGATCCTCCCATGTATCTTTGTCTGCTGCTGCAACTTGCATTTTCTTTGTTCTTGTGGGTCCTATTGCTTCTTTCAATATCATTACCATGTGGCTCCAGGCTCCACTTAATTGCTCTCTTCCTAGTTTCTGTTACCTGTTGATGACTCTTTAGGTTTTTTAATTTGGAAATTTCTAAGAAAACTCATATATTTGTTGTACCCCAAATAAAAAACTTTAATTTATAAAAACGTTCATTTTGAAATTGGTCTAAAAACCAATTTTAATTCTGTTTAAAAGGCATATACTTTTTTCTCTGAAGCCTCCACTTAGTCATTTGCTCAAGCATAATAAGGCGTAGATGTTACTAACTTTATGTTTCGAGACACAGCATACCTTTGCATTTTTAATACGACGAATACCGTTCCTCTATCGGTCGATAATGTCTGAGGAATTCTGAATCTATGAACAATGTTATCCTCGATAAAGTTAATAACATCAACTTGGTCGATGACCACTTAAATATATTTGGTAGTGATGATGTTAATAACATCAACTAAGCTTGTTAGCTAAAATATATCTTACACTAGTGATGATGTTGGGCTTTGGTAGTGATTGTTTAGGAAGATTAGAGGAGTTGTAGTGTATTGAAAATATAGCTAAGTATGGTTTGATGATTAGAGATTGTAGGATGATTCCTACAATGGAGTGGAAGGAGTCTTTTCTTTTAAAACATGGTTGTAAGGTAAACTGTAAAGAAAAGAACTAAAGAACACATGAGAGTTTATAGTGGTTCACCCAACTCGCAAGGGCTACATCCACTCCTCACACCCAGTGAGAATTCACTATTTTCCAATAGTTTACAAGCCATCACAGGCTACAACACTGATAGTTTTCTTCCACAGCTCTATCAACTGTCACACTAGTTTTTTCGAGTTCTAGCAACTTAAACCTCTAAGAAAAACTTCTTATCTCTCTTCCCTAACAACACAGCAACCAATGCTTATTGTGTAGAAGGTATCTAACCCCTAAGACCTACTTAGGCATCTTCATTAACATTTCGGCAAACCTCTCCATAGCTATTACATACTCAGAAATGATCCCATAAATACTTTGGAGTGCACTGAGTATGGTTGAGAGAGGAAACTAACTTCAGAAGCTTCTGTACAAGCTTGAAAAGCTAAGTTGGAAGCCCTATGGTAGGAAATATTGACCCAAGCTTACCACCAACTCTCACAATCTGAATGAGGTCTTCTATGTGGTATTTATAGAGTTTCTAATCCAAAAGAGTCGATGGAATTTTGCCTTGAAACTCAGTATAGGCGTCTATAGCCGTTGGACAGATTCTGCTGCACTTTTCTGCTTTTCGCAGCACTTTACTACACACTCTGCACTTTCTGCAGCGCTGTCAGCTTTCTTTACTTTCTGCAGCATTTCTCTTAGCTTCTAATTTAGGCCTTCTGAATGTATCTTCTGAACGATGTAGCTTCTGAGTGATGTATCATTTGAACGAAGTAGCTTCTGAGTGATGTAGCTTGTGAACATGTCTTTTGAGCAGTCTTCTGAAGTACCTTCTGAAGATTTTTTTGATAACTTCTCTACTTGTAATACATCATGGTCTATGTCTTCTTTGTCGAAGCAGTGTCGAAGCATCTAGACTTGGCTTTTGTTATCATGCGAGACTATATGGATTGTGTCTTCTCATCTTGAGAAACTTCTTATTCTTGCCCTTATTACTAGGCTTCATGAAGAACCATCTTCTCATTTTGAGAAGCAATATAGCTTGTGTCTTCTTTATCTGAGAAGCTTCTTACTACTTACTCTTCTTGAGCGGCTTCCCGATGAAACAACTTCTCATATTAAGCATCTTACTACTTACGACCTCTTTCACCATCTTAACTTGTGACTATAGCTTATGGGTTTAAGCATAAGATGCTAATAGGGATACCTCATTGTTGTTTGCAAGTCCTTTCTTAACTACCGTCTTATGTATAAGGATTCATATTCTCATTTTGGAAGGATCTTTGAAGATTGTATTTGCATCTTGGAACCCATTATAGTTGTCTTCATTCTTCTATCTTCTTATGACCTCAAAGCCTTTACACTTTTCTTCTAAGGAATCAATTATGCCTTCTTATGTGGTGCTTACTTAGCACACTGTCTTCTTGAGATTTTATTGAATAGTTCCCGCACTTTAGATCACTCAAGAAAATGGTAAGATCCATAATGGATCAGATAACTTAAACACTAATCAAAATGGGTTGTTTCCATCAACTACAACAAGGGATTTTGCCTCAACAATCTCCCCCTTTTTGTTGATGACAAACATTTTGAGAAGATTTTAAGTTGTCTGATATAACAATAGTTTTGCCCATGTTAAAATATATGCTCCCCCTGAGAGTATGCATATGCTCCCCCTAAGGTTATGCATGTTTTTGATATGGCACAGATAATTTGCATAATAAACCAAAATATAATTGTTCTGACATTAAAAATAATTTGGTTTGGAGGCATATATGTAACATATGAACTCAGACAAGCAACAACTTGTAACAAGCAAAAGCTTGTTTGGTCAGAGACATGCTCTTTATACCATAGATGTTATCATATACAAGCACAATAGGAAATGCTTTATTCATGGCACAGATATGTTCAATTAAGAATGTAGAGGTGTTCTATAATCAACACTGATATTCAATAAAGCATATAAGGTGCTCTATACCTAGCACAGATGTATATGATAAAGCATATAGCAGAGGATAAGGATCTAAGCCCTAAGTTGTACACTAACCTTTTACTAGACTTATTCTATCCTTTTCTTTTCTACCCTTTTCCCCTAAGAAGCTCGACTTCATTTTTCTTTCTCCCCATAAAGGTTTCTTTCTCCCCCAAAAGGTTACCTTAAACCGTAAACTTAATATCTTCTCTTTATTTTTCTTTCTCCCCCTTTGTCATCAATCAAAATGGGGGGGGGGGGGGGGGGTTGACTCTACTCAATAGGCTATGTAGGAAAAGATGAACCAGAAGATTTGGAGATAGACACTGGTATATTAGGAGTAGGAACAATTGGGAATTTTGAGGGAAGTTTTGGTGTGTCACGACTAGCTTAAGAATAAACTAAAATTTTCTCACTTATTTTTCAATTTTTGTTTGGATTATCATAGTTTTTACTGCAGACTGCTGAGGGATAGAAATTGGATACTGTTCATTACATTGCCTTAGGATTCTAGATCCGGGAAGAGCAGTCGGTATCTTGAGCCTTAAGGTAGTTGTTTCCCAGGTTGAGGCCGACTCAGTGCTTCCGGAGTCGGGATCTTTCGAGGTTATGCTCTTCAGCGTCGTCTTCCTCCGAGGTTGGACTCGGTGGGTTGAGTACCTGCATACACTTTAATGCCAAAGTCAGCGATCAGAAGTCAGAGAGAGGTACATATGAGCGAACGCATACCTTATCTTGGAGGTTGGTATCGTATTTATACACGCAAAGTTGAGGGTCCTACGGGTCTTATCCGATCCGGAGCCGTTGGATCTGGGCGCCGCCATTTGGGCCGTTGATCTGGGATCCACGCGGTTATTTACTTGTTGGGCCGAATCCAGTGCTGGATTAGGCCGTTTCTCATGCGGATTGGGCCTCTTGGCCCTGTTCGGAACAGTTGCCCCCCAAGTCGAGGTCGGTCACGGAGTGCGGCCTCGGCTTGAATTGCAGAAGGTGCCATCATTCAAAGTGGCGACTTCAGAGTCGAAGGTAGCTTTGAAGTCGGAGGATCCTAGGTTTGGCTCTGATCTGCCTGGGATGCCACGTTTCACGTGTCAGGGGGATGTGACGTTTGACTGAAACGAAACGTCTTATCATAATGATTGCATAGGTTTCAGCGCCTCATCATTTATTGCCTCAGGATGGGTCGCGTCGTTTCGTCTACCGTGTTCAATACCCCTATAAGTAGAAGTTCAAAGCCAACGCTCCGGTACATTTCCGTTTCTTTTGCTCTGAATTCTTCCGAGTCTACAAAATCTTGGACGGGCTGACTTTCCGAGCAGTCAACGTTGAGTTTACGGTTCCTGATCCTGACAACTTTGTGGTGGTTTCCTTTGCCGTCCTTTCGATGTTGAGTCTCCGGTGAGGGCTTTTCAAATTCTTCTTCCGAGTTCAAACTCAGACTTCCGAGATCAGTTTTCGTCTTCTTCATCGTCGAGTCAATCTGGCGAAGACTAGGGATTCCGAGAAAAGGTCTGCGGTTGCCCCCGAGAAGCAGCCTTGGAGGAAATCTACAGAGGGTCGTCCCATTATTGACGAGTAGATGTCGACTCCGGAGAGGTTGTCAGACAAGATCGAAGCCAGTGGTTTCGTGTTAACACCTCCGGCAGGGGTGTCTTCTAGTGTCGAGCCAAGGAAACACACCGGAGTCGAGGCCAGAGTAGGGGAGACCAGAGGATCCGATGCAGGGGATCCCTATGACCGGGTTTCCAACGATATCTATATCGTCCCCTCTGTCTACCGAGTCGGGTATAGCGACCTGAAGGCCCTTAAGACGTATGAGAAGTTCATAGGGGGCGAAGGGCAGCTGTGGAGGTTGGAGCTCGTCTATGAGGACGAGGCGGCTTGCTCTGAAGTCTCCGGTATGAAGTTCTTTGTATACTCAGCCTTCGTGGAGATAATGGGGATGAGGATCCCTTTTTCCGAGTTCTAGAGGAGGGTTCTGCGGTTCCTGCAGGTTGCTCCTTCGCAGCTCACCCCCAACTCTTGGGGGTTCATAAATACTTTTGAAATTATCATGAAAGCGTTGGGTCGGGCCTGCCGCCTTAAAATTTTCTTTCTTCTTTTGGACGTCTTCCGTCAGCTCGAGGCCGACTCAGAAGGGCAACAGAAAGTTCAGCCTCTTCAAGCCTGTGACCGACTCGGTGAAGCATTTCAAATACATTTTCTTCTATGTGGTGCCAGTGAACGATGCTGCGAAGAAGGAAATTGCCGAGCTGGATGACAAAGGGGAGATCGTGAAGGATCTATTCCCCCTCTCTTAGTGTAAGGCGCACTTCGATTTGGGGACGGCCGGGTATTCTTATGGGATCTTTGAGTTGAGTCGGCAGGAGGCTCAAACTCTGACGTTGCTGACCAATTGGGTGGAGAAGTTTACTTTGGCTGCCAAGAAGATCGAGTGCAGGAAAGTTTTGGAGGCCAATGCCAGGTCCCCTACGGTTCTGGTCGCCGCCCTTGGTAGGGTCTGCTTCCCCCTGTAACTTGTTTCATTCCAAATTCCTATATTCAGTTTCTGACATGGTCGTTTTCTTAATTTTTCAAACAAGATGACCAAACCGACGACCTTTGCAAAGTATCTTGCTTCTGCTGGCATTGGAGAAGGTAATGATGTTGAGGCCCCGTATTCTTCGGCTCTGCCCCCGCCGGTCGTCGTTGCCAAGATTGGGGTCGATCAGAGTTCGGCCCCTACTGGTCAGAAGGACTCCGAGCCCAATCTCAAAAGTCCTGGTGAGAAATCAAGGAAACGCCCTCCTCAATCCTCGCCTTCCGAGGCTCAAAAACTTAAAAGGAGCCAGTCGGTGGAAGGCAGTGTTGAGCTCTCTCCTGAAGACTTCGAAGCCTGCCTCAGGGTTGGTGAACTCGGCCAACAGTTGTTCACCCGCTGGAGTACTGAGGTTTCCTCCAGGGAGTAAGGTAATAATTATTCAGAGGATGAGAACTTGTGGCTTGATGGTGAATTGCAGGATAAGTCCGATAAATTAACTGCTTGCTTGGAATTCCTTTTAGAAGCTCGGGACGAGGATGAGAGATACAAGAAGGAAAGGGAAGAGCTTCAAGCCCGGTTAGATACCATGGAAGCTACCGAGGCTAACGTCGAGGCCCTAAAGAAGGAGCTGGTGGAGTATGCTCGAAAGGCCGAGCTTGTTGGGGAGGTACCGAGGCTAAAGGGGCAGATTAAAAAGTCCCAGGTCGGGAATTAAGAGATGGAAGCTGAGATTGCGAGCTTGGAGGGGGAGTTGGTCTCTGCTAAAGAGGAGTTGTAGAGGATCCAGGAATAACGAGACGAGGCTCTCCTTTTCAACCAGAAATCTACAAAAGAGGCATTGGTTGCTTCTTGCTTCAAGAACGCACTGGCTCAGGTCGAGGTGCTGCACCCCAAGCTTGCCATCCCCTATGTGCACCCTTTGCATGTGGTTTCTGATGGGAGGATTGTCAAGCCTTGGGAGTCCGGCGCCGAACCTGAGGAGCTCGTGCTCATCTACGCTATAGACTCTTAGCTCATAAATTTTTTTTTTCTTTTTTGTGTTTTGCTTTGGTGGCCTTGGTTATATCCGGTGTCACCTTGGTTTGTAATATATACTCGAGGCACCGTCTGTTTCCGGTTATATCTAAGTTATCTTTACTTCATTGTGTCATGCTTTTTAGAAAACGTTTTGCCTTGAGGTCACTTGGTTTATTTATTATTTTGCGCGAACCTTCGGGTGAAAACCGAGTGGCTCGGGATCGGCCTTGAAGGAAGAGAACTGTGAGAATTTAGCGACTTGAAATCCGATCTTTCAGAGAGGAGGGCGGGCCAGGCTAGACCACGATAGGCTCGACGTCGTGGTAGTGGTCAGCGAGCCACGATAGGCTCGACCTCGTGGTAGAGGTCAGTGAGCCACGATAGGCTCGACCTCGTGGTAGAGGTCAGCGAGCCACGATAGGCTCGACCTCGTAGAAGAGAGGTCGTTTGAAGGCACGTCGGAGCGACCCTTCGTGAGAAGGAAGTCAGTCCGAGTCCGCGGGATCAGGTGAGGCTTCGTTCGGTCCAGTTCACCAAGTGCAAAGCTTGGAGTGAATCGTGGAGTGAAAAAGCTCGTACGAGGTCGGGTGCAAGGGCCCGGCATTGACCTCGACCAGCGTTCTTTGTGAAGCAGCTGAGTTCCTGAAAAGAAATCACTTTATTGACAGGGACAGAGGTCCAACACGAATATAATCAGTGGTAGGGGACTCAGAGATCCAAATTGACTAAAATTTGTAAACATTGTAAGGGTAAAAACATAGTAGTAACAGAGGCTGTAGGGACTAGCGTTTTTTTTAAAACTCGAAGTGCTTCAGAAATGGGGATCCCTCAGTGGGGGTTCTGGCCTCAGTGTTGCCGAGTTCGTTATTGGTGCCTTCAACGGACGCAAAGGGTCCCTTAGAGAGTGGAGCCTAAGGCTGTGTGCTCATCGCCAAGAGTGGTTTGTTGGGAATCTCGTGAGGGTCGACGAAGCCCGGAGCACCTTTGTACAGTTGTGATGTCGTTTGAATTGGCAAGGGATTTGTCAGTGTCGCAGTTAGAGCCTTTTTAACTAGGTCCGCTGGTGAGTGTGCGCATGCTAACTCGGGCTCGGTTGTTATGGTTGTTCCTTGTTTCTTGAGGCCGAGGCACAAGAGTTCTTGTCCATGGGGATTGGTTGTGTTGAGCTCGGGATAGGTTACCAGTTTGATTTTGTCATCCTGCTTACCTTCCGATCCCCCGGAGTCGTGCTAGTTTTCGAAATTAATTAGACTGACTTCAGACACTATTTTCTTTCCCGATGATTCTCCCTTTTCAACTTTGTCCGACTTGTGTTCTTCTTTCATCGAAAGGTAGTGACATTTCTTTGCAGATTGTAGGTCGGCAGCGACCGTGACGATTTTATCGTCGGCTGAATAAAACTTCATCTTCAAATGGACTATAGAGGTGATGTGAGCCCACATGCATGGCTATCCTACTCATAAGAGCTTGGATGGAATTCATAAGTATCAAGACTCAAAAGACCAAAAAGGGAAACTCTAGGGTTTTCTATTTCCTTTTAATTGTTTTCAATAAATGTAGGATTTCATTTCAAGTGTAATGTGCTTTTGATTTGAGCCTTCTTGGAAATAGAATAAGTTAAGGTCTTTAGTTACTTTAATGTGGCCATGGACCTTGTCTTCCTATCTCTAAGTGGATTGTATGTTGGGCTTAGGATCCATTAGACCCAGCATATAAATACTATTCCACTCCTTGTAATTCGGGAGACTTTGATGAATGTGAAATCATTTGCTACATTTTGCAAAAGCTAGAGCGGTGAGAGCCAAAGAGAGGCGTGAGGCGTGAGAACTTGAGGGCATTGTAGAAGTGAGTTCATCATGTTCTCCTTGCTTCTTGGAATGGAACGTTGAGCACCTACCTTTGAGGCTTGGAGAAGCTCAAAGCAGCGCGTGGTCTTCATCTTCTTCCCAAAGAAGAAGTGGCGGACATCATTCTCCACTTCATCTCTATTCTTTCCACATTTGATTCTTTCTTTACTTTTGTGTTCTTCAAGTAAGTGTCATGATCTAATCTTGAAATTGTGATCTTATTCATCTTCATGACATAGAGATTCATAGAGATTTGTAATTTTCTAGATCCTAAATTTAGTGATACATGTGTGGATTTATATCAAGCTGTATTCAGAGCTACATGAATCTTACAAATTTTGAGTCTCAGTTCAGTTTTGGTGCCAAGATTCAATTAAAATTTGGCACATTTTGTGTTTCCTCACATTTTCAATTTTGGAGCCATTTTTGTTTTTGAGTGATTTGAATTTTTGATTCAAATTCTTGATGAATTCCTTTATTAAAGTGTTAGATCTGAATATTTGAAGTTTAAATTCAGTTAGATCTTGAAATTTAAGTCACAATTGATCAAAATTTTGAGATCTAGATTTAACGAACTTTGTAGAGGTAAAATTAGTCAAAACAGAAAAACTGATCTCCTTTCCTATTCTATTTTCAGCAACACTTTCCTGCGAATTTCATCAATCTTCAACTCGAATTTCGTTTTCGTTTTTCGTTAGATTTCATTCTCGTTTCTTGATTTCGTGTTGATTGTGATTAAATTTGCAACCTAATACATCTTTCTTTTGTTCGATTTGAGCAATTTTTCATCTAATTCGAAATCAAAAACCAAAATCATTTTCGTTCTTCCAATTTCGATTTCATGCTCATTTCTTGATCGTTTTTGATGAAATTTGTTGCTATAATTCACTTTTTGCACTAATGTCGCACCTATTTCAACTTGTTTGATGAACTTTGGTTGCGTTTTGAGTGTTTCCCCAATTTCCAATAGCTAAACGCGATTTCGGACTGTATAATCGCTTTTTTTCTTAAGTGCTTTGCATCTTTTGTTCAAATTGAGGCTATATTTGGATTTCTTGTGAAATTTCGCATGAAATTCACTACTCATTTGTTTGATTTGGTGCTGAATTGTGATATTTGGAAATTGCTCATGTTCATGATGTTCTTGATAAGTTGTTCTTCAATTCTGCACTTTGATCTGAAATTGTTGGTGTCAAACTTCAATTTGTGTTGGTGAATTCAATATAGCTCCATTTTTAGTGATTCAAAATCCAGGTTATTCGTCTCAAAATATATTACTATTTGAGAAAAAAATTCTGAAAAAAGAAAATACTGCAAAAAAAAAAAAAAATCGCAAAAAAATTGTAAAATAGTTAAAAGAAAAAAGGCAAAACCTAACCGAGGAGCATCAAAATAATTCCCAAAATTCTAGATAAATTCCTATTGTTTTTATACATTTTTTGGATCATTGTGCAATTTTGTCAAAATTTTTGGGGACATTTGGACCTTTTGCCCTTGGAGGGTTATTTGCTCACTTTGTTGCAATTTCTTTGGTGCATTACTACCAATCTTTTGAGTCACTTTTTTATAGTTTAAATTTGTCTTTAAATACTCTATATTTGGTTTAGCTTTTCTAATTTTTTGTTTTTTATTTGAGTCTTTAAAATTTCTAAGTTTGTCATAGTAGTTTCTTCCTTTCTTGTCATTCTTTGGTGATAGACTATACTACCTTTGAGATCTCAAGTAATAGCAACATCAAAGGTGGAAAGAGGCTTTTGAGGTTCCTTTTCAAAATCTAAAGGAGAATAAGAGTGACTTGAGTGACCTACTTTATATTTGTGTGCCCAAAAAACCTTGAGTGAAGAGTGTGTTCCTAAAAAGCCTAAACACGAGTGGAGTGACACTTGGTGAGATAAACACTCTTTGTAAGGACTTTTGTGGCTGTTTTATACTAACATTTTCGTGTAGGTACACACAAATTATGGCACAATGAAGTCCATATTTGATAGGAGGTATGATTCACCATTGAGGTATGATTCCCCAATGAGGTATAATTTTCCTAGGAGGTATCACTCCCCAAGAAGGTATCATTCCCGCATAAAATATCATTCCCCTATTAGATATGACTCTCTTTGTGAATATTATGACAAAAGAAATAGAAGGCCTAGATATGTTGTTGAGGAGGATGAAACGAGCCATTGAAGGAGGGACATCAAAGAAGAAAACTCCTCCAAGTATACCCACACCAATACTTGGAAGGCCAATTCATAAAGGGAGGAAGCCTATACACCTAAAACGGTAAAGGATAAAGCTTCGACCATAGTGCCAAAGTGTAAGGAAACTTTCTCTTCTCCTACTACTACTCCTTTTACCTTTCACACTAGATGTCTTGTGTCAACTAGATTATGTTTTTTGCAAATTGATGTTGGAAGTTGTGTTAATTGGGCTAGCACTCGCTTAGTCACAAAGCTCAATCTTCCCACCCTCAATCATCCAAACCCATACAAAATACAATGGCTTAATAAGCGAAAAGAAATAGTTGTGTATGAACAAGTGCTTGTTAGTTTTTTCTTTCATAGGTACAAAGTCGATGTCTTATGTGATGTTGTCCCTATGGATGCCGGCCACCTGATCTTAGGAAGGCCATGGCAAATTGATAACAAATACTCCTTTATGCATAAGAATTTGAAAATTGTTCTTTCTCCTCTTAGTCCTCAAGAAGTTTTGAAAGAACAAATCATTTTGGAAAATAAAATTGAGGAGGAGGAAAAAGAGCAAACGGCCAAACTCGAGTTGGAAGGCCCAAGTATGTGTTGTAGCCGAGTGCACCCCTTTGATGAAAAGAAAACAAATTGTGAGGTACATGAAGAAAAGAGCATTACAAGTAAAGTTGTGGTAGGCAATCCTAATATTGATCATGACACTCACAAAGATAAGAAAAGAAAAGCATGTGAAAGAGTTAAGTTGCCTAGGACACCCTTGCATGATATGTCAAATGATAAAATAGTTTTCACTACTAACTCTTTTCTTGCACAAAGTTTTGTAACTTCCTTGTTGAGGAAATGTATGCATGTGTTGCCTAAGCCATTCTCTTGTTGACAAGGCAAGGAATTAGAAAGACCTCCCAAAGGTGAGCCACCATGTAGCAAGGAAAAGGTAATGGAAATGGTTGTTAGTGTTACAACATTGCGAAGTTACAATCTACTCCCTATATTCTCCATTCCCTATCCAATGCTTAGTTGTATTAAATAGAAATGTAAGATGTCTTGTGCTTTAAGGAAACTCTTGCTTGAATTTTGCATGACTAGGCTATTATTTGGGGTCACTAATTTTTCTTTTGATCTCGGTGGAGCCTAAGCAATTAATGCATTAGCTTAGTTGTATTTTATTTTCAAAATAAGTGATTTTTGTCCATGCTTGATGTAGGTTTCCATGAATGGGAGTTCACTTGAGAACAAGTGAAATTCAAGAGAAGGAGTATGATGTGAGCCCACATGCATGGCTAGCCTACTCATAAGAGCTTGGATGGAAGTCATAATTATCAAGACTCAAAAGACCAAAAAGGGAAACTCAATGGTTTTCCAATTTCTTGTAATTGTTTTCAATAAATGTAGGATTTCATTTCAAGTGTAATGTGCTTTTGATTTGAGCCTTCTTGGCAATAGAGTAGGTTAAGGTCTTTAGTTACTTTAATATGGCCATGGGCCTTGTTTTCCTATCTCTAAGTGGATAGTATGTTCGGCTTAGGATCCATTAGACCCAGCATATAAATACTATTCCACTCTTTGTAATTCGGGACACTTTGATGAATGTGAAATCATTTGCTACATTTTGCAAAAGCTAGAGCGGTGAGAGCCAAAGAGAGGCGTGAGGCGTAGAGCTTGAGGGCATTGTAGAAATGAGTTCATCATGTTCTCCTTGCTTCTTGGAATGGAACGTTGAGCACCTACCTTTGAGGCTTGGAGAAGCCCAAAGCAGCGTGTGGTCTTCATCTTATTCCCAAAGAAGAAGTGGCGGACATCATTCTCCACTTCATCTCTATTCTTTCCACATTTGATTCTTTCCTTACTTTTGTGTTCTTTAAGTAAGTGTCATGATCTAATCTTGAAATTGTGATCTTATTCATCTTCATGACATAGAGATTCATAGAGATTTGTAATTTTCTAGATCCTAAATTTAGTGATACATGTGTGGATTTATATCAAGTGGTATTCAGAGCTACATGAATCTTACAAATTTTGAGTCTCAATTTAGTTTTGGTGCCAAGATTCAATTAAAATTTCGCACATTTTGTTTTTCCTCACATTTTCAGTTTTGGAGCCATTTTTGTTTTTGAGTGATTTGAATTTTTGATTCAAATTCTTGATGAATTCCTTTATTAAAGTGTTAGATCTGAATATTTGAAGTTTAAATTCAGTTAGATCTTGAAATTTAAGTCACAATTGATCAAAATTTTGAGATCTAGATCTAACGAACTTTGTAGAGGTAAAATTAGTCAAAACAGAAAAATTGATCTCCTTTCCTATTCTATTTTCAGCAACACTTTCCTGCGAATTTCGTCAACCTTCAACTCGAATTACGTTTTCGGTTTTCGTTTGATTTCATTCTCGTTTCTTGATTTCGTGTTGAATGTGATTAAATTTGCAACCTAATACATCTTTCTTTCGTTCGATTTGAGCAATTTTTCATCTAATTCGAAATCAAAAACCAAAATCATTTTCGTTCTTCCAAATTCGGATTCATGCTCATTTCTTGATCGTTTTTGATGAAATTTGTTGCTAAAATTCACTTTCTGCACTAATGTCGCACCTATTTCAACTTGTTTGATGAATTTTGGTTGCGTTTTGAGTGTTTCCCCAATTTCCAAAACCTAAACGCGATTTTAGACTGTATAATCACTTTTTTTCTTAAGTGCTTTGCATCTTTTGTTCAAATTGAGGCTATATTTGGATTTCTTGTGAAATTTCGCATGAAATTCATTACTCATTTGTTTGATTTGGTGCTGAATTGCGAAATTTGGAAATTGCTCATGTTCATGATGTTCTTGATAATTTGTTATTCAATTCTGCACTTTGATCTGAAACTGTTGGTGTCAAACTTCAATTTGTGTTGGTGAATTGAATATAGCTCCATTTTTAGTGATTCAAAATCCAGGTTATTCGTCTCAAAATCTATTACTATTTGAGAAAAAAATTCTGAAAAAAGAAAATACTGCAAAAAAAATAATCGCAAAAAAATTGTAAAATAGTTAAAAGAAAAAAGGCAAAACCTAACCGGGGAGCATCAAAATAATTCCAAAAATTCCAGATAAATTCCCATTGTTTTTATACATTTTTTGGATCATTGTGCAATTTTGTCAAAATTTTTGGGGACATTTGGACCTTTTGCCCTTGGAGGGTTATTTGCTCACTTTGTTGCAATTTCTTTGGTGCATTACTACCAATCTTTTGAGTCACTTTTTTATAGTGTAAATTTGTCTTTAAATACTCTTTATTTGGTTTAGCTTTTCTAATTTTTTGTTTTTTATTTGAGTCTTTAAAATTTCTAAGTTTGTCATAGTAGTTTCTTCCTTTCTTGTCATTCTTTGGTGATAGACTATACTACCTTTGAGATCTCAAGTAATAGCAACATCAAAGGTGGAAAGAGGCTTTTGAGGTTCCTTTTCAAAATCTAAAGGAGAATAAGAGTGACTTGAGTGACCTACTTTATATTTGTGTGCCCAAAAAACCTTGAGTGAAGAGTGTGTTCCTAAAAAGCCTAAACACGAGTGGAGTGACACTTGGTGAGATAAACACTCTTTGTAAGGACTTTTGTGGCTGTTTTATACTAACATTTTCGTGTAGGTACACACAAATTATGGCACAATGAAGTCCATATTTGATAGGAGGTATGATTCACCATTGAGGTATGATTCCCCAATGAGGTATAATTTTCCTAGGAGGTATCACTCCCCAAGAAGGTATCATTCCCGCAAAAAATATCATTCCCCTATTAGATATGACTCTCTTTGTGAATATTACGACAAAATAAATAGAAGGCCTAGATATGTTGTTGAGGAGGATGAAACGAGCCATTGAAGGAGGGACATCAAAGAAGAAAACTCCTCCAAGTATACCCACACCAATACTTGGAAGGCCAATTCATAGAGGGAGGAAGCCTATACACCTAAAACGGTAAAGGATAAAGCTTCGACCATAGTGCCAAAGTGTAAGGAAACTTTCTCTTCTCCTACTACTACTCCTTTTACCTTTCATACTAGATGTCTTGTGTCAACTAGATTATGTTTTTTGCAAATTGATGTTGGAAGTTGTGTTAATTGGGCTAGCACTCGCTTAGTCACAAAGCTCAATCTTCCCACCCTCAATCATCCAAACCCATACAAAATACAATGGCTTAATAAGCGAAAAGAAATAGTTGTGTATAAACAAGTGCTTGTTAGTTTTTTCTTTCATAGGTACAAAGTCGATGTCTTATGTGATGTTGTCCCTATGGATGTCGGCCACCTGATCTTAGGAAGGCCATGGCAAATTGATAACAAATACTCCTTTATGCATAAGAATTTGAAAATTGTTCTTTCTCCCCTTAGTCCTCAAGAAGTTTTGAAAGAACAAATCATTTTGAAAAATAAAATTGAGGAGGAGGAAAAAGAGCAAACGGCCAAACTCGAGTTGGAAGGCCCAAGTATGTGTTGTAGCCGAGTGCACCCCTTTGATGAAAAGAAAACAAATTGTGAGGTACATGAAGAAAAGAGCATTACAAGTAAAGTTGTGGTAGGCAATCCTAATATTGATCATGACACTCACAAAATAAGAAAAGAAAAGCATGTGAAAGAGTTAAGTTTCCTAGGATACCCTTGCATGATATGTCAAATGATAAAATAGTTTTCACTACTAACTCTTTTCTTGCACAAAGTTTTGTAACTTCCTTGTTGAGGAAATGTATGCATGTGTTGCCTAAGCCACTCTCTTTTTGACATGGCAAGGAATTAGAAAGACCTCCCAAAGGTGAGCCACCATGTAGCAAGGAAAAGGTAATGGAAATGGTTGTTAGTGTTACAACATTGCGAAGGTACAATCTACTCCCTATATTCTCCATTCCCTATCCAATGCTTAGTTGTACTAAATAGAAATGTAAGATGTCTTGTGCTTTAAGGAAACTTGTGCTTGAATTTTGCATGACTAGGCTATTATTTGGGGTCACTCAGTTTCCTTTTGATCCCGGTGGAGCCTAAGCAATTAATGCATTAGCTTAGTTGTATTTTATTTTCAAAGTAAGTGATTTTTGTCCATGCTTAATGTAGGTTTCCAAGAAGGGGAGTTCACTTGAGGACAAGTGAAATTCAAGAGAAGGAGTATGATGTGAGCCCACATGCATGGCTAACCTACTCATAAGAGCTTGGATGGAAGTCATAATTATCAAGACTCAAAAGACCAAAAAGGGAAACTCAAGGGTTTTCTATTTCCTTGTAACTGTTTTCAATAAATGTAGGATTTCATTTCAAGTGTAATGTAGAAGTTGACTGTTTACCCTTGCTGATGGAATTGACTGTTTTATCCTTGATGATTGACTTGATGTTTCGTGGTGTGGTAGATATAGTGTCATAACTCTAGCTTAGTGCTCATCATATGCTTTATTATATGGTTAGATGAACTCACCCCTTTTGTTTGAATGTTACCCCTACGCGGTAACGTGCAGGTGATATCGAGTGAAGGCTTAGGTATCTTCACTAGCTGAGTCGGGTCGTCTGCTCTGATTATGTAACACTAGGGGAGGGATGAACATTGTTTAAGTTATTTATGACCATTGTTGTTGTTGAATTTTACTATTGTGAGCCTTGCATAGTTGCAATGCCCTTTATGATTAAACTGGTTGGATTTTCCGCTGCGAAGTTGTAATTTAATTGACGATGACGTTTTGAAAGTATTATAAGGCTGTTTTCGAAAAGTGAGTAATTTGGCGTGTAATGTTTAACGAAGTAAGTGTGACATCCCTTGTGATGTAACTAAAATTTGAAACTCTGATTTTTACGCTAATAAATTAACGGGTAGAAAATGGGTGTTACAGGAAGGAGTGTATTTACCCTAATGACTCTATGCTACAACAAGCAAGTAGGCTTACGTCTTCATTAGGAGGTCATACAAGTGGAGGGAATGGCATACAATTAAATCAAGACATTTAAATGGCATCATGAACAAGAGAACACTATTGATTATAGACATAGAATGATCTTAGTTAAACTAATGAACATGTGAGCAATGATTTTCTCAATAACATGAACAAAAGGAATGGCATCAAGACTAGGGTAAGCCTATCCTTTGCAATCAACAATATGAAAAAGTGCCCAAAGGCTAATAACACCATCAAAGAGGAGGGAGCATCAAGGTTTTGGGTAACCTATCCCTTGCAATACCCCACGAACCCTAAACCGTAAACCTAACTATCTCATCTTTTATTCATTAAGAAATTGAAAGGGGGAGGTTGAATCATCTAAAACCATCTTCACCACTTAGAACATGATGCACTAGGCATAAGTGGGAGTCATGTGATTCATCATCAACAATAAACAATGATCAAACTAGAGTATAAGAACAAGTAAATGAACATTAAAACCAAGTTGAATCACATAGAGCAATCTTCTCACTTGAATCAAAGTGCCCTAGGCACAAGTGAGAATCAACTTGCCTATCATCAACCACTAACAATAAGCAAATTAAAATACAAAGATTAAATAAACACACAACTAAGTTGAATCACATAGAGCAATCCTCTCACTTTGAGAAAAGTGCACTAGGCACTAGTGAGAATCAACTTGCCTATCATCAACCACTAACAATAAGCAAATTAAAATACAAAGATTAAGTAAACACACATCACATAGAGCAATCCTCTCACTTATGGGAGCCCGCATTTATTGAAATCCTACATTTATTTTGAAATGAAATCCTACATTTATGGGAGCCCACATGCATGATTTTCGTGAGAGGTTGAGGGCATTGTAGAAGTGAGTTCATCATGTTCTCATTGCTTCTTGGAATGGAACGTTGAGCACCTAAAGCAGCGTGTGGTCTTCATCTTATTCCCAAAGAAGAAGTGGCGGACATCATTCTCCACTTCATCTCTATTCTTTCCACATTTGATTCTTTCTTTACTTTTGTGTTCTTCAAGTAAGTGTCATGATCTAATCTTGAAATTGTTATCTTATTCATCTTCAAGACATAGAGATTCATAGAAATTTGTAATTTTCTGGATCCTAAATTTAGTGATACATGTGTGGATTTATATCAAGTGGTGTTCAGAGCTACATGAATCTTACAAATTTTGAGTCTCAATTCAGTTTTGGTGCCAAGATTCAATTAAAATTTGGCACATTTTGATTCAAATTCTTCATGAATTCCTTTATTAAAGTGTTAGATCTGAATATTTGAAGTTTAAATTCAGTTAGATCTTGAAATTTAAGTCACAATTGATCAAAATTTTGAGATCTAGATCTAACGAACTTTGTAGAGGTAAAATTAATCAAAACAGAACTTTTTGATTAAATTTGCAACCTAATACATCTTTCTTTCGTTCGATTTGAGCAATTTTTCATCTAATTCGAAATCAAAAACCAAAATCATTTTCGTTCTTCCAATTTCGATTTCATGCTCATTTCTTGATCATTTTTGATGAAATTTGTTGCTATAATTCACTTTTTGCACTAATGTCGCACCTATTTCAACTTGTTTGATGAATTTTGGTTGCGTTTTGAGTGTTTCCCCATTTTCCAAAACCCAAACGCGATTCCGGACTGTATAATCGCTTTTTTTCTTAAGTGCTTCGCATCTTTTGTTCAAATTGAGGGTATATTTGGATTCCTTGTGAAATTTCGCATGAAATTCACTACTCATTTGTTTGATTTGGTGCTGAATTGCGAAATTTGGAAATTGGTCATCTTCATGATGTTCTTGATAATTTGTTTTTCAATTCTGCACTTTAATCCGAAACTGTTGGTGTCAAACTTCAATTTGTGTTCGTGAATTCAATATAGCTCCATTTTTAGTGATTCAAAAGGTAGGTTATTCGTCTCAAAATCTATTACTATTTGAGAAAAAAATTCTGAAAAAAAGAAAATACTACAAAAAAAATAATAATAGCAAAAAAATTGTAAAATAGTTAAAAGAAAAAAGGCAAAACCTAACCTGGGAGCATCAAAATAATTCCAAAAATTCTAGATAAATTCCTATTGTTTTTATACATTTTTTGGATCATTGTGCAATTTTGTCAAAATTTTTGGGGACATTTGGACCTTTTTGCCCTTGGAGGGTTATTTGCTCACCTTTTTGTCAAAATCTTTTGAGTCTCTTTTTTATAGTTTAAATTTGCCTTTAAATACTCTATATCTGGAGACAGAACACTGGCCGTAGTATAAGCTCAGCCTCGAAAGCTAGGCGTGTTATTCAGACCGACAAGACTGGATCGAGTTCAGAGGGTACCTCAAACCCGGACAAGGCATCAAGTCGAGCTCGCCCTAGGGCAAACCGACTTGGGGGGCAACTGTTATGGATTGGGCTACTACAACATTTTGCACTAAGGCCCAATACCAAAGGCAAACCCACCAATCAATGGTGAGGATCAAATACCTACATCCAATGGTTCCCATTGATTCCCAAAACCTAGAAATAAGCATTCAATGCTAGCATTAAAGGTACACACTCTCAAATTCTCTCACTTGCAACTGAACCACTTGCTGACTTGAGCGTCGTAGTGTCATTGCAGGTACCACCCCACCTCGGGTCGGAGCTCAAACTCGGATTGACCAAGAACACAGCTACCAACTATCTCGGACCGGATCTTGTATCCAAGGTCGGATACAAGGCAGGAGATAAGGTACAGAACACACATATATATATATATATATATATATATATATATATATATATATATATATATATATATATATATATATGGTTTGGCATGAGAATGAAAATAATGTTACTTTTTATATTGGAATAAAATAAACAAGAAAGTTGAACAAATCGTTTCCTATCATCTCCTCCGTTATATAAACTTGAAAGAAGTTAAATATAACTAACTCAATAGGATATGTAGATCGGATTTAATTGAATTGAATTGAAGGTGAGGAAGGGTAGCGCTGTCGTATCATCTTTTGACTTTTTACTAGAAAAAGTAGCGCCGCTGCATGTGTGGGGGGGGGGGGGGGGGGGGGTCCCTCCCCGGTTTCTTCCCCTCACCTCTCAGTGCTCCTTCGCCCTGCTGTCGCAATTGGCTTCGGTCTGGTTGAGTCTGTTCCTCTGATCTGTGCTTTTTCTGTGTTTCTCTTTTGGATCTGTTGGATATGTTGTTAAGCGATTTGGATCTCTTCGCGATCTGGATCTAGATAAGTTCTTGTGCCGTCGCCGTTTCGTGGTTGGATCTTCGACTTCGGCTGTTCCGGTGGCTGTAAATTAATAAAAATGGGTTGGGCGCTGCTTGGGTTGGAACCGCCGTTGGGGGCTCCCTTTCCTCGGTCTGATCTCCTCTGTGACGTCCACGGCCTCTACCCCGAGGCGTTGATGGTCGGATCTCCCTGTTGGTGGATCTGCGCGCTTTTGGAGGTACTATGGAGTGCTTCTGTTCGCGGTGGTTTGTGGCTCTGTTAGCGCAGGGGTTGGTTCTGATGCGGTGTTTTGCGGTGGTTCACGGTGGTTTGTCTGATGTTCGCAATGGTGGCTGTCGTTTCGGACTTTGGACCCGCAGTCACGCCTCCTCTCCGTTTGTCGTGGGCACTTCTCCCTGTCGCTCGCGGTTTTGCTTGATTGTGCCACGGTGTTGGCCGGGGGCGCAAGGCCGCGGTGGTGGTTGGTGGCTCGGCTACCTCGATCAAGCTAGGTGTTGTCGCGGTGTTGGCCGGTAGCACGACTTCGCGATGGTGGATGGAGTCACGGCGCCGGATGTCTGGGGGTGTGCGGTCGGTGGGTGCTGATTCGATAGTTTGTACCTTGTCGGACGCCAGATTGCAGTTTGCAGATCGCCGGGCTCCTCCCCCTTTGCCTTCTGCTTCTTTGCCCCCTCCCAATCGTCTTCGGGCTTCCACCTCTAACCTCGATGCTTTGTGATGTGCTTAATGTGAGGATAGCGAGGTGATGCAGGCTGTTGTGGTTTGGAGTGTGAGTTCAGGAGGTGGTGGGTGGAGGTTGTGTGGGGACTCTCAGGTGTTGCCCTGCCTCCTTTCGGATTTTCTGTCCGCCTTAGAATTTCTTCCATTAGAATTCTATGGTTGTTTATTTTAGAGGCCTTATTGGGCATTCTATTATTGTCCTTATTACCATGGGTTTTGGTCTAGTGCCCCCTTGTGCTTTTTACATCTCTCTTTATTTTATTAATAAATTCGGGCTCATTGCCTGTTTGATTAAAAAAAATAAAAATAAGATAGCTGAATATACTGAAAGTGTTAATCAAATAAGATAGTAGAGTTTCATCATGAAAATTGGTTTATTATTTACTGCTAGTCTCAGCTTTTAATCAGAAAATTTTTTGGGTGTTACATCTAGAACTCTATTTATGTCCAAAAACACATAATTAAAATAGAACAATTTTTAAAACATATTCTAATAACTATTTATAAAAAGTGGGGTGGTACATTACCACCCAGTTAAAGAAATTTCGTCTGCAAAATTTAAATACCTAAAAGCAAGTGTAGATACTCTTACTTTTCATTGATCAAAAAAAGATACTCTTACTTTTCCAACGGTTAATCTTTAGTAACACCATTCCAAACCATCATTACCAGTGAGATATGAAGTCCCTAAAGTTAACCGTCCATAATCTCCACAAGTAACATTCTAAATCATCTCTTCTCAATTTCTATATAACTCCTTCTCTTATTACTATATTTTCTTTTCCTATCTTGTGCACAAAATATGTTAATTTAGTTGAAGTATCACTAACCTTAATCAACAAAATGGTGTTCTACACTTCATTCCATCAAAAAGTTTCTAGAGGCATCATACCTATACTTAAGTGAAAGCTTACTGTTTAGAGGTGAACTATCAGATAAGCATAACTCAATCTTCAGTTGGGTTCGTAACACTAGTTGTAGTTTATTCCAAACTTAGTGATAACCTAGGATCTCTTTCACTAACATTAGTATGTGTCGACTTATCTAAACCATGTCTCTGATTGTAAACCTAGCTCCCCTATAATGTAAATCTGTACTAACCTCTCTTCAATGATGGTTCTTGTCTATGGGAATGAAAGATGTACTATTAGCCAATATATATACTTTCCCAAATCAAATTTCTTAGGAGTCCAATTACTAATCTTTTGCAATTTTATCCCAATTCTATTTAGGAATATCTAATGATTGTAACAAACCTGCAAGGTTTCTTATGTTAACTTAGTTCTAGATAGACTAGGCACAACACGACTTAGTTTAACTATGTCCCTCTCTTCATACTAAGCCATCAATACATTCTTTCTTCATGTCCTAATACTTATTTATTCTTATGGACTTCTTCTAAGATCATCTCCCTATTTGTCTATCATATGGGATACAAATCTTATGAAATCTAAGGACATAGATACTACCTAACTAACAAGTAACAACTTTCTTAGTTAGTGGCATTCTCATGATTTACTAGATTATTCAACTTACTCAAATGTTCATCCTCTCTTTACTTTTTCCTCTATTCATCTCAAAACTTACTGGTTACTGCCATCTTCTTAGTAATAGTTTATCATTTTACACCGATATACTCAGATCAAGATCATTAAATTGTTCTATCAACTCTAACTCTAATCAAAAGGGTAGACTTGTGTAATAACTTGTAAAGCATCCATAACAACATTTACTACTTTATGATGGTATCGTAATTTCGTAAACTAAAATTGCAACTATTAAGAAATTTTCTTCATCTCTCTTGTCTAATGATCAATTCCTTTTTATCAATAGGTATCTAAGACTCTTGTAAGCTGTAAATAAGTTGATCTTAGCACTATAAACTATGGAAACTATTTCTAAGCCATGAGTAGGATTCTCCCATTCATGAATTTTCAACTGTCTAGAACATGGGGTCCTCTTTTCTATACCAAAATATAACTTAAATCTTAATAGAAATCATCACAATATACTCTAGAATCTCCTACGAGTTCAGGGTAATGCTAACATGGATGAAGTGGTCAATCTTCCCTTTGATTCCTATAGGCAAGGCTAACTTAGAGAATTATTTTATAAATGTCATATCGTATCTAGCTAATCTGGGGAAACTTCTAATCTCACTTGCATTCTTATATTGCTTCTCTATAACTACGGGTCAACCTTAGATGAGTTCACAACCATACTTTCCTAAACCACTTGTTCTAAATATTGGGACTTGCTTCTAATCAAATTAACCTTTATAAAACTTGGTATCCATCTGCTAGTACTACTTTAAAACTCAGAGTACCTTTCTATGATGTGTTGTCATGCTCCTCCCTAACGATCACACCTATCAGGAATATCTTCTATAAATACCTTCAAAATCTATCTAAGAAAGGTTAAAAAAGATGATTTGTGTAATTCATAATTACTGTAGGATATACAAATGATTGATATTTCATCAAGTGGTTTGCATGGATATACAAATGATTGATATTGATGAATGAGGATTGTGATGATGGCTAGTATACTGTGAATGACTAACTGTCGAGAGAGAGCAATCTAACTCGGGATATTAGATGAACTATCCAATGACAAATGTGTATATAGGTTGAGAGAAAGATTAAACATGTTGGATAAAAGATCCTAAAATTATTAATGGATCGATGGTATAATTAAAGAGGGAGGTCATGGTCCCGAGTCTTTTGCTCGTCTGAAGCCCAACTGGATTGTCGGGTGACGGGTCTCCGAACGAAAGGTGGTGTAGCATTTATATTCATGTAAGACTACAGCATTAGTTAGCATTTATACCAAAATAGATATTGGTGAGGTGTGTGCTAGGAACTCATTGAGATTTCATCGAAATCTCACCTTTTATGTATTTGTGGTTTTCAGAAATGCATGGAAGTTGAGTTATCCGAAGACATGAAGATATGATCACGGTTTTGAACAGAGTTTTATAAAATTGTATTATGTATTGTAAAAGGAACATGTTTATCTTTATGTACCTTAAGGAGTATTTTAAGGTACCGTTTTTGAAAATAAGTGTATAATCTTATATGTTGTGTTTCGTATTTGTTCCGGATCGGCCCAAGAGGCCCAATCCGCATTAAGGACGACCCAATTCCACAAAGAATCCGGTCCAATAAGCGATCCATCATACTAAGACAAGATCAACAGACTAGATTCCAGCGCCCCGATCCGATGGCTCCATATCGAGCAAGACACGCGGAGCCCCCTGGCTCGCGTCTATAAATACGGGTCCTCGCTCCATATATTCAGGTACGTTCTATTCATTTGATACCTCACTGACTTCTGAGTGCTGACTTTGGCATCGGAGTGTCTGCAGGTACCCGACCCCCTGAGATCAACTTCGGAGGAAGACGACATTGGCGACAACGATCTTGGAAGATTCTGACCCCCAAAGCTCTCCTCCGACCTCGAGCCAGGAAAAGCCCATTATCAGACGCAAGATACCGACCTCTAATTCCAGATCCCAGATCTCGAGGCAAGGTACACAACATTTGGCGACCATAGTGGGAGTATTATCATTAATCTCATCAAATCCAAGTCTTTTCCCATGGGTCCGCGAGGACGACCCCCTACCCGAAGCCAGTCTCGTCCACAAAGCACCATTGAAATCATCCCCCGGAAGGATACGTTCACGAAATCCCTGCAGAGGAAGCCCGCTCCGCGCCACTCCTCTCACCTCAGCCCTTTGCCGAAGCAATCCCAATCCCGGTCCAGGCGGTTAATCAAATACTCGATCTCCTGGATCGCCGAAGCCGCGACATTGCACAGCAAGAGTTGCGCCTAACATAGATGGAAGACGAGGTCGCGGCCGTCCGAGTAAATACTCCTGCTATCTCTGCTCAGCCACTCGACAAATCTCCCGATCAACAAACTTCCGCCTCCAAGCGTCACCGATCTCCACCTCGAAGGAAAATCGCCCGAAGACATCACGTTCACAGATCTCCCCCCGCAGGACGGGACGACGCGGAGGCTCTCGCTCTCCTCCGACTCCCCTGAGCTCCATCCCTACCAGGAGCTCTTCTTACGGGTCTTCATCATCTCTGAGCCCTTCGCCTCGGCCCAGACACCGCTCCCCCCGCAGAAAAAATCATTCACCTCACCGAGGTCGATTCGGACGATCTCGACGGACCCCCTTCATCCCGGAGATCGCCGAGTGCAAAGTGCCAAAATCTTTGGAGAAACCCCCGCAATTGAATATGTACGATGGAACAGGGGACCCGAATGAACATGTCGGCACGTTCGACCTCATGATGCAGTATAGAAATGCCACCGACGACATCAAATGCAAGATCTTCCCTCTGTCGCTGAGCAAAGCATCACTCTCTTGGTTCAGGGACCTCAAGCCCGACTCCATCTGCTCTTGGTACCAGCTCGCTCGGGTGTTCTCGGCGCGTTTCACTGCATCTAGGTTGACGCCCAAGTCGGTGGACGTGCTGAAAGTGGTTAAGCAAGGGGAGAATAAAACTCTGCGAGACTATATCGAATGATTTAACAAAGAGGCGAACAATGTCAGACACCTAGAAGACAAAATCAGACTCTTATTCATGAGGCACGGGCTCCGCAAGAAGAGCCTCTTCCAAATTGACGTCGGTGTTCGCCGACCCCGCACTCTGGAAGAATTCCTACGACGGGCGCAGAGATTCATTGACTATGAGGAAGACGATATGGCCGACGAAGCCAGTCAAGGTTCTGCCCCGACAAAGGGCACAACAAAGGGAAAAACGCGAAAAAAGATTCTGCAGGGCCTTCCCGAGAAAGGCGACCCCAATTCTCCGAATTCACCGAGCTGAACAAGTTCAAGGATCGGAAGTGACCGACCCCTATCTCCCCAAAAGAAAAAGAAAAAGTATTGTCGTTATCATAGGAGTCACGGTCATGACACCAACCAGTGCCGGGTTCTCCGAGATGATATCGAGGACATGACACAAAAAGGCAAGTTGAGTAAGTATGTCAAAAAGGAATGGGATGAAGAACGACGACGGTCCCGCTCGCCCCGGAAGGGCAAATACGGAGTAAACGAGGTGGCCCAACCAAAAAAGGCCGACTTGGAGGATTCAGACGAAGATTAAGAACCGAATCAACAGCGCTCCTGAACAGTGGCCGCTGTGATCATAGGTGGATATTCGGTTGACTCGGGAGAGACCAAAAGATCTATGAAAAGGAAATCGAAAGAAATCCTAAGCATAGCAAGCAACCCGAAAACCAGCAACCTCTCCGGCAGGCCCCCACTGGCATTCTCCGACCAAGACCTCCCAGATGGGAAACCAAACAAATACATCCCACTGATCATCTCTTCCGTCATGGTGGACGTCCATGTCTTAAGGATCCTAATGGACCAGGGGATCTCGGCAGACATCCTATTTTGGGACTTACTTCCCAAGATAAATATCTCCGAGACCGAGCTCACTTCTTACCAAGGCTCAAAGCTGACTGGATTCAACGTGGCAAAAACCACTCCGCTTGGGTATATCAAGCTGATGGTCACCTACAGAACCGATAACCTCTCCAGGACGGTAAAAACACAATTCCTGGTTCTGCCATGCAAATCCCCGTACAATTGCATCATCGGGAGACCGACATTGGGTAGACTCGGAGCTGTGGCCTCTACAGTCCACTTGAAGATGAGGTTTTACGCGAACAATGACGAGATCATCACAATCGAAGCCGACCTAAAATATGCCAAGAAGTGCCACTACCTCTCGATAAAAACGGAGCATAAATCAGGCAAAACAGAGAAGGGCAACACCGGCAGAAAGGTTGTGACCGAAGTAATTAGCTCGAGGTCGGAGGAGATAACGAATTGAGAAAGAAAAGAAAAATTCAAGCTCGTGAATTGCGCAATAAAGAAAAAGAATTTACACATAAAACGCAAAAAACGGCATCACTAGTGTACATTACAATTTAAAGGATGCTGCAACAATAAAACCAGAGCCACCACATCAAAATGAAAGATACAAGAGCTAAAGATCTGGAGCGTAAACAAATTCGGGCTCCCCAGGGTCGCCGACAGACTCCCGTGGCTTGACGATCCTCCCAACCGAGACCACGTGAGAAGGGTGCACCAACGAAACATCAAGCCCAAGATGGAGCACCCTCACCTGCGCAACTGCGTTATGAAAAGAAGCAACAGCTAAAGCCTTCTTGGAAGACTTCTGGTTGAAGAGGAGAGCTCTATCTCGCTCCCCCTGGCCTTCTCCATCTCATCTTCATCCAAGGCAAGTTTTCCTTCCAACGCAGCAACCTCGGATTCCAAACCAGGGACTTGGGCCTCAGACTCCTCTATCTCTTTTTTCAATCTTGGCAGCTCCTTAGCCGACGCCGCCTCCCTCGCCAGTCTAGCTATTTCTTTCCTCAACAACCCGGCTTTGGCCTCGGCTTCGGCCAGTTCACCCAGGCGAGCTCGGAACTCCTCTTTCTCCCTTTTGAACTTTGCGGCCTCCTCACGAGCCTCTGAAAGAAATTCCAAACAAGCCGTTAGTTTGTCTGACTTGTCCAGCAACTCACCATCCAGCCACAGGTTCTCGGCCTCAGAATGGTCATTACCTTGTTCTCTAGGCGAAATCTCCGTGCTCGACCAAATGAGCATCTGCCTACCTAGCTCCCCGACTCTTAGGCAAGCCTTGAAATCAGCAAAAGAGACTTCGGCACCAGAAAAATGACATACTTTTTTCCTCTTTGCTTCGGAGAGCGAGTTCGAAAGGCTGCCTCTCTTGAGCCTTTTCCCAGAACCTCCCGTAGCAATCTCCGAGTCCTTGGCACACCCTGATCGACCACGACCCCAGTAGTAATCATCGGAGGGGTTGGAGCAGTAGAAGAGCCGACTCCAGTGTTGCCATCCCCAGCAACCCCGACGGAGGCAAGGCACACTGCAAAAGTCATCAGCCTAGTGAACCAATCTGAAAATAAAACAAAATAAAACGCTCAGAATAGAACATAAATGAAAAGGAAACAAGATGCTAAACAGCCTTACCAAGGGCGGTGCCTAAAGCAGCTTCCCAATCGACCTGAGCCTCTAGGATCCTCTTGCACTCAAATACTCGCGAGCCTGCTAGTAAAGGTCTTCACCCAGTTTGACAGCATCTTCAAGGTCAGAGTCCCCTGCCGACTCAAGTCAGTTTTCTTGTAAGAATACCACGATGTCTTCAACTCAAAATGTTTTCGACACCAAGATAGAGGAAAAAATTCCTCACAAACTTCCCCTGGGCGTCGAACTCGGTGATCTCCTTCTTCGTCGCATCATTCACTGGCACCACGTAAAAGAAGCTGTATTTGAAGTCCCTCACCGAGTCCGTGACTAGTTCGAACAGAGGAAACCTGCGGGAACGACACAAGTCAATATGGCCATACCTCTCTGTCCTGGCCTCGGGCTGGCGAAACACGTCAAAAATAGTAAAGAAGACCTTCAAGCGGCAGGGCCGGTTCAGTGCCCACATCACGATCTCTAAAGTGTTTATAAACCCCCATGAGTTAGGGGTAAGTTGGGAAGGGGCGACCTTCAGGAACCTCAAAACCCTCCTCTGGAACTCGGAGAACAGAACCCTCATTCCTATCTTCTCAAAGAAAGCGGAGTAGACAAAATAATTTAGTCTCGCGACCTCAGAACACACAACATCGTCATTAGAAACGAGCTCCAACCTCCACTATTGACCTTATTTCCCCACAAATTTCTCGAACCTCCTAAGCACACTTGGCTCATTGCGCCCAGCTCGGTAAATAGAGCCCACTGTGAGGATGTCACTCGAGACCCACTCGTAAGGCTCCTCGGGCCCTCTCACCTCTTCTCTTGCCACGCCTGCTGGCTGCCCGTTGGCTCCCCGCATTGTGCAGAAAGATGGGGATTCCATGCTGCATTGTCAGAAGTAGTATCCTGTCCCATAGGCTCGGAGGTCAGAGACATAGCCGGCGGCGGCGTTAAAGTCGATCCACTAGCTTCAGCCCTATCTGACAATCTCCCTGAAGTCGACCTCTACTCGTCAATAACCGCATGACCCTCGGCAGACCTCTTCAACGACGGTTTGCCGGGGGCAACCACGCTTGTTCATTCAGAATACTTCGTCCCCGTCATTGAAAGTCCAAAGCAGAAATGAAAACAAATCGAAGGCTCAACGTCGGAAAAATCAGACCGCGAAATCGTCACAAAATTGTCAACGTCGAAAATCAGGAGCTCAACGTCGATTCACCGGAATGAAAGCTCGGTTATGAATTGCTGGACTCGGGAGAATTCGAGGATAACATTAACAATGAGACACTTAAAACTTGGGCGGTGAACGTCTATTTATAAGGACTGTCAACCCGGTAGGCAAAATGACGCTACCCAACCCGAGGCGTGTAATCATCAGGCACAAAAATCTATTCAATCATTATGAGCAGAACGTCTCGTTTCAGTTAGAGGTCACATCTCCCTAACACAATGACGCGTGGCACCCACTAGGCCTACGAGTCAAACCATGAGCCTTCCGATCTCGAACAACGACATTCCGGCACTTCCATGTCCAACCTAGACTTGGGGGGAAACTGTTCCGGATCGGCCCAAGAGGCCAAATCCACATTAATGACGGCCCAATTCTACAAAAAATCCGGTCCAATAAGCGATCCATCATACTAAGACAAGATTAACGGATGGCTCCGGATCGGGCAAGACACGCGGAGCCCCCTGTCCCGCGTCTATAAATACGGGTCCCCGCTCCATATTCAGGTACGTTCTATTCATTTGATACCTCACTGACTTAATTCTGAGTGTTGACTTTGGCATCAGAGTGTCTGTAGGTACCCGACCCCTCGAGATCATCCTCGGAGGAAGACGACATTGGCGACAACGATCTCAGAAGATTCTGACCCCCGAAGCTCTCCTCCGACCTCGAGCCAGGAAAAGGTCATTATCAGACGCAAGATACCGACCGCTAATTCCGGATCCCAGATCCCGAGGCAAGGTACACAACAGTATTATAGAGAACTTTATGGTATGTTGTATTTTGTCACTCTAATGAGTATTATGTTGTAAATAGGGGTTATGTTTTACGGTTTATGTATTTTTGGATATTAAAGTAATATTTTTATAATATGTATTTTGCTTCAAGTCATCGATGACCTCTGTTGGACTCTTAATCCTTCTGCATTCGCATTTGGCGCACAGACATCCAGCCCCCCCTTTCAACTCTAAATTGCTCTTGTCCTATTGGGAACCCCCTCCTTTTGAAAATAACCTATCATACATCCATATAAAGGTAGTGTGGAGGCAGAAATTCCATTCTGCAAATTAAAAATAGCGGATATATCAAACGCATGTTGAAGTGAAATGTTGGAAGTCCATCGAGAGAGAGTGAGACATGATACATTTCGCATCATATTAGTTAGATAGTTTTAGCTCAAGAAGAGATAGCAATAGCAACCTATAAAACTGGTCTACACATATACATTCATTCAATAGTATTACACGTCATTGGTCAAGTTCACAGTTTTGTCATCATTCAACAATATACATCTATAATCTTGTCACATAAATCAAGTTCACAATTTTGTCTAATCAAACTCATCACTGGTAAACACACATGCAATCAATATTAAACCTACAAAACGGGACATATATGAACGTATAAATCTCTACAACACAATATTAAAGCTATAAAAATCTATAAAACTTGACAAATTTGAACCTGTTGTTCCTTGGTTCAAACTCTTAGGTCCTAGCCGTGGATTCGGTCAGGGGTTTGAGCAAGTTCTTCGATTCCTTGTTCTTCAAGCGATTACGCCAAGGAGGGAACTCTGCTCCTTGACTGTGGGTATCCTGACTCCTCTAGAAAGGGTCAGGTTAGGTGAGAGGGGACTGCGAGGGTTGGATTATACTACTGGCTAATGCATAAAAATAAAGATAAAATGCGATAGAAGCAGACAGACGAAATAAACATCGAGTTTTTGATTGATTGATGTGTCTTTTCTGTACAATTACTCTCCTATTTATATACATAGGCCCTCGTCGGCCACTAACACAGCCAACATTTACCTACCGTTGGATCAGTCTAAGATCAACGACTATCATTGTTCCTAAGCCCTAAGGAGGCGGAGTAACCACCCACGATATTGATAAGTCTATTTTTAGAGTCTTTTTAATAGTTATTTTATTAAGTCTTTTTAGTATTTTAATTATATTTGTGATCTATTTTACTGCAAATGTTTACTTTTTATCTTCAGGTTTTATTTTGAAGCAATTTTGACTGCATCTGTCTTCCAGATTTTGACTGCATCTGTCAGAATTCGACAACATCTGTCTCCCAGAATTCGACAGCATCTGTCTCCCAGAATTCGACTGCATCTGTCTTCCAGAATTCGACTGCATCTGTCAGGATTCGATTGCATCTATCTTCCAGATTTCGACTGCTTCTGTTAAAATTCGACTGCATCTGTCTTCCAGATTTCGACTGCATCTGTCAGAATTCAACTGCATCTGTCTCCCAGAATTCGACAGCATCTGTCTCCCAGATTCGACAGCACAACGCAAACTGGCGCAGGACAGGGCACCATGGGCGCCAAGGGCGCCAAAATGCAGTCAAAATTGGCTACGGCCACTTGTTGGTGGCTACCTTTGCCAACTTGATTTTTTCACTTCTTTTTGACTATTTTGCCCCTCCACTCATGTGCTTTGTCCACTTGAGGATGGCTTTTTGATGACTACCTTGGCCAACTTGATTTGCCACTTTTTCCTCTTTTGGACCATTTTGCCCCTCATATTTTCCTATAAATAGATGCTTGATCCTCACTTGTAACCAAGCTTGAATTTTGTTAGAAAATCAATGACAAGGTTTCCTCTAAGGTTCATGACTTCAATTTACTCTTCATGCTTTTTATGATTCTTGTTTATTTACTTTCTTGCCCTATAAATTCTTGCTATTTATTTTCTTGCCCTTTTATTTTCCAAGTCATTTACTTTCTTGCTCCTTTAATTTCTTGAACCTTTATATTCCAAGTCATTTACTTTCCTTGCTATTTAATTTCTTGCACCTTTATTTTCCAAGTCATTTACTTTCTTGCCCTTTTATTTTCCAAGTCATTTACTTTCTTGCCCCTTTAATTTCTTGCACCTTTATTTTCCAAGTCATTTACTTTCTTGCTCCTTTAAATTTCTTGCACCTTTATTTTTCAAGTCATTTACTTTCTTGCACTTTTATTTTCCAAGTCATTTACTTTCCTGCTCATTTACTTTCCTTGCTCTTTAACTTTCCAAGTCATTTAAACTACTTGCAATTTACTTTTCAAGCAATTTACTTTCTTGTCATTTACAATTCCGCTATTTATGATTTTGCAATTTACCGCTTTCTTTTATTTTCTCGCTATTTAACTTTATGTTTTCTTCTCTTATTTTCTTTTCTCCTCTTTTGTCTACAATGATCATGAGTGAGTAGACTTTACTAAAACATTCCTTCTCTCTAAAAACACTTTCTTTTCAGTTAATCAACTTTGAAAAATTAAATTGGTATTCACCTAGGCTCTCCCTGTGGATCGATAACTCTTTTTATTACGCGATAAGACCGTGCACTTGCGGGGCTATCAAGTTTTTGGAGCCGTTGCCGGGGAGGCAGTGATATTAATTAAGTTTTTCAAAATCGGTTAGACTGAAATTTTATTTTCTTTATTTTTACTTTTTCTTCTCTTGTCCCTCGAATGCGAAGAACCAGAAGTTTCGGAGAAACTGTTCAACAAATTCCCGAAATCGAAAGGTTCTTACATAGAAGGAGGAGAGAAATTCCCGATAACCAAATGGCGGCTAATGAAAATCGTGCTCTCAAAGAGTACGCAACACCTTCAGCAGAGCCATCGGCTGCCATTGTACATCCAAATGTGGAAGTAAATAATTTTGAACTCAAAACATCTCTGCTTTCAATGGTTTAACAAAACCAATTTTCTGGTTCTCCCACGGAGGTCCCAAATCTTCATATTTCAATTTTTCTGGAATACTGTGGGACTCTCAAATTAAACGGGGTACCTCAAGATGCCATAAGACTAAAACTCTTCCCTTTTTCATTAAGGGATAGAGCTAGAGCATGGCTACATTCTTTGCCTTCGGAATCCATTACCAGCTGGGGCCAATTAAAACAAGCTTTTCTCGCTAGGTTCTTTCCCCCGAGTAAAACAGCTCAAATGAGAAGTCAAATTACTCGATTTTCTCAAAACAACGGGGAATCTCTTTATGATACATGGGAACGTTTCAAAGAAATGTTAAGGCTATGCCCCCATCATGGACTAGAGAAATGGCTCGTTGTTCACACTTTTTATAATGGATTACAATATGCAACTAGAATGACTGTTGATGCAGCTGCAGGTGGAGCTTTAATGAACAAAAATTTCACTGAAGCTTATGCACTCATTGAAGATATGGCTCAAAATCATTGTCAGTGGGCAACTGAGCGAGCCATAACAAATAAATCAGCATCATCAAAAGAGCCAGGTGAGTATGAAATATCTGCTATTGATCATCTTGCCTTAAAAGTGGACGCACTTTTTCAAAAATTTGAAAAATTAAATGTAAGTGCCATTTCACAAACTTTTTCTCCTACTACTCCACCATGTGAATTATGTGGGGTTGTTGGCCATATTGGAGCTGAATGCCAGCTTGAGGCATCTAGTACTGGAAATGAGCATATTAACTATGCTCAAAAAGAAGATCCATTTTCAAATACTTATAATTCTGGGTGGAGAAATCATCCAAATTTTTCTTATAAAAATCCTCCACCCAATCCAGCACCTAGACCACCTCTTGTCTTTCAAAACCAAAGGGTTTTTAACAACCCACAAAACAACCCGCAGAAGTCGAACTTGGAATTTTTGATGGAAAAATTTGTGTCATCTCAGACAAAACAAAATGAAGAATTCAAAAATCAAACTGGTTATTTGAATGAAACACTTAACATATTAGAATCAAAAATCGACTCTATTGCCACTCACAGTAAGATGCTTGAAAATCAAATAACTCAAGTGGCAACACAGGTGGCTTCATCTTCTAAATCTTCGGGGGTATTTCCTGAACAGCCTGAACAAAATCTAAATGGCCAAATATATGCTGTCACCCTTAGAAGCGAAAAACAATTAGAGGAACCAAGAGCAAACCAAGAAAAAATTGTGAGTGAAAAACATAATTCACCTTGTGAGCAAGAAGAGAAAGAAAAAGAGAAGGAACCAGAAAAAGAAAGAGAAGAACCATACATCCCCCCACCACCATACAAACCATCTCCTTTATCTTATTTTTCACCTTCCTTTGTGAAAAAAATAATATTTGATCTGGGGGGAATTGTAAAAAATATCTTATTGCTTACACAACTTCCATTTAACAAGCAATGGGACCCAGGAATAACTTTATAAAGGGAAAAGGTCAAGCTAATGACCGTAAACGAGCACTGCGTGGGAGGCAACCCACGGCTTAATGTATTTTTCGATTTGTTGAAAAATAAAATACCCCAGGGCCGAGTATCCTGAACCAGACAGCCAGGTGAGCTCTCCTAACCCCT
Organism: Astragalus membranaceus; assembly: GCA_039519185.1. NCBI lineage: Eukaryota > Viridiplantae > Streptophyta > Magnoliopsida > Fabales > Fabaceae > Astragalus > Astragalus membranaceus. The sequence goes on from CM076850.1 coordinate 52,318,568, forward strand.
TTTGTTTTATTTGAAAAATCATTGAGGACAATGCCTAGTCCAAGCATGGGGGGTATTTTATTACTTTTATTAGGAATGTCTTTATTGCTTTGCCGAGTTTTTATCTTTTTGTACTTTGAGTTGTATCTGCTCCCTCCATCAAGAAACTTTGTGAACCCTAAGCATGTTTTGGATAAGCCTTTTCTGGACAAAAATAATTTTTCAATTTTTCATTAGCAATTATCTAGGTGGACTGGTTGGGAACAACAAAATTGTATCATGGTTCGATTTCTACTTCTAGGGCTTTTTTTTTCACACGCACACTGTCGAGACTGTTTTCAGTTATTAATACAAATAGAGGAACTGAAAAGAAACTAGTAACCTGGTTCTCTTGGTGACATTTACTAGATGCGCGGTTACTGGAGAAAAACGTCTGAGTTAGGGTATTCAAATATATATATATATATATATATATATATATATATATATATATATATATATATATATATATATATATATATATATATATGCAAAACCAATTCAAAAAAATGCAAAAGTTAGTGCATTTTAAATGTCAAAATAAATGATTAACATGTAAAATCAAAATGAAAAGAAAAATGCTTGAATACCCAACGTATAAAGACCCTCCTTTGAGACCCGGTCTTAGTAAATGGAGGACCCAAGCTTAAGAATGTTGGGGAACCGGTTCTATGATGACATTAATATCCTCTCTAGAGTACGGATATTTTAAAGTTGTCTCTCAATTCCACAAGAAGCCGAAAATAGTAGCTCTCAAACCAAAGTGTTAGAATTGCCCCACAGTTCACTTAAGGTTTCGATATGAAAATAATTTTCCTTCAGAATTGGCCTAAAGATTTACACTGTTTTTGCTTGAGGACAAGCAAAGGTTCAAGCATAGGGGAGTTTGATAAGTCTATTTTTAGAGTCTTTTTGATAGTTATTTTATTAAGTCTTTTTAGTATTTTAATTATATTTTTGATCTATTTTACTGCAAATGTTTACTTTTTATCTTCAGGTTTTATTTTGAAGCAATTTCGACTGCATCTGTCTTCCAGATTTCGACTGCATCTGTCAGAATTCGACAGCATCTGTCTCCCAGAATTCGACAGCATCTGTCTCCCAGAATTCGACTGCATCTGTCAGAATTCGACTGCATCTGTCTTCCAGAATTTGACTGCATCTGTCAGGATTCGACTGCATCTATCTTCCAGATTTCGACTGCTTCTGTTAAAATTCGACTGCATCTGTCTTCCAGATTTCGACTGCATCTGTCAGAATTCGACTGCATCTGTCTCCCAGAATTCGACAGCATCTGTCTCCCAGATTCGACAGCACAACGCAAACTGGCGCAGGACAGGGCACCATGGGCGCCAAGGGCGCCAAAATGCAGTCAAAATTGGCTACTGCCACTTGTTGGTGGCTACCTTTGCCAACTTGATTTTTTCACTTCTTTTTGACTATTTTGCCCCTCCACTCATGTGCTTTGACCACTTGCTCATGTGCTTTGTTCACTTGAGGATGGCTTTTTGATGACTACCTTGGCCAACTTGATTTGCCACTTTTTCCTCTTTTGGACCATTTTGCCCCTCATATTTTCCTATAAATAGAGGCTTGATCCTCACTTGTAACCAAGCTTGAATTTTGTTAGAAAATCAATGACAAGGTTTCCTCTAAGGTTCATGACTTCAATTTACTCTTCATGCTTTTTATGATTCTTGTTTATTTACTTTCTTGCCCTTTAAATTCTTGCTATTTATTTTCTTGCCCTTTTATTTTCCAAGTCATTTACTTTCTTGCACCTTTATTTTCCAAGTCATTTACTTTCCTTGCTATTTAATTTCTTGCACCTTTATTTTCCAAGTCATTTACTTTCTTGCCCTTTTATTTTCCAAGTCATTTACTTTCTTTCCCCTTTAATTTCTTGCACCTTTATTTTCCAAGTCATTTACTTTCTTGCTCCTTTAAATTTCTTGCACCTTTATTTTCCAAGTCATTTACTTTCTTGCACTTTTATTTTCCAAGTCATTTACTTTCCTGCTCATTTACTTTCCTTGCTTTTTAACTTTCCAAGTCATTTAAATTACTTGCAATTTACTTTTCAAGCAATTTACTTTCTTGTCATTTACAATTCCGCTATTTATGATTTTGCAATTTACCGCTTTCTTTTATTTTCTCGCTATTTAACTTTATGTTTTCTTCTCTTATTTTCTTTTCTCCTCTTTTGTCTACAATGATCATGAGTGAGTAGACTTTACTAAAACATTCCTTCTCACTAAAAACACTTTCTTTTCAGTTAATCAACTTTGAAAAATTAAATTGGTATTCACCTAGGCTCTCCCTGTGGATCGATAACTCTTTTTATTACGCGATAAGACCGTGCACTTGCGGGGCTATCAGATATCACTAGCACGGTTAGTGGGGTGAACTCCCTCACTCCGCTCTTCAAGGCTTCGCTCCTTCGCTTGATCTTCAACTGCTCCCACATTCCATCTTCGTGCATGTCTCTTACGTGCCTTCCAAGTAAAACCTCCTTACCTCAGCCACTTGGTTAACTCAGCTAACCTTCGCCCTCAGACAGTAACTCAGGCACCCGAGCCTACCCTGGCCGTGGCACTCTATAGGCTGAGGCTGTACTCTCCCTCGGTCTCGCTCATTGATCCTCGAGCTAACCCCTTCCTCGGGGAGTTGTCTAGTGATATTCCCCGAGGGCTTCCCTTGATCATTTTCTCAGGCAATTATCCCTTAAAATCCTTGTCTAGTGACCCGCCTCAATAATCCAGCTCCACTGCCTTCTTCATTCAGTCCTCGGCCTACGGCCTAATTATTTTTGAGTGTTAGCAGAACCTATATACAAATATATAAAACTAATATTAAACCTATACAACACACATTCAACAAAAAATGATTCTTTAATAAGACCTGAATTTGGTAGAGTTGCTTAAAAGGCCACTCCAATACAAAATTGAAAAATGCTTAACTAAGAAAGTAAAAATTGTATACAGGACTAACAAACTTGCCATTTACCTAACAAATAGACTAGTCAATAGATAAGCTACTCCAATTCACACCAGTTTCAGTTCTTAGCAGTTGTCACGCACCTACATAATTTGCAAGATAAATGAGCCCATAGTAGGAATTTTAATATGTGAAGTTCCTACTTCAGAGAATGAAAGGGTGCTACTAATTGGATGAAAGAGTGCTATTAATAGGAAATGATGCAAAGAGAATAAAAACAAAGCCAAAAAAGAGTCAAGTGGGATACTTTTAGTATCACTCTTTCAATTCTTGTTCATTTACAATATAATGTTATTTCACTACTTCAATAAGAAACCATAATAATAAAAATAATCTCAAGACAGAGCATACAAACTGTACTGGATTGGCCAAACATTAGGCCCAATTCAGCGAAGCCCATGATCCATACTTGATGAATGGTGCAGATGCGTTCTCTCCATCCTACAATACAGGCACATTCGACCAGGCACCTATCATAACATGACACATGTAATCACAGAGCCCTATAAAAGGTTGTCCCATCACTGTTACAGGTACACATTTATTACCTCACATAACCTATTCCAAATGCTGACATAGGCATCAGAGTGTGTGCAGGTACCACCCCCTGGTCGGATCAACGCGAGTCAAATCACCTCGGATATCATTCCAGCCTATTACAACACCATCTCGGAAGTAAATCAGAATGATCCAGCTTTTAGCTTGGTGAGCACTTCGGTCCTCAGCTCGGCCGAAGCTTGCAGCTAGAACAGATCATTGGCCTCATCATCCCTCAACTTGAGTTACACTCTGAAGTCCCCATCAACCGTAATGATGACCACTTTGTGAACCAGCTCGGCCTCGATCATGACCAAGGTAAATACCTCTGATGATCGACAACCGCTAACCTTCAGCGATGAGGACATGATCAGAGGTAAACCCAATATCATCTATCTTCTGCAAGCTATGATAACCAACAGTTTGGTCAACAGAGTCTTATTAGACCAAGGAAGCTCGTGCGACGTCATTTCTCTCAAATCGCTCATTGCGTTGGGAATCTCGAAAAGAGATCTCGAATCTTGTCCCGGGGAATGCTTACTCGGCCTTGATGGAGCTTCAGCAACTCCACTAGAACGCATCTGCTTACCAGTAACTTTTGGAGAAAGCCAACTTGATCGAACAATCAGCATCCCTTTCTTGGTTGTACAGACCCTGCCGACTTGTGACAGTGTAGTCGGAAGAGAAACGATAGGGATGCTAGAGGCCGCCACCTCTACGGTCCATCAGAAAATGAAGCTCTATTCAAAAAACGGTGAAGTTGTGACCCTCGAAATGGACATACGAGTAGCTCAATCCTGATATTCCAAAACCAGCTCCCCTGAGAAAATCACCTCTAAAACCGAAGTTAACTTAGCCGACTTGGATTCGCGATACGAAGCGCACAGTTCATATGAGGAAGAGGATGACACACTAGCCAGGGAATTGAAAATGAAGGTTGCAAGTCCTGAATCAGATGGGAAGTTTCTACCCATACAGGTCAGAGACGAGTTTCAGAAGCTCATCATGATTAGATCCGATTTTTCCGAAGAAGTAAAAACAGCCCTCGTCGAGTGCCTCAAGAATTACACTGATCTGATTGCATGGAGCGCCGCCGACATGCCCAAGATCTCCCTTGACACAGCGTGTCACCATCTCTCTATTCACCCAAAAGCAAAGTGGGTAGCATAGCGTAGAAGATCTCAATCCGACGAAAAGGCCGAGTCAACCGCGAAAGCGGTGGAAGACCTTTATGGAGGATGTGTGTGGACTACACCGACCTCAAGGTATAACCAAGTTCCGCTACCAAGCGTGGACAAGCTGGTGGATAACTCATCCGAATTACGACTCCTCTCCTTTATGGATGCCTACTCAAGGTTTAACCAAATTCCCATACACCTTCCCAACCAGGAGAAGACCGTAGTCATGATTCCTAAGGGAAATTACTGCTACAAAGTAATGCCTTATGGTTTAAAGAACGCGGGCGCCACTTACCAAAGAATGACGAACAAAGTTTTCAAAGCATAGAACGGAAGAATGTTAGAAGTCTATATGGACGATATGATTGTTAAAAATAAAGAAGAAGTTAAGCACGTGTACGACCTAGAAGAAGTATTTGAGGAAGTACGGAAGCACAACTTGAGGCTCAACCCCGAGAAATGCACATCCGGATAAGTGGTCACTTGGATGAACCCCATTGGTATATGCCATCGAATAAGTGGTCACTTGGATGAACCCCATTGCTGAATACATTCAGATAGGCAATCTACCCCCGGCACTACTGAGGCAACTCGAATTAGAAGAAAGGCTTTTTCCTACTCCATAATTAAGGGGAACCTATACCGAAGGGGATTTTCATCACCCCTTCTCAAGTGCGTAGTAGGAAGCGAATGCCTATACATTTTAACTGAGACTCACGAAGGAATCTATGGACAACACCTGGGAGGTAGAGCCCTAGCTAAAAAGGCGTTACGAGCGGGCTATTACTGACCTACCATGAATGAAAACGCCATAAACTTTGTGAAGAAATGCCATAAATGTCAGCAACCTGCAGACGTTCACATAGCACGTCCGACTGAGATGACATCGTTAACATCCTCTTGGCCCTTCTCATGGTGGGAGATAGATCTTTTGGGACCATTTCTGATTGCTAACGGCCAGATGAAATACCGAATTGTAGTCATCGACTACTTTAGAAAGTGGATTGAAGCTGGGCCGTTATCTACGATTACAGCTAGAAAATGTCATCAAATTCTTTAAGTGTGATGATCTGATTCGGGATCCCAGAGGTAATAGTGACCGACAATGGAACACAATTCACAGACAAGAGCTTCAGAGAGCTTATGGCCGACATATCCATCAAACACCACCTCACCTCAGTAGAGCACCCACAAACCAATGGACAAGCAGATCCTCCTCACCTATGGAACCGAGGCAGTCATCCCGGTAGAAGTCGGAGAACTTACTTGGAGAACAACTCACCTAGTCACACCCATGGAGAACGAACAATCGGTTCGAGAAGGGCCGGACCTAGTGGAAGAAGTCCATAGTTTCCTTGATGGAGGTTGTGGTTAAGCAAAGAATAGCAACCAAGTTTAACACAAAATTGTTCCCCAGAGAGTTCGAGATTGGGGACTTTGTCTTAAGAAGGGCGAACGTCGGACAGAAGAACTCCAAACAAGGACCTCACATGGTAGTCGTCATGACAGGCACATGAGCTTACTCACTCGAAACTCTAGAAAAAGAGCCCATCCCAAGAACATGGAATGCCACCAAGCTCAAAAAATATTATATTTGAAGGGATAGAATCACATGTAGGCAAAAGCCATGAATGAAACTTCAATCTTTTGAAAAATCCATTATCAACTAGTCTATACTCAAAGAGACCAGCAAAGGCTTACCCGATCCCTTGGTCCAAAATAGACCTGAGCTACCGCTCGGAAGTCGGACCAAAGAGATCGGAATAGCCTATAATCTCTAAAGGTCCAAAATTTAATAAAGGCCTTCTCAGTCCCTCGGTCCAAAATTGGCCTGAGCCGTCTCTCAGAAGTCGAATCAAAGAGATCGGACTAGCCAGTAGCCTCCGAAGGCTCAAAAAATAATTAAGGATTACTCAGTCCCTTAGTCCAAAGTAGACCCGAGCTACCTCTTGGAAGTCGGATCAAAGGGATCAGAATAGCCTACAGTCTTCAGCAGCTCAATGCGATCTAGGGCCACTTGGTCCGTCGATTTAAAAACCAACTCGAGCAATCTCTAAAAGTCCAACTAAAGAGATCGAGTCAATCCACAACCTGCCAACCCGGGTATACAAACCGGAAAAAGGCTAATTATTAGATAGGTGAACGAAAAATTATCTTGCCACAATGGACGAATAAATTCAACTAATGTTACAATACGATCTAGGGCCACTTGGTCCATCGATTCAAAAACCAACTCGAGCAATCTCTAAAAGTCAAACTAAAGAGATCGAGTCAATCAACAACCTGCCAACCTAGGTATACAAACCGGAAAAAAGCTAATTATTAAATAGGTGAGCGAAAAATTGTCTTGCCACAATGGAAGAATAAATTCAAGTAATGTTACAGCAATATTACAACACGGGACCAGGACACAAACTTGTTTAGCTGAAATGGCCTCATCCAGCTTCCCGAAAGCCTCGTCTCGTTTAGCTGAAACCTTCTTTACTGCCTCCTCCAATTCGGCAACCTCCGATTCAAGACCTTCCATCTTTTTCAACGCGTCAGTGGTAGCGACAAAATTCTTCTCTGCATCCTCCATATTTTTGGTCAAGACACAAACTTGTTCAGCGACAGTATCTTTTTTCTCCTCAACCGCCTCCCGAGTTGTTGCCTCTTCCTTTTACTTCCTCATCGCAACGCTAAAGGCACGATTGGTAGATTCACAACGGGCCACAACCTCATCACGCTCTTTCAAGAGACGAGCTCTCCCTACCAAGAAAAATGTCAAGCCCAATATCATAACAGAGGAAGCGGAATAAATAGAAAGCGGTTAAGAAGTACCTCCTTCATCAAACTTGCGATCGACTTCGAGCAGCTTAGTCCCAAAGGAAGCTATGCGAAGAACCATTTCGAAAGGGTTCATCCAGACTAAAGTCCTCAAAGAAAGACATTTCCTTCGACGCATCAGAATCAACAAGAGGATCCTTAAGTCTCGGGTTCTTCGGGGAAGCAGAGGAGGCTTACGTCCCAATCTGGTCATCTGCCTCAGGCTCGGTCCTTTTCAAAATAAATGAAGACTCTAGGACTGTAGCTTTGAGAGCCTCAAATTCAAGCACCTTCTTCCCATTCTCAGATGCCCTCGTAGCTGGCCAGCGAAATAAAATATCGGAGTAGGGGCAAGGGGTGTCAGGAATTGTCGGTTTGGAAGCAGCCTCCCGCAATTCGTAGAGGCCAGAAAGAGACGACATTCCCACTGTACAACAAGAACAAAATAAGTTACTAAACTTGAGAAAGGACAAAAGTAAGAATAAGAAATTGAAGTTTATATACCTAGCACATTAAGGGATTCCCCTCAGGGAGCCATCGCTACAACTCGGACATTTATTAAAGGGTCCCCCTGAGACATAGGCAACCATGTACGAAGAAGATTAAGAGTTTCCATTTCTACATCGTGTAACTGAGCTTGGGTTCAAGTATAAAAGGAGAGAGGCTTCTTGAAGTGATCATATGACCAGCTAAATCGAAAAATGGGTGCAATCAGTTCACCAAAATCATCAACCGAGCCAATTTTCCGAAGGGCTACCATGTTCCGAGGTCTCACCAATGCGAACTGGCTTGCAAAACCATCAACAAGATAAGGGGCGAAAAGGTTCTTCGAAGAATTAGGGACGAGATCAATGAAGCCCTACCGGATTTTCCTAGAATCCCTACTCGAATTACGAACAACAACAAATAAATACAAAAACAAATCTACCGACGCGGGAAGCTGAAAGTTCCCCATCACTAAATCAAAGGCTCTGATGGAGGCCCAGCTAGCGGGACTAATTTGGAAGGCGTAGCACGCAAAAACTGGAGCATCATTTTTTCGAAGGGAGTAAAAGGAGGGCGGATTCCGGCTTCAGTAATCATGGCCGAATGAACAAAGAAACTCGGACCATCAACAGGGCTGCCCAATGGTACCCCAAAGGGAATCCCAAATAGATTACATTCCTCATCATGAGTAAGACACACCAATCAATGGAGCTCGGCTAATGGGGAAGCATCGTGTTCTCGAAAGACGCTACTCTAAGAAAGGATATCTAAAGAAACGCAAGAGGTAGGATCTGTATCGGTAAGAATCGTTGGGGACTTCTGATTCCTTGTCGATGACCGTCTGTCCCTACCAGAAGTAGAAGAGCAAGCGGTTGGAGGTGAACCCCGCGCCATTTAAGCCTACATGCTCTCGAACACCTATAACCTACAAAGAGACTGACATCAAGGAAGATCATAAGAAACTTCGCAACTAAACAGCAAAGAAAACTTCTCCACTTTGGTCACCAACGATTCCTGGCTGACGAGTAAAAAATTAAAAGATGAGAGAAGCAAAGGAAAGTTAAAGAACATACCTTAAATTCGGAAGAACGAACAAGGTAGAACATAGTAATCCCGGATAGTTCTCGGAGAAGTTGAACAGGTTGACTCAAAGACTCCCAAAGTACATACCGCGTAAAGTACAGAATCTTCCTCATATTTATAGAAGACAAGTCTAGATTGACAGGTGTCACACTACTGCCTTCAAGGTCAAACTAACACGCGCACAAAACTCCAGAAAAACGCACGTGCTTCCTAGGGAAATCCACAAACTCATCACCATTAATAGATCTAAATTCTTCAAAATCCACAAACTCATCACCATTAATATCGGCCCCTTCAATCATACGCTTACAATATTTTAGACTACAATTGTCACACCTATTAATTGAGAGAGGAAAGTTTTAAAAAGTCGCACAAGTCAACTAGTTTATTTAGAAAGGATAACTCTAGTATTGTTTGGGTACTTGTTATAAAATCAAAAGAAATAAGTTGTTATAAATTTAGCTTGGTCTCAAGTTTGTCTCGGAACTAAATTTGAAATAAAAACTCTGAGAGGGTTAAACTATACAAACCAATAATACTCAATTCAAACTATGCTTTATACAAACCAATACCAATACTTAGTTCAAAATAAGATGTGTCAGTTCAAAATAAGATGTGTCAGTTACACATCCAATGGCCTTGATGTGTCAGTTACGAATCGGAGGGTTCCGATTTGGTGAATCAAGATGACTCAGTCACTGAGAAATAGGTGTCTAACACTGTTTACCAGGTACACACACTTCCATACTTTTACTTGCAATTGACTTCACTCTACTGACTTGAGCGTCAGAGTGTCTTTGCAGGTACCACCCCCCTCCGAGGTCCGAGTTGGTCAACAACAATCTACCGACTATCTTCGATCAGATTCTGATCTGAAGATAAGGTACAAAACATTGGCGACCACAGTGGGAGTATTCATCACTCTCACCTTTATTCATTGACCAACTATGGCTCCTCGTTGACAACCTAGAGCAATTCCTCACCCTCGGAGAGGTGACCAGGGTTCAATACGGTCACAACCTACCCCTGAAGGAATTTTTGTGACCCTTCCCCTCACATCGGGTCAAATTCATGTGCCACATCAATTGGGCAACTTGGGACAAAATCGTCTCCCTCCCCCGCCTGAAGCCGTTCCAGTTCCGATCGATGATGTTCGACAGCTCGTACATTTATTGAATCAATAAGCTCAGCCCGACAATCAACAAGAGATTCGTATCTCTCAAATGGAGATAGAGATTGCTGCAGTCCGAGCTAATGCTATCCCGGATCGGCACTCCCGTCGTCATTTCTCTCGTCGTGGAACCAGAAGTTCTAGGCGACATCGTTCTCCGGCTTGGAGGAGGCATAAACATCGTTCTCCTCCTTGTCGAAGAAGAGGCCTAACTTCACATACTCTTCCAAACCGAAGGGGCCCAGATTCCTGAACACCACCAAGCCCGTCCCCGTCATTTCCGGACTACTCATCTTATCCTGAAGAGTCTGAAGATCGAAGATCGTCATTGGCATCGTCGTCACCTCGTTGACGTTCAAGAAGCCGGGTTAGATCCCCGAGGCATGAACGTCCGCGATCACATTCTGGAAGATCGCCGGGTAGGTATATATCAATACCGAGATTCTCCTGAGAGAAGTGGGTCCTCGAGGTGCCAAGGTCCTTTCACCAGCAGAATCGACAACTGCCCGATTCCTCGGCATTAGAAAAACCCCTAGATGGCTCAGGGTCAAGACGAAGGGTGGAAAAAGAAAGAAACTCTCTGATTTGCTAAAGGAAACTTGTTATTGTTTGAATATTGCTTGGATGACAAAATGCATTGTGATGAGCCATATTTATACTACTCTTGTAGGGCCTTACATTACAAACTAGAAGGATCTAGAAGCATTGATTACAAAAGAAAAATCTAGAGATATGAATACTTTAGTTCATATGATTAGAAGGATCTAGAAAAGTTATGATTTCCCTAGTGCTTAATTTCATGTTATTTAGTAGAGTGTCTTGAAGCTTCCTTAATATTCTTCAATATTCTCTATATCTAGGGACTTCCATATGATTCTTCATCATTCTCTCCGGGTTGGAAAATACTCGTCCCCGAGTCAAAAATCTTCTTCATTGCGAAAGTATGGTGAAAGATCAGCAACATTGAAAGTTGCAGAGACTCCATAGTCACCTGGTAGCTCAATTTTGTAGGCATTATCATTGATTTTCTGCGCAATTCTAAAAGTACCGTCATCTCTTGTAGATAACTTGGCATTTGTTTTATTAGAAAATCCCTCATTTCGCAAGTGTATCCATACCAAGTCTTCTTCCTTGAATGTGTGCAACTTGCAATGCTTGTCTCGCTGAGTCTTATACCTTGAATTTTGTTTTCCAATTCTTTCATGAACTTTTACATACAACTTTTTAATTTCATTGGCCCTTTGATCGGCATCTGCATTGTACTGTTAAGTGTTTGTTGATGGAGTTAAGTCTAGTGGGCTAAGGGGATGCATGCCATAAACCACTTCAAATGGACACTTCCCAGTAGCTTGATTGGTGGAATTATTGTAAGAAAATTCAATTTGAGCAAGAATAGATCGCATTGCCTCAAATTCTTTCCCACAAAGCTTCGAAGTAAATTCCCCAAAAGCTTATTAATTGCCTCTGTTTTCCCATCTGTCCGAGGGTGGCTAGCTTATTATTAGTACCCACCTTCTTCCACTGTGTTCTCTAAAAGTGGCTTAAGAATTTTACATCTCGGTCGGATGTGTCGGTCTGCAACTTGAGCAGCATCATTAGTCTTCTGACATGGTATGAAATGGGCCATTTTAGAAAACCTGTCTACGACAACCATTATGGACAAAGTCCATACTAACATCTTCCCAAGGTGCCTTAGGAACCAAAAGTGGCATATATAACCCTGCATTCTGACTTTTAGCTTTGGCTAAGTGACAAATTTTGCACCTTTGGATGTGCCTGTTGACATCTCTTTCCAACTTAGGCCAATAGAAATTCTCCTTGACTAAGGCCACTGTTTTATCTCATCCAAAGTGACCTGCTAGTCCTCCATCGTGGACCTTCCAAATAATTGCTTCCCTTAGCGAACATTGGGGAATGCATATAGTATTTCCTTTGAACAAGAATCCATCGTGTTTGTAATATCCTTGAGATGACTGCAGATCAGTGGAACTCCAAACTTTACCAAAGCCGGATTATCTGGAGACAACTCCTTGATAATCTCAAATCCAATAACCTTCGTTTGTAGAGTAGTAAGTAGACTATAACGTCGGTTGAGTGCACCTGCTACAACACTTTGAACTCCTGCCTTGTGCTTGAGAAGAAATAGATAAGACTGCAAAAACTCACTCCAAGTGGCATGTCTGCGATTGATCTTTTGTTGAGAATTCAAGTGTTTGAGGGCTTCATGGTCAGAATAAAGAACAAATTCCTTATTCATCAAGTAGTGGCTCCAGTGCTGAAGAGCACGAACAACGACATAAAACTCCTTGTCATAAGTAGAGTACTTGAGCTTACAATTATTGATTTTCTCACTAAAGAAAGCTATAGGATGTCCCTCTTGGCTGAGAACAGCTCCAATTTTAACGTTCGAAGCATCACAACTGACTTCGAATACTTGGTCAAAGTTAGGAAGGGCTAGCACAGGTGCTTCAGTCAAGCGCTTCTTTAGCTCCTCAAAGCTTTTATTCGCATCTTCTGACCATTTAAATTGATCTCCTTTGATGCATTCTGTGATAGGGGCAGCAGTCGAGGTAAAGTTTTTAATGAACCTCCTGTAAAAATAAGCTAATCCATGAAAACTCCTTATGTCAGGGACGAACTTTGGAGTTGGCCAACTATTGATAGCTCTATCTTGCTTGGGTCAACTCCTATCCCTTTGGCGGTGATGATATACCCAAGAAAATTTACTTCATTGGTAAAAAATGAGCATTTCTTCAAGTTGGCATAGAGTTTGTGCTCACGAAGAGTTTGAAGCACTTGTCAGATATGCCGTAAATGTTCTTCCTTACTTTTGCTCTAGATCAAGATGTCATCGAAGTACACGACAACAAACTTACCAATAAAGGGTCTTAGTACCTGATTCATTAGCCGCATAAATGCACTTGGAGCATTTGACAATCCGAAGGGCATGACTGTCCATTCATACAAACCGTTTCTCATTTTGAAAGCTGTCTTCCATTCATCTCCTGGACGAATTCTGATTTGATGGTAACCTCTTCGAAGATCAATCTTAGAGAAGATATTGACACCATGAAATTGATCCAGCACATCATCAAGCCTAGATATCGGAAATCGATACTTAATAGTGATCTTGTTGACTAGTCAATTATCCATGCACATTCTCCAACTACCATCCTTCTTTGGTACAAGAAGTGCAAGTACAACACATATGGGCTAACATTTTCTCGAATCAATCCTTTTTGTAGAATCTCCTTAACTTGGCGTTGTACTTCAACATGCTCTGTTGGACTCATCCTATAAGCTGGTCTGTTAGGAATGTATACTCCAGAGATAAAGTCAATGGCATGTTGTATGTTTCTCATTGGAGGCAGTCCTGTGGGGATTTCTGATGGAACAACATTTGAGAATTCAACAAGCAATTGCTCATGGATTCTTCATTTGATTCAACAAGCAACCTGTGCTTCCTCTGTTGTCACCTTGAATGGTTCCCTTACGACTAAAGATACTAGCGGTTTGGATTCCTTTATTCCTTCATCAAATTTATTGGGTGGTAGGGGAACCAACTTGATTTTTACTCCATCCTTCACAAGTGTAAGTGTTGGCATGACCATCATATAAGGCATGACGATCATATTGACAATGTCTACCAAGAAGGAGGTGGAAAGCATCCATAGGAATAACATCACACCATACATTATCTTTGTACTTTTGACCAATGGAGAAAGATACAAGGCAGTGCTTAGATACTCTCACCTCATTTCCCTTGTTGAGCCATTGTAGATTGTATGGCCGTGGGTGCTCCTTTGTTGGAAACTTGAGTTTTTCCACCATATAGTTAGTTTGACACAACATTCTCACAGCTTCCACTATCAATGATGACATCACAAACCTTACCTTGCGAGGTGTAACGAGTGTGGAAAATATTGTGTCTTAGCCATGGTTCTTCTTTGGCTGTGGTTGTGTGTATGCTTCTACTAACTACCAGTGATTTCCCATAATCGGTAGGAACACGCTCTTTGTCATATATTGGCTCACCCGTCTCCTCTTCTTCCAACACTTCATGAATATCTTTTTCTTCGAAGGCTTCGTGTATCTCCCCCTTAATGATGGTGATGGTTTTATGATTTGGACAATCAAAAGCAATATGTCCAAACCCTTGGCATTTGGAGCATTTGGGTGTCTTAGAATTGTTCTTTTTTCTTGTCTTTTGTGGGGGTTTTGATTGAGGAACTAGGTTCTTGGGTTGGTAGTTTGTTATGGTGGACATAATTTTTGATGGAGGAAAGAGGTTGGTATGAAGATTGTTTAGGTAATTGTTTCTCAACCCAAATGGCTAGACGGATAACCTCATCCAAGCACCAATATTTCTTGGATCGAGCAATCGTTTGCTCTTCCTTTTCTTGGATGCCATATTTCATCATTAACTTCTCAAATTCTCTAGTGTATTCTTCTACCGACAAAAATTTTAGACGAAGATTTTGTAATTGAATAAAATTGTCTTGATAATAATGAGGAGGTAAAAACTTATGGGTTAGTTCTCGACGCATCTTCTCCCATGTATTGATCTTGTCTTACCCTTCACGCTCTCGTTTCCTTTTAAGATTTTCCCACCAAATTGAAGCGTGTTTCTTCAGCTTGACAACAACGGTCTTTACTTTTTGCTCCTCGGGATCCTCCTTCAACTCAAATACACGTTCATCAATATGTAGCCAATCCACAAACTCATTAGGTTGTAGCTTCCCTTCAAAATCTGGAATGTCTACCTTGATGTCATTGATCCTGGATTAACAATGGTGTAAACGACTACTTCTAGATGACGACGAGTCACTACCGGAGCCATCATCTTCAGGTCTTCTTCGCCGTGCTTCCAATAAGGCTTGTTGGGCATTGACAGTCTCTTGTAGTTGTTTAATTTGTCGCCTCATTTCTTCCATCTCATGTTCATGCAAGGATCTTTCGTTTTGTCTTCTAGGTGGCATTTTGACAATGGTGGTTAGTGATCTTTTTGGGTGAAGATCGTGGCGATGCGTGGAGATTTTGTTGGCGGTATTAGTTTCGCGAACAAATAGCCGCAAAGTTAAGTTTTGGGAAAGCAACTCCTTGCTCACTTGAAAACTCATTTTCGGTTGATATCTTGGCTCAAACCCAACTCCAAGATATCGAACCTGCTCTGATGCCAAATCTGGCTCGGGGTCAAGAGGAAGGGTGGAAAAAGAGATAAACTCTACAATATGACTCAGGGTCAAGAGGAAGGGTGGGAAAAGAGAGAAACTTTCTAATTTGCTAAAGGAAACTTGTTATTGCTTGAATATTGCCTGGATGACAAAATGCATTGTGATGAGCCCTATTTATACTACTCTTGTAGGGCCTTACATTACAAACTAGAAGGATCTAGACGCATTGATTACTAAAGAAAAATCTAGAGATATGGATACTCTAGTTCATATGATTAGAAGGATCTAGAAAAGTTAAGATTTCCCTAGTGCTTAATTTCATCTTATTTAGTAGAGTGTCTTGAAGCTTCCTTAATATTCTTTAGTATCACCGAAGTAATGGACAAAGAGGTAAAATTTCCCGATCCTCTCCCTCAAAGGCCGGGTCAAAGATCCAACAAATACTGTCGGTATCACCGAAGTAATGGACATGACACAAACCGCTGCAATGCCTTGAAGCACGACATCGAGGATCTGATCCGTCAGGGAAAACTTAATCAGTATGTCAAGAAACCCGACCAAAAGGAGCTGAAGGCCAAATCTGATGAGAAAAAGAAGAGCGACAAAACACAGAAGGAAGAATCCTCAGAAGAAGAGGAAGATACCCGGAGGTCCAAGGGGCTAACGATGGTAAATGTGATCTCTAGGGGATATCCAGATGAAGGATCTGGCAAAACCATGAAGTGTAGATGAAAAGAAATCCTTAACACTGCCTCTACATCGGCAACTCCAAGAGCGTTTTTGCGGTCTCCACTTTCTTTTGGAGATCAGGACCTCCTTGATGGAAAGCCCAACAAGCACATTCCGCTTTTAATCTCGGCTGTGATGGCTAATGCCCAAGCTAAAAGGATGGTTGTGGATCAAGGAAGCTCAGCTGATATTCTCTTTATTGACCTTTTGAAGAAGCTGAAAATTTCAGAAGAAGACCTAACTCCATATCGGGGAACAGACCTATCTGGTTTCAATGGTTCAAGAACCAAATCAATGGGTTATTTGGAGCTAACAGTGACATTTGGTGAAGAACCTCTGGTTAGAACTATTAAAACCAACACTACAAAAAAACTGGTCATTAGCGATGGACATTTCCCTCGCAAAATGACCAAAATCCGTCGCTAATGGTCATTTGCGAGGGAATTAGCAAGGGACCAGTTCCGTCGCTAAACCCCTCCTCGCTAATGGGATTAGCGAGGGAATTTTCCCTCGCTAATGACTGCAACTTTTCAGGTGATGGGACTCAGTTGCAGGGTTTGGTAAATGCGCAGGAATTAGCGAGGGATACTTCCCTCGCTAATTCCCTCGGTAATGACTGCAGTTTTTCAAAAAAAATGACACGTGTCCAGTGCTGGATGACTTATTTTTTATATATTTATTATTAATTAATGAATATTATATTATGTTATTAATTTTGTGGTGATGTGTGGTGGTGGTGGTGGCGTGGTGGTGGTGTGGTGGTGGTGTGGTGGTGGTGGTGGCGTGGTGGTGGTGGTGGTGATGGGTGGTTTAGAGTAGAGAGAGAAGGAGAAGAGTAAGGGAGAAAGAGAGAGAGAGAGAGAGAGAGAGAGAGTGATAGAGAGAGAGAGAGAGAGAGGAGTGAGAGTGGTGGTGGTGGGGTGGTGGTGGTGAAGACTAAGAGAGAGTGAGTGAGAGTGGTAGGAGGTATGTGGTGGTGGTGGTGTTGGAAGAGTGAAGAGAGAGGAGAGTGTGAGAGGAGGTGGTGATGATGGTGGTGGTGGTGGTGGTTGTGTGGTGGTGGAGAGTAGAGGAAGAGGAAGGGAAGAGGAAGGGTGAAGAGGAAGGGAAGAGGAAGGGAAGAGGAAGGGTGAAGAGTGAGTGAGTGAGTGAGAAAGAAGAGTGTAAACGGATTTAAGGAAAAAAAGAAAAAAAATTGCGAGGGAATTAGCGAGGGAACTGTCCCTCGCTAATTCCTGTGCACTTACCAACCCCTGCAACTGAGTCCCATCATCTGAAAAGTAAAAAAATTAGCGACGGAACTGACATTCCCACGCAAATATTTTTACTTTTGCCATTAGCGACGGAAATTCCCTCGCTAAAGTCTAAAATGCCGTCGCTAATTCTCAAAAATACGACAGCCCCTATTCCCTCGCAAATTCCGTCGCTAATCCCAATTTTTGCGAGGGACCATTAGTCCCTCACTAATTTCCGTCGCTAATGGCTTCTTTTCTTGTAGTGCAAGTTCCTGATTTTACCCTGCGAATCTATCTATAATGGCATCATCGGGAAGCCAACCCTGGGTAGGCTCGGGGCGGTTGCTTCCACAGTCCATTTGAAGATGAGGTTCTATTCTTTGTGCAATAAAATCATCACCATCAACGCTAATCTAGAATTAGCAGAAAGATACTACTACATGCATCTTAAGGCAGATCAGAAAGCTAAAGAAGAGGCCGAACCTCCGAAAGATGGTCAGAAACCGGCTAAAGGAAAAGAGAAGATGAAAGCTGCTGACGTCAACCTGACCGATCTGGATGCAAGGTATGACCCTGACAGTTCTGAGGATGAGGAAGATGATGCCCCACTCGAGAACTGAAGAAGAGAATCAAGTGCCCGGAACCCGATGGAGAATTCATTGGGTTTCACTTGGGGAATGACCATGAAAAAGCAGTAAAGATCAGTGCCGATCTGCCCGAGCATGTGAAGTTTGAGCTTGCACAGTGTCTTAGAGACCATGCTGATCTTTTTGCTTGGAGCGCTGAGGATATGCCCGAAATTCCTCTTGAGGTCGCCTGCCATCAGTTAGCAGTGGACCCGGAGGCGAAATGGGTCGCCCGACGAAGGAGGATGCAGACTGGGGAGAAAGCGGCTGCTGCTGCGAAGGGTGTTGATGATTTAATTAATGCAAACTTTGTAACGGAGATCAAGTACACAACTTGGCTCTCAAACCCTGTATTGGTTAAGAAAAGTAATGGAAAATGGCGCACGTGCATTTATTTTACCGATCTTAATAAGGCATGTCCAAAGGACACCTTCCCCATTCCGAGTGTGGATCGACTAGTGGAGAGCGCTTCTGGTTTTCGTTTGATATCTTTCATGGATTCATATTCCGGGTATAACCAATTCCCGATGTATCCCCCTGATCAAGAGAAGACTGCCTTTATGACTAACCGAGGCAATTTTTGCTACCAAGTCATGCCTTTCAGACTAAAGAATGCCAGGGAAACATATTAGAGAATGATGAACAAAGTCTTCTGAAAACAAATTGGTCGGGTCGTTGAGGTCTATCTTGATGACATGATAGCAAAAAGTAAGGAGGATCATATTAATGTTTCCGATCTAAAAGAAATATTTGCTGAAATCCAAAGAAATAACATGAGGTTAAACCCGAAAAAATGCACATTCGGTGTTCGAGCTGGAAAGTTTCTTTGATTTTACCTTACTGAACGGGGTATTGAGGCTAACCCGGATAAATAATGGGCTGTAACTGAAATGCGAACACAAACTACAAAAAGAGAGGTGCAGAAATTAAACGGCATTATCGCCGCTTTGTCTCGTTTCATCTCCAATGCTGCTTTTAAGTCTCTACCCCTATTTAAAATATTAAAGAAGGAGGTTGAATTTGAATGGACGATGGAACAGGAAGAAGCTCTTGTTCAACTGAAAAATGCTCTATCTCAACTGCCGATTCTAACACCTCAAGAAGGGGAAATCTTGTATTTGTATTTGGCGGTCTAGGGAAGAAGCTTTGGACGCCGTACTAATCTGAGAAACGGAAGCTGGGCAGAGTCTCGTGTATTTTGTAAGTAAGGCTTTGCAAGGCCCAGAAGTCCGATATCAGAAGATAGAAAATATCGCTCTTGCATTGCTAACTGTAGCTCGCCGTCTCCGACCTTACTTTGTTGCTCGCCAGATTCTACACCGACCTGATTTAGCAGGAAGAATGATCAAATGGGCGGTAGAACTCTCCGAGTTCGGAATTAAGTATGAACCAAGAACGGCAATGAAAGCTCAAGTACTTGCCGACTTTGTGGCCGAGATCCAGCCATTGAGGTCAACGAACTATGGACTCTACACGTCGACGATTTTTCAAATCCCAAGGTCAGTGGAGCTGGTCTTATTTTAGAAAACTCTAATGGGGTAATGATCGAGGTCTCACTTACATTCCGATTTCCGAGATCCAATAATCAGGCGGAATATGAAGGTTGCATCGCCGAACTCTTGCTCTCCCGAGATCTAAAAGTAAATCGGTGCGAGCTTCTCTCAGATTCACTCTTAATGGTTTCCCAAATCGGAAATCAATTTGACGCTAAGAACCCAACGTTACAAAAGTATATCTCCCAAGTCAAAAAGCTTCTAAGTCGCTTTAAGCATGTAGAGGTTAAACATCTCCTAAGAGCAGAAAATACCAGGGCTGACATTTTGTCTAAACTGGCTAGCACCAAGGCTCCCGGAAATCACTGATTGGTAATTCAGGAAACTCTGGATCGGCCAAGTATAGAACCCGAGTTAAACATAGCCACGTCAATCTGCGTTGTGGGGGAAAGTAAGAGCTGGATTGCGCCCATCCTCGAATATATTGAGTCGAGGGATGAGCCCTCCGATCCTCGAAGAGCAAAGTTACTCAGAAAAAGGGCATCGTCCTATTCAGTGTTAAATGGAACTATATACAAGAGGTCTCTCTCTTCGCCATTATTGAAATGTATAGAAGGGGATGAGGCGGACTACGTCCTTGCCGAGATTCATGAAGGAATCTGTGTAACAGCCCAGGTCCACCGCAGCGGCCACCCCGGTCCCACTGTTACCTCACGGTCTTTTCTACCCCCCTTGTAGAATTTTTGCCTTCCGTGGGAATCGAACCTTGCACCTGAGGCATAAGTGCAAGTTAAACCCCCTTCCCACTACCAATTGAGACCCCATTCTACCCGACTATTATTTGTAAGAATCAGAGTTTCAAAATTTCGTTTCAATGGAATGCTACACATAACTCTAATCTAACAAATAACAAAATCAGCATAAGCGTTCATTACATCATTATAATACGCAACACCCTTAAATGGGATGGAATACTCAAGACTTCATCGAATAAAATCCACACACTAGAAAATGAATGTCTCGCAGCGGAAAATCACGTAATCTCAAAAGTGCCGAACAACAGCCTCATCCAAAATCATTAACTCAATGCATATAAAAATTCAACAGCAAAAGAATAACACTAGAATCCTACGCCCACCCCCTAGGTGTCACGTATCAGAGCAAACCGACTCGGGAATGAAGGGAGTAAGCCTTCACTCAGGGCTACCTGTGGTAAACAACAACAGAAGGGTGAGTCTCAACTACATAATAAAGACTATAATAAGAAGTATATTCTATCATAGTGTCACACTCATACAGTCACACAGTGGCATAGTTCATACATCCAACAACTCGCATGATTATCATTATGAGAATGTATGCAATACAGTTATGCATGTGGTACCATTTTCCCAGACCGCAGCCTCATCATCATAATATCAAACTCAGACCGCAGCCTTATCAACTCAGACCGCAGCCTTATCATTACTATATAAACTCAGACCTCGGCCTTATGTATGCATGAGACTCCATGACAAAGATCACAATCACAATTCTTAACGACATAGTCCATACACCATATACCACCTCTTTAATAATCTTAGTTGTAGCCCCCATGGCCTCATCATCAATCAACTCAATTATTATTTCATCTCAATCACGTCACTAGGACTAAGATAGCACTTAGGAACCAATCTGTCACTTTCAGGACCAAAACGAAACACACTGCACAGGCGCACTACTTGGCGCCCTGGGCGGCCACACTTGGCGCCCAACACAACACGCACACGCACAAACATAGTAGACCACCTGAACAATTAAAACCGCTCTAGCCAAGATGTTCAAAATGGAATTTGGTCAGGTGAAGACAAAATTTGGCTCGGGAAAATCTGCTTAGAAATTGATTTGCACACAATGCCCCCTTTACTCAAGCTAAAACTATGCCCGATAGGACCATTTCAAAACCACGCGTGCAAAACAGAAAATTCTTTAGCCACAGTGCTTAAAATACAATTTGGTCAGGTGAATACAAAATTTGGCTCGGGAAAATCTGCTCAGAAATTGATTTGCACACAAAGCCCCCTTTACACAAGCTAAAACTATGCCCAATAGGACCATTTCAAAACCACGCGTGCAAAACAGAAAATTCTTTAGCCACAGTGCTTAAAATATAATTTGGTCAGGTGAATACAAAATTTGGCTCGGGAAAATCTGCTCAGAAATTGATTTGCGCACAAAGCCCCCTTTACACAAGCTAAAACTATGCCCAATAGGACCATTTCAAAACCACGCGTGCAAAACAGAAAATTCTTTAGCCACAGTGCTTAAAATATAATTTGGTCAGGTGAATACAAAATTTGGCTCGGGAAAATCTGCTCAGAAATTGATTTGCACACAAAGCCCCCTTTACACAAGCTAAAACTATGCCCAATAGGACCATTTCAAAACCACGAGTGCAAAACAGAAAATTCTTTAGCCACAGTGCTTAAAATATAATTTGGTCAGGTGAATACAAAATTTGGCTAGGGAAAATATGTTCAGAACTCACAGCTCACCCCTAGGCACCACAAACATAGTCAAAACAACGCCCTCTAGGACAATTTCAGAACAGTGCGTGAACAACTGAAAATTCTTTAGCCAAAATGTTTTAAATACAATTTGGTCAGGTGAATACAAAATTTGGCTAGGGAAAATATGTTCAGAACTCACAGCTCACCCCTAGGCACCACAAACATAGTCAAAACAACGCCCTCTAGGACAATTTCAAAACAGTGCGTGAACAACTGAAAATTCTTTAGCCAAAATGTTTTAAATACAATTTGGTCAGGTGAATACAAAATTTGGCTAGGGAAAATATGCTTAGAAAACTGAGGTTTGCCCAAAACACCATTTGTGCGCAATGTTTAGACATAGGCAGCACCTTGGCGCCACCCCAGGCGCCAGAACAGTGCCCAGGGAGCAACAACATACAACACAAGTTACTGCTACAGTACACAGGGGCGCCATTTTCCCTAGGCACTTGGCGCCCCATGCGTCCCAACACCCACCAAACATCAAATTCTTAATTTCTTTTCTAATTCAAATCACAACAACAATCATAAAACATATTATGCTCATACCAACAACTTCAATTTCACAATTACACACCAAATACACATCAAAATGCGAAATCAACATGTTATAAACCCTAACTCAAGCCTAAATCGATTTTCTCCTACACTTCGTCAATTCCAACCAATCCAAACAATCCAACAAATATCATATAACATCAAATAGGACCCTATGATCTACATACAACCTATTATACTCTCTATTATAGAGTGAGACTCCCCTTACCTTGATTATGACGAACTAGAGCTCTTTCCACCGAAGCACCGACAAACCACCGCAACAAGGAATCTTCTCCTTCTTCTTCCCTTTCTCACGATCACGCCCTCCCTCTCTCTTGGACCATCACGAAGGATTCAACAAGAGTAAGGGTTAGGAAAATCGAAAACCTAAACATTTGAAAGAGGAGGAAAATCGAATAAGAAAAGGACTAGGAACTCTTACCTAGAGTCAAGATGAACGAAACCCTAACTCCTTAGCTTGAGATCGCCTTCTTCCTTCTCTTCTCCTCTCCTTCGACTTTCTTTCTCTTCTCCTCTCTTTCGACTTTCTTTTTCTCTTTTGGCACAATTGGGGCGAAACCTAGACCCCCTAGCGCCTAAGGAGCGCCTAAGCCAACGGGCTTGGGCTTCTTGGGCCATTACTTGCAGTTCCGGTATTTCCAACGCCATCCCCTTCAATTTAAATAAAATGCTCTATTATAATTTAATCAAAGAAAATTAGTGCAACACTTTAAATAATTTAATCAATTACTTAATTAAATCATTTAGGGTGTTACAACTCTCCCCCACTTAGGAAATTTCGTCCTCGAAATTCATACCTGAGTCAAATAGCTCTGGATAGGATTCCCGCATTCTACTCTCCAGCTCCCAAGTCATGCTCTCACCAGTAGCTCCCAACCACACCACCTTTACTAAAGCAATGTTTTTCCCCCTCAGCACTTTCACTTCTCTATCATCAATCCTCACTGGCATAGTCTCCACAGTGAGATTATCTCGCACCTCAATATTATCCGTATGGATCACATGAGACGGGTCCGGAATATACTTCCGAAGTTGCGACACGTGAAATACGTCGTGCAAATTCGAAAGGTTCGGCGGTAATGCCACCCTATAAGCAACCTTTCCAACCCTCTCGGTGATCTGGTACGGTCCAATAAATCTAGGAGTCAACTTCTTTGCTTTCAGTGCACGCCCAACACCAGCCATAGGCGTGACCCTCAAGAAAACATGTTCCCCAGCCTGAAATTCCAAGTCTTTTCTCCTTCTATCATGGTAACTCTTTTGCCGACTTTGAGACTCTTTCATTTTCTCCCTGATCATTTTTATCTTCTCTGTAGTCTCTCTCACCAATTCAGGTCCAAGAACAACACTCTCGCCCGACTCATGCCAACACAAAGGAGTTCTACACCTCCGCCCATACAGTGCCTCGTAAGGAGCCATCCCTATACTCGAATGGTAGCTGTTGTTGTAAGTGAACTCAATCAACGGAAGATGTGTATCCCACGCACCTCCCTGCTCTAAAACACACGATCTCAATAAGTCCTCCAATGACTGAATGGTTCTCTCTGTCTGCCCATCAGTCTGAGGATGATAGGCTGAACTCAACCTCAATCTGGACCCCAGTGCCTCCTGCAAGCTCCCCCAAAACTCCGAAGTAAACCTCGGATCTCTGTCAGATACAATATTCTTCGGGACACCATGCAACTTCACAATCACCTGGATATATATCTCGGCCAATCTCGCTACCGGATACGTGATGTTGATAGGAAGGAAGTGAGCAGACTTCGTCAACCTATCCACGATCACCCAAATAGAATCAAATCCCCGAACGGTTCTTGGTAACCCAGTCACAAAATCCATGGAAATGCTATCCCATTTCCATTCCGGAACATCTAAAGGTTGCATCAACCCCGCAGGCTTCTGGTGCTCAACCTTCGACTTCTGGCAAGTCAAACAGGCATACACAAACTGTGCCACATCTTTCTTCATACCAGGCCACCAGAATAACTTCTTCAAGTCATGATACATCTTTGTAGCCCCTGGATGAATACTCAGCTTGCTCCTATGACTCTCCTCAAGGATCATCTTTTTCATCTCATTATCATCGGGAACACAAATCCTATCTCTGAATCTCACCACACCTTGGGAATCCAACTTGAAATCCCCATCTACATCCTGATCACCCGCAACCAACAAGTCAACCAGCTTCACATCTAATTTCTGGGCGTCTCTGATACTAACCAAGAAGTCATTACCAATCCTCAGCATACCCAGCTTAACATTCTGCGGTGTCACTTCACAAACCAGACTCATATCACGGAATTGCTCAATCAACTCCAACTCTTTTACCATCATTGCTGACATATGCAAAGTCTTTCGATTTAAAGCATCAGCCACGACATTAGCTTTGCCGGGGTGATAGTTTAAGCCAAAATCATAGTCTTTCAGCAGCTCTAACCAACGCCTCTGCCTCATATTCAGCTCCTTCTGATCAAACAAGTATTTCAAACTCTTGTGGTCGCTGAATACCTCGAATCTAGTGCCATACAAATAGTGCCTCCAAATCTTCAGCACAAACACAATAGCAGCCAATTCCAAATCATGAGTAGGATAGTTCTTCTCATGAGTCCGCAACTGTCTGGACGCATAAGCGACTACCTTCCCATCCTGCATCAATACGCCTCCCAAGCCCATTTTGGAAGCATCACAATATACCACAAACGGTTGATTCGGCACGGGCAACACTAACACCGGAGATGTTGTCAATCTTTTCTTCAACTCTTGGAAGCTCTCTTCACACTTAGCATCCCACACAAAAACTCTCCCTTTACACGTCAATTGAGTCAACGGAAGGGCTAGCTTTGAGAAACCCTCAATGAACCTCCTGTAGTAACCAGCCAACCCCAAGAAACTCCTGATCTCAGTCGCAGACTTTGGGCTTTCCCATTGTAACACTGCATCAACCTTGGCTGGGTCTACAGCTATGCCATCACTAGAAATAATGTGACCCAAAAAGCTTACCTCACGCAGCCAGAACTCGCATTTGGACAACTTAGCATAAAGCTTCTTCTCTTTCAATACCTCAAGCACCGATCTCAAGTGCTCTGCATGCTCCTCTTCAGACTTGGAGTATACCAGAATATCATCTATAAAAACTACCACAAACCGATCCAAGTAACTATGGAAGATACGGTTCATGTACTCCATAAACACCCCTGGTGCATTGGTGACACCAAACGGCATCACAGAGTACTCATAATGTCCATATCTCGTTCGGAATGCTGTCTTCTGGACGTCTTCGTCTTTTACTTTAATCTGATGATACCCTGACCTCAAATCAATTTTACTAAAAACCTTAGCACCCACCAGCTGGTCCATCAGATCATCAATTCTCGGAAGAGGGAACTTATTTTTGATAGTCACCTTGTTCAACTGTCTATAATCCACACACAGGCGCATACTCCCATCTTTCTTCTTTACTAACAAAACCGGAGCCCCCCATGGTGACACATTAGGCCTCACAAATTTCTTTTCAAGTAACTCTTCCAACTGCTTCTTCAACTCAGATAACTCAGAAGCTGACATCCGGTACGGTGCCATGGATACCGGCCTAGTACCAGGCACAAGGTCAATCCCAAACTCTACTTCCCTCTCTGGTGGCACACTAGGAATCTCATCAGGGAACACTTCAGGGAACTCACACACCACCTGCAACCCTTCAACCATAGCTTGGTTTTCAGCAGACATAGACGCCATCAAAGCAAATAGTTGACCACCATCCTTCATTACCTTATGCAGCTGATCCCCAGACAGCAAAACAGACTTCTCCTCCTCAGGAGGAAGAAAACTCACAGACTTGCTGAAACAGTTGATGTGCACATGGTTATCCACTAACCAGTCCATACCAAGAATAACATCCAACCCTCCCAAAGGCAAACATATAAGGTCAACCAGAAAATCTCTGCCGAAGACTGACAGAGGACACTTAGCACACAATAGAGAAGTAGTCACCGAACCCTTAGCTGGAGTGTCGATAACCATTTCCCTCTTCATAGCAGACAATACTAAATTTAACTTTTCAGCACAAACAGCAGCAATAAAAGAATGCGTAGCACCAGTATCAACTATAGCAACTAAAGGGGAACCATAAATAAAACAAGTACCTCTAATCTCATTGGGCCCCTCTGAACCTGCTAGCGCGAAAACTCTTCCATTGGACTTCTCTTTCTTTGGTTTGGTGCACTTAGAACTAAAGTGACCAGCTTCACCACAATTGAAACACACTGATTCCTTACGATCACAGTTAGACGCCATATGACCTTTCTTCCCACAACGGTAACACATTACTTCAGTCTTGCAATCGAAGCTTTTGTGACCCGGCTTGCCACACGTATAACATACTATATCAGCGGGAGCACCTCCCCCACTAGGCTTCTTACCCTCAGAAGATCTTTTACCAGCACCTGCCTTCCACTTATTTTTACCTCCAGCCATATCATAGGGTTTTCCCCTAAACTGAGTATTCCTCTTTTCTTTCCCAATCTTGTAGGCAGCAGAACTGTCCTCTTCATAAATTCTACTCTTGTCAACTAGTCTAGCAAAATCTCGTATCTCATGATATCCAATTGCCTTCTTAATATCAGGTCGCAAGCCACTTTCAAATTTCACACACTTGGAGAACTCTGAATCAGCATCATTGGCGTAGTAAGGACAAAATTGGGCCAGCTCTTCAAATCTGGCTGCATACTCAGCCACCGTCTTATTTCCCTGTTTCAATTCTAAGAATTCTACCTCTTTCTTGGCTCGAACGTCTTCAGGGTAATACTTTCTTTTAAATTCCCTTGTGAAGACTTCCCAAGTAACCTCTTCACCAGCAGTGTTCAACCTATGCAGCATCCCTAACCACCACTTGTCAGCCTCTTCCGCCAGCATGTGCGTCCCAAACTTCACTTGCTGGGCAGCAGTGCACTCCATAACACGGAATATCCGCTCTATCTCATTCAACCACGACAAGGCTCCATCGGGATCATACCGACCCTTGAAGGTGGGTGGGTTTTCCCTCTGAAACGTTGCCAGGTTACGGGCATTCATATCAGCAGCAGTGTGTTGATTTCCAACAGCTTGGGCTATGGCTTGCAGAGCAGCAGCCAAAGCAGCATCATCCCTTCTAGCCATATCAACCTAGCACTGCAGCATAAACGACAATTCAGAACTAAATTAAAAACACCTAATTGTCATACACAATATGACAGACAGACACACTTGGTCGGACAGATCGAACTTTTTGCTCTGATACCACTAATGTAACACCCCATTCTACCCGACTATTATTTGTAAGAATCAGAGTTTCAAAATTTCGTTTCAATGGAATGCTACACATAACTCTAATCTAACAAATAACAAAATCAGCATAAGCGTTCATTACATCATTATAATACGCAACACCCTTAAATGGGATGGAATACTCAAGACTTCATCGAATAAAATCCACACACTAGAAAATGAATGTCTCGCAGCGGAAAA
Organism: Astragalus membranaceus; assembly: GCA_039519185.1. Taxonomy (NCBI): domain Eukaryota; kingdom Viridiplantae; phylum Streptophyta; class Magnoliopsida; order Fabales; family Fabaceae; genus Astragalus; species Astragalus membranaceus. The sequence continues at coordinate 52,346,712 of CM076850.1, forward strand.
TCACGTAATCTCAAAAGTGCCGAACAACAGCCTCATCCAAAATCATTAACTCAATGCATATAAAAATTCAACAGCAAAAGAATAACACTAGAATCCTACGCCCACCCCCTAGGTGTCACGTATCAGAGCAGACCGACTCGGGAATGAAGGGAGTAAGCCTTCACTCAGGGCTACCTGTGGTAAACAACAACAGAAGGGTGAGTCTCAACTACATAATAAAGACTATAATAAGAAGTATATTCTATCATAGTGTCACACTCATACAGTCACACAGTGGCATAGTTCATACATCCAACAACTCGCATGATTATCATTATGAGAATGTATGCAATACAGTTATGCATGTGGTACCATTTTCCCAGACCGCAGCCTCATCATCATAATATCAAACTCAGACCGCAGCCTTATCAACTCAGACCGCAGCCTTATCATTACTATATAAACTCAGACCTCGGCCTTATGTATGCATGAGACTCCATGACAAAGATCACAATCACAATTCTTAACGACATAGTCCATACACCATATACCACCTCTTTAATAATCTTAGTTGTAGCCCCCATGGCCTCATCATCAATCAACTCAATTATTATTTCATCTCAATCACGTCACTAGGACTAAGATAGCACTTAGGAACCAATCTGTCACTTTCAGGACCAAAACGAAACACACTGCACAGGCGCACTACTTGGCGCCCTGGGCGGCCACACTTGGCGCCCAACACAACACGCACACGCACAAACATAGTAGACCACCTGAACAATTAAAACCGCTCTAGCCAAGATGTTCAAAATGGAATTTGGTCAGGTGAAGACAAAATTTGGCTCGGGAAAATCTGCTTAGAAATTGATTTGCACACAATGCCCCCTTTACTCAAGCTAAAACTATGCCCGATAGGACCATTTCAAAACCACGCGTGCAAAACAGAAAATTCTTTAGCCACAGTGCTTAAAATACAATTTGGCCAGGTGAATACAAAATTTGGCTCGGGAAAATCTGCTCAGAAATTGATTTGCACACAAAGCCCCCTTTACACAAGCTAAAACTATGCCCAATAGGACCATTTCAAAACCACGCGTGCAAAACAGAAAATTCTTTAGCCACAGTGCTTAAAATATAATTTGGTCAGGTGAATACAAAATTTGGCTTGGGAAAATCTGCTCAGAAATTGATTTGCACACAAAGCCCCCTTTACACAAGCTAAAACTATGCCCAATAGGACCATTTCAAAACCACGCGTGCAAAACAGAAAATTCTTTAGCCACAGTGCTTAAAATATAATTTGGTCAGGTGAATACAAAATTTGGCTCGGGAAAATCTGCTCAGAAATTGATTTGCACACAAAGCCCCCTTTACACAAGCTAAAACTATGCCCAATAGGACCATTTCAAAACCACGCGTGCAAAACAGAAAATTCTTTAGCCACAGTGCTTAAAATATAATTTGGTCAGGTGAATACAAAATTTGGCTAGGGAAAATATGTTCAGAACTCACAGCTCACCCCTAGGTACCACAAACATAGTCAAAACAACGCCCTCTAGGACAATTTCAAAACAGTGCGTGAACAACTGAAAATTCTTTAGCCAAAATGTTTTAAATACAATTGGGTCAGGTGAATACAAAATTTGGCTAGGGAAAATATGTTCAGAACTCACAGCTCACCCCTAGGCACCACAAACATAGTCAAAACAACGCCCTCTAGGACAATTTCAAAACAGTGCGTGAACAACTGAAAATTCTTTAGCTAAAATGTTTTAAATACAATTTGGTCAGGTGAATACAAAATTTGGCTAGGGAAAATATGCTTAGAAAACTGAGGTTTGCCCAAAACACCATTTGTGCGCCATGTTTAGACATAGGCAGCACCTTGGCGCCACCCCAGGCGCCAGAACAGTGCCCAGGCAGCAACAACATACAACACAAGTTACTGCTACAGTACACAGGGGCGCCATTTTCCCTAGGCACTTGGCGCCCCATGCGTCCCAACACCCACCAAACATCAAATTCTTAATTTCTTTTCTAATTCAAATCACAACAACAATCATAAAACATATTATGCTCATACCAACAACTTCAATTTCACAATTACACACCAAATACACATCAAAATGCGAAATCAACATGTTATAAACCCTAACTCAAGCCTAAATCGATTTTCTCCTACAATTCGTCGATTCCAACCAATCCAAACAATCCAACAAATATCATATAACATCAAATAGGACCCTATGATCTACATACAACCTATTATACTCTCTATTATAGAGTGAGACTCCCCTTACCTTGATTATGACGAACTAGAGCTCTTTCCACCGAAGCACCGACAAACCACTGCAACAAGGAATCTTCTCATTCTTCTTCCCTTTCTCACGATCACGCCCTCCCTCTCTCTTGGACCATCACGAAGGATTCAACAAGAGTAAGGGTTAGGAAAATCGAAAACCTAAACATTTGAAAGAGGAGGAAAATCGAATAAGAAAAGGACTAGGAACTCTTACCTAGAGTCAAGATGAACGAAACCCTAACTCCTTAGCTTGAGATCGCCTTCTTCCTTCTCTTCTCCTCTCCTTCGACTTTCTTTCTCTTCTCCTCTCTTTCGACTTTCTTTTTCTCTTTTGGCACAATTGGGGTGAAACCTAGACCCCCTAGCGCCTAAGGAGCGCCTAAGCCAACGGGCTTGGGCTTCTTGGGCCATTACTTGCAGTTCCGGTATTTCCAACGCCATCCCCTTCAATTTAAATAAAATGCTCTATTATAATTTAATCAAAGAAAATTAGTGCAACACTTTAAATAATTTAATCAATTACTTTATTAAATCATTTAGGGTGTTACAATCTGCGTACAGCCTCTCGGGGGACGGTCTTTGGCTCGGAAGTCCTCAGAGCTGGATACTACTGGCTGACTATACAAGCCGATGCCGAGAATTAGGTGAAGAAGTGTCAAAAATGTCAAGTCCATGCCAACGTTCATTTGGCACCACCAACCGAGCTTAGTAGCCTCTCTTCACCAAGCCCCTTTGCTTGGTGGGGTATCGATCTGCTTGGGCCATTCCCAAGGACACCCGATCAGTTCATATATCTGATAGTGGCAGTTGACTACTTCACTAAATGGGTTGAGGCCGAACCACTGAGGACCATCAGTGCCAAGAACTGCATCAAATTCTTTAAAAAAAGTATCACGACCAGGTTCATCATTCCGGAAGTTGTGGTTACTGAGTTTGCTGATAAGGGATTCAGAAAGCTCATGACCGACCTTAAAATCAAACATCACCTCAGTAGAACACCCACAAACTAATGGACAAGCCGAGGCAGCTAATAAGGTGATACTAAGAGGTCTCGGGAGGAGACTTGACGATGCTAAAGGTAATTGGGTTGAAGAATTGCCTTATGTCTTATGGGCATAACGAACCACTCCTCAGAGTACTACAGGAAAAACACCTTTCCGACTTTCCTTTGGTAGTGAAGCTGTCATCCCGGTTGAAATCAGTGAATTAACGTGGAGGACAACTAACCCAAAGTTGCCCAAAGACAATGAAGATGCCCTACGAGAAGAACTCGATCTTGTGGATGAAATCCGAGATCAATCCTCTTTTAATGAACAGATAAACCAACAAAGGATTGTGTTCCGATACAACGCTAAGGTAGTAGCGAGGGATTTCGAAGTCGGAGATTTAGTGCTTCAGCGAGCGGACATGGGTTTGAAGAATTCTACTCAAGGCAAACTAGCACCTAATTGGGAAGGACCATACCGGGTCACGTCGAAGACCGGTAGTGGTGCCTTTGAATTAGAAACCATGAATAACAAACCGATTCCCAGGACCTGGAATGAGGCAAAGTTACGCAAATACTAAAGCTAATTGGAAAATGCTAAGTGAATTAATGTATTCCGATTCTTGTGAAGAATCATCTTTTAATAAATTGGCTAAGACGCCCTTGATATTCTCAAATTTCTATTTGTTTCTATTCGAACCTTTCCATTATATTACAATGTCCAACGGTAAAAAAGGCGATGAGACCGACGCTACGGTCGTTTGCGTTTCCCTATAAACCGGGACACAGGTTTGTAAACTCATCACCAGTTCAACAGCATCATCACTTACTGGTGAAACGAAGAAATAGTGTTGCTTCCAATCCCCTTTCAGCGAATCAGTGTAAGGTCAGAATATTTTCAACTTCCTTTTAGATCGGAGGCTTACATGTTCGTAACGAGCATTGCCTGAATGTAGCTCGTGTCTTTGGTTTACTTCAAAGATGTGAAGAAAAAGGGATGCTGATGTCGTCCGATCTAGATGTCTTATCACGAGTTCAAAGGCTCAGACAAAAGCCCACTCGTTGGGATGTAATTGGGAGGGGGCGTCTTGCAGCAGTCTCAGAATTTGTTGTTGAAAACAGGTGAAAGGAGGTTTAACATGCATGGTTTTCATTGTAACTAGGTACATGGAAAATTTCTGTGCGGTGGGGAACATCGCATCATGCTGGTCGCTGGAAACGCCTTCCAAAAGCCATACATGGTCGCGTTTACCAACTAAACGCCGATGCATGGACAGGTCTGTGTTCTCGGTGTAGACTGATCGGGTCTCTCTAAGGCTCTCTGAAACCCAAGAGTAGTCTCGGATAGCGGAGGGACCAATGGTCACCTCGCCAGAAGCTTCCCATAAGCTTTCCTATTCTTCGCCAATCTCCGAATGCACTGTGTTTTCTTGCTCTTCTTCATTGACGGCCCTCTCTAGAGATCTATCCGACTTGGTAGCTTCCGAAGAATCAGTTTCGGGTTCAACTACTCTAGTCAGTTTTTCTCTAAGTTGTTCATGGGTTAGGACTCTGCCTGGAGTCGATGTCTCACCGTGTAATTGGTTATTAATTGGGGTATTAGGCCCGAAAGCTGCCATCTGAGCCAATGGAAGGCGATCTACAACAGTAACTCTAAGTGTTTGCTTCGTCCTCGCCAGTTCTCTCCTGCAGGATTGGGGGCAAGTGGTCAGGATCAGTTTTCTTAATTGAGATCACAACCAAGTCGGATCTCGGCCTGACCACCCCCATCCTGGATGATTTTGGTCAAGCTGGGGGAAGTCCCAGCCATACAAGAAAATAGACAGAGATGAAGCTCTATAAACATACCTTGGATTGAAGTAGGTGCACTCAATGCACTGCGCTTCCGAAATTAAGCAAGATCGCTCAACTGAAACGGTGAAGTCCTCACCACGGTTAAGAAAACTCGAATTTCAAGATCGTCGCCGGAGGTTTAACGTCGGTTCGCCGGAGTTTTAATCTCGGTAGTCAGAGCAAAATATCACAGTTTCGAAACAAATGAGTGAAGGATCCACCACTATATATAGTGGGCCAAAAGCGAGAGATTGGGCCGAAGTCGAAACGACGCGTCCAATCAATGGCATTTACTGCAGTCACTGACAACGAGGCGTCATCATTGCTCTAATGCCTAGGGCTACTAACGAGGCGTCATTGTTACCTCTACATCTCGAGCTACAAACGAGGCGTCATCATTATTCAACACCTCATGTCACTCAACAGTCACATCAATCAATTAGAACAATAAATGATTTGACAGTGCTACGTCAGTCCGACATTCAGATATTGAGGGCAAAACCCCCTGTGGTATATGCCCAATGTAAAGAATGGTTCGATCACTGATCTTTTTCGACCTTACACATCCAATGGCTATGATGTGTCAGTTACGAATCAGAGGGTTTTGATTTGGTGAATTAAGATGACTCGGTCACTTATAAATAGGTGTCTAACACTGTTTACCAGGTATACACACTTCCATACTTTTACATGCAATTGACTTCACTCTACTGCCTTGAGCGTCAGAGTGTCTTTGCAGGTACCACCCCCCTCCGAGGTCCGAGTTGGTCAAGAACAATATATCGACTATCTCCGATCAGATTCTGATCTTAAGATAAGGTACAGAACAGTTCCTATTATGGTTGGTGGCTCGACTTCCTCGATCAAGCTAGGTGCTGTCTCGGTGTTGGCCGGTGGCACGACTTCGCGATGATGGCTGGGGTCCCGCCGCCGGTGGTCTGGAGTGTGGTGACTCGATTGTGGTCTAAGGTTGTTTAGTTTAGAGGTCTTTGTTAGACTCTCTTTATTGTCCTTATTTCCAAGGGTTTTGGCCTAGTCCCCCCTTGTGCTTTTTGTATTGTTTTTATTTTTTAATAAATTCAGGCCTGCTGCCTGTTGCTTAAAAAAAAAAAAAAAAGTTCCTATTAAATTTTAATAGGCGTTTTCATCCCTCTTACAAATTCGTTATCAGAAATTTGTGTCGCTTGTGACTTTAAATACCGCATAGAAAGCTTAAAAAGTGTTTCTATTGTTACTTGAAGGGTGACACCCAAAGAATCGAAGGATGTTGCAATAAGTAAGGAGTTGTGCATTCTATTGCTTCCTCCGACCCACAAACATAACAATTAACCATCGATATTGTCAATAAAAAAAGTAGCATGATATATATGGTGGATTTGTGTCAACCACTTCAATGTTAAACGCAAAATACTAACTAAAAAAGGTTATAGGATGTTACCTGGACGATATTAAAAGTATATTATAGAAAGCGAAGAGATATTTAAGCTTGATGCTCAGATTCTAAAAATAAGCTTAGACCTTCAAACAAGTAGTTTTGAGGCAACCAGACTTTGGAACGTGGCATGCGCACTATATATCGTCAACACACACACACACACATATATATATATATATATATATATATATATATATATATATATATATATATATATATATATATATATATATATATATATATATATAACCAGAAACTTTAAGCTCACAAGTCACAAAAAAGAGGAAAGTTTAATTTCACAAGTCAAGTTAATGCCAATCTAAGCATATTTATCACATTTTGTCTCTTTCTCAAATTTAATGTAGGACTTTTATGTTCCGTACCGTATCTCCGAGCTGGTATCCAATCTTAGATACCAAGTTCGGTCCGAGATAGTTGGTAGCTGTGTTCTTGGTCAATCCGAGTTTGAGCTCCGACTCGAGGTGGGGTGGTACCTGTAATAACTCCGACGCTCAAGTCAGTGAGTGGGTCAATTGCAAGTGAGAGAATTGGAAAGTGTGTGCCTTTAATGCTAGCATTGAATGCTTATTTATAGGTTTTGGGAATCAACGGGAACATTAGATGTAGGTATTTGATCCTCACCATTGATTGGTAGGGTTGCCTTTGGTATTGGGCCTTAGTGCACAATGTTGTAGTGGCCCCATCCATAACGATATATAGTAAACGATTTTCACATATTCAAGATGAGTTGAGCCTTAATACTGAACCAAAATTTCCTTTTATTATTTCCAAAAAAAAAATTTCCTTTTATTAATGTTGTTGAATCAAGAGGGATAAGGAACATAAAAATATTGGGATCGGAAAATGTAAAACATCATGGGATTGAATCTATGGGGCAAGATCCAATGGCCAAAAAGCTAAAAGGAGGTGGTAGTAGTAGTATTTCTTAAATTAACGAAATGATTTAAACCAAATATAGTGTCTAGTTTCTTATGGCGAGCTCGTATTCAGTGTCTAGTTTCTTATGGCGAGCTCGTATTCGGATTGCTATTATACGTGGCGACCTTCCGAGGTTTAGAGAAAGCGAAACCGAGTGACTCGATGTATTTTTATTATGGCGACGCTTTGATTCCAGCGCTGTCATCAATGTTATTGATGGGGCGCGTCGTTCGATGGGGAGTGGCGTAATGATGGCGCCTCGATTGGTGCGTCCTGACTAGGTGCTATTGATTGGACGCGTTGTCTAGGCCTAGGCCCAATTCGTAGCCGATGGAACAATATAAATATGTGTGAGGGACTAACTTATTTGCACTGGCTTTTTTGTAAATTGCTCCGGGAACCGACCTTAACATCGTTATTCTGTGCCTTGGTCTCTGAGCTTCCCGTTCAACTTACTGTGGCGAGGGTCTCTGCCTTTCAGTTTATTGAGGTCGTCAGAGCACGCAAACAAGTTCAGCTTCGCCAAGCTTTTGGTTTCCGAGGTTAGTGTGCTTCCACTATTTGTTTTTCTTTTTGCCTTATGTTTTAGCCGGTATTCCTGTTTGCACGTTTTCATAAATACAGAGTGGGGGTCGTCAGGTCGGGTTTCGACTTGGTTGTGGACCCACTGTTTCGCACTTAAACTTGATTTGGCATGCCCCCATTTCTGCAGGTGTGATCTGGCTAGAACAAAACAAACCCGCCGGGTTATCGATATAAATCGTCCAAATGTTGCCAAACTGATGGCTTCCGATCCTAGAGACTCGGAAGGAGTTCGCACCGATAACCTTAGATCGGTCGAGCCCGATGTTCAGGAGGGATTTAATTTGGCTCCCAACAACTTCCAAGCGGAAGAGCGCTCTCCCGAGATTCCCGGAAGAGCACATTGTTAAAATAATTTCCGGGAGGAGAGGACATATATGGAGAGCGGAAGGCATGGGAGAAGGTCAGAATGTCGCCGTTTGGGCACCGGCCCTCAAGTTTGTGATGTACGAGATGACGATTGTCACTATGAACCTCCGACGTCCATTTACCGCCTTTCAGCAGGAGGTTTTGGGAAGGCTGAACCTCGCTCCTACCCAAATTCACCCCAATGCCTGGGCCTTCATGTGGGCTTTTGAGATGATGTGCATTCATTTGGAGAGGCCGATCTCTGTTAATTTGTTTTTCTTTTTATTTGAAATAAATAGACGGCATGAGGAGGGGTCTAAAGATCGGTGGAAGCATGTGAGACTCAGGGCCAGAAGGAACACCAAAATTTTCATGCTCTATTCCGACTCCCTGAAGGGAAATTGGAAAGACAGATTCTTCTTTGTTGACAAATATAGTGATGATGGACAATCTCTGGAGTCCACTAAGTTTCCCATCGGGTGGTCTCTTTCTCACTTCAATCGCCCCCTAAATTCCTATACGGTCAACTTATGCAGGCTGAGTGACGAAGACCAGGAATCTTTGGCGATCTTGACGAACTTTGCTGATCTGATTCCCTGGAGAGATCCGAAGAAATTTGGTATCGATACAGCAAAGTTGGTCTAGGCGGGCTCGAGGTCACAAGTTTTAGCGGTGCTCGGTAGGGTCAGATACTAATAGATATGTTTTCTGCTTTTGTCCTATTTCGAGATCGGTATTCCTAATCTCGGCTTTTTGTTTTTCTTTGCAGATCAAATGGCTCCTGACAAGTTCGCCATTCTGAGGGCTGCTGCAGAAAGGAGGGCAGCCCTTCAGGAAGGCAGCACCGATGCTCCTCCGATCCCTAAGGGAACCCTGAGTCGGGATGATCCTATACCAGCTGTGCCAATTAACACCATTACTGTTGTGAGTGCTGAAGATATGACTGGCGATCAGACCAAGGTGGGTCTCCCAAGGCTGGTCGCCCTTCAACTCATGCCTCCCCCTCTCAGGCCCCGGTCAAAAGGGTGCGATCAGACCAAGGCGGGTCTCCCAAGGTGTCAAAGAACGGCCGTGATGAAAAAGATGGCTCAAAGAGACGCCGATCTTCTAATATCCCAATTGATGATGACTTTTTGAGAAAAAACCTTGAGGAGTACCGTGTTGATCCGGGGGAAGCCGCAGCGAAATTCTTTAAGCATCAGGCTGACGTCTCCAAAATGCAAAGGGAGGAAACAGAAGCCCGAGTCAAAGGTGATTGTGGGAAACCGACGTCTCCTTCCCTTGCTGTTTTTGTCGCTTTATATTTATAACTCAGCTTTGCATTCTTTTCATTTCAGGGGCCCTGAAAGAGAGAGATGACGAGCGAGCTCTTAAGGAAGCGAAAAGGAGGAAATATGAGTTGCTCTCTTCCACTCTAGCGACGGCTCATAAGGACCTCTCCGACCTTCGGAAGGAGAAAAGAGATCTTGAAAACCAGCGGGACTCTTCTTCCAACAAGGCTAAGGAGCCCGAGCTTCGGATTTCCGAGCTTGAGACCAAAGAGAAGGAAGTTGTGGAGTTGGTTATGACTTTGTGGAATCGGATCTCCGATCTTGAGGCCGATATTCAGAAAACTCGGGAAGAGGGGACCGACCCCCAAAGTCAGGTTGCAGATCTCCAGGAGACTCTGAGGCAGGCTGAAGAGAGAGCTCGGAAGGCCCAACTTGAAACTGCTGATATACCGGAGATGGCTCTTGGGATGGCAGGGGAAGGCTTTAACAAAGCTCTTGACCAAGTTGCCGTGGTTCACCCTTTGCTTCCTCTTGATAGAGAGATGCTGAGCGTTGATTATTCCATGGAGGGGAATGAGATCGTCAGGACCGACTCTGCTTCCAATGAACGTGTGATCATTTACTCTCGTCGATCTGATGCTTAAACCATGATTGGGGGTAGACGTTTCCGGGGTTCCGGGTGGAACTCGTTTGACTAAGGTTTCGGGTTCCAGGTGGAACCGGCATTTCGCCTTGTAATTTTTTAGAGTCTTTTTGAACACGAGGACCCGGCCGAATCGGGGGTGGTCTGTAATTTTTTACTTTATCTTAGCTGCCCGCATTCTGGTTTTTATTTACCTCTTTTGTGCTTCATTTTTTGCACTTGCATGTTAAAATTTGTACATTTGTGTTTTACTTTGCTCAAGTAACGTGTGTCATCTTCAGGGCAGTTTACCGGGACTCGGCCCAGATCGAACTCGCCCTTAAGGGTGATGGCAGCCTCGGCCATCGGTCTTGGCGATCGGAATCCCCAAGACCTCTTCGGCTCCTCGGACAGTTTACCAGGACTCGGCCCAGATCGAACTCGTTCAAAGAGAGTTTGCGACGACCTCAATCGGAGGTTGTGTTGAACGCTGGGTACCGGGTTCCAGTATTATAACAAGGGGCCTCGTGTGTAATCGTTAGACCGCTCTTAGAGGGGTCCCCCTTTAACCTCGGAAAGCCGGATTTTCAAATTAGTGGTCATAATGAAGATTCATGAAGGTCTTTTTAGATGCGAAGTGTTCCTACATCGGCATACATAATGCTTTTCAAAGCGTAATTTTACTGTAATACTGCTTCAACTTGGCAGCGCTCCAAGTTCTTGGGATTGCTTTTCCTTCTAAGGTTTCCAACTGGAATGTGCCGTTACCGCTTTTAGAGACGACCAGGTAGGGTCCTTCCCAATTCGGAACGAGTTTCCCTTGAGTGGCATTCCTTAAGCCGACGTCGGCCCTTCGGAACAGCAAGGTGTCGACTACGAAATCTCTCAGGACAACTTTCGCGCGGTACCGGGTTGCTATCCTCTATTTGATCAGTGCTTCTTTGAGGGAGGCTCGCCCTCGAACCTCGTTGACGAGGTCGAGGTTCTCCTTTAGAGCCTGGTCATTTTCTTCAGGTGATTTTGGGTGAAGAGTCCCCCAACTAAGCTCTCCGATTTCAACAGGAATTACCGCCTCGCTGCCGTATGAGAGTCGGAAAGGGGTCTCCCCCGTTGTACTCTGCGGGGTGGTTCTGTAGGCCCACAACACATAAGGTAGTTCCTCAACCGATTAAGGAGTACCTTGTTAGCGGCCTCTGCCTGTCCGTTAGTTTGGGGGTGCTCTACCGAGGTGAACCGGTGTTTAATCTGAAGATCGGACATGAGTTTCCTGATAAGTCTATTTTTAGAGTCTTTTTAATAGTTATTTTATTAAGTCTTTTTAGTATTTTAATTATATTTTTGATCTATTTTACTGCAAATGTTTACTTTTTATCTTCAGGTTTTATTTTGAAGCAATTTCGACTACTTCTGTCTCAGCAGGTTAGAATTCGACTGCATCTGTCTCCCAAAATTCGACAGCATCTGTCTCCCAGAATTCGACTGCATCTGTCAGAATTCGACTGCATCTGTCTTCCAGATTTCGACTGCTTCTGTCTCAGCAGGTCAGAATTTGACAGCATCTGTCTCCCAGAATTCGACAGCATCTGTCTCCCAGAATTCGACTGCATCTGTCAGAATTCGACTGCATCTGTCTTCCAGATTTCGACTGCTTCTGTCTCAGCAGGTCAGAATCCGACTGCATCTGTCTCCCAGAATTCGACTGCATCTGTCTTCCAGATTTCGACTGCTTCTGTCTCAGCAGGTCAGAGTTCGACAGCATCTGTCTCCCAGAATTCAACAGCATCTGTCTCCCAGATTCGACAGCAACGCAAACTGGCGCAGAACTAGCGCAGGACAGGGCACCATGGGCGCCAAGGGCGCCAAAATACAGTCAAAATTGGCTGCGGCCACTTGTTGGTGGCTATCTTTGCCAACTTGATTTTTTTCACTTCTTTTTGACTATTTTGCCCCTCCACTCAAGTGCTATGCCCACTTGCTCATGTGCTTTGTCCACTTGAGGATGGCTTTTTGATGACTACCTTGGCCAACTTGATTTGCCACTTTTTCCTCTTTTGGACCATTTTGCCCCTCATATTTTCCTATAAATAGAGGCTTGATCCTCACTTGTAACCAAGCTTGAATTTTGTTAGAAAATCAATGACAAGGTGTCGACTACGAAATCTCTCAGGACAACTTTCGCGCGGTACCGGGTTGCTATCCTCTATTTGATCAGTGCTTCTTTGAGGGAGGCTCGCCCTCGAACCTCGTTGACGAGGTCGAGGTTCTCCTTTAGAGCCTGGTCATTTTCTTCAGGTGATTTTGGGTGAAGAGTCCCCCAACTAAGCTCTCCGATTTCAACAGGAATTACCGCCTCGCTGCCGTATGAGAGTCGGAAAGGGGTCTCCCCCGTTGTACTCTGCGGGGTGGTTCTGTAGGCCCACAACACATAAGGTAGTTCCTCAACCGATTAAGGAGTACCTTGTTAGCGGCCTCTGCCTGTCCGTTAGTTTGGGGGTGCTCTACCGAGGTGAACCGGTGTTTAATCTGAAGATCGGACATGAGTTTCCTGATAAGTCTATTTTTAGAGTCTTTTTAATAGTTATTTTATTAAGTCTTTTTAGTATTTTAATTATATTTTTGATCTATTTTACTGCAAATGTTTACTTTTTATCTTCAGGTTTTATTTTGAAGCAATTTCGACTACTTCTGTCTCAGCAGGTTAGAATTCGACTGCATCTGTCTCCCAAAATTCGACAGCATCTGTCTCCCAGAATTCGACTGCATCTGTCAGAATTCGACTGCATCTGTCTTCCAGATTTCGACTGCTTCTGTCTCAGCAGGTCAGAATTTGACAGCATCTGTCTCCCAGAATTCGACAGCATCTGTCTCCCAGAATTCGACTGCATCTGTCAGAATTCGACTGCATCTGTCTTCCAGATTTCGACTACTTCTGTCTCAGCAGGTCAGAATCCGACTGCATCTGTCTCCCAGAATTCGACTGCATCTGTCTTCCAGATTTCGACTGCTTCTGTCTCAGCAGGTCAGAGTTCGACAGCATCTGTCTCCCAGAATTCAACAGCATCTGTCTCCCAGATTCGACAGCAACGCAAACTGGCGCAGAACTAGCGCAGGACAGGGCACCATGGGCGCCAAGGGCGCCAAAATACAGTCAAAATTGGCTGCGGCCACTTGTTGGTGGCTATCTTTGCCAACTTGATTTTTTTCACTTCTTTTTGACTATTTTGCCCCTCCACTCAAGTGCTATGCCCACTTGCTCATGTGCTTTGTCCACTTGAGGATGGCTTTTTGATGACTACCTTGGCCAACTTGATTTGCCACTTTTTCCTCTTTTGGACCATTTTGCCCCTCATATTTTCCTATAAATAGAGGCTTGATCCTCACTTGTAACCAAGCTTGAATTTTGTTAGAAAATCAATGACAAGGTTTCCTCTAAGATTCATGACTTCAATTTACTCTTCATGCTCTTTATAATTCTTGTCTTTTAAATTCTTGCTATTTACTTTCTTGCCCTTTTACTTTCTCGCTCTTTTACTTTCCCGCTCTTTTATTTTCCCGCTATTTACTTTCTTGCCCATTTATTTTCCAAGTCATTTACTTTCCTTGCTATTTACTTTCTTGCCCTTTTATTTTCCAAGTCATTTACTTTCCTTGCTATTTAATTTCTTGCACATTTATTTTCCAAGTCATTTACTTTCTTGCACTTTTATTTTCCAAGTCATTTACTTTCTTGCACTTTTATTTTCCAAGTCATTTACTTTCCTTGCTATTTACTTTCTTGCACTTTTATTTTCTTGTTATTTACAATTCCGCTATTTATGATTTTGCAATTTACCGCTTTCTTTTATTTCTCGCTATTTAACTTTATGTTTTCTTCTCTTATTTTCTTTTCTCCTCTTTTGTCTACAATGATCATGAGTGAGTAGACTTTACTAAAACATTCCTTCTTTCTAAAAACACTTTCTTTTCAGTTAATCAACTTTGAAAAATTAAATTGGTATTCACCCAGGCTCTCCCTGTGGATCGATAACTCTTTTATTACGCGATACGACTCGTGCACTTGCGAGGCTATCAAGTTTTTGGCGCCGTTGCCGGGGAGGCAGTGATATTAATTAAGTTTTTCGAAACCGGTTAGACTGAAGTTTTATTTTCTTTATTTTTACTTTTTCTTCTCTTGTCCCTCGAATGCGGAGAACCAGAAGTTTCGGTGAAACTGTTCAACAAATTCCCGAAATGGAAAGGTTCTTACATAGAAGGAGGAGAGAAATTCCCGATAACCAAATGGCGGCTAATGAAAATCGTGCTCTCAAAGAGTATGCAACACCTTCAGCAGAGCCATCAGCTGCCATTGTACATCCGAATGTGGAAGCAAATAATTTTGAACTCAAAACATCTCTGCTTTCAATGGTTCAACAAAACCAATTTTCTGGTTCTCCCTCGGAGAACCCAAATCTTCATATTTCAATTGTAGCGACCGAAAAATCCGAAGGAAAGGGGATTCTTCGTCATTTTTGCAATGAAGCCGCCATCAATATTTATTAAATAGGAAAACATTGAAAAAAACCTTTGTTTTTGGGTTTGGGGGTCTATTATGCGCGGGGAAGGTATTAGCACCCCACAGCATCCTTTCAAGAGAAAGGTTACCATTTAATTTAATTTGTAGAGAGAAAGTTAATTTAAAGAAAATACTTTAATTTACCTTTTTATTATTTGCAAAATTGAACAGGAACTTAATAAAAATTTTAGTTTTTTGCGCTTGACAGGAGTGGGCCCCTGCTCCTACGTATCTCCAGGTGCGATGGAGAAATCAAAGCTACGTAGTTCTTGGGTAGAAAATATTTGTGTGTTTGGTATTTTTTATTTTCTAGTGTTTTTGAAATTTGGGCAGGCGTTCGTTATGACCAAACAAGTAAACTCAGAGTGGTCACCACTAATAGCCCATTTGAAAACTGCGGTTATTATTAACGATCAAACCAGTTAAACTCAGAGTGACCGTTAGTAACAACTTACTTTTTATGTGAGTTCGATTGTTTGAGAAATATTGGTTTGGAAGCATCGTGACGTAATAAAAAGGATTGAAAAGTTTGATGTTTAAAAACTGAGAGATTATATCATTAAACAGAGAGGTGTGATTAGAGGCTTGTTCATTTGAAAAGACAGGGGGGTTGTCTTAATAAAACATGGGGGTGTAGTTGGAAATGGGTTTTTATTTGTTTAACAACTACCGACTATTATTGTTTGTTTAAAGAATGGCAAATAACTAAAATAACAAAAGGAATTAAAAACAGGGTGAGGGGGGTTTCGAGATTGGAAAGAAGATGGAGTCATATAATTATTATTGTTACTATTGAATGAAAGGAATGATCCAGAAACTAATAAATAAAACAAAGTTAGAGTTAAAATGCAGAAGGGAAAGAAATGGGTTTCACCTCTATACCGAAGCTTCACTTCAGAGACAGGGGAAGGAGGAGAGATGATGCCAAGAGTGAAAGAAAGGTGTACCAGATGCACAAGGGAGAGAGACAGAACGCGATGGGGAGAGGAAGGGAGTGAAAGAGAAATGGAGAGATGGGGTGGAGAAGGATGTGCGACGGTGTACCGAGACGGAGTGCGGAGATGACGACGACGACGGCAACGCGACGGCGGCGGTACCGTGGTTGAACGGAACAGTGTTTTTGTGCTTTGCTTGGTATGATTCCTTTCCCCTCTTCTACTTTCTGATTCACCTCCTTCCTATTTTTCTTAACTCTCCTCTTCTAATTTATTTCTTTCTCTCCTACTCTCTCTTATCCCTCTGAATTTTGTTCCCCTTTACTATCTTTTTTTGACTTCCCCCCTCCATTGTTGCTGTTTGGAGTCTGAATTTATAGTAAGGTTTGTATAGAGTATTGCACTGTCAAGTCATTTTCCTCTGCACCTCTGTTTTGTGTTTGTTCAATATATTTCATCCTTTGATGTATAAAGTTCTCTGATGATAATTTTTCTTCCCCCAATCTTTTTTTGCATTCACGATTCTGACCTTTCTATATTGACCATTGATACAGATGCTAGAGGAAGCTGCAGCCTAGTCACTGTTTCGGCGTGTCATTGATGCCTAATTGTGCAGAATGGGGCTTGAGCTGATTTTGGGTAGAAGACTTTGAGATTGTTAAAAGATGTCTGAGGCTTTTGCTCTAAATGGAAGAAGGAATCTTGGCAACTCTACGAGGGCGAGAGAGAGAAGAATTGCAAGTTTTCTCTTATTATTATTTTTTAATTTTGTTGTAGAAAAACTTTAGTTTCAGATTTAGAATCTATTTTGTTATTCCATTTTGTATTTATTTTGTGTAAATATGATTTCTAAAGTTCTACTTTATATTCAAATCTAATAATAGTTAAAATTAAACAATATATTATTATTTTTTTAATTAAGTTTTTTCTTGCAATAAAAAGAAAATAAGTTCTTCTAATAGTAAAAGAAATGACGCAAAATCGTTAACGAGCACTAAATGACATGCGTTAACGATTAAAACCTCAAAATGCACAACGAATAATATTTTGATTTTTTCTAATAAACTTGAATTAGTCGGACAAAATTAGGGTGCAACAGCTGCCCCTCTTTATTTATATTTTACTAGGAAATATGAAGGGCTTCCAAATTTCTCGAGTAAGATAGAAATAAAGATAAAAAGATACTAATTTTGTCAAAACCTTTTCTTTTTGAGAAAATCATAAAAAAAATAAATAAAAATAAAAATAAAAATAATAATAATAATAATAATAATAATAATAATAATAATAAAAACAGGGTTTACATAGAACAAAAGTAAATAGGGATCACCGGGGATCTGAAGAAACACTGGGGCTCTGATGGTCTAATTCACAGTCGATGCTTGGCGCATTGATTGGAGTTAAACTGAAGGACCGACGGGGTCTGAAGGGCATGCCTAAGCCTGATGGACCAATGGGTCTGAAGGATCGCAAACTAGCAGCGGTACTAGTAAAACGGTCTGCTTGGGGGATGGCCTTTTTCGAGCGGCCATGGGTGGCAAGGTCAGGTCGTTGACCTGATTTGCACACCTCGAAGGACATGCACTGTGTTTCTAGGCGGACACAGCTAGTCTGAAGGACCCGGGGTCGGATGATCTGTCGGTTGCTCGATTAACGCGACGTGCGATCTGGATTGAAGGATCAATTGTTGATCTGAAGGAGCGCTAGGGCTCTGAAGGACCGCTGGGGGTCTAAAAGGCTGATGCTAGGCTCAGTGCTAACATTATAATTTGAATTTATCTTGACGGATACAAATATCTATATTTGAACGCATTTAAGGATGCAATAGATGATGTATGCGTGCATGCAGTGTAAGCATGTGCAATGATTGATATCTGGTGGTATGATGAATGAAATGTGGGATGCTTTTTCTCTTTGTTTGTGTTTTTTCTTTTTTGATTCTTTTCGCTCTTTTGCTCTTTCTCGACTCTTTTGCTCTTTTGCTCTTTCTTGACCTTTTTGCTGATCTCATCAACTCGCAGGACTCTCAACGTGAGATATGAGGGTTGCCTCAAAGTAGTGGTGCCAAAGCGCGAGTTATTGTGATTCATTGCTTGAAGTGATTATGCATTTGTCTTCTTTGCAATTTTATGAGAGATCGTTTCTTTTGTGATCTTTAGAAATCTCATAATGATTGTAATGCTTTCGATTATGTACTTGTTTCGCAATTCAATATCATCTACCATAAAGCATCTTTTCAAAGCAAATAGGGAGATGAGAGAACGAAGAAAGAGTTGAATATTCAAGTGGAAACTGAGTGCGCAGAAGGTCACACTGGCTGAAAATTACATTGAGAGTTTAAACTAAAAAGAAAGAAAGAAAAAGAAAAAAAAGCAGATCTTTTGATCGTTTGTATCTTTGAGGTAACAACGCCAATCACCCATACACATGACCTTGAGCATCCATCACCCAACGTTCGGAGTACTGCCTTTGCATTTGTTCCAAGTCCAACTCGTTGACCCTAATTTTTGCCTGGACTGCTCTTTAGAGTTTTCAATCCACCAGGTCGCTCTAATTTTTGCCTAGGCCGCCCTTTCGGGTTTTCAACCTAGCGAGCTCATTTTTGCTTGGCTCATCTTTCTCTTTTTTCATATATTTCTTTAGGCATAGTACTCCTTAACTGCATCTGAGTTCACTGGGAGTGGGAGGTCTTCACCGTCCATTTTTGTGAGAATTAAGGCTCCTCCAGAGAATGCTTTCTTTACCACATAAGGTCCTTCGTAATTAGGGGTCCATTTTCCACGGGAATCCTTTTGGATAGGCAAAATTTTCTTGAGCACGAGATCTCCTTCTTGTGACTGCCGGGGTCGAACTTTCTTATCGTAGGCTTTCTTCATTCTTTGCTGATACAACTGCCCGTGACACAAAGCTACCACTCTCCTTTCCTCTATGAGGTTCAACTGATCAAGCCGAGCTTGAACCCATTCTGCTTCCTCTAATTTGGTCTCCATTAACACTCGCAGAGAGGGTATTTCGACTTCTACGGGAAGAACTGCTTCCATCCCGTATACTAGTGAGAACGGTGTCGCCCCTGTTGACGTGCGAACTGAGGTCCGGTACCCATGCAAAGCGAAAGGTAACATTTCATGCCAGTCCTTGAAGGTAACCACCATCTTTTGCACGATCTTCTTTATGTTCTTATTTGCAGCTTCGACTGCCCCATTCATCTTTGGACGGTATGGGGAGGAATTATGATGTTGGATTTTGAAGTCATCACACAACTCTTTCATCATCTTGTTGTTCAGGTTGGTCCCATTGTCTGTGATGATTTTATTTGGAAGGACGTAACGGCAGATCAAATCTCTCTTTATGAACTTGACAACCACAGATTTTGTTACGCTGGCATAAGAAGCGGCCTCGACCCATTTAGTGAAATAATCGATAGCGACAAGAATGAAGCGATGTCCATTTGATGCCTTAGGTTCGATGGGACCAATGACATCCATCCCCCACATTGAGAATGGCCATGGTGCTGTTAGGACGTTCAAAGAAGCAGGCGGCACATGGATATTATCAGCATAGATTTGACACTTCTGGCATTTTCTCACGTAGTTAAAGCAGTCGGTTTCCATTGACAACCAGTAGTAGCCAGCCCTTAGGATTTTTCTTGCCATGGTGTGCCCGCTAGAATGGGTTCCGAACGAGCCTTCATGGACATCTTTCATAATTCTTTCTGCCTCTTCTTTTGCAACACATCTGAGGAGGACCATGTCGTGGTTCCTTTTGTAAAGCACCTCCCCGTTTAGGAAGAAACCCATCGATAACCTCCTAAGTGTCCTCTTGTCATTCTCAGTGTCACCAGGAGGATACTCTCGGCTTGTGATATAGTGCTTGATATCGTAATACCAAGCTTTACTGTCAGGCTCTTCTTCGATTGCCACGCAATGATGTGCCGGTAGGTCTCGATGTTGGATTCGGATGAATGTCAGACTTTTGTTGTTATTGATATTGAACATTGATGACAAAGTCGCCAAAGCGTCAGCCAACTGATTTTCTTCGCGGGGGAGATGGTGGAAGGTGACCTCCTCGAATCGTTCAACCATCTTTTGGATGTGGTCACGATAAGGAATTAATTTGGAATCCCTGGTTTCCCAGTCACCTTTTATCTGATGGATGACTAAAGCTGAGTCCCCATATACATCGAGTCTTTTGACTTTCCATTCAAGGGCCGCTTTGATGCCTAGGACACACGCTTCATATTCTGCAATGTTATTGGTGCAATAGAAGCTCAGTCTAGCAGTGAATGGTATGAAGCGGTTATCAGGGGAAATCAGCACAGCTCCGACCCCGTGCCCATACAAATTGGAAGCGCCATCAAATGACATCCTCCACCTTTCGTCGTCTGGAGATTTCCCTTCTCCGAATAGAGCCATTATATCTTCATCTGGGAAATCGTATTGCATTGATTGGTAATCCTCAATGGGCTGATGTGCCAAGTATTCAGCTAGGGCACTACCTTTGATTTCTTTCTGAGTGACATACAAGAGGTCGTATTCAGATAGTAGCATTTGCCAACGGGAGATTCTTCCTGTGAGTGCAGGTTTTTCAAAAATGTACTTGATTGGATCCATTTTAGATACCAACCAAGTCGTGTGGCTTAGCATGTACTGCCTCAGACGACGTGCAGCCCAGGCCAAAGCGCAACATGTTTTTTCCAACAATGAATATCTTATCTCGCACTCGGTGAACTTCTTGCTTAGGTAGTAGATGGCATGTTCTTTCCTTCCGGACTCATCATGTTGCCCCAGTACACAACCCATTGAGTTGTCTAGCACTGTTAAGTATAGGATGAGGGGTCTGCCCAGTACTGGTGGCATCAGGATCGGTGGATTTTGGAGGTATCTCTTGATCTTTTCAAAGGCCTCCTGGCACTTATCATTCCACTTTGTTTCTTGGTTCTTGCATAGTAATTTGAAGATAGGCTCACAGGTAGATGTTAATTGGGCTATGAATCTGGAGATGTAGTTCAACCTTCCTAGGAACCCACAGACTTCTTTTTCAGTTTTAGGTGCTGGCATTTCAAGAATTGCTCGTACCTTGTCTGGATCTACCTCTATTCCCTTTTGACTGACTATGAACCCCAACAGCTTTCCTGATCTTACGCCGAAGGTGCATTTTGCAGGGTTTAGTCTGAGCTTGAACTTCCTTAGACGTTCAAAAAGTTTCTGCAGATTAACAATATGCTCTTCCTCAGTCTTGGACTTGGCAATCATATCATCCACGTATACCTCTATTTCTTTATGCATCATATCATGGAATAAAGCTACCATCGCCCTTTGGTATGTTGCACCAGCGTTCTTCAATCAAAATGGCATTACTTTGTAACAGAAGGTTCCCCAGAGAGTGATGAATGTGGTTTTCTCCATATCTTCGGGGGCCATCTTGATTTGATTATATCCGGAATATCCATCCATGAAGGAAAATAAGGAGTGTTGCGCTGTGCTATCCACCAGGACATCAATGTGGGGCAAAGGGAAATCATCTTTAGGACTTGCTCTGTTCAGGTCTCGATAATCGACGCACATTCTGACCTTCCCATCCTTCTTCGGAACCGGGACAATGTTGGCTACCCATCCACTACCTTGTACTCACTCTGCCTCATAATCTTTAGAAACTCACTGGCTTCTTGCTCAGATAATGCTTTCTTGCTTGTATTTTTGTCAGATGGCTCTCCCTCTACGTTTTTTCCTTTATCAATCTTTCCTCTTTCATTTGATTCTCTTCCTCCGGGTCTTTCAGGGGCATAGACGCGCCCACTCCGAGTCATTTCGCTGCTTCCCGAGATATTTGTGACATCAGGATTGTTCTGAACTTTTACACTGTAATCCCACGGGACTGCCTTCGCGTCTTTGAAAGGGAACGGAGTTGGTACTTGGATGGTTATTGCCTTTGGTGCAGCAGGGGCCATCCTTGAGTCTTTGCTATAGAGAATCTCTAACGGCCGTCGAGTATATGTGTTCCTGCCACTATTTGACTGGATGGTTGACACATCTTCTTCTTTCTTCAGAGAGCCTACTTGTATTATGTGCTGGTCCAACAGGTCCTGGAGCACTTGTTTGAACGCCTCACAGTTTCCAATGCAGTGATGGTCATTGCATGGATTCTTTCCAGTGCATTCTCTCTTGATAATCCCAAAGGAACACAAATTAGCGTGGATCACTTCCAGGGGTGTCTGAATGCATTCTACCCTCCTGATTAGGGACTGTTCTGCAGAGTCCTCAATTGCATTAGTTGAGGGCATCCCATGTCCTGGTAATGGGTTGGTAGCCACATTAGGACCGTTTTCCTTGAAGTTCAACCAGCCCGAGGCGATTAGATCTTGGACGACATACTTCAATGCCTTGCAGTTTTCTATGGAATGGCCGACCGTTCCTGAATGATATTCGCATGTGGTATTTGGGTCGAAGCCTCTAGGAAAAGGGGGATGGATCTGTCTCATTGGGCGGGTGGTGATTAAATTATGGCTGAGTAGTTGGCGAAATAGGTCGGAGTATGACATAGGGATTGGATCAAACTGGACGAGCTTTCCGACTGAGTAGTTTTGTGGTTTATGGCCTTGGTTATTTTGGGTAGGTGGGGTAGATAGTGTTTGTGCTGAGAACGGATTGGTGTGAGAGGGATTGGAGTAGGAAGTTTTTCCGGTTCCTGTGATGGCGTTGGCTTCTCCTTCCTTCTTTTTAGGAAATCCGGAGAAGGGCTTTCTCTGGTTAGTGTTTCCGGGGGAAGTATAAGCGATTTTCCCATTCCTCATTCCGTTCTCTAGCCTTTCTCCAATAATGACCATATCCGAGAAACTTGACGATACGCTCCCAATCAATTTTTCATAGAAGGGGGAAGGAAGAGTTTCCATGAACATAGATACCATTTCCCTTTCAAACAGAGGCGGTGCTACCTGTGCTGCTAGTCCTCTCCAGCGCTGAGCATATTCCTTGAGGGACTCATTATCTCTTTTAGTCATGTTTTGTAGCCGAGTCCTATCAGGAGCCATATCAGTGTTGTACTTATACTGCTTAAGGAAAGCATCAGCGAGATCCTTCCAACACCGAATATGAGTGGGTGTCAACTGCATATACCAATTTGAAGCTGCCCCAGCTAAGCTGTCTTGGAAGTAGTGGATAAGCAGCTTATCGTCATTTGCGAATGCAGCCATCTTCCTGCAGTACATAGTTAGGTGACTTGCCGGACATGTTGCTCCTCTGTATTTATCAAAATCTGGCACCTTAAACTTAGGGGGAATGACCACGTTTGGAACGAGACATAAATCTTGTGCATTTCTTGCACCAATATTGAGTCCTTCAACTGCTCTCAACCTTTCTTCCAGCATTTGCAGTTTGTCTTGGGCTTGTGGGTTCTCCATGGAGTAGTTGTGAGGGAGCCCACTCATACCATAGTAAGGATGAATCATCGGAACTATGGCTGGGTTCACATTTGGGATATGTGAATGAGTGGGGTTCCTGAGGCTGGACCCTTGAGCTTGAGCATCGACTATCAGCGGTGGAGTGTAGCCGAGTGGAAATCTTTGTGGCGCGACAACAGGGCTCTGGTTGTGAGTTTGCGGTGTGTAACGCCCTAAAATAATTTAATTGATTAATTAATTAAGTTATTGGAGGGATTACAATATTTGTTTAAGTGGAATACTTTAAGTATAATTGTTTTATTGTAGGAGGTGAAAAGAATTAAAAAGGTGGTGTAAAAAATGGGCCCAAGCCACTTAAGTGACCCAAGCCCATTCCAATTATCCTAAAACCTAAGAATTATTTTCATTCCACCAAAGAAAGGAGAATCAGCGAAACTGTGAGTGAGAGGGAGTAAGGTGCGCGCGACTCAAGTAAAGAGGAGGAGAGGAACTTGTCTTCATCTTGGCTTAGGTAAGCTCTCCTTGAATCTTTTCCCTTCCATTTATTTTTCTCTTCCAAGTGGTGGTCTCAAACCCTTCCTTTTTCCATTGTTGCGATTTTTTCCTCATGGTTTTGGTGCTGGGTGCGTTTCGGCTTAGAAGAGGAGGAGAGGGGCTGCTGCGATTTTTGGTGACTTTGGCTCGCCGTGTTGCGGGGTTTTGTACGTGACTCATTCATCGTTGTTTCGGTCATACGAATTCGAGGTAAGGGTGAGCGTTTTCAATTTAATGTCATTGGGTGAATTGGATGCCAAATTTGGTTGATGAATTTCGAGTATGTGTGTGTGTCCATGTGATCCATGTGGGTGATTAAATGTTGAGTTGGTTGCTGTTTTGAGTTGTGGTTAGGTGTCCATGAGGGTCATGAATATATGTATGATGATCCCCTATGTTGAAAATTTGAGAATTAACATTCGATTGTGCCATGAATTGAAATCGCATACCACTAAATAATTTAAATGATGATTTGTTGGTGACTTTTGAATGAGCATATGTGCCCATGTGACTTATATTGGTGATCATACGTTGGGTTGTTGCTGTTTTAAATTTCGGTTTAGGTGCTGTTTTTTTTTCTAGAGGAATAGGTGTTGTTTTATAAGGAAATGTGTGGCTGTTTTTACAAAAAAAATAGGTGCTGTTTTTGTACAGAATTATGTTGCTGTCTTTATGAAAATTAGGTGCTGTTTTTGCAAAGGATTATGTTGTTTTTCTCATGAAAAATAGGTACTGTTTTATCAAGAATTATAGTGCTGTTTGCTGTTAATTAAGGGTTGCTGTTGCTGTCAATTATATATTACTGTTGCTGTATTTAATCATGCTGTTTGCTGTCAATAAAATGTCACTGTTTTTACCAATAAATTGCTGCTGTCATGTTGCTGTTTTCACCAATAAAATGTTGCTGTTTTTACCAATAAAATACTGCTGTTTTGCAATTTAAAGTTGCTGTTTTTGCTGCTGTTTCAGCCTATAAAAGCTACTGTATTTCACTATGTTTGCTGCTGTTTTTGAATTGCATTCTACTGCTGCCTTGCAATTTAAAGTTGCTGTTTTTGCCGCTGTTTTCAGCCTATAATAAGTGCTGTTTTTCCTCCACAAAATCGTGAAGCCTTGCTGTTTTTCTTCAAAAATAAATATGTGTTGTTGCTGAAATTTCTACCAAGAAAGGGTGCTGTTTTTCTTAAAAAATAAATACATGTTGTGGTTGCTGTCTTCTTCAAAAATAAATATGCGATGTTGCTGTTTCTTTCAAAAGAAAATATGTGCTGTAATGCTGTTTTTCTTAGAAAATAAGGTGCTGTTTTTATGAGGTAATGGGCTGCGGTCATGCTGTTTTTCTACAAATAAATAATGCTGTTTTAATCGAGTAATGGTGCTGTTTTATAAATAAAATGATGTTGCTGTTGCTGTTTCTTTTGATTAAAAAGGCTGCCGTTTTATAAATAAGAAGTGTTGTTTCTCAAATTTTAAAGAAGTTGTTACGCGAACTTTAAATATGATGTTTCATGACGATGTTGTGATAAATTGTGACGAACATGACGAGTTCACTTGATGGGTGTGTTTTATGATGACGATGACGAGTACTACAAGTGAGTGATTTTGGTGTTTTGCACATGTGTCCATGGTGTCTCATAGCATGTGCATCTTATGACGAATAGGCTTCGGCCTCTTAGTGACGGTGTGCCCATAGCGGCTTATTTATGACGAGAAAACAGTGACGGTGTGCCCATAGTGGCTTATTATGACGAGTATGGTACCATCATGCATATGCCCAGGTGTGGGTTGCATCTTCATGCGCATACATTTTTTTTTATGACGAGTGATGTGAATTGTGATTTTTTTGGTTTTGTGTGTAATGACGATGAAGTTGATATTAATGATGATGTTGTGTGATAGTTTGCTCATACTACTCTGCTGTATGCTCAATTATATTTCGTTGAAAATTCTCACCCCTTCTGCTTGGAATGTTGCTCTATTGTGGCAACGCTGCAGGTGACTCCGATTGAAGGACATGCTGCCTTCCTTTATAGCTGATGAGATGTTTTGAGTCGCTCTCTGATATTGTAACACCTAGGGGGCGGGGTTGAAGTTGATAATTTATTTAATTAACTGTTTAATAATTTTATTGATGTTTTGAGACGTGTTTGAGTGACTTTGGTGAGTTATTGCTATTTCCGTTGTGATGAGTTATTTTGAAGTTTGACTTTTGTGACGAATGCGTTGTTACACAAATGTTAATGGCGCAGGCGATGAGTTTTTATAGATGAATATGTGACATTTCGTTTCTACTAATTAAATATTATTTTTGAAAATGAAAGTACTCTGATAATGACGTGCAAATTAAGGGGTAGAAAAGGGGTGTTACATTAGTGGTATCAGAGCAGTTCGGTCTGTCCGGCCGGTGGTCAAGTTGTCAAGTTGAGTAGCATTTGAGTCTGGTTACTCGTATCTAAATTTTGTTTTCTGTTGCAGTACTAGAATGGCAGGACGGAACGATGCTGCACTTGCTGCTGCTTTGCAGGCTATAGCTGGAGTTGTGGGTAACATACCCAATGCTATTGGTGATGGGACGCGTAGTTTGGCTACGTTCCAGCGTGAGAACCCTCCTGCTTTTGAAGGCGGGTATAATCCTGATGGTGCCCTTGAGTGGCTAAGTGAGATGGAACGGATCTTCCGCGTGATGGATTGCACCGATGCTCAGAAGGTTCGCTATGGCACACATATGTTGAAGAAAGAGGCTTATGATTGGTGGAGGACGACTAGTCAGGGGTTGACGGCTGCCAATGAGGAAGTTACCTGGGCTGTGTTTGAGAGGGATTTCAAGAGAAAGTACTATCCGGAGGATGTCCGCGGGAAGAAGGAGGTTGAGTTTCTGAGGCTTGAGCAAGGTAACATGACTGTGACTGAATATGCGGCAAAATTTACTGAGCTGTCTAAGTTTTATCCTCATTATGATAGAGAGGGTGCGGAGTTCTCCAAATGCATCAAATTTGAAAATGGGTTGCGTGCTGACATTAAGAGGGCCATAGGGTACCAGCAAATTCGTGTGTTTCCACTGTTGGTTAATAGTGCCAGAATTTTTGAGGAGGATAATAATGCCTTCTCCAGAGTTATGAAAGAAAAGCAAAAGAATTTTTCAAGTCGTGGTAAGCCATATGAGGCGCCTGCTGGTAAGGGCAAAGGTAAGTTTGTTGGTGGGCCTAAGCGAAGTGGGGGAGACGCTGCAGCCAGTGTTACTTGTTACTCGTGTGGGAAAGTGGGTCATAAAAGTCCAGATTGCCCAAGCGGGGATAAGAAGAGATGTTATCGGTGTGGGAAAGAGGGGCATATATCTTCCGGTTGTGATAAGAAAGAGGTGGTATGCTTTAACTACGGGGAGAGTGGTCATATTAGTACGCAGTGTTCAAAACCCAAGAAGGAGAAGTCCTTTGGAAAAGTGTTCGCTCTGGCTGAGTCTGATGTAGTGAATGAGATTCGAGGTACGTGCTATATCTATAATTTTCCTCTTGTTGTTATTGTTGATACTGGTGCTACCCATAGTTTTATTGCTGCTGCATGTGTTGAGAAATTAAGCCTTGTTTTATCTGATATGTTGAGGGAGATGGTCATCGACACTCCAGCTAAGGGTTCGGTGACTACCTCCGTTGTTTGTGCCAAATGTCCTGTATCTGTGTATGGTAGAGAATTCTTAATTGATTTGATCTGTTTGCCGCTGAGTGGAATGGATGTCATTTTGGGTATGGACTGGTTAGTTGATAACCATGTCCATATCAACTGTCGGGAAAGGTCTGTGAGTTTTGAGTCGCTTGAAGAGGAGTCTGGTCTGTTATCTGCGGGTCAACTGCATAGAGTGATGAGAGAAGAGGTTCAGCTGTTTTCTCTGTTGGCGTCGTTGTCTGCTGAGAGCCAAGCGAAAATTGATGTGTTGCCGGTAGTATGTGAGTTTTCTGAGGTGTTCCCTGACGAGATTCCGGATGTACCACCAGAGAGAGAGGTGGAGTTTGCTATTGATCTGGTCCCCGGCACTAAGCCTGTGTCTATGGCGCCATATAGAATGTCTGCATCTGAGTTGGCAGAATTGAAAAAGCAACTTGAAGATTTATTAGAAAAGAAGTTTGTAAGACCGAGTGTGTCACCTTGGGGAGCTCCAGTGTTGCTAGTGAAAAAGAAAGACGGTAGTATGAGGTTGTGTGTAGACTATCGACAGTTAAATAAAGTTACAATTAAGAACAAATATCCGTTGCCAAGGATTGATGACTTGATGGACCAGTTAGTGGGTGCTAAAGTATTTAGCAAGATTGACTTAAGGTCTGGTTATCATCAGATCAAGGTCAAGGATGAAGATGTCCAGAAGACGGCATTTAGAACAAGATATGGGCACTATGAGTATTCTGTTATGCCTTTCGGTGTGACTAATGCGCCGGGGGTATTCATGGGATACATGAATCAAATCTTCCGTGAGTACTTGGATAAGTTTGTGGTAGTCTTCATTGATGACATTCTGATTTACTCTAAGTCAGAAGAGGAGCATGCGGAACATCTGAGGTTGGTGTTAGGAATTCTAAGGGATCGAAAGTTGTATGCGAAGTTGTCCAAGTGTGAGTTTTGGTTGAAAGAAGTCAGTTTTCTCGGTCATGTGATTTCTAGGGAGGGAATTGCAGTGGACCCTTCTAAGGTTGATGCGGTGTTGCAATGGGAGTCTCCAAAGTCAGTTACAGAGATAAGGAGTTTTCTGGGGTTGGCAGGTTATTATAGGAGATTCATTGAGGGGTTCTCGAAGTTGGCTCTGCCGTTGACTCAATTGACTTGCAAGGGTAGGGCCTTTGTTTGGGATGATCGTTGTGAAGAAAGTTTCAATGAGCTGAAGAGGAGGTTGACTACGTCCCCAGTGTTGACCCTGCCTAATCCGGTTGAACCGTTTGTGATTTATTGTGATGCGTCTAAGATGGGTTTGGGTGGTGTGCTTATGCAGAATGGGAAGGTGATCGCTTATGCATCGAGGCAATTGAGAATTCATGAAAAGAATTACCCTACTCACGACTTAGAACTTGCTGCTGTGGTATTCGCATTGAAAATTTGGAGGCACTACTTGTATGGATCGAGATTTGAGGTGTTCAGTGATCACAAGAGTCTACGGTATCTGTTCGACCAGAAAGAATTGAATATGAGGCAGCGCCGGTGGTTAGAACTATTGAAAGATTACGATTTTGAATTAAGTTATCACCCGGGAAAAGCGAATGTGGTTGCGGATGCGCTGAGTCGGAAAACCTTGCACATGTCGGCATTGATGGCTAGAGAGCTTGAGTTAATTGAGCAATTCAGGGACATGAGTTTAGTGTGTGAAGTTACGCCTCAGAGTGTCAGGTTAGGTATGTTGAAAATTGGCAATGATTTTATGGCGAGTGTCCGAGAAGCGCAGAAGTTAGATGTGAAATTAGTTGATCTGATGAGTGGGATTGGTCAGCCTGAGAATGAGGAATTCGAGGTAGATGCGCAGGATGTACTGAGGTATCGTGGGAGAATTTGTGTTCCCGAAGATGAGGAGATGAGAAAGGCAATTCTTGAGGAAGGGCATAAGAGTAAGTTGAGTATCCATCCTGGAGCGACGAAGATGTACCAAGATCTGAAGAAGATGTTCTGGTGGCCTGGGTTGAAGCGCGATGTGGCGCAGTTTGTGTATTCGTGTTTGACCTGCCAGAAATCAAAAGTCGAGCATCAGAAGCCTGCGGGGATGATGCAACCGTTGAATGTTCCAGAGTGGAAGTGGGATGGTATCTCCATGGATTTTGTGACTGGGTTACCCAATACGGTGAGAGGGCATGATTCAATTTGGGTGGTTGTGGATAGATTGATGAAGTCGGCTCATTTTATTCCTATCGGTATTAAGTATCCAGTGTCGAGATTGGCTGAAATCTACATTCAGGTGATTGTGAAGCTGCATGGGGTTTCTTTGTGCATTGTATCTGATAGGGACCCAAGGTTCACTTCGGAATTTTGGAGTAGTTTACAGAAGGAGTTGGGATCGAAATTGAGGTTGAGTTCAGCTTATCATCCTCAGACTGATGGGCAGACAGAAAGGACAATCCAATCATTGGAAGACCTGTTGAGATCATGTGTGCTAGAGCAGGGAGGTGCGTGGGATACTCATCTCCCGTTAATTGAGTTCACCTACAACAACAGCTATCATTCCAGTATCGGAATGGCGCCGTTTGAGGCGTTGTATGGCCGGAGATGTAGGACTCCGGTGTGTTGGTACGAGACTGGGGAAAGTTTAGTACTTGGACCTGAGCTAGTCAGAGAGACTACTGAGAAGGTAAAGATGATCCGGGAGAAAATGAAAGCGTCGCAGAGTAGGCAGAAGAGTTACCATGATAAGAGAAGGAAAGATTTAGAATTTGAAGCCGGTGACCACGTATTCTTGAGGGTCACACCTACGACTGGTGTTGGACGAGCACTGAAATCTAAGAAGTTGACTCCTCGATTCATCGGGCCGTATCAGATTACGGAGAGAGTTGGAAATGTTGCATATCGGGTGGCCTTACCACCTAACCTTTCGAACTTGCACGACGTGTTTCACGTGTCGCAGCTTCGGAAGTATGTTGCGGATCCGTCTCATGTGATTCAACTAGATGATGTTGAGGTGCGGGACAATCTCACCGTGGAGACTATGCCAGTTAGAATTGACGACCGTGAAGTAAAGGTGTTAAGAGGCAAAGAGATTAACTTAGTGAAGGTGGTTTGGTTGGGAGCCGTGGGCGAGAGCATGACGTGGGAATTGGAAAGTAAGATGAAAGAAGCCTATCCAGAGTTATTTGATTCAGGTAATTTCGAGGACGAAATTCTCTAAGTGGGGGAGAGTTGTAACGCCCTAAAATAATTTAATTGATTAATTAATTAAGTTATTGGAGGGATTACAATATTTGTTTAAGTGGAATACTTTAAGTATAATTGTTTTATTGTAGGAGGTGAAAAGAATTAAAAAGGTGGTGTAAAAAATGGGCCCAAGCCACTTAAGTGACCCAAGCCCATTCCAATTATCCTAAAACCTAAGAATTATTTTCATTCCACCAAAGAAAGGAGAATCAGCGAAACTGTGAGTGAGAGGGAGTAAGGTGCGCGCGACTCAAGCAAAGAGGAGGAGAGGAACTTGTCTTCATCTTGGCTTAGGTAAGCTCTCCTTGAATCTTTTCCCTTCCATTTATTTTTCTCTTCCAAGTGGTGGTCTCAAACCCTTCCTTTTTCCATTGTTGCGATTTTTTCCTCATGGTTTTGGTGCTGGGTGCGTTTCGGCTTAGAAGAGGAGGAGAGGGGCTGCTGCGATTTTTGGTGACTTTGGCTCGCCGTGTTGCGGGGTTTTGTACGTGACTCATTCATCGTTGTTTCGGTCATACGAATTCGAGGTAAGGGTGAGCGTTTTCAATTTAATGTCATTGGGTGAATTGGATGCCAAATTTGGTTGATGAATTTCGAGTATGTGTGTGTGTCCATGTGATCCATGTGGGTGATTAAATGTTGAGTTGGTTGCTGTTTTGAGTTGTGGTTAGGTGTCCATGAGGGTCATGAATATATGTATGATGATCCCCTATGTTGAAAATTTGAGAATTAACATTCGATTGTGCGATGAATTGAAATCGCATACCACTAAATAATTTAAATGATGATTTGTTGGTGACTTTTGAATGAGCATATGTGCCCATGTGACTTATATTGGTGATCATACGTTGGGTTGTTGCTGTTTTAAATTTCGGTTTAGGTGCTGTTTTTTTTCTAGAGGAATAGGTGTTGTTTTATAAGGAAATGTGTGGCTGTTTTTACAAAAAAAATAGGTGCTGTTTTTGTACAGAATTATGTTGCTGTCTTTATGAAAATTAGGTGCTGTTTTTGCAAAGGATTATGTTGTTTTTCTCATGAAAAATAGGTACTGTTTTATCAAGAATTATAGTGCTGTTTGCTGTTAATTAAGGGTTGCTGTTGCTGTCAATTATATATTACTGTTGCTGTATTTAATCATGCTGTTTGCTGTCAATAAAATGTCGCTGTTTTTACCAATAAATTGCTGCTGTCATGTTGCTGTTTTCACCAATAAAATGTTGCTGTTTTTACCAATAAAATACTGCTGTTTTGCAATTTAAAGTTGCTGTTTTTGCTGCTGTTTCAGCCTATAAAAGCTACTGTATTTCACTATGTTTGCTGCTGTTTTTGAATTGCATTCTACTGCTGCCTTGCAATTTAAAGTTGCTGTTTTTGCCGCTGTTTTCAGCCTATAATAAGTGCTGTTTTTCCTCCACAAAATCGTGAAGCCTTGCTGTTTTTCTTCAAAAATAAATATGTGTTGTTGCTGAAATTTCTACCAAGAAAGGGTGCTGTTTTTCTTAAAAAATAAATACATGTTGTGGTTGCTGTCTTCTTCAAAAATAAATATGCGATGTTGCTGTTTCTTTCAAAAGAAAATATGTGCTGTAATGCTGTTTTTCTTAGAAAATAAGGTGCTGTTTTTATGAGGTAATGGGCTGCGGTCATGCTGTTTTTCTACAAATAAATAATGCTGTTTTAATCGAGTAATGGTGCTGTTTTATAAATAAAATGATGTTGCTGTTGCTGTTTCTTTTGATTAAAAAGGCTGCCGTTTTATAAATAAGAAGTGTTGTTTCTCAAATTTTAAAGAAGTTGTTACGCGAACTTTAAATATGATGTTTCATGACGATGTTGTGATAAATTGTGACGAACATGACGAGTTCACTTGATGGGTGTGTTTTATGATGACGATGACGAGTACTACAAGTGAGTGATTTTGGTGTTTTGCACATGTGTCCATGGTGTCTCATAGCATGTGCATCTTATGACGAATAGGCTTCGGCCTCTTAGTGACGGTGTGCCCATAGCGGCTTATTTATGACGAGAAAACAGTGACGGTGTGCCCATAGTGGCTTATTATGACGAGTATGGTACCATCATGCATATGCCCAGGTGTGGGTTGCATCTTCATGCGCATACATTTTTTTTTTATGACGAGTGATGTGAATTGTGATTTTTTTGGTTTTGTGTGTAATGACGATGAAGTTGATATTAATGATGATGTTGTGTGATAGTTTGCTCATACTACTCTGCTGTATGCTCAATTATATTTCGTTGAAAATTCTCACCCCTTCTGCTTGGAATGTTGCTCTATTGTGGCAACGCTGCAGGTGACTCCGATTGAAGGACATGCTGCCTTCCTTTATAGCTGATGAGATGTTTTGAGTCGCTCTCTGATATTGTAACACCTAGGGGGCGGGGTTGAAGTTGATAATTTATTTAATTAACTGTTTAATAATTTTATTGATGTTTTGAGACGTGTTTGAGTGACTTTGGTGAGTTATTGCTATTTCCGCTGTGATGAGATTATTTTGAAGTTTGACTTTTGTGACGAATGCGTTGTTACACAAATGTTAATGGCGCAGGCGATGAGTTTTTATAGATGAATATGTGACATTTCGTTTCTACTAATTAAATATTATTTTTGAAAATGAAAGTACTCTGATAATGACGTGCAAATTAAGGGGTAGAAAAGGGGTGTTACACGGTGCCCCCGGATTACTGTTGTGACCTATCGGTGCAGGATGTCTTTGTCCCACGACTCCTGAGGGACCATCTTCCGGATTGGCAGCGACTGTCGGTGTAACACCCCGTTAATTTCTATCTTGTAGAAATTACCGAAGCGCACTACTGGCATACATCAGAGTGACTTTCCTTTTAACATATTGAACACATACTAAACTTTGATGAATCACTCATCAAACGTGCTTAGAATAACTGAACTGAATATACATAAAGTCGGTCCTTACACCCTCAACTAGTGTTCAATACTCAAAACCGAAAGTCTGCGGAAGCGATTTACAACTTGAAATACATAAGTCGTACAATCGAGTAGTCTTAAGATACTGAATACAAAATACAGAGATACAAGGGAAACTGAAATATAAGACATAAAGAAATAAAGATAGCAGCTGCTCCTCAAGCATCTTCATAGCCATGCCTCACGGTCTTCAACTTTCCCTACTTAACTAAAAACAACAACAATGGATTGGGTGAGACAACTTGTCTCAGTGAGTTCTATCGCGACCCCTTACTAATCCTCTCGGTTCAATTATGCTTGATTCATTATCTAAAACTCATAGTCCTCAAAGTTGACTATGTGGCTGAACTATGCTCAATCACTGAGCCTAACAATGAACTATGCTCAATCACTGAGCCTAACAATGAACTATGCTCAATCACTGAGCCTAACCATGATTCTTAGCGTGTCACCGGTCACTTGGCATAATAAGCTTCCGGTGAACCCGTCCCCACTAATCACTAGTGAGTCCCTGATGGGGCCTAGGTTCATAAGGGTCATGACTCCCTCTCCCCCAGCACACTAATCTGAAAAAGGGTCGTCACCCTGACAATGAACTGTGCTCAATCACTGAGCCTGAACAATAATACATATAGAATATACAATGACCATGAACAATGAAGACTGCTCAGTCACTGAGCCTAACCTGAAAGCATACTCAATCACTGAGTCTTATCATGACCTAATCTTATTCTGAACATTAGGTGATCTAGTTATTAACTTAACCTTATAATTTGGTGATCTCACATGGATTACTAATGTTTGCTAACTTAACTTACTAACCTTACTCAAAGAGTCAGTCCAACACATATTATCAATCACAACGTCATAACATGAAATCAATGGTCAATCACATGAGCATTCACTGCACCTGAACATAATCTAAACATAACCAATCACATGGCACTAATATAACTTGGATTCAATCATAGTCAAACACATAGGATTTCAGTGCTCCCATCCTTGGGGAGACTTGGAGAGTGGATTAGAAGGGACTTGGGACCATTCGGAATAGCTTAGGACATATTTTAAAAGTTGGCTTCAGAAGGATACGCACGGTCCGTGCGCTATGGCGCACGACCCGTGCGCGTTTTCAAAAACGGCACCATGAGGTTCAGAGTCTCACGCACGACCCGTGCGCCCATACACACGATCCGTGCGTGACTCTCTGTATTTCAGAAAAACTGTTTTCGCGTTTTCTTTTCTATTCCGATCGTTCCCATGTCCATTCCGATTCACATTCAAACTCGATAACACATCAATACAGACATGGAAACCAGTACATTCAGTACAATCAGTAATATTCATTCAACAATCACACTCAATCATGCAATTTTAATCACAATTTCAGTCCAACGATTTATCAATCTCATGATTCAAACGATATTTTCGCAAAACGGTTTCGCACCGGATTTTCACAAATTCGCGACTCAATTAAAATGCAAAGGCTGAAAACAATCCTAGTGAGTATTAGAACTCACCTTTTGGCGATGACAATCGCTTCCAACGCCGAAGCTTCGCGAACTCGGACGAACGGCGATCCCACGAATCCGCTCCAGCTACTTCCAGCAACAAACCCCAATTTGCAACGAGCGTAACTCACTCAAATCTCAACCAAACTTAGCAAAACGAGGGTCTACGGTGAAGGGAATTTTGTCTACTTTCTGATGGAGAAAGATTCACTAACATGCAACCAGTGGTTTGGGAGATATTAACAAAACAATAGGACTGCTTCGGAACAGTGGCTGATTCTTAACCCGAAAGTTGTGAGTGTGATATCTCTCTCATTTCTCAATGAAATCATGCGGTTCTTGTGCCCAAAATGAAGAGCTTTGTGTCTAGTTTCCAGAGGGACAAGAATCACGATGATCGGAGGTCAGTACAGGGAGATACGAACGAAACACTGAAAAGGGTTCCAACGGATTTTTCACTGGATTCTGTGCTTGCACCAAGAACTTCAACAAACTGTTTCTAGTAACTCACAACAGAACCCAATTCGTGATATTGGTACAGTAGGTGGTCTATGGCTTCAAAAGTGGTATCAAATGGAAGAGCATGAAATATGGAGATGAATGGTGGTGATAGTTGAGACATGCATGATGGTTGAGACTAGATCCTCTCCTCCCTTTCCCTTCTTCCTCACGCCCCCTCCCTCTCTATTTGCTGTTTCAGATTTTGTAAAATGAAGAATGAAGTGATTGTATCTTTGTTTCAGCTGGGAATGGAGAACTTATATAGGGTAAGGTACAAAGACGAAAATGCCCCTCACTTACTAACTCTATCCCATATGACTCCTTTACTCCTAATAAACTAATATGACGCAATTAACTCAATTTGTCACATAATTAAATTAATTGTCAATCCAAGCAAATTATTTTTTTCAAGCAACTCATTTAAATTAATAAAAATTCATTTCACGCTAAATAATTTAAATAGCGAAAATTGGGGGTATTACAGTCGGAGGTGTGTAACCTTGCGGAAGTCCATAAGGAGGCCATTGGTAACCCTGTTCGTTAGCCCCAGTAGGGTACACTGTATGGGGGATTCCGGGTCCATTGGGAATAGGAGGGTTGGTAGCTTGATTTTCAGTGTTCCCAGCGGAGACATCTTCATCTGTATTCCCATTCTTCAAAGCTTGTAGGACCCTTAAGATCTCAGCCATCTGTTGCTTCATCACATCTATTTCTGCCCTAAGTTCTTGATTGCCTGGGTTCTGGTTACCCTGACCTAAATCGTCCTGATGTGGATCGCCTTGATCCAGGTTATCTTGAGGCGGATTGTCCTGATTTGCTTCCATGTATCTGGCCTGAGAACGAGTCCAATAGCGATGTTGACGCACCAGCTTGTCTTTTACTCTCTGGTGACGGGATACATGATATGAGTATGTGAATGGATGAAAAATGAGTGATGCATGTGTGCATGAGTTTTATTGTTTTAGGCCGAGAATTGTAAGCGCGTCTTGATTTGTCATAAGTACATAAACTAACGTTTCAAGCATTTCCAAAAGGAA
This sequence comes from Astragalus membranaceus, assembly GCA_039519185.1. Lineage (NCBI taxonomy): Eukaryota > Viridiplantae > Streptophyta > Magnoliopsida > Fabales > Fabaceae > Astragalus > Astragalus membranaceus. The sequence goes on from CM076850.1 coordinate 52,383,315, forward strand.
GATCAATAGGTGGAACAAACAAACTTCATTGATGGGGGAAAAGTACAGCATTCTTGAAATAAAAATTCGAAAAAAAACATTACAATGCTCTTTTAAATTTCGCTCAAATACATATAGCTTTCATTTTTCCACTCCTCTCTCTTTTTCTACTAGTGGTGCTACCAGCCTTCTCCCTAAGTTCGGCGATCAGGATCTTGCAAAATTCCATAAATTCAGAAACTTGGACCGGGGTGTTGAACGGGTGCATTGCCGCGTCAGCCTCTTTTAAACGCTTTGGGATACCCATGATAGCTTGATCGGCCAGCCATGCCAACTTTGCGAATCTGTCTCTCCAGTATAAGCTTTCATTCTTCAACTCTATGAAGACTTCATGGTTTTCTATCCTGCTGACCAATTCTACAAAGCGGCTCTCCCAGTGGATGCTTTCAATCTTCAGCTGGTGGTAAACTTCCTCTTGATATCTGATATGGTCTTTCAGCTCATCAGATTTTTCATGCTCCCTTCTTAAGGCTTGTTGGTATTCTCGGAGTATTTCTTCAATTGTCTCTTTATCCTGCCGGATACTTTTCACTTGATCTTCAAACTCAGCTATCAACATCCGAGACTCTCTTTTTGATTTCGCCAGCAAGCCTTGTGCGGTTTTTTCAGCAATCATTGACTCCTCCCATAACTCTTTCCATTTATGCGCATCATCAATGGCTTGGTTCATCTTCAGGTTGCATCGCTTTAGTTCTTCCTTTGCCCCTCTCAGGTATTTTTGGACCTCTTGTTTGTTCTTTTCTTCAATCTTAAGTTGCTTGCGGCTATCCTCGATGGCCAATGACTTAGTTGCGTTTTCTTCTTCCAATTTCTTGTTTCTTAGGAGCACTTTCTCTAATTCTGCCTGTAAGCCCTTCTTTTCTTCTTCAGCTTTTGATACTGCCATTTTGAGCTTATCTAACTCTTCGACAGTGGGAAGGGTGGGTTCAGCTATTTCTTCCTCAACCCGTAGTGCGCTTCGGTAAGGCAATCGGGTGTCTTGGATCCTTTTTTGGAGCCACTGACGAAAGGTGGGTTCCTTATCGCCTCCCCTCTTAGTAAGCTCTTGTCCTTTGCGGACAACCATGTCCCACGCTTGAGAAATCTTCCGGAGCATGTCAACCTCTTTTGGGCTTCCCTCATGGAGGTAAAAAGGGGTTAACATGTCTTCGGTGGGCGGATTTCGCATGGGGTACCCTAGCTGTCTTAGAGTCAGAGAAGGGTTGTAATTTATGCATCCTCTTGTCCCCATGAGTGGGACATTTTGAAAACTTCCACACTGAAAAATTACCGTAGGCCGGTCTTTCCACCACGATGGGTGCCAACGAACCTTGTATTCATGAAGGCCCCTTAGCACTTGACTCCACATCACACCCTCTAGCGTCTTCAATTGGGCCTTCTACCTTAACTTTGTTGACGAAGGCATGGGTGAGAAGCCAAACATACAAGGCTTGTAGGCAGCAGGATATCCTCTTTCCCTTTAGCTCACTATAATGAGTGAAGGTACAGTAAGTGTCTGCAAAAATGGCTGGAATTGGGTTGGTTGGGTTTTCTTCATCTTTGAAGGATAGGAACACACCAATAGCGGTTGTGTCCACATATCTTTCAAGGCGCGGGAATAGCACAATCCCAAAGATAGTCAAAGCCAACACTTGCTTGAAAGGACCCCAGTTTCTAGCTTCGGCGAAGGACTTCATTTGACCTTCCAGATACCCTTGTGGGAACCCTACAATGCAATTTTGGTTTTTCTTTTGGAGCTTCAAACTTTCCTTGCTGATTTGTAGCATTGAGGCAAGTTTTTCATCTGTGTAGTAATGCCCCTGGTAATGGTAGGGCAGAATGTCTCGTTGAGGAAAACCAAGGATCTGCGTATATTCTTCCAGGGTAGGTGCCATCTGGAAATTTTTGAAAGTGAAGCATCTCAAGGAAGAGTCGTAGAATTGGCTCAGGGCAACAATGGCATTTGTTTGCACTTCCAACCGTAATAACATAATAATCTTCCCATAAGTTCTATCGAAAGACCTGCGCTCAATTGGCGGCAACCAACCCGCACATTCTCTTAAGCTAGTCAGATTGGGCTATTTCACTGTAGGGTAGTTCAGGGTTTGAACTGCTTCACCGTTTGATCCCATGCTGCCTTGCTTATGACACAATTTTTGAGCCTCTTACAATTCTCGGCAAACCTAAATAAGATGAATAACATGCATGTGAGGAATTTTTTTTACATTTTGTGAAATAATGATGCTATATGATGGATGAAAGAATGATGTCACGCGTGTAAAAAAAAAAAGGGAAATTTTGGTGATTCAACTTTGAGAAAGTATAAACTATGTGTCACATCCTATATATTTAAAAGGAAAAAAAAAGAATAATAGTAATAATAAAACGGTTTTAGATGATTTGATTTTTTTTTTTTGGGAAAAGGAAAAAAAACAATTTAAAAAAAAATCTGTAATGATGCAGCGGGTAGGTGAAATGCCCTTGTGTCCCAAACAGGTTATGTCTTATATATAGGTCACGGTCTAGGGTCACTTACGTGATCAATCTCTTAGTTGGCTCTATTCACTTCCTCACAAAGGTTTCTAGAGCTAAAGTCCCCTTCATGATATGATCCACAACGATAGCGAGCTACCTGGTGTGGGATGCCATGAAAGAGCATACTCTGGTTGAGACTTTCATGAGAGTCAGACAGATAAAATCCAGAATGACTGCCACTAATAATCTCCACTCGTCCTAGGTTAATTTTCAGACCCGTGTATAAGGCCCCACTCAACAGTGTGTGAATAAACATGTGTAGGTGACGTGTGTGGCACAGGCATAATACCTAGACCACACAAGCTGCAAAAGAAATACAGATAATAGTACAAAAGTCTTCTACCCTAAGGTTCAATAAGGCCATGAATAAATAAACAAATAAAAAAAATAGACTGGCAAATATGAACGCTAATGTAAAAAGTATTAAATTAACAATAATCTACACATTTAATTAAATTAGGCTTGACCCTCTTAAAAATCTCCCCAGTGAAGTCGCCAGCTGTAGCGACCGAAAAATCCGAAGGAAAGGGGATTCTTCGTCATTTTTGCAATGAAGCCGCCATCAATATTTATTAAATAGGAAAACATTGAAAAAAACATTTGTTTTTGGGTTCGGGGGTCTATTATGCGCGGGGAAGGTATTAGCACCCCACAGCATCCTTTCAAGAGAAAGGTTACCATTTAATTTAATGTGTAGAGAGAAAGTTAATTTAAAGAAAATACTTTAATTTACCTTTTTATTATTTGCAAAATTGAACAGGAACTTAATAAAAATTTTAGTTTTTTGCGCTTGACAGGAGTGGGCCCCTGCTCCTACGTATCTCCAGGTGCGATGGAGAAATCAAAGCTACGTAGTTCTTGGGTAGAAAATATTTGTGTGTTTGGTATTTTTTATTTTCTAGTGTTTTTGAAATTTGGGCAGGCGTTCGTTATGACCAAACAAGTAAACTCAGTGGTCACCACTAATAGCCCATTTGAAAACTGCGGTTATTATTAACGATCAAACCAGTTAAACTCAGAGTGACCGTTAGTAACAACTTACTTTTTATGTGAGTTCGATTGTTTGAGAAATATTGGTTTGGAAGCATCGTGACGTAATAAAAAGGATTGAAAAGTTTGATGTTTAAAAACTGAGAGATTATATCATTAAACAGAGAGCTGTGATTAGAGGCTTGTTCATTTGAAAAGACAGGGGGGTTGTCTTAATAAAACATGGGGGTGTAGTTGGAAATGGGTTTTTATTTGTTTAACAACTACCGACTATTATTGTTTGTTTAAAGAATGGCAAATAACTAAAATAACAAAAGGAATTAAAAACAGGGTGAGGGGGGTTTCGAGATTGGAAAGAAGATGGAGTCATATAATTATTATTGTTACTATTGAATGAAAGGAATGATCCAGAAACTAATAAATAAAACAAAGTTAGAGTTAAAATGCAAAAGGGAAAGAAATGGGTTTCACCTCTATACCGAAGCTTCACTTCAGAGACAGGGGAAGGAGGAGAGATGATGCCAAGAGTGAAAGAAAGGTGTACCAGATGCACAAGGGAGAGAGACAGAACGCGATGGGGAGAGGAAGGGAGTGAAAGAGAAATGGAGAGATGAGGTGGAGAAGGATGTGCGACGGTGTACCGAGACGGAGTGCGGAGATGACGACGACGACGGCAACGGCAACGGCGGCGGTACCGTGGTTGAACGGAACAGTGTTTTTGTGCTTTGCTTGGTATGATTCCTTTCCCCTCTTCTACTTTCTGATTCACCTCCTTCCTATTTTTCTTAACTCTCCTCTTCTAATTTATTTCTTTCTCTCCTACTCTCTCTTATCCCTCTGAATTTTGTTCCCCTTTCCTATCTTTTTTTGACTTCCCCCCTCCATTGTTGCTGTTTGGAGTCTGAATTTATAGTAAGGTTTGTATAGAGTATTACACTGTCAAGTCATTTTCCTCTGCACCTCTGTTTTGTGTTTGTTCAATATATTTCATCCTTTGATGTATAAAGTTCTCTGATGATAATTTTTCTTCCCCCAATCTTTTTTTGCATTCACGATTCTGACCTTTCTATATTGACCATTGATACAGATGCTAGAGGAAGCTGCAGCCTAGTCACTGTTTCGGCGTGTCATTGATGCCTAATTGTGCAGAATGGGGCTTGAGCTGATTTTGGGTAGAAGACTTTGAGATTGTTAAAAGATGTCTGAGGCTTTTTTCTCTAAATGGAAGAAGGAATCTTGGCAACTCTACGAGGGCGAGAGAGAGAAGAATTGCAAGTTTTCTCTTATTATTATTTTTTAATTTTGTTGTAGAAAAACTTTAGTTTCAGATTTAGAATCTATTTTGTTATTCCATTTTGTATTTATTTTGTGTAAATATGATTTCTAAAGTTCTACTTTATATTCAAATCTAATAATAGTTAAAATTAAACAATATATTATTATTTTTTTAATTAAGTTTTTTCTTGCAATAAAAAGAAAATAAGTTCTTCTAATAGTAAAAGAAATGACGCAAAATCGTTAACGAGCACTAAATGACATGCGTTAACGATTAAAACCTCAAAATGCACAACGAATAATATTTTGATTTTTTCTAATAAACTTGAATTAGTCGGACAAAATTAGGGTGCAACATCAATTTTTCTAGAATACTGTGGAACTCTCAAAATAAACGGGGTACCTCCAGATGCCATAAGACTAAAACTCTTCCCTTTTTCATTAAGGGATAGAGCAAGAGCATGGCTACATTCTTTGCCTTCGGAATCCATTACCAACTGGGACCAGTTAAAACAAACTTTTCTTGCTAAGTTCTTTCCCCCGAGTAAAACAGCTCAAATGAGAAATCAAATTACTCGATTTTCTCAAAACGATGGGGAATCTCTTTATGATGCTTGGGAACGTTTCAAAGAAATGTTAAGGCTATGCCCCCATCATGGACTAGAGAAATGGCTCGTTGTTCACACATTTTATAATGGATTACAATATGCAACTAGAATGACTGTTGATGCAGCTGCAGGTGGAGCTTTGATGAACAAAAATTTTACTGAAGCTTAAGCACTCATTGAAGATATGGCTCAAAACCATTGTCAATGGGCAAGTGAGCGAGCCATAGCAGATAAACCAGCATCATCAAAAGAGCCAGGTAAATATGAAATATCTGCTGTTGATCATCTTGCCTCAAAAGTGGACGCACTTTTTCAAAAATTTGAAAAATTAAATGTAAGTGCCGTCTCAAAAACTTTTTCTCCTACTACTCCACCATGTGAATTATGTGGGGTTGTTGGCCATATTGGAGCTGAATGCCAGCTTGAGGCATCTAGTGCTGGAAATGAGCATATTAACTATGCTCAAAAGGAAGATCCATTTTCAAATACTTATAATCTTGGGTGGAGGAATCATCCAAATTTTTCTTATAAAAATCCTCCACCCAATCCAGCACCTAGACCACCTCCTGTCTTTCAAAATCAAAGGGTTTTTAACAACCCACAAAACAACCCGCAAAAGTCGAACTTGGAATTTTTGATGGAAAAATTTGTGTCATCTCAAACAAAACAAAATGAAGAATTCAAAAATCAAACTGGTTATTTGAATGAAACACTTAACATATTAGAATCAAAAATCGACTCTATTGCCACTCACAGTAAGATGCTTGAAAATCAAATAACTCAAGTGGCAACACAGGTGGCTTCATCCTCTAAATCTTCGGGGGTATTTCCTGAACAGCCTGAACAAAATCTAAATGGCCAAATATATGCAGTCACCCTTAGAAGCGAAAAACAATTAGAGGAACCAAGAGCAAACCAAGAAAAAATTGTGAGTGAAAAACATAATTCACCTTGTGAGCAAGAAGAGAAAGAAAAAGAGAAGGAACCAGAAAAAGAAAGAGAAGAACCATACATCCCCCCACCACCATACAAACCATCTCCTTTATCTTATTTTTCACCTTCCTTTGTGAAAAAAATAATATTTGATCTGGGGGGAATTGTAAAAAAGATCTTATTGCTTACACAACTTCCATTTTACAAGCAATGGGACCCAGGAATAACTTTATAAAGGGAAAAGGTCAAGCTAATGACTGTAAACGAGCGCTGCGTGGGAGGCAACCCACGGCTTAATGTATTTTTCGATTTGTTGAAAAATAAAATACCCCAGGGACGAGTATCCTGAACCAGACAGCCAGGTGAGCTCTCCTAACCCCTTTTGTTTTATTTGAAAAATCATTGAGGACAATGCCTAGTCCAAGCATGGGGGGGTATTTTATTACTTTTATTAGAAATGTATTTTTATTGCTTTGCCGAGTTTTTATCTTTTTGTACTTTGAGTTGTATCTGCTCCCTCCATCACAAAACTTTGTGAACCCTAAGCATGTTTTAGATAAGCCTTTTCTGGACAAAAATAATTTTTCAGTTTTTCATTAGCAATCATCTAGGTGGACTGGTTGGGAACAACAAAATTGTATCATGGTTCGATTTCTACTTCTAGGGCTTTTTCACACACACACTATCGAGACTGTTTTCAGTTATTAATACAATTAGAGGGACTGAAAAGAAACTAGTAACCTGGTTCTCTTGGTGACATTTACTAGATGCGTGGTTACTGGAGAAAAACGTCTGAGTTGGGGTATCAATATATATATATATATATATATATGCAAAACCAATTCAAAAATGCAAAAGTTAGTGCATTTTAAAAAAATGTCAAAATAAATGGTTAACATATAAAATCAAAAAGAAAAGAAAAATGCTTGAATACCCAACGTATAAAGACCTTCCTTTGAGACCCGGTCTTAGTAAATGGAGGACCCAAACTTAAGAATGTTGGGGAACCGGTTCTATGATGACATTGATATCCTCTCTAGAGTACTGATACTTTAAAGTTGTCTCTCAATTCCACAAAAAGCCCAAAATAGTAGCTCTCAAACCAAAGTGTTAGAATTGCCCCACAGTTCACTTAAGGTTTCGATATGAAAATAATTTTCCTTCAGAATTGGCCTAAAGATTTACACTGTTTTTGCTTGAGGACAAGCAAAGGTTCAAGCATAGGGGAGTTTGATAAGTCTATTTTTAGAGTCTTTTTAATAGTTATTTTATTAAGTCTTTTTAGTATTTTAATTATAATTTTGATCTATTTTACTGCAAATGTTTACTTTTTATCTTCAGGTTTTATTTTGAAGCAATTTCGACTACTTCTGTCTCAGCAGGTTAGAATTCGACTGCATCTGTCTCCCAAAATTCGACAGCATCTTTCTCCCAGAATTCGACTGCATCTGTCAGAATTCGACTGCATCTGTCTTCCAGATTTCGACTGCTTCTGTCTCAGCAGGTCAGAATTCGACAGCATCTGTCTCCCAGAATTCGACAGCATCTGTCTCCCAGAATTCGACTGCATCTGTCAGAATTCGACTGCATCTGTCTTCCAGATTTCGACTGCTTCTGTCTCAGCAGGTCAGAATCCGACTGCATCTGTCTCCCAGAATTCGACTGCATCTGTCTTCCAGATTTCGACTGCTTCTGTCTTAGCAGGTCAGAATTCGACAGCATCTGTCTCCCAGAATTCAACAGCATCTGTCTCCCAGATTCGACAGCAACGCAAACTGGCGCAGAACTAGCGCAGGACAGGGCACCATGGGCGCCAAGGGCGCCAAAATACAGTCAAAATTGGCTGCGGCCACTTGTTGGTGGCTATCTTTGCCAACTTGATTTTTTTCACTTATTTTTGACTATTTTGCCCCTCCACTCAAGTGCTATGCCCACTTGCTCATGTGCTTTGTCCACTTGAGGATGGCTTTTTGATGACTACCTTGGCCAACTTGATTTGCCACTTTTTCCTCTTTTGGACCATTTTGCCCCTTATATTTTCCTATAAATAGAGGCTTGATCCTCACTTGTAACCAAGCTTGAATTTTGTTAGAAAATCAATGACAAGGTTTCCTCTAAGATTCATGACTTCAATTTACTCTTCATGCTCTTTATAATTCTTGTCTTTTAAATTCTTGCTATTTACTTTCTTGCCCTTTTACTTTCTCGCTCTTTTACTTTCCCGCTCTTTTATTTTCCCGCTATTTACTTTCTTGCCCATTTATTTTCCAAGTCATTTACTTTCCTTGCTATTTACTTTCTTGCCCTTTTATTTTCCAAGTCATTTACTTTCCTTGCTATTTAATTTCTTGCACCTTTATTTTCCAAGTCATTTACTTTCTTGCACTTTTATTTTCCAAGTCATTTACTTTCTTGCACTTTTATTTTCCAAGTCATTTACTTTCCTTGCTATTTACTTTCTTGCACTTTTATTTTCTTGTCATTTACAATTCCGCTATTTATGATTTTGCAATTTACCGCTTTCTTTTATTTCTCGCTATTTAACTTTATGTTTTCTTCTCTTATTTTCTTTTCTCCTCTTTTGTCTACAATGATCATGAGTGAGTAGACTTTACTAAAACATTCCTTCTTTCTAAAAACACTTTCTTTTCAGTTAATCAACTTTGAAAAATTAAATTGGTATTCACCTAGGCTCTCCCTGTGAATCGATAACTCTTTTATTACGCGATACGACTCGTGCACCTGCGAGGCTATCATTTTCGGAAGCCCTTGTCAGTGAACTGGGTTCCATTATCAGTGATTATTACCTCGGGGATCCCGAAGCTGGCCATAATATTCTTTTTGAAAAACTTGATGCAGTTCCTTGCGCTGATAATGGCTAGGGGCTCGGCGTCAATCCATGTTGTGGAGTAGTCTACAGCCACTATTAGGTACTTGATATGATCGGGGGCAGTCGGGAATGGCCCTAAGAGATCTATCCCCCACCACACGAAAGGCCACGGCGAGGTGAGACTAGTGAGCTCGGAAGGAGGTGTTACATGAACCTTGGCATGGACTTGACATTTCTTGCATTTTTTGACATAGTTTCTTGCATCAGTTTCCATGGTTGGCCAGAAATATCCTTCCCTTAAGGCTTTCCGAACTAGAGACAGTCCTCCAACGTGTTGTCCGCAGATCCCCTCGTGGATCTCGGCCAAGACATAATCTGCTTCCTCTCCTTCAACGCATTTTAATAATGGCGCGAAGAGGCTTCTTCTGTAGAGTGTTCCGTCGATTATGGAGAAAGACGAGGCCTTCCTCCTGATTAACTTGGCTTCGCGGGAGTCCGGAGGCTCGTCTCCCGACTAGATATACTCCATTATTGGTGAGATCAACCTTTGCTTTCCTCAACTACATTAATTGGAAAAGTGGTCTCCGGGTTGGGGAGAACGCTGGGTTTGCTTAGCGTTTCCTGGATTATTGATCGGTGATTTCCCGGAACTTTGGTGCTGGCGAGCTTGGAAAGAACGCCCGCTCTGATGTTTTCCGTTCTGAGAACGTGCTTAACCTCTGCAAACACGAAATAGGAAAGCAATTCCCGCACTCGGGTTAAATACTTCTGCAAGGTCGTATCTTTGGCTTCGTATTGCTTTTCGATTTGCGAGACTACCAACAACGAGTCCGTGTTTAAAGAGAGCCGAGTAACTCAGAGGTCTATGGCAAGTCAGAGTCCCGCTATGCATGCCTCGTATTCTGCCTGGTTGTTTGAAGTTGGGAAACCAAAAGTGAGGGATACCTCGATTACAACGCCCATCGGGCTTTCAAGCATTAGCCTTGCACCGCTCCCCTTTGGATTTGAGGATCCCTCTACATGCAGCATCCACAATTCACCTTCAGGGTCGGCCGGGGTCATTTCGGCGACAAAGTCGGCAAATATATGAGCTTTCATGGCCGGCATGGTCTCGTATTTGATGCCGAACTCAGAGAGTTCTGCTGCCCATTTAATCATTCGTCCTGCTAAGTCAGGTCGATGTAAGATCCGTCGGATCGGGTGATTCGTCCGTACCACGACCTGATGAGCGACGAAATAAGGTCGGAGGTGGCATGCCAAGATGAGTAGAGCAAAGGCGATTTTTTCTATTTTCTTGTATCTAACTTCTGATCCCTATAAATCTTTGCTCACAAAGTATACCGGACTTTGACCAGTCCCTGTTTCCCGAATGAGAACGGCGCCAATGGCTTCTTCCGAGATGGCTAAGTACAAGTATAAGGTTTCCCCCGGGTTTGGCCGAGTCAGGATTGGCGGCTCGGTCAAAGCCTTTTTAAGCTGGGAGAGGGCCCCGTCCCACTCCGGGGTCCATTCAAACTTTGCTTCCTTCTTAAGCAGTTTAAACAACTGGAGCGATTTGAACGCAGCATTGGAAATGAAACGAGATAGCGCATCGATCATCCCGTTAAGCTTTTGAAGCTCTTTCTTGGTAAACGGGGTGCGCATCTCTGTCACAGCCCGACATTTGTCCGGGTTGGCTTCAATGCCCCTCTCTGTCACAGCCCGACATTTGTCCGGGTTGTTTTTTCAGATTTCTGCGAAGATCTCTTCAAGGTCGGCTATTTGGAGGCTCTCACCTTCGCTTTTTGCAATCATGTCGCCGAGGTAGAATTTTACATTACGCCCGATTTGCTTTCGGAAAACCATGTTCATCATTCTTTGATAGGTAGCTCCCGCATTTTTTAAACCAAATGGCATAACCCGGTAACAGAAATTACCGCCGTCAGTCATGAAGGCTGTTTTTTTCTAGTCGGGAGGGAACATCGGAATTTAGTTATATCCAGAATAGGCATCCATAAAAGATAGTAAACGAAAACCTGAAGCATTATCGACGAGACGATCAATGCTAGGAACAGGAAAGGCGTCCTTTGGACAGGCCTTATTAGGATTGGTATAATCAACACACATTCGCCATTTTCCATTACTTTTCTTGACAAGTACAGGGTTGGAAAGCCAAGTTGTATACTTAACTTCCTTTGCAAAATCGGCTTTAATTAAATCATCAACGACCTTAGCTGTGGCAGCTGCTTTTTCCTTGCTTTGAGCTCTCTTGCGCTGGGCAACCCACTTAGCCCCGGGGGTAACAGCTAGCTGGTGACAGGCAACTTTCGGGGGAATCCCGGGCATGTCTTTCGCCGACCAGGCGAAGAGGTCGGCACGAGCCTTCAGGCATAAAGCGAGCTTTGCTTTAACTTCCTCAAAGAGGTCGGATCCGATCTTGACAGCTTGGGTTGGGTCGTCTCCCAACTGAACTTGCACGAATTCACCATCAGGTTGAGGTCGCCTGATTTCTTTCTTCAGCTCTCGGGTGAGATCGTCATCACTCTCCTCTTCGGAGCTGTTAAGGTCGTACCTCGCATCAAGATCTGTGACATTGACCTCAGCAGCACTGTTGTTTCTTCTCTTTTTGAGATCCTTCCGGGCTTCATCTTCTTCGAGGGGAACCCACTCCTCTGAGGCTCGCCTATCTTCTTTCATGTGTAGATAGAAGCATCTCAGGGCGGACTCTAGGTCGGCATCAAGGGTAATAACTTTGTTGCACAGAGAGTAAAATTTCATTTTCAGATGAACGGTTGAGGTTACAGCTCTGAGCCTTCCTAGAGTCGGCCTTTCGATAATACAGTTGTAGACCGAAGGGCATGACAAAACTAGGAATTTGGTCTTGACTGTCCTTTCCAACGGTTCTTCGCCGTAGGTGACCATTAATTCCAAATAGACGAGTGGTTTGGTCCGGGACCCATTGAAACCTGAAAGGTCAGATCCCCTGTAAGGGGTGAAGTCCTCCTTAGAGATTTGCAGCTTTCTCACAAGGTCGATAAAAATGATATCTGTCGAGCTTCCCGGATCGACAAGGACTCTTCTTATCTCGGTGGCCATGACAGCCCTGATCAAAAGAGGTACATGCTTGTTGGGTTTGCCATCTAGCAAGTCTTGATCGCCAAATGCCAAAAGAGGTCGGTCTGGGGTCAAAGTTACCGCCAAGGTGGAAGAAGCACTCATAATCTCATTCCACTTTCTTTTCATAGTCTTGCCTGAAGCTTCGACGGGGTATCCACCAGAGATGACCATCATTACCGGCTGACCTTTAGACTTCCGGAAATCGCGCTCGTCTTCCGAGCTTTCCTCTCTTTCTTGACGAGCCTTCCCCTTGTTTTTAGGGTCATCCTTCGTTTCTTTAACCTCTACCTCCTGCTGAGGTGCTTTGACCACATATTGATTCAATTTCCCTTTCTTGATCAGATGCTTAATGTCGTCTTTCAGAGCGTTGCAGCGATTGGTGTCATGTCCTTTACTTCGGTGATACAAGTAACGCCCAAATAATTTAATTATTTATTTAATTAAATTATTTAGGTATTTTATTAGTATAGTCATATTTAATAATTAATAAAATGATGTTTTATTTAAATTAGGGGGTGATGCTTAGTAATGAACGAGAGTGTTGGCTAGGGTTTAGTCATTTCGCATTTTTGGAGAAAAAGAAAGAAAGAATTGCGAAGAGAGGAGAGGAGAAAGGGGCGCGGCGAAACCAAGAGAAAGAGGAGAGGAGCTTTGTTGCTGTGGTTCTTTGGAGTCTTCGTGCAAGAGGATCACGTATTCGGCAAACCTAAGGTAAGGGTGGGTTCTACTTTATAATAGGGTGTATGATGGGGGTTATGTGGGAGATAGGACCTATGATGCTTCTTTGATCTTGTTGATGTTGATTTAGTGATGTTTGAAATGTACTCATGTTGAGTGATCATGGTGAAAATTTGGTGTTTGGTGTTTGGTGCGATTTGGCGTTGTTGTTTTGGTTGCTGATTTTGGCGCCCTAGGCGCCCTTCCATGGTGTTCTGTTTTGTTGTTGCTGAATGTGGCGCCTTAGGCGCCCAGTCATGATGTCCTGTTGTTGTTGTTGTTGTTGGAAGTGGCGCCATAGGCGCCCAGTGATGCTGTCTTGGTTGCTGGAGTTGGCGCCCTAGGCGCCCAGTGTGTTTCTGAGTTGCAGGAAATGGCGCCCTAGGCGCCCAGTGGTGATTGGTGCGTGTCTGTGTTGCTGTGAAGGGCGCCCTAGGCGCCCAGTATTTTCTGTGCATGTTGCTGATTTAGGCGCCCTGCTCCTGGGCGCCAGTTTCTGTGTTGCTGCTAGGCGCCCTGTTGCTGGGCGCCAAGTCTGATTGTGTTGCTGTGGTGTTAGGCGCCCTGTTGCTGGGCGCCAAGTCTGTTGTTGCCACTGTTGTTCTAGGCGCCAGTTCCTATTGTGATGTTGTTGCACTAGGCGCCCTGTTGCTGGGCGCCAGTTTCTGTTGTTGTTGTTGCCTGCTAGGCGCCCAGTTGCTGGGCGCCAGTTTCTTGTTGTGCTGCTGTCTCACTTGGCGCCCTGTTGCTGGGCGCCAGTTCCTGTTGTGATGTTGTTGCACTAGGCGCCCTGTTGCTGGGCGCTAGTTTCTGTTGTTGTTGTTGTTGCCTGCTAGGCGCCCAGTTGCTGGGCGCCAGTTTCTTGTTGTGCTGCTGTCTCACTTGGCGCCCTGTTGCTGGGCGCCAGTTTCTGTCTTGTTGCAGTTGCTGTCTTCTAAAAATATGTTGCTGTCACAGTTTCTGTTGTTGCTGTTTTTCACAAATAATGATGATGTCACAGTGAACAAAATGTTGCTGTTTTTCACAAATAATGTTGCTGTCACAGTGAACAAAATGTTGCTGTTTTTCACAAATAATGTTGCTGTCACAGTGAACAAAATGTTGCTGTTTTTCACAAATAATGTTGCTGTCACAGTGAACAAAATGTTGCTGTTTTTCTAAAAATAATGTTGCTGTCACAGTGAACAAATGTTGCTGTTTTTCCAAAAAAATTGATGTTGCTGTCATTGTTTTCACGTTGCTGTTTTATGGAAAATCACTGTTGCTGTCACCGTTTTCATGTTGCTGTTTTTATGGAAAATCACTGTTGCTGTCACTATTTTCATGTTGCTGTTTTTATGGAAAATCACTGTTGCTGTCACCGTTATTAAGCTGCTGTTTTAAAAGCTATTGTCGCTGTTGCTGTAAATTGGTATTGTTCCTGGTTTTGTCAATTGTCGATGTCTCGATGTTGTAAAATTGTCGTTGTCATAGAGGTTGTAATTTTATTGGTGTCCTTGGTGTCAGTGGTCGTTGGTCAAGTTGTTAGACTGTCTTATAGGTGTAGGTGTATTGGTGATGATTGGTGCTATTGGTGATGGTATAACAGGTGATGTGCCTATTTTATGGGCTAAGGTGAACAGGTGATGGGTCTATGGCCATTTATTGATGTTGGTGCTGATTGTGTCACATAGATGACTGTTGTTGTTGATTCACTTTGGTATGTTGTTCATGGTGTCGCATACATTTCATATGCATTATATTTTTGGTGATGAAGGCTTCGGCCTTGGAGCTATAGGTGATGATGGTGATGCTCATATAGGTGATGCTGCCCTTATTGGCTACTTTATTGGTGATGATTGGTACCACATGCATATACCCGTGGGTATGGGTTGCATCTCATATACTCACTCATGATGTTGGTGATAATTTTTGGTGATTTGCAATTTGATGTTGTTGTGAAGCGGTTGATATAGTTGTTGTGACTCTAGCATATTGCCTATCATATATGCTATTATAATGTTAGATATCTCACCCCTTCTGTTTGAATGTTACCCCTATGTTGGTAACGTGCAGGTGATTGCGAGTGAAGGCATGTCTACCTTCGCTAGTTGAGTCGGGTCGTCGCTCTGATACGTAGCACTCGGGGGGATGAACGCTAGTCATATTAGATGTCTTTAATATTTAATTTTTGAAGTTTTATGGTGATGTTATAATTATTTAATTGAACCTTGATTTTATTCCGCTGCTTGATGATGTTATGACGTGCTAGGTGTTGCACTGTTTTAATGGTGAAACTTTATTATTGGCGTGTGATGTTTAATGGTGTAAGTGTAGCATCCCTTGTGGGTGTATTGAAAACGTTTTGAAAACTCTAATTTTTGTCAGAAAATTTCCGGGTAGAAAAGGGGTGTTACATTAGTGGTATCAGAGCAGTTTCGGTCTGTCCGGCCAACTTGTCAAGTTATTGTGTCATTGACGATCAAGTATTGTCAATTAGTTCTAACTGTTGCTTATGATTGTAGTGATTAGTTGAGATGGCTGGGAGTAACGATGCTGCTATTGCTGCTGCGTTGGCTGCTATGGCTCAGACCGTGGAGGGTCAACAGAATGCTGGTGAGAATGCTGGGTCTCGGAGTTTGGATACCTTTCTGAGAGAGAACCCGCCTACCTTCAAGGGCAGGTATGATCCCGATGGGGCTTTAGCTTGGTTGAAAGAGATGGAGAGGATCTTTCGTGTGATGGACTGCACTCCGGCACAGAAGGTCCGTTATGGTACGCACATGCTGGCAGAGGATGTAACACCCCCTTCTAATTTACTACTATTTAATTGATAAAATCAGAGTTTTCAAAAAAAATAAAGAAAACAACCATGAGAGAGTGCTACATTTACTCCCTTTAAACCAAACAACATCAATGGCAAAATCCAACAACCAATAGTACGATACATAGCACCACAGTCAAGGGACGAGCCCACAATCACCTGTTTAATTTACATCAGCATGAATATAATCACCATGACAGCGGAATAACATCAAGTCTTGAACATACTCAATACATCACCAAATATCAGTTTAATAACATCAAAATAAAATAACAGGTAAACTAAGACGCCCCTCCCCGGTGCTACGTATCAGAGCCAGACACAACCGACTAGAAGAAGGTATGAGGATAACCTTCACTCGCTATCACCTGCACGTTGCCGACATGAGAAGCAACATAAAAGCAGTAGGGTGAGTCTCTTTACATAAATAATAGCATATAGGATAAGCATTATACTAGGGAAAGCAACTAGAAGCACCAATTCACAACGATATCAACATACGCCATTAGATTTACAATTACCAAGAAACATCACCGAATGTATGATTAGTGCATGAAATGCAACCCAACTCCACGGGCATATGCATGTGGATCCATCACCAAAATAAGCCTTGAGGGCACTCACCAATAATTTATAGGCTTAATTACAGTTTTGGTCCCCCTATTATGACCAATTCTCGATTTTGGTTCCTGAAGTTTTAATTTGACGATTTTGGTCCCCCTATTTTCCCACCCCACCCCATCCCACCCCACCCCACCCCACCCCACCCCACCCACCACCGACCCCACCCCACCACCGAATGAGATCTGCGATCTGCGAGAGCGAGAGCGAGAGAACGGGGAGACGAGAGCGACGAGCGACGAGCGAGAGCGAGAGCGACGGTGGTGAGAGGGAAAGGGAGAGCGACGGTGGTGAGAGGGAAAGGGAGAGCGACGGTGGTAAGATGCGAGGGAGAGAGAGAGGGGGAGGTGCGAAGGGGAGGGGGGAGGTGCGAAGGGGAGGAGGTGCGAAGGGGAGGAGGGGCGAAGGGGAAGGGGGAGGTGCGACGGTGAGAGGGAATCGGTGGTGAGTGGTTGTTGGATCTGCGAGCGAGGGGGTGGGAGAAGCGTGAGAGGATTCGAGGGGGTGGGAGGGGGGGAGGGGAAGAGGAACAGTGGAGGGGGAGGGGGGTTCACGGTGGTGGGGGGTGGGAGGGGGGAGGGGAAGAGGGTCACGAGGAAGAAGAAGGTGGGGGTGGGGGGTGGGGGGGGTGCCTACGTGGCAGTCCACGTGGGCTGCCACGTAGGATAAGTCAGTCAAAATTGGGGTGGGGGACCTTGATTTTTCAAATTGGGAAAATAGGGGGACCAAAATCGTCAAATTAAAAGATCAGGGACCAAAATCGAGAATTGGTCATAATAGGGGGACCAAAACTGTAATTAAGCCTAATTTATAATAAGGCCGAAGCCTACTCACCAATAAATGCACATGGTTTATGTGACGCCATGAACAATGCACCACAACACACCGTATTCACCCTAATGAGCAATAAGCATAATCTCCAATAATTAATAGACTCACCATTGCTATTAATTAGTTCACCATCACCAAAAGAGGTCATAGACCGATCACCAATAATTAATTTCACCATTAGATACAACACCAATAAACACACCTCCAAGTATAGCTCTAAGGCTAGCAATTAATCCTCTAATTACACCAACACCAATTAAATAGACTATTTTAAGTCATTGACACAGGACAGACAACAATAAGCAAAACTGCACTTAAACACCTCGGGCAACATCGGGCAGCACTGCGCCAGCAAACTGGCAGCATTGCGCCAAGACAGCAACACAACTAGGCAACACAGCAGCAAAAACTGGCGCAGAGGCAACCTGCGCCACATCTGGGCGCAACACAGACAGCAAAACTGGCACAGAGGCAACCTGCGCCACATCTGGGCGCAACACAGACAGCAAAACTGGCGCAGAGGCAACCTGCGCCACATCTGGGCGCAACACAGACAGCAAAACTTGCGCAGAGGCAACCTGCGCCACATCTGGGCGCAACACAGACAGCAACACAGACAGCAAAACTGGCGCAGAGGCAACCTGCGCCACATTTTGGGCGCAACACAGGCAGCAAGGGCACAGGCATGGCGCCCTACCCTGCGCCAAAACATCACCAGCACACACGCACAGGGACTGCCAAACTTGGCGCGCAGCACAAGGCGCAAGGGGCACGCCACATTTTGGCGCCCCACACCGAGACACACACGCACACGGGGCACGCCACATTTTGGCGCCCCACACCGGGACACCACAACACACACGGTACAAACAAGGAAACACGGGCATGCCATTTTGGCGCCCATACCGTGACACACTCCAAGCACACACAACATCACGACACACACCAACACACAATACGTCACACACCACACGCAACGCCACACTTTACACGCAACACGCCACCGCATGGGCATTGGCGCCTAGCCGTGGCTCACCCAAATAGCAACATAGTGGCACAACTCCTCAAACACCAATTTCAACACCAATTCATTTAGGCAATTTATCAAACACCTTGCAACCATCATGATTTCATACTTAGTTTCACTGAGACAATACATCAAACACCTTGCATACATAGTTCATATCATGTTCATTTCAACATCAAACAACATAGATTCATCAAATTGAATTCAAACATAATATCAACCATGAAATCAACACAATAATACACAACAATCAATCAATTAATTATCCTAGAACCTAACCCACATAGAAACCTCATCATATAGTCTATTATGAATGAAAGAAGAGCCCCCTAACCTTAGGAAGTTGAAGGAACTAAGCAAGACTCCTAGCAATCAACAAGAATCACCAACCAAGCACGCTTCTCTCCCTTTCCCCTTGGATTTCTTCACGCCAAGCCTCCTCTTCTTCTCCCCTTGAGCTTTCAGCCGCGCCCTCTCTCTCCCTCTTCTCACTTTCTATTTTTTTTCTTTCTTTGCACAAATGAGCACCTTCTCATAAGACCCCTAGGTTATTAGTTGAACTTGGGCCACTTAATGGATCATGGGCCTTTATTTACACCTCCCTACTTACTTAAACACTTCCTGAATAAAATAAAACTCCAAATTAATTAATTTACTTAAATAAATGTTGTAAGCCTTAAATAACTTAATTAAATGAATAATTAAATTATTTTGGGGCGTTACAACTCTCCCCCACTTAGAATATTTCGTCCTCAAAATTACCTGAATCAAACAACGCTGGATATGCTTCCCGCATCTTACTCTCCAACTCCCAAGTCATTCTTTCGCCGACTGCTCCCAACCAAACCACTTTCACCAAATTGATCTCTTTACCTCTTAAAACCTTCACCTCACGACCTTCAATTCTAACCGACATTGTCTCCACAGTGAGGTTCTCCCTCACCTCCACATCATCCATTTGAATCACATGAGATGGATCAGGAACATACTTCCGCAACTGAGATACATGGAACACATCATGCAAATTCGAAAGATTAGGTGGCAGAGCCACCAGATAAGCACCTTTCCCAACTCTCTCCAAAATCTGATACGGACCAATAAAACGAGGGGTTAACTTCTTAGACTTCAAGGCACGGCCAACACCGGTCACAGGAGTGACCCTCAAGAACACATGATCACCGGCTTGAAACTCCAAATCCTTCCTTCTCTTATCATGATAACTCTTTTGCCTACTCTGCGAAGCTTTCATCTTCTCACGAATCAACTTCACTTTCTCAGTGGTCTCACGAACAATCTCAGGTGCAAGCACCACACTTTCTCCCGATACATACCAACACAGAGGGGTCCTACACCTCCTACCATACAATGCTTCAAAAGGCGCCATCCCAATACTCGAATGAAAACTATTATTGTAAGTAAACTCTATCAATGGAAGATGAGAATCCCACGAACCTCCTTGCTCAAGAACACAAGCTCTCAACAAATCCTCTAATGACCGAATAGTCCTCTCCGTCTGACCATCTGTCTGCGGGTGATACGCTGAGCTCAACCTCAACTTAGAACCCAAAGCCTCTTGCAAACTTTTCCAAAACTCAGAAGTGAATCTAGGATCCCTATCAGATACAATACTCAGAGGAACACCATGCAACTTCACAATCGTCTTAATATAGATCTCTGCCAACTTCGAAACTGGATAAGTGATACTAATTGGCAAAAAGTGAGCAGACTTCCTCAATCTATCAACAATCACCCAAATAGCATCAAACCCCCTTACGGTATTAGGCAAACCAGTCACAAAATCCATAGAAATGCTATCCCACTTCCATTCTGGAATCTCCAACGGTTGCATCAATCCTGCAGGCTTCTGATGCTCAACCTTCGACTTTTGACAAGTCAAACAAGCATACACAAACTGAGCTACATCACGCTTCATACCGGGCCACCAAAACAACTTCTTCGGGTCTTGATACATCTTTGTGGCTCCCGGATGAATACTCAACTTACTTCGGTGACCCTCTTCAAGGATTGCCTTTTTAATCTCCTCATCACTAGGAATACAGATCCTCCCACGGTATCTCAACACGTCTTGCGCATCCAACTCATAGTCTTTACTTTCGGGGTGATCAATCCCAACCGCCAATTCAACTAGCTTAATATCTCGCTTCTGAGCTTCTCGAATGACATCCAAAAATTCATTATGGATCTTCAACAATCCCAATCTAACACTCTGAGGTGTTACTTCACAAACTAAGCTCATATCTCGGAACTACTCAATCAATTCAAGCTCTTTAACCATCATTGCTGACACATGCAAAGACTTCCGACTCAAAGCATCGGCTACAACATTAGCCTTTCCCGGATTCAAACTGAAATCATAATCCTTCAACAATCCCAACCATCTCCTTTGCCTCATGTTCAACTCCTTTTGATCAAACAGATATTGCAAACCTTTATGATCACTAAACACTTCAAATTTAGAACCATAAAGATAATGCCTCCAGATATTCAATGCAAACACAACTGCCGCAAGCTCTAAGTCATGCACCGGATAGTTCTTCTCATGAGTCCTCAACTGCCTAGACGCATAAGCAACTACCTTACCATTTTGCATAAGAACAGCTCCTAACCCCATCTTAGAAGCATCACAATACACCACAAAAGGTTCTCCTGGCTTAGGCAACGTCAAAATAGGAGACGTTGCCAACCTCCTCTTCAATTCATTGAAACTTTCTTCACAACGAGAATCCCAAACAAACGCCTTTCCTTTACAAGTCAACTGAGTTAGCGGGAGTGCCAACTTAGAAAACCCTTCAATAAACCTCCTATAATATCCAGCTAGCCCCAGAAAGCTTCTAATCTCTGTGACCGACTTAGGAGCCTCCCACTGCAACACGGCATCCACCTTGGATGGATCCACTGCAATACCATCACCAGAAATGATATGACAAAGAAAGCTTACTTCCTTCAACCAGAATTCACACGTAGATAGCTTAGCATACAACTTCCTATCCTTCAAGATCTCCAACACCAACCTCAAGTGCTCGGCATGCTCCTCCTCAGACTTAGAATAAACCAAGATATCGTCAATAAACACCACCACGAAACGATCTAGATACTCATGAAAGATATGATTCATATATTCCATGAATACCCCCGGAGCATTCGTAACGCCAAATGGCATCACCGAATACTCATAGTGACCATACCGAGTCCTAAACGCCGTCTTAGGAATATCTTCATCCTTCACCTTAATTTGATGGTAACCCGACCTCAAATCAATCTTACTAAACACGCGAGCCCCCACCAATTGATCCATCAAATCATCAATCCTTGGAAGCGGATACTTATTCTTAATCGTCACCTTGTTCAACTGCCGATAATCAACACAGAGCCTCATACTCCCATCTTTCTTCTTTACTAGCAACACCGGAGCTCCCCACGGCGACACGCTTGGCCTTATAAACTTCTTTTCAAGCAAATCCTCAAGCTACTTCTTCAGCTCAGACAACTCGGATGCAGACATCCTATAAGGTGCCATAGACACAAGTCTAGTACCAGGTACCAGATCAATAGCAAACTCCACTTCTCTCTCAGGTGGCACATCAGGAATTTCATCAGGAAACACTTCACAAAATTCACGCACCACTGGCAACTCATCAATCTTAGCTTGGCCGTCATCAGATAACGACGCCATCAAAGCAAACAGATTAACCTCCTCCTTCATTACTCTATGCAACTGACCAGCAGGCAACAAAACAGATTCCTCCTCAACCGAAGAAGAGAAACTCACAGACTTACTAAAACAATTGATATGAACATGGTTATTCACCAACCAGTCCATACCCAAGATAACATCTAATCCATCCAACGGCAAGCAAATCAAGTCAACAATAAACTCTTTACCGAAAACCGATAGAGGACACTTAGCACACACGAGAGAAGTAGTCACCGAACCCTTAGCTGGAGTATCGATAACCATTTCTCTCTTCATAGAAGATAAAACTAGATTCAACTTATCAGCACACACAGCAGCAATAAAAGAGTGCGTGGCACCGGTATCAACAATAGCAAGCAACGGGGTACCGTTAATGAAACACGTACCTCTGATCTCATTAGCCGCCTCAGATCCCGCAAGAGCAAATACTTTCCCACTAGCTTTCTCCTTCTTTGGCTTAGAACACTTGGTACTAATATGCCCCACCTCTCCACAGTTGTAGCAAACAACATCCTTCTTCTCACAATTAGCAGCTATATGACCTTCTTTGCCACATTTGAAACACTTGTTAACCGGGCAATCAACACTCTTATGTCCGGGGTTACCACACTTGTCGCACACAATGCCCATAGGAGCAAGTTGAGCAAGGTGATTGCCCGGACATAAGAGTGTTGAAAGAAAACAACCACGAGAGAGTGCTACATTTACTCCCTTTAAACCAAACAACATCAATGGCAAAATCCAACAACCAATAGTACGATACATAGCACCACAGTCAAGGGACGAGCCCACAGTCACCTGTTTAATTTACATCAGCATGAATATAATCACCATCACAGCGGAATAACATCAAGTCTTGAACATACTCAATACATCACCAAATATCAGTTTAATAACATCAAAATAAAATAACAAGTAAACTAAGACGCCCCTCCCCGGTGCTACGTATCAGAGCCAGACACAACCGACTAGAAGAAGGTATGAGGATAACCTTCACTCGCTATCACCTGCACGTTGCCGACATGAGAAGCAACATAAAAGCAGTAGAGTGAGTCTCTTTACATAAATAATAGCATATAGGATGAGCATTATACTAGGGAAAGCAACTAGAAGCACCAATTCACAACGATATCAACATACGCCATTAGATTTACAATTACCAAGAAACATCACCGAATGTATGATTAGTGCATGAAATGCAACCCAACTCCACGGGCATATGCATGTGGATCCATCACCAAAATAAGCCTTGAGGGCACTCACCAATAATTTATAATAAGGCCGAAGCCTACTCACCAATAAATGCACATGGTTTATGTGACGCCATGAACAATGTACCACAACACAACGTATTCACCATAATGAGCAATAAGCATAATCTCCAATAATTAATAGACTCACCATTGCTATTAATTAGTTCACCATCACCAAAAGAGGTCATAGACCCATCACCAATAATTAATTTCACCATTAGATACAACACCAATAAACACACCTCCAAGTATAGCTCTAAGGCTAGCAATTAATCCTTTAATTACACCAACACCAATTAAATAGACTATTTTAAGTCATTGACACGGGACAGGCAACAATAAGCAAAACTGCACTTAAACACCTCGGGCAACATCGGGCAGCACAGCGCCAGCAAACTGGCAGCATTGCGCCAAGACAGCAACACAACTAGGCAACACAGCAGCAAAAACTGGCGCAGAGGCAACCTGCGCCACATCTGGGCGCAACACAGACAGCAACACAGACAGCAAAACTGGCGCAGAGGCAACCTGCGCCACATCTGGGCGCAACACAGACAGCAACACAGACAGCAAAACTGGCGCAGAGGCAACCTGCGCCACATCTGGGCGCAACACAGACAGCAACACAGACAACAAAACTGGCGCAGAGGCAACCTGCGCCACATTTTGGGCGCAACACAGGCAGCAAGGGCACAGGCATGGCGCCCTGCCCTGCGCCAAAACATCACCAGCACACACGCACAGGGACTGGCAAACTTGGCGCGCAGCACAAGGCGCAAGGGGCACGCCACATTTTGGCGCCCCACACCGAGATACACACGCACACGGGGCACGCCACATTTTGGCGCCCCACACCGGGACACCACAACACACACGACACAAACAAGGCAACATGGGCATGCCATTTTGGCGCCCATACCGTGACACACTCCAAGCACACACAACATCACGACACATACCAACACACAATACGTCACACACCAAACGCAACGCCACACTTCACACGCAACACGCCACAGCATGGGCATTGGCGCCTAGCCGTGGCTCACCCAAATAGCAACATAGTGGCACAACTCCTCAAACACCAATTTCAACACCAATTCATTTAGGCAATTTATCAAACACCTTGCAACCATCATGATTTCATACTTAGTTTCACTGAGACAATACATCAAACACCTTGCATACATAGTTCATATCATGTTCATTTCAACATCAAACAACATAGATTCATCAAATTGAATTCAAACATAATATCAACCATGAAATCAACACAATAATACACAACAATCAATCAATTAATTATCCTAGAACCTAACCCACATAGAAACCTCATCATATAGTCTATTATGAATGAAAGAAGAGCCCCCTAACCTTAGGAAGTTGAAGGAACTAAGCAAGACTCCTAGCAATCAACAAGAATCACCAACCAAGCACGCTTCTCTCCCTTTCCCCTTGGATTTCTTCACGCCAAGCCTCCTCTTCTTCTCCCCTTGAGCTTTCGGCCGCGCCCTCTCTCTCCCTCTTCTCACTTTCTATTTTTTTTCTTTCTTTGCACAAATGAGCACCTTCTCATAAGACCCCTAGGTTATTAGTTCAACTTGGGCCACTTAATGGGTCATGGGCCTTTATTTACACCTCCCTACTTACTTAAACACTTCCTGAATAAAATAAAACTCCAAATTAATTAATTTACTTAAATAAATGTTGTAAGCCTTAAATAACTTAATTAAATGAATAATTAAATTATTTTGGGGCGTTACAGAGGAGGCCGATGACTGGTGGTTAGAGGCTAGGCAGAGATTGGAGACTGCAAACGAAGAGATCACTTGGGCTGTTTTCCGCAGAGAGTTTATGAGGAAGTATTATCCGGAGGATGTCCGAGGTAAGAAAGAGATTGAGTTCCTGGAGCTGAAACAAGGGAATATATCCGTGACAGGGTATGCTGCTAAGTTCGTGGAATTAGCGAAATTTTACCCGCACTACGGTGAGGCTACTGCTGAGTTTTCCAAGTGCATTAAGTTTGAAAATGGGCTGCGTCCTGAGATTAAGAAGGCGATTGGTTACCAGAAGATCCGTGTTTTCTCCGACTTGATTGATAGCTGCATAATTTATGAGGAAGACAACAATGCTCACTACAAGATTATGAATGAGAAGAGGAGCAAATTTTAGAGTCGTGGTAAACCGTATGATGTTCCTGCTGGTAAGGGTAAACAGAAGGCTGTTGTTGGCAAGAAGACTAGTGGGGGAGATGCTCCTGCTAGCCTTGTATGTTACAAATGTGGCAAAGCTGGTCACAAGAGTAACGTGTGCAAAGCTGAAGTGAAGAAGTGTTACCGTTGTGGTAAGGAGGGTCATGTGGTGGCTGAGTGTGAGCGTAAGGAGGTGGTCTGCTACAACTGTGGTGAAGGAGGGCACATTAGTACTCAGTGTCCGAAGCCGAAGAAAGAAAGGTCCAGTGGAAAAGTGTTCGCTTTAGCAGGTGAAGAGCCTACTGAAGATGATGGACTTATTAGAGGTACGTGCTTTATTAATGGTACTCCTCTAAAATCTAATGTTGATACTGGTGCTACTCATTGCTTTATTGCTGCTGATTGTTGTAAGAAATTGGGTCTTGTATTGTCTGCTATGAATGGAGAGATGGTTGTCGACACTCCAGCTAAGGGGTCGGTAACTACTTCTCTAGTGTGTTCTCAGTGTCCCTTGTCGATCTTCGACAGAGACTTTGTTGTGGATTTTGTTTGTTTGCCGTTGAGCGGATTGGATGTAATCTTGGGTATGAACAGGTTAGAGCATAACCATGTTCATATTAATTGTCGTAGCAAGTCGGTGAGTTTTGAAGGGGAAGAGTCTGGTCTGTTATCCGCTATTCAGTTGCGGAAGTTGATGAACGAAGGAGTTCAGTTATTCTCGCTGATGGCGTCGTTGTCTGTCGAGAATCATGCTATCATTGAAGAGTTGCAGGTGGTGCGCGAGCTTCTTGATGTTTTCCCTGATGAGATTCCAAGTGTACCGCCAGAGAGGGAAGTTGAATTCTCTATTGATCTTGTACCTGGTACCAGACCTGTTTCTATGGCACCGTACAGGATGTCTGCATCCGAATTGTCGAGAAGAAGCAACTTGAGGATCTGCTCGAGAAGAAGTTTGTGAGGCCGAGCGTATCGCCGTGGGGAACTCCTGTGTTGTTAGTAAAGAAGAAGGATGGTAGTATGAGACTCTGTGTGGACTATCGACATTTGAATAAGGTAACAATTAAGAACAAGTATCCACTTCCGAGGATAGACGATTTGATGGATCAGTTAGTGGGTGCTCAAGTATTCAGTAAGATTGATTTGAGGTCGGGTTATCATCAGATCAAGGTGAAGGACGAAGATATTCAGAAGACGGCTTTCAGAACCCGTTATGGTCATTATGAGTATTCGGTGATGTCGTTCGGTGTTACCAACGCACCAGGAGTATTTATTGAATATATGAATCGTATTTTTCATACCTACTTAGATCGGTTTGTGGTGGTATTCATCGATGACATTCTGATTTACTCTAAAATGGAGGAAGAGCATGCAGAGCATCTGAGGGTAGTATTGGAGGTACTGAAGGAAAAGAAGCTGTATGCGAAATTGTCAAAGTGTGAGTTCTGGTTGAAGCAAGTGAGTTTTCTCGGTCATGTCATTTCTGGTAATGGTATTGCGGTGGATCCGTCGAAAGTAGAAGCAGTGTTGAGTTGGGAGGCTCCGAAGTCGGCAACGGAAATTAGAAGCTGATCGTACCTGATCAATACGATGGGTTGCTGTTGTCAGTTGATGTCGCTCGGTCGCTGGGATGAAGGACCGAGTTCTGGGCCGCACGCGGGTGGTACCTGCAAAGGCACTCCAACGCTCAAGTCAGAGGTGCTTCAACGGGTAGGGTCACAAGGTGAGTAAAACATACCTGAAGCCACATGCTGGTGTGGTATATATAACGTTGGCGTTCTAGCTGTTGCGGTTTTTGCGGGGCCGGCCGCATCTTGCGGAGCAAGCTAGATATTGGGCTGCGATGGGCCTACTGCACGAAAGTGGCCTTCGAGCCCACTCCAGAACAGAAGCTTTTTGGGATTGGCCGGCTATTATAGAAGATTCATTGAAGGTTTTTCTAAGTTAGTACTTCCGTTAACTCAGTTAACCTGCAAAGGAAAGGCTTTTGTTTGGGACGCCCGTTGTGAAGAAAGTTTCGTGGAATTGAAGAAGAGATTGACAACGTCTCCTGTCTTGACGTTGCCCAATCCGGAAGGGTCGTTTGTGGTGTATTGCGATGCTTCGAAAATGGGTTTAGGTGGTGTGCTTATGCAAGACGGGAAGGTTATTGCGTGTGCGACGAGGCAGTTAAGAGTTCATGAGAAGAATTATCCTACTCATGACTTGGAGTTAGCTGCAATGCTCTTTGTGCTGAAGATTTGGAGGCACTATCTCTATGGTTCTAGATTTGAGGTGTTTAGTGACCATAAGAGCTTGAGGTATTTGTTTGACCAGAAGGAGTTGAATATGAGGCAGCGGCGATGGTTGGAGTTGTTAAAGGACTATGATTTCGGTTTGAACTATCATCCAGGCAAAGCTAATGTCGTGGCTGATACTTTAAGCCGGAAGACTTTGCATATGTCGGCAATGATGGTTAAGGAGTTAGAACTGATAGAGGAATTCAGAGATATGAGTCTGGTTTGTGAAGTGACACCTCAGAGTGTTAAGTTAGGGATGTTGAAGATTGGTAATGATTTTCTGAACAGCATCAGAGAAGCCCAGAAATCAGATGTTAAATTGGTAGACCTGACGGTTGGGATTGATCATTCTGAGAATGAGGACTTCAGGTTGGATTCTCAAGATGTGTTGAGGTTCCGTGGTAGGATTTGTATTCCTGATGATGTAGATATGAAGAGAGCCATTCTTGAAGAGAGTCACAGAAGTAAGTTAAGTATTCATCCGGGAGCTACAAAGATGTATCAAGACCTGAAGAAGTTGTTTTGGTGGCCTGGTATGAAGCGAGATGTGGCGCAGTTCGTTTATGCATGTTTGACTTGCCAGAAGTCAAAGGTTGAGCATCAGAAGCCTGCTGGACTGATGCAACCGTTAGAAATTCCAGAGTGCAAATGGGATAGCATTTCGATGGACTTTGTGACGGGATTGCCTAATACTGCGAAAGGGTATGATGCAATTTGGGTGATTGTTGACAGGTTAACAAAATCGTCTCATTTTATCCCTATCAGCATCACGTATCCGGTGTCGAAGTTGGCGGAGATTTATATCTGGGAGGTTGTGAAGCTTCATGGAGTTCCTGCGAGTATTGTTTCGGATAGAGATCCGAGGTTCACTTCAGATTTCTGGAAGAGTTTGCAAGAGAAGTTGGGGTCTAAGTTGAGGTTGAGTTCAGCATATCATCCTCACTGTATAGGGATGGCACCTTTTGAAGCATTATATGGTCGGAAGTGTAGAACCCCACTGTGTTGGTATGAGTCTGGAGAGAGTGTGGTGCTTGGACCGGAGATTGTTCGAGAGACAACTGAAAAAGTGAAGTTAATTCGTGAGAAGATGAAGGCTTCGCAGAGTCGACAGAAGAGTTATCACGACAAGCGGAGGAAAGATTTAGAGTTTCAAGCGGGTGAGCATGTATTTTTGAGAGTCACTCCAGTGACCGGTGTTGGACGTGCTTTGAAGTCGAAGAAGCTCACTCCTCGTTTCATTGGTCCTTATCAGATTTCGGAGAGAGTCGGGAATGTTGCATATAGAGTGGCTTTACCGCCTAACCTTTCGAATTTGCATGACGTGTTTCATGTGTCGCAACTTCGGAAGTATATTTCGGACCCATCTCATGTAATCCGCATGGATGATGTGGAGGTACGGGATAATCTCACGGTGGAGACGATGTCTGTACGGATCGAAGGTCATGAGGTGAAAGTTTTAAGAGGCAAGGAGATTGCGTTGGTGAAGGTAGTCTGGCTAGGAGCTGCCGGAGAGAGCATGACGTGGGAGCTGGAGAGCAAGATGCGGGAATCCTATCCCGAGCTGTTTGAATCAGGTAAATTTCGAGGACGAAATATTCTAAGTGGGGGAGAGTTGTAACGCCCAAATAATTTAATTATTTATTTAATTAAATTATTTAGGTATTTTATTAGTATAGTCATATTTAATAATTAATAAAATGATGTTTTATTTAAATTAGGGGGTGATGCTTAGTAATTAGCTGAGTAGTAGACGGGGGCCCGTGATCCAAGAGCCCAAGGCCTAGGCGCATGAAGGAGAGTGTTGGCTAGGGTTTAGTCATTTCGCATTTTTGGAGAAAAAGAAAGAAAGAATTGCGAAGAGAGGAGAGGAGAAAGGGGCGCGGCGAAACCAAGAGAAAGAGGAGAGGAGCTTTGTTGCTGTGGTTCTTTGGAGTCTTCGTGCAAGAGGATCACGTATTCGGCAAACCTAAGGTAAGGGTGGGTTCTACTTTATAATAGGGTGTGTGATGGGGGTTATGTGGGAGATAGGACCTATGATGCTTCTTTGATCTTGTTGATATTGATTTAGTGATGTTTGAAATGTACTCATGTTGATTGATCATGGTGAAAATTTGGTGTTTGGTGTTTGGTGCGATTTGGCGTTGTTGTTTTGGTTGCTGATTTTGGCGCCCTAGGCGCCCTGCCATGGTGTTCTGTTTTGTTGTTGCTGAATGTGGCGCCTTAGGCGCCCAGTCATGATGTCCTGTTGTTGGTGTTGCTGGAAGTGGCGCCCTAGGCGCCCAGTGATGCTGTCTTGGTTGCTGGAGTTGGCGCCCTAGGCGCCCAGTGTGTTTCTGAGTTGCAGGAAATGGCGCCCTAGGCGCCCAGTGGTGATTGGTGCGTGTCTGTGTTGCTGTGAAGGGCGCCCTAGGCGCCCAATATTTTCTGTGCATGTTGTTGATTTAGGCGCCCTGCTCCTGGGCGCCAGTTTCTGTGTTGCTGCTAGGCGCCCTGTTGCTGGGCGCCAAGTCTGTTGTTGCCACTGTTGTCCTAGGCGCCCTGTTGCTGGGCGCCAGTTCCTGTTGTGATGTTGTTGCACTAGGTCGCCCTGTTGCTGGGCGCCAGTTTCTGTTGTTGTTGTTGCCTGCTAGGCGCCCTGTTGCTGGGCGCCAGTTTCTTGTTGTGCTGTTGTCTCACTTGGCGCCCTGTTGCTGGGCGCCAGTTTTTGTCTTGTTGCTGTTGCTGTCTTCTAAAAATATGTTGTTGTCACAGTTTCTGTTGTTGCTGTTTTTCACAAATAATGTTGCTGTCACAGTGAACAAAATGTTGTTGTCACAGTGAACAAAATGTTGCTGTTTTTCACAAATAATGTTGCTGTCACAGTGAACAAAATGTTGCTGTTTTTCACAAATAATGTTGCTGTCACAGTGAACAAAATGTTGCTGTTTTTCACAAATAATGTTGCTGTCACAGTGAACAAAATGTTGTTGTTTTTCTAAAAATAATGTTGTTGTCACAGTAAACAAATGTTGCTGTTTTTCCAAAAAAATTGATGTTGCTGTCACTGTTTTCACGTTGCTGTTTTATGGAAAATCACTGTTGCTCTCACCGTTTTCATGTTGCTGTTTTTATGGAAAATCACTGTTGCTGTCACTGTTTTCATGTTGCTGTTTTTATGGAAAATCACTGTTGCTGTCACCGTTTTTAAGCTGCTGTTTTAAAAGCTATTGTCGCTGTTGCTGTAAATTGGTATTGTTCCTGGTGTTGTCAATTGTCGATGTCTCGGTGTTGTAAAATTGTCGTTGTCATAGAGGTTGTAAATTTATTGGTGTCCTTGGTGTCGGTGGTCGTTGGTCAAGTTGTTAGACTGTCCTATAGGTGTAGGTGTATTGGTGATGATTGGTGCTATTAGTGATGGTATAACAGGTGATGTGCCTATTTTATGGGCTAAGGTGAACAGGTGATGGGTCTATGACCATTTATTGATGTTGGTGCTGATTGTGTCACATAGATGACTGTTGTTGTTGATTGACTTTGGTGTGTTGTTCATGGTGTCGCATACATTTCATATGCATTATATTTTTGGTGATGATGGCTTCGGCCTTGGAGCTATAGGTGATGATGGTGATGCCCATATAGGTGATGTTGCCCTTATTGGCTACTTTATTGGTGATGATTGGTACCACATGCATATACCCGTGGGTATGGGTTGCATCTCATATACTCACTCATGATGTTGGTGATAATTTTTGGTGATTTGCAATTTGATGTTGTTGTGAAGCGGTTGATATAGTTGTTGTGACTCTAGCATATTGCCTATCATATATGCTATTATAATGTTAGATATCTCACCCCTTCTGTTTGAATGTTACCCCTATGTTGGTAACGTGCAGGTGATTGCGAGTGAAGGCATGTCTACCTTCGCTAGTTGAGTCGGGTCGTCGCTCTGATACGTAGCACTCGGGGGGATGAACGCTAGTCATATTAGATGTCTTTAATATTTAATTTCTGAAGTTTTATGGTGATGATAAAATTATTTAATTGAACCTTGATTTTATTCCGCTGCTTGATGATGTTATGACGTGCTAGGTGTTGCACTGTTTTAATGGTGAAACTTTATTATTGGCGTGTGATGTTTAACGGTGTAAGTGTAGCATCCCTTGTGGGTGTATTGAAAACGTTTTGAAAACTCTGATTTTTGTCAAAAAATTTCCGGGTAGAAAAGGGGGTGTTACAATACCGGCAGTACTTATTAGATCGCTGCCCCGGTCTGTGCGGGAGTGGATCAGGGAATTTAACTTCCTTAAATTCCGCATTCATGCATTTTGCTAAAATTCTATCTCTTGTTTCGTTAAGATCGGAATAATGCTGGTGACGGTTGTGAGACCTGAGTTTACTATCGTTCCGGGCCTCCTTCTCATTCCGAGGCTTGATCATTCCAGGGTCGGCGTCCGACTTTCTCGTAACCGCTCCTTCTTCGTGGTCGATGTACTTCTGAGATCGCTGGAGGAACTCGGCAAGCGACTCG
Source organism: Astragalus membranaceus (assembly GCA_039519185.1). Classification (NCBI taxonomy): domain Eukaryota; kingdom Viridiplantae; phylum Streptophyta; class Magnoliopsida; order Fabales; family Fabaceae; genus Astragalus; species Astragalus membranaceus. The sequence continues at coordinate 52,415,542 of CM076850.1, forward strand.
GTTTGATTTACTCCGACGTCGATTTGGATAAGACTTCCTTCTCGAAGACCGGCTTCCATGAAGAAAAGTAGGAAAGAGTCATCGAGGTTCCGGACCTGAGCGATTTCCTTATTGAACCTCTCAATATAGTCCCGGCGAGACTCGCTCTCCCCCTGCCGAATTGCTTGCAAAACTTTTCGAGATTTCGACTTCATTTTGGAGTGGGTGAAATGGGCAGAAAATAACTTGGCTAGCTGGTCCCGAGAGAATATTGAGTTCAGCTTGAGGGCTCTGAACCAGTCCAAAGCCAACTTCTCAAGAGTGAGGGGAAAAATCCGACATTTGATTTCCTCTGGGACGTTCCGATATTGCATCATTATATCGAATTAATTGAGATGGCGATCAGGATCACCAGTCCCATCATGCATCTTTAAGCCTTCAGGGGGTTTCTCAAGGTGCTTTGGCTCCGGAAAGTAGTCGATTTTGGTCATGAAAAATCCTTTCCATACTGTCGATCTCTCCCTCAGAGGAGCTCGCTGGTTCAGGCGCCTAACAGGGGACCTTCGAGAGTGAGGGCGCCGACGTTCATGGCTCGGGGATCTTTCCCGGCTTATAGAGCGTTGCATCGGAGAAGAGGACGCGAAGGACGAGCTTCGGCGAGGAGAATCCTCAGGATAATAACTGTCGTCCTGTGTCTCGCTTGGGGGAGTTCCAGATCCCCGTCTTCCTTTCTGGCGAGGTGGTGAACGGTGGTGGTGCCTCCTCCATGCTGGAGATCGGTGACACCTTTGACTAGACGTTCTTCTGCTGGGAGAATGGTTTTGAGGAGAGGACCGATCTGGGATGTCGAGAGCTCGGATCTCGGCAATTTTAGCTTCCAGTTGGGAGTAGCGCTGACTCCTCTGCTGGTCAGCCTCGGTCTGTCTTGTCAGCAGCTGGACGAGCTGTTGAACAGCGTCGACCAGCACCTGGACAGTCTGGGGAGGAGGTGGAAGTTGGTTCCTGGCGGAGCTTATGGGAACCATTGCTCTGGACGAGTTGTGGTCGTGGGCCGAGCTACGGGGCAGAGTGACTGCTATACCTTCGAGTGTTTCCTGCTGTTGATCGGGTCTCACTATAACACTTGAGACGTTCCTCTGACGTAACACTGGAGCCATCGCTGACCAAGGAGATGGGGGAGGGACTAGAGTATAAGAGCTCCCACTGTGGTCGCCAATGTTCCGTACCGTATCTCTGAGCTGGTATCCGATCTTAGATACCAAGTCCGGTCCGAGATAGTTGGTGGCTATGTTCTTGGTCAATCTGAGTTTGAGCTCCGACCCGAGGTGGAGTGGTACCTGCAATAACACTCCGACGCTCCAGTCAGTGAGTGGGTCAATTGCAAGTGAGAGAATTGGAAAGTGTGTACCTTTAATACTAGCATTGAATGCTTATTTATAGGTTTTGGGAATCAACGGGAACCATTGGATGTAGGTATTTGAACCTCACCATTGATTAGTAAAGTTGCCTTTGGTATTGGGCCATAGTGCACAATGTTGTAGTGGGACAATCCATAGCAATATATATAGTAAACGATTTTCACATATTCCAGATGAATTGAGCCTTAATACTGAACCAAAATTTCCTTTTATTAATTCCAAAAAAAAAAATTCCTTTTATTAATGTTGTTGAATCAAGAGGGATAAGGAACATAAAAATATTGGGATCGGAAAATGTAAAACATCATGGGATGGAATCTATGGGGCAAGACCCAATGGCCAAAAAGCTAAAAAGGAGGTGGTAGTCACTTATTCGTAGCGGATGGAACAATATAAATATGTGTGAGGGAGTCACTTATTTGCACTGGCTTTTTTGTAAATTGTTCCGAGAACCGACCTTAACATCGTTATTCTGTGCCTTGGTCTCTGAGCTTCCCGTTCAACTTACTGTGGCGAGGGTCTCTGCCTTTCAGTTTATTGAGGTCGTCAGAGCACGCGAACAAGTTCAGCTTCGCCGAGCTTTCGGTTTCCGAGGTTAGTGTGCTTCCACTATTTGTTTTTCTTTTTGCCTTATGTTTTAGCCGGTATTCCTGTTTGCACGTTTTCATAAATACAGAGTGGGGGTCGTCAGGTCGGGTTTCGACTTGGTTGTGGACCCACTGTTTCGCACTTAAACTTGATTTGGTATAAACCGGGTATCTTCTATGCGCAATTGTAGAGAGTAATCTCTCGAGTTGAGTAGGACCATAATGGGTTATAAAGCTCTAATACTGCTGCATGTCTAAAACTGGATTCGAGCCCAGTACCTTAATTAAGCTGGAAGATACTTTTACCTGATTCAAGTGCTCTATATAGTGTCTAGTTTCTTATTCATGCCTACATTTTATTTCAATTTGCTGTATAATATTGACTTGGAACAATTTTTTCTCATGGTGGGGCTACAGATATGTTTTGACAAGTAAATGTGAAATCATGTGTAATCTCTCTCTCTCTCTCTCTCATGTGAAATGATCATGTTAAGTGATCTAAAAAGTGTTCCAACTTTCGATAATTAGTATTATTTATTCTAGTTTCCCAAGGAGTAAAAATGGAAGGCAAAAAGGAGAGAAACAAGGGGACACTAGCTATTTAAATATTGATCGAAAACCCTGAATGTAAAGACAGGAAATGAAAAGTTCCTCGATCCAACCAATGTGAGGAGGCAATGGCATTCTTGATTTTGGTTAATGTTTCACTTTTACATATCCCCTCTAATGAATCTAATGCCATTTTTTAGAATTAAAATCCTAATTTTGGACTCTCTTTCTAAGGTTAGATGTGATTTTTATCCCCCAAAACATGTTAATGTTTACTCTTTAGATTTGATCAAAAAAAGTTGTCAACTTTCAGATAGACCTTCATTATCTGAAAAATAAAATTTAGAGACAAAATTAGAAAAATTCATCTTTAATTTTGTCTTTATATTGAAACGGTAAACACAATAGAAGTTGTCTCTTGAATTCATTCTAAATTGAAGTTGAAAATTGAAGCTGAAAATTGAAGCTTTTGTTTCCAAACTTGATTTTTCTCCTCAAATTGGATGCATATTCTCTAGTCCAATTTATTATTTGCCTCATTTTTATGTAAATATATATAAATATAAATCACCTTAAACTCAACTCGCTTTGAATCACAATTAATTATTGAAAATAAATTTACTTAAAATATGTTTAAACCAACAAAAAACTTTTTTAGGCTATCATATTATTAATGCACAGTATCCATTGGTCGTTACCAATTTTTGCTAGGGAACATAGCTGGTATACTCGATTTTGTTGGTCCGTGTAGTTCACCTCTATTAATAGAATTTTTACCACACCAAAAATTTGAACTTAAGACCTTGAGATGAAGCAAACTTTATTGATTAAACAACAAATAATTAAACAAACACAAGGCTGTTTTTTGAGGCATTAAAAATTAAAAATCATATTTAAGTGTATATATCTACGAAGAAGGATTTGTGTCCCTTGTCGTTTGGACTCCTGGGAAGGTGGGACCCAATAAACTGACATGTCAGTAGGAAGGGACAAAAGAGAGGAGGACACCATATCTTTGTTATCTTCCCATTACTTGTTCCACCCCCTACAACTCCATGTTCCGCAAAACAACCTCTTGTTCTTCCTCAAGTTATTGCATTTAATGCACATTTATTACCCTTTTTAGTACAAATACTTGTGCTATTGTAACTGCAATTTCCTCATCTCATCTCACAACAAATCAAGTATCCTAACATGTCAACTCATGCGTATCTTTTTGTTTTGTTTTTGTGCATTTCATTGCATGCATGCAATGCCCGGCATCTCAATCCTCTAGATAAGAAGAAGCTGGAGAAGAAACCCCAATTGTCTATCAAGGTTCGTAATGCATAAATGTTTTTTAATTACACACTTTTTTGTTAATTTCTCATGTACACGACCCTCATTCTTAAAGCTTCTTATTAGAAATATAGATTTAGTTAGGGGCTGTTGCAATTGTTACGAATTAGTTAGCCTTTTCTTTAGTTTGTTAAGCTCGTATATCTTTTTTCAATCATAATTATTCCTTTTGAGAAATTCTCTCATTCAAGCTCTCTAGCATATTTCAGATATGAGAAAGATTTTCTTCTATATGATCATGTAATTTCTAACATGGTATGAGAACCTCTAACTAAATCTATATTTCTAATACTTCTGTTTACACCGACATCAGTCTGTCTTGATAAAGTTTAAATAGGGACGAAAATGTGGAGATGAAAAAAGTCAAAATCCATCTATAATATTAGGGACGCATAATTTGAAGACCAATAATATGTCCCTAATTTTTGTCACAATTTCAACTTTTTATAGTTTCGTTTTTTAAAAAGGCAAAATATATATTATATATAAGCTGTGTATTCAAGGAACTCAGTATCCTCTAGTTGTATGGAACACTGTCATGTACTTGACTATGGATTTATATATATACTTGATGCAGATTGATTATAGAAATGGATTTGATTCTTCTCCAAAGAAGCTTAATGAAGGATTTGATTCTGAGAAGACAAAAAACAGAAGCACTAACAAGAGGGTGGGAAAATCTAGAGTTTCTTCACAAGCTGAATCTCTTGTTTCAGTTTCATGGCGTGTGCCTCACAACAAGAACAAGAAACGAAGTCAGAAACATATTCCTTGGTTTACCTTGGATTATTCACCACCTAAGACACATCCTCCATCTCACAATTAATTAACCAAAAATGTACTGTCACTATGTCACCCTTAGCTAGTGAGTAGAAGGATAACACTCAGCCTCTCATCTCATCTCACTAGCATATATGAATGACTACACAAAATGACTGTCTTCTTATATATATAATTAAACATGTTTACTATTTAATCATGATTACTATTTCTATCCCTCAATTCATGGTAACTTCTTCATCATAATTCTGCTTAATGAAGACCAGTTAAGGTTTTATATTAACGTCTTAATTATATTGCGAATCATTGTGGTCCAATACAGTCGATTACCTAATTGCAGTTGCAGAAACATCAAAAACAAAAACAATGATGCCATGCCCAGGATGCTGCATGGCAGAAGCATACCTTTTCTAAAAATTCCGATGAACATTTAAGGTTTCTCTATTGGCTTTTTAATAAAAACCTAAATAACCTCAGTTTTAGATAATAACCTAAATAGCCGTTACCCCCAGAAGTCCAAATAACAGATATGTCTTAATCTGTTTTAGTTTGTCTAATCAGTTTTAGATTAGTTACAACTATTACAGTTCTTTTTGGTTGGTTCAAAAAACTGTTACTGTAACTAACCATAACTAACCCACTGATTGGGTATCAAGCTGTATATAAACAATACAAGTTGTACAGAAAGATACAATGAAAAAAACTGAATTTACATTTTTTCAAAGTGTGTGCTTCATTCTCTTTTGCACTTTTCTTCTTTTTGTTCCAAGTCCTTCCTCTCGCAGCAGTTCTTCAGCAAAGGTAAAGTGTACCTCAGAAGAAAGAGATTGAAACTGAGTTAGGGTTTCATAGCAAAGGAAGCAAGGGAAAATCAAAGAGGAAAACAGGGAGTAAGAGAGGATTTTACCTTTCTGCAGGCTCATTTGAAAGCTTGCAGCAAGTGTGATGAGTGACTGTCCATCAAGAACATTGACAGTAGCTCATGCAACAAAGGAAAATCAGATCAGAATCATTGTGTGAAAAATAAAGGTGTTTAACAGAAAGAAAGTTACAAGAGAGTTGTGTTTTTACCTTCTATTGAACATTCGTGGTGTTTGGTACCTGAAACACAGAAATCGGAAATTAGGGTTTCTGATTTCAAAACTAAAATCGTAAGAAAGAATGAAAGAAACAGAAAGTATACCTTCTCAAGCCTTCGTTGCTGTTCTGCTTGAGAGATCTCAAGTTGGTTCCCCAGTTCTGTTACAGATCTATGTCCGTAGGTGACAACAAAGAGATCGTAACAATACATATATAAAGCCATAGGGGTTTTGTAAGATTCAAGTAGAAATCACCAGCAACACTAAGATTGAAACGTTCAATCTCAGTGTAACAGCAAGATCCTTCAAACCCTAGAAGAAAGTTTGCTGAGGAACGAAGAATCAGAGAGGAGTAGAGGAGAAGAGAGAGAAAGCTCAGTGGAAAAGTGACGGCAAAACCCTAATTTTGGGTTTTAAATCAACCTAGGTGGAGCAACCCGTATCCATTAAGGCAACCCGCGTGTTGCAACAGTAAGAACCAGTGGGTGCCGCTTTAACCCATTGACCTGGTTGGGCCTGATCAAATGCATTTTGATATCTGCACCCCTTTATTCATTTGTGGCAACCTGCAGAGAAAAATCAATTCAAATGGTCAAAATTACATCATGGTATCAATGAGCTGGTAACAATTCAGGGAAAATAGGAAAATCTCTATCTCTATATCTTCTTTAAGAGTTTCTTTTAAGTTCTTTTGATTTCTTTTATCTGCACAATCTGATTGTGCAGTTTTCTGTGTTCTAACAATTTTTGTGCTTTAAAGTCTTTTCAGTTCTAAAGGATGACTAGTAATGGAACAGGTCTAAGCACTCAAATCCCAAAGCTTGATGGGAAGAACTGGGACAGGTGGAGCCTTCAAATGAAGGCCATTTTTGGCTGCCACGGTGTTCTTAGAATTGTTAAGAATGGTTATGAACCACTGGGTGAAGAACCAACTATTGCTGAAACTAATCTTTTCAATGAAAGCGAACAAAAGGATTGCAAGGCAATTTATCTCATACACCAGGGGTGTGATGAGACAAACATTGATAGTATTAGAAGCTATGAGTATTCTAAGGCTGCCTGGGATGCCTTAGAGAGGTATTACACTGGTGCAACCCCTATCAAAGAAGAAAAATTACAGGCCTTAAGGAGGCAATATGAGATTCTAACTATGAGGGATGGGGAAAATATTTCTGATTTCTTTATAAGGTTAAAGAAAATCACTAATATGATGTCCCAGTATGGTGAAACTATTACAGAAAAGGTGATTTGTAAGAAAGTCCTAAGGTCCTTGACTAAGAAGTTTGGGTGGGTAGTCAACAGTATTGAAGATACAACTTCACCAGATGACCTTAAAGTAGAAGAGCTTCAAGCTAAGCTTGAAGTAAATGAGATAAGGATCAATCTGCTAGAAGGTGAAGAAGAAGAAGACCAAGCATTATTCACCAAAGCTAAGGGTAAGAAAGGAGCCAAAGACAGCAGCCAATCAGGTAAGCCTAATTGGTCCAAGGGTAAGTCAGGTAAATCTAACTCTAAATCTGATGTCACTAAGAAAAGCAGTAATGTATCTAAGAAGAAAGACAAATCTAAAGTGCAATGCTACAGATGTGACAAATATGGGCATTATGCTACTGAATGCCCTACTAGGAAGGACTCTAAGTCCAAGGAAACTGAAATTGAAGCCAATATGGCTAAAGAAGGTTCTGAATCCGAATCTGAACATGTGGGTTTAGTATGATAATTGATGAGTTAGGAGAAACATAACCTAGGGAGAATTTTGTTGTAACAAACCTAGACTTAAAGGTAAACAGTGACTGTGTTGTCCTATCAGTTACTACAAGTGACGGAAAGACCATCACTGAAATTTGGTATCTAGATTGAGGGTGTTCCAATCACATGACTGGAAACAAAGAGTGGTTGGTTGACTTTGACCCCATTAGAAAAACTACTATAAAATGTGCTAGAAATAAGGCTATAACAGCTGAGGGAATAGGAAACATAAAGTTTACAAAAGAAAATGGACAAGTAATTCTGATAAAAGATGTTTTCTATGTCCCTGGAATCAGCTGTAATAATGAAGGACTTAAAACTAAAGTTGTATGATGTTAAAGACAAATTAGTTTTAACAACACCTTTAGCCACTAACAGAACCTTCAAAACCAGCATTAGTGTCACAGAGACAGACTGTCTAAGTGCCACAGCTAACTTTGAAAGTATGTTATGGCATAAAAGGTTTGGGCATTTGAACTTCAAAGGCCTAAGTGACCTAAGTATTAAAGGGTTAGTAGAGGGGTTACCTAAAATTGAAGTTACTAAAGAAACATGTACTACTTGCCTAGTGGGTAAGCAACCTAGAAAGAAGTTCAATAAGAAAATGAAACATTTTTCTAAGGATATTTTGCATGTTGTATATTCTGACCTATGTGGACCACTTGATATACCCTCTATTAGAGGAAATAAATACTTTATGACCTTTGTAGATGAATTTTTCAGAAAAATCTGGCTATATCTACTCAAGACTAAGGGAGAAGCCTATGGTGTTTTTAAGGAGTTTAAGGCAATGGCAGAAACTCAAAGTGGTAAGAAACTTAAGGTTTTGAGGACTGATGGTGGTGGTGAGTATACCTCAAAAGAGTTTGAGGAATACTGCACCACTCAATTCATGAAGTAACCTCACCCTATACTCCTCAGCATAATGGTATTGCTGAAAGGAGAAATAGGACAATACTTGATATGGCTAGGTGCAAGATCAAGTCAAAAGGGCTACCTAAAAGGCTATAGGCAGAAGCTGTTCATACAACTCTCTATATCCTAAATAGGTGCTCTACTAAAGGTTTGGAAGACAAGGTACCAGAACATGTCTGGTGTGGTGATAAGCCTAAGGTTTCACACCTAAGGGTATTTGGCTCACTTGAATATAGCCATATACCTGATGGTAAGAGAAAGAAGTTAGAGGATAAGAGCAGGCCCTTAATCCTTGTTGGGTATCACCCTACAGGTGCTTATAGGCTGCTGGATCCTAAGAATGACAAAATTGAGATATCTAGGGATGTGGTTGTGCTTGAAGACAAACAATGGGATTGGGAGAAAGTTGAACTAGTGAGTTCAGTGGAACCTACAATCCTAGAGGAGGTCTTAAACACTGAACCTAGTCCTATAGATGACAGTTCTGATGAAGAAGGTCTTATCCTACCTAATGAGGATCAGAATTCTCAAGAAGAGGAGGAGGACAATGCTGAAACAGATCCTATACCTGCTGTGCAGGCTGTACCTAGGATACAAAGGCTAAGACAGCCTCCTAGGAGGCTTGCAGATTATGATATTGCCATAGATAGTGAAGTGAATGAGCATGGTGACCTCATCCACTATGCTATGATGGCTGATACTGAACCAGTGGACTTTAAGGAGGCCTTAAAGGATAAAAACTGGAAAAATGCTATGATAGAGGAGCTGGCCTCTATTGAGAAAAATAAGACCTAGTCTTTGACAGTCCTGCCTAAAGGAAAGAAGGCAATAAGTGTTAAATGGGTCTTTAAGCTCAAGTTGGACCCCAGAAGGCAAAATAGTCAAGCATAAAGCAAGACTTGTTGCTAGAGGGTTCCAACAAAAGCAAGGGATAGACTATGAGGAAGTTTTCTCACCTGTGGCCAGGCATGAGACCATTAGATTGGTCACTGCCTTGGCCTGCAGCAAGGGATGGGACTTGTATCATTTAGATGTCAAGTCTACATTTTTGAATGGACCCATGGAAGAGACTGTTTTCATCTCACAACCTCCTGGTTTTGAGATAAAAGGAAAGGAAAATCTAGTGTGCCATTTGCATAAGGCACTCTATGGGCTGAAACAGGCTCCAAGAGCCTGGAATAAGCGTATTGACACATTTTTTGTGGACAATGCACAAAATGCACCAATGAGTTTGGTGTTTATGTGAAGGGTACTATAGAATCTGATTTACTACTAATTTGCTTATATGTTGATGATCTTTTGGTGACAGGTAACAACTCTAAAGAAATCAGCAACTTCAAAGACACCATGAAGGCATAATTTGAAATGACTGATTTGGGAAGGCTATCCTACTTCCTAGGATTGGAATTCCTAAAGGTTCCAGAGGGCATTATCCTGCACCAACAGAAATATGCCAAAGAATTGCTGATCAGATTTAACATGGCAGAATGCAATTCTGCCCTTAACCGTGCTGAAGGCATTCTATGCAAAAAGGAAGGTGAAAAAGGATGTCAAGTAGACCCTACTCACTATAGACAGATCATTGGTTCACTAAGGTACCAGCTGTGCCATACAATGCCAGATATTCTATTTGCAACTGGAATGGCCAGCAGATTTATGAATGAGCCTTTGCAGCTTCACCTAAATGCTGCACAGAGGATCTTAAGATATATACAGGGAACTCTCAGCTATGAGGTGTTTTTCCCTAAAGGTAAAAACTCAGAAGACACTACCTTGATTGCTTATTCAGACTCTGACTGGTGTGGGTACCAACTGGACAGAAGAAGCACCTCTGGGTACTTGTTCAAAATCCTAGGGGCTCCTATCTGTTGGAGTTCAAAAAAGCAGCAGATTGTGGCTCTAAGTTCCTGTGAAGCAGAGTATGTGGCTGCCTGTAGTGCTACCACCAAGGCAGCATGGTTACAAGCTCTCCTAAAGGACCTACAGGTCAATCGAAGTCAAACTACTACCCTATGGATTGACAACAAGTCTGCACTTTGCCTTGCCAAGAATCCAGTGGGACATGGCAGGACAAAGCACATAGAAACAAGGTTTCACTACCTTAGGGATCAGGTTTCTAAAGGTAATTTGCAGGTGGATTACTGTTCTACAAAAGAATAGTTGGCTGACATCTTCACCAAACCTCTAAAAGGTGAAGTTTTTACTAGGATGAGGAGGGAAATTGGCCTGGTTTCCTTCAAGGCTTAAGGAAAGCAACCATACCTTAAAGCTATTCCTAAGGGCTTGTCTTAGGAGACTGTTTTTATTGCTAAACCAGGGGCATGTCCTGGATTTTCATTTTCCTCTTGTCCTAGAATTTTTAACCTAAGTGTTTTTTAGGTTTTGTATTAAGGGAGGCTATTTGTTTTTTTAATAAAAACCTAAATAACCTCAGTTTTAGATAATAACCTAAATAGCCGTTACCCCCAGAAGTCCAAATAAATGATATGTCTTAATCTGTTTTAGTTTGTCTAATCAGTTTTAGATTAGTTACAAATATTACAGTTCTTTTTGGTTTGTTCAAAAAACTGTTACAGTTAGTTACAAGTAGTAACTAACCATAACTAGACCATTGATTGGGTATCAAGCTGTATATAAACAATACAAGTTGTACAAAAAGATACGATGAAAAAAACTGAATTTACATTTTTTCAAAGTGTGTGCTTCATTCTCTTTTGCACTTTTCTTCTTTTTGTTCCCAAGTCCTTCCTCTCGCAGCAGTTCTTCAGCAAAGGTAAAGTGTACCTCAGAAGAAAGAGATTGAAACTGAGTTAGGGTTTCATAGCAAAGGAAGCAAGGGAAAATCAAAGAGGAAAACAGGGAGTAAGAGAGGATTTTACCTTTCTGCAGGCTCGTTTGAAAGCTTGCAGCAAATGTGATGAGTGACTGTCCATCAAGTACATTGACAGTAGCTCATGCAACAAAGGAAAATCAGATCAGAATCATTGTGTGAAAAATAAAGGTGTTTAACAGAAAGAAAGATACAAGAGAGTTGTGTTTTTACCTTCTATTGAACATTCGTGGTGTTTGGTACCTGAAACACAGAAATCGGAAATTAGGGTTTTTGATTTCAAAACTAAAATCGTAAGAAAGAACGAAGGAAAAAGAAAGTATACCTTCTCAAGCCTTCGTTGCTGTTCTGCTTGAGAGATCTCAAGTTGGTTCCTCAGTTCTGTTACAGATCTATGTTCGTAGGTGACAACAAAGAGATCGTAACAATACATATACAAAGCCATGGGGGTTTTGTAAGATTCAAGTACCAGCCACACTAAGATTGAAACGTTCAATCTCAGTGTAACAGCAAGATCCTTCAAACCCTAGAAGAAAGTTTGCTGAGGAACGAAGAATCAGAGAGGAGTAGAGGAGAAGAGAGAGAAAGCTCAGTGGAAAAGTGATGGCCAAACCCTAATTTTGGGTTTTTAAATCAATCTAGGTTGAGCAACCCGTATCCATTAAGGCAACCTGCGTGTTGCATCAGTAAGAACTAGTGGGTGCCGCATTAACCCATTGACCTGGTTGGTCCTGATCAAATTGGATCAACTTTGTCTTGTGGGCTGGGCATTTTGATATCTGCACCCCTTTATTCATTTGTGGCAACCTGCAGAGAAAAATCAACTCAAATGGTCAAAATTACATCATTCTCTACATTTCTCCAATAGATTGGATTGGATTATAAAAACCCAAGTTTTGTACAGTTGTTTTTTTGTTGGGGATAACTGCTCTGATACTACTGTTGCGGAAAACCGCACACGTCCGTAGATTTACCCTCGTGGCCAAGAATCTTTGAAGGAATATTGATAAACACACCGCAAGAATAAATGAGAGCAGAACACAAATCATTTACGTGGTTCGGCATCTCTTGCCTACGCCCACGGGAACACATCAACACAATTCATTCATCATCTTCAAACATGATTACAACACTACTAATATTAAATAGTATTTGGAAATTGTAATTGAATTCCCTAACACTTTTTCAAATGATCAATAAATACAACTAAGGAAAATATTAGTGAGATGAGAGGCTGAGTGTTATCCTTCTACTCATATTGTAATTGTCACTTTATTTTAAGGTCACCGCATATTGACATTGTTTTAAAAAGATTGTGCATCACCATCAATGCTTTGGATAGTTCAACATGTTTTCATGAAAGTAGTAACTTCTGGATAATAGAGGACGCTTCCCCTTCATCAGTGGAGGCTGCATCACCTCCCTCACTCTCTAGTACAACCAATTGCCAAACAAGAGATACCCACTCTTGTTACAATCAAAACCCTATAGAGATTCCCCACTCTCTAGTACAACCCAATAACAGAAATTGAACAAATTACAAGAAATAGAAATACCTCTAAAGTAGGTGAATACAACAAGTTGAAAGCTTCCCAACCTAACCCTTGAGAGAGATCAACTCAAATTGATAGAAAACAGTGAAGAACAAGTGCAATAGTGCTTTAGGGTTCTATGGTGTGCTCTTGATTCGTAGGTTGTTATGTTTGGCAAGCCCTGGGTTCCTATTCATAGCTGCTGTCAATTTCTAACCGTTGGGACTGATTTATTACACTATTAATCGATTAACACCTAAGTGATTAATCGATTAACATGTTTCTGGTCCTGTTTTATCAAAAAAAGTTACTTTTAATCGATTAACACGACTGCCTAATCAATTAACATAATCTGTTAACTTAATCTATTAACACGTAACTTTATCATAAAAAAACTTACCTTTAATCTATTATCACGACTGCCTAATCAGTTAACTTAATCTGTTAACTTAATCTATTAAGGCGTTTCTGGTCTTATTCCTGCACAGCCATAATCCATTAGCTTAGTTGATTAACATAACCTGTTATACTAACCTATTAAGACGGTTCTGGTTCTATCCTTGCATATCTATAATCTATTATCATAATCCATTAAAATTTCAATGATTCTCCTAAAATGAATGCTATTGCTTATAATCATTTAGGTACTTGTGCCTAATCTATTTAGCTTACTTTTGACATGTGAAAGGCTTATGTTAGGTTCCTTATTGATCATAGGAAAGGATTTGTTTTATGAGTGCCTACCTAGGTAAGTTCTTGATTGTGTAAAGTGTTTTGAGCCGATCCTCAAAAGAGGTTTACATTTATTTCCTAAGACACGATTGGACTTTCTATCAACTACCCTTGACACACATTCTTCTTGAGTTGGTTGTGTCTTGGAGTTCCTTTTTGTCACTTTATTTAAATTTGCTTCATCATCAAAACTTAACCTGCAACACAAGATATCCACATTCTCCCGCTTTTTGATGATGACAAAATTTCAATTCATCTTAGGTGGGAGGTTAGTTCATCAAGCGAAATAATATAATGGTATGTATTTAGACTCCCCCTTACTTGATGCTCCCCCTAACTAAATGCAAAATGACAATCCTATTTTTCTCCCCCTTTTTGTCATGATCAAATGGGTATACATGAGATGTAGTTTGTGAGTCGAAACAGTACAGCCATTAAGAGAAAAAAAAAAGACCATTGCAATTTGATGGCATGAGACATTCACAAGATAATAAGACATATTCAGTTCAACTTGATGCAACATACCATGTCAAAAGTATACAAAAAAGCTTGCATTCAATTCAACGCGTGTTCAGCTTTTTTTTTGTTTGAAAACCAGAATGTTACTAATCTATTACGCTAATCTATTATGCTAATCTATTAAGCTAATCTATTAAAATGTGTGAAAGTGCAAAGATAGACCAACATAATGTTCCTAATCTATTGTGCTAATAGATTAAAATATGTGAAAACCGTTTTTCAAGGAAAATACAAAAACAATTCATCTAGATGAAGTTTACTTGGAATTTAATCATGGAAAAGCACTTAATTCATTCAACAACTCATATTTCATTCAGATAAATGATAAATCAATAATTTCAAGTTCTCTTCGAATGAAAAAAACTTTCTTTTTGCAATGGTTTTGTAAAAATATCAGCTAGCTATTTTGACAACTCAACAAACTCAATCACACAGTCCCCTTTTTGAATATGATCTCTAAGAAAATGATGTCTAATCTCTATATGCTTAGTTCTAGAATGTTGAACGGGGTTCTTTGTCAGATTAAATGCGCTTGTGCTGTCGCATTTAATCGGAATGTGATCTATATTGACGCAATAATCGAAAAGTTGTTGTTTCATCCAAAGAATTTGTGCGCAACAACTTCCTGCTGCAACATATTCTTCTTTAGCAGTTGACAATGCAACACTGACTTGTTTCTTACTATGCCATGATGCTAATGCACTTCCTAGAATGTGACATGTTCCACTAGTGCTTTTTCTATCTTGTTTGCAACCTGCAAAATCAGAGTCGGAGTATCCGACAAGACTGCATGTGGCTCCCTTGGGATACCATAGACCAACATTTGTGTTCCTACGAGATATCTCATGATTCTCTTGACATCTACGTACTAGGTGTGACTCTTTTGGATTTTCTTGATATCTAGCCACATGCAAACACAAAACATGATATTCAGTCTACTAGAAGTTAAATAGAGAAGCTAGCCAATCATACCTCGATATTTGCTTAATTCTACCGATTTACCTTCTTCATCATTGTCTAGGTAGCATGAGGTACTCATTGGAGTGGTCATTTATTTTGCTTTATCCATCTCAAATCTTTTGAGAAACTCTTTGCAGTATTTTAATTGAGAGATGAAAATGCCATTGTTGGTTTGTTTTATTTGAAGTCGAGGGAAGAAGTTGGGTTCTCCCATCATCGACATTTCGAACTCACTCTGCATAATACTTGGGATTCTCCGTTCCTTAGGTAACACATTGCTTGACTCTTTTTTCATTTCCTTGTAGAGATGTGGATTCAGGTTCCTTTTCTTCTTTTCTCCTAGTTGCAATGCTTCGAGCTCATCTGCAACATCATCATTAACAATTTTACCTTTACCGCGGATTCTTCCTCTATTGTTGTCACCATAAGTCACATGACGGATTTTTCTAGGGGTGAGTGTTAAGAACTTTGATTTATCTTCAATCATGTGCTTTGAGCATCTGCTATCAAGGTACCAATCTGTCCCCCATACCTTGAAGCACACCTGCAATAAGATCAAGTTGAAAATTTTGGGAACCCACAACTTTTTCACAACTTGTCTTCCTCTAGCCATGCAAACAGATGCATTATGTCCTAGTTTGGCACACTAATAACGCAAATTTCGTTTCATGAAAGTGTTTCTTTGTGGCCTAGGATGCACATGTTGTTTGTTTTGTACATACATTTTTCCTAATGTCCATTCAAGCTCATAGTTTTTATTTTCATATTCAGTGCACTTATCACATACATAGTTGGCTTTAAAATAACCAAGACTATAATTTTATTTTCTAAAGTTCTAATCTTTCCTTAGTTAAAGCAAAAACTTGGTTTTGGAGATGAGCAACTGGTTTATTAGATTGACTTAATGCCTTAGCTAGTTTTAAAGAATCATTATGCAATTCAAGAAATGCTTCATGTAATTCATCATATGCATTTTGTGAAGTTTCAGAGTTAGAATCTACCTCAATTTCATTTTCACTGTCGTGGTCGGCCATGAGAGCAACTTGAGCTTCTTCACTTTCTGAATCATCTGATGAGTCCATGTCATTGTCTTCCCATGCCATGTAGGCTTTTCTACATTGGTTTTCTTTGGATCCCTTTTTCTCAAACTTTGACGATTTTCTTTGTAAGTTCGGGAACTCCATCTTCATGTGTCGGCATTCGTAGCAAATTGGTGGACTTGAGGAGTTTTCCTTGCTTGAGAATTTTTCGGGTGGAAAATTCTTTTTGGGAAAACTTTTCTTTCTAATGAACTTTTTGAATCTTCTAACCATAAGAGCCATGTTTCCATCGTCTTCATCATCTTCATTTTCCGAATCATCATTGTCATCAGATGGAGTTGAACTAGAAACCTTGAGAGCTAAGCTTTTCTTTTTCTTGTCTTTTTCTTCATGCTCTGCCAGACGAGTGAGCTCTAGTTCGTGCTATTGTAGTTTGCCAAAAAGAGTGACGAGTGTCATAGTAGCTAAATTCTTTGATTCAGCTATCGCAGTTACTTTTGGTTGCCATTCTCTGTTTAGGCATCTCAGAACTTTGTTGATCAAGTCTTCGGCGGGAAATGATTTTCCTAATGAGCCTAGTTGATTCACTATGTGAGTGAACCTCTTTTGCATTTCTTGTAAAGTCTCTCCTTGATTCCTTCTGAATAGTTCATACTCCCGGATGAGAGTGTTTGTTCTTTCTCTTTTTACCTCACTAGTACCCTCATGAGTGACTTGAAGATTATCCCACATTTCTTGAGCAGTTTTATAGTTTGACACTCTAAAGAACTCATCAGGACTTAGTGCAGAAGTGATGATGTTTTTAGCCCGGAGATTGTGTTGAACCTTTTTCTTATCATCATCGGTCCATTCAGCCCTTTCTTTGATAGTGAGAATACCGTTTACCATGTGCGTGGGAACAGAAGGCCCATTTTCCACAACATCCCATACATCTATATCTACCCCTTCTATGAATATTTTCATTCTTTCTTTCCAATATGCATTGTCTTTCCCGTTGAATCCCGGAGGACGGGTAAGAGATGCACCCTCTTATGTAGACCAACCTGAAGCCATTTCTCTTGAAGCTGCTAGGCCCTTTAAACAAGAGTCTAGCTTTGATACCACTTGTTACCAAGTGGCTTCAGTCTCAAAAGGGGGGAGGGGTGAATTGAGACTTTAAAACCTTTTCCCCGTTTAACGACTTGGATTAATTTTTCGCGCAGGTTTATTGAATGAATGAATTAGAAACTGAAAGCAGTAGATAACACAGTAGATTTATACTGCTTCAGCCACCTCTTAGTGACCTACTCCAGTCCTCACAACCCCTTGTGAGATTTTCACTAACAAAACAAAGCATAAAACGGGTGCTTTCAAACCCTTACAAAACTCAGGCACTCTTCACTTAGGATACCCCACCTTCGTGCAAGAGCCCTCAACAACTGATAAACAAGAGATACTCCACCCTTGTTACAATCAAAACCCTAGAGAGATTCCCCACTCTCTAGTACAACCAATTGACAAACAAGAGATACCCCACTCTTGTTACAATCAAACCCCTAAAGAGATTCCCCACTCTCTAGTACAACCCAATAACAGAAATTGAACAAATTACAAGAAATAGAAATACCTCTAAAGTAGGTGAATACAACAAGTTGAAAGCTTCCCAACCTAACCCTTGAGAGAGATCAGCTCAAATTGATAGAAAACAGTGAAGAACAAGTGCAATAGTGCTTTAGGGTTCTATGGTGTGCTCTTGATTCGTAGGTTGTTATGTTTGGCAGGCCCTAGGTCCCTATTTATAGCTGCTGTCAATTTCTGACCGTTCGGACTGATTTATTGCACTATTAATCGATTAACATGTAAGTGATTAATCGATTAACATGCTTCTGGTCCTGTTTTATCAAAAAAACTTACCTTTAATCGATTAACACGACTGCCTAATCAATTAACATAATCTGTTAATTTAATCTATTAACACGTAACTTTATCAAAAAAACTTACCTTTAATCGATTAACATGACTGCCTAATCAGTTAACTTAATCTGTTAACTTAATCTATTTAGGTACTTGTGCCTAATCTATTTAGCATACTTTTGACATGTGAAAGGCTTATGTTAGGTTCCTTATTGATCATAGGAAAGGATTTTGTTTATTAGTGCCTACCTAGGTAAGTGCTTGATTGTATAAAGTGTTTTGAGCCGATCCTCAAAAGAGGTTTACATTCATTTCCTAAGACACGATCGAACTTCCTATCAACTACCCTTGACACAGACATTCTTCTTGAGCTGGTTGTGTCTTGGAGTTCCTTTTTGTCACTTTATTTAAAGTTGCTTCATCATCAAAACTTAACCTGCAACACAAGATATCCATAGACTTCTCTGTGAAGGTAGTGAGTCATAGATTGCGATGAGCTAAGATATTCAAGGAAGGATTATTTCGAGATGCTCTTTCGGGTGTAAGTAGTGAGACCAAAACATGTTATATGGTCAGGAAAGGATGATGGACTGGTAGTGAGCATATGGTTTCTAAGCATGACATTTAGCCAAAGTTCAAGAAACCAAAGAGGGCCTTTAATGATTTTAATCTCTCCTTTGTCCCTTAAATTCTTAACTGCCTCAGTAAGACATTCATATAGATGAGCTGAACTAAACGAACCTAAGCAGATTCCCTTACCTTCGTGGAGACATTGAGCAAAAGGTAGCAAATACTTCGGGATCTGCATGGCCTTGCAACAAAAAACAAAGTAAGTCAGGAAACTTAGCAGAAAGGCTGCATGCTGAGTTTGCGACTGCCCCTGCGTTCTGGTTACACATGGTGAATTCGTCGATTGAAACCTTGTCGAAGTTAGGAAGGATTGAGTCATTATCAGGAGAGACAACTGAAGTATATTGAATATCAGTTGGTGTAAGGCCAAGAATTTCTACGACTTAGAAGGGAATAGGACTGAACATCCCACAGGGGAGGTCGAAGCTATTGGTATTTGGGTGCCAGAAATGAAGAGCGGCAAACAACTTCACTTGAGTGAAGAGAAGGTCATAGGAGCTGAGTTGGATAAGATCTTAGATGCCTTGTTTCTTCCACTGGCTTCCTTTGGCTTTGGTCACACGCTTTAGCCAATTGTAGAAAATACTTTTTTTCATAGTATGATTACCTTTGAAGACTGCTTTGAGATCGAAAGGAAATTGATCTTCGAGATCTTATTTGTCACCAAGAATTAGTGGCCTTCTTTGGAGAAGACCAGTGGGGTCTCAAGGGTATCTCCATAAGAAATATGTGAACCCAAGAATGCGTAAGTGATCCCATCACGAACAAAAGTTTGAATCGAGTTACCTGTTTGACAGCCTTGAGTAAAGTTATCAGCCAAGGGCTCTATGACGATGGAAGGACTAGCATTAAGATTGGAGTTCTTGGGGTTATGGGTGTTTGAGAAAGAATCCATTTGATTGTGGTGTTAGAATAGATCTTAGGGCGCAAGAGTTCTTTGAAATTGTAAATTTGAGGGAATATCAAGAAGCAAGTGTGTGACCTGTTCAAAGAATCAAGTATTTATAAGGTTAAGAATTTTTAGCTGTTAGCATTACACTGATGGCATTATGGGCTGGTTAACGTGATCCTTGGAAATGGCTCTCAAACATGGAGCGACTTGCACGCCATTTAAGTGACTAGTAATTACTATTTCTTTACTACAGGAAGTGACAACAAGAAGCCATCATGTGGTAATCAAAGCAAGTTTCTAGTTTGTTCAACCAATTTCAGGCTTTGTGTTTACATCTCTATTGCTTTTGAGTTAAAAAAATGTGTATATATATATATATATATATATATATATATATATATATATATATTCAAAAAAAAATTGGTTGTTTACATCTCTAACCCACAAACTTTGTTTTCAAAAATTTTCTTGCAATTCCGAGCTTTTTGTGTGTGTGGATTTTTATTCAAAATTTTTTTTCCTTGTTTTTGATCATTTGCTGGTTTCTTTAATGAACTGATAAGAGTTATAGATCCTCAAAATCGAATACGACTCGAAGCCCTCACGACAAAAATGAAAGAACTTTTGAAAAAGGAAGTGGAAGGTATACATGAAAAAATTGATCAGTTAGAAAACAGACGAAATAACAGGGATGAAGAGGCTCATAAGGAAGAGATTCATTCCATCATACTACAACAGAGAGTTGCACAACAATTTACAGTGACTCCCCCAAGGAAACAAAAGTGTTGATGAGTACTACAAGGAGATGGAGGCGGCGAAAATTAGAGCAGATGTGGAGGAAGATGAAGAAGCAACCATGGCCCTATTCTTGCATGGTAGATTCGTGAGATAAGTAACATAGTGTAACTACAACACTGTGTTCAACTACCACTTCCAATACCCGAATAGAGAGAAAAACAACTCAAGAGGAAGGGCCAAATATAAGAAGAAGCACTACCACTTCCAATACCCAAAATTGGAAAAGCAATGTTAAAAATGAAGGTTCTTCATCATCCAAAGAAACTGCGGCTGACCCAAAAGTTAAAAACACTACAACTAGTCATTCCCAAGTTGTTCCAAATAACCGGGTTGTTAAGTGTTTCAAGTGCCAAGGTTTAGGACACATTGCTTCTTAATGTCCTACAAAAATAATTATGCCTGTAGAGAAGGTTGAGACGGAGAATGAAGCGGCTGAAGAGTACAAAGGGGATTTGGATGAGGAGGAGACCCAAATGCCTAGTGGAGAGTTACTTATGATGAAGAGGTTGTTGGAGCCTGTGGTTAAGGAGGAAGATACTGAAGTACATGAGTGTCACAAGGAAGTGGGGTTGGAATTGCGACCCTTTTAAAATTAACCTGAAACAAGATAACTAACTTCACAAGTATAATTAGATATTGTTAGTGTCTGTGCTGAGTTGAGAAGGGTGATTTAAGAACAGTCTTCTCAACTGTAATAGTGAGTAGAGAAGGGTAAGGTGAAACTGTCTTCTCAACTATGTAACTGAGTTGAGAAGGGTCAGTTACTTCTTTCTTCTCAATATAGCTACCAACAATGAGATTAAGTTGATTTTCAAAATAGCTTTTCTTAAGGCAAGAGATAGTGTTTGAAGAGATTGACTTAAGTGGGGACTACTTAAGAATGATGTTTATATTCTACCATTCAGAAGGTATTTGAGAAGGGTTGTAATAATATTGTTTTAAGAAAAACAGTGAGTACCAAAGAGGGGTCAGCAGAAGCTGTCTTATCATTTTTTCTAAAACCTTCTCCAAATGGCTGTAAATCTACTTAGAAAGGCTGTAAATAACACAATGATGTATAGTGGTTCACCCAAAACCCTGGGCTACGTCCACTCCTCACACCCTGTGAGTATTTCCACTATTATCTAAATAGTTACAACTTTACAACCAGCCTAGGTTTAAAGTTCTCACTGGTAGTTTTCTTCACACAGCTCTACCTACTGTTTCCACACCTAATGCAATCCTTCTGATCTACTAGCTAGCTTCTAACACAGAAGCAACTTACTTCTCAAGCCCTACAGCAACACATGCTACTTGAGAAGGTTTCTAACAGGCTTCTCTTTAACCATAGCAACACCATGCTATTTGACAGCATTTATACAACTGTCATCACTCTTCTTAGCTTTGGCTCATCTCTTCTTTGAGTCTTCTGAAGATGATGCTTCTCAAGTTGATACTTCTCAAGTTGATGCTTCTCATGGTGATGCTTCTCATCGCGACTCTTCCCAACTTGACTGTTCTTATCATGATACTTCTGATCTTGACTGTTCTGATCATGATGCTTCTCAACCCGACTCTTCTCATTGTGATGCTTCTCATCTTGATTCTTATGATGACCTTTCTCATCATGACTCTTCTCATGATAACCTTTCTTATCATGGCTCTTCTTATGATTCTTCTCATGTTGACTTCAAATATGATGACTCTTCTCATGATGATCTTTCTCAAGTTATCCCATTTGGTCTTGATTCTTTGACTATGTCAGGAGAGGTCTTCCTTCTTTGTTTGCTTCTGGTCAACACTACTTTTATTGTTCTTTTTCAAGTCTTCTCATATATGCTTCTCATAAGCAGATATCTTCTTGAGATTTCAACTAACATTTCTCGTTCTTATAATTTACTCAAGAAGAAACAATAGTAGCATATAAAATCAGAAAGCTTAAGCTTCTCACATTTGAAGTTTGTTAATCATCAAAACTTGACATGGGATTTTGCCTCAACAATCTCCCCCTTTTTGATGTTTGACAAACTTTTGAGAGATGGATTAAGTTTTCTGATTTGTTTAAAATTTTCTAGGGTTTTAACAATTAACTCCCCCTGAGAATGTGCATATATGATTGATAATTTATTTTTGAACACATTTCAGATACTAAATAAGATCATGTATTTCATTCAGCTCATCAAAAAATCCTTGACATGATTGCAAGATATATGTTCTTAGCATGTGCCTAGAAATTAAAAACAAGTGAGAAGAACACTTCTCAACAAAAAAGTGTCTAGCAAACACAGATATATCTAATATAGATCATTCAAAACACATCCTAAGACCCCTAAGACCCTAAAATTAATATACTATTCTCCCCCTTTTGGCACACATCAGAAAGGGTGAGGAAGACAGAGACATTAAGTTGCTACTTCGATGAGGAAGACCCATCAGAAGA
This sequence comes from Astragalus membranaceus, assembly GCA_039519185.1. Classification (NCBI taxonomy): domain Eukaryota; kingdom Viridiplantae; phylum Streptophyta; class Magnoliopsida; order Fabales; family Fabaceae; genus Astragalus; species Astragalus membranaceus. Next base: position 52,438,181 of record CM076850.1, read on the forward strand.
GAAAGAAGTAGCAGGCCTTGGAATATCTGAAAACTGAGGGAATGGACCAAATTCTGGAGTGGAAAGAGTGGGATCAAGTGTGGGCATCCCTTGCTGCAATATTCAGTTCTGATACTGCTAATCTCGAGCAGCTTGAGCTTTCTGACGTTGTTGATGAATAGATGGACCTTCAAGCACACTTTTCAACAATGTCTTAATTCATCCTTCTCATCATTTTCTCCATTTTGGAGATGCGGGCCATAAGAGCTTCGGGTTCAGCTGGCCTTTTTTCTTTAGATTCCTCAACAATTTTCCCATGAGCCACACCAGAAGGTTGGCCAACATTGAAGAAAGAGGAATCCAGAGACCCAAATTTTGATGGCATGTCAGAAGGGTGAGATTGGGTGTTGGTTGAAGGTATTCTTAGCCGAGGGGAATCATCTATAGGAGACTGATTGAGGTTCAAAAACTGATTGATGTTAGAAGAGTTTATGGTGTTGTTGGTCTTGAGAGGAGAGGGAATACCATGCTCTAGGTTAATGGCAGCTAGCAATTGATCAAGGTTATGTGAGGTGGTACGAGAGACAGTCATGATCGGTGAGGTTTGTTGTGGAGGAGCAGTAACTACAGGTTGATGAATTCTTCCTCTTGAGCAACTACCTCATCAAACTGTTGCAATAGATTGCTTGTAACTTCTTGATCAGCAGGTTTCCAAATTGTTCTTTCCTTTGTTCTGAAGTAGAACCTCAATGGTGGTGCTATAACCACTTTAGATGCTAAGGAGGAGCTTTCAGAACTAGCCTTCTCTGTGAGGGTCCTCTCATAATCAGAGATAGTTGTAATTGGCTCTTATGGAGGCATATTCGAAGAACTCTCTTACCCTTTCCTTATACATCAAATCATCTAGTGAGATGAAGTCATCCCATTTATGTTGAGTGAGAAGGGGAGTGACATTCCATCCGCACTTCTCAACGTCTTCCAGATTATAGACAGTTCCTGCAACAATGGATTTTGATGCCCATTTTGATCTTTCTGGTTCCTTTCTCTTTTTTCTTGCTTGAGCTTTCTTAACTCCCCTAGTCTGAGGAGAAAAATGTTAGTTGAATGTTTTACACCCCGAATCGGTTATGTTTTATGTCATAAAACGAGAAAAATGTTAAGGCTATGTTTAGGTACAAACCGTATTGTTTTGTATCGAGAGAGAAAATGTGACTAAATGTCAAGTTATAGACCTAATAGTCTAAGTTCAAGTCTTAATAAGAAAGGAGGCTACCTCGTGTCGAGTAACGTACTTAATGTCCGAGATAATAATAAAAGTTATTGAGGGGGATGACGATCCCGAGTTATGTAGCATACCTAGCCGAGGGGAGTCAAGAATCCAAAGCTAGGACCCCGGCATTATTCGTATAGCTATACAGATTGGGGTTTCCGTTGGTATTGGGCATTCTAGAGTGTCTGGCAATATATCTCGGATTGTGCTAAGCCAAAGATAAGAATTAAAGACAGATATGAACAATAATAGTTCATAAGATAAGGTTGACTCACAGAAAAAGGAAAACACCGAGAGAGGAAGAGTGACGGGTATGGAGGAACTCACTGAGATTGTAATCTCATTATATGTTATGTCGTGTTTTTCAAATTCACAGGGAAAAGGCAAGCAAACTGAGGAGAAGTAGCAGAGGTTGAGCTACTTAGCTGGCAGAAGATCATATGAGATCTTGATGTATATTATCTGCTTTTCCATGCTTTTGTGTTTTTGGGATTTCAATCCTTGAACTCTAGTCAAGGTTTTGTAAATATATATAACATTGTTTCGTAGTTGGACCGTAGTTTTGTTTTGTATAACGATTATGTACTGCTGAAGTACTTTGTTCGGAGTATTGTAAGAAAGTGTTTGATTCCGCTTTAGTTTTATTTGGTCCAATTATACTCTGAGTTATGCTATATTTATAATGCCTTTTAATCTTTGTGTTGAGAAATTTTTTAAGGTGTTACAGTATTCTCTGTTGATGATTGAGTGGGTGTGCAGGTTATGTTCGTCTACGATTGTGATGTTTGTTGTGTGATTGTCGCACCCCGAAAAATCCTTGGAGGGATTTTTCTTCGCACAACGGGATTTTAGAGTCGCCACCAATATTTTTTTAAAGGTAAAACATTCAAAAAAACCCTTTTTGGAAAGCAATGGTCTTTGGAACCATTAGATTTGGGTTCGGGGGTCTAATTACGTATGGGGAAGGTATTAGCACCCCATAACGTCCCTTCAAAGAAGGGTTACCTTAATTAAATATGTGATTTGCAAAGTTGATTCGGAAAAATGCTTTGTTTTTACCTCTTTTGTTGATGAATAACTTAATGAAAAATCTTTAGTTTTCGTGCTTGATGGAGGGGATCCACTCCTACGTATCTCCCGGTGCGATGGAGAATTCAAAGCAATGTAGTTCTTGTTATTGAAAAATGTTTTATTTTGGAAAAGTGTTTGGGTCTTTGAAAGGAAAAATGTTTTTCGGTTTGTTGTGCTTGACGGAGAGTATCCGCTCCTACGTATCTCCCGGTGCGATGGAGAATTCAAAGCTACGTAGTTCTTGGTTGTCTAGAAAAAGGTTTTTGTTTTTTATCTTGTTTAATTGTGAAAATTGAGCTTTCATGATGATCAATTGAGCAAAGGCTCCAAGTGACCACCATTAGCACTCCATTGTTAATAATCATGCAAGCAAAGGCTTCGCAAGACTACTAAAAAAGTTTGATTTTGAAGAGTTTTCGCAATTGGATTGATTCTTATTTAGGGAAAAGAAAATCTGTAAAAAAAAGAAACAGGGGGTGCAGTAGTAAAATAGGGTGGGGTTAGCAGAAAAGGGTTGTGTTTTAAAATAGTGGGTGCAGAAAACAGGGGGGTGCAATCAGCGAGCCCAGTTCGTTTTGTTATATATAAAAAAATGGGGATGTGTTTAGGAGCCCAGCCTGTTTTCGTTTTTTTGGTGTTTGGGGGTTTGTCACGCAACTGGGCCTAAAATAGGGGAGGTGCGCTAAGTAAAATGTGGGGGTGTGAATAAAAATCTGAAATAAATAAAAATGTGAAAAGACAAAACTGCCCTTGCTTTCCCAATATAAAATGAAAACCTAAAAGTGGAAACCCTAATTTCTACCTTTCCCCTCCACGGCGCACACCACCCCCAAATCGCAAACCCTAATCTTCTCTCCTCTCATACGGCGCCTCCACCCAACAAAACAACCTAGACCTAAATTTTTAACACTCCTTTCTTCTCTTTGCCGTCTCCTACTCTCTCTTCTCCAGCCCCTACTTCTTTCATTTCCTTCCCAGCGACGCTCTCCCCTCCTCCACAACCCTGGTTTTCGTTTTTTTTCAAAGAGAGCTAACGCCGCACGGAGGGAAGATGGGAGAAGGAAAGGAAACGAAAGCTCACGGTGAGAGGGAGCGGTGCTATTTTCTTTCTTCTGTATTTTTTTTTAGTTGTGCGGTGGTGAGGTTTTGGTGGCTGTTTGCTAGGTTTGGCGGTGGTGAGGTTATGGTGGTGGTTCGGCGTGAGGTGGCCGTAGGGGCGTTTGGTGGTTGTTTGGTGGAGGATATACGCTGTGGGTGGTGGCCGTGGAGGAAACGGGTGTGTGGTGGCACGAAAGTGGTGGGGCCATGAGTAGTTGTTGGGCTGCGAAGAGGGAGGGAAGCGGCGGACAGTCGCAGATTTGGGTGGAGGATGGTGGCTTTTTTTTGGACGGTGGTGGTGGTCGCCGGAGGAGACGACCGGAGGCGAGAGCTCACAGTGGCGCAGGGACAGGGACGACCACCGTACGAGGTGGCCGGAGGTAACTCTCTCTACTTTTTCTTTCACTTCTCCTACTGATTCTACTTTGGTTGCTTTTTTTGATTGGTTCTTGCATCTAAATCTAAAAACCACATTTGAAATAAAAATCAAGTTTTATTCCTATAACAGCAACTATAACTATTGTCCTTATCTCAAACTTTGACTTATTTACTTTTTTTTCTCTATTTAATGTTCATTTTAAACTATTTTTAGCTAGTATTGTCTTTTTTTAACTGGGATTATCACCTGACCCTTACGGTTACTACATATTCGGATTCAAAGATCATACGAAAATAAAATATAATGTTCCAGCATCTATTTTCTATCTTGTAATTAGAATAACCAACCTGGATCCCAAGTTCTGTTTCTGGAAGCCCTTTCTTCCTAGTTCCAAAATCCGAATATAACTTCTTTTCAGCTTCTACCTCTTTTTCTACTTTCTGAGTTGCTCTCTACTTTGGTGTGTCAAAAGAATTTCGATTCTAAGTGTATTTTTTGAAGTGATATCAGTTTGTTGTGTTTTTTTTTTGTGTATCTGTGTGTGTGTGTTCCCCCCCTTAACACTGTTTCTGTTCATTGTATTTATAGGCAGGAAATTATGGTGTAGGTGTGGTGTTGGAGCTGGGAATCAAAACCCCTAGGAGACCAAGCTGTTGGCAGCAGTGACACAGTGGAGCAGCAAGGGAGCAGCAAGGATGAGGCTGGCATGTTCTTGCCTAAAGTGTGAAAGGCCAAGGAACAAGGAGAAGGGAGCTTGAGCCCCATTCTGAAAATGCCATCTTCTGTTGCAACCAGCAGGCTGCGCCCTGCTTTCAGTTTTTTTGTACTGTTTTTTTTAATTAATTTTTTTGTAAAAAGAGTTGACTCTTTTTTTTTTGTACTATTCTGCCCCTTTTTTTTAATTTTTTTTTGTTTGTATATGTAACAAATAAATAAAAGGACAGCTGAATAAAAATTGATTTTATCTTATTACTATTATTATTTTTTTTAATAATACTTGAAAGAAGCGGCAAAAACAACACGAACCGACGCAACCACTCACACGACTCGAAACGAAACGCGCGCTCGCCTTAAGACTAGGAACGCGTACGCGATATGAATACGCACGCGCGTACGTTATTAAAACCGATTTCATTTTATCCTCACTTTTCTAAAAAAAACGGTAAAATAACGCGAAGTGACGCAACTACTCACACGTGACTCGCAACCAACACGCGCTCGCGTTATTTATTATTATTTTTATTATATTTTTTTGGACTCTTTTTTTGAAAGAAACGAGTGTCAAACAAAATCGTTGCACGAGAGTGCCAAAGACACCCGCGTTTAGAACAATATGCGAAGCGATAAAATTTTGGGATTTTTCAATTAGTCGGACAAAATTAGGGTATGACAGCTGCCCCTCTTTATTTGGATTTTACCAAGAAATATGAATTGGCCGAGACATATTTCGAAGATAAAATATGAATAAAGAATTCAGAAATTATACCAATTTTGTCTACCTGGAGAAACCCGAATTTTCTTTTTCTGTTTCTTTTTTTTTTTTTGAATCAACACTTGGAGCATTGATGAGGAAACGATAAACGAAATGGTTAACAACATGCACGCTAACTGCGAAAGGCAAGGAAAGCGCTAAATGAAGAAAACGATAAAGAAAGCGGTAAAATGCCAGGCTGCCTAAAACCTGTAAACGAACCCTTGCGAATCCGAGTTTGCACGTGGCTTTGAGGAGCACGCATCCCGAGTATCTCTGGTCATTCGAGCGACCGGGGGGATCGTTATCAGCCCCGGAACAGATATATTGATCAATGCACGGCGTCCACTGTATCTTAGGCTGATACAACTATTCCGTTGAACCTCACATGGGGCTGCGGTCCATCGCGTTGCTCGTACACGATGTGAGACCATGAACAGAAGGGAGCACTGAACTCTGATAAGAGCGATTTGAACTCCAAACTGCAATGCGTGCTTGAGCGCCGAGCTGAAAAGCATTTGAACCCCGAACTAAGAGGGCATTTTCTGGGAACTGAGTGCGAGGATTAACATCGAAGTACTTATCCGTCCTTGTACCTGCAAGTGAGATGAACAAATGCATGCAATGCAAATGCCATGATTGCTTTTTGATGGGATGAATGTGATGTGATGCAGGAGTTTCTTTTTGCTTGCATGAATATTTTTGTCTACGTTTGATGAATGCAACGCATGAATTTTATTTGTTTTATTGCTCTTTTGCTCCCTTTTTTTTTGCTGTTTCGACCAAATCGTAGGACTTGCGTTATGAGGCACGATGGTCGTCCATAATGGTGCGAGGGTCATGCTTCAGCCTTTTGAGAATTGTTTTGACGTGATCAATGTTTTTGTTTGATTCTTGTGAATTTACCTGATTGAGAGATCATTTCTTTTCTCATGATTTTCAAAAGTTTCGCAATGATTTTAATGCTCTGATTTATGCACATTTTCATAATTCATTTATCATCTACCATAAAACATCATTTTAAAGCACAAATGAAAAGGAAGCAATGATAAAACAATAAGCAGACGGAGTGGAAAATTTGGACTTTTTATTCATATGGAAACCGAACGCGCAAAATGTAGCACCCTAAATATTTAATTAATTTATTTAATTAAGTATTTAGGAATTTATTTTAATTAGTTGGATATAATTTAATTAATTTTTTATGTTGGTGGTATTAGGAAAAGGAGGCCCCACTTGAATGAACTTGGGCTTAAGTGAAAAGCCCAAGCCCATGATCCATAAGCTATGCGAAGTTGTTAGGTCTTGTGGGATTAGGGTTTTGGCTAGCATTTGCGAATTTGAGAGAGGAGAATAGAGAGAGTGAGAGCGCCGTGAAGAGAGGAGAAGGAAGAGAAGAAGGTCGCGAGCTCAAGGAGGAAGAGGAACGTGATTTTGTTGCTGTGGTTCTGTTCGTGACTGTATCTAGGGCTTCCGTTCTTCAAATCCGAGGTAAGGGGAGTTCTATCTTTCTATATAATAGATGTTTATGATAGGTTTTAGGATAGGGTTAGCCTAGATCTATCCATGATCACGAATGTGTATGTGAATTCATGTTTGTTGATGATTTATGCGGGACCTTCATGATTGGTGGGTGTGATTTCATGTTGTTTTTATGATTTGTATGTGAATTGATGTATTCGTGTTGCTCGAAATCCGTTTGTTGGTATTATGGGCGCCTAGGGCGCCATATGTTTGATTGTGTTGCTGGAATTGTTGCTGGATTTTTTGTGGCTGCAAGTGTTGCTGGGCGCTGGGCGCCAAGGGCGCCAGTGTGCGTGTGTGATTGTGTGCTGGGCGCTGGGCGCCAAGGGCGCCAGTGTGTGCTGTGTGCGTGTGTTGCGTGTGTGTTGTGTGCTGGGCGCTGGGCGCCAAGGGCGCCAGTGTGTGTGTGTGCGTGTTGCCTGTGTTGCCTGCGATGTCTAAGTTTGTGTCTTAGGCGCCCAGTGCCTGGGCGCCATTTTCAGGATGTTCCCAATTTTTTTATAAAAATTGTTTTCGCTATATCTTTTGACTCGGGCATCCGTTTTAAACGTTTCAAAAAGTGTTGGGAAGCTTTTTCGGTTGTCTACCTGTGTGTCTTATTTTTAAAATAAAAACTCATTATTTTCTGGTGGTTTTCTGGGCGCCCAAGTAGCTGTCCCCGGTGGTCATCCCAGTGACGTTCTAAAGCCGTATTGAGTTCTTTAAAAATCCTTCTTGCGTATAACCAACAGTTTTAACGTTTTAGTGTCAAAATGGGTGATTATGACGATGATGCCCTTAGTGGCTAGTTAAATGACGTTTTTGCCCTTAGTGGCCAATCTTATTGATGATGATGTGTAAATGACGATGATGCCCTTAGTGGCTAGTTAAATGACGGTTTTGCCCTTAGTGGCTATTGTTTGATTGATGACGTTTATGTATAAGTGACGATGAGGCCCAAAAAGGCTAAGCGACAATGATAATAAGCGACGATGAAATATAGCGATGTTGTTGTGTGTAATTATGAATTGACAGGTGCTGTGCCTCTTATTTGGCAAATTGGTAAGTGACGGGTCACATAGTTGACGGTGGTTGTGTGTATGTGTGTGGTGCATATCATAGTGTCTCATGTATTCCATGTGCATGAACCCAGCGACGATGAGGCCATAAAGGCTAAGCGACGATGAGGCCATAAAGGCTAAGCGACGATGATGAAAGGTACCTCATGCATATGCCCGCGAGTGGGTTGCATTTCATATAGTCACATGACATTGTGATGAGTTGTTGTAATGACGTAATTGATGATTGTGATGTGGTTACTCTAGTGCTGTGACTCTGACTTACTGCTTATCATATGATTTATTATATGGATTGAATTGGACTCACCCTTCTGTTTGAATGTTACCCCTATGCGGTAACGTGCAGGTAATCACGAGTGAAGACTTAGGTATCTTCACTAATTTGAGTCGGGTCGTCATGCTGATACGTAGCACTCAGGGGGGGAAACGAACTCGATGTTTTAAGACTATTTTGGTTGTTATATGTTATTTGATGGTCTCTCTTTATTTTACTTTCCGCTGCGTAGTTGGTTTTCTTTATTGATGTTAAGGTTGTGGTGACGATGACTGATGCTTGAGGTTTTCCCCATTGGGGACGTGCTACGTATTGTACAATTATTGATGTTGAACTGATTTATTGAAGTACGATGTTTTATTCGAAGTATGTGTAACATTCCTTGCGATGAAAACGATTTTGAAATTCTGATTTTTTTTACAAACAAATTAACGGGTAGAAAAGGGGTGTTACATTAGTGGTATCAGAGCAGTTCGGTCTTTCCGGCCAATGTTGTCCTGTCATAGTGTCTTATCACAATTAAGAAATTGTTAGATTAGTTCTAAATTTTTGGTTTGTGCTGCAGTGATAATTTGAAATGGCTGGGAGAAACGATGCTGCTCTTGCTGCTGCGCTGCAAGCTATGGCTCAGGCTGTGCAGAATCAGCAGAATGCTGGGGAGAACGCTGGTTTTCGGAGTCTGACGACTTTCCAGAGAGAGAATCCGCCCACCTTTAAGGGCAAATATGATCCAGATGGTGCTATGGCTTGGTTGAAAGAGATCGAGAGGATTTTCAGGGTGATGGACTGCACTGTTGAGCAGAAGGTCCGTTTTGGTACTCACATGTTGGCTGAGGAGGCCGACGACTGGTGGTTGGCTACTAGGCAGAGGTTGGAGGCTGTGCAGGAAGAGATTACCTGGGAGGTATTCAGCAGAGAATTTCTGAGGAAGTATTTTCCTGAAGATGTCCGAGGAAAGAAAGAAATAGAGTTCCTGGAACTGAAGCAGGGTGGTATGTCTGTGACTGAATATGCGGCGAAGTTTGTGGAATTGGCAAAATTCTATCCGCACTATAGTGAGGCTACAGCTGAGTTCTCAAAATGCATCAAGTTCGAGAATGGTTTGAGGCCTGACATCAAAAAGGCCATTGGTTACCAGAAGATCCGTGTGTTCGCTGATCTGGTTGATAGTTGTAGGATCTCTAAGGAGGACAGTACTGCACATTACAAAGCCGTGTCTGAGAAAAAGGGTAAGTTTCCGAGTCGAAGCAAGCCGTATGAGGTTCCTGCAGGTAAGGGTTATCAGAGGGCTGCTGGAGGTAAGAGGACTAGTGGGGGAGATGCTCCTGCTAGCATCGTCTGTTTTAAGTGTGGCAAACCTGGCCACAAGAGTACTACATGCGGGTCTGATGAGAGAGTTTGCTACCGTTGTGGTAAAAAGGGTCATATGGCGGCCGAGTGTAAGGTCAAGGATGTGGTGTGTTTCAACTGTGGTGAGTCTGGGCATATCAGTGCAAAATGTACAAAGCCGAAGAAAGAAAGGTCTAGTGGAAAAGTGTTCGCATTGGCAGGAGACGAGCCTGATGAGAAGGATGGTCTTATTAGAGGTACGTGTTTCATTAACGGTACTTCTCTGAAATCTCTTATTGATACTGGTGCTACCCATTGCTTTATATCTGTTGATTGTTGTAAAAGATTGGGTCTTGTTTTATCTGCTATGTATGGGGATATGGTTGTCGATACTCCTGCGAAGGGGTCAGTGATTACTTCCCAGGTGTGTTCTCAGTGTCCCATATCGATCTTCGGCAGGGACTTTGTTGTGAATTTTGTTTGCTTACCGTTGAGAGGTCTGGATGTAATCTTGGGCATGGACTGGTTAGAGAATAACCACGTCCATATCAACTGTCGTAGCAAGTCGGTTAGTTTCGGGGAAGAAGATTCTGTTTTGATATCCGCTAGTCAGTTGAAGAAGTTGAGGAAAGAAGGAGTTCAGCTATTTTCGTTGATGGCATCGTTGTCTGCTGAGAGTCAAGCTGTTATTGAAGAACTGCAAGTGGTACGCGAGTTTCCTGAGGTTTTTCCTGACGATATTCCGGGTGTGCCGCCGGAGAGGGAAGTTGAGTTTTCGATTGATCTTGCACCTGGTACGAGGCCTGTGTCTATGGCACCGTACAGGATGTCGGCGTCGGAATTGTCTGAGTTGAAGCCGCAACTCGAAGAATTGCTTGAGAAAAAGTTTGTGACACCGAGTGTATCACCGTGGGGAGCTCCGGTATTGTTAGTAAAGAAGAAAGATGGGAGCATGAGGTTGTGTGTGGACTATCGTCAGTTGAATAAGGTAACTATCAAGAACAAGTATCCGCTTCCAAGGATCGACGATTTGATGGATCAGTTAGTGGGTGCCCGTGTTTTCAGCAAAATTGATTTGAGGTCCGGATATCATCAGATTAAAGTGAAGGATGAAGATGTTCAGAAGACAGCGTTCAGGACAAGATATGTGCATTATGAGTATTCAGTAATGCCGTTCGGTGTGACCAATGCACCTGGTGTATTTATGGAATATATGAATCGTATTTTCCATAATTACCTAGATCGGTTTGTGGTGATCTTCATAGATGACATTCTAGTTTATTCTAAGTCGGATGAAGAGCATGCTGAGCACCTGAAGTCAGTATTGGAAGTTCTGAAAGAGAAAAAGTTGTATGCTAAGTTATCAAAGTGTGAGTTCTGGCTGAAAGAGGTGAGTTTCCTTGGGCACGTGATTTCTGGTAATGGTATTGCGGTTGATCCGGCAAAAATAGAAGCAGTGTTGGAGTGGGAGGCTCCGAAATCCGCAACAGAGATCATATGCTTTTTGGGTTTGGCTGGGTACTACAGGAGGTTCATCGAGGGTTTTTCCAAGTTGGCCCTTCCGTTGACTCAGTTGACTTGCAATGGTAAAGTTTTCGTTTGGGATGCTCGGTGCGAGGAAAGTTTTATGGAACTGAAAAAGAGATTGACAACGTCGCCTGTTTTGACGTTGCCTAATCCGGAGGAACCATTTGTTGTATATTGTGACGCTTCGAAGATGGGTCTTGGTGGTGTGCTGATGCAAGATGGGAAAGTCGTTGCGTATGCGTCGAGGCAGTTGCGGGCTCATGAGAAAAATTACCCTACGCATGATTTGGAATTGGCTGCTGTGGTATTTGTGCTTAAGATTTGGAGGCACTATCTTTATGGTTCGAGGTTTGAAGTGTTCAGTGATCATAAGAGTCTGAAGTATCTGTTCGACCAGAAGGAGTTGAATATGAGACAGCGTCGGTAGTTGGAGCTCTTGAAGGATTATGACTTCGGTTTGAATTATCATCCCGGCAAAGCTAATGTCGTGGCTGACGCTTTAAGCCGGAAGTCTTTGCATATGTCGGCAATGATGGTGAAGGAATTAGAGTTGATTGAGGAATTCCGAGATTTGAGTTTGGTTTGTAGAATGACACCTCGTAGTGTCAAGCTGGGAATGTTAAAGATCGATAATGACTTTCTGGGCAGCATCAGGGAGGCTCAGAAGTTAGATGTCAAGTTGGTAGATTTAATGAATGGGGTTGGTCAATCTGAAGATGGAGATTTCAAATTGGATTCTCGTGGTGTGTTGAGGTTCCGGGGTAGGATCTGTGTTCCGGATGATGCGGAGACGAAAAAGGCAATTTTGGAGGAGGGTCACCGTAGCAAGTTGAGTATCCATCCTGGAGCAACAAAAATGTATCAAGATCTGAAAAAGATGTTTTGGTGGTATGGTATGAAGAGAGATGTGGCACAGTTTGTGTATGCCTGTTTGACCTGTCAAAAGTCGAAGGTTGAACATCAGAAGCCTGCAGGGTTGATGCAACCGTTGGAAGTTCCAGAGTGGAAGTGGGATAGCATTGCGATGGACTTTGTGACGGGATTGCCGAATACAGTTAGGGGTTATGATGCTATTTGGGTGATCGTTGATAGGTTAACGAAGTCTGCTCACTTTATTCCTATTAATGTCACTTATCCGGTGTCGAGGTTGGTAGAGGTCTATGTCAAAGAAATTGTGAAGTTGCACGGTGTTCCGAAGAGTATTGTGTCAGATAGGGATCCGAGGTTCACTTCTGAGTTTTGGACGGGTTTGCAGAAGGAATTGGGTTCAAAGTTGAAAATGAGTTCGGCATATCATCCTCAGACAGATGGTCAGTCAGAGAGGACAATTCAGTCGTTAGAAAATTTGTTGAGGGCTTGTGTCTTGGAACAAAGGGGTTCATGGGATTCCTACCTTGCGTTGATTGAATTTACCTATAACAACAGTTACCATTCCAGTATCGGGATGGCACCTTTTGAAGCCTTGTATGGTCGAAAGTGTAGAACGCCGTTGTGTTGGTATGAGTCGGGGGAGAGTGTAGTGTTGGGACCGGAGATTGTCCGGGAGACTACAGAGAAAATCAAGATGATCCGTGAAAAGATGAAGGCTTCGCAGAGTCGTCAAAAGAGTTATCATGACAAGCGGAGGAAAGATTTAGAGTTTCAGGAGGGTGAGCATGTGTTCTTGAGGGTTTCTCCTATTACCGGTGTCGGTCGAGCGTTGAAATCGAAGAAGCTCACTCCTCGCTTTGTTGGTCCTTATCAGATTTCTGAGAGAATCAGAAATGTGGCTTATAGAGTGGCTTTACCGCCAAATCTTTCGAATTTGCACGACGTGTTTCATGTGTCGCAACTTCGGAAGTATGTTTCGGATCCATCTCATGTGATCCATATGGATGATGTAGAGGTGCGGGATATTCTCACTGTGGAGACGATGCCCGTACGGATTGAGGATCGTGAAGTGAAAGTGCTTAGAGGCAAAGAGATTGCATTGGTGAAAGTGGTTTGGCTAGGAGCTGGCGGTGAGAGTATGACTTGGGAGCTAGAAAGCAAGATGCAGGAGTCCTACCCAGAGTTGTTTAATTAGGTAAATTTCGAGGACGAAATATTCTAAGTGGGGGAGAGTTGTAACACCCTAAATATTTAATTAATTTATTTAATTAAGTATTTAGGAATTTATTTTAATTAGTTGGATATAATTTAATTAATTAAAATTATATTCATTTTTTATGTTGGTGGTATTAGGAAAAGGAGGCGCCACTTGAATGAACTTGGGCTTAAGTGAAAAGCCCAAGCCCATGATCCATAAGCTATGCGAAGTTGTTAGGTCTTGTGGGATTAGGGTTTTGGCTAGCATTTGCGAATTTGAGAGAGGAGAATAGAGAGAGTGAGAGCGCCGTGGAGAGAGGAGAAGGAAGAGAAGAAGGTCGCGAGCTCAAGGAGGAAGAGGAACGTGATTTTGTTGCTGTGGTTCTGTTCGTGACTGTATCTAGGGCTTCCGTTCTTCAAATCAGAGGTAAGGGGAGTTCTATCTTTCTATATAATAGATGTTTATGATAGGTTTTAGGATAGGGTTAGCCTAGATCTATCCATGATCACGAATGTGTATGTGAATTCATGTTTGTTGATGATTTATGCATGACCTTCATGATTGGTGGGTGTGATTTCATGTTGTTTTTATGATTTGTATGTGAATTGATGTATTCGTGTTGCTCGGAATCCGTTTGTTGGTGTTATGGGCGCCTAGGGCGCCATATGTTTGATTGTGTTGCTGGAATTGTTGCTGAATTTTTTGTTGCTGCAAGTGTTGCTGGGCGCTGGGCGCCAGTGTGCGTGTGTGATTGTGTGCTGGGCGCTGGGCGCCAAGGGCGCCAGTGTGTGCTGTGTGCGTGTGTTGCGTGTGTGTTGTGTGCTGGGCGCTGGGCGCCAGGCGCCAGGCGCTGGGCGCCAAGGGCGCCAGTGTGTGTGTGTGCGTGTTGCCTGCGATGTCTAAGTTTGTGTCTTAGGCGCCCAGTGCCTGGGCGCCATTTTCAGGATGTTCCCAATTTTTTTATAAAAATTGTTTTCGCTATATCTTTTGACTCGGGCATCCGTTTTAAACGTTTCAAAAAGTGTTGGGAAGCTTTTTCGGTTGTCTACCTGTGTGTCTTATTTTTAAAATAAAAACTCATTATTTTCTGGTGGTTTTCTGGGCGCCCAAGTGGCTGTCCCCGGTGGTCATCACAGTGACGTTGTAAAGCCGTATTCAGTTCTTTAAAAATCCTTCTTGCGTATAACCAACAGTTTTAACGTTTTAGTGTCAAAATTGGTGATTATGACGATGATGCCCTTAGTGGCTAGTTAAATGACGTTTTTGCCCTTAGTGGCCAATCTTATTGATGATGATGTGTAAATGACGATGATGCCCTTAGTGGCTAGTTAAATGACGGTTTTGCCCTTAGTGGCTATTGTTTGATTGATGACGTTTATGTATAAGTGACGATGAGGCCCAAAAAGGCTAAGCGACGATTATAATAAGCGACGATGAAATATAGCGATGTTGTTGTGTGTAATTATGAATTGACAGGTGCTGTGCCTCTTATTTGGCAAATTGGTAAGTGACGGGTCACATAGTTGACGGTGGTTGTGTGTATGTGTGTGGTGCATATCATAGTGTCTCATGTATTCCATGTGCATGAACCCAGCGACGATGAGGCCATAAAGGCTAAGTGACGATGAGGCCATAAAGGCTAAGCGACGATGATGAAAGGTACCTCATGCATATGCCCGCGAGTGGGTTGCATTTCATATAGTCACATGACATCGTGATGAGTTGTTGTAATGACGTAATTGATGATTGTGATGTGGTTACTCTAGTGCTGTGACTCTGACTTACTGCTTATCATATTTTTTATTATATGGATTGAATTGGACTCACCCTTCTGTTTGAATGTTACCCTATGCGGTAACGTGCAGGTAATCACGAGTGAAGACCTAGGTATCTTCACTAATTTGAGTCGGGTCGTCATGCTCTGATACGTAGCACTCAGGGGGGGAAACGAACTCGATGTTTTAAGACTATTTTGGTTGTTATATGTTATTTGATGGTCTCTCTTTATTTTACTTTCCGCTGCGTAGTTGGTTTTCTTTATTGATGTTAAGGTTGTGGTGACGATGACTGATGCTTGAGGTTTTCCCCATTGGGGGCGTGCTACGTATTGTACAATTATTGATGTTGAACTGATTTATTGAAGTACGATGTTTTATTCGAAGTATGTGTAACATTCCTTGCGATGAAAACGATTTTGAAATTCTGATTTTTTTTACAAACAAATTAACGGGTAGAAAAGGGGTGTTACACAAAAGGTCGCGCCGACTGAAAAGAGTACATTGAGAATTTTTGAAACTAAAAAAAAACAAGAAAAATGGACGCAACAGATTTTATGAGCTCTCTTTGTCTTTGGAGTGTTGATGCCAATCACCCATACTTATATCTTTGATCACCTTTTTATCAAAGCTTTTGGAGGCGCTGCTTGCCTCATTTACTTTTTTAAGTCCAACCTTTCTGACCCTAATTTTTTCCTGGACCGCTCTTTGCGAGTTTTCAGTCCACCGGGTCGCTCTTTTTTGCCTAGGCCGCCCTTTCGGGTTTTCAACCTAGCGAGCTAATTCTTGCTTGGCTCATCATTCTCTTTTTCTTTTATTTTTCTCAGGCGTAATATTTCTTGACTGAATCTGAATTGACTGGGTTTCTGAGTTCCTCACCATCCATGTTGGTGAGTATCAATGCTCTTCCACAAAAGGCTTTCTTTACCACATATGGTCCATCATAGCTAGGATTCCATTTCCCACGGGGGTCACTCTGAATAGGCAGGATCTTCTTGAGCACAAGGTCTCCTTCGTTGAATTCTCGGGGACGAACCTTCTTGTCGAAAGCTGTCTTCATCCTTTGTTGATACAACTGGCCATGACACAGGGCAGCAATTCTTTTCTCCTCAATGAGATTCAGCTGATCCAGACGAGCTTGGACCCATTCTGCTTCTTCCAACTTGGTTTCCATCAGCACCCGTAGGGAGGGTATCTCAACTTCAATAGGGAGGACTTCTTCCGACCCATACACCAAAGAGAAAGGGGTTGCCCCGGTTGAAGTACGCACTGAGGTACGATACCCATGCAAAGCGAAAGGAAGCATCTCATGCCAATCTTTGTAGGTTACTACCATCTTTTGCACGATCCTCTTGATATTCTTATTGGCTGCTTCGACTGCCCCATTCATCTTGGGACGGTATGGAGAAGAATTATGATGTCGGATTTTGAAGTCCTCGCATAACTCTTTCATCATCTTACTGTTCAAGTTGCTGCCATTATCTGTGATAATCTTGTCTGGAAGCCCATAGCGACAAACCAGATCTCTCTTTACGAACTTAGCAACCACAGAGCTAGTAATGCTGGAGTATGAAGCAGCTTCAACCCACTTGGTGAAGTAATCAATAGCGACCAGGATGAAGCGATGCCCATTTGATGCCTTAGGCTCGATAGGACCTATGACGTCCATGCCCCACATTGAGAATGGCCAGGATGCAGTCAGGACATTTAGGGAAGCAGGTGGCACATGAATGTGATCAGCGTAGATTTGGCACTTGTGACATCTTTTCACGAAACTATAGCAATCTGATTCCATTCTCAACCAATAATAGCCAGCTCTTAAGATTTTTCTTGCCATAGTGTGCCCACTGGAATGAACCCCAAATGAGCCTTCATGGACTTCTTTCATGATTTTTGTTGCCTCTTCTTCTGCCACACACCTCAGGAGGACCATATCATAATTCCTCTTGTATAGAACTTCACCGTTCAAAAAGAAATTCCTTGACAATCTTCTGGGGGTTCTCTTGTCATTCTCTGGCGCTCCAGGAGGGTACTCTCTGTTCAAGATGTACTGCTTGATGTCATGATACCAGGGCTTGTTATAAGACTCTTCCTCAATTGCCGCGCAGTAATGATGTGCTGGCAAATCTCGATACTGAATCTTGATGTGAGTCAAGCTTTTGTCGTAGTTGATATTGAACATTGAAGACAAAGTGGCTAGCGCATCAGCCAACTGATTCTCATTGCGAGGAAGATACTGAAATGTGATTTCCTCAAAAGGCTCAACCAACTCTAGAATGTAATCTCGGTAAGGGATCAACTTGGCGTCCCTGGTCTCCCAATCACCGTTCACTTGGTGAATGACTAGAGCTGAATCTCCATACACATCAAGTCTCTTAACTTTCCAATCAATAGCTGCCTGGATACCAAGAATACATGCCTCATATTCTGCAATATTATTGGTGACGTAGAAGCTTAGTCTGGCAGTGAACGGAATGAAGCGATTATCAGGGGAAATCAGCACTGCTCCGGCTCCGTGCCCATATATGTTGGAGGCACCATCAAACACCACTCCATCTTTCATCTTCTGGGGACTTCCCTTCTTCAAACAAGGCCATGATATCTTCATCTGGAAAGTCATACTGCATAGGCTGATAATCTTCAACGGGCTGGTGTGCCAGGTACTCGGCCAGCGCACTACCTTTAATTGCTTTCTGAGTGACATATAGGAGATCATATTCTGATAACTGCATTTGCCAACGGCCAAGTCTCCCTGTAAGTGCGGGCTTCTCGAAGATGTACTTGATAGGATCCATTTTAGATACCAACCAAGTAGTGTGACTTAGCATGTACTGCCTCAAACGATGAGCAGCCCAAGCTAAAACACAACAAGTCTTTTCTAGCAGCGAGTACCTTGTTTCACAGTCAGTGAATTTCTTGCTCAAATAGTAAATGGCATGCTCTTTCTTCCCAGATTCATCATGTTGCCCTAACACACAACCCATTGAGCTGTCTAGCATGGTCAGGTACAGTATCAGAGGTCTGCCGGGTACAGGAGGCATCAAGATAGGTGGATTCCGAAGATATTTCTTGAACTTTTCAAATGCTTCTTGACAATCATCATTCCATTTGGTTTCTTGATTCTTGCACAATAGTTTGTAGATTGGTTCACAAGTGGCCGTCAATTGGAATATGAACCTAGAGATGTAGTTCAGTCTTCCAAGGAAACCCCGAATCTCTTTTTCTGTTTTAGGAACTGGCATCTCAAGAATCGCACGCACCTTGTCTGGATCGATTTCTATCCCCTTTTGGCTGACGATGAATCCCAACAACTTTCCTGATCGCACACCAAAGGTACACTTGGCAGGATTTAATCTGAGCTTGAATTTTCTCAACCGCTCGAAGAGCTTTTGCAAATTGACAATGTGTTCCTCATCAGTTTTTAGACTTTGCGATCATATCGTCCACGTAGACCTCTATTTCTTTGTGCATCATGTCGTGAAATAATGTGACCATAGCCCTTTGATAGGTAGCACCGGCGTTCTTCAACCTGAATGGTATGACTCTGTAACAGAATGTTCCCCAAAGAGTTGTGAAAGTTGTCTTCTCCATATCCTCAGGAGCCATCTTGATCTGGTTATACCCTGAATACCAATCCATGAAGGAGAACAGTGAATGCTGCGCCGTACTATCCACTAAGACATCAATATGGGGCAGGGGAAAATCATCTTTGGGACTAGCACGATTCAGATCTCTGTAATCAACGCACATTCTAACTTTCCCGTCCTTTTTCGGAACCGGCACGATGTTAGCAACCCATTGCGGATACTTGGCTACCGCTAGGAACCCGACATCAAACTGCTTTTTCACCTCATCTCTGATCTTTAAGGACATTTCTGGCTTCATTCTTCTCAGTTTCTGCTTTACCGGAGGACATTCTGGCTTGACCGGCAACTTATGCACCACTATGTCAGTATCTAACCCTGGCATATCCTGATAAGTCCATGCGAAGACATCAACATAATCATGCAGGAGTTCGATTAGCTTCTTGCGCTCACTTTCCTTTATTGAAGTACCCACCTTTACTTCCTTCTTACTGTCCTCTGTGCCTAGGTTAATTATCTCAACAGATTCCTCATGCACCTAAATAACCTTTTCCTCTTGTTCAACCATTCTCATCATTTCTGGAGGAGTTTCCCAGTCATCCTCAACATCCTCCTCAGCTTGATTAACGGGGTGATCAAAATTAAATTAACATATGAACCGTTGGCATCATTATTTTCAAAGATATTCATTTTAGATCTGCATTTGCGGGAATAGAAAGAAATGAACAAGCAAAATAGAAACACAAGATGAAGACACATGATAATGAAAAGCAATTTTATTCATTTGAGAGTCCGAAACAACATTTTATTAATAGATGATATTCGAAGGAAAAAACATGCATGCCCTTATGAAATATTCTAAGGCCTTGGGCAGAGCCAAAGAATTTGCATTTCAAAATCATTACTTTGGAATGAAAATAACAGGGAAATCAATGATCTTCCAATTATCAAGCTCTTCATCTGCAGCACTGCGGCGCACCAAGTCCACACCTTTGTCTTCCATAACTGATTCTTCCTCAATGACGGCCACCTGATTGGGGTCCAGCATACCCGTGCTCCTGAAGCTCTGGGAAAGATCATAGATAGGAACCTTCTTCAAGCTTGGTTCCCGCCCCTGAAGCTTAGCTAGCCTCCTTTCTCGCTTTTCCTCAGCCATTCTCTTCTTATCAGCTTGAGTGGGCCTATATCCTAACCCACGCCTATCCTTGTACTCTTGTAGCTGAACCGGCGCCAGAATTCCCTGCTCGGACTTTCCCAACCCTTTTCCAATCTGGTAACCATTTTTCAACATGACCTTGGTTACCATGATAGCAGCGTTAGATATCTTTGGTGCAGGCAATGGGGCTTCTTCCCTCACGAAAGCAGCATTTGCAATTTCCAGCGACTGAAAGGCAGATTCAAGTGACTCCTCTGAAGCCTCAATGTATTGAGAAGGATGGGGCTTGCTAATTATGAACTCTTCTTCTCCAAAAACGACTATCAGCTTGTCGTCGACTACAAACTTAAGCCTTTGGTGGAGGGATGAAGGAACAGCGCCGGCAGCATGAATCCAGGGTCTCCCCAGGAGACAGCTGTAGGATGATGCAATGTCCATGATCTGAAAATTCACATAAAATACTTCTGGCCCTATCTGCATCTGGAATTCCATTTCTCCCATAACCTCCTTCTTGGATCCGTCAAATGCCCTAACTAGTGTTGAGCTAGGCTTCATATACGAACAGTCTACATCTAGTCTGCTCATAGTAGATTTGGGCATGACATTCAAAGAGGATCCATTGTCGATGAGGACCCGAGAGAGTGTATATTTACCACATCTAACTGAAATGTGAAGTGCCTGATTATGCCCCTTCCCCTCAGGGGTGAGCTCATCATCAGTAAAGGTAATATAATTGGATGCAACAATATTCCCTACGATGCCATCGAGCTGGTCAACAGTGATGTTCTGGGCAACATGGGCTTCATTTAATACTTTCATTAGAGCTGCACGGTGGGCCTCAGAATTGAGCAGTAGGGACATGATAGAGATCTTTGCAGGAGTGTGGTGCAGCTGGTCCACCACTTTGTAATCACTCTGCCGCATGATCTTCAAAAGTTCTGTGGCTTCTTGCTCTAACACCTTCCCACTTTCCTTGGGCTCTTGTGTTATACCTTTACCTTTGAGAATCCTTTCCTCATCTTCCTTTGAGGGACCTTCTTTCAGGACTTCGGGGACATAAACACGTCCGCTTCTAGTGACTCCACTGCTTCCCGCAATGTTTGTGACATCGGGAACAACTTGAGGCTTCTGAATTGGAACTGACACCCCATAGCTCCACGGAACAGCACTGTCCTTTTGATAAGGAGGTGGGACAGGAATCACAATGGTCTTAGGTCTCTCCACGATCGGCTTTCGGCTATACGGGACCTCAATAGGTTTCTGAACATTTTCATTCTTATCTGATTGGAAAGTCAGCACATCCTCCTCTTTCTCTTGCACGCCATTTGGATTATATGACGATCCAATAGGTCCTGCAAAACTGTCTTGAAGGCCTCACATGCCCCGGCACAATTAACATCAACACAGACTTCTTTCTGAGTACAACCTCTCTTGATGACCCCGAACTTGCACAGCTCTGCATGAATAACCTCTAAGGGTGTCTGGATACACTCCACAGTTCTGATTAAGGATTGGCCCTCCATATCATGGATGGCATTGGTTGCAGGTTTCACATGACCAGGCAGCGGATTAGTTGTGATGCTTGGGCTTTCTTGTTTGAAGGTTATCCCTTTGGTATCAATCAGATCTTGCACTACAATTTTAAAGGCCTTGCAGTCCTCAACAACGTGTCCAACTGCCCCTTCATGAAATGCACAGGTAACATTGGGATTGTAGCCTCGGAAGTAGGGTGACTGGACTGGTTTCATGGGTCTGGTATTGATGAGCTTGTTTGTGGCAAGATAGCCGAAAAGGTCAGTATAGGACATGGGGATGGGATCAAAGGTGGTCTGTTTTTTGTCTTGGTAGTTTTTGTGGTAGTTACTTTGTGGTGGACGAGTTGGTTGTGTTTGAGTGGGGACAGGGGTATTTTGTGGTTGATAAGGTGGGCTTATGGTGATGGTCTCTCCTTCTTTCTTCTTCGAAAACCCGGAGAATGGCTTCTTGCGGGTGGTTGTACCTGCGGAACCATGGGCAATCTTGCCGCTTCTCAGTCCATTTTCTAGTCTTTCACTGATGATTACCATGTCTGAGAAGTTGGAAGATACGCTGCCGATCAACCGATCATAGTATAACGGTGGCAGGGTTTCCATGAACATGAAGACCAGCTCTTTCTCCAACAAAGGGGGTGTCACCTGTGCAGCCAAAGCCCTCCACCGCTGGGCATACTCCTTAAATGACTCATTATCTCTTTTTGCCATGCTCTGTAACTGTGTTCTGTCAGGCGCCATATCCGTATTGTACTGGTACTGTCTGAGGAAGGCATCAGCCAAGTCCTTCCAACAATGGATATGGGACGGTTCTAGCTGCATGTACCAGTTGAGGGATGCCCCAGCAAGGCTCTCTTGGAAATAATGGATCAACAACTTGTCATCATGAGAATGTGTAGCCATTTTTCTACAGTACATGGTCAGATGGCTTTTAGGGCAAGTCACGCCTCGGTACTTGTCAAAGTCAGGCACTTTGAATTTAGGAGGTAAAACCACATCAGGGATGAGACATAGATCCCGAGCTTCCTTTGCCCTAGAGCTCGACCCTTCAATCATTCTTAAGCGCTCTTCTAACATATGATACCTGTCTCTAGCTTGAGGAGTTTCAGCAGGATAGTTTTGAGGAAAACCATTCACACCGTAGTGAGGATTACTCATCGACACTACGGCTGGGTTCACGTGTGGGTCACGTGAGTGAGTGGTATTCCCAGGAATTAGTCCCTGAACTTGGGGATGGACCGTTGCTAGTGAATGAAAGCCAAACGGAGTTCCCGGCGGAATAGGAATCTGAATTTGGACCTGAGGCGTTCCCGTTCCTCCACTGTTTGCGGCTGAGATGGGTTGGACTTGCTCTACAACCCTAGGGGGATTACTTCCTACATTAGCCTCGGCTCCTGGAGGGGTGTATCCAGGTGGGAGTCCCCAAGGCATCCTATGCATAGCTGGTTGGCCCTGGTTGTTGGTCCCTGAAGTATGAGCAAAGGTGTTAGTCTCAAGACTCGGAGGAGGGAGAGCGACAGCAACTTCGGTAGTGACAGCGGGATTTCCAGCGGCAGTTCCGTTCCTCAAAGCTTGTAGTATCCCCATCATTTCAGTCATCTGTGTTTCCATTGCCCCAATTTTCGTTCTCAATTCCCGATTTTCCTGATCCAATTGCTCTGGATTGGGAACCACAGCAGTTGGGTTACCACGGTCTGATTCACCACTTCCTAAGTCTTCAATAACAGGACGGTCCGAGTCATTCTGGTTAGTTTCCATGAGCCTTGCTTCCAGACGAGTCAGGTATCGATGTTGGCGAACCAGCTTGCCTTTTTCTATTGATGGAACACAATTCATGAGCGCGGGAATCACATAAATGAATGCAAATGCAATGCGATATGTATGATTTTATGTTTGTTTTGGTGCCGGGAATCACGGTGCAACTCGTCTTGTCATAGGCGTGTAAGTTTAAAGCTCTAACACTTTCCCTTTTTTTTTTAATTTTTGGTTGCAACGAGGTTGGAAGCAATAGACAAAACAAACACACTTTATTCAGAAGGAAGGAGTGCTACAACTTCAAACTCGAAAGAAAAGCAAAGTGCAATATTCTGAAGAAAATTATAATTTTTTTAGAGAAAATTTGCAATTTCCTAAGGATTATTTCAATGCTCTAAAGTGAACTTCAAAGGCATATAGCTTTCAATTTCTCCTTCCTTTTTCTCTTCTTGCTTTCGGCTGCCCCCTTGGCCTTCTCCATGAGTTCTTCCGTCAGAATCTTGCAGTACTCGACAAACTCACACACCTTGGCTGGAGTGTTGAAAGGGTTCATTTCCACTTCAGCTCTTCTTAGCTTCTTGGGAACATCCCTCACAGCTTGGTTAGCTAGTCCTGCTAGCTTTGAAAATTTGCTCCTCCAAAGCTGAATCTCATCCCTTAACTCCTTGACGATCTCTTGGTCTTCTATTCTGCCAATTAATGCCATGAAACGTTTCTCCCAATACTGGCCTTCTGCTTGCACTTGCCCATAAGATTCCCTTAGGCATCAGAGATTCCTCTTCAATTCTTCCGACCTTCCTTGTTCAAACCCTAAATCTTGTTGATACTCTTTCAAGATCCCTATGATAGACTCTCTATCTTGCCTGATGCTTTTCACTTGGTTCTCCAATTCAAACTTCATCACTTGGAATTCCTCTTTCGACTTAGCTAGCGTATCTCTAACCATTTTCTCATTCCTCCATGACTTGGCATATAGTTTCTTCCATTCACTTGCTTCTGCCACAGCCTTATTCATCTTTGAGGCGCACCTCTTTACTTCCTCTTTAACACCTTTCAAATGTTATTGAATTTCCCTCTTGCTCTCCTTTTCTATTTCAAGTTTCCCATTGGTTGCTTCAATAGCTGCGGCTTGGAGAGCATTTTCATTTTCTAGCTTCCGCTTGTCTTGCATCACCTTTCCCAATCTGTTTTGCAAAGCCCTTTTCTCTTCTTCCGCTTTAGATAAGGCCAACTTAGCCTCTTCTAGTTCTTCAATGAGGGGAACGTGGGGTTTCCGGTATTTTCTCTTCAAGTGATGGCACCTTTTGGTTGGATGATCGAGTTTCCTTAATCCTCTTTTCAAGCCATTGAGTGAAGGAGATAGCAGTGGTCCTTTTAGATAACTCGCCTTTGTCCTTCCGCACCACGGTTTCCCAAGCTTGCAAGACTCGCCGAAGTAAGTCCTCGTCTTTAGGGATCCCCGCATGGAGGTAAAAACAAGACAGCATAGCTTCGGAGGGTGAGTCCCGCATAGGGTACCCGAGTTGTCTCAAGGTCAAAGATGGGTTATAATTGATGCATCCCTGTGTTCCCATGAGAAGAACGTTCTGGAAACTGCCACATTGGAATATCACTGAGGGTTTATCTTCCCAACACTTGTGCGAGAACCATCGAATTTGAAGAGCATCGAGGTTCTTAAAAGTATCCTTCCACTCCTGAGGGCTCATAGTCTTCGGATTACAACCCAAGGCATAGGAAAGCAAATCCCCAACATCACTTTTGTTAACGCACACATGACTGATCAACCAAGCATATAGCACAGGGAAGGAACAACACATCTTATCCTTTCGGAACTCATGATGGCGGGTGAAGGCACGATAGGTCTCTGCGAGAATAGCGGGAACCGGATTGATGGGACTTTTTTGCACTCTTGAAAGCTAGGAACACACCAATAGCGGTTTCATCTATATGTTTCTCAATCTGAGGGAAAAGAACAATGTCGAAGATGGTCAAGGCTAGTACTTGCTTGAAAGAAACCCAATCATTTGATACTACATAACTAGTCATCAAACTCTCAAATTACTCCTGAGGAAACCCAAATATCTTGTTACGCTCAACTTTGTGGGACCGCACCTCTCCTACACTGATTTGTAACAGGGAAGCAAACTTCTCATCTGAATAATACCGCCCCTGATACTGGTAAGGTCTAACCTCTGAGCGATCAAAACCCAGAATCTTCTCATACTCCTCTAGGGTAGGCGCCATTTGGAAGTTCTTGAAAAGAAAACACCTAACCTCTGAATCATAGAACCAACATAGGGCGACAATGGCACTCTCTTGTACTTCTAACTGTAATAACTTGTGGATGTTCCCATAAGTCTTGTCGAAGGACCGGAGCTCAATAGGACCTAATAGGGAAGCATACTCCTTCAAACTGGTTACATCAATCTTCTTTACAATGGGGAACCTCGAATTGAATGTGGTTTTGCCTTTTGATTCCATATTGCTTTCTTACACCCCTGTGACAAGGTTCGGTGTTATGTTGCGATTTCCGGTAAACAAACTTTAATGCATGAAGAATGCAAATGATGAAAGTTTTTTTTTCAAAATTTTTTTCAGGTGCAAATGCAATGGTGCAAAATGATGTGAATGCGAAATGATGTGTTATTTACATGGAAAAAGGGTAAGAAAATGAGGTTATTGGTGGTATTTTGAACATTTTCAAATATACACGCTACATGCCACCTCATGTAGGTGTTTATGAGGGGAAAAGAAAATTACTTTCTACAATTTTGAAATAGAGTTTGAGAAAAAGGAATGCCTAAGCTAATGCAACAAACAAAGGCGTGCCCCCGTGTCCTACAAAGGGTGGGAATCCTAGGGTCTAGAGTCGACGAAAAGGGTAATCCTCCCATGTAGGTTCTAATCACTTCCTCACAATGGCAACCAAGAGCTAAAGTCTCTCTCATGATGACACCCACAATCGTAGAAAGCTACCGAGTGTGAGGTATCATGACAAAGCGTACTCTTGGGCGAAACTTTCATGAGAGCCATACAGACAAAGGTCTATGAATG
Source organism: Astragalus membranaceus (assembly GCA_039519185.1). Classification (NCBI taxonomy): domain Eukaryota; kingdom Viridiplantae; phylum Streptophyta; class Magnoliopsida; order Fabales; family Fabaceae; genus Astragalus; species Astragalus membranaceus. The sequence continues at coordinate 52,464,082 of CM076850.1, forward strand.
GCAGTCACTAATCGTCCCCACTCTCCTAGGTTTTTGTTCAGACCTTGGGTTTTAGGCCCCACTCAATGCGCACAAGTATAGGGTGTGAAGTGTGTGTTGAGGGCACAACACCTAGAAATAACTACCCCTCCCCACCTGCAAGAGAAACCATGAACAGTCCAGACAAAAAGGTCGTCTACCCTAGGGTTCAACATGCATACATCATTTCAATATACAAACCATTCTAAGAAGTCAACAATAATTACACGCATTGCTTACCTCAAAGAAAAGGAGCCGAGAAGAAGGAATGTTCTAAAATCTAGCAAACAAATGGCATGGAAAATAGAACAAAAGTAGGAAGAAGGGAGGTAAAACAAAGCATGTTAAATCAGCAAAGCAAATCACACATTCAATTAATCGGCTTGACCCACTTAAGAAAAAGATTCCCCAGCGGAGTCGCCAGCTGTCGCACCCCGAAAAATCCTTGGAGGGATTTTTCTTCGCACAACGGGATTTTAGAGTCGCCACCAATATTTTTTTTAAAGGTAAAACATTGAAAAAAAACCTTTTTTGGAAAGCAATGGTCTTTGGAACCATTAGATTTGGGTTCGGGGGTCTAATTATCTATGGGGAAGGTATTAGCACCCCATAACGTCCTTTCAAAGAAGGGTTACCTTAATTAAATATGTGATTTGCAAAGTTGATTCGGAAAAATGCTTTGTTTTTACTTCTTTTGTTGATGAATGACTTAATGAAAAATATTTAGTTTTCGTGCTTGATGGAGGGGATCCACTCCTACGTATCTCCCGGTGCGATGGAGAATTCAAAGCAACGTAGTTCTTGTTTTTGAAAAATGTTTTATTCTGGAAAAGTGTTTGGGTCTTTGAAAGGAAAAATGTTTTTTGGTTTGTTGTGCTTGACGGAGAGTATCCGCTCCTACGTATCTCCCGGTGCGATGGAGAATTCAAAGCTACGTAGTTCTGGGTTGTCTAGAAAAAGGTTTTTGTTTTTTATCTTGTTTAATTGTGAAAATTGAGCTTTCATGATGATCAATTGAGCAAAGGCTCCAAGTGACCACCATTAGCACTCCATTGTTAATAATCATGCAAGCAAAGGCTTCGCAAGACTACTAACAAAGTTTTTGGTTTAGTGAAAATCTTTAGGAAAATTAGGCATTCATGATGATCAATTGAGCAAAGGCTCCAAGTGATCGCCACTAGTACCTCATTGTTGATAATCATGCAAGCAAAGGCTTCGCAAGACAACTAACAAAGTTTGATTTTGAAGAGTTTTCGCAATTGGATTGATTCTTGTTTAGGGAAAAGAATCTGTAAAAAAAAAAGAAACAGGGGGTGCAGTAGTAAAATAGGGTGGGGTTAGCAGAAAAGGGTTGTGTTTTAAAATAGTGGGTGCAGAAAACAGGGGGGAGCAATCAGCGAGCCCAGTTCGTTTTGTTATATATAAAAAATATGGGGGTGTGTTTAGGAGCCCAGCCTGTTTTCGTTTTTCTGGTGTTTGGGGTTTTGTCACGCAACTGGGCCTAAAATAGGGGAGGTGCGCTAAGTAAAATGTGGGGGTGTGAATAAAAATCTGAAATAAATAAAAATGTGAAAAGACAAAACTGCCCTTGCTTTCCCAATATAAAATGAAAACCTAAAAGTGGAAACCCTAATTTCTACCTTTCCTCTCCACGGCGCACACCACCCCCAAATCGCAAACCCTAATCTTCTCTCCTCTCATACGGCGCCTCCACCCAACAAAACAACCTAGACCTAAATTTTTAACACTCCTTTCTTCTCTTTTCCGTCTCCTACTCTCTCTTCTACAACCCCTACTTCTTTCATTTCCTTCCCAGCGACGCTCTCCCCTCCTCCACAACCCTGGTTTACGTTTTTTTTCAAAGAGAGCTAACGCCGCACGGAGGGAAGATGGGAGAGGGAAAGGAAAGGAAAGCTCACGGTGAGAGGAAGCGGTGCTATTTCCTTTCTTCTGTTTTTTTTTAGTTGTGCGGTGGTGAGGTTTTGGTGGCTGTTTGCTGGGTTTGGCGGTGGTGAGGTTATGGTGGTGGTTCGGCGTGAGGTGGCCGTAGGGGCGTTTGGGGGTTGTTTGGTGGAGGATATGCGCTGTGGGTGGTGGCCGTGGAGGAAAGGGGTGTGTGGTGGCGCGAAAGTGGTGGGGCCGTGAGTAGTTGTTGGGCTGCGAAGAGGGAGGGTAGCGGCGGACAGTCGCAGATTTGGGTGGAGGATGGTGGCTTTTTTTTGGACGGTGGTGGTGGTCGCCGGAGGAGACGACCGGAGACGAGAGCTCACAGTGGCGCAGGGACAGGGACGACCACCGTACGCTGTGGCCGGAGGTAACTCTCTCTACTTTTTCTTTCACTTCTCCTACTGATTCTACTTTGGTTGCTTTTTTTGATTGGTTCTTGCATCTAAATCTAAAAACCACATTTGAAACAAAAATCAAGTTTTATTCCTATAACAGCAACTATAACTACTGTCCCTATCTCAAACTTTGACTTATTTACTTCTTTTTCTCTATTTAATGTTCATTTTAAACTATTTTTAGCTAGTATTGTCTTTTTTTAACTGGGATTATCACCTGACCCTTACGGTTACTACATATTCGGATTCAAAGATCATACGAAAATAAAAATTAATGTTCCAGCATCTATTTTCTATCTAGTAATTAGAATAACCAACCTGGATCCCAAGTTCTGTTTCTGGAAGCCCTTTCTTCCTAGTTCCAAAATCCGAATATAACTTCTTTTCAGCTTCTACCTCTTTTTCTACTTTGAGTTGCTCTCTACTTTGGTGTGTCAAAAGAATTCCGATTCTAAGTGTATTTTTTGAAGTGATATCAGTTTGTTGTGTTTTTTTTTGTGTATCTGTGTGTGTGTTCCCCCCTTAACACTGTTTCTGTTCATTGTATTTATAGGCAGGAAATTATGGTGTAGGTGTGGTGTTGGAGCAGGGAATCAAAACCCCCAGGAGACCAGGCTGTTGGCAGCACTGACACAGTGGAGCAGCAAGGGAGCAGCAAGGATGAGGCTGGCATGTTCTTGCCTAAAGTGTTAAAGGCCAAGGACCAAGGAGAAGGGAGCTTGAGCCCCATTCTCAAAATGCCATCTTCTGTTGCAACCAGCAGGCTGCGCCCTGCTTTCAGTTTTTTTGTACTGTTTTTTTTAATTAATTTTTTTGTAAAAAGAGTTGACTCTTTTTTTGGTACTATTCTGCCCCTTTTTTTTAATTTTTTTTGTTTTTATATGTAACAAATAAATAAAAGGACAGCTGAATAAAAATTGATTTTATCTTATTACTATTATTATTATTTTTTAATAATACTTGAAAGAAGCGGTAAAAACAACACGAACCGACGCAACCACTCACACGACTCGAAACGAAACGCGCGCTCGCCTTAAGACTAGGAACGCAGACGCGATTTGAATACGCACGCGCGTATGTTATTAAAACCGATTTCATTTTATCCTCACTTTTCTAAAAAAAATGGTAAAATAACGCGAAGTGACGCAACTACTCACACGTGACTCGCAACCAACACGCGCTCACGTTATTTATTATTATTTTTATTATGTTTTTTTGGACTCTTTTTTTGAAAGAAACGAGTGTCAAACAAAATCGTTGCACGAGAGTGCCAAAGACACCCGCGTTTAGAACAATATGCGAAGCGATAAAATTTTGGGATTTTTCAATTAGTCGGACAAAATTAGGGCATGACAGTGATGTGATCTCATCACTTTTTACGTACGAGCCCTATGTGGCTTAAATTAGTGACATGTCGCAGTATGGACATGTTGCGTTTGTTGTCCTTTAAGAATTGACTGTTTGATATTGATTTATGGATTGTGGTAGTGCTTGTTGTTTTAGTTCGGTCTTATGTTCCTTATATGGTTTGGACGCTTTTTCTCACCCATGCACTATTTTTTAGATTGAGTTCCAGGTGTCGTCGGAGTAGCCTTCTACAATCGTGCAGCGGTGGAGATGTGATCACTACGAATCACCCAGTAACTTGTAGTATGACGCTATGCATTGATATTACTCTCTTTTGATTTAGTTGGATTAAAGGTTAATTGCTCTCATAATGTGATATCGAGGTTTGGGTTGAATTTTCAATATTATATTGCAGATCATTTTTGTTATTGTATTAAAAGAAATGTTTTATCAGTGTAGTCTTTAATATTATTTTAAATCATGTTTATATAATCTAAGGAATTGGATGACATCTTTTACTTGCGAAAGGTATTTCCAAAATGAAATGGAAATTTTATTTGGGGTAAAAGGTGTCACACTTACTCCCTTGACTGTCTCGATCACCAGAAGGAGTAGATTGAGACTGAGAAGGGATCGGACGGTCTAGAGGCGAACTAAGTCCAAAGGTACTCACAACAACCTCCCTTTTAGGATGATACTGCGTAATGTTCCTCACTGGGGTGGGAGAGAGAATGGTCGGGGTTCCAGTATTGACTGTTAAGGTACTTGGGAAAACACTGGTTGAAGCCTTCTTTAAAATGGAAGCATAAAACGACTTCGGAGCCATCTCATCTGCAACATAAACGAAGTTAAGAAATAGATTATACAAACAAAGACATGCAACAAATCTGAGGGACACCTACCCCAAGCTCGAAAGAGATCGGCCACCGACACCGCAGTTACGAGAGCCTGTGTGTCTATAAGTCCCATTTTACCAGGAGACGCCAACTTTCCTAAATTCCTCAAGAATTCTTGGTCCTCGGCGTCCAAGTTTTCATGATCATCAAGGAAATCAGAAGGTTGTAAAGAATAGTGGGCTCTATTCCAACTCAAAGGAAACTTCAAGCTCACAATAACCCCTTGTTGTCACCTGATAGCCCCGCAAGTGCACGGTCTTATCGCGTAATAAAAAGAGTTATCGATCCACAGGGAGAGCCTAAGTGATTACCAATTTAATTTTCCAAAGTTGATTAGCTTGAAGGAATGGTTTTTAGGAGTTGTGAAATTTAGAAATAAAAACAAAAGAAAGCGAGAAATAAAAGAAAGCGGTAAATTGCATGAAATTAAATAGTAGAAGAAGAAGAAGAAGAAGAAAAGACATGAAATTAAATAGCGAGAAATAAAAGAAAGCGGTAAATTGCAAAATCATAAATAGCGAAATTGTAAATGACAAGAAAATAAAAGTGCAAGAAAGTAAATAGCAAGGAAAGTAAATGACTTGGAAAATAAAAGGGCAAGAAAGTAAATAGCAAGGAAAATAAATGACTTGGAAAATAAAAGGGCAAGAAGGTAAATAGCAAGGTAAGTAAATGACTTGGAAAATAAAAGGGCGAGAAAGTAAATAGCGAGAAAATAAAAGAGCGAGAAAATAAAAGAGCGAGAAAGTAAAAGAGCGAGAAAGTAAAAGGGCAAGAAAGTAAATAGCAAGGAAAGTAAATGACTTGGAAAATAAAAGGGCAAGAAAATAAATAGCAAGGAAAGTAAATGACTTGGAAAATAAAAGGGCAAGAAAATAAATAGCAAGGAAAGTAAATGACTTGGAAAATAAAAGGGCGAGAAAGTAAATAGCGAGAAAGTAAAAAGCGAGAAAGTAAAAAGCGAGAAATTAAAGTGAAGTCATGAATCTTAGAGGAAACCTTGTCATGGATTTTTCTCACAAAATTTAAGCTTCGTTACAAGTGAGGATCAAGCCTCTATTTATAGGAAAATATTAGGTCTAAGGCACTTGAGAGGAGGGGCAAAATGGTCATAAAAAAAGTGGCAAATCAAGTGGCAAGGGAAAACCATCAGCAAGTGGGTGCAGCCAAAATTGACTTGTCTGGTGCCAGGGTCGTGCGCCCATGTGCCTGGGTCGTGCGCCCTGGCCAGTCAATTTTGGCTGCTCTGCGCCAGTTTTGCACCAGGGTCGTGCTCCTATGTGCCAGGGTCGTGCGCCTTGTGCTGGAAACAGCTGTTCTGCGTTGCTGGCAAGCATGGGTCGTGCGCCTATGTGCTAGGGTCGTGCGCCTTGTTCTGCCAAAATGGGCCATTTTCAGTTGAAAACACGCACGGGTCGTGCGTGGTATAGCACGGGTCGTGCGCAGGCTCTGCGCCAGTTTTTCACCAGGGTCGTGCGCCTTGTTCCAGGGTCGTGCGCCAGTTTTGCACTAGGGTCGTGCGCCTATGTGCCAGGGTCGTGCGCAGGCTCTGCGCCAGTTTTTGCTGCTTGGCGCCCTTGGCCAGTTTTGGGTTTTTGGGGCCCTTGGCGCCCATGAGGGTGTCTAGTGCCTTAAAAATTGCTCCTCCTCAAATATTTCCTTTTTTCTTCATTTTAGCTCATATTTTCTTTTTTGCTCCAAAATAAAACCTGAAAATAAAAAGCAAACATTTGTAGTAAAATAGCTCAAAGATATAAAATATAATTAAAATACCTAAAAAAAAACTTAATGAAAATAACTATTAAAAAGACTCTAAAAATAGACTTATCATCACCTCGACATCTTCTTCTTGGCAGTCGAGTTCATCGCAACCACACATGCATAATTAACTTTGAAGTCTTTAAGGGAGTCCGGGTAAAAGTGAAAGAAGCTCTTCTCAGCAGCAGGGAAGGACACCCGGGCCTTCTTCCTCGAGCGGACAAAGGTAAAAAGAGCATAAAATAGAGGCCCCGAAAGAGCGCAACCCAGTTGATCCAGAACAATCTGATAGGAACACAAGAAAGCCCAACCTTTAGTTGCAATTGGGTCAGAGGCAGCATGAGTTCGCCCAAGATGTATTGTTCGAATGGAGAACAAGGAGGTTGAGTGTGGATCTTCGATAAAGTTTCAGCTTATATGTAGAAGGCATATTTTTCAGAGGTTAGCTGGCGTACCCGTTTTTCACTTGACACTCCTCAGACCACCCACCGCTCTCCTTGGACGTGACCTAAATGGTAGAGAAGAAGATCTAGAAGAGGATTATCCAAATCTATCTTGCTGACCTTACTTCAGACTTCTCCATTAACCCAGCTGTAATCCTGCATCTCGGCACCACCGACCGATCCTGCATCCGAGTCATTCTCACTTGAGGAACTGCTCTCACCAGAAGAGTGGGATCTTGAACATCAGTCTCAGCCATATTATCCATATCTTCAACAGTGTGGTCGTCCTCTCTCTCTGAGTAATCCGAGGCGTTACCCAGTGAAGCGTCAGTCCAATCCCTAGAATAATTCTCATCCTCCTCAACAGACCGTGGGGAGGGAATTTTCTTTGGATTACTTTTGCCACGAATCATGCCGTTACCTATAAGGAGGGAGTTCACTCAGCAAATCGATCACTGAACCTTTAAGTATATCTCTACTCGAGACCAAACTGATGTTCAGTCTCTAAGGGATCTTCGACGTACCCCAAAGAGAAATTTGAAGTAATGTAACACGCCCCCCCCCCCCCCTTCTAAGAAAGTTCTCACAAAAGGCAGAAGAATCTCACTACGAGAGAACTGACCGATGTCTAGCCAAAAGAAGCTAGAACGAACAGCCTCGGAGGAAGATGAAATAAAAGTAAGAGATTGAGGGAAATACCAATTCAAAGAAGAATGATTTGACTTTAGTGATGGCACCTCGAAAGATATCGACTTCTTATTCCACGTCGGTCACTCGATAAAACACACAACAGAAATGTACAAATGAGGAAGGGCTACCTCTATTTATACTAAGGCAAGAGAAACGAAGTGATAGCACCACTCAAGATGAAACCATAATTAGCAGTTATGATGAAGCACTACAAACGAGGGCTACTCTTCGAGGCCATTATGATGTGACGCATCGGTAAACTAAAAGCTACCCTCCACATGGCACATTGGGAAGCTAAGACCATCATCTATCACCAATCATTGTTTACAAATCTAATGGCTAAGAAATTTCACGCATTTATCAAAGCCAAAAGACGAGATAACTGCATCTCTTCTCGCTAGCCCAAAAGCCTACGAAACCATCTGATATTATCAAAGACCGAGCCTCTTCCTTTTAACGAACCTCGACTTTGGGGGCTGCTGTTCTGGATAGACCAAATGCTTTAGGCCCATTCCAACAAAGCCCGCGATCAGTAAAGGCACAAAAACTAAACTAAGAATAAGGCAAATTCCTATCTCCAAGGACTACACGTACAAGCACACATAAACATTTATAAGACACACAAATATCTAGAATTAAGGATCAATTAAGGATCTACACAAACATAATGATGATCAAATAAGAATTTTTTTTATAGCATATCATGATTAACTCAGTAGTTCCCGCTAATTTAAGCATAGTTCTAAAACTTAGAAACCTAAACATAGTAACCAATGCAACGTAGTAATATAGACATGTAAAACAAATTCAACACGTAGGCATTGCTTATGACCTTCTTACCCAACTAACACGTGTTTTATCTAGTTTTCGAGAAAAATTAGATGTGACATATAATTCTACCAAGACAACAAATGGCATATCATAGAGTATATCAAAACACAAGTACACAACACTCTAATAGTCTAACTTGTCCTAGGAATTCTATATCAAGCAGATTTCTAGCAACAGTCATACAGCAGTTCATGGCACTTATATCATCATATATAGACAAACTTATGCAAGTTGGCTAACTTAGAAAAATTTGCACAGTTAATTAAACTAGTAATTTTTTTAGCATGCACTTACAGTAACCTATTTTATGATGTGATGTTGTTTGGTGCATTGGTCTTTGCAGGTGTGCTATTTTGGTGTTGGCAGTTTGCTGTCATATTACTGTTGATTGGTTTTTGCAGAGGTGTTGTCTTGGCATTGTCAGATTATTGTTATGTTCTGTGTGTTGTACGGAACATGGGTCTTTGTAGGAGTGCGCCTCCGTGCTACGAATAAGCCATATTCTGGATTTGTGTTTCCTTGCTTGTAATGGCTTCTGGGGTTGGCATCTTTGCGGGAGCAACATCTTTTTTGTCTCTTCCTTTGGAGTAAAATTAGCAATGTGGGTGGTTTACACAATCATATTTGGGCTGAAAGTTTTGGCTGTATTTTTTTTTCTTTTGTTGGTATCATGGCTTAAGTGATTGGTCCTAAATCAGATTGTATCTCTTAGGTTTAAACAGTGTTGGTGTACCTCCCTTTCTAAATGAGAGCTTTTAGCCTTGTGTCTCAAGAATGGTGGTGTATTTGTTTCGATCTAGTTCTTCTAGCATATGATTGTTTGTGCCCTTTGCAACCCTTCATAGAAGGTGGGTAGAGTCCGCACACACTAGTGCAAAAATGACATTAGAATTAGACATTTAAAGTCAGGCGGCCAGATGCCTGACTACATAGGTAGACACGGTGGCAAACTTGTAAATAAGTGGCAAAACTCTCGAGTATTAAGGTCAAGCAGATACACGCCTGACGTCTAAAGTGAAGAAATAGGGAAAAAATAAGACTTTAGAAGTCAGGCGTGTAAGCGCCTGACTACATAAGTGACACGGTGGCAAACTTGTAATTAGGGGTGAATTTTTTTTCTTCTGTTCTAATACTTTAGAAGTCATGCTTCTATTCGCGCGCGACCTCTAAAGTCCAAAAATAGAAAAGAAAAAAAAAAGTCACTCTCAGCCTCTCACTCTCATTCTCAAAGATTCACTCTCACAATTTCACGAAGACTCCTCTCCTCTCCTCCTCTCCTCTCCTCTCCATTCTCACTCTCACGAACCCTAATGCTTCATCTCTCTGATCCTTCATCTTCTCTCCGTCACTCCCTCACTCACTCACCGTCACTCCGTCACTCCCTCACCGTCACCCTCACTCCCTCACTCCCTCACCTTCGTCACCTTCGTCACCCTCACCTTCGTCACCTTCGTCACCCTCACCTTCGTCACCTTCGTCACCTTCTCAGAAAGCCTTCACTCACACAAAGCCTTCACTCTCAGAACACGAACCGAACCCTCTTCACTCTCAGATCTCCACGCCGTTCTCACCGTTTCCTCTCCCTTGACCGCCACCTTCCCCCTCATTTTCCGACCACCATAGACGTCCAATCAAAAAACGAGTTTGATATTTGGTATCCCCTAAGCGTCCGCATGAAAACCCCTCAAGAAATTTTAAGTTTGGAGAACTCTTCACCGGAGCTCCGCCGTGCCGGAAATCGCACCATCGGATCTCCGCCGTGCCGGAAATCTCACCGTTGTTACTCAGTGTAAGATTTCTTTCCACCATAGACTGCGATTTTGTTGTTTTTTTACTCAGTGTAAGTTTCAGATGTTACTGATTTTGTTACTGATTTTGTTGCTGATTTTCCACTATAGTGTTACTGATTTTGTTGATTTTGTGACCCTGACGAGGAGGAGGAGGAGGAGCAAGAGGAAGAGGTACATTATTTCCATCTCTCTCACAATCTCTTAGGTACATTATTTCTGATTTGTGGTCTTTTTGCTTTGAATTATTCTATATTTGATTTTCTTCAAATAGGAAATACTCTTCTCTATATATATGCTTCTTCAAGAGTATCCATGTTAATGGTTCTAAATTCTCGTGTCTATTTTTTTCACCAAGTCTGATAATAAGTCCTTTTGTTGGTGAATAAATGAATAGAATGATGGATACTAAAATGATAAAGAAAATTGCAATAGAAACAAATAAATTATTTTCCACAAATCAGAATATTTCTATAATGAATTCAACATTTATTTTCCACTATACTCAATGGTAAATTACCACTTATGCAAAGAAGGTTCACTTAACTGACCTTTGTGTAAAAGTCTGGTGGAGAGCACTTATCAAAGTGAGTAGGACTGAAATCTAAGCTCCAACCATGTCCCATGTATACTTTTACCTGTTATTGGACATGACAACTTAACATTTAAGATGTCACCAAAACAAATGAATTTACCTTGTAGTATTAAGTTTAGTATGTTATGCTTACCTTTAATGTCTTCTTCACTGGCATCATCATTCTAGGATCAAACTGATTGTCACATTGAAGTTTCTGCATTAGAATTTGAGGCTTTTTTACATAACCACATCCTCCATTTGCCTTGAACATTCCCTGCATTAACCACTGTGATTTCCCATGCCCCTATTGAGGAAAACAAGTAGTAAAACAGCAGAAAGTTAGCATTGCTTGTAAAGATATGGTATAGCAACTTGCAACTAAAGTTATTGCATTGTCTTTTGTAATAGCCTCTAAAAATTCCAAAAAAAGAGAAAAATTCCATGTATTTTCGAAACAGTTAGCCTTGGTCACAGTTTTCATCGATGTAACTTCTAATTTACTCTTTATTGTATTTGTGTGCTTTGTTTACTAATGTGAGAATGAATTAGATATAACTTTTCTTCCTGTGTGAGATCACACAAAAGCATTAAGGAAAATCTGGATAAACTTTTAAGGTTCTATTTTAGACTGAGATTCTATTTTAGACTTTGAGGTTCTATTTTAAGCTGAGATTGACAATTGGGAGAATGAAAAGGATAAACTTTGAGGTTCTATTTTAGACTTTTGCAACCCATGTTTCAACCTTCTTTTCCTTTTTCTTCTGCTTCTCTTCTTACTGTTTTAGCTAGGCTTATGATTGTTGTTGATTTACTTATAGAAGTTCAGTTAAAATGATATATTTTTGTTTTCTTTTTATTTATACAAACCAATGAATTATTTGGTTTCATTTATAAAAATATGGTGGTTTTTAGATGTGTTTTCCATTTATGAGTTCTTCAAATTGGCCCCGCCCCGTCAATTTTATTACCCCTGCCACATGCAATTCATTCCCATTTATGAGTTCAAGCATTCATCATTTCTAACTGCATATCCGAAGATCGAAGTTTATTACAAATGTCTATTGTATACACTGTGCTTAGAATCTGAAGGGCCGAATTAGAGGGTCAATTTTATTTGAGGTCTTTGAATCATATGTTTCTTATTGTTGAAGATGTGAAACTTATAACATAAAAGCTGCTATTGTTTACTTTGTGTATTTGAGGTTTTTGAATCATTTGAAGTATTCAAAATGTGTATTTGTAATAACAGAGCGATGACATCTCATATTGTTGGCTATCCCCGCATGGGGCCGAAGAGAGAGCTCAAGTTTGCCTTAGAATCCTTTTGGGATGGAAAGAGTAGTGCCGAGGAACTGCAAAAGGTTGCTGCAGACCTTAGATCAGCCATCTGGAAGCAGATGGCTGAAGCTGGAATTAAGCATATTCCAAGCAACACCTTCTCATACTATGATCAAGTATTGGACACAACAGCCATGATCGGGGCAGTTCCTGATAGATATAATTGGAATGGTGGGGAGATCGGCTTTGATATTTACTTCTCCATGGCGAGAGGAAATGCATCTGTGCCAGCTATGGAAATGACCAAGTGGTTTGACACCAACTAGTAAGTACCCCCCCCACCCAAATATATTTCTTGATCTTGTGAGTTCTACATACAATTTTATTAAATAAAGTTGATTAGTGGTGTAGACTAGTGTGTGAATGAAGATTTGCATAATTAGTTGTTATTTGAAATAGCTGTAATATACGTATTTGATATACACTCATCACTATATTTGATTTAAATACCTAGAACATGTTGAATTTGGGAATTTGGTTTGATATTTGTCATAGTTGTAACAATTTTATAATCTATTATGGTACAGCCATTTCATTGTTCCTGAATTGGGTCCAGATGTGAAGTTCTCCTATGCATCACACAAAGCGGTGGATGAATACAATGAGGCCAAAGCTGTAAGTTTAAAGATTGCTCTATTATAACTATCTCAAAATTGAACCGGAAATTTTAATGATGAATTACTGAATACTTTGGTAAAGGATGAATCTTCACTACCTGATCAACAATATAAAAGTTAACCTGGGAAGAATTATCACAGGAGAAAAAAATTTATTTGAATTAAATATTTCATCCACTGTTGTTTACAAAGGGCATATTTCTACTATGCAGCTAGGAGTTAATACCGTAGGGCACTTGGGGACATTGTTGGGAAGGGTACTTATTATTGGGAAGGGTACTTATTATTGACTAGTTTTTTTTATTATATATAATCAGCACGCCGCAATCTAAATGTGAATTATCATTTTTTCCTGCAGACAAAGTTGTGGTTTCCACATCCTGTTCTCTTCTTCACACCGCAGTTGATTTGGTGAATGAGACCAAGCTGGAACAAGAGATCAAGTCTTGGCTTGCATTTGCAGCACAAAAAATAGTTGAAGTAAATGCCCTGGCCAAGGCATTGTCTGGACAAAAGGATGAGGTACATCATACCCATCGTGGCGTTTTGGCCCATACTTGATATTTTTCAGCTTCTTATTTCTTCACACCTGTCACTTTGCAGGCTTTTTTTTCTTCTAATGCTGCTGCCTTGACTTCAAGGAAGTCCTCCCCAAGGGTGACAAATGAGGCTGTTCAAAAGGCTGTTAGTGTTCATCAGGATTTCATTTCTATTTTTTCTGTATTTGATAAATTTTAAGCCAGTAGAGTTCTTAAGTTGTTGGTTTCTTTTCTCAGGCTGCTGCTCTTAAGGGATCTGATCACCGAAGGGTCACTACTGTCAGTGCCAAATTGGATGCTCAACAGAAGAAACTAAACCTTCCTATTCTTCCAACCACTACAATCGGATCTTTCCCTCAGACTGCAGATCTTAGAAGGGTTCGCCGTGAATTCAAGGCCAAAAAGTAAGCATGAACTCTTCATCTTAAGTTATCTTCCACGTTCCATGATCGTTATATTTAATACTTGACATGCTATATATTACTATATGAATAGGATCTCTGAGGAGGATTATATCCATTTCATTAAGGAGGAAATTAACTCTGTGGTGAAGCTCCAGGAAGAACTTGACATTGATGTCTTGGTGCATGGAGAGCCCGAGGTGTGGAGCTGATATTTATTATTAATTCAGTAGTTTAATGAAGACATACTTCTGTGAAAATATGATTCAAATTTTTGTATTCTGAAATTTTAGAGGAAATTTTTGTTGTATATTACTTGTTGTATTCCAATTTTAGAGGAAATTTTTGTTGTATTCCAATTTTAGGTTAGAGCAATCAACGTTTAGGTCCATAATGTATTGATTGTATTCTGAAATTTTATGATTTAGATGCATAGTGTGTCATTACATGTTGCCTTATAAAGAATAGATAGATCATTTGATTGGCAAAAACTAGCACTGATATATGACTCCATGGCCCAATGGATAAGGCGCTGGTCTACGGGACCAGAGATCTGGGTTCGATCCCCAGTGGAGTCGCTTCTTTTTAACGAAAAATTTTTATAATCAGGGTGTATAGATTAAACCAAAATTTAAAAAAAAAAAAAACTTTTAAGGTCAGGCGCAATAATGCTTGACCTTAAATCATACATACGAAGTCGAGCAATAATAAAAGCTTGACCTTAAATCATACTTACGAAGTCAAGCAATAATAAAAGCTTGACCTTAAATCATACTTACGAAGTCATGCAATAATTAATGCTTGACTTTAAAAATACTTACGAAGTCAGGCAAGAATAAATGTTTGACTTTAAAACATACTTACGAAGTCAGGCGCAATAAATGCTTGACTTTAAATCAGACTTACGAAGTCAGGCTATCGCTTGACTTTAAAACTCCAGACATACAAAGTCGACTTAATAAAAGTCAAGCGCCCGCCTGACTTTAAATCCCCTTTTCGCCTGACTTTAAATCCCTTTTTTGCACTAGTGACATATGATGCTGGAACTAGATTTTCCTCAATAAAATTCTTTTTCTTATAAAAAAATATAAGTTTTATAGACATGAAAAGGCCCTGAGTTTGTTTAACTCCATAAGGTGACTTACATGGATTTGAGTTGACTGCAGTCAAAGTGCAGTCAGGTGAGTGTAGTGTTTTTGGTGAATATTTTATAATTAAACAAGAAAAACAAAACTGACATGGCAATTTAGTGATTTCATCCAATAAGTGTTTTAGTGTTTTTTTTACTCAAACAAACTTATGTCATTTTACTTTCAATAATGTTTGTAATACTAAATGGACTATAATATTGAACGTGGGAGCTAGCATAATTTCTGATGCCCTTGCAAGTTAATGAGCAACAAGATTTGTTTGCCTCATAATAAAGCTTATCTTATAACTTGGAACAACGGAGATGCAGTCCATCTCAATTGCTACTGCATCCAAGCCTAAGTCAATCAACCACTTCAAAGCTTGCCATAGACCCATTGCTTCCGCTTCTTGGGAGTTCCGGAATTCCTTCAAACCACAATGTTTTGCCTTCCATGAAGACACCATTCTCGTCCCAAATACAAATACCAGCACCAAATTTGCTAACATGATCACACAAAACCGCATCAATGTTACATTTCAAGGTGCTCGGATCTGGTTTTTTCCACTGCTGCGAATTCCTAGCGCTTGGGCTGCTGTTGTTATTCATATTCGGTTTCAGCCTTGCCCACTCCCATTCGCGAAGATATTCTTGTGCGATTTGGTGTGAAAATGCCATTGACTTGGTTGAACCTTCCCAGACCTTATCATTTCTTCTCTTCCATATTCCCCATAAATTCATAGCTGCCTTCCGTTGTTGTAAATCTGTCCAACTATCAAAAAGTGTAAAAAAACAATCAGTAAAAACATGGTTATTATTTCTGCAATCCGATACAGCAGCAAGCATACGGCTTTGCTCCCATATGGCTTTAGCTTCACCACATTTAAAAACTAAGTGCATATCATCTTCACATCCTTCATTACACATTGGACATTGATCGTCACAAGGAACATGTCTACTCCTCAAATTCACTCTAGTAGGTAAGCAACCCCTCGCCACCCTCCAAAGTAACAACTTCACCTTGTGAGGAATTTTGAGTTGCCAAATAAGCATCCAATTCCCGACTTTCCTAAGATTTTGATTATCAATTTGATCCTCCATGATGCCATAAAAAGCCGACCTAACCGAATACGCACCATTACGACTCCACCACCAAAACAACTTGTCTTCACCTTGCGCATTGTATAAAGGAATTCTTTCGATTAAAGCCGCTTCTTCGGTATTAAACAAAGAGTCGGCCAGCCTATCATTCCAACCCCCTCTACCATGGTTGACCATACAAAGCGATCCTTCCTTCCCTTTTGCCACGAATCCCTCCAAACCGAGGCATTTCTACCATCTCTTATTTTCCATTGTGATCCCACACTCACCACCACCCGGGAAGAGTAGATACTACGCCATACATAACTAGGATTATGGCCCAAGCGAGCCTCCATGAAGTCAATATGCAAAAAATATTTTTCCTTAAAAACACGCCCCACAATAGTATTCGTGCTCCTTCCTCATAGTAAGTTTGTCCCAATTTAACCAATGAATACCCCTTCTTGATCTCTAGTTAGTACTTCACCAAAAGGAGTTCATCATCCTTTCCAACTCCTTCCCCAGAGTAGTTGGCAACAAGAAGACACTCATACAATAGGTTGGAACTGATTGCTCTACTGATTTAACAGGTATCTCACGCCCAGCTTTAGATAAATGTTTCCCATACCATTGTTGAACTCTTCTCCACATTCTATCTCTTAAATACGCAAATGTTTGCTTCTTATTCTTCCCTATCATGGATGGTAAACCCAGGTATTTCCCCGTCCCAATACACCTAGTCACCCCCAGAGTATTAGTGACCAGCTTTTTCATATCTCCAATAGTGTTTCTACAAAAAAAGATTTTTCACTTAGCTATGTTTATAGCCTAGTCGGAAGCAGGTTCATAGGTTTTCAAAATGTCCTGTAATTGTTTACTTTCTTTCTCATCAGCCCCGTAAAAAAGAAAACAATTGTCGGCAAAAAGGAGGTGTGTGAGAGACGGAGCCCCACGACACACATTCACATCATGTAAGTAACCTCTACTCTCTGCTTTTTTAAGTAAAGTTGTGAGTCCTTCCGCACATAAGATAAATAGACATGGTGACAATCGATCACCCTGTCTCAAACCTCTCCACAGTGACAGGACCAACTTTTTCGCCATTCTCCATAATAACAGTTTCCAAACACATAGATATCCACCTTACCCACCTCTCATAAAATCCCATCTTCGGCATCATACCTTTTAGGTAATTCCAGTCCACCCTATCATATGCCTCACTAATATAAATTTTCAGAGCCATCTCCCCAATTTTCCCACTAGTTTTTCACTTCAGGTGATGTAAAGTCTCAATTGCAACAAGGACATTATCCAAGATGGATCTATCTTCCACAAAAGCAGATTGCTCAAAAGATATACATTTAACAAGAAGACGCTTTTCATTCAGTTTTCTAGCATTTTAGATATATTCTTGTATATGACATGGCACAAGGATATAGGTCTAAGATCTTTCATGGAAACTGGGTTATGAATTTTAGGAATCACGACTATATTAGTATAATTTAAATTTGGAGGGAATTCACCGATATCTAGCCACATTTTCCCCGTATGGAACAAATCCACCCCACACAAGTTCCAGAACCTCTTAGAGAAAGCGGGGTTCAGCTCATCTGGACCTAGAGCCTTGTTCGAATACGTTAGAAAAAGGGCCTGCTTAAATTCTTCAATCTCTAGCGGTCTAAGTAACATCTCATTGTCCTCCTCATTCAATCTAGTATCAACATAGTCGATTACTTCACCGTACTCACCATGGCCCCCTCTAAACAACTCCGTGAAGTAATTCACGACTACCTCCCCCATCTCCCTTTGATCCGAAACCACCTCCCCATTCTCCTTTGTAAGTTTGGAAACTGTATTTCTTCTTTTCCTCGCACCTGCCATGGCATAGAAGAATTTGGTATTTGAGTCACCATCCCTAAGCCAGTGCACTTTCGCCCTCTAACGCCAAAACATCTCTTCTTGGGTCAACAAAGTCCCCAACCTCTCCCACGTAACCCTCAAAATATTCCCAGACTCAACATCGTCCCTACCCCTCAACATCTCAGTGTTCCTACGACAAGTATTAATAGCTTTACGATATCTAAACCTAAGCTTCTTTCCCCACTCATCTACAACATCCATACAAGAGATAATCTTGTCCATAAAACCACTCCCATCCCCCCTCCAACTCTCCTCCACCACCAATGGTAACTAAGGCTCCTCTAACCAAGCATTTTCAAATTTAAAGCTCTTAAGGTAAATCCTTCTATCTCTTTCAGCCAATTTAACCAAATGGAAGAATGATCAGATTTATTAGACACACCATTAATAAAGCGATGAGAAGGAAAACTATCTAACCAGGTTTGGGTGCTCTATCCAGGCGCTCCTCCTTCCAGAATACCTAAAAGTTTTGTCCATGTGAATTGATATCCCTCAATTGGTAAATCAAGTTTGCACTGCTTCTTGAATGCCTCTGATGAGCCAAAGCAACTGCACAGCCCTACTTCTTTTATCCTCGTTAGATAAAACATCATTGAAATCCCCCATCACACACTATGGCAAGTCATTAAATCAGTAAACCTCCAGGTAGGACCCCCCTCAGTAAATCCCACGAATCTCCGTGTTTTTTGCCTTCTAGATACCCACAGAAACCAGTAAACCTCCAGGTGGAACCCGCAATAGTACTTACTTCAACATTAATGAAATTTTACAAGTAACTCAAAACATTACAATCAAAAGGATGTTTCCAAAAAATAGCCAAACCACCACTCCTTCCCGGTCTATCCACTGCGAAATTCCTCAATCTTGTAAGCAAAACCAAAGTCTCACACAAAAAAAAACATCTGAGCATCACTACAAGAATTTCGGTGATTTCCGAGGGAAAAATCCCTCGGAAAAGCAGGAAAATCGATCGCTAATTCACGTTTCCGACGGAATTTCCGACGGACAAAATTTCGTTGGAAAAGCGGTCCTCGCAAACGATTTCCGACGGAAAATTCCCTCGGAAACGTTTCCGTCGCAAATCCCTCGGAAACTCCGTCGAAAATATCCCTCGCAAATCCCTCGGAAACATTAATTCACAGCAAAAAAAAAAAACTATATATTTCAAATTAAATAACTTCAACTAGCCTATAATTCCAAACCAATATAACTAAAAATCACTTATATTTCGAAACCAATGTAACCAAAAATCACAAACTATAAATCATTCAGTTACAAACTAAACTAATTAAACAAAGTAATTGACTTAGGTTGCAAACATGCACTACACCAAATCAACTAGGAAAATTTCTACTAAAAAAGGAAGATTTCTAGGAAAATTTGGCAGTTTCCAAGTATGACAACTCTTGAGTTGCATTGGCAATTACAAAAGAACCACTTCCAGCTTTCCACTTTATCAAAGAATTGAAGGCATGGCATCTGTAGAAAAAGGCACCTGCACATGAAACATCCACATTACCAAAAATGCCAAGCAGTAAAATTAAAATGAAACTTCACAATAGAAACATATACAAACCAATGATACTAGATTGGGCTTAAAATGTAACTTTACCTTTAATGAAGTCACACATCGCTCAAGCTTTGTATGTATTGCAGCTTCCTCACTCTTGATCTTTGCGTTGATTGTCTATTTCCCAAGATTCTAATCATGCAAAACAATCGGATGAAACTAGCATCACTCCCATTTCATTTGCAGCGAATTCTAATTAATGAAGTAAAAAACTTCTTAATCTTCAGATGCACAAACATACATAAACATACAAATTTTAAAGCTCATGAGTCATGAGATCATTAACATTTCAATACCTTCTAAAGCTAGATTGGCTGTGTGACAACAAGAGCATTGCACAATTGTCACTCCGCGAAAGTAATTGAGTATGGCTGTTATCATAACTAAGACTGCATAAGTAATAAAAGTAGTTAACCCATGATTCTCATTTTTCATGGAAAGTGTAAATTTGTCTTGGAGAAGGATGAGGAGCTGCACATTAAAAAAAAACAACAAATATCCATAATCCAGACTACATGAAGTTTATTTTTCATCTATCAGGAGAGGATGGGACAAATACTGGAATGTAGCCAACCTGATCACGCAATTTCAGTCAGCAATCTTTCCCCTCTCCATGCTCATAAAAGTTTTGGAATCTGTTCAAGTTCAGTAGATGCTCAGCTAAGTCAGCCCTATGATGTAGTTAGTAATATAATGCTGTGGAAAAGATCCCACATCTTTGAAGGTCTTATTCAGTTACCTTCAACTGTTGGATTTGCAACTGCAGAGCAGTTATGTCATCAGAAGCATCTTCATTTATTTCAGCCTTTTTGGTGTAAGGGGAGAAATCAATTAATTCATACCTTATCTCAATAACAAAACTGTTATGTAAACGTGCATTTTGGTATGCAACTCATCTACACAACGAAGAAGATCAACAAGCAATTGTAAACCTCCAGAATCACCGCAAACCTCCCATATTGCTGATTGGACATCTATATCTGATGGTTGTCTCTCCCCTTAGGGTTTCGATTCCAAAATCTGATTCGAAAATCTGTAAGCAATGACAAGTAGAATACAAAACCATCAGCATTTTTACTACATATTGCATTGAAATTGATATTTATATTCTTCAAAAAAGGGAAAAAGTGTGGTATCACATGTACACTGTGTTACACCAATGAAATTGAGTATTTTGGTTACTTATTGATCATAAAGTTAAGACTTAAGAGCCTGTCATCCCTAGGCCCCTGAGGCAGACAAAATATTAATGTGCTTGGCATACAGAAGCTATGGCTACACAACTAAATTTCAGAAGCAGTTACATAGAATTATAAATATAATTGAAGCATACTTACAATTTTATTAAGAATAGCTATGCTATACTCAATTTTCTAACTGAAAAAGTATCTTAAACAAAGTTATACTATAGTGATGTTACCAATCATCTGAGTTTAGCAACAAATATGGCTATATAAAATCAACTAATGCGAAGAACATTATAGTATGTTATATCTATACAAATATGGCTATAAACCACTGAACAAGGCTTGATGAAGGACATTCACTCATGTAAATTTTGCATCATGTTTCTTTCCAATTAATGTTGATATTTGATATCATAGTGAAATATGATTAAATGAGTGAGCACAAAATTTTGGCCTTAAAGAAACAGGATAAACCATTGCTCCTAACCAAATATCCCAAGTTAAATCCAACAACATAAACCATTAAACAATCAAATGAATCAAACTTCAAGATTTTTCTAGCTATCAAAATTAAAGCAAACTAACATAGAAAAAAGATAAGAATGAATTGGACAGAGAACTTACTTCCATTGTAATGGTGAACTCCAACTTTAGCCAACATGGCATAATATTCAGCAAACAGGCCCAGTTTTAATTCCACTTCAGCAAAATTCTTTAAGATGGCCAAAATCAACTTTAAGATGGCCTTTAAAAATTCTTTCAAGGGCTTCTGCATCACCAGAATCAACTTTAAGATGGCCTGGCATTAAAGGACCAAATCCACGGGTAGCTTCATTGTCACAGCTCATAGATATGACACCTAGCGTACGACCATTGAAGCAGCCACAGCATGAGACGATATGAGCCTGGTGTTGCAGAAGAGCCTGGACCAAATTCCATGTGTTAATAGGCTTCGTTGGTGTTGTAAACAGGCACTGTATCTTGCTACATGCATTCATTCTATGAAGAAGACAATTCTGACATTAGCACTGCTCACAATTGTCATCTGGTGGGGGCTTGAATACCTCAGAACCAAGTGCACTACATCAAATCAAATATTTATAATATATATAATATAATGTAATGGAGATGACAAGTGAAATCTTCATGCACTTGAGCGGAGTTTCGCACGTCGTTCTTCATAAGATGCTGAATTTAATTCAATAAGAATAAAAATCAGTAAAAAAAAGGGGGGATACTAGGACAAGGGAGTATATCCTGTGAAAATTATTTCATTTAGAAGAAAATAAAGCATTCACATTCCATGTATAACATGCATTTGAATACTTTTACACAAGTTTTGAAAAATTTAGGTGACAGGACTCACGCTCAGTTGGTCGTGACATAAGAGGAATATGAGAGGCTTTCTTCTTCGATCCTCGAATGGGTAACAAGCTTTGATCTAGGAAAGGAACTGTTATCAGCACAATAGATTATAGATCACTGTAAAAAGAAATAAGCAACATGATTGGAAATCAATTCAGTTAAACTTGCTTGCAGTACCATGCATTAGAGGCAGACAATTAAGAATAGCTTCATGAAAGATGGCAGCCTGAAGCTGGTAAGTTTTGCATTCATTAACCAAGTGTAAACGCAACGATTCTCTCACTTCTAGATATGCAGTCACATAATTAAATTCAAGTTAGCAAACTTCTCTATGTAAAATTCTGCAATAGGCAAGAAAAATAAATCAGCTACCATATTTGAAGTGATGAAGTCTTACAAATATGAAGTACCTGATGAACACATAAACTTGACATCCTTAAATTCACAGGACTGAAGAACCAAAGGAGCCTCAGAAGCCATAGTGTACTGGGGTTTCCTGGGGATCCTGTTCGTGTCCAGTAGCACATCAATCACCTATAAATTTAAGCATCAGATTTATTAGCTCAAATTAATAAGAAATCCATATATAGGGATGGTATGAACTAGGAATTAATATTACAGTGAGATATTAATATAAAACAGAGAATGGAATGAACAAATAAATAAATGGGAGACTGTGGCAAATTCATAAGCAAGAAGGTAGTAAAAATCCTTAATCCTTAACATCAAAAAAAGACTGCCCCTCGCATGACTACATTATGTTCTCGGACAATGTGAGATTTGCTAAAAACAGAGACAGAAAAATGCAAGATGGAAATGCTTTCCACAGAAAAGGAAAACACACAACACCAAAAAGGGATTCGATTAGGATTACCTAAGTTGATGAAGACACTTTTTAGTTTTAAGTGAAAAACATTTTGCGAGGGATATTCATTCATTTCCGACCGAAATTTCCCTTGGAAAGTAGCGAGGAATTTAAATTCCGTCGGAAATATAAGCGGGAAATGCACTAAACACGTAGCGAGGGAATTATCCGTCGGAAACGAAGATATTAGCGACCAAAAAAAATCCCTCGGAAATATATGGTAGGTAAATCAACACATTCTTATAGTGCATATGCTTGGACGAGGTCCTGAATTGAGAGAACTGCTCCGAGGTTTATCTGCATTGACTACACCAAAAATTTGACTACAACGGATCTAAATCCGACTTACATGGTGTAGCATGCCACCTTGTTCGGCTCCTAGCAAGGGACATAAAATGCAACGGTTTCAAGTATGTTTCCAGTGAAAGCAAATATAATAGTATTGTTATATAAAAAAATATATATAATAGTATTGAACTCAACTCAAATGACACAAAATCCCAATAAAAACAAATGGGGATTGAAAAAAGGAAAACTAAACCTTTTTCTTGGAACTAAAACAAGCATTCTCCCACACATTTAAACATTCAGGTCTTAGCGAATGTGACAACAACTAAAACGCAACATTCCCAATATTGTGGAAATCGTTGAATACCCTCCAAACTAGCAGCCAGACAACCTTTTTGAAGTGTTTCCGTCTCTCTTTTGATAATTGTTCAAGCTCATGCTTGCATGACAAACTTCCACCGATTAAACTTTGAATCTTGAAGAGAAGTTCTGTATGCCACATACTTCCTCATCTTTGGCAAATTAGATTGGGCTTAGACTTATTTTAAGGCTAATTTTAAGGCAAATATAATAGAGAAGTTCTGAAGTGTGGAATGTGGATTGGGCTTAGACTTATTTTAAGGCTAGTTTTCACATCTCTTTTATTTTGCAAATTGGCTAAAAATATTGAAACTCTGAGAAAAGGATCAACTTAACATCAACTAGCTTACTATATAATAGAGTGAAAAATTAGCTTACTTAAAAAAGACAGACAAAATTAAGGTGTAACATTTGTCCTTCTTTAGTTATATTTTGCTAGAAAATACGAAGAGTTTCCAAATTTTCATGATAAAATATAAATAAAGACAAAAAAATGTTGATGTTCTCCGGTTTCAAAAAGTGGAGCGGTTGAGAATTAATAGAGTCACACTTTGTGTGTTAATGGAAAAACAATAAATATTGATCATCGATCCTTCAGATTGGTCGGTTGCAAATCGATCACTCTCTTTTACCTACTGCTACTACTACCTTTGCAATCTCTTATTTTAGTGATGAAGATTCTACCTTTTTTTGCTTTTTTTTTCTTCCCCTTCTGAATGATTTTTAGTCTTTGTTTATAGGACAATTTTAGAATTAGGAGTTAAAGTGTGATTGAGAGTGATCTATCTTTGTTGATTCTTAGATTGACTATTATGCTTTGTTTAGGTTTAGGGTTTGAAGAGGTGAAGAAGGAAGTTGTTATGATGAAGATCAATTGACTATATTATATATGTATTGCCCTATTTTGTAATTTTTGTGTAGTTGAAATGTATTTTTTTTATAAAAAAACAGCTCAAAAACTTGGGCCACATCTGTGGAATGTGGATTGGCCTAATTAGACTTATTTTTGGGCTAATTTACACATCTCTTTTATTTTGCAGATGGTCGAAAATGCTAAATTACACCAGGGGTCCTTTAAGTTATTTATTTGTAACAAGTTGGTCATTTATATTTTTTTCGTACCACTTAGGTCTTTTAAGTTACATAACGTTTACACTGTTAGTCCTTTTTTAATTTTCCATCCAACTCAGTTAAAAAAAAGCCAATGTGACAGTTAATTGTTTATTTGGCAAGTCCAACATGGATTTTTTAATCTTACTCATCATTTTTTATTTAATATTTTATTAAAAATAAAAAAACTCAAATTTAGATGAACATCTTCATCTTCATCTCTTACAACCCAGAAACACAAGCACGGTTCAAGAAGAACAAACCCAGGGTTTTAATTTCAGTGCAATGTAAATGAAGCAAGTTATTCCTAATTTCAAATCCAAGCTAGTAGTGAATGAAAACCATCAATATGAAAACCCACATAAGCAAGTTATATGTGAATCCACATTATGCATTCATTTGTTTTGAAAAACCCGGGATTCAGTTTCAGTTTCAATTTCCGTTTCCAGCACCATCATTTTGATTTCTGTTTCGATTTCATTTTCCAGCATTCCAGTTTTGATTTCTATTGTGAAAAACCAGCATTTTGAAAACCCCAATTTCGATTTCTGTTTTGATTCCGGTTTCCAACATTTTCGTATTTGTTTCGATTTCATCTTCCAGCGTTCCAGTTTCTTTTTCAATTTGGAAAACTCAGCATTTTGAAAACCCTAGTTTCGATTTCTGATTCGATTCCAATTTCCAGCTTTTTCGTTTTAGAGAGCATACTGTTAGCGCATCTCCTTCTTTTTGTTATTACCATGTTTCCTTGTTACCTTCAATTGCATTTTCTGATTTTTGTTTGTATCTGGTTCGTGGTTGCAAGATGAGTATAACAATAAAATTGCATTACATTTTCTTTGGCTGGTGATGATATAGTTTCTAATTAGATTTAGGATTTAGGGTTAAAGTTTTTGAGTTGATGTTTATATGTTTCTGGATTTGTGTTTGAGTGTATGAATCATCAAGCATTTTTTGAGTTGATAATTTTTGTTTTTAATAAAATTAAATAAAAATGACTTAGATTATTATTTATACAGCCACATAAGCATTAATAAATAGACACATCATCACTTAACTGCCACATAGGCTTTTTATAACAGAGTTGGATGGAAAATTAAAAAAACTAACGGTGTAAACGTTATCTAACTTAAAGGACCTAAGTGGTACAAAAAAAACATAAAGGACCAACTCGTTACGAATAAATAACTTAAAGGACCCCTGGCGTAATTTAGCCTGGTCTAAAAATATTGGAACTTCTAGAAAAGGATCAACTTAAGATCATTTAGCATAATATATAACAAGGTGAGAAATATTTGTATATATAAAAGTAGGATACGGAGTGGGTATTTAGGCAAGAAAAAGTCCGCCAAAACTGAGGGTATTTTAGTAAATTCCATTTTAGGTAATTAATGTTTATCTACGGAAATCAATGCCTCAACAACATATCCAATTCCCATTGCGCACATTAATTCGAATGCTTTGATAACACAACCAGTCATGTAATTCGAAGAAATTCCAATAAATTTGGGTGCATGGGAAATATACTTCCATAATTGACTATGAGCAATCAAAGTGGAATTAGAATGGTTCTTAGGCGCAATGGAATTAATACATAGGATTTATTAGGTGGATAATTCGAAGTTATCAATCAATGGTGGATTAATTCATATGTTTGGAAACCACGCAAGGGATGGAATTCGAAGAAATTCCAATAAATTTGGGTGCATGTATTTAATTCGAATTCAGCATACGGAATTTAAATGGACATTAACATTTTACATTCAGATTGTCCCTTGCATGCATGTAGCATTAACACTGAGAGAATTTCATTGGGAATATGAATGATCTCCATTTATTGGAATTATGAGATGTCCCATAAATTGAGTTGTTGAACATTGAGCAAGAGTGAATAATCTTAAGAGACGTGAAGTTTAAATGCTGAAAGTGGAAAGAAAAAACTCTTCAAAGAATATTTGTGATATTAAACTCGAGTTTATCATTATATACGGAATTGGAAAGGCAATAAAGTTGGTGGCAAAGCGCAGCATAGCTCCTTATAAATAGCTATGTACTGTGAGCCAAAACCTACCTTTGATTCAACCCCCTTCAACTGGAGAAACGATTGTGAGTTGATTATACTATACCTTCCTTTGTTCACATACATGGCTTCAATGAATACCCTATTTTCTGACCTACATCTGGGCAAGACTGATTGGAAACTTAAGGTCTGTGTTCTTCATACATGGAGAGTTACTGAATTCAACAAACCAAATGTGATAACCAGTATTGATATGTTGTTACATGATGAGAAGGTAATTCGGGTATATTTGTCTTTCAAATAATATGTTCTGTTAAGTTGTATACTAACTTTCTATAGTTGTCATTATTAATTTACAGAACTCCAAGATTCACTGTTCTATTAAGAAGCCACAGATGCCTGCTTTTGAAACTGTAAATAATGATGCGGATCCTCTGTCATTCTTATTCTACAACTTTGTAGAAGTCGGTTGTGGAATGGTATTTTTTTCTTTCGAAGCTATAGAAAGTTTACATTTCTCTGCATTGCGTTTTCCTTTTTGGTATGTTTATGCTTTTATTTATGACTTAATAGGACAGTTGGGAATTGCAAGTGCCTACCATGGAACAAAACTTATAATTAGTGGTGATTTACCTGAAGTTGTTGAATACAAAGAAAAGTAAGAATCAATGTCGTTTATAAGGAAGTATTTCAGACATTGGATTAGGTAAGTATTAACTTCGGAATGAGTCTAATTATTTTATCACTTGGTGCCTGGAGTGTGATATCTTTTTTATTTGGTGTAGGATATTATTGTAATTTCTAACATCCATAACAATGCTCATTTTTCGTTATGCCTCATTATAATATTGCTAATGGTAAATTGCAAAATATTGAGGAGACTTACCAGACGTGAGGTGTAGTGATGTTGTCAACTTCAAGTTGTGTGCTTCGCAAGGGTCAAATATGTGTGATTTATGCAAGTATCTCAACTAATGGTGGCCTACATTGTCATACAATTTTGTGTGGTCCTTCATGGTTCTACATTGTAAAACATCCTTTCGTTTGCTTTCAAGTATGCTTCTTTATTTTTCCTTATATGATAGTCTCATAGGTATATCAGTGTAATCAAACTGGGTATTTACCTTTGTTGTTGCTGCACTACAAACACATCCTCACAGTGTTTGCACTCAAGGTGATTAGGGTTCCAATGTGAAATCTCTAATCTCTATTTTTAGTGATGAAGATTCGAGCATTTTTTGTGCCTTTTTTCCTCCCTCTTTGGAATAATTTTTAGTCTTTGTTTATAGGACAATTTGAGAATGTGATTGAGAATGATCTATGTTGATTGATTCTTTGATTGACTATTTTGCTTTGTTTCCTTTATTGAAAGTAGGTTTCGGATTGGAAGAGATCAACAAGAAAGCTGTTGTAATGAAGATGGCTGCGGCTAAATTTTGCACTTTTTTTCTTCTAATTTTCATTTCTATTTTTAGTTTTTTGATTTTTGTGTTACCCTTTTTATGTAATTTTTATAATATCAACTAGCCTATTATATGTGAGATATATTTCCAAAATATATATATGGATGATTCTGGTTAATATCATGAATATTCAATTGGTTTGATGGTTGGGTGTATGGTTATATGTGCGCTTGTACCTGGGTTCGAATCACTCATGCACCAGTTTTGTTTTTGCTGGATTTAATTTAAGATAAAATAACGGCTAAAACATGAAACGAAAAGGTGCAAGTGGGGTTCGAACAAACGACCAAACGGTGAACAGTCACAAGCCTTCACCACTAGACCAACACAACAGTTGTGATAGGATTTCGTTGTTAACGGTACATAACCGTTTATGGACAGAATTCATTTGAAGTGTTGTATCTCTTCACTAAGTGCTTGAAGTTGTCTATAAATAGAGGCACTTAGAGGGAAGAAAGTACACGAATTTGGCTCTGATCTTAGGCCAAATATCTCCCATTTACATCACCATAAATCATCTTATATTTCTC
The DNA here is from genome assembly GCA_039519185.1 of Astragalus membranaceus. Classification (NCBI taxonomy): domain Eukaryota; kingdom Viridiplantae; phylum Streptophyta; class Magnoliopsida; order Fabales; family Fabaceae; genus Astragalus; species Astragalus membranaceus. Next base: position 52,492,553 of record CM076850.1, read on the forward strand.
TAATGCATGAGTGAGATATAAGAAACATAATTTTGTAAACTATTATCAAGAGATAGGCTTGTTGTGATTGTGCAAATCACTTCAAGGTTTCCAAAGTATCCTGAAGGGGATTCGCAAGACACCCTATTGCATCCAATTGGTTAGAATTGGTGGGGGCGAATCGAACCTAAAGGTTAGTGTGTTTACACACGCTTTTGAATCAACTGCGGTCGTCATCATCTTCATCATTGATCAAGTATTACAGCATCTTCCCCAACAAATTGTTCTCGCAGTCTTTAGGTTCGATTTTGCATTTGTGTTGAATGATAGCTGCAAGTTTGAAAGAATATATTTTCTACATACACCTTAAAAGAGATGACTTCATATATATTAAAGTTGAAGATGATTAATGGTAACAACCTTCTACTATGGTGAAAGGTACACAGTTACTATATAAATATACATGATATGTTTGATGAATATCTAAATTTATAAACACATGTATAAATGAATTTTAATTCAAGTTTATTCATGAAAATGGTTTGTTTAAACTAAAAATAATTTGTGTTTTGGAAATAGTTTTCATGAATTGGAACTCTAAACCACGTGTTACAAAATTGTGACTACATAGTTAATTATGTTTTACAAACTTATTTCATATATGATACATGCGTGCTTGTATGTTGTTCAATTTTAAATATGAAATTAGTTATATGATTTGTTTTAAATTCATGTCACTGTATATGATACTACATTTCATATCAATTATTTTATTGTCATGATGATGTGCAATGGAGAATACTTAGTTGCATGAAATATAGAATGTTTTAGTTTCAAGTATTTGAAGGGAAAACTAAATGAACATGATTTTCATATTGTTTCAATACCAAATTAATTTTGAATATTTGCACTTTTGTATGCTTTTTATAATAGCATGAAAGTAATGTAAATTTGCTGCCTTAATTTGTAAGTGCATGTTTTTAGTGATGTTGTTGTGTAATGAAAGAAATTAATATATTTAGAATTGATGATCCCATATTATATGTTCATAATAATATGAAAGTAATTGTTAATTTTTTACTTGTCTTAATATTGAAAATAATTTGGGTAGGTTTTAAATTATTGTAAGTTGACAAATGTTCATGGAAGAAAGTCATAGGAAATATTAATGATTTTTTTCATTGTTTATTTTCTATTGTGATTATTATTTCGTTTTACCAAAGAACATATATTTATACATGAGACTGAAATTTGACACTTAGAATCCATGATACATGTATTAGTTATTTGTTAACTAAGGTGAAAATGTTACTTTTCATAACAAGGAAATAAATTCTAAAGTGTTGTATTTAATCTTATGTGAAGTATATGACTTACATATTTGGACCCACCTTATGCAATTAAAAGTTGAGTATGACAATATTTTATGATCAAGTTTACTATTGCTATGGACATTTAATACATTCAATGTATGATATCTTGGATACACTAATATGAGAGTAGATACAAATTGAAATGCTTGTTAATATGTTAATGACAATGGTATAATATGTTAATAGAAATGATATAAATTTGTGCATGTGACACACAAGATAATCAAATGACTCAAATGTCATGGTTTTGGGATAGATGATCAATTATATCAAGAATATATAAAGGCATAGTTATGTGAGTAATTGAATAGTCAAAGTGTATAAAAGTTGAAATGAATTTTGCAATTCTTTGACGAAAGAATTGACAAGGATATGATGTTGAAGACATCATTGGGGATGTGATAGAAGCCCATATCTAATTGATCACCAATAGTGAAAACTCGACTCACACTTGGATAAAATCAAGTCTTGAGTTCAATGGTGAAAGTACACTATAAGAGTGATTGAAGTACTTGATAATAGATGCATCCCAAGGTTTATAAGTACTTGGACCATAAGTATAAAGTTGGAAGGTTGAGTTTTTGCTCTTAATAGACCTATAGCATATATATGTGCTGATGTGCTTATTATGGGAGTGCTTCCGATAGAGTCTACCTATATGAGAGTGAAGTGAGGCCGCTTCTTGGAGACTAAGGGCTTGACTCTTAAAGCTCTCAGGAAAGGGATACACGACACAAGACCTAAACAAAAGTGTCTTCGTCATAATTCTTTTGATAGTACCGAGATTTCATGTGTGAGTTATGCACACTTGTTCTGATGAATAGTTGGTTCAAAGCTTGTCTACCAATGTCTATTCGAGATAAGTGGAAAACTTAATTCACTAAGTAATGGTTCAAATCGTAAGATACCATTATCTGACACCATGATATTTCCAAAATTGTGGGATTTAGTTATATTTTGTAAATGGTGGGGGATTGTGAGATTTATTTCCAAAATATATATATGGATGATTATGTTTAATATCATGAAATTACAATTGGTCTGATGGTTGGGTGTATGGTTATATGTGCGCTTGTACCTGGGTTTGAATCACTCATGCATTAGTTTTGTTTTTGCTGGATTTAATTTAAGATAAAATAACGGCTAAAACATGAAATGAAAAGGTGCAAATGGGGTTCCAACAAGTGACTAAAGGGCGAACCGTCACAAGCCTTCACCACTAGACCAACGCAACAGTTGTGAAAGGATTTCGTTGTTAACGGTACATAACCGTTTATGGACAGAATTTATTTGAAGTGTTGTATCTCTTCACTAAGTGCTTGAAGTTGTCTATAAATAGAGGCACTTAGAGGGAAGAAAGTACACGAATTTGGCTCTGATCTTAGGCCAAATATCTCCCATTTACATCACCATAAATCATCTTATATTTCTCTAATGCATGAGTGAGATATAAGAAACATAATTTTGTAAACTATTATCAAGAGATAGGCTTGTTGTGATTGTGCAAATCACTTCAAGGTTTCTAACGTATCCTGAAGGGGATTCGCAAGACACCCTATTGCATCTAATTGGTTAGAATTGGTGGGGGCGAATCGAGCCTAAAGGTTAGTGTGTTTACACACGCTTTAGAATCAATTGCGGTCGTCATCATCTTCATCATTGATCAAGTGTTACAGCATCTTCCCCAACAAATTGTTCTCACATTATATAATAAAATGAGAAATATATTTAAATAAAAAAGAGGACAAAATTAGGGTGCAACATCTCCCCTCTTTAGTTATATTTTGCTAAAGAGATGAAGAGTTTCCAAATTTTTATAACAAAATAAAAATAAAGGCAAACAATGTTGATTAACACTCCGTGCCTTAATGGAAAAGCAACAAAGATTTATCATCAACTCTTCAAAGTAATCGCTTGCGAAATGATCACTCTCATTTATCTGTTGCTTCTCTTGTCCTACTGCTATTGCCTTTGTAACTGTTGCACTACTACTACACACATAGAACCTACTCAAACCGTTTCCACTCAAGGTGATTCGGGTTCCAAAATTGAACCTCTAATCCCTGTTTTTTTTTTCCCGACAATCTAATCCCTGTTTTTAGTGATGAAGATTCTACCTTTTTTGGCCTTTTTTTGCTTTTCCTTTTGAATGATTTTTGGTATTTATTTATAGGACAGTTTTAGAATTAGGAATTAATTGTGACTGAGAATGATTTATGTTGAAATATCCTTTGATTGATTTTATTTCTTTTTGTCTCATTTTATGTTTCGACAATTTTCGTTTCTATTTTTAGTATTTTAATATTTGTATTGCCTTTTTTTGTAATTTTTGTCTAGTTGTAACTTTCGTGTAGTTGTAATTTTACTATTATATTCTTTATTACAAAATGCTCTACAATTTGGGCCTGAAGTGTGGAATGTGGATTGGGATTAAACTTATTTTTGGGATAATTTGCAAATCTTTTTTATTTGGAAAATGGGCTAAAAAAATTGAAACTTTGAGAAAAAGATCAACTTTACATCAACTGGCCTATTATATAATAAAGTGACAAATTAGCTTAAATAAAAAAGACTAACAAAATTAGGGTGCAACGGCGGCTCCTTTTTAGTCATATTTTGTTAGAAAAGCTGACGAGTCTCCAAATTTTTAGAGTAAGATGAAAATAAAGACAAAAAAAAAAGTTCATTTTTTCCAGTTTGAAAAAAGCGGTGCGCTTGAGAATTAATATAAAGTTATTAATACTTCGAGTATTAATGGAAAAACAATATAGATTTTTCATCGATCATTCATACCGATTGGTTGCAAATTGATCACTCTTTTAAGTAGTATTAAAAGTTTTAACTACTACTTATTTTGTCATACCACAACTGTCTTTGTTACTGTTGCACTACACACATAATTTCCTCATTGTGTTTGTGCTCAATGTGATTAGGGTTCCAAACGTGGAACCTCTAATCTCTATTTTTAGAGATTCTACCTTTTTTATCTTCCCCTTCGGAATGATTTTTTTTCTTTATTTATAAGACAATTTTAGAATTAGGAATTATGTGCGATTGAAAATGATTTATGTTGATAGATTCTTTGATTGATTTTATTTTTCTTTGTTTCCTTTTATGTTTGTGTATTTTTCGTTTCTGTTTTTAGTATTTTGGTTTTTGTATTGCCTTTTTGTTTGTAATTTTTGGGCTGTTGTAATTTTACTATTATATTCTTTTTGACAAAATGCTCTACAAGTTGGTCCTAAAATGTGGAATGTGGATTGGGTTTAAACTTATTTTTGGGATAATTTGCTGTAGCGGCCAGAAATTCCAGGAAATGCATCCTAGTAAATCCCTTTGGATCGGATAACAGTCTTTATAGACCAGATTAGGGTTCGGGAGTCGATTATGCGTGGAGAAGATATTAGCACCCCACGACATCCTTCCTGGAGGAGGTTAGCTTTTAATTAAATGTGCAAACAAAAGTTAATTTGAAAATATATTTGGTTTACACTCTTTATTATAAATAATTAAAAAAGGAACGAATTAGAAAAGACTTAAAAAAAGGTTTTTTTATTAGTGCAATTGACAGAGGTGAGCTCCCCTCTACTCCTACGTATCTCATGAGATAATCAAATGCTACGTAGTTCTTGGGTAGAAAATGTTGTTTGTTTATATTTTTTATCATTCATTCATGAGAAAAATAATTTTGATGAGTGGAGGAATTGAAAATAGCGTGAGTTGTGAAACAAATATAAAGGAGGTGCATTTAGTCATATGTGAGACTTTAAGGGACCAAAATGAATAGAAATCAAAGCCTGCCAAGTTTAAGTAAAAAAAACAAAGCCCACATTTTTAAATGGGAATCCGGCGAAACTGAATAAGGGCGAGGAGGATTCATTGCTCTCGTTCCTTTCTTTTAAAACATATATATATAGTAATTTAACCAAAAAAAAACATATATAATAAGTGCTAAAATGAGTATGATAATAAAATAATAAGGCAATTTTTTTTTGTATACCCTGTACCCCCAAATTGACCAAACTACCAATTTTACCCCTGACTCCTCAAACCAGTTTCCGAATTTACCTTTTAACACATAATTCTAGAACGTATATTTATGAACTTTTCCAAAATTATGCGTTAAGAGATAAATTCGGAACACTTTTTCTTTTCCGGAAACACGTTTCATGTAATTCCAGAAAAACGAAAAAAAATATTTCCGGATTTATCCTATAGGACATAAATCCGGAAATGTATTTTTTTTAATTTTCTGATAGTTATTTTTAATTGACTAAAATATTATATTATAAAGTAGTGAATAAAAATTATATTATACAATCTGGTAATGTCTACATAATCAATTGGGTCGGTCGGTGCATTATTGCTTGGAGCTAAAGCAGTCCATAACTGAAGACGTCCAACATATGGCTATTGATCCATACCTTGACCGTCCAAGGATAGGTCGATGTGCTTCTTGATCGCTCTGTCGGGCTGTGAGGTTGCGTGCAGAGCTCAGGTCGGGTAGTACCTGCAAAGACACTCTGACACCCAAGTCAAGGGGAAGAAGTCAAAGCAAGAATGAGAATTGTGTCAGAAAGTGTACCTGGAAGTGGGGGTTGACCACTATTTATAGAGCTCGGCGACATTTCTGAGCCGTAGGATCGGCTGGGTTGATCCTAGCCGTTGATCGCGTTCCCTTTGCGTTAGGTGTATTTCGCATTATAGTGCCCTAGACTGGTTTGGGTCTGCTTCAAGGGTTGGGCCGTCAGCCCAGTTCAAAACAGTTACCCCCCAAACCGAAGTCGTCTGGAGGGCGGGTTCAGGCTTGATGCCTCGGTCTCAGGCGCTCGATGGACGGATCGTGCTGATCACTTGCCCACCCTATTCGAGGGCACTCACTTGGCTTGTGTGCGCGTGGTTTACACGTGTGAACCTTGAGAAATGCCATGTGTCTGAAGTGGGAATGCATTAACATTGTACTTGAGCCCCAGGGTACAATGTTCGATTCCCACGGAAGGCAAAAACTCTACAGGAGGTAGAGAAGGTCATGATGTACAGTTCTGGGGTATCCTACTAGAAAGAAAAGGGCCCAGACTGTTACAGTCAAGCCTGAAATCAATGCCACACACTTTGAGTTCAAACCATGATGTTCCAAATGCTACAAACAGATGGCCAATTTGGTGGTTCTCCCCATGAGGACCCCTATTTGCACTTAAAACTGTTTTTGGAAGTGTGCAGTAATTTTATCACCCCTGGTGTTAGTGAAGATGCTTTTATATTATAATTATCTCCATATTCCTTGAAGGATAGAGCCAAGGCTTGGTTAAAATCCTTGGAACCTAACTCTATCACTTCCTAGAATGAGATGGTAGAAAAGTTTTTAGCTAAATACTTCCCACCTATCAAGAATGTCAGGATGAGAAATGAAATCACTTCCTTCAAACAAAAAGAATTTGTGTCATTGTTTGAAGCATGAGAAAGATGGAAGGTGTAACACCCCCTTTCTACCCCTTTATTTTAATTTAGAAAATCAGAGTTAAAAGTTCATTTTTGATTTCACCACGAGGGTGTCACACATACGTCAAAGTAAAACCTCAAATTTCAAATAATAATAGTACATCGTCAAAGGTGCAACACATAGCACTCCACAATAGGGGGAAACTCAAAACATCGAAAACTACGTCATAAAATCCAACGACAACGCAGCGGAAGATAAATCAGCTCATCAACGGTATAAAAATCTAAAATACATCAGCAAAACATCAAATACATCCCCCCAGGTGCTACGTATCAGAGCATGACGACTCGACTCAAGAAGTGAAGCTAAGACCTTCACTGGGAATCACCTGCACGTTACCAACACGGGGGTAACATTCAAACAGGAAAGGGTGAGCATCATTTCAATCCATATAATAGAAAATATGATAAGTACTAATCGTAGGCTACGCACTAGAGCAATCTGCATCCAAAACACTAAATATTCACATCACTTACAATAACTCATTTCATGTCATGTAGGCATATGAAATGCAACCCACTCGCGGGCATATGCATGAGGTACCTTTTCACAAACGTCGCTTAGCCCTTAAGGCCTCATCGTCACTTAGCCACTCAGGCCTCATAATTAATAATAATAGCCACTAAGGGCAAAACAGTCATTTAACTAGCCCCTAAGGCATCATCGTCAAAATCATCATTTTTGACATTACTTTGTTAAAACCACCGGTCGTACGCAAAAGGGAATTTTTAAAGGCACCCAAAACTTCTTTTCATTGTCACGGCAACGATCACCGGGAACAGCCACTTGGGGCGCCCCAGCAACCTTCAGAAATTCTAAGTTTTTATTTTTAAAAATGGAACACACAGATAGACAACTGAAAATACTTCACAACGCTTTTTGAATCGTTCAAAACGGATACCCGGGTCAAAAGTTATAGCGAAAACAGTTTTCGAAAATGTTTGGGACTTCCTGAAAAACTGGCGCCCTGGGCGCCCAGCGCCCAGGCACCTGGCGCCCAGCGCCCAGCAAAACGCAACACGCACGCACACTGGCGCCCCGCGCTCAGCGCCTGGCGCCCAGCGCCTAGGCGCAACACAGGAACACGCGCACATGGGCGCTCAGGGCCCAGCGCCACACACGCACACACGCACACGGGCGCTCAGCGCCCGGCGCTGGCACCCAGCGCCCAGCAACACGCACAGACACACGCACAGCGCCCTTGGCGCCCAGCACAGGGCGCCTGGCGCCCAGAAACAGTGCCAGCACCAGATTTTTGCCAAATTTCAGCACAAAACATTATTTTTCTCAAAATTTTTCATATGATCAACCCAAAATTCCAACCACCAAAAATCAAACTTTATTCACATCATCAAAAATCATTTTTACTCATTATCAACATCAACACTTTGGCACCCTAGGCACCTATGCACAATCATATGAACCACTCAAGCATCCAACACACCAAATCATAATCTCATGAACACACAAGTGCCAAAATCATCAAAACACACACATAGGTCACATCTCCTCAAGGTTCAAATACTAAGGTCAATTCGCATATGGCATACACACACACACATAGCCGAGTTATGTAGCATACCTAGCCGAGGGGAGTCATGAATCCAAAGCTAGGGCCCTGTCATTATTCGTAGACCTATACAGATTGGGGTTTCCATTGGTATTGGGCATTCTAGAGTGTCTGGCATTATATCTCGGATTGTGCTAAACCAAAGATAAGAATTAAAGACAGATATGAACAAGAACAGTTCATAAGATAAGGTTGACTCACAGAAAAGGAAAACACCGAGAGAGGAACGGTGAGGGGTACGGAGGAACTCACTGAGATTGTAATCTCATTATATGTTATGTGGTGTTTTTCAAATTCACAGGGAAAAGGCAAGCAAACTGAGGAGAAGTAGCAGAGTTTGAGCTACTTTGCTGGCAGAAGATCATTTGAGATCTTGATGTATATTATCTGCTTTTCCCTGCTTTTGTGTTTTTGGGATTTCAATCCTTGAACTCTAGTCAAGGTTTTATATATATATATATATATAACATTGTTTCGTAGTTGGACCGTAGTTTTTTTTGTATAACGATTATGTACTGCTGAAGTACTTAGTTCGGAGTATTGTAAGAAAGTGGTTTGATTCCGCTTTAGTTTTATTTGGTCCAATTATTTGAAACAAGTTATACTCTGAGTTATGCTATATTTATAATGCCTTTTAATCTTTGTGTTGGGAAATTTGTTAAGGTGTTACAGTATTCTCTGTTGATGATTGAGTGGGTGTGCAGGTTATGTTCGTCTACGATTGTGATGTTTGTTGTGTGATGTGATCTCATCACTTTTTACGTACGAGCCCTATGCGGCTTAAATTAGTGACATGTCGCAGTATGGACATGTTGCGTTTGTTGTCCTTTAAGAATTGACTGTTTGATATTGATTTATGGATTGTGGTAGTCCTTGTTGTTTTAGTTCGGCCTTATGTTCCTTATATGGTTTGGACGCTTTTTCTCACCCATGCACCATTTTTTAGATTGAGTTCCAAGTGTCGTCGAAGTAGCCTTCTACAACCGTGCAGTGGTGGAGATGTGATCACTACGGATCACCCAGTAACTTGTATTATGACGCTATGCATTGATATTACTCTCTTTTGATTTAGTTGGATTAAAGGTTAATTGCTCTGATAATGTGATATCGAGGTTTGGGTTGAATTTTCAATATTATATTGCAGATCATTTTTGTTATTGTATTAAAAGAAATGTTTTATCAGTTTAGTCTTTAATATTATTATAAATCATGTTTATATAATCTAACGAATTGGATGACATCTTTTACTTGCGAAAAGTATTTCCAAAATGAAATGGAAATTTTATTTGAAAAACAAATTTACTCATTTTTCGTACTCTTTCTTTCACAATTACTTTCAGGGTAAAAGGTGTCACACTTACTCCCTTGACTGTCTCGATCACCAGAAGGAGTATGTTGAGACTGAAAAGGGATCAGACGGTCTAGAGGCAAACTAAGTCCGAAGGTACTCACAACAACCTCCCTTTTAAGATGCTACTGTGTAATGTTCCTCACTGAGGTGGGAGAGAGAATGGTCGGGGTTCCAGTATTGACTGTTAAGGTACTTGGGAAAACACTAGTTGCAGCCTTCTTTAAAATGCAACAAATCTGAGGGACACCTACCCCCAAGCTCGACAGAGATCGGCCACCGACACCGCGGTTACGAGAGCCCTGTGTCTATAAGTCCCATTTTACCAGGAGACACCAACTTTCCTAAATTCCTCAAGAATTCTTGGTCCTCGGCGTCCAAGTTTTCATGATCATCAAGGAAATCGAAAGGTTGCAAAGAATAGTGGGCTCTATTCCAACTCAAAGGAAACATCAAGCTCACAATAACCCCTTGTTGACACCTCGACATCTTCTTCTTGGCAGTCGAGTTCATCGCAACCACACATGCATAATTAACTTTGAAGTCTTTAAGGGAGTCCGGGTAAAAGTGAAAGAAGCTCTTCTCAGCAGCAAGGAAGGACACCCGGGCCTTCTTCCTCGAGCGGACAAAGGTAAAAAGAGCATAAAATAGAGGCCCCGAAAGAATTCAACCCAGTTGATGGAGAACAATCTGATAGGCACACAAGAAAGCCCAACTGTTAGGTGCAATTGGGTCAGAGGCAGCATGAGGTCACCCAAGATGTATTGTTCGAACGCAGAACAAGGAGGATGAGTGTGGATCTTCGATAAAGTTTCAGCATATATGTAGAAGGCATATTTTTCAGAGGTTAGCTGGCGTACCCGTTTTTCACTTGACACTCCTCAGACCACCCACTGCTCTCCTTGGACATGACCTAAATGGTAGACAAGAAGATCTAGAAGAGGATTATCCAGATCTATCTTGCTGACCTTACTTCAGCCTTCTCCATTAACCCAGCTGTAATCCTCGAGGGCTTTGTCCTGCATCTCGGCACCACCGATCGATCCTGTATCCGAGTCATTCTCACTTGAGGAACTGCTCTCACCAGAAGAGTGGGATCTTGAACAGGTTTCAGTCTCAGCCCTATTATCCATATCTTCAACAGTGTGGTCGTCTTCTCTCTCTGAGTAATTCGAGGCGTTACCCAGTGAAGCGTCAGTCCAATCCCTAGAATAACTCTCGTCCTCCTCAACAGACCGAGGGGAGGGAATTTTCTTTGGATTACTTTTTTCACAAATCATGTCGTTACCTATAAGGAGGGAGTTCACTCAGCAAATCGATCACTGAACCTTCAAGTATATCTCTGCTCGAGACCAAACCGATGTTCAGTCTCTAAGGGATCTTCAACGTACCCCAAAGAGAAATTTGAAGTAATGTAACCCCCCCCCCTTCTAAGAAAGTTCTCACAAAAGGCAGAAGAACCTCACTACGAGAGAATTGACCGATGTCTAGCCAAAAGAAGCTAGAACGAAAAGCCTCGGAGGAAGATGAAATAAAAGTAAGAGATTGAGGGAAATACCAATTCAAAGAAGAATGATTTGACTTTAGTGATGGCACCTCAGAAGATCTTGACTTCAAATTCCACGTCGGTCACTCGATAAAACACGCAGCAGAAATGTACAAATGAGGAAAGGCTACCTCTATTTATACTAAGGCAAGAGAAACGAAGCGATAGCACCACTCAAGATGAAACCCTAATTAGCAGTTATGATGAAGCACTACAAACGAGGGATACTCTTGGAGGCCATTATGATGTGCCACGTCGGTAAACTAAAAGCTACCCTCCACATGGCACATTGGGAAGCTAAGACCATCATCTATCACCAATCATTGTTTACAAATCTAATGGCTAAGAAATTTCACGCATTTACCAAAGCCAAAGGACGAGATAACTGCATCTCTTCTCGCTAGCCCAAAAGCCTACGAAACCATCTGATATTATCAAAGACCGAGCCTCTTCCTTTTAACGAACCTCGACTTTGGAGGCAGATGTTCTGGATAGACCAAATGCTTTAGGCCCATTCCAACAAAGCCCACGATCAGTAAAGGCACAAAAACTAAACTAATAATAAGGCAAATTCCTATCTCCAAGGCCTACATGTAGAAGCACACATAAACATTTATAAGACACACAAATATCTAGAATTAAGGATCAATTAAGAATCTACACAAACATAATGATGATCAAATAAGAAAGTTTTTTATAGCATATCATGATTAACTCAGTAGTTCCCGCTAATTTAAGCATAGTTCTAAAACTTAGAAACCTAAACATAGTAACCAATGCAACGTAGTAATATAGACATGTAAAACAAATTCAACACGTAGGCATTGCCTATGAACTTCTTGCCCAACTAACACGTGTTTTATCTAGTTTTCGAGAAAAATTAGATGTGGCATATAATTCTACCAAGACAACAAATGGCATATCATAGAGTATATCAAAACACAAGTACACACACTAGTGCAAAAAAGGGATTTAAAGTCAGGCGAAAAGGGGATTTAAAGTCAGGCGCCCGCTTGACTTTTATTAAGTCGACTTTGTATGTCAGGAGTTTTAAAGTCAAACGATAGCCTGACTTCGTAAGTCTGATTTAAAGTCAAGCATTTATTTCGCCTGACTTCGTAAGTCAGTTTTAAAGTCAAGCATTTATTTCGCCTGACTTCGTAAGTCAGTTTTAAAGTCAAGCATTTATTTCGCATGACTTCGTAAGTCAGTTTTAAAGTCAAGCATTTATTTTGCCTGACTTCGTAAGTCTGTTTTAAAGTCAAGCATTTATTATTGTCTGACTTCGTAAGTATGATTTAAAGTCAAGCATTTATTATTGCCTGACTTCGTAAGTCTGTTTTGAAGTCAGGCTTTAGTTCCGCCTGACTTTAAAAGTTCATTTTTTTAAAAAAAAAATTATTTGTTAGCCACTGGAAGTGGCAACATATGGTTCATTACTACGAAAAAAAATCACTGGAAGAAAATTCAACTACAAAATAGGGAGAAAGAAAATACAATTATGTTGAAACTTAATTTAAAACAAGCATAAGGCATTACTACTATAAATTACAAGGCAAACAGAATGTCCAAAGCTAATCACCATTAGATAAGCAAAGTATTTGAACATTGCATCTGAAATTGAAATACCATGATTTGTACAAGTAAATAAATTTTCCCATTCTGTATATGTATAATGTATATCTGACAAAATGGAAGTATCTAACAAACAGTAACAACGAAGAAAGAAAACGCAAGATAAGCCGAGTTCCTAGCTTTGTGATTGATGTTGTAGCTTGCATCTACAAGAATCATCACCTGAAAGATAGAAATCATCAAGATCAGTGTTGATTTTTAAGAACCCTAGCAGAGAAACAAACGAAGAAACGAAGAGAAACAAAGAAGAAACAAAGAAGAAACAAAGAAGAAGAAACTAGTATAAATGGATAGATCATAGTGTATATCCAATGAAAGTCACACAGAAACAGTCTTATCTAAATATGATGTCTTAAAAGGTTGTAAATCACTCAAAACAAATTTAAAAACTGTAGCAATATCAGTAATATGATGTCTTACCTGGTAACTGCTTAGCTGGGTTTACATTGTGAATATCACTAAGCACTCCAAGGTGGGCCACCAAGCATATAGGCCTCTCCCTCATCTGAAACAAATTTAAAAACAAAAATGCACACTTCTTAAACATATAAGTGATGTCCATCAACTGATGCAACAACAACCAAAAGAGTGTTTATTAGAGAAGATTAACTATTAACTATTCTTTAGTGTATGAATTTCCACCAGATGATTTAGCTTATCTTAATTATTGTTAAGAAAAATGTGAGACATCATGCAAGGAAGAACTGATGGATTTACTAGATAATCCAGCACTGTGATCTCCATTAGCAGCAATGTCGATGATTTCCGCATCTTCAAAGCCTCTAATAACTTTAGGAAGATTAATAGATTTAATTCTATCTTTAGAGACACCCAGTTGACCTCGCTTCCCAGAGCCAAATCCATAAACTTGATTTAATGGACAACCTGTGCACCACAAAGTGAGGGATAAACATACATTCTTAATGAAACAGAAACTAAAGCAATCAATCTAGGTAACAACTTAAACCAATCCAATACCTTTCAACAAGACAAGGGAATGACGCATGCCACATGCTACCTTTGCAACAGGCTGATCAACAAAGTATGACACATTTACAGGGGAAGCGTGTGAGGCGTAATCCCCATGCCCAACTTGACCGAAAGAGCCATCCCCACAAGTGAAAACACCACCAGAATCTGGAAATAAACCAAAGCACACAGAAAAATCAACTTTCAAACAATAGCGAATGAACCTCAACTATTCACTTCACAAAGAAACAACAATTGGAGACTTAGTTTATATAAACACTTAAGTATGTTTCTTTAAGATTCTTCATGGCCCATAATCAATTCTCGGAGGAAAAACAATGTCAAAATAATGGAAAATCACTATTTTAGTGTTTGGGGTAATAAAACCATGATGCATTAGAGACAGTTATGGAAGAAGAATAAGTAAATATATCACCATTAAAAGATCCCAACACAACTGTTACCGCAACATAAAGACAGATAATGCCTATCAAAATAAAAGACATAGAGATACCGTTAAAAATTGAAAGATCAGCACTGCATAGATCAGCAAGTTGATCCCATAGATCTGCCAATTGACTCTGAAACTGTGAAGTAAGCATTTAAACAAAATACAAGGATTTCAAGCATTTAAACAGTATTATAATAACTCAAAAATGGGAGAATTTATTTAAAAAACAAGTGATTTGAAAGCATGTTAAAGCTTACCTCAGAGCGTTTACCTCTCCTTAGGCATCTATTAAGTATTACCTTAGGAAGAAATTCATTGGTAGGTTCGGCTGGCTGGTTCGACATACGAGGTTCCGAGCTTGACTCGGGCATTGAAGATGTACCAACCCAAGACTTATCCAAACCAGAGCAGGTTGTGAACTACATCTCTCACATAAAAGTGTCCTTGAATGCCGTGTAGCAAGAGCATTAGCTGAATGAACATTTCGATCACACGACAAACATAAACACGCAGCATCAGAGCGACAGTACACCATCGACCTCTGATCTCCACAAAAGTCACATATATAACCCACCTTTAAATTGAATTCTTTGTTTTTTGCTCCTTAAACTGATTTTAGGATTCTCCAATACAGAGATCCACACCTTTATTTGAAGATGCTGAAACCGAATTTGTACTAGAACTTGGAAAAATTCAGACAATTTTATAAAGAAACCAGAATTTCAAGACTGTGAATTCAGCAGCTGCAAAGAAACAAATAAGTTACATCTTATCTGAATTGATAATATCAATAGAATAGTTAGTAATTAAAACAGTAAACTCCAATAATTATCATAGTACACCTATAGTTGATAAATAGACTTTGTAATTTTGCTCTGACTATTCCAGAAGCAGTCAGAGCAAAATTACAAAGTTCATTTATCAATATCAATAACACAAGTTTTTGTGGAGAAGAAACTTTTTATAGAAAAATAGAGAAACCATTCTGTTCAAAAAAATGAGCTTTAGTAGTCTTCCTCACCACAAAACACACGAGCATATATATTAAGCATGTATCAATCAATCAATGGAAAGGTACAAAGAAAAAAGTGTGAATTCCTAAATTCATGAAGTATTCAGACTAGTTAAACAGAAAGAAAAATTAATTCATGAAAACATATAGCACCACTCATATCAATCCTTTTAATAATTGAAATTATGCTCAGAAGTTATACGAATTTGGTTATTGGAATACATATTAGGGACTAATTTATTCATGAATAAAACACCTTCTGGTAGGAAGGCTACATAATTTATTCATTCTTCAATAAAATCTAAAATCATTAAAAAAAAGCTCATAAAATACAAACCAATGAAGCTGATATAGATCCACTAAAGTCATTCCTAGTCGGCAGAGGGAATCTTTAAGAGCATTGAGAACACTTTGCGGCCTAATCTCCATGGCAATGCAGCAAACTTGGTTGCAACTTCAACTTCGATGTCTGGTTCCTTTTCTTTTCTTTCCCTAATATATCTTCAGATGACAAACATTGAAGCATTAATCTTAACCTTACTTGCACACTGCATATGAAAATTATACCAAAAGTATAAGTAGATACCTTCCAAGAAGAGTCTCGGAATTTATGGCACCGAAAGCGAGCTGAAAAACAGAACAAAGGCACACATTAATAAATTTACAACTATGAAAGAAACCTAGATCGATATGATTCATACTCACCCCAGAGCCATAAACTTCAGCAGTGTCAATAAAGGTTAAAACTTCATCAATACTGGCATTGAAAGCAGCTCTAGCAGCCTTTTCATTTCTATCTACAATCAGGACAAGAGAAGATGAATGCAATTGATAATCTCAAACTGTCCAGTTTATAATTCCAATCCATTCAGCTCGGAACATGATATATTATCAGTGAGGATAGACCATGTTCTAGTGTTTCATATCATATCTGCAACTTTTATAAATTATAACATCTAATGAAACTTTGAGTAGAAATTAAAACAACAACTTCAAAACAAGAAACATAAGAATCAAGTATAAACAAAGTAACTAATAGATGCTTTGTAATACACTCATATGCATGATCAAATAATAGCATGCATGGTAAGTAGTTGAACATAAGTCTGCTCCAAGAATAGATTTAGAAGTTAAAATGGAATATCTAAAAAAAACTTTAACAAACATCACAATGACTATTATTCAACATTCAATGAATAAAAAAAAGGAGGAATAAAAAAAAAGTAAAGGAAAGTTACCATTCCATTGAAAATTGTTCCAGTAAGTAGTATCACCCCATGACCAAGCACCAATTCCATCATCGAAAATGAAAAGTGAACATGAACATCAGTTATGAATGAGCATGAATGACCTCCCATAAAATCATCCACTTAGGTAAAAAACAGTTCATAGCGCAATCATGAAATCGGCAATGGAGAAAACGGAGTAAAAGGATGCTTAAATTATCACACCTCACACGTCCTTTTGTTATCAAAATTGAAACCAAATTCAAATTAGCATATTTTAATATAGGTGTCCTGCTTATTTAACAAGAAGATTCCTAAAGGTGGGAAAAACAGAAGACCTTCCACAGAGATGGAGCAACAAAAATAAGTGTCAAGTGAAGCATTCTAATTCTAGAAGAAATTAGAAATATACAACTTCATACCCCCTGAATATAATCAATAACTTCCTTATATTTGATCTTGTTTCCATTACGATCAATCACATTGAACACTGAAAATAAAATCAAATTTATACCAGGATCAGAATCAAAGTCAATAATAGATAATAACAGCAATAATAACATTAACTTGGACATCATGGAAAAAAGGAGTTTACCATCCATGAACCAAACCCCATCAGAGGATATATAAGCCTTTCTAATTACAAGGTTCATATCTGAAATTACTTGGACAACATCAAGGAGAATCCCATGTTTGTTGACACTATCAACCTGGAAGGATATTTCAATCATGAATAACAAGATACTTGAAAAATTAAATTATTAAAATTAACTTGGAAACAATCCTAAGGGAAAATTACAATCAAGGATTTTAAAAGAACAATCGAAAGAAAAAAGAAAGATTATTTCTTCCTGTGAACTAATTTTATTTTGTAAAAATCTAAGCAGAGGAAAGCATTGAGTTTACCTGAATAACTGTAGCATTTTCACAAGCATTGTTGTCAATCACAACCCTACACGGCAAGAAGCAAGTTAGACCAATCCACAAAACCATTCTAACACACATAAATTCATATATTAAAATAATAATAACCATAAAATCGAATTACAAGTTAAAAATCCAACAAAACACAAGTTATAACCCCAAATCTACTAAGATGAAGATTACAGATAGAAAACTTGAGCATCCATAAAAATTGACCAAAAACAATTCTCCTTTTAAAACTCACCGTTTTGGAAACACAACATAACATGGCTTACCAAATAGAAAATCAGAAGAACCAATCAAAGATCTAGATTTATTGCAGACAACGAACCATAAAAAAAACGGTTTAATTTGATGCTCATCCTGATTACAATTTCCAAAAATGAAATAAGAAAGAAAACAGTGAAGAGTGGGTTTCATTACCTTCGTGTTGTTGTTCGTTGGAAAACCCAGCATCAAGAACCTGAGATTCACGAAAACGAAGATTAGGGTTTTGCGAAACCTCAAATCAGTAAAGCAAAACAAAGGGGTTTTGTGTATAACCTGCGTTCGAAGCTTCGTGGTGGAAGATTGAAGCTGTTCCAAGCTTCAATCATCAAGTTTGCTCACGAAATCAACAAACCCTAGCAGAGGCGTGTGAGAGGAGAGGAGAGGAGAAGAGAGGCGTGTGTGTTGAGGGAGAAGCGTGTGCGTTGAGGGAGAAGCCATGAATTCCGAGCAAGAATCTGGAAGCGTGTTCGATCTGAGAGAGAGGCTTCGTGGAGTTCGATCTGAGAGTGAGAGGCTTCGTGGAGTGAGAGGTTGAGAGTGAAGGGTTCTCAGAAGTGGAGAGATAGGGTATACGCGTAACTGAAATTATTTTTTTATATTTTGGTACTTTAGAAGTCAAGCGAATACACTACTGACTTCTAAAGTATTAAAATAGAAACAAATAATTTCACCCTTAATTACAAGTTTGCCACCGCGTCACTTATGTAGTCAGGCGAATACACGCCTGACTTCTAAAGTCTACTTTTTTCCCTATTTGTTCACTTTAGAAGTCAGGCGTGTATCCGCTTGACTTTAAAACTCGCGAGTTTTGCCTTTTAATTACAAGTTTGCCACCGCGTCACTTATGTAGTCAGGCATCTGAGCGCCTGACTTTAAATGTCTAATTCTAATGTCATTTTTGCACTAGTGACAACACTTTAATAGTCTAACTTGTCCTAGGAATTCTATATCAAGCAGATTTCTAGCAACAGTCATACAGCAGTTCATGGCACTTATATGATCATATATAGACAAACTTATGCAAGTTGGTTAACTTAGATAGAAAAATTTGCACAGTTAATTAAACTAGTAATTTTGTTAGCATGCACTTACAGTAACCTATTTTATGATGTGATGTTGTTTGGTGCATTGGTCTCTGCAGGTGTGCTATTTTGGTGTTGGCAGTTTGCTGTCATATTACTGTTGATTGGTCTTTGCAGAGGTGTTGTCTTGGCATTGTCAGATTATTGTTATGTTCTGTGTGTTGTACGGAACATGGGTCTTTGTAGGAGTGCGCCTCCGTGCTACGAATAAGCCATATTTTGGATTTGTGTTTCCTTGCTTGTAATGGCTTCTGGGGTTGGCATCTTTGCGGGAGCAACATCTTTTTTGTCTCTTCCTTTGGAGTAAAATTAGCAATGTGGGGGGTGGTTTACACAATCATATTTGGGCTGAAAGTTTTGGCTGTATTTTTTTTTTACTTTTGTTGGTATCATGGCTTTAGTGATTGGCCCTAAATCAGATTGTATCTCCTAGGTTTAAACAGTATTGGTGTACCTCCCTTTCTAAATGAGAGCTTTTATCCTTGTGTCTCAAGAATGGTGGTGTATTTGTTTCGATCTAGTTCTTCTAGCATATGATTGTTTGTGCCTTTTGCAACCCTCCATAGAAGGTGGGTAGAGTCCGCACATACGATACTGGAACTAGATTTTCCTCAATAAAATTCTTTTTCTTATAAAAAATATAAGTTTTATAGACATGAAAAGGCCCCGAGTTTTGTTTAACTCCATAAGGTGACTTACATGGATTTGAGTTGACTGCAGTCAAAGTGCAGTCACGTGAGTGTAGTGTTTTTGGTGAATATTTTATAATTAAACAAGAAAAACAAAACAGACATGGCAATTTAGTGATTTCATCCAATAAGTGTTTTAGTGTTTTTTTTTACTCAAACAAACTTATGTCATTTTACTTTCAATAATGTTTGTAATACTAGATGGACTATAATAATGAACGCGGGAGCTAGCATAAATTCTGATGCCCTTGCAAGTTAATGAGCAACAAGATTTGTTTGCCTCATAATAAAGCTTATCTTATAGCTTGGAACAACGGAGATGCAATCCATCTCAATTGCTACTGCATCCAAGCCTAAGTCAATCAACCACTTCAAAGCTTGCCATAGACCCATTGCTTCCGCTTCTTGGGAGTTCCGGAATTCCTTCAAACCACAATGTTTTGCCTTCCATGAAGACACCATTCTCGTCCCGAATACAAATACCAGCACCAAATTTGCTATCATGATCACACAAAACCGCATCAATGTTACATTTCAAGGTGCCCGGATCTGGTTTTTTCCACTGCTGCGAATTCCTTGCGCTTGGGCTGCTGTTGTTATTCATATTCGGTTTCAGCCTTGCCCAATCCCATTCGCGAAGATATTCTTGTGCGAGTTGGTGTGAAAATGTTGTTGACTTGGTTGAACCTTCCCAGACCTTATCATTTCTTCTCTTCCATATTCCCCATAAATTTATAGCTGCCTTCTGTTGTTGTAAATCTGTCCAACTATCAAAAAGTGTTAAAAAAAATCAGCAAAAACATGGTTATTATTTCTGCAATCCGATACAGCAGCAAGCATACGGCTTTGCTCCCATATGGCTTTAGCTTCACCACATTTAAAAACTAAGTGCATATCATCTTCGCATCCTTCATTACACATTGGACATTGATCCTCACAAGGAACATGTCTACTCCTCAAATTCACTCTAGTAGGTAAGCAACCCCTCGCCACCCTCCAAAGTAACAACTTCACCTTGTGAAGAATTTTTAGTTGCCAAATAAGCATCCAATTCCCAGCTTTCCTAAGATTTTGATTATCAATTTGATCCTCCATGATGCCATAAAAACTGACCTAACCGAATACGCACCATTACGACTCCACCACCAAAACAACTTGTCTTCACCTTGCGCATTGTATAAGGGAATTCTTTCGCCCTCTAACGCCAAAACATCTCTTCTTGGGCCTACAAATTCCCCAACCTCTCCCACGTAACCCTCAAAAGATTCTCAGACTCAACATCGTCCCTACCCCTCAACATCTCAGTGTTCCTACAACAAGTATTTATAGCTTCCCAATATCTAAACCTAAGCTTCTTTCCCCACTCATCTACAACATCCATACAAGAGATAATCTTGTCCATAAAACCACTCCCATCCGCCCCCCTCCAACTCTCCTCCACCACCAATGGTAACTAAGGCTCCTCTAACCAAGCATTTTCAAATTTAAAGCTCTTATGGTAAATTCTTCTATCTCTTTCAGCCAATTTAACCAAATGGAAGAATGATCAGATTTATTAGACACACCATTAATAAAGCGATAAGAAGGAAAAATATCTAACCAGGTTTGGGTGCTTTATCCAGGCGCTCCTCCTTCCGGTGTACCTAAAAGTTTTGTCCAGGTGAATTGATATCCCTCAATTGGTAAATCAAGTTTGCACTGCTTCTTGAAAGCCTCTGATGAGCCAAAGCAACTGCACAGCCCTACTTCTTTTATCCTCGTTAGATAAAACATCGTTCAAAACATTACAATCAAAAGGATGTTTCCAAAAAATAGCCAAACCACCACTCCTTCCCGGTCTATCCACTGCGAAATTCCTCAATCTTGTTAGCAAAAACCAAAGTCTCACACAAAAAAAGAACATCTGAGCATATGCTTGGACGAGGTCCTGAACTGAGAGAACTGCTCCGAGGTTTATCTTCATTGACTACACCAAAATTTGACTACAACGGATCTAAATCCGACTTACATGGTGTAGCATGCCACCTTGTTCGGCTCCTAGCATGGGACATAAGACGCAACGGTTTCAAGTATGTTTCCTGTGAAAGCAAATATAATAGTATTGTTATATAAAAAAACTAGCAGTATACCCGTGCATACGCACGGGTGACGTTGTGTTGTTTGTATAAATAGAGTTAGACAAAATTTAATTTGTTCACACATACAAAGAAAAATTATAAGATTTAATGTAAAAAAAATTATTAATTTACATCAAAAGTAAAATACATATATTTGTCGCGATTAAAATAAAGGTGTAACTCAAGCACAATATAAAATTAAAGATTTTGCAACATTTTCTCGGTAATGAAATTATTCCAACTCAAAAGTAGAATATAAAATAATTATTCTGACAATTTGCAACATTCCACCAAATATTTTAAAAATAAATTTGAATAGTAATGCCAATTTATAAGCTCTCTGTTAAATATCTTTATAGTATTTTTAAATGAAATAAATATTTATAATATTTTATCAGTAATGAAATTATACCATACCGACAACATGTAGCATTTTCCCGTTGTAATTCAAAATCCGGATATAAAAAAATCATTATTTCAAAAATATCTAATGTTTTCTCATCTTGGTATTTTTGGTAATGGGTGTTTTGATTAAAGATATAGTTGATAGTTGATTATTGATAAGAAAGTGGTACCTACAAAAAAAATTAGATAGGATTAGAAGTTAGTTTGAGAAAATGGAAGTTTCGTATTTTTGGTAGTGGGTGCGTTGATTAAAGATATAGTTGATTGAAGTTGATACTTGATTGTTGATGAGAAAGTGGGACCACAAAAATAAAAAGTGAGATAGAATAAAAAGTGAGTTTAAGAAAATGGTAGTTTGGTATTTTTGGTAGTGAATGTTTTGATTAAAGATATAGTTGACAGTTGATAGTTGATAAAAATATAGTTGATAGTTGATGAGAAAGTGGGACCCACAAAAATAAAAAGTAAGATAGAATAAAAAGTGAGTTTAAGAAAAGGGTAATTTGGTATTTTTGATAGTGGGTGTTTTGATTAAAGATATAGTTGATAGTTGATAAAAATATAGTTGATAGTTGATTGGTGATGAGAAAGTGGGACACACCAAAATATGATGAGAAAGTGGGACACACCAAAATAAAAAATAAGATAGAATAAAAAGTGAGTTTAAGAAAATGGTACTTTGGTATTTTTGGTAGTGGGTGTTTTGATTAAAAATAAAAATAAAAATAAAAATAAAAAATATAGTTGATTGATGTTGATAGTTGATTGTTGATGAGAAAGTGGGACCCACATAAATAAAAAGTGAGATAGAATAAAAAGTAAGTTTAACAAAAGGGTAGTTTGGTATTTTTGGTAATGGGTGTTTTGATCAAAGATATAAAGATATAGTTGATTGATGATAAAAAATATAGTTGATTGAACTTGATAGTTAATTGTTGATGAGAAAGTGGGACCCACAAAAATAAAAAGTGAGATAGAATAAAAAGTGAGTTTAATAAAGTGGTAATTTGGTATTTTTGGTAGTGGGTGTTTTGATTAAAGATATAGTTGATAAAGATATAGTTGATTGATGATAAAAAATATAGTTGATTGAAGTTGATAGTTGATTGTTGATGAGAAAGTGGGATCCACAAAAATAAAAAGTGAAATAGAATAAAAAGTAAGTTTAATAAAAGGGTAGTTTGGTATTTTCGGTAGTGGGTGTTTTGATTAAAGATATAAAGATATAAAGATATAGTTGATTGATGATAAAAAAATATAGTTGATTGAAGTTGATAGTTAATTGTTGATGAGAAAGTGGGACCCACAAAAATAAAAAGTGAGATAGAATAAAAAGTGAGTTTAATAAAATGGTAATTTGGTATTTTTGGTAGTGGGTGTTTTGATTAAAGATATAGTTGATTGATGATAAAAAATATAGTTGATTGAAGTTGATAGTTGATTGTTGATGAGAAAGTGGGACCCACAAAAATAAAAAGTGAAATAGAATAAAAAGTGAGTTTAATAAAAGGGTAATTTGGTATTTTTGGTAGTGGGTGTTTTGATTAAAGATATAAAATGGTAATTTGGTATTTTTGGTAGTGGGTGTTTTGATTAAAGATATAGTTGATAAAGATATAGTTGATTGATGATAAAAAATATAGTTGATTGAAGTTGATAGTTGATTGTTGATGAGAAAGTGGGACCCACAAAAATAAAAAGTGAAATAGAATAAAAAGTGAGTTTAATAAAAGGGTAATTTGGTATTTTTGGTAGTGGGTGTTTTGATTAAAGATATAGTTGATAAAAGGGTAGTTTGGTATTTTCGGTAGTGGGTGTTTTGATTAAAGATATAAAGATATAAAGATATAGTTGATTGATGATAAAAAAATATAGTTGATTGAAGTTGATAGTTAATTGTTGATGAGAAAGTGGGACCCACAAAAATAAAAAGTGAGATAGAATAAAAAGTGAGTTTAATAAAATGGTAATTTGGTATTTTTGGTAGTGGGTGTTTTGATTAAAGATATAGTTGATTGATGATAAAAAATATAGTTGATTGAAGTTGATAGTTGATTGTTGATGAGAAAGTGGGACCCACAAAAATAAAAAGTGAAATAGAATAAAAAGTGAGTTTAATAAAAGGGTAATTTGGTATTTTTGGTAGTGGGTGTTTTGATTAAAGATATAAAATGGTAATTTGGTATTTTTGGTAGTGGGTGTTTTGATTAAAGATATAGTTGATAAAGATATAGTTGATTGATGATAAAAAATATAGTTGATTGAAGTTGATAGTTGATTGTTGATGAGAAAGTGGGACCCACAAAAATAAAAAGTGAAATAGAATAAAAAGTGAGTTTAATAAAAGGGTAATTTGGTATTTTTGGTAGTGGGTGTTTTGATTAAAGATATAGTTGATAAAATGGTAATTTGGTATTTTTGGTAGTGGGTGTTTTGATTAAAGATATAGTTGATAAAGATATAGTTGATTGATGATAAAAAATATAGTTGATTGAAGTTGATAGTTGATTGTTGATGAGAAAGTGGGACCCACAAAAATAAAAAGTGAAATAGAATAAAAAGTGAGTTTAATAAAAGGGTAATTTGGTATTTTTGGTAGTGGGTGTTTTGATTAAAGATATAGTTGATAGTGGGTGTTTTGATTAAAGATATAGTTGATAAAGATATAGTTGATTGATGATAAAAAATATAGTTGATTGAAGTTGATAGTTGATTGTTGATGAGAAAGTGGGACCCACAAAAATAAAAAGTGAAATAGAATAAAAAGTGAGTTTAATAAAAGGGTAATTTGGTATTTTTGGTAGTGGGTGTTTTGATTAAAGATATAGTTGATAAAATGGTAATTTGGTATTTTTGGTAGTGGGTGTTTTGATTAAAAGATATAGTTGATAAAGATATAGTTGATTGATGATAAAAAATATAGTTGATTGAAGTTGATAGTTGATTGTTGATGAGAAAGTGGGACCCACAAAAATAAAAAGTGAAATAGAATAAAAAGTGAGTTTAATAAAAGGGTAATTTGGTATTTTTGGTAGTGGGTGTTTTGATTAAAGATATAGTTGATATATATAATAATATTGAACTCAACTCAAATGACACAAAATCCCAATAAAAACAAAATTGGGATTGAAAAAAGGAAAACTAAACCTTTTTCTTGGAACTAAAACAAGCATTCTCCCACACATTTAAACATTCAGGTCTTAGCGAATGTGACAACAACTAAAACGCAACATTCCCAATATTGTGGAAATCGTTGAATACCCTCCAAACTAGCAGCCAGACAACCTTTTTGAAGTGTTTCCGTCTCTCTTTTGATAATTGTTCAAGCTCATGCTTGCATGACAAACTTCCACCGATTAAACTTTGAATCTTGAAGAGAAGTTCTGTATGCCACATACTTCCTCATCTTTGGCAAATTAGATTGGGCTTAGACTTATTTTAAGGCTAATTTTAAGGCAAATATAATAGAGAAGTTCTGAAATGTGGAATGTGGATTGGGCTTAGACTTATTTTAAGGCTAATTTTCACATCTCTTTTATTTTGCAAATGGGCTAAAAATATTGAAACTCTGAGAAAAGGATCAACTTAACATCAACTAGCTTATTATATAATAGGGTGAAAAATTAGCTTACATAAAAAAGACAGACAAAATTAAGGTGCAACAGTTGTCCTTCTTTAGTTATATTTTGCTAGAAAATATGAAGAGTTTCCAAATTTTCATGATAAAATATAAATAAAGACAAAAAAATGTTGATGTTCTCCGGTTTCAAAAAAGTGGAGCGCTTGAGAATTAACAGAGTCACACTTTGTGTGTTAATGGAAAAAGAATAAATATTGATCATCGATCCTTCAGATTGGTCGGTTGCAAATCGAGCACTCTCTTTTACCTACTGCTACTACTACCTTTGCAATCTCTTATTTTAGTGATGAAGATTCTACCTTTTTTTGTTTTGTTTTTCTTCCCCTTCTGAATGATTTTTAGTCTTTGTTTATAGGACAATTTTAGAATTAGGAGTTAAGTGTGATTGAGAGTGATCTATCTTTGTTGATTCTTAGATTGACTATTATGCTTTGTTTAGGTTTAGGGTTTGAAGAGGTGAAGAAGGAAGTTGTTATGATGAAGATCAATTGACTATATTTATATATGTATTGCCCTATTTTGTAATTTTTGTGTAGTTGAAATGTATTTTTTTTATAAAAAAAAACAGCTCAAAAACTTGGGCCACATGTGTGGAATGTGGATTGGCCTTAGACTTATTTTTGGGCTAATTTACACATCTCTTTTATTTTGCAGATGGTCTAAAATGCTAAATTACGCCAGGGGTCCTTTAAGTTATTTATTTGTAACAAGTTGGTTGTTTATATTTTTTTCGTACCACTTAGGTCTTTTAAGTTACATAACGTTTACACTGTTAGTCCTTTTTTAATTTTCCATCCAACTCTGTTAAAAAAAAGCCAATGTGACAGTTAAATGTTTATTTGGCAAGTCCAACATGGATTTTTTAATCTTACTCATCATTTTTTATTTAATATTTTATTAAAAATAAAAAAAACTCAAATTTAGATGAACATCTACATCTTCATCTCTTACAACCCAGAAACACAAGCACGGATCAAGAAGAACAAACCCAGGGTTTGAATTTCAATGCAATGTGAATGAAGCAAGTTATTCCTAATTTCAAATCCAAGTTAGTAGTGAATGAAAACCATCAATATGAAAACCCACATAAGCAAGTTATTTGTGAATCCACATTATGCATTCATTTGTTTTGAAAAACCCAGCATTTAGTTTCAGTTTCAATTTCCGTTTCCAGCACCATCATTTTGATTTCTGTTTCGATTTCATTTTCCAGCATTCCGGTTTCGATTTCTATTGTGAAAAACCAGCATTTTGTAAACCCCAATTTCGATTTCTGTTTTGATTTCGGTTTCCAGCATTTTCGTATTTGTTTCGATTTCATCTTCCAGCGTTCCAGTTTCTTTTTCAATTTGGAAAACCCAACATTTTGAAAACCCTAGTTTCGATTTCTGATTCGATTCCAATTTCCAATTTTTGTTTCAGAGAGCATACTGTTAGCGCATCTCCTTCTTTTTGTTATTACCGTGTTTCCTTGTTACCTTCAATTGCATTTTTTGATTTTTGTTTGTATCTGGTTCGTGGTTGCAAGATGAGTATAACAATAAAATTGCATTACATTTTCTTTGGCTGGTGATGATATAGTTTCTAATTAGATTTAGGATTTAGGGTTAAAGTTTTTGAGTTGATGTTTATATGTTTCTGGATTTGTGTTTGTGTGTATGAATCATCAAGCATTTTTTGAGTTGATAATTTTTGTTTTTAATAACATTAAATAAAAATGACTTAGATTATTATTTATAAGCATTAATAAATAGACACATCATCACTTAACTGCCACATAGGCTTTTTATAACAGAGTTGGATGGAAAACTAAAAAAACTAACGGTGTCAACGTTATGTAACTTAAAGGACCTAAGTGGTACAAAAAAACATAAAGGACCAACTCGTTACGAATAAATAACTTAAAGGACCCCTGGCGTAATTTAGCTTGGTCTAAAAATATTGGAACTTCTAGAAAAGGATCAACTTAAGATCATTTAGCATAATATATAATATATAACAATGTGAGAAATATTTGTATATATAAAAGTAGGATACAGAGTGGGTATTTAGTCAAGAAAAAATCCGCCAAAACTGAGGGTTTTTAGTAAATTCCATTTTAGGTAATTAATGTTTATCTACGGAAATCAATGCCTCAACAACATATCCAATTCACATTGCGCACATTAATTCGAATGCTTTGATACCACAACCAGTCATGTAATTCGAAGAAATTCCAATAAATTTGGGTGCATGGGAAATATAATTCCATAAATGAAATTGACTATGAGCAATCAAAGTGGAATTAGAATGGTTATTAGGCGCAATGGAATTAATACATAGGATTTATTAGGTGGATAATTCGAAGTTATCAATCAATGGTGGATTAATTCATATGTTTGGAAACCACGCAAGGGATGGAATTCGAAAAAATTCCAATAAATTTGAGTGCATGTATTTAATTCGAATTCAGCATTCGGAATTTAAATGGACATTAGCATTTTACATTCAGATTGTCCCTTGCATGCATGTAGCATTAACACTGAGAGAATTTCATTGGGAATATGAATGATCTCCATCCATTGGAATTATGAGATGTCCCATAAATTGAGTTGTTGAACATTGAGCAAGAGTGAATAATCTTAAGAGACGTGAAGTTTAAATGCTGAAAGTGGAAAGAAAAAACTCTTCAAAGAATATTTGTGATATTAAACTCGAGTTTATCATTATATACGGAATTGGAAAGGCAATAAAGTTGGTGGAAAAGCGCAGCATATATAGCTCCTTATAAATAGCTATGTACCGTGAGCCAAAGCCTACCTTTGATTCAACCCCCTTCAACTGGAGAAACGATTGTGAGTTGATTATACTATACCTTCCTTTGTTCACATACATGGCTTCAATGAATACCCAATTTTCTGACCTACATCTGGGCAAGACTGATTGGAAACTTAAGGTCTGTGTTCTTCATACATGGAGAGTTCCTGAATTCAACAAACCAAATGTGATAACCAGTATTGATATGTTGTTACATGATGAGAAGGTAATTCGGATATATTTGTCTTTCAAATAGTATGTTCTGTTAAGTTGTATACTAACTTTCTATAGCTGTCATTATTAATTTACAGAACTCCAAGATTCACTGTTCTATTAAGAAGCCACAGATGCCTGCTTTTGAAACTGTAAATAATGATGCGGATCCTCTGTCATTCTTATTCTACAACTTTGTAGAAGTCGGTTGTGGAATGGTATTTTTTTCTTTCGAAGCTATAGAAAGTTTACATTTCTCTGCATTGCGTTTTCCTTTTTGGTATGTTTATGCTTTTATTTATGACTTATAGGACAGTTGGGAATTGCAAGTGCCTACCATGGAACAAAACTTATAATTAGTGGTGATTTACCTGAAGTTGTTGAATACAAAGAAAAGTAAGAATCAATGTCGTTTATAAGGAAGTATTTCAGACATTGGATTAGGTAAGTATTAACTTCGGAATGAGTCTAATTATTTTATCACTTGGTGCCTGGAGTGTGATATCTTTTTTATTTGGTGTAGGATATTATTGTAATTTCTAACATCCATAACAATGCTCATTTTTCGTTATGCCTCATTATAATATTGCTAATGGTAAATTGCAAAATATTGAGGAGACTTACCAGACGTGAGGTGTAGTGATGTTGTCAACTTCAAGTTGTGTGCTTCGCAAGGGTCAAATATGTGTGATTTATGCAAGTATCTCAACTAATGGTGGCCTACATTGTCATACAATTTTGTGTGGTCCTTCATGGTTCTACATTGTAAAACATCCTTTCGTTTGCTTTCAAGTATGCTTCTTTATTTTTCCTTATATGATAGTCTCATAGGTATATCAGTGTAATCAAACTGGGTATTTACCTTTGTTGTTGCTGCACTACAAACACATCCTCACAGTGTTTGCACTCAAGGTGATTAGGGTTCCAATGTGAAATCTCTAATCTCTATTTTTAGTGATGAAGATTCGAGCATTTTTTGTGCCTTTTTTCCTCCCTCTTTGGAATAATTTTTAGTCTTTGTTTATAGGACAATTTGAGAATGTGATTGAGAATGATCTATGTTGATTGATTCTTTGATTGACTATTTTGCTTTGTTTCCTTTATTGAAAGTAGGTTTCGGATTGGAAGAGATCAACAAGAAAGCTGTTGTAATGAAGATGGCTGCGGCTAAATTTTGCACTTTTTTTCTTCTAATTTTCATTTCTATTTTTAGTTTTTTGATTTTTGTGTTACCCTTTTTATGTAATTTTTATAATATCAACTAGCCTATTATATGTGAGATATATTTCCAAAATATATATATGGATGATTCTGGTTAATATCATGAATATTCAATTGGTCTGATGGTTGGGTGTATGGTTATATGTGCGCTTGTACCTGGGTTCGAATCACTCATGCACCAGTTTTGTTTTTGCTGGATTTAATTTAAGATAAAATAACGGCTAAAACATGAAACGAAAAGGTGCAAGTGGGGTTCGAACAAACGACCAAACGGTGAACAGTCACAAGCCTTCACCACTAGACCAACACAACAGTTGTGATAGGATTTCGTTGTTAACGGTACATAACCGTTTATGGACAGAATTCATTTGAAGTGTTGTATCTCTTCACTAAGTGCTTGAAGTTGTCTATAAATAGAGGCACTTAGAGGGAAGAAAGTACACGAATTTGGCTCTGATCTTAGGCCAAATATCTCCCATTTACATCACCATAAATCATCTTATATTTCTCTAATGCATGAGTGAGATATAAGAAACATAATTTTGTAAACTATTATCAAGAGATAGGCTTGTTGTGATTGTGCAAATCACTTCTAGGTTTCCAAAGTATCCTGAAGGGGATTCGCAAGACACCCTATTGCATCCAATTGGTTAGAATTGGTGGGGGCGAATCGAACCTAAAGGTTAGTGTGTTTACACACGCTTTTGAATCAACTGCGGTCGTCATCATCTTCATCATTGATCAAGTATTACAGCATCTTCCCCAACAAATTGTTCTCGCAGTCTTTAGGTTCGATTTTGCATTTGTGTTGAATGATAGCTGCAAGTTTGAAAGAATATATTTTCTACATACACCTTAAAAGAGATGACTTCATATATATTAAAGTTGAAGATGATTAATGGTAACAACCTTCTACTATGGTGAAAGGTACACAGTTACTATATAAATATACATGATATGTTTGATGAATATCTAAATTTATAAACACATGTATAAATGAATTTTAATTCAAGTTTATTCATGAAAATGGTTTGTTTAAACTAAAAATAATTTGTGTTTTGGAAATAGTTTTCATGAATTGGAACTCTAAACCACGTGTTACAAAATTGTGACTACATAGTTAATTATGTTTTACAAACTTATTTGATATATGATACATGCGTGCTTGTATGTTGTTCAATTTTAAATATGAAATTAGTTATATGATTTGTTTTAAATTCATGTCACTGTATATGATACTACATTTCATATCAATTATTTTATTGTCATGATGATGTGCAATGGAGAATACTTAGTTGCATGAAATATAGAATGTTTTAGTTTCAAGTATTTGAAGGGAAAACTAAATGAACATGATTTTCATATTGTTTCAATACCAAATTAATTTTGAATATTTGCACTTTTGTATGCTTTTTATAATAGCATGAAAGTAATGTAAATTTGCTGCCTTAATTTGTAAGTGCATGTTTTTAGTGATGTTGTTGTGTAATGAAAGAAATTAATATATTTAGAATTGATGATCCCATATTATATGTTCATAATAATATGAAAGTAATTGTTAATTTTTTACTTGTCTTAATATTGAAAATAATTTGGGTAGGTTTTAAATTATTGTAAGTTGACAAATGTTCATGGAAGAAAGTCATAGGAAATATTAATGATTTTTTTCATTGTTTATTTTCTATTGTGATTATTATTTCGTTTTACCAAAGAACATATATTTATACATGAGACTGAAATTTGACACTTAGAATCCATGATACATGTATTAGTTATTTGTTAACTAAGGTGAAAATGTTACTTTTCATAACAAGGAAATAAATTCTAAAGTGTTGTATTTAATCTTATGTGAAGTATATGACTTACATATTTGGACCCACCTTATGCAATTAAAAGTTGAGTATGACAATATTTTATGATCAAGTTTACTATTGCTATGGACATTTAATACATTCAATGTATGATATCTTGGATACACTAATATGAGAGTAGATACAAATTGAAATGCTTGTTAATATGTTAATGACAATGGTATAATATGTTAATAGAAATGATATAAATTTGTGCATGTGACACACAAGATAATCAAATGACTCAAATGTCATGGTTTTGGGATAGATGATCAATTATATCAAGAATATATAAAGGCATAGTTATGTGAGTAATTGAATAGTCAAAGTGTATAAAAGTTGAAATGAATTTTGCAATTCTTTGACGAAAGAATTGACAAGGATATGATGTTGAAGACATCATTGGGGATGTGATAGAAGCCCATATCTAATTGATCACCAATAGTGAAAACTCGACTCACACTTGGATAAAATCAAGTCTTGAGTTCAATGGTGAAAGTACACTATAAGAGTGATTGAAGTACTTGATAATAGATGCATCCCAAGGTTTATAAGTACTTGGACCATAAGTATAAAGTTGGAAGGTTGAGTTTTTGCTCTTAATAGACCTATAGCATATATATGTGCTGATGTGCTTATTATGGGAGTGCTTCCGATAGAGTCTACCTATATGAGAGTGAAGTGAGGCCGCTTCTTGGAGACTAAGGGCTTGACTCTTAAAGCTCTCAGGAAAGGGATACACGACACAAGACCTAAACAAAAGTGTCTTCGTCATAATTCTTTTGATAGTACCGAGATTTCATGTGTGAGTTATGCACACTTGTTCTGATGAATAGTTGGTTCAAAGCTTGTCTACCAATGTCTATTCGAGATAAGTGGAAAACTTAATTCACTAAGTAATGGTTCAAATCGTAAGATACCATTATCTGACACCATGATATTTCCAAAATTGTGGGATTTAGTTATATTTTGTAAATGGTGGGGGATTGTGAGATTTATTTCCAAAATATATATATGGATGATTATGTTTAATATCATGAAATTACAATTGGTCTGATGGTTGGGTGTATGGTTATATGTGCGCTTGTACCTGGGTTTGAATCACTCATGCATTAGTTTTGTTTTTGCTGGATTTAATTTAAGATAAAATAACGGCTAAAACATGAAATGAAAAGGTGCAAATGGGGTTCCAACAAGTGACTAAAGGGCGAACCGTCACAAGCCTTCACCACTAGACCAACGCAACAGTTGTGAAAGGATTTCGTTGTTAACGGTACATAACCGTTTATGGACAGAATTTATTTGAAGTGTTGTATCTCTTCACTAAGTGCTTGAAGTTGTCTATAAATAGAGGCACTTAGAGGGAAGAAAGTACACGAATTTGGCTCTGATCTTAGGCCAAATATCTCCCATTTACATCACCATAAATCATCTTATATTTCTCTAATGCATGAGTGAGATATAAGAAACATAATTTTGTAAACTATTATCAAGAGATAGGCTTGTTGTGATTGTGCAAATCACTTCAAGGTTTCTAACGTATCCTGAAGGGGATTCGCAAGACACCCTATTGCATCTAATTGGTTAGAATTGGTGGGGGCGAATCGAGCCTAAAGGTTAGTGTGTTTACACACGCTTTAGAATCAATTGCGGTCGTCATCATCTTCATCATTGATCAAGTGTTACAGCATCTTCCCCAACAAATTGTTCTCACATTATATAATAAAATGAGAAATATATTTAAATAAAAAAGAGGACAAAATTAGGGTGCAACATCTCCCCTCTTTAGTTATATTTTGCTAAAGAGATGAAGAGTTTCCAAATTTTTATAACAAAATAAAAATAAAGGCAAACAATGTTGATTAACACTCCGTGCCTTAATGGAAAAGCAACAAAGATTTATCATCAACTCTTCAAAGTAATCGCTTGCGAAATGATCACTCTCATTTATCTGTTGCTTCTCTTGTCCTACTGCTATTGCCTTTGTAACTGTTGCACTACTACTACACACATAGAACCTACTCAAACCGTTTCCACTCAAGGTGATTCGGGTTCCAAAATTGAACCTCTAATCCCTGTTTTTTTTTTCCCGACAATCTAATCCCTGTTTTTAGTGATGAAGATTCTACCTTTTTTGGCCTTTTTTTGCTTTTCCTTTTGAATGATTTTTGGTATTTATTTATAGGACAGTTTTAGAATTAGGAATTAATTGTGACTGAGAATGATTTATGTTGAAATATCCTTTGATTGATTTTATTTCTTTTTGTCTCATTTTATGTTTCGACAATTTTCGTTTCTATTTTTAGTATTTTAATATTTGTATTGCCTTTTTTTGTAATTTTTGTCTAGTTGTAACTTTCGTGTAGTTGTAATTTTACTATTATATTCTTTATTACAAAATGCTCTACAATTTGGGCCTGAAGTGTGGAATGTGGATTGGGATTAAACTTATTTTTGGGATAATTTGCAAATCTTTTTTATTTGGAAAATGGGCTAAAAAAATTGAAACTTTGAGAAAAAGATCAACTTTACATCAACTGGCCTATTATATAATAAAGTGACAAATTAGCTTAAATAAAAAAGACTAACAAAATTAGGGTGCAACGGCGGCTCCTTTTTAGTCATATTTTGTTAGAAAAGCTGACGAGTCTCCAAATTTTTAGAGTAAGATGAAAATAAAGACAAAAAAAAAAGTTCATTTTTTCCAGTTTGAAAAAAGCGGTGCGCTTGAGAATTAATATAAAGTTATTAATACTTCGAGTATTAATGGAAAAACAATATAGATTTTTCATCGATCATTCATACCGATTGGTTGCAAATTGATCACTCTTTTAAGTAGTATTAAAAGTTTTAACTACTACTTATTTTGTCATACCACAACTGTCTTTGTTACTGTTGCACTACACACATAATTTCCTCATTGTGTTTGTGCTCAATGTGATTAGGGTTCCAAACGTGGAACCTCTAATCTCTATTTTTAGAGATTCTACCTTTTTTATCTTCCCCTTCGGAATGATTTTTTTTCTTTATTTATAAGACAATTTTAGAATTAGGAATTATGTGCGATTGAAAATGATTTATGTTGATAGATTCTTTGATTGATTTTATTTTTCTTTGTTTCCTTTTATGTTTGTGTATTTTTCGTTTCTGTTTTTAGTATTTTGGTTTTTGTATTGCCTTTTTGTTTGTAATTTTTGGGCTGTTGTAATTTTACTATTATATTCTTTTTGACAAAATGCTCTACAAGTTGGTCCTAAAATGTGGAATGTGGATTGGGTTTAAACTTATTTTTGGGATAATTTGCTGTAGCGGCCAGAAATTCCAGGAAATGCATCCTAGTAAATCCCTTTGGATCGGATAACAGTCTTTATAGACCAGATTAGGGTTCGGGAGTCGATTATGCGTGGAGAAGATATTAGCACCCCACGACATCCTTCCTGGAGGAGGTTAGCTTTTAATTAAATGTGCAAACAAAAGTTAATTTGAAAATATATTTGGTTTACACTCTTTATTATAAATAATTAAAAAAGGAACGAATTAGAAAAGACTTTAAAAAAGGTTTTTTTATTAGTGCAATTGACAGAGGTGAGCTCCCCTCTACTCCTACGTATCTCATGAGATAATCAAATGCTACGTAGTTCTTGGGTAGAAAATGTTGTTTGTTTATATTTTTTATCATTCATTCATGAGAAAAATAATTTTGATGAGTGGAGGAATTGAAAATAGCGTGAGTTGTGAAACAAATATAAAGGAGGTGCATTTAGTCATATGTGAGACTTTAAGGGACCAAAATGAATAGAAATCAAAGCCTGCCAAGTTTAAGTAAAAAAAACAAAGCCCACATTTTTAAATGGGAATCCGGCGAAACTGAATAAGGGCGAGGAGGATTCATTGCTCTCGTTCCTTTCTTTTAAAACATATATATATAGTAATTTAACCAAAAAAAAACATATATAATAAGTGCTAAAATGAGTATGATAATAAAATAATAAGGCAATTTTTTTTTGTATACCCTGTACCCCCAAATTGACCAAACTACCAATTTTACCCCTGACTCCTCAAACCAGTTTCCGAATTTACCTTTTAACACATAATTCTAGAACGTATATTTATGAACTTTTCCAAAATTATGCGTTAAGAGATAAATTCGGAACACTTTTTCTTTTCCGGAAACACGTTTCATGTAATTCCAGAAAAACGAAAAAAAATATTTCCGGATTTATCCTATAGGACATAAATCCGGAAATGTATTTTTTTTAATTTTCTGATAGTTATTTTTAATTGACTAAAATATTATATTATAAAGTAGTGAATAAAAATTATATTATACAATCTGGTAATGTCTACATAATCAATTGGGTCGGTCGGTGCATTATTGCTTGGAGCTAAAGCAGTCCATAACTGAAGACGTCCAACATATGGCTATTGATCCATACCTTGACCGTCCAAGGATAGGTCGATGTGCTTCTTGATCGCTCTGTCGGGCTGTGAGGTTGCGTGCAGAGCTCAGGTCGGGTAGTACCTGCAAAGACACTCTGACACCCAAGTCAAGGGGAAGAAGTCAAAGCAAGAATGAGAATTGTGTCAGAAAGTGTACCTGGAAGTGGGGGTTGACCACTATTTATAGAGCTCGGCGACATTTCTGAGCCGTAGGATCGGCTGGGTTGATCCTAGCCGTTGATCGCGTTCCCTTTGCGTTAGGTGTATTTCGCATTATAGTGCCCTAGACTGGTTTGGGTCTGCTTCAAGGGTTGGGCCGTCAGCCCAGTTCAAAACAGTTACCCCCCAAACCGAAGTCGTCTGGAGGGCGGGTTCAGGCTTGATGCCTCGGTCTCAGGCGCTCGATGGACGGATCGTGCTGATCACTTGCCCACCCTATTCGAGGGCACTCACTTGGCTTGTGTGCGCGTGGTTTACACGTGTGAACCTTGAGAAATGCCATGTGTCTGAAGTGGGAATGCATTAACATTGTACTTGAGCCCCAGGGTACAATGTTCGATTCCCACGGAAGGCAAAAACTCTACAGGAGGTAGAGAAGGTCATGATGTACAGTTCTGGGGTATCCTACTAGAAAGAAAAGGGCCCAGACTGTTACAGTCAAGCCTGAAATCAATGCCACACACTTTGAGTTCAAACCATGATGTTCCAAATGCTACAAACAGATGGCCAATTTGGTGGTTCTCCCCATGAGGACCCCTATTTGCACTTAAAACTGTTTTTGGAAGTGTGCAGTAATTTTATCACCCCTGGTGTTAGTGAAGATGCTTTTATATTATAATTATCTCCATATTCCTTGAAGGATAGAGCCAAGGCTTGGTTAAAATCCTTGGAACCTAACTCTATCACTTCCTAGAATGAGATGGTAGAAAAGTTTTTAGCTAAATACTTCCCACCTATCAAGAATGTCAGGATGAGAAATGAAATCACTTCCTTCAAACAAAAAGAATTTGTGTCATTGTTTGAAGCATGAGAAAGATGGAAGGTGTAACACCCTCTTTCTACCCCTTTATTTTAATTTAGAAAATCAGAGTTAAAAGTTCATTTTTGATTTCACCACGAGGGTGTCACACATACGTCAAAGTAAAACCTCAAATTTCAAATAATAATAGTACATCGTCAAAGGTGCAACACATAGCACTCCACAATAGGGGGAAACTCAAAACATCGAAAACTACGTCATAAAATCCAACGACAACGCAGCGGAAGATAAATCAGCTCATCAACGGTATAAAAATCTAAAATACATCAGCAAAACATCAAATACATCCCCCCAGGTGCTACGTATCAGAGCATGACGACTCGACTCAAGAAGTGAAGCTAAGACCTTCACTGGGAATCACCTGCACGTTACCAACACGGGGGTAACATTCAAACAGGAAAGGGTGAGCATCATTTCAATCCATATAATAGAAAATATGATAAGTACTAATCGTAGGCTACGCACTAGAGCAATCTGCATCCAAAACACTAAATATTCACATCACTTACAATAACTCATTTCATGTCATGTAGGCATATGAAATGCAACCCACTCGCGGGCATATGCATGAGGTACCTTTTCACAAACGTCGCTTAGCCCTTAAGGCCTCATCGTCACTTAGCCACTCAGGCCTCATAATTAATAATAATAGCCACTAAGGGCAAAACAGTCATTTAACTAGCCCCTAAGGCATCATCGTCAAAATCATCATTTTTGACATTACTTTGTTAAAACCACCGGTCGTACGCAAAAGGGAATTTTTAAAGGCACCCAAAACTTCTTTTCATTGTCACGGCAACGATCACCGGGAACAGCCACTTGGGGCGCCCCAGCAACCTTCAGAAATTCTAAGTTTTTATTTTTAAAAATGGAACACACAGATAGACAACTGAAAATACTTCACAACGCTTTTTGAATCGTTCAAAACGGATACCCGGGTCAAAAGTTATAGCGAAAACAGTTTTCGAAAATGTTTGGGACTTCCTGAAAAACTGGCGCCCTGGGCGCCCAGCGCCCAGGCACCTGGCGCCCAGCGCCCAGCAAAACGCAACACGCACGCACACTGGCGCCCCGCGCTCAGCGCCTGGCGCCCAGCGCCTAGGCGCAACACAGGAACACGCGCACATGGGCGCTCAGGGCCCAGCGCCACACACGCACACACGCACACGGGCGCTCAGCGCCCGGCGCTGGCACCCAGCGCCCAGCAACACGCACAGACACACGCACAGCGCCCTTGGCGCCCAGCACAGGGCGCCTGGCGCCCAGAAACAGTGCCAGCACCAGATTTTTGCCAAATTTCAGCACAAAACATTATTTTTCTCAAAATTTTTCATATGATCAACCCAAAATTCCAACCACCAAAAATCAAACTTTATTCACATCATCAAAAATCATTTTTACTCATTATCAACATCAACACTTTGGCACCCTAGGCACCTATGCACAATCATATGAACCACTCAAGCATCCAACACACCAAATCATAATCTCATGAACACACAAGTGCCAAAATCATCAAAACACACACATAGGTCACATCTCCTCAAGGTTCAAATACTAAGGTCAATTCGCATATGGCATACACACACACACATATATATATATATATATATATATATATATATATATATATATATGAAAATCATCATCATGAGCAAACCAAGAACATCAAGAAACATAAAAGAACATCAAGAACAACATGGATCTAGTATAAACCTTAGATCTAGGACCTATCATGAGATCTATTAGATGGAAGGATAGAGCTCCCCTAACCTTTTCAAGAAGAAGAATTCGATGCCCTAGGATGCAGTCACCAACAGAACCTCAGCTACAATGGAGATCTCTTCTCTCCTTGATCTTCGAAATTCCTCTTCTCCTTCTCCTCTTGGCCACCTCTTCCTCTCTCTTTTTCACGCTCCTCTCTTTCTTTTCTCTCTTGTCTCAAAATTTCGCAA
The DNA here is from genome assembly GCA_039519185.1 of Astragalus membranaceus. Classification (NCBI taxonomy): domain Eukaryota; kingdom Viridiplantae; phylum Streptophyta; class Magnoliopsida; order Fabales; family Fabaceae; genus Astragalus; species Astragalus membranaceus. Next base: position 52,531,803 of record CM076850.1, read on the forward strand.
TTGGCCACCACAAACCCTAACCCCTAATCACTAGTCCACTTCGCATACTTGTGGATCATGGGCTTGGGCCTTTCACTCAAGCCCAAGTCATGCAAGTGGCGCCTCCACTCCCTCCTAATACCACCAAAATTAATAAAATTCTAATTAATTAAATTATATCAAATAAATTAATTAAATATTTTAGGGTGTTACAACTCTCCCCCACTTAGAATAATTTCGTCCTCGAAATTTACCTGATCAAATAACTCCGGGTAAGACTCCCGCATCTTGCTTTCCAACTCCCAAGTCATACTCTCGCCGGCAGCTCCTAGCCAAACCACCTTCACAAGTGCAATCTCTTTGCCTCTAAGCGCTTTCACTTCCCGACCCTCAATCCGTACGGGCATCGTCTCCACAGTGAGATTATCCCGCACTTCCACATCATCCATATGGATCACATGAGATGGATCCGACACATACTTCCGAAGCTGCGACACATGAAATACGTCATGCAAATTCGAAAGATTTGGCGGTAAAGCCACTCTATAAGCCACATTTTCGATTCTTTCAGAAATCTGATAAGGACCAACAAATCGAGGAGTGAGCTTCTTCGATTTCAACGCTCGACCAACACCGGTAATAGGAGAAACCCTCAAGAACACATGTTCACCCTCCTGAAACTCTAAATCTTTCCTCCGCTTGTCATGATAACTCTTCTGACGACTCTGCGAAGCCTTCATCTTTTCACGGATCATCTTGACCTTCTCTGTAGTCTCCCGGACAATTTCCGGTCCCAACACTACACTCTCTCCCGACTCATACCAACACAATGGCGTTCTACACTTTCGACCATACAATGCTTCAAATGGTGCCATCCCGATACTGGAATGGTAACTGTTGTTATAGGTAAACTCAATCAACGCAAGGTAGGAATCCCATGAACCCCGTTGTTCCAATACACAAGCCCTCAACAAATCTTCTAACGACTGAATTGTTCTCTCTGACTGACCATCTGTCTGAGGATGATATGTTGAACTCATTTTCAGCTTTGAACCCAATTCCTTCTGCAAACTCGTCCAAAACTCAGAAGTGAACCTCGGATCCCTATCTGACACAATACTCTTCGGAACGCCGTGCAACTTCACAATTTCTTTGACATAGACCTCTGCCAACCTCGACACCGGATAGGTGATATTAATAGGAATAAAGTGAGCAGACTTCGTTAACCTATCAACGATCACCCAAATAGCGTCATGACCCTTAACTGTATTCGGCAATCCCGTCACAAAATCCATCGCTATGCTATCCCACTTCCACTCTAGAACTTCCAACGGTTGCATTAACCCTGCAGGCTTCTGATGCTCAACCTTAGATTTCTGACAGGTCAAACAGGCATACACAAACTGTGCCACATCTCTCTTCATTCCATACCACCAAAACATCTTTTTCAGATCTTGATACATTTTCGCCGCTCCAGGATGGATACTCAACTTGCTACGGTGACCCTCTTCTAAAATTGCCTTTCTCATCTCCTCATCATCCGGAACACAGATCCTACCCCGGAACCTCAACACACCACTGGAATCTAATTTGAAATCTTCATCTTCAGATTGACCAACCCCATTAATTAAATCTACTAACTTGACATCTGTCTTCTGAGCTTCCCTGATGCTGCCCAGGAAATCATTATCGATCTTTAACATTCCCAGCTTGACACTGCGAGGTGTCATTTTACAAACCAAACTCAAATCCTTGAATTCCTCGATCAACTCTAATTCTTTCACCATCATTGCCGACATATGCAAAGACTTTCTGCTTAAAGCATCAGCCACGACATTAGCTTTGCCGGGATGATAGTTCAAACCAAAGTCATAATCCTTCAAGAGCTCCAACCACCGGCGCTGTCTCATATTCAACTCTTTCTGATCGAACAGATACTTTAGACTCTTATGAGCACTGAACACTTCGAACCTCGAACCATAAAGGTAGTGCCTCCAAATCTTAAGCACAAATACCACAGCAGCCAATTCCAAATCATGCGTAGGGTAATTTTTCTCATGAACCCGCAACTGCCTCGACGCATACGCAACGACTTTCCCATCTTGCATCAGCACACCACCAAGACCCATTTTCGAAGCGTCACAATATACCACGAACGGTTCCTCTGGATTAGGCAACGTCAAAACAGGCGACGTCGTCAATCTCTTTTTCAGTTCCATAAAACTTTCCTCACACCGAGCATCCCAAACAAAAACTTTACCCTTGCAAGTCAACTGAGTCAACGGAAGGGCCAACTTGGAAAATCCCTCGATGAACCTCCTGTAGTACCCAGCCAAACCCAAAAAGCTTCTAATCTCTGTTGCGGACTTCGGAGACTCCCACTCCAACACTGCTTCTACTTTTGCCGGATCAACCGCAATACCATTACCAGAAATCACGTGCCCAAGGAAAACTCACCTCTTTCAGCCAGAACTCACACTTCGATAACTTAGCGTACAACTTTTTCTCTTTTAAAACTTCTAACACTGTCTTCAGGTGTTCAGCATGCTCTTCCTCTGACTTAGAATAAACTAGAATGTCATCTATGAAGATCACCACAAACCGATCTAGGTAATTATGGAAAATACGGTTCATATATTCCATAAATACACCAGGAGCATTGGTCACACCGAACGGCATCACTGAATATTCATAATGCCCATACCTCGTCCTGAACGCCGTCTTCTGAACATCCTCATCCTTTACTTTAATCTGATGATACCCGGACCTCAAATCAATTTTGCTGAAAACACGGGCACCCACTAACTGATCCATCAGATCGTCGATCCTCGGAAGCGGATACTTATTCTTGATAGTTACCTTATTCAACTGACGATAGTCCACACATAACCTCATGCTCCCATCTTTCTTCTTCACTAACAATACCGGAGCTCCCCACGGTGACACACTCGGTCTCACAAACTTTTTCTCAAGCAATTCTTCAAGTTGCGTCTTTAACTCAGACAATTCCGACGCCGACATTCTGTACGGTGCCATAGACACAGGCCTCGTACCAGGTACAAGATCAATCGAAAACTCAACTTCTCTTTCCGGTGGCACACCCGGAATTTCTTCAGGAAAAACTTCAGGAAACTCGCGTACCACTTTCAGTTCTTCAATAACAGCCTGACTCTCAGCAGACAACGAAGCCATCAACGCAAATAACTGGACTCCTTCTTTCTTCAACTTCTTCAACTGACCAGCAGATACCAAAACAGAACTTTCTTCACCGAAACTAACCGACTTGCTACGACAGTTGATATGAACGTGATTATTCTCTAACCAGTCCATGCCTAAGATTACATCCAGACCTCTCAACGGCAAGCAGACAAAATTCACAATAAAGTCCCTGCCGAAGATCGACACGGGACACTGAGAACACACCTGGGACGTAATCACCGACCCCTTCGCAGGAGTATCGACAACCATATCCCCACACATAGCAGATAAAACAAGACCCAATCTTTTACAACAATCAACAGATATAAAACAATGGGTAGCACCAGTATCAATAAGAGATTTCAGAGAAGTACCATTAATAAAACACGTACCTCTAATCAGACCATCATTATCATCAGGCTCCTCTCCTGCCAAGGCAAATACCTTCCCAGTAGACCTTTCCTTCTTCGGCTTTGTACACTTTGTACTGATATGCCCAGACTCACCACAGTTGAAACACACCACATCCTTGACCTTACACTCGGCTGCCATATGACCCTTTTTACCACAACGGTATCAAACCCTCTCATCAGACCTGCATGTAGTACTCTTGTGGCCAGGCTTGCCACACTTATAACAGACAATGCTAGCAGGGGCATCTCCCCCACTAGAACCCTTACCTCCAGCAGCCCTCTGATAACCCTTACCCGCAGGAACCTCATACGGCTTGCTTCGACTCTGAAACTTGCCCTTTTTCTCAGAAGTAGCTTTGTAATGAGCAGTACTGTCTTCTTCAAAGATTCTGCAACTGTCAACCAGATCTGCGAACACACGAATCTTCTGATAACCAATGGCCTTTTTAATATCAGGCCTCAACCCATTCTCAAATTTGATGCATTTAGAAAATTCAGCTGTAGCCTCACTGTAGTGTGGATAAAATTTTGCTAGCTCCACAAATTTCGCCGCATAGGCAGTCACAGACATACCACCCTGCTTCAGCTCCAAAAACTCTATCTCTTTCTTTCCTCGGACGTCTTCAGGAAAATATTTTCTCAGAAATTCTCTGCTGAATACCTCCCAAGTAATCTCTTCCTGCACAGCCTCTAACCTCTGCCTAGTAGCCAACCACCAGTCGTCGGCCTCCTCGGCTAACATGTGGGTACCAAAACGGACCTTCTGCTCAACAGTACAGTCCATCACCCTGAAAACTCTCTCGATCTCCTTCAACCAAGCCATAGCACCATCTGGATCATATTTGCCCTTAAAGGTGGGCGGATTCTCTCTCTGGAAGGTAGTCAGACTCCGAAAACCAGCATTATCTCCAGCATTCTGCTGACCCTGCACAGCCTGAGCCATAGCTTGCAGTGCAGCAGCAAGAGCAGCGTTGTTTCTCCCAGCCATTATGAAGTATCACTGCAGCACAAACCAAAAAATTCAGAACTAATCTATTGTCATAAGACACTATGACAGGACAACATTGGCCGGACAGACCGAACTGCTCTGATACCACTAATGTAACACCCCCTTTCTACCCCTTTATTTTAATTTAGAAAATCAGAGTTAAAAGTTCATTTTTGATTTCACCACGAGGGTGTCACACATACGTCAAAGTAAAACCTCAAATTTCAAATAATAATAGTACGTCGTCAAAGGTGCAACACATAGCACTCCACAATAGGGGGAAACTCAAAACATCGAAAACTACGTCATAAAATCCAACGACAACGCAGCGGAAGATAAATCAGCTCATCAACGGTATAAAAATCTAAAATACATCAGCAAAACATCAAATACATCCCCCCAGGTGCTACGTATCAGAGCATGACGACTCGACTCAAGAAGTGAAGCTAAGACCTTCACTGGGAATCACCTGCACGTTACCAACACGGGGGTAACATTCAAACAGGAAAGGGTGAGCATCATTTCAATCCATATAATAGAAAATATGATAAGTACTAATCGTAGGCTACGCACTAGAGCAATCTGCATCCAAAACACTAAATATTCACATCACTTACAATAACTCATTTCATGTCATGTAGGCATATGAAATGCAACCCACTCGCGGGCATATGCATGAGGTACCTTTTCACAAACGTCGCTTAGCCCTTAAGGCCTCATCGTCACTTAGCCACTCAGGCCTCAAAACGTCACTGGGTTTATGCATATGGGCATGAGACACTATGACATGCACCACTCACAACACACACAATTACACAAATACCCAAATCATAGTCAACTACGTGACTCGTCACTTACCCGTTGCTCACAAGGAGCGCAGCACCTGTCAAATCCACAACCAATCACACAACGTCACTTGGTCATTTAGACCTTAACATCACTTAGCCTTTTGGGCCTCAAACGTCACTGGGTTTTCATCGTCACTTACACATAATATCATCAACTCAAACAATAGCCACTGAGGGTAAAAACGTCATTTACTAGCCACCAAGGGCATCATCGTCATTTGCACACTATTATAAATAATAATAGCCACTAAGGGAAAAACAGTCATTTACACGTCATTATAAGTACTAATAGCCACCAAGGGCAAAACAGTCTTTTACACGTCATAATTAATAATAATAGCCACTAAGGGCAAAACAGTCATTTAACTAGCCCCTAAGGCATCATCGTCAAAATCATCATTTTTGACATTACTTTGTTAAAACCACCGGTCGTACGCAAAAGGGAATTTTTAAAGGCACCCAAAACTTCTTTTCATTGTCACGGCAACGATCACCGGGAACAGCCACTTGGGCGCCCCAGCAACCTTCAGAAATTCTAAGTTTTTATTTTTAAAAATGGAACACACAGATAGACAACTGAAAATTCTTCACAACGCTTTTTGAATCGTTCAAAACGGATACCCGGGTCAAAAGTTATAGCGAAAACAGTTTTCGAAAATGTTTGGGACTTCCTGAAAAACTGGCGCCCTGGGCGCCCAGCGCCCAGGCACCTGGCGCCCAGCGCCCAGCAAAACGCAACACGCACGCACACTGGCGCCCAGCGCCTAGGCGCAACACAGGAACACGCGCACATGGGCGCTCAGCGCCCAGCGCCACACACGCACACACGCACACGGGCGCTCAGCGCCCGGCGCTGGCACCCAGCGCCCAGCAACACGCACAGACACACGCACAGCGCCCTTGGCGCCCAGCACAGGGCGCCTGGCGCCCAGAAACAGTGCCAGCACCAGATTTTTGCCAAATTTCAGCACAAAACATTATTTTTCTCAAAATTTTTCATATGATCAACCCAAAATTCCAACCACCAAAAATCAAACTTTATTCACATCATCAAAAATCATTTTTACTCATTATCAACATCAACACTTTGGCACCCTAGGCGCCTATGCACAATCATATGAACCACTCAAGCATCCAACACACCAAATCATAATCTCATGAACACACAAGTGCCAAAATCATCAAAACACCATAGGTCACATCTCCTCAAGGTTCAAATACTAAGGTCAATTCGCATATGGCATACACACACACACACACACACACATATATATATGAAAATCATCATCATGAGCAAACCAAGAACATCAAGAAACATAAAAGAACATCAAGAACAAGATGGATCTAGTATAAACCTTAGATCTAGGACCTATCATGAGATCTATTAGATGGAAGGATAGAGCTCCCCTAACCTTTTTAAGAAGAAGAATTCGATGCCCTAGGATGCAGTCACCAACAGAACCTCAGCTACAATGGAGATCTCTTCTCTCCTTGATCTTCGAAATTCCTCTTCTCCTTCTCCTCTTGGCCGCCTCTTCCTCTCTCTTTCTCACGCTCCTCTCTTTCTTTTCTCTCTTGTCTCAAAATTTCGCAATTGGCCACCACAAACCCTAACCCCTAATCACTAGCCCACTTCGCATACTTGTGGATCATGGGCTTGGGCCTTTCACTCAAGCCCAAGTCATGCAAGTGGCGCCTCCACTCCCTCCTAATACCACCAAAATTAATAAAATTCTAATTAATTAAATTATATCAAATAAATTAATTTAAATTCCCAAATGCTCAATTAAATAAATTAATTAAATATTTTAGGGTGTTACAGAAGGAGCTATTGAGAAAATGTCCACACCATGGAGTACCTGTCATTATTCAGATGGAGACTTTTTACAATGGTTTGGAAACACAAACTAGGCTCATGTTGGATGCATCCTCAAGAGGAATGTTGCTGAACTCTTCCTACAATGAGGCATGTGAATTAATTGAAAACATTGCAACCAACAGCTATCAATGGCCTACAGAGAGAGTTAGTACTCAAAAGAAGACAGCAGGGATCCATGATATCAGTGAAGTAGCAGCATTATCAACTCAAGTGGCTTCCCTCACAAATATGATAAAGAACCTCAGCAACACCAATGTAGCAGCATCCAATGCAGAAGCATCATCAGAGACAATAGTAGCTGCTATTGAACAGGCCCCTCCAAGAACAACCAGCTGTGTGTATTGTGGAGGAGGTCATCTGTACGAAGAATGCCCGAGCAACCCTATTTTTGTCAACTATGTAGGGTACAATAAAAGCATAACCCTTACTCAAACACATGCAACCCTGGCTGGAGAAACCACCCCAAATTTAGATGGGGAGGTATTAATGCCCCAGCACCTAATGCTGGAGCATCAACAAATCCCCCAAGATTTACACCTCAAAACAACCATTGGCAAAATGCACCAGCACCAGACACCCCTTTTGAGTCATTGGCAAAGTCATTCATCAGTGAAGCCAGAACTCAATTTCAATCTCAAGGTGCTGCTATCAAAAATATTGAAACACAAATTGGACAAATAGCCTCTGCTACTTATCAAAGACCTAGTGGATCACTACCTTCCACCACAAAAGCTTCAACTTCTCAAAAACCAGGGAAGGAGCAAGTTCAAGCTATCTCACTATGGAGTGGGAAGGGTTTGGCAGAACCAGCAGTGGTGATAAAAATGAGTGGGGGAGAAAAAGAAAAAGAAAAAAATGAAAAAAATATCAAAGCTACAACATCCAATGCTGCAGCATCAGAAGCTGCTGATGCACCAGCACCCAAACTTGTCCCAGAATACCCACCTCCTCCTTATCCACAAAGGTTGAGGAAGGCACATCAGGACAAGCAGTTCAGTTAATTCTCAGATATGGTGAAGCAGCTACACATCAATGTTCCTTGAGATGGGTTCCTTTCCTAGGATTTCTAGCGAGTAGGCTCCTCTACCCATCTTTACGACAACCCGGTAAGGTCCTTCCCAGTTGGGGGCGAGTTTCCCTTGTCTGGTGTTCTTCTGTCCGACATATGCTCTTCTTAATGCAAGGTCTTCTTCTTCGAACCCTCTGGGAATCACCTTTTTGTTGAGCTTAGTTTCCATCCTTTGCTTAACTACAGCCTCTTTCAATGAAGCTTGGCTCCGGACTTCCTCCGCTAGGTCCATCTCCTCTCAGATAGAATGATCATTTTGTGAGGGTGCAGCGGGATGACCTGTTTACCGTGTAAGTTTTCCTACTTCTACTGGAATGACTGCCTCGGTTCCATACGTCAGCAGGAACGGTGATTCGCCGATGGTTGAATGTGGGGTTCTTCTGTGAGCGCATATGACGTGGGGTAACTCTTCTACCCAATTTTCTTTACCTTCATCTAGCCTCCATTTGAGTCCTCTGAGGATGATTCTATTGGCGAACTCGACTTGCCCGTTGGTTTGTGGGTGTTTCACCGAAGTGAAATGGTGTTTGATGGAGAGGTCAGTCATGAGTTCTCTGAAGTTCTTGTCTGTGAATTGGGTTCCGTTATCGGTCACTACTACCTATGGGAATCCAAATCTGATCATTATTGATTTCTTGAAGAATTTGAGGACGTTCCTAGTTGTAATTGTTGCTAATAGTTCAGCTTCGGTCCACTTTGTGAAATTGTCTACAGCCACAATCAGGTATTTTAGTTGGACGAGAGCGACTGGAAATGGCCCTAATAGTTCCACCCCCACCACAAGAACGGCCATGAGGATGTTAATGACGTCAATTCAGTGGGGGGGGGGGGGCTATGTGGATACCTGCATGCTTTTGGCAATTAGTGCACTTTTTCACAAAGTTCATGGCATCTTCATTCATCGTAGGCCAGTAGTATCCTGCTCGTAGAACCTTTTTAGTTAGTGCTCTTCCCTCAAGTTTTTGTTCGCATATCCCATCATGGATCTCAGACAAAATGTACGGACACTCAATTCCTGCTACACACTTGAGAAGCTGCGACAAAAATCCTCTTCGGTATAGGTTCCCTTCGATTACAGAATATGAGGAAGCTCTTCGATATAGTTTCACTTCCTCGCCACTATCAGGGGGTAGATTCCCCATCTGAATATATTCAGTGATAGGGTCCATCCAAGTGGAAACCTCTTCGATGGAATAGACTGCCTTTGCTGCCACCTCGCTCAGTTGGACACTTGGTCGCCTCAAAGTTTCTTGAATGGCCGTCCTCAGATGTCCGGTAGTCCTGGTGCTTGCCAACTTTACTAGAGCATCGACTCGTGCGTTCTCGCCTTGAGGTACGTGCTTGACGCTGACTTTGTGGAATTGGGCCATCAATTCTTGGACCATCATGAGGTATCTCTATAAGACGACGTCTTTGGTAATGTATTCATCGCTAGTTTGAGAGAATACCAGGAGTGGGTCAGTGAGGATCTTGACTATTTTAGCGTTGAAGTCCTTGGCCAATGTCAGCCCGGCTATGCATGCTTCGTACTCGGCCTGGTTGTTTGAGGTTTGAAATGAGAAAGTCAACAAGACTTCGATTATGACTCCGTCCTGATTTTCTACCATAACGCCAGCTCCACTTCCCTTGTTGTTTGATGAACCGTCAACATGAATGGTCCACAGTGTATCTCCAACTTCTTCAGTCGTAGTTGGTGTCATTTCTGCTATGAAATCTGCCAGGGATTGTGTCTTTAAGGCCGTTCTGGTCTCGTATTTGATGTCGAACTCTGAGAGCTTGATTTCCCATTTGATCATTCTCCCGGCGTGGTCGGGCCTGTGGATTATTTGGCGAATAGGTTCGTCCTGACGATCATCTGATGGGACACAAAGTAGGGTCTCAGTCGTCATGCTGCTATCACCAAGGCCAGAGCAACTTTTTCCACTTTCTGGTATTGTATTTCAGTACCCTGCAAGGATTTGCTTGCGAAGTATACTGGTCGCTGTCTTTCTTGAGTTTCATGCACTAGGACGCTGCTGAGAGCCTCTTCAGAGACGGCCAGATATAAGTATAGGGTTTCACCCTCCACTGGTCCGGTTAATATTAGCGGTTCGGACAGTGTTACTTTGAGTTGTGAAAGTGCTTGCTCGCACTCGTCATCCCATCAGAATTCGATTCCTTTCTTTAGGAGTTTGAAAAATGGGAGGGATCATTTTTCAGCCTCATAGACGAACCTTGATGGAGCTGCTATCATTCCCGTAAGCTTTTGGACATCCTTCTTTGTGGCTGGGGGCCTCATCTCGGTGATGGCCTTACACTTATTGGGGCTGGCTTCAATTCCTCGTTCAGTGAGGTAAAATCTGAGAAATTTCCCTGCTTTGACTCCGAATGTGCACTTCTCGGGGTTGAGCCTCATGTTGTGCCTTCTATACTTCCGCCAAGTCGGTTACATGGTTGATGTCTTCCTTAGTTTTAACGATCATATCATCCATGTAGACTTCTAACATTCTATCGATTTGTGCCTTGAAAACCTTATTCATCATCCTGTGGTAAGTAGCTCCGGCATTCTTTAGTCTGAAGCGCATTACCCAGTAACAATATTTTGGAGTCATAAACGCGGTCTTCTAATCCTGATCGGGCAGGTGCTTTGGAATTTGGTTGCATTCCGATTAAGCATCCACAAATTAGAGGAGCTGGAATCCGGACGAGTTAAAATCACCTAACTTATCCACGCGGGGTAACGGGAATGCGTCTTTCGGACATGCTTTGTTGAGGTCGGTGTAGTCTACACACATCCTCCATTTTCTGTTGGATTTCTTGACCAACACTATGTCGGACAACCAGGTTGTATACCTGACCTCTTTGACGGAATCGCTTGAATGAGATATTCTACTGTCTTTGCGGCTGTCGGGGCCTTCTCGTCGGACTGGGATCTTCTTCACTGTGCTATCTACTTCTCATTTGGATGAACAGAGAGGTGGTAGCATACGACATCAAGAGAAATTCCAAGCATATCCGCGGCTCTCCATGCAAAAAGGTCAGCGTAACTTCTGAGGCAACCGATGAGGGCCGCCTTTGTATCATCAGAGAGGTCAAAGCCGATTTTGATGACCTTTTGAGGCTCGTCCCCGATCTGTATAAGTATGAACTGCCCATCTGGTTCTGGCCTCATGACCTTCTTTTTCAACTCTCTAGACAAACTATCGTCTTCCTCTTCTTCCGAGCTATCTGAGTCATACCGAGAATCTAAGTCGGTCAAGTTGACCTCGGAGCTTTCGGTGATTCCTTCAACTGGATTAGCCTTACAGTACTAGGACTGTGCAACCTTCTGATATACCTCCAAGGTTACCAGTTCGCCGCTGTTGGAGTAAAACTTTATCTTCAGGTGGACCGTAGAGGTAACGGCTTCTAGCTCTCCTAACGTTGCTCTTCCAATAATGTAATCGCATCGGGTAGGATCGAGGTCGTTTGGAAGGAGGCACTAATCGTTCGATCATGGAGATTCTTTCCAAAGGTGACTGGTAAGCGAATGCGCCCCAATGGGATTGTTTAAGTTTCATCTAGGCCAGTTAGGCATTCTGCGGGATAGGGGTCGAGGTGCCTTTTTGAGATTCCTAAAGCTTTGAGCGTCTTGGTAGAGATGATGTTACCTGAGCTTCTCTGATCTATTAATATTCTGTGAACCGACTTGTTGGCTATCGTAGCTCGAAGAATAGCTGGGAAAATGACGTTAGGTCATGCTCCAACCATTTCCTCATCGCTGAAGGTTAGCGGAGGACGGACGTCCGTGGTTCTTTACTTGGCCAGAGTCGAGATCACGCTTGTTGGCGAAGTTGTTGCCATTGTTATCGATTAAGACCTCAGGCGTAACTCGGGTGAAAAATGTTAGGGGCGTAAGGCTCCCACTGTGGTCACCAATGATCTGTACTGGCTGTAGGCTTCGGTCGAGTTAGAGACCGAAGTGCTCACCAAGCTGAGTAGCTAGCTCACTTCGAGTTGTTCCCGAGGTATAATCGCCATGATGATTAATTAGCTTCCGAAATGATCAGTCACGCGTTGGTCCGACGAGGGGGTAGTACCTGCACACACTCTGTTGCTTAAGCCAGCATTGGGAATAGGTGATTGTGAGGTAATAAATGCGTACTTGTAGCAGTGATGGGATAGTGCTTTTATAGTGTTCTGTGCCTACACGTGGTGTGTTTCGATAGACGTGCAAATTAATGCCCCCTTTTCGTCGAATAGGAGGAAGGCATCTGTGGTGTCCGATTAATTATGGATTATGGGCCTCATTAGAATTTGGCCTATGCATTTGGCCGAGCCAGAACACATGTATAATAGTGTGAATACAAAATGAATGTGTTAGTTGTCTCAGGATTCTGAAAATATAGGGTATGGACAAATTGGCAAGTGAATGGAGTGAAGAATGAGGTTATTTGCTAAAGTGCGCCTATGAGAGATTAGCTTGGCCCAAAGTAGGAAATCTATGATTGCCCCGATTTTGACTTCAAATAGTGGGGAGCAAAATAATTTGTCTTTGTTCAGGGAGGACAAAGACAGCTAAGGGTATAAAATGATTGAAGGATTGGGAAATGTCCTGGTTTTGGAGTTAAGGATGAACGGAATGGAAAGCAAAAGAATTCTTTCGGCACAAGGGATATGATGCCCCAATCTATAAAAAGACAAGGTTGCCCCAATTCGAGTGAGATTGTGACAGGGTGCAGAGTTTGAATAATGGGTTTGGGAATTTGTCTAATATGACTATATAGATATGGGTGTAGTAAAGGAATGGAATGGATGCTGAAAGATGTCCCTGAGTTTAAGTGGAATGAAAGGTGAGGGTACTACCCTACTTTGCGATGGTGAGTCAAGTAACTACCTTAGTAAGGACTTCTGGTTTTCCTATGAGAGGATTCCACAAGCTATGACAATCAAGAGTCTTTGATTTGATAAGATTTCACTTGTTGATGATTACTAAATTTCTTTCTAACATTATTATTTCTTGTATGAATTTTGAGTGTGCAAGCCCTTTTGAGTATTTCGTTTTCTTCTTCTTTTTAAATATTTTTTTTGTAATTTTTTGTGGGCAAATAAATTATTCTGATTATTTTACGATAGAATTAAAAGTTTAGGAAAAATGAAAGCAACCAATTATTGATCGGAATGGCATTTAGGGTTGTAATACGGCCACCGGTTAGTGCTTTATGAAGGAAAGGATAATTTGGCCCAACGGAGTTTTTGAGGATGGTTGAGACAAAGGATCTTTTATGTGCTTCATGGTGCGATATATCAGCTCCAACTTTACACTGCTTCTTTTTTTTTCATTGAAGATTGTCGGTTTCCAATCCTCTTTTTTGATCTCGACATTTCACTTCTTTTTTCCTTTTCTTTTTCTCTTTTTTTCCTAACAACACCTTCTCTTTCTTTGGAGCTAAGTAAGCTGCTAAAAACCACAACACATTTAAATGTGGAATTGATCATTGTCTATGGTGATTGAAAGGAGAATATATTTCGGCTCGAAGTGGGTAACCAAGGCTAATTCATTTTTTTTATGATGTAGAAAAACGGCTAAACTTCACTTCAAATCATGATTGCTTATTTTCTCTAAATCTTAATTATAGGACAAAACTTCATGTTTAATATATTTGCTCTTTTCTTTTGTTTCTTTTGATGCCCTAATTTTGCTTTGGTTTCCCTTCTGAGTTTTGAACCTAACAAAATTTTCTTTTTTGGATTTTCTTTTACTCAAAGGACTTGTACAAGTGTTTAGAATTTCGACAAGAAATTTTGGTGATCACAAATATTCCCCAGTATGGAGTGTTCAAAGTGTTAGTCGTTAAATTTCATCATTGGGAGATAGTGAATTAAGTACTATTGTGGGGACCAGGACTTTTATTGACAGTTGGGGTTGGTTTTTGGAAAAGCATGAAGGGTAATGATAAGTGGAAAAGATGTGGATAGTATAACTGACTCAAACAGAAGTAAATACACATGTCATGTCAATTTATTTTGCAAATGCTTCATAGAGAGTTAACATTAGTTGATAAAACGGTTTTATTGTAAAAACCACACAAGTTAACAAAATAGACATTTGGGCATTTTATCACGCGAGGGTTGAGATATATTGCTTACCTAAACTACATTGGACGGTAAACCTTAGGTGAGGCACGCCTCTGAGGCTAAGGGTCAAACCTACGGGGGAATGGTTGAATTGATCGAGTCAATGTGGAATGACCGTAATGGTAAATGGGTTATTTGTGAATTCCTTTGAAGGTAATAACATAGTGGTCAGATGGATGGATAATTTCCAAAGAGTGGTAGGTGCGCAGATATAATGTATATGGGGGTGAAGAGTGAGACACTTGATATTGGTGAATCAAGGTAGGCATTTACTCAAAAGATATGACAACTTTTTCCAAGGGTCAATTCAAATATATTTTGCAAGAATGCATCGTTTTTCATCAAACATTGTCTCCAAACAAAATCTCATGAGTTTTATTTTTTTTAAATTTCTTTGAATAAAATATAATGCATGAATATATGGATGTTGTTGTACATTGTCAACAATGCAGATGAATGACGTGCGTAATAATTGCTTGAATGTGATAGAATGATACCTGAAATGGGTATATGATTTAATTTTCTTTTTTACATTTCAACTAGAATAAGAAGCTAAAAATGTTATTGGATGATGAATGATGCATGATTAGAAGAAAACTAAGCAATTCTTTAATTTTTATTTTGATGCATGCATGAGGAATAATGCATTTGAGATGCATGTGAGAGGAATAAAGAACTTTTGTTTTTGTTTTTTATCATGCATGAAGGGGAGTAATGCATTTTAATGAAATAATGAATGAATATAAAAATTTTATATATCAAAGTGATATTCTGGATATGCAAGATGATGCATTTGAATAATAATAATAATAAATAATATTTTTGTTATTTTCTAGATGATGAGATCCATGTTGAGGCAATGATAATGGGGTGCATATGAAAAGAATGATTTTATTTTATTATGAATGCATGATGATTTTTGTTCTTTTATTTTTGGTCAAAAGGCTAACTATGTTGATGAAAATAGGGTTATATATGATTAAATAAAATGCCCATTGTGTCCTAAATAGGTCGCACCATGTGAATAAAAATTATAAACCTTAGTGGTCTATGGTTTACCTTGTGAATATTCTTTTGGGTAGCTCTAATCACTTCCTCACAAAAGGTCTCCTGAGCAAAAGTCTCCTTCATGATACGATCCACAACGATAGATGACTATCAGGTATGGGATACCATGAAAGAGCGCACTTTGGATGAGATTCTCGTGATAGTCAGACAAATCCAAAATGACTATCACTAACAATATCTACTCATCCTAAGTTTCACACAGACTAGGGTATAGGGCCCCATTCAAAAGTGTGTGCAAATGTGTTAGTGATGTGCGTGATAAGAAATAAAAGTCTTCTAACCTAATGTTTAACATTGCATACACAAATAATACAAATAAATGAACACATACATAAATATTTACAACATTGATAAGTAAATAATAAACAAAGACTATATGAAGGGGTAAAATAAATAATAAATTAACAAGAAATTGCACCTTAAGTAAACTTGGCTTGACTCTCTGAAAATTGCCCCTAGTGCAGTCGCCAGCAGTAGCGACCGAAAAATCCGTGAAATGGATTCTTCGAAGTTTAATGAAGTCGCCACCAAAGTTTAGTTTAAGGGAAAACATTGGTAAATTCCTTTGGATTGGATAAGGGTCTTTACGGACCAGGTTAGGGTTTGGGAGTCGATTATGCATGGGGAAGGTATTAGCACCCCACGACATCCATCCTAAGGAAGGTTACCTTTTAATTAAATGTGCAAACAAAAGTTAACTTGAAAATATATTTAGTTCCCTCTCCGACAAAGGTGAGCTCCCCCTATGCTCCAACGTATCTACAGGTGGAGAATCAAATGCTACGTAGTTCTTGGGTAATTGTTAACACCCAAAAATAACTGAGTCGTAGGCCGAGGGCTGAGGAAAAAGAAGAAAAGTATTAGAGTTTTGAGGCAGGCCACTAGACTAAATCCTAGGAGATAATTGCTGAAGAAAAGAACTCAAGAAAGGCCCTCGGGGCGTACCACAAGACAAACACCCCGAGGAAGGGGTAAGCCCGAGGGACAATGTGTAACACCCCGGTATATTTAACATGTAAAAATACCCAAGTGCACCAAAGTATAAACATCAGAGATAATAATTCCTGCTCAGACACTGAATACCACTATAATATTTTTTGCTGAAATACAACATAACCATCTTATACACAAATAAGACCATACGGTACTCAGACCATAAACTGTCAGCGACTGTGGTAACCAGAGTCATACAAGAAAGCGGAAAGAAAGATAAACATAACACTAATGCCATAGTGCGGTGATACATAGACAACAGAAGGAAAATAGACTTAAACATAAAGCTAAGTAAACGGCAACCATCCGAGCTCAAACTACTCGTGCCTCTTCGATTTCCGCTGTCCCTGTGTCTCTGAAAAACAACAACATTTAAACAGTGAGATACAATCTCAGTGAGTTCTACCGAGACCCCTATCTACGCTCTCGGTTTAATTAAGAATTCTTTTTAACTTACACGACACCGCCTGCGCGAACGCTAAAACCCGGTGAACGTGTTATAATCCAGTACGACACCGACTGCGCGAACGCTAACCCCGGTATATCGCACAACAAACTTTTAACATAACACCGCCTGCGCGAACGCTGAAACCCGGTGAACCCCCTTACCAATAGTACTTTCCCTAATGGCACAGGGCCTAGGATAAGGGATCATGATTGCCCCGCCTAGTATGTCAACATGGGTCGTCACCCAAACTCGATATAACATATATATCAACAATCATATGAACATTTAGTTCATTTATATTATACTTTACCACGTAGGACTCATGGTCCGCTTTGTTATCCATAAAAACATATCCGCTTTGTTATCCATAAAAACATATCCGCACACGTGTACTATCATTCGGTTTTTCGAAACGATTTCAACATCAAAAGTATTTTATAAAACCCTTTTGAAACATACCCAAAATCATGGCATTATAAGCCTAATATCATTATAGAAGGGTTAGGAAAGGATTAGGAAAGGATTGGAATTGAAACGGAATCATTTCGGGCACTTTGAAAAATTTGGACAGAACTAGGCGCACGGGTCGTGCCCCTGGGACGCACGGGTCGTGCGCCCTGTTAGACATTTTTAAAAACTGAAACCGAACCAGGCGCACGGGTCGTGCCCCTGGGACACACGGGTCGTGCTCATTTGACAGCATTGCAAAAATGGCCTATTTTATGAAAATTTGCTTTCCGATCAATCCGAAACTCGCCCCGATCGATTCCTAACTCGAAAACAGACAGTACCAGGCAATATTCCAGTCCAATCAACATCAAACAATCAATCAATTCAATCGAAAACTCAACGATTACGAATTTCATCAAAACACGATATATTTCAAAATAACGTTTTCGACTCAAAATCTTTCGAACCCAAGTCACACAATTCATTTCAAAACGGAATAAACCTAAACGTGAGTAAAACTCACCCTTGAAGCGAGAGTAGTTGCCGAGCCGAAATCACCGAGATGTCAAAATCACCGAATCGCTCCCAACTTCGTTTCGAGCTTCCAATCGCGTTCAATCCGCTCCTAGCTTCGATCCTAAACATAACCCAATCACCAACACAACCCATCAATCCTTGATTTCAACAAATTTCCAACAAAACCCTCTAAATTTCGTAGGTCACAAAAAGGGGGAAAAATTGGATGAAATCTTACCTAGCTCTTGGGTTATGATGAGGGGAGGGAGATGATGAAGATGATGAATTTTGGAGGGGTGGGTTCACCTCTTCTTCTTCTTCTTCTTCCTTTCTCTTCTCCTTTCTTCTCCTTCTTCTTCTTTCCTCTTCTTCTTTCTTTTCTCTTCTTTCTTTCCTTCTCTGCGTATCCTTTCTTTCTTTCCTTTCTTTCTTTTATTCTTTTCTTTCTTTCAACACACACACACATATTTAATTAATAAATAAGTGGTAGCGTGGTCCAATTACCATATTGATCTTAATCCCTTATTTCGATTCCAAAACTTCCCTGATCCGTATTATCCGGTTAACGATCTAATGTCATCCAATAAATATTTTTAGCACTCAATAATTTACCAGTCAAGTACTAAATTATTCCTATTGGGTTAACATCCAAATAATTCGCCTAATTATTTTGAGGATGTTACATTCTCCCCCACTTAAAAGAATTTTGTCCTCAAAATTAAACACAACGTACCTCAAGAAAACAAGTACGGATACTGAGTCCGCATATCGTCCTCCAACTCCCAAGTAGCTTCCTCGACGGAAAAACCATCTCAAACCACCTTGACAATGGGAATTGACTTCGTCCGTAGCGTCCTCTCGCCACGTTCCATGATGTAATTTGGATGAGGTTGGAAAGACAAGTCCGGTCGACGGTCAATCGTTTCAAAATCTAACGGTTGACTTGGATCGGGAATGTACTTCCGCAACTGAGACACATGGAATACACCATGCAGATTTGACAATGGCGGAGGTAAAGCCATACGGTATGCAAGAGGTCCAACTCGCTCGATAGTTTGGAAGGGTCCAATATACCGAGGACTGAGTTTCTTCACCCGTAATGCCCTACCTGTGCCAATTGTTGGTGACAATCTCAAAAACACATGATCACCTGACTTAAACTCTAACGGCCTTCTCCTTTTGTCGGCATAACTCTTTTGCCTACTCTGAGCAGCTTTCATTCTTTCCCTGATCTGGCGGATCTTTTCAGTAGTGTCCTGAATCATCTCAGGTCCTAACAATCGGTTCTCACCGACTTCCCACCAACACAATGGAGTTCTACATTTCCTACCATACAACGCTTCAAAAGGTGCCATTTCTATACTGTAATGATAACTGTTGTTGTAAGAGAATTCCACCAATGGAAGATGATCCTCCCATTTCTTCCCGTTATCAAGTACTGAAGTCCTAAGCATATCCTCTAATGTCTAGATAGTTCTCTCGGTCAGACCATCTGTCTGCGGGTGATAAGCGGTACTAAGAAGTACTTTAGTCACCAATGCTTCATTCAGAGCTTTCCAAAATCGAGAAGTGAGTTTCGGATCTCGATCCGACACTATACTGGTAGGAACCCCATGTAACCGTACTATGTTCTTTAAATACACCTCAGCTAACTTGGATACTTTACTGCTCGAACGAACTGGAATGAAATGAGCTGCTTTAGTTAACCGATCCACAACTACCCAAATGGAGTCGTTATCGGCTTGAGACCTTGGCAATGCCATTACAAAATCCATAGAAATGTCTTCCCTCTTCCACACCGGCACGTCCAGTGGCCGTAACAGACCAGCAGGCTTCTGATGTTCGATCTTAACTCTTTGGCAAGTTAAGCATTGAGATACAAACTCAGCAATCTCTAACTTCATTCCATGCCACCAATACATCTGTTTTAAATCTCTATACATCTTGGTGGATCTAGGATGTACAGAAAATAAACTTCGGTGTGCTTCTTCTAGCACTTGCTTTTTAATATCTTCATTATCGGGCACACAGATCCTACCGTTGAAACAAATAACTCCATCACTATCTGAGGTAAAGTCTGGCAACACATTTTTGTGATTGTATCTTCACATCAATTTCCTGTGCTAAGCGAATAGAATCCCTTAATGAACTAGAGATCCTCATATGGCTCAACACTAGCCGGTTCTTTCTTGATCTTGCATTCAAATTTAGGTCTCTAAAGGACTCCAACAATCTCATTTCATGCATCATAAACTCTGCTACGTGAATGGATTTCCTACTTAGTGCATCAGCTACAACATTAGCCTTTCCCGGATGATACTTCAATTCGAAGTCATAATCCTTCAGAAATTCCACCCACCTTCTTTGCCTGTTATTCAACTCCTTCTGATCAAACAAATACTTCAAGCTTTTATGATCACTAAAGACTTCAAAACGAGACCCATATAGGTAATGTCTCCAAATCTTCAGTGCGTACACAATAGCTGCCAATTCCAAATCATGAGTCGGATAATTCTTTTCATGAGTCTTCAACTGTCTGGAGGCATAAGCTACAACTTGTTGGTTCTGCATGAGAACACATCCCAAACCCTTTCCAGAAGCATCGCTGTAAATTTGAAAATCCAAAGACGGATCTGGAAGAATTAGGATTGGAGCAGAAGTCAACCTAACCTTCAACTCTTGAAAACATTCCTCACAATTGGCATCCCATATAAACGGTTGGGCCTTACGAGTTAACCGAGTAAGTGGAAGAACCAATTGTGAAAAACCTTGAATAAACCTCCTGTAGTATCCAGCTAGACCCAAGAAACTTCTTATTTCAGTGACATATGTTGGTCGTTCCCAGTTCAACACCGCTTCCACCTTACTGGGATCCACCGCAACTCCCGACTGGGAAATCACGTGTCCCAAAAACTTCACTTCCGGCATCCAGAAGTCACACTTCGACGGCTTGGCATACAATTTCTTTTCTCGGAGTACGTTCAGAACAATGCGGAGATGTTGAACATGGTCCTCAATGGTCTTAGAGTACACCAAGATATCATCAATAAAAACTACTACAAACTGATCGAGATAAGTGTGGAACACTCTGTTCAAGTAATCCATGAATACGGCTGGAGCATTAGTCAAACCGAATGGCATTACTACGAACTCGTAATGTCCATACCTCGTACGGAAAGTTGTCTTCGGAACATCTAAGGCTCGTACCTTTATTTGATGATAGCCCGATCTCAGATCAATTTTTGAAAATACCACGGCACCTCGAAGTTGGTCAAGCAAATCGTCTATCCTTGGCAAGGGATATTTATTCTTGATCCTCACTTTATTCAGTCGTCGATAATCTATGCACAACCTCATGCTACCATGCTTCTTTTTGACTAGCAACACCGGAGCACCCCATGGAGAAGCGCTCGGTCGAATGAACCTCTTTGAGATCAACTCTTCAAGTTGAGACTTCAATTCCTTTAATTCTAAAGGAGACATTCTATAAGGAGCAATAGATATCGATCCTGTACCAGGAATCAGCTCTATTGAGAATTCTACCTCTCAGTCAGGAGGTAAGGATGATACTTCTTCTGGAAAGACATCTAGAAATTCATTTACCACTTGCACAGATGACAAATCTAAACCCGTTTCAGTAGATGCAGACAACATAATAAGAATAGCTTCCGCACCTTGGAATAATGACTGGTTTGCTTCGGTGTATGAGATCGTTGCTTCAGAATCTGCCTGTGTCAATCCTATAGATTCGGAGGCGAAGCTAATGGTTCGATTGGCACAGTTGATGGTTACATGATTCTCAGCCATCCAATTCATACCCAGAACAATGTCCATACTTCTCATAGGCAAGCAAATAAATTTCACAACAAATTGTCTGTCCCCTATGACAAGTAGGCAATTTTCACACAATGATTGGGTCTGGACACGACCCTTGGCAGCAGTTAAAATAGTTATTGGTTCGAATAGCTCAGATAATGCTAGTCCTAACCGATCTACACACGCTTGTGATATAAAACAATGAGTTGCACCGGAATCATATAAAATATTAACTGAGTTATTAAAAAGAGATCCCGTACCCCTCAGAAGATTATCAGTAGGCGTGATGGTCTGTGCATCCAAAGTGTTGATTCTCCCCTGATTAGGAGCATTTGGTGCTCTTTGGAAATTTTTATTGGCCGGGCACTGATTTGCATAGTGGCCCTCTTCATTACAATGATAGCACCGATTGGATCTTTGTGGACACTCGCCACGGTGATACCTTCCGCATTTCATACAATTTTTATACTTTGATGGATCAGACGTTTGCACCCGCTTCCCTTTGTAATCGTTTCCCTTGAATTGTCTGTTTGGTGTAGAAGATTCAGCCACTTTCTTCTTGCCCTTCCAATAATCTTTCCTTTCAGCATACATCTTCCTCAGATCCTCCTCAGCAACATATGCTTGTTGCACTAAGGAAGGATAATTAACCAGAGTGTAAGAACTGAATCCTTGACTTATATCAGCACGAAGACCTTCTTTAAACATCTGCATCTTCCACATGTCGTTTGGGGCGTACTTTCCCAACTCATAAAATTGAGACAATCTTTCAAATCTAGCAGCATACTCTCCCACTGACAAGTCACCTTGCTTAAGATTCACAAATTCAGCTTGCTTGCTTAACTTCTTCACTGAAGGGAAATATTGCTTCAACATAAAATACCCAAGTGCACCAAAGTATAAACATCAGAGATAATAATTCCCGCTCAGACACTGAATACCACTATAAAATTTTTTGCTGAAATACAACATAACCATCTTATACACAAATAAGACCATACGGTACTCAGACCATAAACTGTCAGCAACTGTGGTAACCAGAGTCATACAAGAAAGCGGAAAGAAAGATAAACATAACACTAATGCCATAGTGCTCTGATACATGGACAATAGAAGGAAAATAGACTTAAACATAAAGCTAAGTCAACGGCAACCATCCGAGCTCAAACTACTCGTGCCTCTTCGATTTCCGCTGTCCCTGTGTCTCTGAAAAACAACAACATTTAAACAGTGAGATACAATCTCAGTGAGTTCTACCGAGACCCCTATCTACGCTCTCGGTTTAATTAAGAATTCTTTTTAACTTACACGACACCGCCTGCGCGAACGCTAAAACCCGGTGAACGTGTTATAATCCAGTACGACACCGACTGCACGAACGCTAACCCCGGTATATCGCACAACAAACTTTTAACATAACACCGCCTGCGCGAACGCTGAAACCCGGTGAACCCCCTTGACAAAAGCACTTTCCCTAATGGCACAGGGCCTAGGATAAGGGATCATGACTGCCCCGCCTAGTATGTCAACATGGGTCGTCACCCAAACTCGATATAACATATATATCAACAATCATATGAACATTTAGTTCATTTATATTATACTTTACCACGTAGGACTCATGGTCCGCTTTGTTATCCAAAAAAACATATCCGCTTTGTTATCCATAAAAACATATCCGCACACGTGTACTATCATTCGGTTTTTCGAAATGATTTCAACATCAAAAGTATTTTATAAAACCCTATTGAAACATACCCAAAATCATGGCATTATAAGCCTAATATCATTATAGAAGGGTTAGGAAAGGATTAGGAAAGGATTGGAATTGAAACGGAATCATTTCGGGCACTTTGAAAAATTTGGACAGAACTAGGCGCACGGGTCGTGCCCCTGGGACGCACGGGTCGTGCGCCCTGTTAGACATTTTTAAAAACTGAAACCGAACCAGGCGCACGGGTCGTGCCCCTGGGACACACGGGTCGTGCTCATTTGACAGCATTGCAAAAATGGCCTATTTTATGAAAATTTGCTTTCCGATCAATCCGAAACTCGCCCTGATCGATTCCTAACTCGAAAACAGACAGTACCAGGCAATATTCCAGTCCAATCAACATCAAACAATCAATCAATTCAATCGAAAACTCAACGATTACGAATTTCGTCAAAACACGATATATTTCAAAATAACGTTTTCGACTCAAAATCTTTCGAACCCAAGTCACACAATTAATTTCAAAACGGAATAAACCTAAACGTGAGTAAAACTCACCCTTGAAGCGAGAGTCGTTGCCCAGCCGAAATCACCGAGATGTCAAAATCACCGAATCGCTCCCAACTTCATTTCAAGCTTCCAATCGCGTTCAATCCGCTCCTAGCTTCGATCCTAAACATAACCCAATCACCAACACAACCCATCAATCCTTGATTTCAACAAATTTCCTACAAAACCCTCTAAATTTCGTAGGTCACAAAAAGGGGGAAAAATTGGATGAAATCTTACCTAGCTCTTGGGTTATGATGAGGGGAGGGAGATGATGAAGATGATGAATTTTGGAGGGGTGGGTTCACCTCTTCTTCTTCTTCCTTTCTCTTCTCCTTTCTTCTCCTTCTTCTTCTTCTTTCCTCTTCTTCTTTCTTTTCTCTTCTTTCTTTCCTTCTCTGCGTATCCTTTCTTTCTTTCCTTTCTTTCTTTTATTCTTTTCTTTCTTTCAACACACACACACACATATTTAATTAATAAATAAGTGGTAGCGTGGTCCAATTACCATATTGATCTTAATCCCTTATTTCGATTCCAAAACTTCCCTGATCTGTATTATCCGGTTAACGATCTAATGTCATCCAATAAATAATTTTAGCACTCAATAAATTTACCAGTCAAGTACTAAATTATTCCTATTGGGTTAACATCCAAATAATTCGCCTAATTATTTTGAGGATGTTATACAATGAGCTAGGCCGAGGGAGAGTAAAGCCTCGGCCTATAGAGTGCAACGGCCAGGGTGGCTCGGATGCTTGAGTTACTATCCGAGGACAAAGGTCAGCCGAGTAACCAAGCGGCCGAGGTAAGGCAGGCTTGCTTGGAAGGCAGGGAAGAGGAAGCATGAAGATAGAACGTGGGAACAATTGAAGATCAAGCGAAGGAGCGAGGCCGTGAAAAGCGAAGCAAGGGAGTTTTATTCCACTAACCGTGCTAGTGGGATCGTGGGTAGTTACTCCGCCTCTCTAGTGGCCGATGAGGGCCTATGTATATAAATAGGAAGAGGGTAATTGTTCAGAGACACACATCAATCAAACAACTCTATATTTATTGTTACCAAGTGTCTCCAGTCTCAAGAGGGGGGTGAATTGAGATTTTAAAACTTTTTCCCCTTTTAACGACTTAGATCGATTTTTCGCGCAGGTTTATTTAACGAACGAAAAAGAAATAAAACAGTAAATAACACGGGAGATTTTATACTGGTTTAGTCACCTCTCAGTGACCTACGTCCAGTTCTCACAACCCTTGTGAGATTTTCCACTATCAAAACAAAGCTTAACCGGGTGCTTTAAAACCCTTAAAGACTCGGGCACTCTTTCACCTAGGATACCCCACCTATTGCAAGAGCCCTCAAGATGTATAAGTAACAAGAGATACCCCACCCCTAGATGAGGAATCAATGATTCCAAGTTCTCTTCAAATGAAAAACAAGCTTTCTTTTTGTAAGGGTTTTATGAAAATATCAGCTAGCTGTTTTGACGATTCAACAAATTCAATCACACAATCGCCTTTCTGGACATGATCTCTAAGAAAGTGATGTCTAATCTCTATATGCTTGGTCCTAGAGTGTTGAACGGGGTTTTTTGTAAGATTGATTGCACTTGTGTTGTCGCATTTAATCGGAATATGATCTAAGTGAATGAGATGTTGTTTACTGTAACATCCCTAATTTTTTTAAAATATCCAATCCGTAGGAAATTCGAATAATCTATATTCTGAGTGTGACGTTAACGCATAGCTCGATGGGGAAAGGTCGAGGATAAATCAAGAAGCGGAATCTCCATCGAATTATGGGTTAATGGTGGAATTATAGAAGGTTTTAAGCTAAAGGGAAAAATGGTCTTTTCTCACCATTTTACTCCTTCAGCCCCTCTGTACCTAAATCCTTACTCTGTCTCTCTCACACTTAGTCATTTGGAAACAAATCAGAAAGGAAAAGAAGCTGAAAACAGAAGAAAAGAAGGGAAGAGGGGGTGAGAGAGAAGGAGGAAGAAGAAGGTTGAGGAATCATCAAAATCTGCTGCATATGATGGAGTTTTGAGTTGCTATCCTCTTGCATGTTCAGTTTTGGCTGTCAAAGAAGAAGTTCTAGTCTTCAATTTCGAGTTTGGAGGAATTCCAATCATTCTAAGTTGCTGTTTCCGTTGCTCAGAGGGAGGAGTTGCTGTCTTGGTTCAAATTGGTGTCTAGCGGGGATTGTTCGTGGGTTACGGTTCGGTGACTTCGTCTCTCGACTCAACTCACGGGATTACTACGTATCGGTGAGTTCAACTCACGATTAGGGATATAATGTTGTTCTGGGCAAATTGTGTTTTGGTCTCACGACAAAGTTTTGGGTCCGAGGCGTTTTATCGAGTCGAAAACCGTTTTCGTCAAATAAATGAAATTTTACGGTTTTCACAAAATTATATATATCTATATGCTGTTTGTGTACTGGAATATGATCTGAATTATGTTGCTAAACATCTGTTTTTAAGTCTCGGAAGTCACAGAATGTCTCGGTGACGATTTGGGAGCGAATTGGAGAAACACGGGGTTTTAGAAAAACGGTTCCCAACCTATCTGTCAAGGGTCGCGTCGCGACCCGTGGTCCATCGCCTCGCGACCCTAGTGAATTTTGTGACGCAAAAGTTTGTCACTTTTCGCGTCGCGACGGTATCTGTTCGCGTCGCGACGGTTTGCAGTTTTCACTAAAAAATCCCTGAACTTGTTTTCGCTATAACTTTTGATCCAGGAACCCGATTTAGGTGTTCTCAGGTGCGTTGGAAATCTTATTCAAAGACCTATCTATAATTATATAATTTGGTTTGGAAAGTTTTTAAGATATTCAGCAAGTGTACTGAAAACGTTGCAAGTAATAAATTTACGGTAAGTACCGGTCGATTCCACAGGGATTGCGTGTTGTAACAATAGCAAATGTTATTAATTCTAGATTGTGAAAATTGGTTTGAATTTTAATTGAGTAACGTGAAAGTAAAAAACTGTTGTTGAAATAATGAGAGAAGCGATTAGGGGTCGAATCCTCTCCCTTCACCTATCTTATGAACCTTCAGCTAATTACAGATTAGTTGTTTGAACTACCAGATTCAATTCACTATAGTAGGTTAAGGACAATTCCTTGCCTCAGAACCCCTTTTACCTAATTGAGTTACCCTAACTCCTTAGGTGAATCATGCCAACCGGTAAAGCAATAAACTTAAGAAATAGAGAATTCATGCATCCAACCCCATATTCCTATGGTGATCACAAGTACATGATCTAATACCCCATATCCAGCTTGCAACCCATATCCCTATCCGATCACATAACCTAGATCATTATAATTATCATATGCAACTATAAAGCATTACAATCAGAGGCATAGACTTATGATAATTCAAACAACTAATTGTATTAACCATAACAAAGTATCCATAACATAGGTTCGGGGAGAATCATCTCTCCCTAATCTTAGAAAATTAGTTACACATGGTGAATAGAGACATAACTAGAGTAAAAGAAGCAATACAAGTAAAGATAGACATAGGAACCTTCAACCCTCGTTCCCAAGTGGTGAAAAGCTCCCAAAATCTCACTTTCCTCTGCTCCAAGACGTCTGGCCGCGCTCCAATGACCAACCTCCCTTGAAAAAACGCAAAACTGAATTAAAAACCCTAACTTCAGCAAGCCATCGCGTCGTGACACGAGCCCGTCGCGACGCGAAATTGGACAGAATCCAATTTTCTCCTGCTTCATGCTTCCTTCGCGACGCGAACCCTCTTGGTCGCGACCCAAAATTGGACAGAACTGAAATCTTCCCAATTGTGCCGCATCTCCGGGGAACTGTCTGGTTCGCCGAATGATAACACACAGATTGGAGGTCTTCGAGTTCAAAATAACTCCAAAAATGCAGGAATGGCTTACAAAAAGATTTCCTACTACAAATTCTAATACTAAGCTA
This sequence comes from Astragalus membranaceus, assembly GCA_039519185.1. NCBI lineage: Eukaryota > Viridiplantae > Streptophyta > Magnoliopsida > Fabales > Fabaceae > Astragalus > Astragalus membranaceus. Next base: position 52,559,767 of record CM076850.1, read on the forward strand.
AATCCCCAGATAATGACTACGATACAATCAAAAACCCGCACAATTGGTCCTAAAATTGGGCAACTTACATCATATGACAGAGAGTCAACAAAAGTACACTATTTTTGAAGGTCGAAACTGTTTTGAAAACCGAAACCTAGACCGCGTGTGAGATAATGTTTTTGGCATAACAAACCGGATCGTGGATCCTTCTCGACGCTATGATTATAACGCCGGATGTCTAACTTTGAATTCATCAAAACGGGTTATAGATCGATAATAGATATAGATATCTAAAATTTGAAAGACGGTCCAATGCGGACATGATGTATATTTTATTATATATCGCGTTGGGTGACGACCCGACGAATTGGCATACTAGGAAGGGAAGTCAAGAGCCCTCACCCTAGGCCCGGATTCACCTTCCTTCATTTTGAAGGCTTCATACTCAGACGTGAGGATTCTGATTTTTGTATCCTTCACTTGGCTTGTACCGACATGTGTTGCTTCCAAATAATCCCAGATTTCTTTTGCTGTCTGACACCCTTTTACCCTTCCATATTCTTCTTCACATAGAGATAGGTGAAGAATGTTCATAGCTTTGGCATTCTGAGAGATTTTGTCTAACTCGGACTTTCTCAGCTCGCTCAGATCAATGGTGTAGATGTCTTCAACTGGAACTTCTTCTGCTTTGCCGGTAGCTTGAGTTTTTGTAGTGTCTCCGTCAACAGCACCACCAGGTTTTGTAATTTTGATCTTCATAGGAATCAGTGGTCCATCAACAATAATCCTCCAAAGGGTGAAGTCTATAGCCTGCACATGACACTTCATTCGACTACTCCAGTAGTCATAGTTAGTCCCATCAAACAGGGGTGGCCTATAGAAGGACATCCCCTCTTTCATAAATGAACCCATGATCAAATATAAATAAATTAAAATTGCGAGATGTTAAGCTCTATATGCAATTTCTAGCTACTGATACCACTTGTTGGACTATAGGATAACCTTAGAGGGGGGGTGAATAAGGTTATGTGCAAAACTTGAATTCTTTTCGGTTTTCAAAACTTTTACAATGCTTGTTTAAATCAAATGCCGAAACTAAGATTTAAACTATATGTATTAACTAAGCAAGCAGTTCAGGCACAGTGCAATATTACTCTAATGCTTCTATTATCGATATTCACAATAACCAGATGTTTATAAGCAGCGTAATGATATCAATAATAGACTAGTCTAAGCGATAAAGAAAGTAGCGAGAGAGGGATAGATATACACTAGGATTTTTACGAGGTTCGGGATAAAAGCCCTACATCCTCGGCCTCCGGCTTTGCAACCTTTGGACTTGCTGACAACTGTAACGCCCAAATGATTTAATTATTTATTTAATTAAATTATTTAGGTATTTTATTAGTATAGTTGTATTAAAATAATTTATAAAATGATGTTTTATTTAAATTAGGGAGTGGTGCTTAGAAATTAGCCGAGTAGTAGACGGGGTCCCGTGATCCAAGAGCCCAAGGCCTAGGCGCATGAAGGAGAGTGTTGGCTAGGGTTTAGTCATTAGCACATTTTTGAGAGAAAAGAAAGAAAGTTGCGAAGAGGAGAAGAGAGAAAGGAAGGGGACGGCGCACAAGGAGAAAGAGGAGAGGAGCTCGGTTGCGGTGGTTCTTCGGAGTTTCGTGCAAGGAGATATCGTGTTCGGCAAAATCTAAGGTAAGGGTGGGTTCTATCCTTATAATAGGGTGTATGATGGGTGTTATGTGGGGGATAGGCTCTATGTTGTCTTTTGATTTTGCTTGATGTGTATTTGAGATGTTTGAATGTATTCATGATGATTACAATTTGGTGTTTGGTGATTGATCATGGTAAAAATTTGGTGTTTGGTGTTTGGTGCAATTTGGTGTTATTGTCTTAGTTGCTGGAAACGACGCCCTGTCCCTGGGCGCCCTGCCACTGTTTTTGGTTGTTGCTGGAAGTGGCGCCCTAGGCGCCCAATACTGTTTTGATGTTGCTGGGAAAGGCGCCCTAGGCGCCCAGTGCTGTTCCTGCCATGTCTGTGTCACTGCCCTGCGTGTTCCTTGCTGAATCAGGTGCCCTGTTGCTGGGCACCAAGTCTGTTGTCACTGAGACAGAAGCTGTCGAAGTTGCTGAGACAGAAGCTGTCGAAGTGCTGAGACAGAAGCTGTCGAAGTGCTGAGACAGAAGCTGTCGAGGCGCCCTGTTGCTGGGCGCCAAGCCTGATGTTGTTGTTGCTGTCTCAGGCGCCCTGTTGCTGGGCGCCAGTTTCTGTTGGTTGCTGTTGCCTGTTGGCGCCCTGTTGCTGGGCGCCAGTTCCTGCCATGCCCTATTTGGTTGTTGGCATTGGCGTTGCAAAGTCGTTGTTGTTCCAGGTGATGTAAATTGTCGTTATCCTCGGTGTTGTGAGATTGTCGTTGTCGTTGGTGTTGTAAATTGGTGTCTTTGGTGTCGGTGGTTGTCGGTCAAGTTGTTAGACTGTCCTATAGGTGTTGGTGTTATTGGTGATGATTGGTGTTATTGGTGATGATTGGTGTTCTTGGTGATGAATAACAGGTGATGTGCCTATTTCATGGGCTAAGGTGATAGGTGATGGGTCTATGACCATTTGGTGATATTGGTGTTGTTGTGTCAATTAAGTGACTATTGTTGTTAATTGTCTCTGGTGCATTGTCCATGGTGTCGCATACAATTCATATGCATTTTTATTGGTGATGAAGGCTTCGGCCTTGGAGCTATAGGTGATGATGGTGATGCTCATATAGGTGATGTTGCCCTTGTTGGCTACTTTATTGGTGATGATTGGTACCACATGCATATACCCGTTGGTGTGGGTTGCACCTCATATACTTGCTCACGATGTTGGTGTTAATTTTGGTGATTTGTAGTTTGATGTTGTTGTGAAGCGGTTGATATAGTGTTGTAACTCTAGCATATTGCCTATCATATATGCTATTATAATGTTAGATATCTCACCCCTTCTGTTTGAATGTTACCCCTATGTTGGTAACGTGCAGGCGATTGCGAGTGAAGGCATGTCTACCTTCGCTAGTTGAGTCAGGTGTTGTCGCTCTGATACGTAGCACTCGGGGGGATGAACGCTAGTTTTATTAGATGTCTATGATATTTAAATTCTGAAGTTTTATGGTGATGTTATAATTATTTAATTGAACTTTCATTTTTATTCCGCTGCTTGGTGATGTTATGACGTGCTAGGTGTCGCACTGTTTTAATGGTGAAACTTTATTATTGGCGTGTGATGCTTAACGGTGTAAATGTGGCATCCCTTGTGGGTGTATTGGAAACGTTTTCGAAAACTCTGATTTTTGTCAAAAATTTCCCGGGTAGAAAAAGGGGTGTTACAACAACCACTATATGATGTAGAATGTTTTACAAACAAGCAACTTCTAATAGCAAATCCCAATTTCCCCAAATTGAGAACCCGAGCTCCCCACTAAGGATTTCACAACCGCTTCAATCTCCCTGATTGAACGACCCAAGAACACCTCCCAGGATTTCACAATAACCACTTCAATCTCCCCGATTGAACGACCCAAGATCACCTCCCAGGATTTCAAACCAACTCAATCTCCCAGATTGAGAGAGCCAAGAACACGTCCCAGGATTTCTAAGCCACCACGAATACAGATCAATACAATATAGAAACTATGAACCAATCACTCCAGCAGAATAACAATATAGTAGAGAGAGAGATGATTGGTTTTGAAATGAAGAACTTTAACAAAAGATTTGACAATGGAAGCTCTTTTTCTCTTTAACAAAAGATTTGACAATGAAATGTCCTTGGTTCAACAAACTCCCCCTTTTTGATGATAACAAATTACATTATGCATAGGGGGGTGATAATAATGAAAAATTGTCAAAGAGCTCCCCCTAAGCATAAGCATAAAAATATTCAACTAAACCAAACATATAATTAATCACAATACAAGCACAGATAGCAGCAGATATTTTCTCCCCCACATAAGCAGATATTTTCTCCCCCATGCATATATTTTCTCGCCCTTTGTTTTCATCAAAAAGGAGGGGGGTGAGCACATACAAACATAGTCATACTATAAACTTGCAAAATCACGCATAAGTAGCACATAGCATAAGATAGATCAAAAACAGTTTAATGCTATGCTCCCCCTTACTTGATGATCCCTCTGATTGATTGTAGAATGCAAAGCTTAGCCAAAAGAAGTTAATGTGTTCCCTCCACTCTGCATCAGAAGTTAATGATATGGATAGGAGATAAGGTGTAAATTGTGGAGGCAGATCCTAATCCATTCCCTACCGAGATAAAGATGTTTGAAACCGTCTTCTACTCCCCTCATTTACGTCCTATTTCCATTCCAGGAAATTGTGAGGAAGGTGGCATAGAATCATGTGACTGGGCTAAGAAGGGTTTTGAATTCAAAATGTTGGCCGACCCACAGCCTAGCCATGAGAATAATGATTAATCTCCCAACAGAAGTACAGAACCTTCTGGATCGGCTGCTTCTATTCCAAATCGAATCCAGTATTGAAGAGGCTATGTTTGGTGCAGCGTATGAAGAGCACGGACTCTCGGAACACCCCTGACCGAACCTCCCCACATTGAGCCTATCCAGAGGAGGATACCCACATTTGAAGCTTAAGATCCTCTGGTGGAAGTGAATCTGGGGAGTGAAAGTGAGCCGAGGATGACTAAGGTCAATGGCAAGCTACAACCTCAGCAACGAGATCAGGTGGTAGTTTTGATAAAGGACTACCGCTACTGCTTAGCATGGGACTACCATAAAATGCCAGGTCTTGATAGAGGCTTGGTAGAACATAGGCTACCCATCAAGGAAGGTTGCAAGCCCCATAAAATGCCGAGGGGGTTCAACCCGCGGCTGATGCCACAGATCAAAGCAGAGGTTGAAAGGTTGCTAAAGGCAGGGTTCATAAGAACTGCCAGGTACGTAAAATGTCTGTCTAATATAGACCATGTGATCAAAAAGAATGGCCAAGTCAGGGTCTGTATTTATTACAGAAATCTGAACTTGGCCACTGCAAAAGATGAGTATGGTACGCCTGTGGCCGATATGCTTGTCGACGCCGCGGCTAACAATGCCATCTTAACTTTTATTGACGGCTATTTTGGTTACAACCAGATATACGTGGCCAAGGCAGACACCCATAAGACTGCTTTTAGGTGCCCTAGTGCCCTAGGCATCTATGAATGGTTGGTAATGCCTTTTGGCCTCAAAATGCAGGAGCCACGTACCAAAGGGCCATGAATGCCATTTTCCATGACCTCATTGGTAAAAGCATGGAGGTATACATTGATGATGTGGTGGTCAAATCCAAGAGTTTCGAAACCCACCTAGTTGAGCTTGAACAAGCTTTAAAACAGATGAGACTCCACAATCTCAAAATGAACCCTACTAAATGTGCTTTTCGCGTATCTGCAGGCAATTTTCTAGGCTTCTTCGTGCACAACTAGAGCATTGAAGTAGACAAGAACAAAGCTCGAGCTATCCTGGAGGCAAGACCCCCTAGAACTAAGAAGGAGCTACAGAGTTTACTAGGCAAGATCAATTTCCTAAGGAGATTTATCGCCAACTCGGCTGGAGAGATGAAAGCTTTCTCACCCTTGTTGAGGATAGAGAACACTGAGGAGATGATATGGGGAGCCAAACAACAGGAAGCCTTTGACTAGATCAAGGCTGCCTTGACTAATCCCCCTGTCTTGGTGCCTCCGCAGCCTTGAAAGCCTATGAATCTATACATTGCGGCCGAAGACCAAGCTATCGACTGCTTGTTAGCCCAAGATGATGATAGTGGCACCGAACACCCAATACATTATCTTAGCAGGATTCTCAATGATGTTGAGACTAGATATTCTCCTATTGAGAAGCTTTGTCTATATGTGTTTAATGCTTGTACTAAACTTGAATATTATCTTTTACCTAAAGAAGTTTTGGTTGTGTGCAAAGTGGATATTATCAAATATCTCCTTAATAGGCCTGTCTTACATGGAAGACTTGTCAAGTGGGCCATTAAGTTAAACTTGTTTTCCTTGACTTATATGCCACTAAGAGGAACTAATGGACAAGCCTTGACCGATATCCTGGCTCAGCATCCTTGTGTAGAGATACACAATGCTTCAGCCGAGTCTGTCAACTACTTGGGCCTGAAGCCTTGGGTCCTCTTGGTTGATGGATCGAGCACCCAAACGGGGGCAGGCATTGGTGTAGTCATCACCAGCCCTTGCGGTCAAACTTGGAGGTTCATGTGCAGGATAGGGGATCAAGCTTCCAATAATCAGGCCGAATACGAAGGCTTGATCATGGGACTTGATATCCTGGCTACCATAAAGGCCCAGTATGTAGAAATAAAGGGGGATTCACAGCTGGTGATTAAACAGATCACTGGGGAGTACAAGTGTTACAACACGAAACTCAGACAGTTGCGAGCCTCGGCGTATAACTTGTTGAAGTTGTTCACCGACGTTGTTATCATGTATATCCCCAGAAATGAAAACCAAGAGGCAAATGACTTAGCCCAACAAGCCTCGGTTTACAAGGAGCTGGTGGTCGAGGTATTGCAACAAGATGCCTAGGTTCCGACCGAAGAGGATCCTGCCAATGCTGGGATTAGAGTGTCGACAGAGTACCTCCGTAATCCAACAGCTGACACTAACTTCAAAGTCAAGCAGAGGAAACTGAAGTATATCTTGATAGGGGACGATCTTTATAAGAGACGCGCCAATGGGGTGTTGTTTCGATGCCTCAAGAGAAAGGATTCTTATATGGTGATGGCACAAATCCATGCAAGGATTTGTGGTGCACACAAGTCTGGCCCCATCATGAAATGGCTTATCTACAGACATGGATACTATTGGCCGACGATCACGGCCGATTGCGTCCATTTTGCAAAGGGATGTGAGGCTTGCCAGATGCATGGACCAATCTAGAGAGTGCCTGCGGACGAGCTCCATCCCATTGTCAAACTTTGTCCATTCAGAGGATGGGCCATGGATCTAATCGGTAAGATATACCCTCCAAGCTCAAAGGACCATAATTTCATTATTGTAGCCACCGATTACTTCACTAAATGGGTGGAAGCCGTGCCTTTAGGGAGTGTCAATCAGGCTATGGTGATTAGATTCATAGAAAACCAAATCATATACAGATTTGGCATTCCTAAACCATCACGACTGATCAAGGCACAATGTTCACTGAAAACAGGTGGTGGTGGTTGCTCAACAATACGGCATCAAGATGAGACACTCGTCTCCTTATTATGCTCAAGTTAATGGACAAGAAGAGGCTACCAACAAAATCATTATTGAGCTCATCAAGAAGAACATAAAGGATAAGCCTCGACGGTGGCACGAGACCCTCAATGAGGTTCTTTGGGCTATGAGAAACTCTAAGTCCACAGCCACGGGGGCGATTCCCTATCGTTTGGTATATGGGCAGGATGCCGTGCTACCACTAGAGATCAGTGTGGCATCATTAAGGGTTGCTCGGCAACACTCCCTCAGCTTGGATGAGTACCAACAAGCCATGTTAATGGAGTTGGACTCGATGGATGCTGACAGGCCGGCTGCCCTCATGGGAGAAAGGATCCCCAGTTTGGCAAGTGTTCCCCAAATTGGGATGGGCCCTACATTGTGAGTGAAGTATACAACGGTGGGGCATACCGTTTAATCACTCTAGACAGAGAAGAGTTCGAAACAAAAATTAATGGTGATATCTCAAAGCATATTATCCTACTCTATGGGAAAGTATGTAAGGAAAAGAGAAATGGTGATTAAAGAAGAAATTGTCAAAATGGCTCGCCACACACCAACGACCTGGTGGAAAACAAATCAGTATGGGAATAGGCTACCCCTAATCTGTTGCTACGGATCCTCCCCCCCCCCCCCCCCCTCCACGGATTCGGGCACCTCTTGACCAGAAGGGAGGACGGCTGGATCAGGGTTGGCGGCCACCGAAGATTCAACAGCAACAGGGGCGGCGGCGGAGGAATTTGCCAAACGAACACGAAGCCTTTCCCATGAAGTGATTGCAGACTACACCTCACTTTGACCACGCTCCCTGTCATAAATAAAGACCCCTTTCTGGGACTAGCACCTTCATTGTACAAACGGGTCTGCTGAGGACGTAAAGCCTGCAACTCCTGCTAGAGCTTTGTTAGAGAGGTCTCAATCTCCCCAATGTGGCGCCTGGCCGTCTCCTCCTCGGATAGCACCAATTGGTGTTCTGCCTCCTTCTCACCGTAGGCCACGAGGTACATCTTCTTTTCGGCCTGCAGGGCATTCAGGCGATCTAATGCTTGTTGGGCAGTGTCCTGAGCAGCTCGAGATGCCGAATAGATCTAAGAAATCTCTGGAAGCCGGTAGGCTATGTCCATTAGGACCTTCCTCCTCCGCTCCGGCAAGCCCTCCAAAGATGCTAGCCTAAAGACCAGAGACTGAAGATCTGAGAGCTGGGTAGGATCGGTGATAATCCCCCCGAAGAGCATCCTCCAATCTCTACAACTCCTCAACCAAAGGGGGTACCACCTGAGATTGGCTCTGGGAGGAAAAATACTAAGCCACCTCTACATCAGTCACTGGTTTGGGATCTGAATGAGGAGGAGGAGGAGAATGTTGAGCTGGGATCAGAGACTCTCCCAGAACCGAAGGATCGGTCGTCTGCAGGTAAAGATAACCGTGAGAAAAATGAGGAGCCAGCAAACAAGAAGAAGGAAAACGGGGAAAGCATCGTACCTTGTACTTCTTGGAAGGGTGGGAGGTGTCTTCTGCCACCATAGCAACCCTCTTTACCGCTGACTGTGAGGGAGTCACTGGTAGAGTACGCCGATTAGACGGCCGCCGAAAGGTGATAGGGCCATCATCATCATCATCATCGACATCACGGTCAGCAGAAGGTTCTGCAATTGAAAGGGAGACGAAGATGAGAAAAGAGAAGAGCGGGGGAGTAAACAATAAATGCACTATGAGAAGTGGAGAGACGTACCTCTGGCTGATTGCGACCGAGTTGAGGGCCGCTGAACAGGGGCTGCAGACTTAGGTGTCTTCTGGGTAATATGGGAGCAGTGCTGGTGCTGGCCAATGCCATAGAAGGAGTCAGAACTGTGTGAGGTTGGCCGAGATACTTGGAGAGATAATCACTAAGTGCCCGAGGGAAGACTAGGTCTTTAATGCCAAGCCACCAATTGGTGAAGGCACTGGTCTCCCCCGGACACACCTCGTAGTGCCCCCACACACTTTCAGTGACCTTGTAGTGGTTTCTAGTGATCATTTGGCACACTTGACCATCCGACAAACCCTCCCGACGGCGAGGATCATTCAGAGCTTGATAGGGTAGAGGGACATGCGGCATCAATCCAAATTGCTTACAGAGAAATTTAGGATAGTAGTACCCTACGAGAGCCCTCCTGTAACGAGAGGTAGCAATGTAGCCAATTGGCAGGTCCCTGGCCACCAGGGCAGATCACCAGTAGTCACGAGCAGTACTGCGCTCCGTGAGAGAAAGTCGGGCTTGTCTTCTTGAAGGAACAAAAATCCATGAAGGACCACACCTCTTGTCCAGCACTTGACACCATGTCATCTCGGTTGCGTTTGTCTGCAAAAGCTCCTTCATGAACTGGGCTGAAGTCATCTTACGGCATGGAGTGGCCGAGAGTTGAGGGCCCAAACATCGGTTGGTTGGCGACTTGGGAATGGTAAGCCTCGCAGATAGAATATGAGGAAAGTAGAGAGCAGTCCATAACTGAAGAAACCACATGGGACCCTGAATCTTGGAGACTTGGCCGTAATCCCTAATCTGGTCGAGCATAACTTGGATGCCCCGATAAAGCTCGCCGAGGAAATAGGGAGCCCATGCATAAACTTTACCACTGGTCATCATGGCGACAAAGGGCTGCAATTCTTGAACAATACCTGCAGAGGCAGTGTCATAAAAGAACCTACAGAAGAAGTACATAAGGAAAGCTGTGTGCTCCTCCTCAGTGATATCTACATCAGACCTTGAGTTCGCAGTCAGAAAATTCGAGTAGACACCTCCAGCATGAACATGGCCAAAATTCACCTTCTTTGGCAGCCTAGCAGGGTGGACACATTGGCCAAATGCAGGCAGGCCAGTAATGGAAGACACGTCTAGAACGGTGGGGGTGATCATACCCCATGGGAATATAAAGGCGTTGAAGTCTGAAGACCAGAAGCCCGAGAGAGGTAATAGAATGTCGAAATTGTGGGGAATCACAAAAGCAGAGAGAGCAATTATGTCGCGAATGCCCCATTTTCTCCAAGTATCCTTCTTGACAGGGTGAATCCTGTCGAACCAGGCATGGTAGTCATCGGTGGGCTTGGCCCAACCCCTAGTCTCAGACACTCTGGCGTCGTCGGTGAACCAATCTTGGGTGATCGGTAAGCCAGGACGAGCCGAGGCTTTCAAAATTTGCTTGAAGGCGTTAAAGCCTTCACGAACTTTAGTGTTAAACCCCAAGAGGAGGACTCGCCAAAGATGGGCCGGGAGAATAAGAGCTTGTCTGACTGTCATCACCACTGTAACTATGTTCTTGATTTTGCGAATCAGAGTTTGAAGACATGGTGAAAAGAGATGATGGCGGCAAAAGAAAGAAAGAAGGTCTGGTTCGGGGGAAAAGAAAATAGTGAAGAGGGTGAAACTTTTTCAAGAAGAGAAAGCAACCGTGTGTGGCAATGATGAAGGCTATTTATAGCTTGCACAGCATTGGGAACCGTTGCACCGCCCGATCGTTTTGTGTAAGGGGAAACGCCAAGTGTCACCAAACGGCAGGCTGGTCTCTTGAAACAGTCACATCAAGTCATATCGAGGTTTTTGTACCATCAGTCACGTCCTCACGGCCATACGACTGCACAAAAAGGGGGGCAATTGTGAACACCCAAAAATAACTGAGTCGTAGGCCGAGGGCTGAGGAAAAAGAAGAAAAGGATTAGAGTATTGAGGCAAGCCACTAGACTAAATCCTAAGAGATAATTGTTGAAGAAAAGAACTCAAGAGAGGCCCTCAGAGCGTACCACAAGACAAACTCCCCGAGAAAGGGGTAAGCCCGAGGGACAATGAGCTAGGTCGAGGGAGAGTAAAGCCTCAACCTATAGAGTGCCACGGCCAGGGTGGCTCGGGTGCCTGACTTGTTGTCCGAGGACAAAGGTCAGCCGAGTAACCAAGTGGCCAAGGTAAGGCTGGCTTGCTTGGAAGGAAAGGAAGAGGAAGCACGAAGATAGAACGTGGGAACAGTTGAAGATCAAGCGAAGGAGCGAGGCTGTGAAAAGCAGAGTGAGGGAGTTTTATCCCACTAACCGTGCTAGTGGGATCGTGGGTAGTCACTCCGCCTCTCTAGGGCTTAGGAACAATGATAGGCATTGATCTTTGATTGATCCAACGGTAGGAAAGTGTTGGCTCGAGTAGTGGACGATGAGGGCCTATGTATATATTTAGGAAAAGCATAATTGTACAGAGACACACATCAATCAAACAACTCTACGTTTATTTCAATTTTGTCTTCTTTACCGCACTTTACCTTTATTTTACATTTATGCATTAGGCCAGTAGAATAATCCAACCCACGCGTCCCATTCACTCAACCTGACCCTTTCTAGAGGAGTCAGGATACCCACAGTCGATGAGCATAGTTCTCTCCTTGGCCCAATTGCTTGAAGAACAGATGGATCAAAGACCATCCAAACCTCTGGCCCATCCCACGGCTAGGACCTAAGAGTTTGATAACAACAGTAAAAAATATTGATTGATGAGTTGAGGAATTGAAAATAGGGTGAGTTGTGAAAGTAGTGGTTCTACTTTGGAACCCTAATCACATTGAGCACAAACACTATGAGGAGGTTGTGTGTGTAGCGCAATAGTAACAAGGACAATAGTAGTAGAACTGTAACATCCCTGAATTTCGGTTAATTTTGTTTTATGAAATTAACTAGCGAATTATTATTCGATGAAATAACGAATCAAGTCACGGACATGTGAAAAGCGTGAAAGCAACATTTAATTGTTAGTTGAATGAATTATGTGATTGTTTTGGGGAAGAAATGGAATTATGAGAGGATTATAGAGCCAAGGGTGTTTTGGTCTTTTCCAACCACTTAAACCCTCAGCTTTAGACCACCCGATCCTACTCCTTTCCCTCTCATTCAGCAAATTGGAAACAAAATTGGAGAAGTGAAAGTGAGAGAAAGGAGAATTTAAGTGAGAGTTGCACATAAGGGCAAAATGGTCATTTCCTTTTCTTTTAAAACACCTCGGCCTTTAACCCATATGATTCCCACTCTCTTTCCACTCAAACCAGCAAACTAAAAATTCAGAAATAGAGAGAAAGGAAGAGAAGGGTGGCGAAGGAGAAGAGGAAAGGGAGAAAAAGAAACGACATCAAACCTTGTTGCAAGTAAGTGAAATTTTGTCCCTTCAATTCAGATTTTCATCCTCTTTCCAACCAACTAACCTTCATCATCTCATTCCCCCTGATTCTCAATTCACCATTCTCGAACCTCCTAGCTCTCAAGTAGCAAAAATGGAGTTTTGAGCTCCAATGACCAAAACTTGATGCTAACTTCATTGCATGTGCTTAGGAATCCCTGAAATTCAGTTTGGAAGCACCATTAGCCACCACATTGTCGACTTCAAGGAAGGATTGACTGAGGAAGTTACTGTTTTCGGAGTCCATAGTGAGCTGGTTTTCGTTTTGAAGCGGTTTGGACGATTACAGGGATTGTTCGAGTGGTCACCGTTCGGTTATTTGGCGTGGAGACTTGATTTCGAACGAACTCTTCAAACCGGTGAGTTTTACTCACGTTTAGGGTTTTATGTTTTGTTGTTGAAATGTTGGTTGAAATCGGTATTTTGATTTCGAAAGATTATTGAGTCGAAACCATTTTTCAGAAAATAACGTTTTACGGTTTTTATAAAAATTATATATGTATTATGTGAATTTTGATGGTACTGGAATGTGTTTGTATTCTGGTTGTGTTGTTGGAATTTTGATTGGGTTACGGATTGGATACGATCGGAAAAGCGGAACGAAATAAACGAAGCAAAATTTTGATTGTGTTGTTTGTATTCTGGTGGTGCGCCCCTGGGCACGGTTCGTGTGCATGTTTCTGTTACCGGATGACAAAATTTCGTTTCACCGCTCCTTTCGATTCCAAACCTCTTCTAATCTTCTTTCCAACCATTTGTAATGATTCTTAACTTATAAAACATTGTTTTTGACATGTTCAAGATGGTTTTGGGAAATTGTCATCAAACCTATAAATATTTTGAAAAACAGAATTAGGACTTACGTGTGCGAATAAAAATTTTCTAAAAGAAACGATCCAAACGGTTTTCGTTGTTGAGTCATAATTGATGTGTGATATTTGTAATCTCATCTAGACCGGTTATGGTACCACGATATATAGATTATATCGAAAATAGGAGTCGACCCAATGCGGGTATGATATATAAATTATATCAATGTCGGGTGACGATCCGACGAATAGCATACTAGGCGGGTAAGGTCATGAGCCCCTACCCTAGGCCCTGGACACGTTAGGTAAAGTACTAGCGGGGGTTTATCGGGATTGTGGCTGTTGCCCGGCGGATTTTATGCTACGTTAGGTACACGATTCGCCGAGATTGTGGTTGTTGCACGGTCGGTGTTTCGATTGGTAAGCTTGTAATTATAAAGTAATTTACGAGGCTTAGAAATAATTGAATAGCACATTATATGCCGAGATTGTGGTTTTTTGCACGGTCGGCGATGGGCTACGGTTATATGAGCAAGTGGTTTATAAATTAAACTATGTTGCAACGGTTTTATAATTGAACCGAGTGATTGTGAGGGTTTACGGTAGAACTCACTGAGATATGTTATCTCACCCTATCATTATTGTGGTTTTTATAGAGAAACAGGGTAAGAGGAAGACAAGGCGACACGAGTAGGTGACGTGCTTATGGAGATGCCGAAGACTTGTAGTCTTGAGTTTCCAATTATGCTTCTCTTGTTATTTTCTGTTATGGTTATGTAACTTGTATTTGATATGAGTTGTATAAACCTATTCCGCTTCTCTGGTTATGATATTAAACAATAGACTCTGTATTCCTTTTTAAGTTGAGAACCAAGTTAAATTTTATGGACTTGAAGATAGGTTGATCCGAGACATTATGTTTTATTATCGGAAAAATTTAGTGTGTTCAATATCTAAACATGGATTGTGTCCTCTGATTGTTGATAAAGAGGTGCATCTCAGTGTATCTACATGTTAGAAATAAGTAGACAAAAGAGAGTCATCAATTCTCAACCGATTGGTATGAAGGATCGATGATCAATCAATATTGCTTTTCCATGAACACTCCAAGTATTAACCACTCTTTATTAATGCTCAAATCAGTTTCTATCTTAATATGAAAATTATGAAAATTTGGAAACTCGTCAGCTTTTCTAGCAAAATATAACTAAAAAATGGCGGTTGTTGCACCCTCATTTTGTTCATCTTTTTTATTTAAGCTAATTTCTCACTTTATTATATAATAGGCCGGTTGATGTTAAGTTGATCTCAAAGTTTCAATATTTTTAGCCCATCTGCAAAATAAAAAAATGTGCAAATATTATACCCCAATTTTGTCCGCATTTTTTATTTATTATTGCTACTACGGTCTTTTTAATTTAGTAGTTCGTGTGTCTTTGCTTTTAGCACAATAATAGATAGTAGATAAAATTTGTAAGTCTCGGGCCCAGCTACTACAAACTAATATTGCTTTGGGAACGTCAATGTTATTTGGGCTCATTTTGGTAACTTTTTGTTGAGTTGGGCCTATGTTTAATTTTGGTGATTGCTTTCCCCACACCCCCTCCTACTCTTCGCACACCCCCGAACTTATTTTTCCCCAAAATGACCTCGCGTGAGACGCTCGTGTAACACGGGTTAAGTGACTGTTCGAACGAGGTTATGCGAACCAGTTCGAACGACGTTGTGCGTGTTAAGGAATTTGTGTTGTTCGCATGACATCGTTCGAACCTGTTCGAATAATGTCATCCGTGTTAAGGAATATTGTTAACTGATGGTGTGAGGGTGTGTTTTGGCTGCCTCGAATGGCCTTATTCGAACGTGTTCGAATGGGTGCGTTCGAACAGGCGTTCGAATGGCCACATGCGAACCACTGTTATGCAGAAACAGAAACTAAATAAATCAGCACACAGTTTTGGTGATTTCAAAATATAAACCTAACTTTAACATTATGTACCAAAATTATACAACATTGTGTACCAAAATTATAAACCTAACTTAACATTGACTACCATCACTATCTTTACTTAAATCTACACAAGGAAGGGGATGGGGGGGGGGGTTGTGATTGTATGAGCAAATTCTTCCACTTTTGTATCCGGCCAACAAAAAGCGAGTCCCAACCCTTTCCTATGGGTGCCCTATTAGTATTCCATATCAAATCCGGCAAGGGCATTGGACTTCCAGGCTTCATAAAGACCTTCAAAAAGACAACAAAAAACAGAATGTTATGTAATGTTTTGGAATTACTACATTGAATCTAAATAGAAGACAGTTTACCTGTACAAAGTGTTTGTGTTCTGGTACCAAAAGGATGTTGAACTGTCGGGCAGTTCTGAATGGTGCAACATTGAATGGAAAAATTGTGTAACAACAATTAGGTGACCAACAAGTTAGGACGACTTTGTACTTGTTACTGATTAGATACCCCATATCTGGTGTAGTCATCCAATTATCTTCAACATTATGTCCATGATGTGCCCTCAACAATTCCCTCATCAAAAATGTGACCTTACCAATACCACCATACAGTCTAGTGTAGAAGTCATTGTATTGGTTAAGCTCCTCCATCATATCAGTTCTGACTGACTGCCAAGCCTCCTCACCCCTACCAAGAAATGCAGCAATACATCGGAAGCCACAATTTCCATCACCTACCACATTAACAATTTTTTGAACATAGGAACGCATGTATTCTGGCATCCCTATTATGTAAGTATTAAAAACATCAATGTGTGCAGCATCCATAGGTGTGGGTTTTGGATGAGGAGCTGGTGTCAAAGTAAGTGTTGGTGTCAAAATAAGAGCTGTTGAAACAGTAGTAGCAGCAGCTTCTGTAACAATAGGTGTGGGTGTTGGTTTCTTATGTAGTGGAGGAGTAGGGATTGTAGTAGCACTGTCAGCTTGAGTTCTCTTTTTGCTTTCTGATGGATTAGGTGCTGGACACGTTGACAAAGTAGGAGTGGAACCCGAACTGTGTGGGTTTGTAGGCGTTCCACTCCTACTTTGGGGAGGAGTAGGGCGTTTACGAGACTGAGCAAAACATCCACTAGATGAACCATCGGGGGAGTCAAATTTGTCATCTACATGCTCCCAAAAATACTTGTCTCGCTTTGTTGAGTAATCAACTTTCCCTTTCTTATCTTTTTTTGGTGCTCCCTTTGTAATGATCGTATCCGGAGGTGGACACATGGAAGTCGTGTCTGGGAATGCCAATTCACGTGCTTTTGCTTTAATCATAACTCTACCGGCGTGATCAGAGGCCTCAAACCTTCTTTTGATAGCTTCAAGTTCAATGTCTACACTCAACTCATCATCCATTACCTCTGTCTGTATTTTGAAATTCAACCTCTGCCAATGTTGGTGAATCATGCTCAAGGGAATTGGAGTGCAGTCCATCATAACCCTACAAAAAAAGCGACATTGATTTAGTGACAACCCATCAAAACAAGTCTTTTTTGTAGACACAATATAATTATGAGTTTGTACATCATACCTTGAAAGCTCACATGCACATGGTAGTCCGTGTGTGGTCCGGAGCGTGTGTTGACATAATGATGGGTTAAGTGAAACGGATCCAGTGTGTTGCATCTGATCCAAAATATGGTCTATAGCATTAGATGAAACTAAACCCTTAATTTCATCAAAAATCTTCTTCTTCAAGTGGTGTACTTTCACTCTACTCAAACTATGCTCGAAGTGCATTTTAAGGTCAGAATGTTGTATCCTAAGCATGGTCTGCATTCCATCCCAGCACTTACACAAATCTCCCCTACTGTCTCGTAATATTTGCTTCAAGTGAGAGTGTGCAGACTCAACTCTGTTGGTGGTAGTGTTGCCAAGGTGCATATGGTTATTTATCCATGCATCAATGAATTTTTCCTTGAAGGGGTCTAGCCAGGTGGTCCTGACATACTCTATGAAACTGGGATAAGGTCCTGCCAAGTCGTTAAACAGACCCAACTCATAATGATACTCTTCTGTGGTCTTCGCATGCACAACAGATTGAAATGCACCCATAATGTCATTAACAATAGCTTGGTCTTTCACAATGAGCCTTGCTTTGGCCCTCACATTTTTCTTAATGTGAAATTGGCACAACAAGTTTGCAGATGTTGGAAATATTCCTGCCAGAGCATTCATCATACCCGTGTCTCTGTCCGTAAGTATGACTTGTGGTACTTCATCCTGTCTCCTAAATAAACCCCTCAATTTCTCAAGAACCCATGCAAAGTTATCCATCCTCTCCCAATTGACATAAGCAAATACAGCAGAGTAAGTCTTCTCTGTTGATGTTACACCAACGATCTCAACCAACGGATACCTGTACCGGTTGGTTTTATAGGTGGAATCAATCAACAAAACAACCGGGAAGGTGTTTAGAAGCTCAATGGAATCTGGATGTGCCCAAAAGATGTCCTTCACAACGGTAGTTCCCTCTGCAAGTCGAGTCCAGTAAACATAATTATCGCGTTGCAAATAAAACATCAGTTGTTGGAGCTCAGTCCTACCCTCACGCATAGCCGACCTTTGCCTTTGACGACAGTTGTAAATTTGTTTCACAACCGTATAGTTATCATCAGGCTTCATCAATTTCAGCTCATTCAGTATCAATTTTGGCCGAGTATGGTTCCTAGTCATTCTAGCCACTAGATCCTTCTCTTCTGAAGATAACCTACCAATGTACGGACGTCCTTCATGATAAGTAGTCATACCATGATTATGAGTTCCATTCATAACCCTCAAAATCCATCCTCCAAGCTTCTTAATAAATTTCCCTTTCAGTCTGAACTGACAACAACATTTTCTAGTGTTCGTGCCTTCCTCAACATTTGTCTTGTAAGATCCAGCTTTATCACAAATCAACATGCAGTATTGTTTACCTGATCGTCGTCCGGTGTCAGATCTTCCTATAACAATCACCATCCCAAGAGATTTTCCAACCGCACGCACCCACGTCAGCAGCTCCTCACGACTAGGGAATAACTGAAATTCAATTACTAAGTGTCAGTTAAATAAATTGAATAGTTCGCTAAAATTAAAACAACTAATTCATTATTACCGTATCCGTTTTGAACGAACTAGTAAAATCTTGGGATTCTACGACGTCAGTTGTCATCTCATCTGCTACAGTTGGGATTATGCGAACACTGTTCGAACGGCCTTATGCGAACACTGTTCGAACGGCCTTATGCGAACACGTTCGAATGATGCTGTTCGAACCAAGCAAAGTCACACCCCATTAAA
Organism: Astragalus membranaceus; assembly: GCA_039519185.1. Classification (NCBI taxonomy): domain Eukaryota; kingdom Viridiplantae; phylum Streptophyta; class Magnoliopsida; order Fabales; family Fabaceae; genus Astragalus; species Astragalus membranaceus. The sequence continues at coordinate 52,578,308 of CM076850.1, forward strand.
CACTTGTTCGAACACGATCATTCGAACATGTTCGAACGACCCTGTTCGAACGGAGCGCGAATACAGAAAAAAAAAATGGCGTGAAAAACTGAAAACAGAACCAAAATGAAAAAAGTTTGGTAGGGTTATTACCTTGAGCTAGTTGCCAATGTTGGGTAGTTGAATAGGAATGAATGATGAAGGTGAGGATGGGTGGGTTTGGAGTGGAGAGGGGGGGGGGAGGTTTGGGATTTTAGAGGGGTGTGTTGTGTTGAAGGAGAAGAAGAGGGAGAGGGGTAGAGGGGGAAAATCAATTTTAAGTGGGGTTAGTTTGGTAAATGTGTAGGGTGAAGGGGTGTGTTTTGAGTAGGAGGGGGTGTGAGGAAAGCAACAACCTTAATTTTCTTGTTTGGACTTTGGCCCAACTTGTCCTTTTTCTAGATCTTTCTTCAGAAAAAAAAAAACAATCATTTTTATGAAAATCAAATCATCTCTTTATAATAATAGACAAAAATTACAAACAAAAACACAAAATTACAAAATAACAAAAAAAAGAACAGAAACGCATCAGGAAGGCCTTCGGCGCACTATCCATCTCCTTGGTGAGCAAGTCTCTCCAACCCTTAACCTAGCACATATGGAAATAAAATCAAAATCAGATTAAATAAGAGAAACAGATTAATAATCAACATAATTAGAAGGAATCACACTTAATTCTGAACCCAAAAAATCCCCTATAAATACTAAACGAAATTCATAGAAAAACAACAACAAATTCTAATCACAAAAATAGAGATCAGAGTGTTTAAGTATAGTAACAAAATTGATCTTTGGCAACGAAAAGGAAGCAAAAGCTATAGATAAAAAGAGAGATGTTTTCTAAAGGCCGAGTTAGATTCTCGTACACTAACAAATAATCTGATGTGTTAAGTTCTTTTGCTTGCTTTAACATGTATATAGTTTTATAGCAGTTAGTTAATGCTTTAAGTGTAAATAACGATAAGCTATAGTATGTTGTCAATAAAAAATGATGGAAAATAAAGATGCAATTTTTTCCAAAAAAATATATAAATAACATTTGACTTATTCTGTTTTCTCAATAAAGGGTACCATTCCTTTTTTGAAAAAATATAGAGTACATAAATGGAAAATAATAGAATCTGCAATCAAAAACAAATTTTTAGGCCGGAATCAAGAAATAGAAATAACAAGTAGAAGAGATCTTTTAGAATGGAAGATGAAGAAACGATGAGATAACCATAAAGTAGAAGTTAAAAATAGCGGTAAAAAAACGAGAACCAGGTTGTTTTCCGACCACCGCTAACGGCGCTCGCCATCAACGAATGCAACTCCCCCTCTGCGACGGACTCCCTCCGTTAGCGTCCAGCCACCACTCATAGCCGACACACCACCGTCCCTACACCGTCAGTTCTCTAAAACTACCCAGGGTCCCCTTTTATATAACTCCCTTTCTATTATTATTATTATTATTATTATTATTAATATTATTATTATTATTATTATTATTATTATTATTATTATTTCTTTTATTATTTACTATCATCTTACTAATTTTAGAACTTATTATATATGTTTTAAAAAAAAACTTCTCAAAAAACCCTAGCCGTCTCTCTCAGTTTTCTCCCACTCTTCTCTTCTTTCTAGATCACCATCAAAGGGGGTGGTTTTAAGTCAGTTTTTGGCCTAGAATCACCCCCTCTATATCATTTTTCTGTCTTTTCATCTAAATAAGTGGTTATCACATAGATCTAGTTTCTATTTTGTCTTTTTCTAGATTTCGTCGGTTGTTGAGTGCGGCGTTATTGTTTATTCGTCATCTTGGTGCAGCATTTTTGATTTCTCGTCTTGTTGCGGTGTTTTTGATTTCTCGTCTTGTTGCGGTGTTCGTTTGGTTCGGATTGGCAGATCAATTTCGACCTATTACAGATTTAACTAATGACTAGCGCCTCAAAGTTACAGATCCCGAAGCTAGGCATGGCAACGGGGCGGGGCGGGGGCGAGTTTGGCTTTCCCCGTCCCCGCCCCTACCTCTATCGGGGTCGGGTTTTGCATCCCCCAACCCCGTCCCAAACGGGGACGGGTTCCCCGCGGGTACCCGTTTCCACCAAAATTTATAGGAAAAATACAAAAAATATATTTATAATAATTAATAAAACAAAATAATAATAATTATACAATGATAAAATAAAGTTAAAAGTATTAAAATAGATTTTTCTATAGGAAATAGATCAAAATTAAAAATAAACAAAATTTATGAAACAAAATGAATGAGTAAATATGCATATAATAAAATAAAATAATTAATTTATGTTTTGTCGAGCGGGTTAGGGGCGGGGACGGGGTGGGTATCGACATCCCCGAACCCAACCCCGTCAAACTCGGGGCAGGGTCGGGTGGGTACCCGCGGGTTCGGGTTATGCTATTATTTGTAGGTATTTTGTCGTTTTATGCTATTAACATGGGTGTTGTGACTTTGTTCGCAAATTCATCCTTTGTGTTTTTTCTCTCTCTTATAAAAAATTACAAAAAATAAATTATATATTTTTGTGATTAGAAATTGTTGTTGTTTTTTCTATGAATTTCGTTTAGTATTTATAGGAGATTTTTTGAGTTCAGAATTAAGTGTGATTCCTTCTAATTATGTTGATTATTAATCTGTTTATCTTATTTGATCTGATTTTGATTTTATTTCCATATGTGCTAGGTTGGAGAGACTTGCTCCCCAAGGAGAGAAAACTTGCTCCCCAAGGAGAGAAAACTTGCTCACCAAGCAAAACCCTAAAAACTCTAACAGCTATTTTTCAAACAGAAAATAGCCGTTGGAAATTATGTAAATAAGGTCCTGTTTACAGTTTGTTTTTTACAGCTGTAACAAAGTTAGTTTCTAACTACCTGATAGTTTGTTATCTGTTATAACAAACTGAGTTTGTTGGCTACAACAAACTCCTTCTTCCAGGTAGTTTTATCCCCAGAGAAAGCTATAAATACATATGTACATACACTGAATTTAAGATATAGATACAATCAATAAGATTTCAGTTTTAATTTTTACATTGCGTGTTCAGTTCCTTCTCTGCATTCTTCTCCTTCAGTGCTAATACCTTAAGTCCTTGGTGAGCATCTCTTCAAAAGTGTTAAAGTACCTCACAAGTCAAAGGAGAGCAAAGTGTTAGCAACTCTGTTACTGTGACTGAAACAGAGAATAAAGAAGAACAAGAGAGGAAAGAAAGATATACTTTTTCTTCCGGCTGAGTTGAAAGCTTGAAGAGTGCTAGTGTGGTGATTGTTCATCAAGAACAAATCACAAAGTAACCTGCATCAAGAAAACAGAAATTAGGGTTCCTGAAAGTCAAAACAGAAACATAAAAATTCACTGAGAAGAGTGAATACCACCTTTATGTGTTGCTGCTGTACACAAGTGACTGTGTATCCAGATCTACAACGATCTCAGTGGCTCAACAACAAAAAATCACAACACAGAGATTAGGGTTTGACTGTATCAAGCAAGAAAAGAAAAATTTCAAAGATCTGTTCAGGAATTTACCTTCGTGGTGGTGACCGGTGGAAAACCCAGGAAGAAGGAGGCCATTGAAGCCCAAATTTCGTGTACAACATCAACAGGTTTTTCAGCAAACAACCAAAGCGCAACATCTGCGAAGTGATTGAAGCGCTTGGAAGCGTCAATCACGCAGAACCAGTGAAGAACCAGAACCAGAGGAGAGGCGAGAAAGAAGAGGAACAGTTCAGGGAACAAGAGAGAGAGCTGCATCTTGATTTTCTGATCAGTTAGGTCAAAACGAGGCTTTTATACTCCGGGTAAAAAAGGATCCGTGTGTTGACCCGTTTGCACCGGGTTCGGGTGCGCAAAAATCCGCTTCCGTATTTTTTTTTGAAAAGCAGGTGTGTGAAGGTTTGGGTTGGGCCAGCAAGTGGGCTTTGTAATACTTGCACCCCAGTTTGTTCTCCATACACCCCTGCAGAGTAAAAAACAAGCAAAAGGTCGAAAATCCAACATGACTTACAACTTGGGCCTGAAGTGTGGAATGTGGATTGGGATTAAATTTAGGGTTTTTTTTTGGTACCCCCACCACATCCTTCTATACCCCCACAAAATTTGTTATTCCCAAAATGCCCCTATAAATTTCTTCACACAGATCTATCAAATTTAAAGATAAATCCGTTTTTGGTTTTTTTCCAAAACGGATTTATCTTTAAATTAGATAAATCCGTTGATACCATAAACATATAAAACGGAACTATATTATAAATTAATTTTAGAAACGGATGTATCATATATTATATAAAACGGATGTATCATATATTATATGAAACGGATGTATCATAAATTGGTAATTTCGTTTGAACCAAAAAAAAGTCAAACGGATTTATCTATTTAGTAGATAAATCCGTAGTGTAATTTTTAACTACGGATTTATCTACAAAATAGATAAATCCGTTTTGATTTTTTTAAAAAATGGATTTATCTTTTATATAGATAAATCTGTTAGTTATAATACTGAGGGGTATTCTTGGAATATCAAATTTTGTGAGGGTATAGAGGCATATGGTGGGGGTACAAAAAAAACCTTAAATTTATTTTTGGGATAACTTGCACAGCTCTTTTATTTCGCAGATGGGCTAAAAATATTGAAACTTAGAGAAGCGGATGAACTTAATATCAATTAGCCTATTATATAATAAAATGAGAAATTAGCTTAAATAAAAAAGGAGGACCAAGTTAAGGTGCAATATCTGCCCCTCTTTAGTTATATTTTGCTAGAAAAGATGAAGAGTTTCTAAGTTTTCATAGTAAAATGGAAATAAAGACAAAAAATGTTGATTTTGTATGGTCTGAAAAAATCGGATTACTTGAGAATTAATAAACAGTGGTTAACACTTGGTGTGTTAATGGAAATCAATAAAGATTGTTCATCGATCCTTTAGACTAACCGATTGCAAATCAATCACTCACTTTTATCTACTGTTCTTTTGTCCTACTGCTACTGCCTTTGTTACTATTGCACTACACACACATAACCTCCTCACAGCGTTTGTGGGCAAGGTGATTAGGGTTCCAACGTGGAACCTTTAATCACTATTTTTAGTGATGGAGATTCTACCTTTTTTTGCCTTTTTTTCTTCCCTCTTCTTAATGATTTTTAGTCTTTATAGTTTTAGAATTAGGAATTAACTGTGATTTAGTATGATGTAGGTTGATTGATTTTATTTTGCTTTGTTTCGTTTATTAAAATTAGGTTTAGGGTTGGAAGAGATGAACAAGGAAGCTGTTGTGTTAAATGTTGTGATAAAGATGGTCTCGACTGAATTTTGCTCTTTTTTTTGTAGTTTTCGTTTCTATTTTTAGTATTTTTATTTTTTTCTTGCCCTTTTTTGTAATTTTTGTCTAGTTTTTATTTTTTTGACAAAAAGCTCTATAAAGTAATTATTATAGCTATAATTAATCAAACTAATATTTCCCTCTATCAAATTCTAATATCCTTAATTCTTAACGATACTCTAACTTACTTATTTTAATTGTGATTACTGCAATCAAAGTATTCATTGATTACTTTGAGTACTACCACTTAGTACTCTAAACACTAAATTAGGATCTAGTTAACCTATTTATGTCACACTATCATGATTGGTTACTATCTTTTTTTTTTGGTGCAATGATTGGTTACTATCTAACACCTTCTTATTGTAATCCTATTTGGAATTTATTGCTAGCCTAGTAGGTTAAGTTTTGGGGTGTTACAAAAGAAGAGAAGTCAGAACTATTGATAAGGAGTTCTGTTTGGAGGAAAGAAAGGAGAAGCATCATAGAATTGACCAATCAACCGTCAATCAATCCTATACGAATCCTACTAGATTAAGCATCACTGAATTCTATTAACTATAGTCAATGGTAGAGCATCACTTAACTATATTTAATTTAAAATCCGAATTCAATCAAACAATCCTATTAATCCATATTCGTAGCAACTCAAAACAAGAGTCCCAATTGCTCTGGATAATCTCTATCAGATATAAAAAGTTGATTATAAACCAAAACTGAAATTGGGTAATTAAGCAAAATACAAAATCAAAATTGCAATACTGAACAAGAGATGAAGGTTTGACAAGAAAAGGAATAAATTATTGAAATGAAATTATTATTTAAAATCAAACCCCACGATCCTTCACGAAATCCTATCCAGTGGATTAACCTTTAAAATTTAGCTTTCCATGAGCACAGAGAGACAACCAAGGTTATGTTTCTTCTCAAAATACATGACTCATCCTATTCTTTAAGAAAACGAAATATATAGTTCTGTTCAGCATCAAATGGGCCTCAAAGCCCAAGGCCATAAAAGAGTTACTTGACCTAATACAAAACTATTACAAAAGAAAATTCACAGGTTCAGTAAATCAAGTTTTTGACCAAAAATAATTTTGAATTGGCCTTTGGAATCAATATAATAATTGTATCTTTGTCTCTTAGCTTTCCAACGCAACAAAGATCACCTGAATCGGATATCCAAAACCCAACCATTACTTATAACATACAATATATAGAAATTTATGGCCAAGTTGCATTAGAAGGTTGTCTCTTGCCACCAGAAAATGGTTGTTTCCAAATGCAAAAGGTTGCAGCCACACCAACAACAAAAACACCTATGACACCAACATACTCTTTCCATTTCCTAGTTTCTCCCAACATCACTTGTGTATCTACCATATTATCTTGCATTTGAGCCATATTATTTTCATGACTTCCATGTCTCTCTCTAGTGATGTAATCTTCACTTGTTAAAACTCAATTTGATTTCGAGTGTCATGCCATTCATCAACCCACTAAAACTATGAGCAATGATGTTGCCTCATACCATTCATCCTCATAGCTGGATGAAGAGGATCCAATATTGCTCATCATGAAATCAAAAACACGTAAAATTGAATATTGCAGAAGTATTTTTCTCGGCTAGAAATGGATTGGAGATGAAAAATGGGAGTCATTGTTCAAACGGAGAAGAAGATGAAGTAAATATAAGTCAAGCATGAAGTACCAATTTGACCCAATGTTGAAAATTATAGCGACTTAAATGGGTCTATTAAAATTGGACCCATTAATATTGCCACACAAGCGACGACCCAATCGGTTACATCATCAATCTTACGCGACACATCGGCACTCAAAACGCTCAATTTCAACAGAAATTTTTGTGAGGGACGAAATCGGGTATTCACACTAAAACTTTGGCAAAAAAAAAATAACATTTCAAACATTGCCGCCGAAACAGACTTCCATAATTTCAAAGACTTGTCTTTTTCTTCAGATCTCAAAGCAAAACGAGTTATCGAAGACGAAACACTCATTTTCATTTCAGAGAAAGATGAATTCGAAGAACGTGGGGTCATCGTTGGATTCCTTGATGTCTTCCTTCAATGCTCGCATATTACAGCTTCAAGAGCTTGTCATTGCAAGAAACAGTAAGTTTAATTCAACGATCAATTTCTTTATATTGAATTGAATTTGTTCACAGGCAGACGATTGTGCAGTGTACCCAGCCAGCAGCATCACTGATCTTTCCGCGGTTGACGCTGCCGTGACCGCCATGGAGCTTCAGGTTCAGGCCATTAAGGACCGCTTACGCGAAGACACAGAAGCCATTCCCAAAGCGAAGGCACTCTCTCTCCCACTCTCTCTGATTTTGCTTCCAATTTGTGTCTTCTCGTACGCTTCTTTGGAATTTTAGGAAAATTATTACCCTAATTTTTCTCTGTTTATTATTTAGCTAAATTGTACTTTTTCTCGTATAACACAAGTTTCTCAGTTGGCGGAAAAGGGTCCTTTGTTTAGCAAATTTAGTTCTCATAAGATGTAAAAGTTACAAACGGTTGCTTTTAAAGCTTTTTCCGTTTGGAAGATGATGGTTTACTAAACTGTTAGTTTTCAATTGATGATTGATGACCATTGAATTTGGGTTTCTGGCCTTGTTTCAGAAACTAATCAATGCATCACTGCGGCAGCAAAAGAAAATGCAGAATATGTCTCTCCACATTCCCTCCCACATGGTTGATAGAATGCCACAATCAAATTTGGAAACTGGTAGATGGTAATTGCATTTTGTTTAATGCTGCTATGTGCTTTGATTTAATGAGATATCAATTTGAGGGATATCATATTACTTATTTGCTGTTGTTCCTTAGTTTATTTCCTGAATTTTCTGGACAAGACTCTGGATCCGTTGAAGCTTTGAAACTTGATGTAGAGCATGCTGCATTACCTAAGGTAAGTGAAATCTGTTTTACTGCAATTATTATTATTGTTTTATTGCACACCTAGCTTGATCTTTGCCCCTCTCGTTTCAAGACTCAAAGCTGCCGTGGTATACACGATCATTATCATTTTTCTTGAATTATGTGAATACATACTTCGTTTTTAATAACTGGATTCAGCTCACCTATGATTTATCTTGCTTTAGACTAGAGCCTATTTGGGTAACTTATTTGAGTTTATCTATTGGCATAAACATTTATGAGACTATTTGAGAGAACTGATGAAAAACAACTAACTTATGACAAGTCCATAAATTGTTTACAACTTATTTTTATATGTTCTTTAGGGTAGCTTACGAAAACAACTTATAATTTATATGAAAATAGTTTGATTTTATTAATATCTTTAATTATAGAATAGAACTTATACATAAGTACTTATATTATAATTTACAAGTGCTTATACAGTTATGCATAAGGCTGTTTATCCTAACAGAAACCCTTCCGAAATGTTAATTTTTGAATCATCACAGCAAGTGATGATAGACTGATAGTTTAGAGCTATTCCATTGCCTAGCGAGAGATGTTTCTATCTTTAGTTACTCTTGATTCTGTAACCCTCTTCAGAAACTGTTACGCGCTTCTCAATGAAGCTACATGATTTTCTTACCTTTACTACATGGATTGTCAAAATGTGGTCCCAAAATTTTCTTCTGTTTTCATTTTTAGATGAAAAAAGGTCGTGGTTCTCCACCAATGTGGCATGTTACGGAAAGTGAACTAGATTCCTTGTCATCGTAAGTAACTATGCTTTCTTTTGATTGATTAGATATCCTCTGTAAAATATCAGCCGTATTCAGCTGTATCATATTCAAATGCATTACAAAACACACACACACACAATGTTACCAAAAATCAATAAATTGATTTTAAAATTGTGTTTTCATTGTAATGCCCTTGTAGCTCTGGTTCCTGTACTGACATTTTTCTAGTGCTTTTGTCTCAAATTAGTACATTTTAAAGCAATCTGAAACTGTTGCAAGCAGGTCTATCATTTGAAGGGAACTAAGTAATGCTTACTTGATCATTGAGACCAATTAGACAAGAACACGGTTTAGTCAAACACAAGAGTCTTAATAACCTCCATTTTTTCTTTTTTTCTTTAGTGCTTGTGTGTGTTCCTATCATTTAAAGTTATCAGTTGATAGTACTGGTCAAAATTTAAAATGTTTAACTGAATATTCCTCTTATTATTGATAAATACTCCGATGAAAAAGGTCTCTAATAATGGAGAATTACAGAGAAATTCCAGTTTTCTCCATTTCCTCCTGCTCCCCGACCTCAGTCTCTCCAACCCAAGTTCCAGTGCTCCATTCTTCGCGTGTGTACCATGAATTGGTCAGAATTGAAAATGCTTAATTGAATATTCCTCCTATAATTGATAACATCTCTGATGAAGAAGGTTTCCAAAAGAGAAGAGAATTACAAGGAATATGGAATTACAACAGAAATGAAGAGAAAAGGAAAATAACTGACTGTAACTGTCAGTAACAGCAAAGGAAACCTCTAGGAATTCGAGAGCTTAGTCTCTCCCCAACCAACTCGTAACATAGCAACAGAATGATCTCCCTTCTCCCCATAATTCTCTATTTAACAGCAGTACCATAACAGCTATTATCCATTAACATCAGCTACCAATTGGCTCAACATTAAGCTCGGGCTTCCTCCTAGCATAGGTCTACGTAATTGGAGCCTATTACTAACATCAGGCTTCTTTGGTTCTGTGTTTCATCTCTATTCATGTATTATTATATACTTCACTGCCTAACACTAGGTTTGATAATATAGATATATGAGGGGGAGGCTTACTCTAGAGAAGGTAAACGCAGCAATCAGTGACATGGCCTCTTATGCTGAAGCAAATGCTCAACTCATAGCAGCCCCGAAAAAGAAGGTTAATGAACCATTTTATTCTTAATTATAAGTTACATTGTTCCAGTTTACCCTTTTCTTAACAATTTTTTTTTTACTTGCTAATGAAGCTGGCAGAAAATCTTTGGGAAAAAGCTCTGGTGAGTGCTGTCTATTTTCATTTCAACGATTGTTTACTCAAATAATTGGATTGTCATACTCAGTTGTCTTAATAATGTAGGAAATAAGAGATATTGCAGCCATGGAAGGGATAAAGGGAAAACACTTTTTTATTGAATCTGATATAAAAGGTCCAGCTCTTAAACTTGACAACACCGGAAAAGCAATATTGACGGTGAGTATCCAGGTCTTTCAAAAATGTGATTTTGGTGAAGTCAACTTTCTCTTGAATATTCTCAGCAATATCTAAACTGTTGTAGTTCAAGCACATTACCATTTCCATGTCACCTTTCCCCCCAACATATTGTGGGATATTTGAAGGAAAATCAAACGAGGCTCCCTTTCTCGTTGATAGGATAACCACTTAAGATTATCTTGAAAATAGGTACAAAAAAGAAGAACCTGACCATAACCGCGACCTCCATGTAGAATCAAAGTTATAACAGAAGAGTGACATAATCTATAACCTGTCGGTAGAATCAACACTAGTGTTTTTAATCCAAGAACAAAAGAAAAAATCTATCAACAGAAACACTCAAATTTCATTAGTCTTCAAACTCTGACAAGTAAACTCTCAGTTTAGTCCCTAAAGTATCACTCACTCTCTGCTATTGAGTCTCTAAACTATGAAAATCTATTAAGTAGTCCCTAAATTTTATCTCCTTCTATCAACCTAGTCCCTAAAATATGTTTAGTGAACACATTGATGGATGAAGATAATAAACTTCAGGGACTAATTAACATGTTTTTATAGTTTAGGAACAAGAGAGAGTGATACTTTAGAGACTAAATTGAGGAGTTATTCAAATCTGATTTGAGTTGTACAAGATTTCTTGTTTATAGGTTAAACTCACAATCCTAGATAGCCTAAAAAATAAGTCATGAAATACAAGAAATAAATTCTCTTCATGCATTTTACAAGGATAAGTGCATGTACATTTATACCTAGAAAATAAGCAAAACAACGAGAATAAATTTCCACTTGTCATTGTAAGAAAGACCAAATGCCACCTTAACTTCTTCCAATAGAATAATTAAAAATAAAAATTGGAAAAACTGTACAGTCTATGAATACTTTTTGATTGTGTGACTTGAGCATCTCCAAATTGATGTCTTCAAGTTTGGTTCACAGCATGTTCATCAAAATGTAAGAAAGTCATTTAATTTGGTGAAACCTCTAATGCATGTTGATCTTCTATCATTTGTGGAGCCTCTACTGTAAACATATGAGTACAAATGATTTACTTCTTTATTGCACCCTCACTACTTCTGAGTACAAATGATTTACTTCTTTATTCCACCCTCACCGAAAAAACTTATGAGCATGTCCTCTATGCCGTTCTGCAGGTTCTTCGTCACCTTGGTCGTATCAGTGAGACTCGTGTTGGACATCATCGTGTTATAGTCCTACAAAAGCCTCACTAAAAAAAGTTAAATTGATTTCACTATTTTACATAAATGGTGAAAATTATGGCGCGTCAATTTAATGTTGACCATTCGTATGTGTTGTAATACAACAGTTGTATGCTTTATTTCTTTTATTAAGTTTGCTGTCGCACTATACATTCTATATGGGCGTGCTTATGTGTGTGTACATCCCTTACATAATATGTATGCAGAGAAAGAAGTGTCATCTTGTAATAGAATTCTATCTCATTATCAGAAAAGGAATTCATTGTATTTCTCATTATTGAATGATGATTTACACTTTGTATATATATGGGTGAGACCTAGCTCCATCCCAGTAACTAATTGACTGATTCAATGTAACAAACTAACTATCCTTATTAACAAACTAACAAACTTAATTAACCAACTTAATGGAGTGTAAAAATACAGATATATCCTTCTACTAAATTACACTTATATCCTTCTACTAATTGTGTATTCTAATACCCCCCTTCAAGCTGGAGGGTGTATATTGATCACTCCAAGCTTGTCCAATAAAGTGGAGAAAATCTGAGGTTCAAGAGCCTTAGTTAAGATGTCAGCTAGTTGAGCAGATGAAGGAACAGGCAGCAAGTGAAAAAGGTGAGCTTGAAGCTTCTCTCTTACTACGTGGCAATCTATATCGATGTGTTTAGTACGCTCGTGGAAGCTGGAATTGGCAGCAATGTGCATTGCTGATTTACTGTCACAGTACAAGAGAGCAGGTGTGATGAATTGGAGAGATAGGTCCTGCAGAAGATAGGTTAGCCACTGCAACTCACAAACAGCAGCAGCCAACGCACGATATTCAGCTTCAGTGGAGGATCTGGAGACTGTTGACTGTTTCTTGGACTTCCATGAAATGAGAGATTCCCCAATGAAGACACAGAAACCAGTGACTGACCTTCTAGTAGTAATGCATGTGGCCCAGTCAGAGTCACTAAAACCCTTTAACTGTAATGTAGAAGATGCAGGGAAGTACAACCCTTGGCCAGGGGCCTTTTTAATGTATCTTAGAACACGATGAGCAGCCTTCAAATGCAAGACAGTGGGAGCAGCCATGTATTGGCTTAATTGTTGTACAGAGAAGCTAAGGTCAGGCCTAGTTGTGGTGAGATACAGAAGCTTACCAATCAACCTGCGATAGCTGGTAACATCAGTGGCTGCAGAGCCTTCTGCACTATCAAGATGATGTGATTTCACCATAGGTGTAGCAGCTGGTTTGCATCCTAAGAGTCCTGTTTCAGCAAGCAGATCCATTGCATATTTTTTTTGACAAATGGTGATCCCACTAGTGTTCCTTGCAACCTCAATCCCAAGGAAATATCTAAGAATTCCCAGATCCTTAATCTTAAAAGCATTATCTAATGCTTGCTTGACATGATTAATTTCATTAATATCAGGCCCAGTCAGAATTAAATCATCAACATAAATCAGCAAGGCAGTGATATTTTTATTAACAAGTTTTGTAAAGAGGGAATGATCAGATGGAGACTGTTTGTATCCCAATGTGGTCAAGAAGCTAGACAACTTGGCATACCATTGCCTGCTAGCTTGCTTTAAACCATAAATGGATTTAAGAAGTTTGCAAACCTGACCATTGTGAGCCTTGTTATATCCTTGAGGGACCTCCATATATACTTCCTCATCAAGATCTCCATGAAGGAAAGCATTATTCACATCTAGTTGTTGAAGGTGCCATGATTGACTAGCTGCAGTGGCAAGCAACAGCCTCACAGTTGTCATCTTTGCAACTGGTGAGAATGTATCTAGGTAGTCTATCCCTTCGGTTTGAGTGTATCCCTTGGCAACTAGTCTTGCCTTATATCTCTCCAATGACCCATCAGCTCTATATTTAGTTTTGTAGACCCATTTGCAACCTATGGTTCTCTTTCCAGTGGGTAGAAAAGTTAATTCCCAAGTGTTATTCTCCTCAAGTGCTGCCAATTCAGAGTTCATGGCTTGAATCCAATCCTTAGATTTAACAGCCTGTTTATATGTAGAAGGTTCATTGGTGGAGTCAATGGAAAGAGAAAAGCTTTTATATGAGTTCTTAAGCTTGTCATAGCCAAAAACAGAATTAATAGGATAAAGGCATTTCTGATTAGTTACATTTGCATTGCAAATGAAGTCACTGAATCTGATAGGTGGGCGAATTGTTCTACTAGGCTTGCTGGTGGCAATACAGTCTTGGTGGTCAGGAACTACAGCAGTAGGGAGGTCTGGTTCAATGTCAGATTCACTGTCAGTGGTAATATCAGGTGAAGAAGGGAGGAAAGTTTCTGGTGTTTGTATCTCAGTGATAGGGGAGCAGTGCTAGGCATGTGAGTCTCATTTGTGGGAAGATTTGGGTCAGTGGCAGTACTGTCACTGGCAGGGCCATCAGGGTCAAAAGTGATCAGGTCATAGGAGTTTAGAGTAGGTCTTGGTTGGCTTTTCTGCTGCTGGAAAGCAATGTAGGGGAAAGTATCTTCATAGAAGAGAACATTCCTTGACACAAGAATTTCTCTGCTCCTTAAGTCCATCACAATGTAGCCTTTTGTTCCTGGTTTATATCCAAGAAAGACACCCTTTTTGGCTCTTGGGTCTAACTTCCCTCTTCCTTGTAGGATAGTGGAAGCAAAGCTGAGACATCCAAACACTCTTAGATGTTGCAGATCAGGAACTTTGCTGTACAACATCTCATAGGGTGACTTGTTCTTCAATACTGCAGTGGGAAGTCTGTTTATCAAATGAACACTGTGGACAGCAGCATAAGACCAGAAAACCTTGGGCAAGTGAGATTGAAACATTAGAGCTCTTGTCATGTTGAGGATGTGTCTGTGCTTCCTTTCTGCCACAGCATTTTGCTGGGGAGTTTCAACACAGGTGGTTTGGTGGATGATGCCTTCTTGTTGATAGAACTCTGTCATCATGAACTCTCTCCCATTATCTGTTCTAATCCCTTTCACTGTGACTGCAAACTGATTCTGAACAAGCTTGATGAAGTTTTTGATCAAATCCCTTGTCTCAGACTTGTTTTTCATGAGAAACAGCCATGTGTGTCTAGTGTAGTCATCTACAACAGTAAGAAAATACAAATGGCCATGGACAGATGGAGTGGAAAAAGGTCCCCAAATGTCCATGTGGATTAGTTCAAAGGCATTTTCAGTCACAGAATCACTAACGAGGAAAGGGAGTTTGTGTTGTTTTGCAAAATGACATGAATCACAGATTTTATTAGCAACAAATTGTACATATGGAGATGAATTACAAACATTTTTAAGAACATTGGGAGAGGGGTGACCTAGTCTATGATGCCATAGAGAAAAATCTCTAGATATTGTATGATTACATTGATGATTGTCAAACAGATTCAAGTAAGAAAAGGAAATAGAGCTATTGTTTTCAATAAAAGCAGACCGGCATTTTGAATCTTGATCTAGAACATAAAGGGAGTGAAAGGCTCTAGCGTGCCCAATCGTCCTCAATGTAGGCTTTTCCTGTATAGTGCAATCATCATCATCAATTATTATTTTGCATTTTAGAAAGTGAGATAACTTGTATCCAGATATCAAGTTGAAACCAAATTCAGGAACATACAAAACATTATGCAATATTAAATCAGAATTGAACATGATAGTGCCTGCAAATTTGGCATAGGTCTTCGTTCCATTGGGCATCCTAATGCTAACAGGTTTAATTTCATGATATGAATAGTATAGAGACAGGTTATTGCAAATATGATCAGTGGCTCCTGTATCAACTATCCATATAGTGTAAGTTATATTACCTGATGCATCTTGAGTCATATTAGATGCAATGATGTGATGTGTTTGACTGACTCCTCCCTCACCATTCTTGCTCAAGATTGCCATGAGTTTCTGATACATCTCTGGTGTTATGCTCACTGATGACTCATTGGTATGGTTGGGAACAGTCTCCTCTTGATTGTTGTTGGCATCACTAGCAACATTGTTGGCAGCATTCTCCTTATCACGAAACTTGAATCCAGGAGGGAAGCCGTGTTTGAAGTAGCAGACCTCCACAGTGTGACCTTGTTTACCACAATGACTGCATACCTTTCCAGAGTTGTTCCCTTGAGTTCTTCCTGGGAATTTTCCACGTCCTCTACCACGTGAACCTCCATTCCCCCTTCCTTGAAGCCCTTGATTGGAAGCGATGTTAGCAACCAATGTGGTCTTGGAAGCTTCACTGATGGCACTTCCATTCAATTGCCTTTCTTGCTGTAGAGTTAAAGAAAATACCTTGTTGATTCCGGGAAGGGGCTCCATCATCATGATTTGAGTCCTCACGGTATTGTATTGATCATTCAATCCTTTCAGGTAGCATATGACGTACTCTGCTTCACGTTGTTTCTTGATGTTGTCATCCAGTAATCCACATACGCAGGCATTGATAGGCCTCAATGTCTCAAGATCTTCCCAAATTACCTTAAGATCTGTGTAATAGTTGCTGATGCTTCTCTCGCCTTGTTTGATTGAATGGATTTCTTGCATTAGGTCAGACATGCGAAACGCATCCCCTTTGGAGAAGCGAGTCTTCAATTCATTCCATAGATCGTGAGCATTCTCAACGTTCTCAACGCTTTGTGCTATTTCCGGTGCCAGCGAAGCCGCTACCCAAGAAACCACCGTACCGTTGCAGCGCTCCCACGCCTCGTACAAGTCGTCGTCTTCCGCTGGAGCGCTAATCTTGCCGTTGATGAATTTGATCTTATTCTTTGTGAGAAGAGCCCTCTTCATCTTCTTGCTCCAAGTGTCGTAGTTATTGCCGTTCATTGGAGGCGCAACAAGCACCGCGCCTGGGTTCTCCGCAGGATGAAGGTAGTAAGGGCTTGTGAGGGACGAAGCAGGGTTCTTGTTCTGATCGTTGTTCAGATTGTCATCTTTCCTCGCTCGCGGTGATGATTCTGATTCGTGATCTTCCGCCATCGTTGGGATGACCTCCGCCATTGACGAATGTTGTTTTTCTTGAGTGGAAGAGAGATTGGGCGCGCAGAGCAGAATTATTCTGCTTTGATACCATAATAGAATTCTATCTCATTATCAGAAAAGGAATTCATTGTATTTCTCATTATTGAATGATGATTTACACTTTGTATATATATGGGTGAGACCTAGCTCCATCCCAGTAACTAATTGACTGATCCAATGTAACAAACTAACTATCCTTATTAACAAACTAACAAACTTAATTAACCAACTTAATGGAGTGTAAAAATACAGATATATCCTTCTACTAAATTACACTTATATCCTTCTACTAATTGTGTATTCTAATATCTTGATCTAGATTCATCTAGTCTAGTAATCTACATATTCAACTCACTGCAACTTGAGTTGTAGACGGATACAGTTGTGATCTTCAGTTGATGATTTTGTGATGCTTTGTAGTACGTCCATTGTTTTATGAATTTGAACATAATTAATTCCTTGAATGGAGAATGTTGATGTAACAGGAAGGCATAATCACAGATTTATAGTTTACTGAATAACCTACATCTATAAGTATGATTATCAAATTCGTGGTCTATTGGAAGAGATCAGTATTAAACATGCTACCGGTGATCTTCTCAAATACATAGCTGATGGAGCAAGTCACTTAAGAGGCTTACAACTTGAACAATGCTATTGTATTTTGGTTAAAGGAATGAGTGAAGTTTCAAAGAAGCTTTCTCTTAAATTTATTGGCCTCTGTTATCCTCTTTTGAAACTACCTGTATTTAGCAGGCCATGTGGAAATCTATTATCCAACAGTGAGTAAGGCATAAAACAAGTTTTAGTTGAAGATTGAGAAAGCATTTAATTAGGTTTTTTTTCGAGTATATTTGGCCTAAGGCTTTTTTGCTTTATAATAACTAATGATAAATAATCTTTATTTACTATCTACTATATCTATAATCAAACAATCCACTAGCAAAAACTCAAATCTACACATTCCTCATATTTTGACACATCATTAGTGTTTAGGGTAAATTGGTAAAAGAATCACAAAAAGACAAAATAATCACTTTTTCATTTTTTTTCATTCTCTTTTTCAGTTGGTGAGCTAAGGGATGTCGAAGGAGTGTATCAAATGAATGCAAGAAGGAGGTCCCGGGTTCAACTCCCGGAAACTAACATTCCCCCACCCCACTAACATTGTTTATTAAAAAAAAAACTTTTTCACATTTTTCTCTCTCCTTCATTTTTTCTAGGCTTAAATATGTTTTTACCCTCTGTAAATATGGAGTGTTTTGCTTTTACACCCTACAATTTTTTTTTTAAAAAACTCCCTACAAATATTTTTTGTTTGGTATCAGTCCTTCTGTTAAATCTCTGTTAGTGATTTGCTGAGATGTCTAACATAATTGTCTTTTGGCTTGCCATGTCATTACTTTTAATTTTCTTTTAATTTTTAAAATAGTGACATGGATGAATTAATGAAATCCCAAATTAATTAGGGTTTCTCACTCTGTAACTGGTTTCTTTCTCTCACCACTCTCTCTCTCTCTCTCTCTCTCTCTCTGCAAATGGGGTATGAATAGAACAACAAGAGAGGAAGCTCCTAGTGGTTCTAATATGGCGATTCGGAGTGACTGCACCACAGATAGAGGGAGGGGAAGGGGTGGAACTCTGGGCATGGTGGTGTGAGGGTGCTCGGAATAGCACTGGGCGGTGGTTCTGGTTCGCGGGGATAAAACAAACACGGGAAGGGAGAACTCCAGTGTGGCTCCGTTGCGTTGGCGGCGTGAGATATGATTTCTGGGTATGTTCGGGCAAATCTAGTTGTGGTTGTTGGTATTGTTTGTGTTGTTGATGGGATTTTTCTTCTTAGTTGTGTTGTGTTTGTTTTCCATTCCTGCAACAATCTGAGAGAAAGAGAGATATGCAACGGTGCTCAACATTTGAGACAAGGGGTAAATTGGATTGGAAATAGGATGAAGGAGGAAACACAAAATTAAAAAAAATGAAGAAATATTGGGTCTTGAATGCAGACTGAGAGGAATAAGCAGAGATGGGAGGGTGGAGACAAGCGTGGTGCTCATGGGGTGGTGGTGGTTCTGTGAGAGAGAGTGAGAGACGAAGTAGATGGGAACAAATGAAGAAGAAAGAGGAATTAGGGTTTTAATTTTGTAAGACTCATTAATGACATGACATATATACAGTCAGCAATTAAAATAAAAGAAAACGAAAAATAAATGCCAAATCATACATCTGTGTGACACGTAGGCTTTTTTTGTAACGACCAAGTAACAGAAGGACTAACATCAAAAAAGTGTCTTTTGCAGGGAGTTTTTTAAAAAAAAAATTGCAGGGGGTAAAAGCAAAACACCCTATATTTACAGGGTGTAAAAACATATTTAAGCCTTTTTTCTATTTACTATAATTTTGAATATTTTCAAATTCTACTATAATAATCTAACTACTATCTACTATCTATCATATATCTATATCTATATCTATATATCTATATATCTATATACATATAACTAACTAGCAAAATCTCAAATTTACCCATTCTTCAAATTTTGACACATCATCAATGTTTAGGTAGTTTATATACGCATAATCAAACAACCCACTAGTAACAATCCAAATCTACCCATTCCTCAAATTTTGACACATCATCAATGTTTAGGGTAAATTGGTAAAAGACTCACAAAAAGAAAAAATAATCACTTTTTCTAAGATTTTTCATTTTTTTCACCCTCTCTGACATTTTTTTTTAAATCTTTCTCACATTTTTCTCTCTCATTCATTTTTTCTGTTTACTATAATTTTGAAATTTTTTAAATTCTACTATTATAAATATAATCTACTATTTACTATCTACTTTAAATAAATATAATCGCTTTTTCTAACATACAAAAAGACAAAATAATCACTTTTTCTAACAATTTTCATTTTTTTCACTCTCACATTTTTCTCTATCTCCTTCATTTTTTCTGTTTACTATAATTTTGAAATTTTTTAAAATCTACTATTATAAATCAAATGAAGTGCAACCAAATTTACCTTTTTAGTGCAAACATACACACGACACATGTCCATTTTAAAGGAAATTTAGGTAATTGGAAAAAAATAAATGTAAATCCATTATAAAATTGCGGGCTTAACACTGACGCGCGCTGATAAATTATTTGTTTGTTTTTTAGTTTCAAAAACAAATTAATTGATTTTTTTTAACTATTTAGTAAAATCTACAAAAGGGGCAACATGAGAGGCAAACATGAGAGGCAAGAGGCAACAGGAGAGGCAATGGACAACTGCAACAAGAGCGACAACGAGATTGACAATTGGAGAGGCAACGGAGAGCGGCAACGGGGAGCGGCAATGGGAGAGGCAATGAGGGAGGCAACGATATGCGGCAACGGAAGTGATAACAAGAGATTGACAACGAGATCGACAACAGGAGAGGCAACGGACAGCGGCAACAGGGAGCGGCAACGGGAGCGGCAACATGGGTGTATATCTTATATTAGATCTCATTTTCTTTTTTAAGTTTTTTACTCCATTGTTAAGATTAGAAGAAGATACTCGTTTTTTTTTTAACTTTTTGCAACACAAGTTTTTTAACCAAGTTGAAATATAGTCTTTTTATCGTGTAAAGTACTGCTTTGTGATAAAACATTGGTAACCAGGCCACCTATCATCTGACATGTCTTATTGTAAAGCCTAGCTGTTTCAAACGTTTTTGTGAAATTATCAAAAACCGGCTTGCCTAAAAAGCCTATTTGCATTAAGACCTTTTTTTTTCTTTTTCGATAAGCTGCATTAAGACCTTTAATTAGCCAGAGTATTCAAAAGGGATTATGTGCTTAACTAGATCCTGGTTTCTCAAACTGATATCAAGGCCAATGGTTTACAAATGTCAAAATTCTTCTAGAGTGCCCTGCTCAAAATTAATGGAATTCGGTTTTTATTTTGTTCTACTTTTTTTGTTAGTAACAATTTGTGTTCTTCCACCATGTTGTACCTGTAATTCCAATTGGGGAATTGGGGGTGCTCAATTAATATCCCTATTTATTCGTTGGGGTGAATCATGTTATCAAGGTTCTATTTAATTTTCAGGTTTGGGTCTTGGTAGGATTATACTATTTCACAACAACCCATTACATCTAATCCACCCCTAACAGTGATTTTACCTTAAACCTTTAGTATTTGTAGTAATAGATTAAAAGCTTTGACCATTTTTTGTGAGTTCATCCTATAGTTTTCATGGTGTATATGTGAGCCTATTACACTTTTTCATTGCTATTAAAAAAACTAGGGCAAAAATAACTAGTTTTTTTTTATAAAAGGAAACTCATTGCATTTCATTAATAATCAAAGTTGGGATACAAGTAGGAATGTCTTGTATCTCTATGTTGGGTAATTAATGCCCTTGTAGCTTAAAATCAGTTTGCTTTTATTAAGGGTAGACACCTAGAAGATGATGTGGTGGTTGTGAACGAAGTGGTGGACAACGCCAAGAAAACTGGTAAAGAGTGTATGATTTTTAAGGTGGATTTTGAGAAGGCATATGGCTCGATAGATTGGGGACTTTTAGACTATATGTTTGGCAGATTCATTTTCTGTGAAAAATGGAGGTCTTGGATCAGAGCTTGCATTTTCTCGGGGAGGCTTTCGGTTTTGGTTAACGGCTCCCCGACGGAGGAAGTTAATATTAGTAGAGAGCTCAAACAAGGGGATTCCCTTACTCCTCTCCTCTTCCTCATGGTTGCCGAGGGCCTTGGTGGACTCTTGGGAATGGCAGTATCACAAAATTCCTTTAGAGGTTTTAAGGTAGGAAACCTTGCACTTGTTATCTCCCACCTACAATATGTAGATGATATTGTGTTGATTGGGGAGCCCTCGGTTGAAAACTTGTGGACTTTAAAGTCGGTCTTGAGATCTTTTGAGTTAGTCTCGGGGCTCAAGGTAAACTTGTGGAAGAGTTGCCTAATGAGTGTTAATGTTCGGGATTCCTTTGTCTCAATGGCTACAACTTTCCTTCATTGTAGAATCAGATCTGTCCTGTTTAAGTATCTCGGCCTACCAGTGGGGGCGAGCCCAAGGCGTCTTAGTACTTGGTAGCCTGTAATTGAAACAATTTCGAGGCGTCTTAAGGGTTGGGGTAACAAGTATGTGAGATTTGGGGGGGACCAATTGTCCTTATAAACTCGGTGCTCAACAATATCCTTATCATTTTCCTATCTTTCCTTAAGATGCTAGTGAAGGTGTGAAAATTGCTTGTCCGTATTCAGAGGGAGTTTCTTTGGGGAGGGAATAGGCCGGGGAAAAAAATATCGTGGGTAAAGTGATCCATTGTTTATAAATCTAAGTCTGATGGGGGGTTTAGGTGTGAAAGACCCGCGCCTTTTGAATCTCAGCCTTATAGGTAAGTGGCGCTGGAGGCTTCCGTGTGGATGGAAGTTCTTAAAGCCAAGTACGACGAGATTGTAGTGGGGAATTTCAATCTCTAAGCTTAGGCACCCTTACTTCTCCTCTCTCTGGTGGAAGAACATTTGTAGGTTGAGGGGCGTGGGCCTGGATATCTTGGAAGATTGGTTTTTTGATCCAGTAACCAAAAATGTTGGGAATGGAACCTTAGTTCGTTTTTGGTACGACATGTGGCTTGGTAATTGCCCCCTTAAGGCCATCTTCCCAAGGCTTTTCTCTATCTCAAATCTCAATATGGAAAAGTTATTGACCTGGGGGTGTGGGGAACCTAGTCTTGGGAGTGGATTTTCCCTTGGAGGAGGAAATTTCTTTGTTTGGGAGGAGCGGATTTTGACTGACTTGTTGTCTCTCCTAGCTTCGGTCCACATCTCCCATGAAGAAGATAGGTGGGCTTGGGAGGGATCTAATGAGGGTGTTAATTCGGTCAAATCGACATACGCTCTTCTGTCTCAGCTCTCCCTTCCAACTGCTTCGTGGCTACCCCTTGAGTTACATGTTCTAGACAATCAGTGGAAGAGTGTTGCTCTGACTAAGGTAGTTGCTTTCGCATGGCGCCTTCTCCTGAATCGGCTACGGTCTCGTGCGAACTTATTCCGGAGGGGTGTTATAACCAAATTAAATTCTATCGTCTGTGTCCTTTGTAATTCTCATTAGGAGTCAGAGAGAAATTTATTTCTCAGGTGTGATTCTTCGATTCGCCTATGGTATATGGTGTTTAAGTGGCAAGGTGTGATGGTTGTTCTCCCTCTCGATCTACGCACACACACTAGTGGAAATTTGACATTAAAAAGCACCATTTAGCATCGGTTATTTGAATAACCGATGCTAAATCTGTAATCGGTGGCATTTTTGAAATTAGGAGCAAACGTTTTAGTTCACGTTAGACCTTTAACATCGGTTGTTGTAACAGCCGATGTTAAATGTTCTTGAGTTGGACATTTAACATCGGTTGTTTGTAATAACCAATGTTAAATGTCCAACTCAGGAACATTTAGCATCAGCTGTTACAAACGACCGATTCTAAATGTATAAACCCTCTTTTTTCTATTTCCCAATCGTTCGCACAACCCACAGTCTATCTCACTCTTCTTCCTCGCGAGGCTACGAAACAATCTTCTCACTCTCGTCTCTGAACCTCAACTCTCAGATTTAGTTCTCAGCTCTCTTTCTTAACTCTCAACTCTCGTTCTCAGCTCTCTTTCACCCTGAACATCTCGCTCTCTAGCTCACTCTCTGTTTTCCTTGCTCTCAGAACTCTCTCACCCAACCTTTCTCTCTTAGTCGTCGTCTCTCGAACTCTTTCTCTTCTCCAACAAAAACCCTAAATTGATTTGAAGAACAGCAGGAGCGCACACGACAAACACAACACACTGAGAAAGTGAAGAATACTAAAACGAAGAAACCCTAAATCGATTTGTAGAACAGCAGGTTTTCAGAACAACTTCTTCCCTTATTCTCTTCATTTTCGTTTTCGTTTTCTTGTTTAACAGTGTTCTCTTTTGCTTTTTGTTTCCGTTTTCTTGTTTTCACGAGAGTCAGATGCAACCACCACGAGCAAGACACCAGGGAAGGGAAGCAAGCGAGAGGAGGAAGAATGCACGGAGTCAGTTACCAGATCATGTCAGAGTTAATGAGATCAGCACAAATGATGATTGGTTTCGTGATATTGGCCCCACTGCAAGTTTCTCTCCTAGTTTTTGAGGTTTTTGAACATGCAGATTGTGGTTTTTGTTGTTCATATGTTTTTTTCCTTCTCAATTTTATTGTTTGTTTTTATTTAACAGTTTGTTGTGAGAAGAAAAAGTGTGAAATCTGATGATGCAGAGGATCATCGGATTGCAGGAATTGATTGGACTTTTAAAAGCTGGGGAGGTAAGCACAAGGAGTTTTGATATTTTGATCATTTTATTTAAAGGGTGATTGTTAGGAATAGGATGGATAATTTGAGGAATGATTAGAGGAAACCAATGTGATTCAATTGATTCTGTATGTCTTGATTATTGGATCTTCAACTAATGGATATTTATAAAATGTTTAGGTCTAGAGGATGGATGTTACAGCGATTGGAGCCTTGATTCCCTTGTTGCTAAGAAGGTTAGGGTGGTTAAAAATCTATTTATTTGGTCATGTTTTAGCTGTCTTAATAACTTATCTGATTTTGTTATTACCATTTCGCTAGATTTAGGAAGTGGATAGGATTCCTAGATTTTCACATTCATTGGTGCTTGAAGGTGGGAGCATCCATGTGGGTGGAGAATGTAATATTTATGCAGCGATTTGTTGGTATGTTAACTTGAGGGTATTTATTTTTTTGGTTTGTGGAAATAGTCATACATGCAAACTACATGCTAGTTCTTAACATTAAACATCTCCACTCTCCAATTAAATGCAGTGCCAAATAGATTAATTCACAAACACGAGGATAAGTAGTAGGTAGGCAAGATAATTTTTATTTTTTATATACATGAATGTGGTTTTGTTTACCGCCCTAAACATGGATCTGCTGACTGAATTGCTTATGAAATTTCTATGTTTTGTTGTTTACTTCAGCAATTTTTTCTTCTTTCAGGAATGTCTTACCACTGAGGAGTGTCTCTTGAATAAGAACAGGAACCCACACTTAAGGCATATCTTGGAGTCGTATCTGGGAGTCTAGTCTCTTGAATAAGAACAGGAACCCACACTTAAGGCATATCTTGGAGTCGTATCTGAGAGTCTAGTTTGATGTGTTATATATATATATATATATATATATATATATATATATATATATATATATATATATATATATATACTGGTTGAATAACAACATATTCTAGTATAAAACCATCCTAGTTTCTTATTTAATACTTGCTGCATTGAGTGACTGAGAGGATGGAAGAAGTTTTTTTTAGGAGCATATAACTGCTTAAGGTGCATGTCCATGTGATTTCATTTTATACACGTTTTTTTTAGATAAGTTCATTTTATACAAGTGTATGTGTGCGTATTCTGGTGGTGTGTTATCTCATACTTTTTCATCACTTTCAACTTTGTTGTGTTGCAATTTTTGCAAACTTTCTAGTCAACGCTCATTAGATTGCCCATTTTGCCTATAGAAAGTTTCAAATCGTACCCTCTATATTTACACACTTTGTAGTATAGTCTTGTAGAGAAATATGACTCATGAGTTTCCAGAAACATATAATGACCTTGGAAATGTCAATTCCAAACTCACGCAACATTCTCTAGGCATTCATAGTGTGATTAATATTTTCCTTACAAATTACTTGATGATAATTATATTGTTTTGTTTTCTTGTAGGACTCGAGCAGCTCCACTTTCCATTTATAAAGATTCAAGTGCCACTGGTGAGACCCGGCCACATCAGCCAGTGTTGGAGAAATTTTCAAAATATATATTTGGAAAGTTGTAATGATTAAATACAAATACTTTGTATACTTCATACAAAGGCATGTGATGGCTCGGTGGTTAATATTTTTTGGAACGAGTGAAGGGCCACAAGTTCAAATCTCTGTTTTAACGTTTTTGGCTTATTTTTCGGCATTATCTATAAATGTGCGAAAATCAAAACCGTAAAATGAAAATAAAAGGGTGTGAAATGGCACCTGGTGGGATGGAACTTGTGGCCGCTGATTGGCCAGGCGCAAGGCGCAACCAATAGAGCAACACATCACTTCATTTGTTCTTGTACACCAATCAGTACATAATGGTTTCCACTTATAGAGACTCTTTGAAGAGTTGTTTCCCTTCACCATGTGACATTAGTTTCTCTATAAATAGAGACACTTTTGGGCAGATAATATACACAATACGAAAAATACGAAATTCATGCTTTCATGAACCAAAATTATGCTGAAATTATATCCAAGTCATTTCTTCTTTTCTCTAGTGCAGAGAGTAATTGAGGAAACTTTGTTCCGTAAACTACCATTGATCGATATGCTTGGTGTGGGTATGCAGACCATATCAAGGAACTCCATTGTATCCTAAAGGGGATTCCCTGATCATCCTATTGCATCCAATCTAGAGTGATTGGTGGGGGCGAATCGAACCTAAAGCTTAGTGTCATACACGCCTTGGAGTCTAGTGCAATGATGAATTTAATTACTTTCTCCTTGTTATTTATCTTACATGTCATTCACAATTATTGTTACTAATGATCTTCTATGCTTTATTGTTCTTCTTAGTTGCAGCATTAATCCCACCAACAAATTGTTCTCACAATCTTTAGGTTCGATTATGCATTTGTGTTGAATGATGGCTGCAAGTTTGAAAGAAGAATTTTCCAAAATACATGATTCATATATATTGAAGTTGAAGATGATTAATGGTAACAACTTTCTACTATGGTGAAAGGTACACAGTTACTTTATATAAATATACATGATATGTTTGATGAATATCTAAATTTATAAACACATGTATAGATGAATTTTAATTCAAGTTTATTCATGAAGATGGTTTGTTTAAACTAATGAAAATGATTTCTGTTTTAGAAATAATTTTCATGAATGTGGAAATCTAAACCATGTGTGGAAAAATTGTGAAGACAAACTTAATTATGTTTTAAAACTTTGTTTGATATATGATTACATGTTGCTTTATTTTAATCTATAAAATAGTTCATATGAATTATCATAAATATCAAACGGCCGGTTTAATGATATTGTAGTTTTGTGTATGAAATTAATAAATTTAGAATACATGATCTCATATTATATGTGCATGATAATATGAAAGTAATTGTTAATTTCTGGCCTATATTGATATTGAAAATGATTTGGGTAAGTTTTAAATTATTATAAGTTGACAAATGTTCATGGAGGAAAGTGGTATAAAATATTAATGATTTTGGTTCATTGTTTATTTTATATTGTGAGTATTATTTTGTTTTAGCATAAAACATGAATATACATGAAACTAGAATTTGACACTTAGAAGTTATGGTACATGTATTAGTTATGTGATAGCTAATATGGAAATGTTCTTTTTCATAAAACATAAATAAATTCTAAAGTGTTTGATTTAATTTTATATGGAGTATATGACTTATATGTTTGGACCCACCTTATGAAATTAAAGGTTGATTATGACAAATCTTTATGATCATGGTTGTTGTTGATTTATATATTTAATGCATTGAATGTACAGTTTCTTTAATATATTCAAGTGGACGTAGAACTTCAAGTTGAGGTGGTAATTAAACATTTAATAACAAAGGAAGAATGACATAAAGTCTGTGTATATGACACAATGAATGACAAAAGTGTCATGGTGATAGTTAGTTTAGACTATCAAGAATATATAAAAGTCATAACTATGTGATTGATTGAATATTCAAAGTTTATTAAAGTTGGAATAAAGTTTGCAATTCTTTGACGAAAGAGTTGACAATGATATGAAGTTGAAGACATCATTGGGGATGTGATACAAGCCCATATCTAATTGATCACCAATAGTGAAAACCCAACTCACACTTGAGCAATATCAAGTCTTGAGTTCAATGGAGAAAGTACACTATAAGAGTGATTGAAGTACTTGCCAATAGATACATCCCAAGAGGTAAAAGTACTTGGACCATAAGAATAAAAGTGGTAGGATGAGGTTTTCCTCTTAATGGACATATAGCATATATTTGCTGAGGTGCATAATTATGAGTGCATTTATGATATAGTCTACCTATATGAGAATGAAGTGGGGCCGCTTCATAGAGTTCAAGGGCTTGGCTCTTAAATTCTCATGAAAAGGATATGAGACACAAGACCTTAACAAATGTGTCAATTTTATAATTCGATCAATGGTACCGAGATTTCATGTGTGAGTTATGCACACTTTTTCTAATGAATAATTGGTTCAAAGCTTGTCTACCAATCTATTCAGGGATGAGTGAAAACTTAACTTACTAAGTAATGGTTCAAATCGCAAGATACCATTATCTGAAACCATGATATTTCCGAAATAATGGATTTAGATATATTTTGAAAATGGTGGGGGATTGTTGGAGAAATTTCCAAAATATATATTTGGAAAGTTGTAATGATTAAATACAAATACTTTGTATACTTCATACAAAGGCATGTGATGGCTCGGTGGTTAATATTTTTTGGAACGAGTGAAGGGTCACAAGTTCAAATCTCTGTTTTAACGTTTTTGGCTTATTTTTCGGCATTATCTATAAATGTGCGAAAATCAAAACCGTAAAATGAAAATAAAAGGGTGTGAAATGGCACCTGGTGGGATGGAACTTGTGGCCGCTGATTGGCTAGGCGCAAGGCGCAACCAACAGAGGAACACATCACTTCATTTGTTCTTGTACACCAATCAGTACATAATGGTTTCCACTTATAGAGACTCTTTGAAGAGTTGTTTCCCTTCACCATGTGACATTAGTTTCTCTATAAATAGAGACACTTTTGGGCAGATAATATACACAATACGAAAAATACGAAATTCATGCTTTCATGAACCAAAATTATGCCGAAATTATATCCAAGTCATTTCTTCTTTTCTCTAGTGCACGAGAGTAATTGAGGAAACTTTGTTCCGTAAACTACCATTGATCGATATGCTTGGTGTGGGTATGCAGACCATATCAATGAACTCCATTGGATCCTAAAGGGGATTCGCTGATCATCCTATTGCTTCCAATCTAGAGTGATTGGTGGGGGCGAATCGAACCTAAAGCTTAGTGTCATACACGCCTTGGAGTCTAGTGCAATGATGAATTTAATTACTTTCTCCTTGTTATTTATCTTACATGTCATTCACAATTATTGTTACTAATAATCTTCTATGCTTTATTGTTCTTCTTAGTTGCAGCATTATTCCCACCAACAAATTGTTCTCACAGCCAGAACTGTCACACTCTTGGCACACACTTGGAGTCAGTAAGAACCAAATTGGGGACGAACTTAAGGCATATCATTGAGTCAGAAACATTATATTTATCAAGCATGATAACTGAAATCTTGCTGCTCTCTTGTGTTGAGTGTTGAGTGCCCCTACTGTCAAGAGATTAACTTCCATGCTTTTGACTATGCTATCACCATGTAAATAAAAGGCTCCAAATCTTACTTAATCAGTCCATATTGATTAGCATAGACCTATCCACATTCTTGAAAATGACTGTGCCAATGCCAATCTCCATACATTTAAATAATTTTTCTAAGCTGGGATATTAGACACTTCCATTGAGATGATCTGGAATAACTGTGATGCATATTGCATATTTTAGGTTCAAGGTGGTATTCTAATTAGGAAGTATGTTGTTTTATATACAGGAGATGATGATACAAATGGTCATATTGATAACATGTGCTGTTTTGTGAGGCCTGGTGTGGTTTTGCTGGTTTGGACTGATGATAAAACTGATCCTCAGTATTCTTAAGTTAAACCTTCATTATGCACAAACATATTTTCAGATGTCATCAAGCCAATGAGAGTTTTGCTAACCCAAACCACTGAACCAGCTTCTTTAGCAGCTGTTTCATTGTAAGCTGTAAGCAGAAGAGATTTTTCTAGGGGAAAGTGGCAGACAAGGCAAACTTGGATGGAGATATTGTTTCAAGATCAACAAGTCATCAACCAGTTCCAGGTCCTGAAAATATGGCCGAGGATTCCAAGAAGAACAAGGTGAAGGACCAAAGCAACAAAACAGTACCCTTTTCCATGCTTTTCTCATTTGCAGACTCTTGGGATTATCTGCTGATGTTTGTGCCTCTTGCTACTTCATTGTTTTTTTTTTGACAATTACTTCATTATTGTTAGCCTTTTTAATGGATGGTAGACCTTTTTAGTAACATTTGTGGAATTTTGTGTAAGAAATTTGTAGAACTTAGAAGATTAATGACTTGTATTGTATGACATTAAATTTCAATAGAATTTGAAGTATTTTTATTAATTTATTATGAGTTGCTCTCTGGAAATAATTTTGTATATTAGGATTTTATAAATTGGTCAATTGATATCTATTAATAGTGCCAATTATTTTTTTTTAAAAAAAGACTTTTAGCATCAGTTGTTTCAAATAACCGATGCTAAAAGACATTTCCAGGACATTTAACATCAGTTGTTTCAAATAACCGATGCTAAAAGTCATTTCCAGGACATTTAACATCAATTGTTTCAATAACCGATGCTAAATGTCATTTTTCAAGACATTTAGCATCGGTTGTTTCAAATAACCGATGCTAAATGTCATTTTCAGACATCAAAAACAGTGATGAAATGGACATTTTGCATTGGCTATTTAAACACCCGATGCTAAAAGTAACATTTAGCATCGCGACATTTAGCATCGGCAAATAACCGATGATAAATGTCTTTTCTGCACTAGTGACACTCTCTTCTTAATCCTTTTTAGTGGTGATCTTCCTACTCGGAATAGGAAGAGTGTGATCATGATTTTACATGCAGTTCTTTGAGAAATTTGGGAAACCCGTGATGGGATTATCTTCTCTGGAAAATCATTGATCTCTCCGAGACCTTATTTGCGATTAAGCACTTCTCCTAGAAGTGGTTTTTGGCTATGACGAAGTCTGGACATAATTTGTTCTATGAATGGTGTGTGGACCCTTTAGAGTGTATCTCTAGGTTCTAGGAGCAACTTTTGATCTTTGCATTGTACATATACAAAATGATAAAGAATGGCATAAAGGGATAATCCATTAAGTATGACCAATACATTCATCGAATAAAATGAATTTTTTACTGACTATTATATTTTTTTTTCTTTCAAAACTGACTATGATATTTAAATGTTGTAAAAAATGATTACATTTTAAAACTGGCTACTGTGAAAGTTAATAATGAGAATAATAATGTTGCCAATAATCCTACCAATAATGATGCCTCGGCCTCTAAGATAATTACTGCACACAGGGAAAATTCTTTTCCTTCTCCTGATATAAATGATGCCTCGGCCAATAAAGCCAATACTATTTTTAGTAATACAAATGATACATTTGTGTACTCAACCTGATGAAACTGTAGATACATGTAGCAGAGTTAACCTAATAATGCCTCGAATGTTGCTGTTGACGAAAAATTGAGTCAACCCGATGAAACTGTACGCTACTAGAAAATTTAGTTTTAGAGATGGATTTTTGAGAGAGACATTCGTCAACTTTTTTCTGGTACATGGTTGTGACAAAGTTAGTGACGGGAAATATTCCTCTTTCAAATTTTTGTCACAAAATCTCTCACAAAATGACTAAAGTATGGTTAGAGACGAATTTTTAAAGAGAGAACGTGTGCCTCACTAAAATAGGTAGTCACTAAATCCCTCACTAATATATCGCTAAATCCCTCACAAAATCATTTTCAGCAAAAAAAATTCCCACACTTGTTTGTTTTCTCCCTCCAAAAACAAATCCCTAATTTTTTGAAAACCATATTCTCTCTCTCCCCAGGTCCACTATTTTCTCCAGAGCACAACAAAACACTTTCAGCTATCGTTCTTCCACTCTAACCCTTAACATCTCTGGATATTCAAAGAGCACACACGATATCTCTTGCTCTAGGTTCATCTTACTCTCGTCCACCAACGTCGCGTTTCTTCACAACTCTAAGAGAGGTGAGTATTTACTATTCCTTACTCCCAAAACGCTTTCCTTATCTACCCAAACCCATTCCTTTTTTCTCAAATCCCTCAAAATCGTTTCCTTCAAAATTTGCGATCCCTCCCAAATTCCTTTCCTTTTCTCCCAAATCCATCAAAATCTCTGCGAGGAGTTCAAGCGCAAGCAACCTCTGCACAAGCATGCTAGGTCACCCATCCATGTCTCATGAATCAACAACCACTATTGCAGTTATTTCCTTCCCTTTACTCCTTTTTCTCCCAAGTTCTCATCTAATCAAATCTCATTATTATGTATAATTATTATGATTGTTCTTTTCATTATCTTCTAGCGTTTTTTTAGGGTTTTTGTTAACATTGCAATTGTTGAGGTTAATATTATGTGGGTTTCATTAAGTTGCAATTTTCGTGGCAGTAATCATACATTTTTTGGTTTGATTTGGGTTTTCTAGTTCTATAACAGATAGCATGTTAATAGCTTTGTTCCCTTAACTTGGACTTGGTTTGTTCCATGATTTTCTTGAAGGCTTGAAGTGGTGGAGACCGAGAGAACATATTAAAAGAGTGTCTATTTTTTTGCATAGGAGTTTATCTGTTTATACGTGTATTGTGTGATTATGGTTATTGGAATTGCTATTTTGTAAAGTGTTATAATTTCATACTGCATTTTCCTATTGATGCTAAAAAGTTCCATGTTTTATGCTTATTCGAGTTTTCTGCTGGTGTATAGCTGTGATTTCTCCTAAATAATTGTATATTAATTACTATGTATTGAAAACGTATGTAGGGGCCTCTCCTTCAACAACATGAGTGGTTCCTCACAAAGACTTTGGTAAGTATGACAAAACCACATGAGATGTCTAAAGTTCCAATCTCCTTCAAATGCTAGTATGTTTCTTTATTTGTACCATTTGATTTCCATAGTAGATTAGTTCCTTATTAAAATTGCTGAGGTGATGAGATGCTATTCAGATCAATATTTTGTGTCTTGTTACTTTAACTTGTTTAAGATAATGCAAACAAACCAAACTAATGTCTGCATAATCTAGTAAAACTGCTGAACCTTTGTTTTGTTTTCTGAAAAATAGGTTGGGAAGTTTCTGCAGCTAATAGCAACATTTATTGGGGGGATTTGTGATAGCATTTATCAAAGGGTGGCTTCCAACCGTTGTCATGTTGTCCACGCTTCCTCTTCGTGTTGTGTCCGGTGCTGCCATGGCCTTCATCATTGGCCAAGAGCCGGTTTGGTTTGCATCTAGCATTAAGGATAACATTTCTTATGGAAAGGAAGGAGCAACAATTGAAGAAATACGATTTGCGTATGAACTTGCAAATGCTGCTAAGCTCATTGATAAACTTCCATGGGTTTTAGCTTCTATCCAAAGCACTTCAATCTCAAAGTCAAAACTATTTCTTGTTAAGTAACCTTGAGTTGTTTTCCTTTGTATCTAGGGATTAGACACAATGGTTGGTGACCATGGATCTCAACTGTTTGCAAGAGCAATTTTGAAGAATCCAAGAATTCTACTTCTAGATGAAGGTACTATAGTATAATTTTGTGATTTTCATGTTCAGTATTGCTTACTTTATAATGAATTGCTATAGTATATATTTACTATTAAGTTGTGTATTTTTTTAGGTTGACTGTTGTCAGAGGCACATGGCTACAAAATCATTAGAAGGCTTTATAAATTATACTGTGTCTCAATTCTCCTGCTTATTAAAATCATTGAATCTGAGCTTATCTCATAGTTGTCATTATTATAAGGATATAGTTTTGAATGTTTTTCAGTTGACGCTGTAGAAACATAAGTTATGAAAATAGTAAGGTAGTTAAATTAATGTTCATGTCTTTCAGGATTTTTGCTACTATGCCAATACAATCTTCTTGGTTGACCTTCTTTATTATCCAAAGAATGAAAAACTTTTTCTGATATACTTTTCATTTGCGGAGGTAAACATATTAACCCTGGTAATTTGACATCTTATATCAGAAGAATGATTCATTTGTGGCCTATTTAACTTTCTTAAGTGCTGTTATAGGGGCCATTAGCATGGGCTTTAATTGTATGGCGCTGCAGCTTGGTTTTCAGTTCATTTGACAAAATTGTTAGTGTTTTCAGTTCATTTTATGACTCATTTTTTCTTACATTTGCTAAAAACTATGGTTCTTCAGACAGTTGAAAGTTCTGCACGTGAATTCCTTGGAAATGACAAGTGTAGCTCTCTTTCTGCTTCAGTGGTATGAATGATTTGCTCATTTTTTAGGAATATATTTTGAGTATCAGTTTGTCATGTTAAAGAACATCTATAGGAAATCAGATCATATATTTGGTTGCAGCAAGGGAAGAAATGGACATATTCCTTTCAGAGATTCAAAGCTAACCGGGATACTGCAATCTTCTCTAGGAGGCAATGCTAGAACTGCAATGATCTGCACTATGAGCCCTGCAAGGAGCAATGTTGAACAAACCAGAAACACTCTCTTATTTACAAGTTGTCCTAAAGAAGTTGCGACTAATGCACAAGTCAATGTAGTATATTGGATGACATGCTCAAATTAAGGACATGCTCCAAGGTGCTGGAGATGACCTGTCTTGTTTAATAGGAGTGGTGAGTTACAGTTGTCTGTCCTATAGCATTAAAAGTAGTCATGCCCATAGTTATCAAAATCGAGATTCTACGCAAGATCGTAAGCAGGGTAGCAAATTCGGAAATCGTAAAATCGCAAGTAGAATCGTAAGATTCTACCCAAAAAAAAAGTATCAAAAACTAGAATCGGAAGGGGTTAAACAAAATTGTAACTCGTAAAATCGTAAGATTCTACAAAAACAAAGATATTATTAGTATACATATACACCTAGTAATATTAGAAAAGGGGGTATATTTGATGAAAAAGGGGGTGAGGTTAGAAAAATAAGGTTATCTAGTAGATATTAGAAATGGGGGTATTTCTAGTGAAAAAGTAGGCGTGGTTAGGAAAAAGTGTTATTTACAGTTTGGGCCAAGCCCATTTCCCTATACCTAATTTTAACCTAGTTTGTCCCTTCTCTTCTCACACGGCTGCGGCAGCCGTTTCTTCTTCTCTTGCGTTCCTCTTCATTTTTTTTGACAAATGCGTTCCTCTTCATTTCTTCTTCTCTTCATAACTTCTTCTGTCTTCTTCTCCTTCACGTTCTTCTTATAACGCATTCCTTCCATGAATCATGGCTGCTACCACTGCGTTTTCTTGCGACAGAAATGAAGGGAAGAACGTAAACGAAAGGAAGAACGCAAACCCGGCCCGTTTTCCGCGCTTCCCCCAAATCACCATTTCTGCGCGATTTTAATCGTGGAATCGCATCTAAATCTAGAATCGTGCGATTCCACCAAAACTCGCACGATTTAGCTGCTTTTTCGATTCTGAATCAAAATCGAATCGTTGGGGGTCGGTAGAATCGTAAAATCGTGCGATTTTGCGATTAATATCGCGATTTTGATAACTATGGTCATGCCTTTATAATTTGAAGTACTAAGGTGGATCTTACATTTATACATTGATAGGTAATAGATTATGAACATATTTTCTTTATGGTGAGAGTGTGACAGCAAGCTAGCTTTATGATAATCTTTCATAACATGTTCATATTGTATTCTCAACTGTTAGTTTGATGAAATTCATCATTAGAAGCATAGTTGGTTTGCAAACATTTACCATTGAAGTAAATGGATTCTAATTGTATAATTTTTGGATGATGTAGTTAGTTAGCATAGAAATATAGTATCCCTCTCTTCTATTTTATGCGGGGTTTTCCTTTTACTTAAATGTTGTACTTTTATCATTAGTAATATTACTTTATTCCATATTAGCTTTCATCATTTTGACTCCATGGCCCAATGGATAAGGTGCTGGTTTACGGAACAGAGATTCTGGGTTCGATCCCCAGTGGAGTCGTTTTTATTCACATAAAGAAACATGTAGTAATTTTAAGAATTTTTTTAACTTTCAAATTTAATGAAATGGTGGAATTTTTGTTTGTAGAATTTTTAGGTTTAGTGATGGATTTTTCCCTCTCTATTAGTGACGGAAAAATTCCCTCTCCATTAGCGACAGACAAATTCCCTTTTTATTAGCGACGGAAAAATCCCTCCCTATTAGCGACGGAAAAATTCCCTCTCTATTAGCGACGGATTTTCAAAATCACTCGCTAAATATTTAGTGACGCCAAAATTGGTTACGGATTATGAGTCGTCGCAAATTCTGTCTCTAATTTCTGTTTTTTTAGTAGTGGTAGATACATGTAACAGAGTTAATGTTGCAGCTGTTGATGTAGTTGGGACTCCATTAAAAAATATTGCAAGACAGAATAGTTCTTTGGGTCTCTCAAAAGGAATGCATTCAATCAATACTCCTATTCATGATAGAAATCTTTGGAGTGAACAAAAATGGATAAAACCTCAAACTCGGACACTGAAAATTAGAATTTTACTTTGGTTTCTCATCGAAACGACGCAGATAAGTCTTTTATTAAATATATTTCAATAAAACTTGAGGGATAAATTGACACTCAAGAATTGAAAAATTTAGAAAACTATGCACTTCTTGGGAAACTAGTGTGGAGTTTGCTTCATCATCAGGATAAATTATGGGTTAAGGTGCTTACCCACAAATATCTCGGTCAGAACTCGATTTGGGTTAACAAGAAGAATTCGCAGCCCTCTATTACTTGGCGTGGTATCCAAAAGGCTATTACTACCTTTGCTGAAGGATACAACTTCAGAGTGGGTGGGGGAGAATCATCGCTATGGTATGTTGATTGGACCAAGATTGGCCCGCTGTGTCATATGGTACCCTTTGGGAATATTAGTGATAGTGAGCTGCAACTTCGTGATGTCTATGATAATGGAATTTGAAACTTGCAAGGTCTCTCAACTATGCTATCTCCTGCGCTGATAGAGACTATCCGAACCGTGCCTGCCCCTATGACATTGGATCCACAACTTCCTGATACTTGGACTTGGAAGCATGCTGCTCAAGGCCACTATACTTGCTCGAATGGCTATTATTGGTTGCTTAACCAACATAGAAATTGGGATGTGAACATAAATACGAGGTGGATTTGGCGCCTCAAAGTCCCAGCTAAGGTTCAACACTTCATTTGACTTTGTCTTCACAATGCCCTTCCAACTAATTCCCGTAGGCATCATTGCAATATGGTAGCTTCTTCAAGCTGCACCCGTTGCTCCTCTCCCAAGGAAGACCTTCTTCACTGCCTTCGCAAGTGCCCTCATTCTAAAGAGGTGTGACTCCATTTGGGAATGGGGGCTCATCCTAATTTTTTTACTCAAGCTGAGACTAACTCTTGGATTTATGATATGATTCACAGTACTTCCATGTACATTTTTATTGCTGGTTTGTGGCAGGTGTGGTGCTAGCGCAACAATATGATTTTTGAAGAACAACCTTGGAGAATTCATGAAGTCCTTAGGAAGGTCTATGTGTCCCATGACGAGTTTCTAGACTACTTCCTTCCCCAGGGGGTTGACGTTGCCTCGGACAAGCTCACTTCTCATTGGACACCACCTCCTATTGGTTATGTTAAAGTCAATGTGGATGGGAGTTTTTTTGGAGAATTGTTCCCGTATGGGAACTGGTGGTATTCTTCGTGATCACACAGGTGGTTGGATTGCTGGTTTCTCCTACCCCCAAACTGGTGGTGACGCCCTCTTGGCTGAATTGCTGGCGATCCAAAGGGGTCTGGAGCTATGTCAAACTAAGGGCTTTGAGCAAATTATTTGTGAGAGTGATAGTTTAGAAGCGGTGCAACTTTTCTCTATGGATAGCACCCATGCTTTACATTCTTATGCTTCTCTCATCTTACAGATATCAAAGGCTTTGTAGCGAACTAGAACTATTAGCTTGAGCCATGTTCCGAGAGGCCATAACAGATGCGCAGATTTCTTAGCAAATGAAGGCTCCCGATCGATGGCCGACATGCTCTGGGATCACCAACCGCCGGGACTAGAATCTCTCATTCTGAGAGATAAACTTGGATCTTAGTTTTTTTGCTATGTTTTTTCTTTTCTCTTGTCTTTGTTACATTGTAACACCACCAAAAAAAAAGAAAAATTTAGAAAACTGAATTTGATATAATGTATAAAAATTTAATATGTGACGACTTCAAAAATATTTGAAGAATGTGACAAATATCTAAAATCATTTATTTTAATTTACATTCATGTTAATACATTATAAACAACTACATATTAAACATTTTTAAATCTTTACTTTATTAACAATAGGGTTAAATATATTTTTGGTCCCTATAAAATTTGAGTTTTTTTTATTTTACTTCCTAAAATAATTTTCATCTACTTTTGGTATCCATAATTTTTTTTTTGTTTTGAGTCCCTCATTACTTGTCTCGGGTGGGGAGACTTTTCGACAGCCTTCCAGTTGTTTTATTCGTATCTTTTAATCCAGAACTCCGACTTAGGTGATCTTGAGTGCGTTCGAAAGCTGACGAAAAGATCACAATTAAATATAAACTTTTAAAGGTGTTTTTACCTCAATTCTAGAAGTATTCCCAATCTAGCCTAATCCATATGCATAGAAAAGAGGCTGTTTCTCATTATTCTTTGATGTTTAATTTGTTATTGTGAAAATATGATGATTATTTAGTCCTAGGGTCTAGTTAATGATTTCTTATGGTAATTTAGGTATCCTTATGGATTATGTTTGAAACATTGGCATGTTATTGTTTAAATGTTGGAACCATATGAGAAAAATAGACCTATATATGTATATATACAATAAATAAACTAAAGGATTATATGAGACATACTTAGATTGGGAGTCATGATCCCAAGACGAAGGCCTGTTATGGTATTCTTTATTTATAAGCTATTATGGTATTCATGGGTTAACCTTTGGTTAGCTACAAGTCCCATATTGGGCTTGTGTAGATGAATTTGGTGGTACGTCTAGGGTTAAGCTAAATAAAAGAAATGATACGAGTTATGGTGAGGTACCGAAGAGGAATTAATTGAGATTTCTTTGAAATCTCATCCTATCATTGTTGGTTGTTGTACAGATTCACAGGTTATAATGGATACTCTTGAAGGTAAAGAGTCAAGGTCTAGAGACAAGCAAACTTAGAGTTTATGGTTGATGGTATCACAGACGATTCTATATGTAACATCCCTAGTTTTGTTAATTTCGGATTACGAAATTAACTAACGATTTATTACTTGATTAGATGATAAATCGGGTCATGAATATGATGTTTTCGGGAAAACAATGTTTAATCACTCAATCATTTGAACACTCGCAATTTATTAGGATTTCACGCATCGCCATGAGAATTAAGGTGTAAGGGTCTTTTGGTCATTTCCATATCCTTCAAACCCTTAACCCATATTACACAGCTCCAAATACACTCCTCAATTCCTAAAGATCACAACCAAGAATTTTGTTTAGGAAATTATGGGTTAGTGGTTATTTGAAAGAGGATCAAAGTAAAGGAATTCATTTAAGGGTATTATTGTCTTTTCCCCTCATTTAACCCTCAGCTCTTAAGCAATAGAAAGCCTCACACACTCTCATACTTACCATTTTGCTGAATAGAAACAGAAAGAAAAGTGAGAGAATGGAGAGAAGGGGAAGAAGAAGTCGAAGGTGAGAGGGTGGTGAAGGAGGAAGAAGATTATCTAGGTTCTTCAATGCATGTGAGAAATTCCTTCTCCTTTCCTCTCCAATTTTCGTGCTCTCTCCATTGATCCAAGTTTCAGCCACCCATTCTGATCCTAATTCATTTTGCCATGGATGGAGCTTGAAGCTCAAACATAGGCCAAACCTCAAATCATCTTGCTTGCATGTGGAATTGGTGCTAATTTCTGAAAAGAGGAACTTGGCATGGTGAATACTGAACCAAATTCACCATCAAAGGGTTAGAGTTAGGTTCTTGGTTGCTGGTCCTGTGAGGTGGAACTCAAATTCGTAGTTGTAAGTGATTGAAGTTGAAGATTCAAGATTCATCAGAATTCTGCAGAAAAGCTGGGTGAACGACCTTCGGTAATTGCATCGTATCTCACTGTACTGGACCAGTCCCCCTGTTTCTGTGAAATCTCCCAAACTACTGGTTGCATGCGTGTGAATCTTCAACCATCGGAAACTAGATGAAATTACCTCCACGATGGACACTCGTTTTGCTAAGTTTGGTTGAGAATTTACTGAGTTATGTTCGTTGCAAAATGTCACATGGTTGCTGGAAACAGCACGAGCATTTCGGGTAGCTGAGTTCAAAGTTGGAAAGCGGTTCGAAGTAGTTCGGGTTGATTCGAGATGCATTCAGGGATGCTTCAGTAACTGGTCAAGTTTGAGGATTCGCCCGGGATCGATTTCGTGTTCGTTGGAGCGGAATCGGAGAGTTCGTGTGTTACGGTTCGTTCGTGTTCACGGAGTTCCGGTGTTGTGTGCGATTTTCATCGCCAAAGGTGAGTTCTATACTCACTAGGGAAAATGTTGTTAATTTATATGTTGATTGTTTCTTGATGAAATTATGCATGATGGCTGAATTGGTTGCTGTTTGGATACTTAAATTGTTGCTAAGCTCACTGTGTAGACACTTTCTGGGTAGGTTCGGATTTCGGCTAACTGGGACTGTTTTGCTGGTTGATAAATTATATAGCTTACCATTTTAGAAACTAAACTGAATGCTTGTCATTTTGGCTTTTGTTTGGTCGCATTTGGAGTTAGGGTAGAATTCTGGAGACAATCTAGGGATAGGTTCGGTTTCTGGGTATCTGGGGATGATCTAGGGATCCAAAATTTTTATAAACTGCCATTCTGGAAACTAGACTCGATGCTTGACATTTTGGCTTTGGTTTGGTTGCAAGTGGACTTGTGTGGCTCAAGATATTAGCAGTACAAGTTAGGT
This sequence comes from Astragalus membranaceus, assembly GCA_039519185.1. Lineage (NCBI taxonomy): Eukaryota > Viridiplantae > Streptophyta > Magnoliopsida > Fabales > Fabaceae > Astragalus > Astragalus membranaceus. The sequence goes on from CM076850.1 coordinate 52,619,014, forward strand.
TAGAATTCTGGGGACAGTCTGGACATAGGGTCAGTGTTTTGATTGTGGTGTCTTCAAATGAACTCCTTTTTGAATGAATCCAATTTCTTTGAAAATTAGACAAAATGTTCTACTGTTTAGGCGCAAGTTTCAGGTCATTTGGATTAGTTTTGACCACTTTAGGAGAGTTCCAACTCAGGACACTGTCCCTGTCCCATTTTCTGTACCGACAGTCTTGTTTGTGAAAACTGTACTATTTGACTCATCATTTTGAAATTCTAAAAATATAGCCAGAACCTAAACTTCATAAGCTTTCTGTAGAGAGGTCGTTCACTAAATTCCGATGTCGTTTGGTAGGGTAAATACATTGTTGAAGTTCATGTGTGAATGCTGGAATTTTCTGTGGATTGAATATAACTGTGATTGTCTTCAACTCAATTTTGAGGAAAAAGGTTGTGTGTATATCCATGATTTTATTAACGGCCATTGTGGTACATGGTTTTATTAACGACCCTTGCGGTCCATGGTTTTATTAACGGCCCTTGCGGTCCACGGTTTTATTAACGGCCCTTGTGGTCATTGGTTTTGCTAACGGCCCTTGTGGTCCACGGTTTTGTTGACGGCCCAATGCGGGTAATGTATGTTGATTTTTGACGGCCCAATGCGGGTACATGGAATGTGTTTGGATTGATTGTAAATATGTATAAGCCAGATTAACAAACTTAGCAACCACGAGTGAGATCACGAAAAGTAATTATAAGATGGACTAAATGTCCCCAAGGCTAATGATAATGATAAGTTCATGTTATGTTATGTTATGTCATGTTATGTTAATGCCAAGGTATATATTTATATACATCATGTTAGGGTGACGACCCTATTTTCAGGATTAGCGTACTAATGGAGAGGAAGTCATGATTCCTTATGAACTTAGGCCCCGTCATGTTTATCCCCGATGTGGCCAGGGAATGGGTTTGCCGGTAGTTTTATATACAATTCCCGGTGATACGTTAAGAATCATGTTATGTATGTGTCTCTTGTGCGTCGCTTAGAAGGGCCACGAGTACACGTTGTATGTCCCACGTAGTCGGCTTAAGGGCTACGAACTACTGAATCAAGCATAATGAACCGCCAGTGTTAGTAAGGGGTCTCGATAGAACTCACTGAGACAAGTTGTCTCACCCTATTATGGAGCTGCTGGAGGAGCCGTTGTTGTCTTTATTCTGTCATGTCTTGTATTTACTTTTTCTTATCTTAGTACGTTCGATTGTACGACTTATATTTATTAAAAGTTGTTGGTACTGAACACTAGTTTGAGTGGTGTAAGAAACGTTTTATGTATTTTAAGTTAATATACTAACGCATTCGATGGTTTTTGGTATCGAGATTTTAGTTCATGTTCAGTATTTGAAACAGAAAGTACTCTGATATATGCCAGTAGTGCATTTATCGGGGTGTTACACTATATATCATTGTATTTTGTTTTATTGGCAAACCCTTATGTATTTTATTGAGTGGAAACTCAATCATGTATCAGAAACTTATGTATTTTTCGAGCATATTCAGATTTTGTTTACCACCCTTATGTATCTATCGATGTATATATAACTATTCAGTTTATTGTTGTTGACACCCGTTTTCGCTGAGGGCTACTCGGCTGGCGTAGAATCGGCTAGCCGAGGGCCGAAGGCTGATTCCCGTCGGCAAAAATAGAAAATTTAGCTGCTTGGGGTCTAAATTGACTATACATGACCACATGGCTAAGATAAACAACTGAGGTGCCTACTCGGCTGGCGCCTGATTGGCCGAGGTAAGACTCGGCCGACACTACTAGAAAAATTGTTTTTAGAGAGGGATTTTTGAGATGGATAAATATCCCTCACTAATAGTGAGGGATTTAGCTACGAAAAAAAGAAATTCATCACCCGTGCCCCTGGGTTACATTTGTGAAGAACATAGAGACGAAAAAATATCCCTCTCTAAAAATTTCGTAGCTAAATTCGTCACACAATATTGAAAAGACATTTAGAGACGGATTTTAAGAGGAAAAGTATCCCTCACTATTAGTGAGGAACACGAAGTCCGTCACTAACCAAAAAAATTACTCCCGCTTTGTTTTTTCGCTTCCCTCCCAATAACTTTCACTTTAGTTTTTTTTGTTTGCTTCACTCTTTCGTTTCTGATTCCCTTGTCACTTGCGAACCCCTCACTCTCAAAACTCTCACTCTCACATTCTGCACTCACATTCTGATTCCCTTATCTAAATTATGCCTTGTAATTAACTATTCATGTTCATAATTTAAGCAGCACTCACTAAATAGTATGATCCTTGACTATAGCCAATGTGCACGTTTGTGTTGGGGAAGGTTTCACCTTCTGTATTTAACTCTTTGTACTATTGGGGAGCCAAGTGGTATGACCATAGTCGGAGCTAATCCTATAATCAATTAACATACTACTATCTTTGTTTCAAAGATGGTATTATCTCTGAGTTAAAAATTATTCATCTATGTTATATTTTGCGTTTTAATTAATTGTGTTCATAATCAACTATTAAAGTATTCACTATATATTAACCATGAAAAATATATAATTCACCTAATTTATATCTTACAAGTTTAATGAGAAATGTTTATGATCAGCTGGTAAAGTGTTCTAAATATTTTGTTAAAGTTTTCTTGACTAATGGATGGAGTTAAAGGAATCTGGGTGATCTGACTGTGTTGATAGCAGAATAGTACCGTTGAGTAAGGGAAGATAGCTATCACTTGGATCCTTTTCTTTAATGTACCTATCTTTAGCCAATAAAAGAAATATTTTGAAATGTCTGTGGCCTGATCATATAACAATGACATTTAAAACTTAAGGTTCTGATTTAGAAAATTATTATTAGTTCAAGTTTGATATATATATATCTGTTATTACTTTGGCTTGATCTTTGGACAATATTACATTAACTTCAAAATATAATTTAGAAAATAATTTCTATTTCAGGTGTATTATTTAGAGATGGCTTTTATAAACCTTGAACAAACATAGTTAACTTCAAAGTATCTTTTAGATGGTAATTACTAGTACAAGTTTAATGTCTATATTTCTAATAGAACCAAGTGAAGGCGTTGATATTTATGGGTGAGGAAAACTATTCCTATTCTTCTGCCATGTTTAAAGCCTTTTCCTCACGTTTTTCTTGTAGCTCTAATAGACCCTCATCTTCGTCTCAATCTTCTTCTCTTAGTGAGAATCAATCTTTTTCAAACAAGATTTTCAAAGAAGAAATTCATTTTGAAAATATCACTCAAGATCTTGACAAATGTGATATCCCAAAAATATCTCACAAAGATCTTTACAAACCAGAAGGAGTTATCTTCTTCAAATCTGATTATATTATCAGGACTGTTGAACAAAAAATCATACTTCGAAAAGATGATGAGGAAATTCATCTTCTTTCTGAGAAAAATATGAGAGACCATAGGTCTAAGAATTATAACTACTTGCACATTGGAAGTTTCCAGGTAGGAATGAAGCCCCTCACTAGGGAATCCCTAAATGTAGCAGTTCTTCTCTGCTTAAGGGATGTTAGACATAACTAGTTTCATGATTCCTTATTAGGAACTGTTGAAACTAGCCTTATTCATGAGCCAATCTTCTTTGATTGTTTTCCAGATTTAACTGTGAGTCTGGATGATAAGAACATCCTTGATGTTCTTTTCCTCAATGTCAAATGTCATGGTTATGACATGAAGGAAGGATCTACTCCCATCACTTTGATGTACAGAGTTCTATACAAAGTAATGAACTCCATCAGATCCAACTTCCTCAAAACCAAATGTCACAAATCAACTCTGTTTCTTACTGATAATAGTAAGGCCAATATCATTGTGCCTAAAACTTTTCAATGGAGCGACATAACGCTCTCTGAGACCTGGACCTTAGAAAAGGCTGCTCCGGCAGTGCCTAGGGTAACTCAAGAATTCCAAGATGTCATACAATACCAGTCCGGAAAAGTTGACCTAATCTTCAATAGGAGAAATTCCTTCTCCATCCCTAGGTCTCTTACATCCGAAGAAGACTTTAGAACTGCCATGTCTAGGAGAACCTTTTCTAGGAGATCCTTTTCAGTATCTAGAGATGCTTCTAAAACAGAGGCTGGACCCTCTCATGATGGATCCACTATCCATTTACAGGGATTTGAAACCACAACCCCTGTAAAAACTTCTTATCATCAAAAGGATGAAGAAGAACACAAGTCTATCCAATCACCAACTTACTCCTCCCTTAATGAACCTTATGATGTTATCTAAGTTCATTATTGCTAAGGAAGCCCTTAAGAAAGAATTCTATTCTGAGGAATGGTCTCCTCACAGAGAATGGTTCTTTCGTCACTATCAGGGACACAAAAGGAAGAAAATCCAAGAGAAATTTTATAAATTTCTCGAAAAAACCAACATCAATGTCCCTTTCTTTAACTGGTTTCTTAAGTATACCATCAGGAAAAATATCTATTACCCTTTCCAAACTGGCCCAGTTAGTAAAAAACATGCTATCCCTGTTATAACCTCCCCTAAAACAGATAAGGTCCTTACCTCAGCCAGGGATCCCAAAGATCACGTGGAAAAATCTAAAGACCTTCAAACGTTAGGCATTTCCACCCAAGAGGAAAAACCCATTTTTAATCCTTATAGGAAGCTTAAGAACCTCAAAAGAGCCTTACAGCGTATTGATCATAACGATCACATTAATAAGGATATTAATGACGCCAAAAATGATTTATTAACCAAAGTCAGAAGGCAACTTGCCCTTCTTAAAACAACTGCCCTTGATACTCCTGTGCTTAGTGAAACCTCTTCTGATAACTCAGAAGGTATAGGCTCTAGTATCAACGTCAATTCTGAGTTTAGTCTTCCCTTTACCAAAAATGATAAACCTAAAGACAATCAGGTTGGTAATTCCAAACCTATTACCATCTGCTTCAATTGCGGCAAACCTGGCCACAATAGCAGGTTTTGTAGGATCATTAGGAAGATTAAAACCCTAAGTATTGATCCTGTCACCAAACTTAAAGTCGTCACCTGCTTCAGCAGTAACAAACCTAGCCACATTAGCAGATATAAAAGGGTCACAGGAAAACTTAAAGCCCTTGGCCTAGATCCTGAAACCAAAGATAAAATTAACAACTGGTTAATCCAAACTTTAAATATTGATTCTAACACTAGTCTTGAATCTCCTAACCATTCTTCTGTAGATCATACCCAAACCCAGAAGAATGTGTCAACCAATCACTAGTGAGAAAAAGACATTTAGCGTCGGTTAAATTGGACATTTAGCGTCGGTTATCGCCCGACGCTAAATCGACGATGCTAAATGCCAGACATTTAGCATCGGTTATTAAACCGACGCTAAATGTCACATTTAGCATCGGGTGTTCATAAACCCGATGCTAAATGTCACATTAAAAACTATTCCAGATGGCTAAAAATGACATTTAGCATCGGTTGTTTGAAACAACCGATGCTAAATGTATCAAAGGGGACATTTAGCGTCGGTTGTTTGAAACAACCGATGCTAAAAGTTCTCAAAACTGACATTTAGCATCGGTTATTTGAAACAACCGATGCTAAATGTATCAAAGGGGACATTTAGCGTCGGTTGTTTGAAACAACCGATGCTAAAAGTCCTCAAAACTGACATTTAGCGTCGGTTGTTTCAAACAACCGACGCTAAATGTCTCTAAACGTCATTTGATAATGACATTTAGCAACGGTTGTTTCAAACAACCGATGCTAAATGTCATTTTACACATTTTGGTTTTTTCATTTTTGATCCATACGAACCCTGTTGTTTAGCATACACAACAGAAACCATACAACATTGTTCAGAATAGTTCAGAAACAGCAACCATGCATATATACAAACAGCAACCATACAAATGACCAATTCACATAAACAGCAACCATGCATATATACAAATAGCTCATAATTTAGTTCAAATATACAAACAGCAACCATGCATATACAACAGCAACCATATACAGCATTGTCCAGAATTACAAAATGTTCAGAATCAAAAAGTGTTAAAAAGTATATCCTTTTGCTCATTCCGAATCTTCATAAAGAATTCTAACCAAAGGAGACGAACCTCAAAAATCTCCTCTTCGGTGTATGCTTTTGAGTTATTAAATACCTACAAGTTTAAAAATTACTCAAACAAATTATATTCAGTCACGTTCTAATTAATTCTAAATAAATGTGTAAAGTATAATTGTAACAAAAAATTTATACCTGCACCCAATTTTCAACAACACCGGCTTTCACAATGGTCATCATAAACTTCATCACATAACAGCCACAATGATAACCATTCCGTTGTATTGGCATCTACAAAAATGAATTAACAAAGTTAACCAAATTAAACAGAATATAAAACCACAAATGACCAATATTTTAAATTACGTACTTACCGTAGGGAACAACCACGTGGGGGCAGAGGTAGAATAACCTTTGACAGCTCTAATAAAATAATATAAAAGTATTTATCAAATTTGAACCCAACTTAAGTTCAAATACTACAATCTAAACCATGATAAAAATTTAAAACTTACTTGCTAAACATGGCTTTGATTTCTTTGTTTGGTTTGCGGCTTAAGGAACACATCCAGACCACAGTATTTTGATTTGGGATTAAGATAATTAGTTGCCAATGATTGCTGGAACATTGATAAACTTAAAATGAATCACCAATTAGTTGAAATATTTTGCTGTTACGTACCTATGGCAAAATGGAACAATATATAATGCCATAGTGGTGGTCATCAATTTCTCTTGAACGTTTTGAAGGACAACATCGATGGAATAATGCTTCAAGCTAAGCTTGTATGGACACACAAATCCGTATATGTCCTCAATACCTCATTCAAGACAATCACGGTACAAATATCTAGTGGCAAGTAAGAAATACTATCAAATCGATTGACATATGTAAAAATGTGAGAAATTTATATAATGAAATAGACTTTACTACTTACGTGGACCATATGGCCAAATGGCTTAATTCAAGCCACTCTTCACCAGAAACCATGTCCAGGATCTCTTAGAAGGAGACAAAGCACTCATGAACTTCGTGCTCCAACCTTATCCTGGCATGTCTCTTATCGGCATACCCCGCCACAAGCATCTCTTTCATCCAATCAACTTCCTCCTCCTCCTCCGCTGCAGATGGTGAGTGACTTGCCTTAGATCCAACCGTTGTCATTGGAGAGGGAACCTGAACACCAGCATTTTGAAGACCTCCACATGAGATGGTGTGCTGAAAAATTAAAACATAAATATAAATTAAGCTATAATTTATGAATTGATTCAAATAATAAAACAAATCTAGTAATATAAACATATACCTCTTCCAATGCTTTGCGAACTCGGTCTTGCACCATCACTTACACGTCCTCGATAATTTCTTTCATCAACTCCGCTTTGTCAACTTGTTGTGAGCTGCCCGTGGAAGAACGTGCCACACCTCCAAAGTATCTCTTTATCCCGACACCTTTTCCAACTCCCCGAACACGACCGGGATGCTCAGGTGTTCCAATGGCAACAGTCAAAATATCATTTTTTCCTTTAGAAACGAAAGATCCTTGGCTACTCATAACCGCAAGTTCATCCTTTGACAAAAGCATGTTCAAATGTTACAATTTAACAAATTAAACAAAACATACTTAGATCCACACACAATATTTTACTTACAATCTTAGATCCAACTGATTCTGACGACTCTCATACATAAGATCCAGACTTGGTTTTGCGGCCAGCCTTTCACAGCTCATGACGCTCTGGAGATGTAGGCTCCACCTCCAAATCAGGATCACCAGACTCCTCCTGGATTTTTTTGATTTGTTCTTCTTTCAAAGACTGCTTCAACTTTTTATAATCACCTGGCCCCATTGTGTGGTTGTATTTATTATTTTTTTGAATATTCTTGGCAGCTTCTCTCTTAGCCTGTTACAAAGAACAAACACCACCATATTTACAACATATCATTAATATTTAAGAAACTAAAATAGTTATAGTTAAAACAATATATACCACAAACTCCTCAGTAATGCGACTGTCATAAAATGCGGCCCTTGTCTCGAGAGATATGCTGCTGTACTTGTGACATGGATTTTTTTGACCATCATTATCCCCACTACCAAAGACATATGTTCTGGTGAGAGTTGTCTTGAACTGTCTCCAACAAAGATTGATATGAGATATCCAAGTCTTCTTGAATTCATTACTCTCGGGAACATCACGTGTTAGCTTTACATCATCCCAAGCAATCTTTTTTGTCTCCTCATCAACCTCACTCCAGCTCATGGGCAATATGCTTATCTTTGTTCGTGCAACTACCCCTAAATAGGTCTTGAATTTGTTAGCATACGGACCAATAAGACAGCCTTTACTATCAATTTCCACTCTGTATTTTTGACCATCTGGGCACCTAGAAGTAAAGTTTTTTAATGAAGTTGGATGTCTTGTATTCTTTTTTGGAGACATGATAGCTGAACTTAAACAAAGGAAACAGTATATATCAGCAACTATATAAATCAAAATTAAAACCTATAGATACAGCAACTATACATCAACTATACAGCAACTATATCAGCAATTAAGATTCTGAACAAAGGAGCCTATAGAACCTATATAAATCAACTATACAGCAACTATACAACAACTATATAAATCAACATTAAAACCTATAGAACTTAAACAAATGAATCAAAATTTAAACAAAATATATCAGCAACTACATCAGCAATTAAGAAAAGAAGCCTAAAGATTAAAACAAAAATAGCGAAACACTCACAGTGAACGAAAACGAACAAGATACAGCAACACTCACAGTGAACGAAAACGAACTTAGGGTTTCAAGCGGAGAAAACGAAAACTAAGGGAGAGGAAGAGAGAGTGAAGATGCTTACCAAATGTAGAACGAAAGCGAAGAAGAGAGGAGCAGAGATGAGTTTGTGATAGATCCTTCGAAAAATGATGAGAGGAGCGAAATGCTTGAAGATTCTGAACAATGATGAGTTTGGTGACAGAGCCTTCGAAAATGGAGCGTCGAAAACGAAAACTAAGGGAGAGGAAGAGAGAGTGAAGATGCTTACCAAATGTAGAACGAAAACGAAGAAGAGAGGAGCAGAGATGCGTTTGTGACAGATCCTTCGAAAAATGATGAGAGGAGCGAAATGCTTGAAGATTCTGAACAATGGAGCCTTCGAAAATGGAGCGTCGCTTGTGTGAGGAAGAGAAGGGTTTATGTGAGGAAGAGAAGGGTTTATGTGAGGAAAAGAAGAGGTTTCGATGTGAGAGGAATAGGGTTTCTGTGAGGGAGAAGAGGTTTCACGTGTTTTGTGGGAAAAATTAAAACTGGGATTCCACATTTAGTGTCGAGTGTTTAAACACCCGATGCTAAATGTTTGGACATTTAGCATCGGGTGTTTAAACACCCGACGCTAAATGTCTAAAGCAAATACATTTAGCGTCGGGTGTTAAACACCCGACACTAAATGTCTAACGCAACTACTTTTAGCATCGGTTGTTTAAACACCCGACACTAAAAGTAGGCGCGAAAAATTGAATCTTCCATTTAATTGCAAAAATGCCACCGGTCACACATTTAGCATCGGGTTTTCAAACAACTGATGCTAAATGATGCTTAATAATGTCATTTTTCCACTAGTGAATCAACAATTAGTTTCTAATCACCATAATAAACATTGGTCTGGAAACAACTCGTCTCTTGAAACTTCTGCTTCCAAGGATGATGAAAATTTTACTAATGATTTTTTAGGCCTGATTAAAATTAATTTGCCCTCTGCTATTATTAAAAATCAGTTTTTTAAATTTGATCTAATAGCTCATTATCTGGGGAAACCCATATTCCTTAGAAACTCAAACATAATTAGTCTTCCTCATGAGATAAATTTTCATGGTAGACATATTCCCATCAAAGCTAGACCTATCCAGATTAATCATAATCTTCCCCTAGTTTACCATAAGGAAGGTCTCCCTATAAAACTTTTTAAAACGAAAATCTTTCCTAAATTTGATATGAATTCTGGTTTTGGACAGAGTCAGATCAAAGAAAGAATCAATTTTACTATCTCCTTAGATCTTTGCGATTGGAATGACGTACCATTTGATCCAAATGCTATTCCTTCTGATTTTTTGAATAATTTTATCAAGCCTCATACCAGTTTCGTCATTATTTGTGGTATGATACTCCAAATAGTTATTAGTTTTCTTGGTCTCAGTATCCACCATGGAACCTTTGGTCATGTCAAGTCTCATGATAAGTGTCTTGGCCAAATGATTAGAACCCAGTTGTGGGGATATCTTCATGTCCCAAATTTCTCTTTGCAACATAGCAGTCTCATTAAAATTCCTTTTTTCAAAAGAAAAGTTTTGACAAACGAAGTGTTTATTTCAAAACCTCAATCTAAATTATTTAATCAAAAGTTTATTATTTGCATCAATTATGAATCTGCAAAAATTATTCTTCAAAAACTTGCATCAAATCATAATTTGGCCAGATGGCATACTATTCCAAGTATTTTTGATTTTTAAAGTATGTTTGATTTTGATATCTTAAAGGATCTAGCAATGCTTTCCCTGATTAACTCACTTATAAAAAAATACAGGGAAACAGGCAAAATGACTTCCAGGTCTTCCTCCTCACGAGGAAGAGGCAAAGGAAAACCAGACTGGAGCATTCTGGCAAATATCAAAGGGTCTTCTACCTTAAAACAATCAGGGTCACCTACCCTAAATCAATCAGGGCCCTCTTCTACCCAACCAATTCAGAATCAATCCTCCATTCCAAAACAAACCAAATCGGATTATGCCTTCCCTGTTGATAACTCATATTTATATGTGTTATTTATGCTCTTAATACGTAGATCAAAGTGTGTTCTCAAGTAATTTTAGTGCTTTAACATGTAAATATGTGATTGAATGCATAAATATAAGTTTAGGCTTGATTTCCTAAATATTGGGCATAATAGGCGCCTTTGTGAATATATTGCTGTTTTGCCTGAGTGCTGCAGCGGTAGGCTAGCAGTAACCGCTACCGCGTTATGGAGCGTTGACCACTTGGATATTTGTGAAGCCACTTGCTGAGTGATGAGTCACCAATCTGATCTTCTTCTTCTCAGCATGATATTTCAGCCTCCAAGTGGATGCAATAATACACTTGGCGCCTCCTAATTGAAGCCCATGTGATAGTTGGTGATTTTAATCATCACCCCTTTTTGTAAAGTGGCTTTATGGATAATTGGGATAATATCTAATTATTAAGATATCTATTAGGGGATATATATCTAGTCCATCATCTTCAAAAAAGACAGTTGTAACATAGAGAAAACTATATTGACAATTTAGTCTTCCTCCATTGTTATTCCACTCTTGAAGCTTTAATTTTTTAGTATAGTTTTTAGATTTCATTCAAGGTTTGCTCACGCCATAGCTTCATCCAACGTATATGACTTGGGATTCTTGGATTATAATGCTTTCAACCTTGTTTTGGGAATGATCAACTAGAATAAGGGGGTTTCGTGGGTACAGACATGGTTCACGAAGAGAGCTCATGGAATGATATGAATGAAAAACCATTTAAAGACATTTAAATGAAGTGTACTTAACCCTAGACATAGGGGAGTAATAGTTCATAAGGTAATTGCTGTATGAACTTAATATACAAGGGTAAAACTTATTTCGAGCCTAGACATAGGAGTCTTGTAACATAGCCCTGACGATAGTGACTGAAAGGCACGCCACCATAACGCTACAGCGTCTATTGATTCTGTAACGCTACAGCGCTTAACGCTACAGCGTCTCATATTATAGAACACTACTCTTGGGAATTTACATACAAATGAGCCATCCAACTCACTGTTAAATACTTTCAATTCAATACTGTTTTATTATAAACCATTATGTTTACAACTCTACACTTTTATTTGTCACTTAACATGTTCCACTAATTTGGTAATTGCTTAAACTACTAGATTAATTCCAATCCCTATGGGAACGATCTCTATTTTATCATTGTATTACTTGTTGCGATTGTGTATACTTGCACATCTACTTTTCGTACAACAAGTTTTTGGCGCCGTTGTTTGGGGATTGCATTTAATTTTCTTTGTTTAAAGTTTTTAGCAATATTAGTGAAGATTTTATGTTGGTGTGTTGTTTCTTGATGCTACAGCGGTAGACGCTGGAGCGTATGCCCAGGTCCCAACCACCAGAGTTCGAGTTGGATCCAGAGCCAGAAAGAAGATTTAGGAAACTGAGACAACTTCAGAAATTAAGACAGCTTAGACCCACAATGTCTGAACACAGTGGCAGAACAAACTCAGGCAGAGGTACCACACTGGGAAGAGGCAGATCTGATCCAGGAGGTAGAGGTAGAGGACATCAACCACCCACTCCTACATTGCATAATGATGAAGACTGGTATAGGCATCAATTCATAAACCAAGGCCCTGCTGACATGGTAAATGATAGGGACAGATCCATGAGGGACTATTGTGTTTGACCCACTAACCATGGAGACAAGCATAGCCAGGCCTACTCTTCAAACAGCTCAATTTGAATTCAAACCCATGATGTTCCAGATGCTCCAAACAGTAGGTCAGTTTGGTGGTTCTCCCCAAGAGGACCCATTTTTACACTTCAAACAATTTTTGGAGGTTTGTAGTAACTTCATCATTCCAGAGGTAAGTGATGATGCATTCAGGTTAAAACTTTTTCCTTATTCCTTAAAGGATAGAGCAAAGGCCTGGTTAATTTCTCTAGAGCCTAACTCTATCCATACTTGGAATGAAATGGCTGAGAAATTCTTACCAAAATACTTTCCCCCAAGTAAGAATGCAAGAATAAGGAATGAAGTTACTGCATTCAGACAAAAAGAATCTGAAACACTGTTTGAAGCCTGGGAGAGATGGAAGGAACTGTTAAGGAGATGTCCTCATCATGGCATACCAGTAATAATCCAAATGGAAACCTTCTACAATGGGTTGGATCCTCACACTAGACTAATGCTAGATGCTTCTTCTGGGGGTGTACTACTGAAAACCTCTTATAATGAAGCCTGTGAGTTAATAGATGACATTGCTACAAATAGCTACCAATGGCCCATTGAAAGGTTAGCTCTGCAAAAGAAGGTGACTGGAGTGCATGAGATAAGTGAAGTTTCTGCTCTGTCTGCCTAGGTTTCCTCCCTCACCAACATGATAAAAGCCATGAACACTTCAAAGGCTGTAGCGGTTACCGCTACAGCGCCAGTTGAACCAGTTGTAGCAGCCATTGAGCAAGCCTCTCCAGGCTCAACAAGCTGTGTATATTGTGGAGGTGAGCATCTTTATGAAGAATGTCCAGGTAATCCTGTCTCTGTAAATTATGTGAGTTTTAACAAGAACAATAACCCCTACTCAAATACTTATAATCCTGGTTGGAAGAATCACCCCAACTTCAGATGGGGAGCCAACACTGCTACAACACCAATTTATAGTGCTCCAGCTAATCCACCAGGATTTCCTACTCAAAACTATCAAAGGCAGAATGCCCCTGTTATTGAGTACTCCATGGAAGGTTTGTTAAAAGGCTTCATGAGCGACTGTAAGACAACTCTGAAAACTCATGAAGCTTCCATTAAAAACCTAGAGATACAAATGGGGCAAATAGCTAATGTTCTTACCCAAAGAGAAAGTGGAGCATTGCCATCCACCACTGAAGCTTCAACTTCTAATACCCAAGGGAGGGAGCATGTCAACGCTATATCTCAAAGGAGTGGGAAAGATTTACAAGGACCATCAGCTGTTTCAGATGATGAAAACAACAAAAATTCTGAAAAACAAAAAGAACCTGCAACACATGCTACAACGCCTAAACCTAACGCTACAGCGCCTGTTGCTGGAAAAATACCACCACCATCCAGAATTATTCCAACATATCCTGACCCTCCATACCCTCAAAGACTTCGAAAGGCTCAGGAAGACAAGCAGTTCAACAAATTCCTAGAAGTCCTTAAACAGTTGCACATTAATGTTCCTTTGGTGGAGGCTCTCCAACAAATGCCCAACTATGCAAAGTTTATGAAGGATGTGCTCACCAAGAGGAGAAGGCTTGGGGAGTTTGAAACTGTAGCAATGACTGGGGAGTGCAGCATGATTATGCAGAACAAGTTCCCACTTAAATCTAAGGATCCTCGTAGTTTCACTATTCCATGTTCCATTGGGAATTTCTACTCAGGCCGTGCTCTATGTGATATGGGTGCTAGCATAAATCTAATGCCCAAGTCCATATACACACAACTAGGAGTGGGAACTGCCAGGCCTACCTCAGTCACTCTACAGCTAGCTGACATGACCCTTGCTTATCCAGAAGGAATATTAGAAGATGTTCTAATTAAGGTGGACAAATTTGTATTCCTAGTGGACTTTGTTATTCTGGATTTTGAAGCTGATAAAGAAGTGCCTATAATATTGGGAAGGCCATTCCTGGCTACTAGAAGAATTCTGATATATGTGCAGAGAGGAGAGTTGACCATGAGGGTCAATGACCAAGAAGTCAAATTCAATATCCTTAATGCCCTGAAGTTTCCAGACCCCAACACTGAAGAGTGCTCATTTGTGACTGCCCTTGATCTAGTTGTTCAGGATCATTTTTAGGACAGCACTGATCATCTGGAGCAGTTATTAAACAGCCATGAAGATTCAGAACCTGACTCAGAAATTGAAGAAGAGGTGGAACTAATAGTAAAGGAGATTTGGGCAAGGAAGTATGAATCTCTTGAACAAGAACAATCTGAAATAAAAGAAAATCTACATTCCACTGAACAGCCACCTACTCATGATCTGAAGGAGTTGCCTACCCATCTCAAGTATGCATATCTGGGAGAAAATAGCACTTTGCCAGTTATAATAGCTTCTGATCTTTCTGAACAACAGGAGCAAGATTTGATTGATACACTGCACAGACATAAAAGAGCAATTGGGTGGCAGATGTCTGATATTAAGGGAATAAGCCCCACCATCTTTATGTACAGGGTTGTGTTAGAAGAAGACTCCAAGAACTGCATTGAAGGACAGAGGAGGCTAAACCCTATCATGAAAGAGGTGGTGAAGAAAGAGATCATCAAATGGTTGGATGCAGGTATTGTTTATCCTATCTTAGACAGTGCATGGGTTAGTCCTATGCAGTGTGTTCCAAAAAAAGGAGGGATAACAGTGATCACTAATGAAATGAATGAACTGCTGCCAACCAGAACAGTAACAGGATGGAGGATCTGTATGGATAGCAGGAGGTTGAACAAAGCTACAAGGAAAGATCATTTCCCATATCCTTTCATTGACCAAATGCTGGATAGGCTTTCAGGTAAGGAATTTTATTGCTTCCTAGATGGTTATTCTGGTTATAATCAAATAGCAATAATTCCCGAAGACAAGCAAAAGACTACATTCACATGTCCTTATGGCACCTTTGCATTTAGAAGGATGCCATTTGGAATGTGTAATGCACCTGCCACCTTCCAGAGATGTATGATGGCAATTTTCTTTGACTTCATTGAGAGATCCATGGAGGTTTTCATAGATGATTTCTCTGTGTTTGGGGAAACATTCCATTTGTGCTTATCCAACTTGGAAGATATCCTGATAAGATGTGAAGAAACAAACCTTGTGCTAAATTGGGAAAAATGTCATTTTATGGTACAAGAGGGAATTGTTCTGGGTCACAGAATATCCAAGAAGGGGCTGGAAGTGGACAAGACAAAAATAGAGGTCATTGAGAAGCTATCTCCTCCAACAAACATTAAGGGCCTAAGAAGCTTTTTGGGGCATGCTGGATTCTATAGGAGGTTCATAAAAGATTTTTCAAAAATATCCAAACCTCTGTGTCAATTACTGCAGCATGATGTCCCTTTCAAATTTGATGAACAATGCATGCATGCCTTCCAAAAACTGAAGAAAGCTCTAATAACAACACCAGTTGTTATAGCTCCTGACTGGAGTAAGCCTTTTGAGCTTATGTGTGATGCTAGCGACTTTGCCATTTGAGCTGTGCTTGGGCAAAGGTATGATAAAATTTTCCATTCAATCTATTATGCTAGTAGAACACTTGTAGAGGCACAACTGAATTACACAGTAACTGAAAAGGAATTATTGGCTGTTGTCTTTGCATTTGACAAATTTAGATCGTACTTGGTTGGTACAAAAGTAATTGTTTTCACTGACCATTCTGCCATCAAGTACTTGATCACAAAGAAAGATGCATAGCCAAGGCAAATAAGGTGGGTTCTCCTACTCCAAGAGTTTGATTTAGAAATAAGAGATAAAAAGGGAGTAGAGAACCAAGTTGCAGATCATTTATCTAGAATAGAAAGAGAAAATGCAGGAACAGCAGGAGGAGAGATCAAGGAACACTTTCCAGATGAACAGCTATTGACAATAGCTACCAAAGCATCAACCGCTGTAGCGGTTAGCGCTAACACGCTAGACGCTGTAGCGCCTGAACCTGCAACACCTTGGTATGCTGACATAGTAAATTTTGTAGTGAGCAGGGTGGTGCCTGTTGAGATGAACTATCAGCAAAAGAGAAGGTTCTTCCACACAGTGAAACAATATTACGGAGATGAACCTTTTCTCTACAAGAAATTCCAAGACCAATTGATGAGGAGATGCCTTGCAGAGGAAGAACAAGACCAAGTGCTAAAGCACTGCCATTCTGCACCCTGTGGTGGGCATTTTGGTGGGATCAGAACTGCTGCAAAGGTATTACAATCTGGTTATTATTGGCCTACACTTTTTAAAAATGCTCAAGACTTTGTGAAAGGGTGTGACAGATGCCAGAGAACTGGGAACATATCAAGTAGGCATGATCAAATGCCATTAACAAACATATTAGAGATAGAAGTCTTTGATGTTTGGGGAATGGATTTCATGGGACCTTTCCCCCCTTCTCATGGAAATCTGTACATCGTTGTAGCTGTGGAATATGTTTCAAAATGGGTAGAGGCTGTTGCGCTACCCAATAACGATGCTAAGTCTGTGAGAAAATGGGATGCTACCCAATAATGATGCTAAGTCTGTGAAGAATATTTTTACAAGGTTTGGAACTCCAAGAGCCATAATAAGTGATGAGGGTTCTCACTTCTGTAATAAATTGATTGAGACTCTCTTAGCTAAATATGGAGTCAAGCATAAAATTGCCACTGCTTACCACCCATAAACTAGTGGTCAGACTGAGTTATCTAATAGAGAAATAAAGAGAATGCTGGAGAAAATGGTAGGGCCTACAAGAAAGGATTGGGCAATACATCTAGATGATGCATTGTGGGCCTACAGGACTGCTTTTAAAACACCTCTAGGGATGTCTCCCTATAGGCTGGTTTATGGAAAATCCTGTCACTTGCCAATTGAGCTTCAGCACAAAGCCCATTGGGCTTTGAAAAAACTCAATTTTGACTACAAGGAAGCAGGAGGTGCTAGATTGCTGCAATTACATGAATTGGAAGAAATTAGGCACTTTGCCTATGAAAATGCAGCAATCTACAAAGAGAAAACTAAAGTATGGCAGGACCAGAAACTGCTAAGAAAAGAGCTGACTGAAGGAGGGCAGGTGTTGTTGTTCAACTCTAGATTAAGGATATTTCCAGGGAAGTTGAAATCTAGGTGGTCTGGCCCATTCAAATTGGTGAAAATATACAACCATGGAGCAGTAGACCTCTATGATGCAGAAACTAACACTACCTTTAAAGTAAATGGTCAGAGAGTCAAGCACTACTTTGGTGGAGATGTGGTAAGGAAAAAAACCACAATTAAGTTTAAAGATCTCTAAATAAAGGAGAAAGTATGGCTGAAGACTCTTAAAGCAAGCGCTCTTGGGAGGCAACCGAAGGATTTTAACAATTTTCTGTTCTGTTGTGTTTTCTATATTTTGCAGGAATTAAGCTTATCAGTAGACGCGCTGCAGCGTATAACGTTGCAAAGGCACTACAGCGGTTGTTGTGGGGAGCAGGCCAAAGTCAAACAATAAAATAAAATGCTCTTCACTCAATAATGACGTGGAAATTCTCAGAACCTTATCCTGACTGCTCCTGCAGCAGTGAACAGCAAACTCAACCACTTTACTTTTTCTCTCTCTCTCTCTCTCTCTCTTATCACTCACTCACAACGGTCACTTCTCATTTCCCCACGCACACATTTACTATTGCGTCTCCAAAACCGCCTTCACCACTCCACTTGCAAGCCATAACTGTCTTCACCGTTACACTCACACGTCATATCCTTTTCTTCTCTCTTCTTTCCAATGCAGAACCCAGCGTTTTCCAAAAATCTAACCGTCCATACTCAGCATTTTTGAAACCAAACACAACGCCATGACTAAAAAGCAAACTGCTGCGAAGAAAACTGGTAAGGGAGCCAATATGAGCCCAGAAACCTCAAAACCGACCAAAGTAACCCTAGACTCTCAAAAATTTTGGAATATGGAATTCATAGCAGAGAGGGGTTTCAAAACTGAGAAAGCTCCTGAGGCATTCACCACAACCGTTACAGCGCTAGGGTGGGAGCATTTTATCAAGCATAGGAAGCAGTTTGTGGTCTCGTTGGTCAGAGAGTTCTACCCAGGAATAGAAGAGCCCCAGGATGGAAAGCCCCAAACCAATTCTGTGGTTAGGGGTGAAACTGTGAACTTCAACGCAAGGACCATCAATGATCTATTCCATCTTGGTTATCAAGGAAAGGCGCTGGAAAACAAGGTAAAATTTTGGGGAAAAGAGGAAATGGAAGGAGTCAGAGCAAGGATTTGTGTAGAAGGATCCAGCTGGGACAAATTTGGGGATGAATACAAAATCAAGAAGTCCTACCAATGTGAAGAAGCCAATCTATGGTGTAGCTTCATCAAACACTCACTGCTAGCAACCTCTCACACCACATTTGTGGAGAAAGAGAGGCTGATCGTGATAGATGCTATCAAGGCAGGGGAAGACATTGATGTGGGTAGATTGATTGCGAAGGAAATAGAAAAGTGCAGGATCAAAAAGGGAGGTAACATTTACTTTCCTTGCTTAGTTACTGAGTTATGTTTAAATGCTGATGTTGAAGTTCAGAAGAAGGAAGAAAGGAGATCCCCTCAGGGAGCTTTTCCCTGCATGTTCAAACCCAAGCAGAAGCCTGCCCCTACAGCGTCTGCTGACTCTGTGATGCTACAGCATCTGGCGCTGCAGCAGCAGTCTCTCTGCCGTTTTGTAAAAGAGAAGTTTGAATGGGAAAAGGTTATGTATGCTCAAATCTCCAAGGGAAAAACATCTGCGTAACCACCAGAATTTCCAGAATGGCTAATGGATGAAGAGCCATCTAAAGGGGTGGAAGCAAAGGGAAGCAAGAAGGAAAAGAAGAAACCTGTGGAAAGCCCAGCAAAGAAGCCAAAACAAAGCCCTGCTAAGAGAGTGAGGAATGTGATTGTAGAGGAAGAAAGTCTGAATTCTGAGGAAATGGAAGAAATTAGTGAGGAAGATGAGGAAGAGACTAAGGATGTAATGGAGGAAATGCAGAAGGATGAGGATGAAGAATCATCCTAAGAGGAAGAAACAAGTTCTGAAGCAGAAGAGGTGTACAGAGATATAACCCCAAGCCCCAGCAAATCCCCACCTAAAACACATTCCACCCCAGCCCAAATCACACCACCAGCAAGCCCCTCCCCCATCCCAGAATCAGATAATCAATCCCCAAGTAAATCCCCACCCAAGGAAGCCCAAGAAGAAGTCACTAAACAGCCACTGCCCCCACCCCAGAAAGAGCAAACTGGAACCCCATCTCTGAAAAAGTCTTACACTAGGGCTAGGAAAAACCCAGGAGTCAAGTTGGCTGATTACCCAGAAGAAGGTATTCAGCCAGTAAGCGCTGCAGCGTTTAGCGACGCAAACCCTGAGGCTGAGGAGAAAGCACAAGAAGCTAGTGAGAAGACACCAGAGGAAGAAGCAGCAGAGAAATTGCAGGAGATGAAAAGCTGCAAAGGTGGAGCTTGAAGAAAAAGGAGGAAGCGCTACAGCGTCAACCGCTGTAGCAGGTGGAAAAGACAAAACCCCCTACCCCAAAGAAGAAAAAGGCAGCAAGAGCAGCCCCAGTCCCTTCAAGAGCCAGTAAGAGGCTCAAGAAGGCCTAAAAAGGCAAGTATAAGTGGCTGTTCAAGCCTGGTGCTGTATTTTGTATTATATTTTGTTTAAGGCCTCTCCCTTTTGCCATGCATGAAGTAGTGAGGACACTGCTTAGTTTTAAAGTTTGGGGGAGGACCTTATGGATATTAAATTCTGTTTTGTTAAGTACAATCATGTTTTATTATAATTAACTAATGTTATGCCATGTTTTGTTTGTTTAAATACAAGAGATGAGTAGCTGCACTTTTTAAATTTTATAGTAACAAAAATTGAACTTATGTAGCTAAATTAAGTAATGAATGGATATTTTTGAGTAAAGTAGCCTTGTGTTTTCAATGAAATAGTTTTAATTGCTGCTTCTACACTAAACTCCAAACTTATGCAAAGAACTTAGTTAGCTAGGGATCATCCAAGGCTGAAATTAGTCCTAGTTAACCAAGGGATAGTCAAGTTTTGACTAAAAAGTGAGAGTTGTTTTTGAAGCTAAGTTTGGGGATGCATCGGTTATGTTAAGGCTAGGTATTAAGATGATAGTAGGTCAGTGCAATAAGATCTAAAATAGTGTAAAAAAATGATCATGACAATTGTTGCAAAGTGCCTAAGAAAATATAATGCTGAACTGTTCCAAAATGCAGTAAAAGAAAAGAAAAATCAAAAGAAAAAATGCGAATAAGGAGTTTAGCAATAAAGGCAGTAACTGATTTTGTTCATCAAACCACCAGTGCTGTAGCGTCTAAACGCTACAGCGGTAAGAAAGCACCAAATCAAAACTTACTGCACTGACTGAATATCTGAAAGACCTAGTTAAAGCCCTTTGTTGTGCTTTGAAGCCCCCCCATTACTTATGTGAAATTGGTAATCTGCTCTCTCTCTTTTGAAAAAATTCTTTACCTACTCCAAAAGAAGGCCACTCTATCCAAAGCCTAAGAGAAATGTTGAAACTAGCTAGGATCTGAGCTAAGCTTTGAAGTCACACACCCACATTTGAGCAGTATTGATTCTATTTGTTATAAAAACACATTGCTATGTGAGGATGTTCACAAAAGTTTGAAGTGATAGCCTAGCATGAGTAAATTTTTGAGAAATCCTATTTAATTTAAAAGCTGCAGCTAGTTATACTTTTAAGCTTACTTGTCAGTTTGTTTTCTTGTCTTGTTCAAGTGTCATTACTTGAGGACAAGCAATGGTTTAAGTTTGGGGGTGTGATAACTCATATTTATATGTGTTATTTATGCTCTTAATACGTAGATCAAAGTGTGTTCTCAAGTAATTTTAGTGCTTTAACATGTAAATATGTGATTGAATGCATAAATATAAGTTTAGGCTTGATTTCCTAAATATTGGGCATAATAGGTCCCTTTGTGAATATATTGATGTTTTGCCTGAGTGCTGCAGCGGTAGGCTAGCAGTAACTGCTACAGCGTTATGGAGCATTGACCACTTGGATATTTGTGAGGCCACTTGCTGAGTGATGAGTCACCAATCTGATCTTCTTCTTTTCAACATGATATTTCAGCCTCCAAGTGGATGCAATAATACACTCGGCGCCTCCTAATTGAAGCCCATGTGATAGTTGGTGATTTTAATCATCACCCCTTTTTGTAAAGTGGCTTTAGGGATAATTGGGATAATATCTAATTATTAAGATATCTATTAGGGGATATATATATCTAGTCCATCATCTTCAAAAAAGACACACGCGCGAAGATAGATAGAGTTGTAACATAGAGAAAACTATATTGACAATTTAGTCTTCCTTCATTGTTATTCCACTCTTGAAGCTTTTATTTTTTAGTATAGTTTTTAGATTTCATTCAAGGTTTGCTCACGCCATAGTGTTGCGTTAAAAACACACTTAGAGCAAGTGTACTTTATCGCAGAAGTAGTATAAAAGATTATCGTGTCCACAGGGATTAATTAGCAAGTACCAAACTAATCGAGATTATCTATTGTTTAGACGAACTAGTAATTGAGTTGTAATGAAAACAAATAAAAAAATAAATAACAATAATTAAAATACTAGATTTAATAAATGGAGAGAGGTCTAGGGTCACGGTTTCACTTGCAAGTTTCGATTCCCCTATGTCTAATCCTACCTGAATTCCCTTATTTTACTTAATTACCAATCCCTTTACTAAAACTATTAATCCGTTTGGTCATTCGCGATTAATATTCTTTTTCCTAAATTAACCCTCGTTTGGTCATGCAAGAATTTAAATTCAGGAAAAGCATAAAGAGCAAAAAGGTTGAATGATTGGAAGACTAAATTATGGTTTGGTCATGCCCTAATTATAGCCCCAATTATCCTATAGGTCCACCAACTAATTGCAGTACGGTCGCTGATCAACTAATTGATTATAAACATGCAAAGGGTAGCTAATCCTAATCATGTGATAAAAACAATAGGACAATATTAATTAAAATAAAAACAGGAATTCAAACCAGAAATTAGAACATAAAAAAGGTCTCTAATCAAGCAAGATCCACCGAGACCCTAGAAGAGGATTTAGCTATCCAAAATCATAAGGAACAATAAAATAGAAATTAGAGTCATGGATTACAGAGATAAAAATAACCCGGAAATTAGAGAAATTATTATTTTGAGTCTCTAGTCTCCTTTTTCTGCTTCAAAGCTCTCTCACGGTGTCAAGAACGGGTACCAAAACCCCCTCCTATCTTTTGCATTGCTGCTGTTCACGTTGTTTATCCTATTGTTCCGGCTACTGTGTGCTTTTGTACGGCTTTTCTTATTTTGTGCATAATTTCCTCTTGTGCGGCACTGTTACTCCTTCCTTTTATAATGCTGCCGTCCCTTATTTTTTGATTAATTAACACTGCTCCTCTCTTTTCCTTTAATTGCCGCCTCCCTCTCTTATTGCCCAAGCTACTGTGTTGCCAAAGTTCATGACACAATTTTTCCTTTCTCTCCAAGGTAGGTTTTGATCTAATTTTAATATGGGATTTATCTTCTTTTCCTCATGGCCCATTTAATTATTTATGTGTTGGAATTGGGCCGCATAGCTTTATGTTTATTTTGGTTGTGACCCCTCCTTATTGATGATTTGAGTGGCTTTAAGTTGGTCTTTTATTCTCTTTCTGCAAAATAAAGAGCAATTTAAATTAATAAATTATATAATTGATAATAATTGCTCTAAAAATAATCCAAAAGTATCTATAAAAATACACTAAATTGGAGTTTATCACATAGCTTCATCCAACGTATATGACTTGGGATTCTTGGAGTGCATCTTTTGCAACCATTCTCCTCTTTTCTACCTACGGTAATATAAGCTTGTTTGTTTATATTGCTTTGATGAAGCTTATCATGAGCTAAATCACTATGTAGTTGGATTTCTCTTAGTTTGTAATGAACGATGAGTAGCTTTTATATAATATTATGATGTTTGCGTTTCATTCCTTGCGTTATAATGCTTTCAACCTTGTTTTGGGAATGATCAACTAGAATAAGGGGGCTTCGTGGGTACAGACATGGTTCACGAAGAGAGCTCAAGGAATGATATGAATGAAAAACCATTTAAAGACATTTAATTGAAGTGTACTTAACCCTAGACATAGGGGAGTAATAGTTCACAAGGTAATTGCTGTATGAACTTAATATACAGGGGTAAAACATATTTAGAGCCTAGACATAGAAGTCTTGTAACATAGCCCTGACGATAGTGACTGAAAGGCACGCCACCATAACGCTACAGCGCTTAACGCTACAGCGTTTCATATTATAGAACACTACTCTTGGGAATTTACATACAAATGTGCCATCCAACTCACTCTTAAATACTTTCAATTCAATACTGTTTTATTATAAACCATTATGTTTACAACTCCACACTTTTATTTGTCACTTAACATGTTCCACTAATTTGCTAATTGCTTAAACTACTAGATTAATTCCAATCCCTGTGGGAACGATCTCTATTTTATCACTGTAGTACTTGTTACGATTATGTATACTTGCACATATACTTTTCGCACAACACCTGTCGAAACTTTCTTGGCCTTCCAAGAATAGGGACTAGTCAATCTTCCAACAAAAACTTGGGCTAGTATAGCAGAAGAAGGTAGTGACCAAGACATCCCAGCCTTGGACCTTGCCATACAAAAACAAAAAACTCAGATGATCCAGAACAAACCCAAATCATCCCAAATTATCCCAGCCGAAGCTCAATCGTCTCAGATAACCCCTGCTCAAACGCAGTATGTCCAAAAGGAAAATCATTTCTTTTTGGCCCATCTAGAAACAGAATTTATGGATGAAAATCCAAAAAGGATTCCTTCAAAGATTTTTCCATCTCAGTCTCACTTTCTTCCTTTCACCCCAAACAAAACCCAATTATTTTATGAGTTTATACTCATAGACACTGAGTCCGTCGCCATCAAACACTATAGAGACCCTAAAGACGACTCTAATATCACTCACTCTACCCTCCAAATCCTAAAGGTTTTAACACCTTCAGCTTTTAGACAAAATCCAAAACAAAACCAGAAAATTCTCCCAGATCTTTGACCCAATAGGTTACAATTACTGGGACTACATCAAAGCCTGGGACTATGTCATCTTGGGTTTACAAAACAATTTTTTCAAACATTCTTGGTTGATCTATTTCAAAAAGGCAACCAAATATTCCTTTTCAAATTGGTTTCTTCAATGGTGGTATTTCTTTGGGCCAACCTCAGAAATCGTTCCTATTGAAGTCCAGGAAGGATTCAATTTTTTTTTTAAAAGGTTTAACAAAAGTCTTAAGAATTATCCAATGGATTTAAATTTCTTTACCACTTTTTCATTATCATGGATTTTTTCATGGCAATATAAAACTGGTAATTACCATCTTCCAAAACCTTTATTGTCTTTTTACAAACAAGCTTTTATCAAATGGTGGCCTCATTTTGATACTTCAATGGCATCTCCTGACAATGTGGCCACATGGTTCAAAAACAATTCAAGGTTCTTGCAAGTTGCTGATCCAGACACCTGCAAATTCCTCCAAAACATTGTAAAATTACTTCAGGATCAGTCTTCTGAGAAGAACAAAAATGAACAAGGTTCTTCTTCTTCAAAAGGAAAAGATAAGAAGAAGAAAAAAGTTTGTTCTCCATCTTCTCCTTCATCATCTTCTACAATTGACTCGTTTTACCAAAACGATGAAGACTATTTTGAAAACTATTCCCTAGACAATCTTCAATTATTGTAATTTCATTATTGTATTTTACAATCATAGAAAAACCCAAGAATCAATCACGCCTTTAGACAAAGGGCATCTGCAATCTTGTCACAGCAGGCAATCATCACAAAAGACAAGGAATTTCCATTCACATGTGCCAACAGACAAAAGGCATCTTCAATCAAATCCTTCAGAAAAGCATATAGTGCACACTCATCAAAAGCAGAAATGTTCCCCAGAATATGCTTGTCAAATTGCACTATTACTATTTCTTGGATTCCGTTACTGTTCCCTCCGGTCAGTAACCGGTTACTATTCAATCTTAGTACACAGTATAGGTCATCCTTGTGTACAGTTCAAGTCAGCAATTACTATTTAACCTTTCAATTTTCTATAAATTGAGTGCCTAGGCTTTTGTTAGGGGCACCGTTTATCTCACTAAGTTAGAGAGAAGTCAGAGCAAAGCATTGCGTGTAAGCCTGCTTCCTTAGACTCTTTCTTTCTTCCATCTCCCTTCTTCTCTTTTCTTCTTCAATCTCTGTTTTCTATTTCAATCATCATACTTATGGAAGGTTTGCCTCCTAAGTTATATGTTATAAAGTATTTAGTTTTCTACAATTACTTTCTGCATTTTATTTTCTGTTTATGGAAGGCTGAGCCTCCTTTTATTTTATGTTTTAACTCTTTTCTTTTATAATTAATTTTGTTGCATTCCGTATGCTACCTGCTTCTCCCCTGTCTCTTTATATTTATATGGTTAATATATGTATGTGTGTATGTGTTTTTGTATTTTTGTTACATGTGTTTTGTTTTACAAATGTTATAGATTAGATAATGTTGTTAGACTAATTATGCTAATTATTTAAGTTTGGGGTCTGATATTTTTGAAGCATGATCAGCTGAAAATCTTTACAAAAACAAAAACATGTACCTTTTTGAAACTGATTTTTGATGATGATAGAAAGAAAAAAAAACATAGCAGCCTTGTTTTTACAAATGATCAATTTTATTACTACTTCAACACTTAAAAGCTGAGTTTTAGAAAGGTGCTTAACTAATTAGAAAATAATCTAATGCAAAAGAAATTTATTAGTGAACCAAGATCAGGGCTAAATTTTTACTAAAAATGTAGAATAGCACAAGAAATTAAGTTTGGGGGTGCATCGGTGATATTAAGGCTAAGTATAATAAGGATAGGAAAGACAATGCAATAGGCTTACAAACTACTACAAAATACAAGCTATCTTCGCCTGAAACAAAAGTTGTACCCGTTCCAAAAATGCATGATAAAAAGAACAAAAAGAAAAAGAAACATGCAATAGGTGGTCAGCAATGAGGGAAATATAGCTAAAATCTCTTCAAAGTAGTTCTCAAAGCCGGAGCATCCAATGCCACAACAACAATTGCTCAAGAATCAAGAAAGCCACCAAAATAGAAATTAGCACTGACCCTGCATTTGAAATACTTAATCGAAGCCCTTTGTTGTGCTTTGAAGCCCCCCAATACTTGAGAAAATTGTTAGTATATTCCACCTTTTGAAAAATCTTTAGCTTGATCAAAAGTAAACTATTTCTTTCCAAAGCTAAGAAAACTTTTTGAACTTAGTTCGGAACTTATTTAAACTCAGCAAGCACTCACACAAACGAGCAGTATTAACAATGAATGTTGTAGAAGCAAGGGTATGGATGAAATTTCTGAGAATTGAAGTTCTTAAAGGTGCATTTCTTGAAAAATCTATTTTGAAAGAGTTTAGCTGATCTGTTCTTCTAAATTATACAAACCATGTGTTTTAATTTTTTTTGTCTTCTTCAAGTGTCATTACTTGAGGACAAGCAATAGTTTAAGTTTGGGGGTGTGATAACTCTATTTTATATAGAGTTATTTACGCATCTAAATCTAAACAATTGTTGAAATTCTCAGTAAAAATGTTTATTAAATATAGGAATATAGAGGAATAACAACATTCAAGATCAAAAGAAGGTTTTTACAAGAAACTTGGCATTCTGCATATATTTTGGTGTTTTGATGTGTTTTTGTTCATGGCTACCGCATTAGATTCCCCAACATTGGTAACACTGCAATGCCCCAGCATTGGATGCCCCTGCATGCAGAACAAACCATAATGCTCAAAGCTCTCTTGGGACATCAAAATGCCTCAGCAACCAAATGATGACGTCATGCTGCGTCAAAAAGGCAGATGCAAGTGGATGATTTCGACGCCTACCATAGACTTCATAGCTCAAAAAGTTCGACTCTATTAGGGACACTTGTCCATTCATTAGAGGACCCCTCCTCTTGGTTGAGTGAAGGATTGAAACTACTTTTGGAGCAGAGATCAAAAAGCAAACCCTAACTTCAACTCCAAGCAAACCCCCTCATGAAGGAAACCTCATTTTTGGAACTTATATAAAGACCTTCATTTCCTCATTCGAAGACACGCCTTGATAGCTTTTTAGATTTACTTTTACATTCTCTTGTAAGAAGGCAAGGAAGAAATTGACAACTTCTTTCTTTACTTCCACACACTCACGAAGTGCTGATTGAATGCTGTGAGGTGAATGCTACAGCATTGCTAGGCAGATTTATGCAAATGAACTCCAACCGTGTAATCCTTACTTTGTTGTCTTCCTTTTGTATTATCAAATATATTAACATTTTTACTTCTGTTTATATATGCTTTGTAATGTCTAGCATGAGCTAAACATCTTTAGTTGCGATGCTTTAACTATATAATGATCTTTTGATTAAGTTATTGTGTTACGTGCTGATATGTGCAACTTAGTTCTTGTGTTATACTTCTTTCAAACTTATTTTGAGGTTGATCACTTAGAATAAGTAGGGTCATAAATACAGACATGGTTTATGATTAGAACTCAAGAACTAATATGGGTAAGTGTTTAATAAAGGAAACTTTGTTAATTTCCATGCTAAAATCTAGACATAGGATAACATAGTCCATAGGATGATACTGTGGGTACTTCATATACAACGGTGAACTTATTTAGAGCTTAGACATAAGACTTATAATTAAAACCCTGACGAAAGTGACTGAAAGCACGCATCAATTGCTACAGCATCCATTGCACCAACATCACACATAACACAATGCTATCAAAAGTGACTTATTTAGTAAAGAGCATTCCAACTATCTTTCTCACTTGATTTCATACTCATTTCACTTAGCTTGTTTACTTTCAGTTTGCATAATCCATTATTGTTTGTTATTGGTTACTTCTCACTAATCCAAACTATCATTTTAAGCTTTAAGAATTAATCTAATACCTGTGGGTACGATCTCATCTTCTACTGTATTACTTGTTAAGGACTGTGTACACTTGCACAATACTCATTACCAAATTTTTAACAACATGGCCCTGCCATCACGGCATACGGTGGAATCTATTGCACACTCCCCATTGGGTTGGGTAATCCTCCTTGTGGTTGGCCGGGACCACCAAGACTCGTTGCACTGCTAGCCTGCGCAACACGTCTTTACTCCTGTTCCTTGGCCTGTTGCACTTCATTGTACACCATAGGTTTAACTATGTCAGCCAATTGTTGGGAGACTTTTTACATGATATCGTGAATCCCCATGTCTATTTTCTGCCTAATGAAGGACGTAGCCATCACTACGGGCCCTTCGTCATTCGACTGTGGTTGCTCATGAGGTTCCACATCAACGGGTTGAGTCGAGGCTCCCGACGTACCTGCCATTTCAGTGTTTTTAGCCTTCACTGAACCTGCCTTTGTGGACGCAGAATTGGGTTCCATGCTCAGGCTTCGACCAGAACGTAAGTACATACACCAATGATAATCTAGGCCAGGCGAACTAAACTCGAAGGTCTGTTTGCCGGTGTCTGTCCCACCGGGCGTGCCAATTTTGTTGTCGCCAAACACTTAAATCCTAGCTGTAGGTTCTGCTAGTCTATGATTCCTCTTTCTTCAGGCGATTGTGCCGAGGAAGGAACTCTGTTCCTCGACTATGAGGTCCCTAACTCCTCCAAAAAGTGTTAGGTTAGGTGTGAGAGGGACGTGTGACTTGTATTATCTACGAAACTAAGTAAACATAAAAAGAAAGCGATAAAGCGAAGATAAAAAAAGTAAATGACTTGTGTATTGATTGATGTGTGTCTAACTGTACAACCATTCCTTCGTCGGTCACTATTCGAGCCTACATTTACCCAGCGTTGGATCAATTGCAATCCATGGTTCTAACTATGCCTAGTACCTAAAAACGCGGAGTCCACCCCTCCACGACCTCACTAGCACAGTTAGTGGGGTAAAACTCTCGTCACTCCACTTTCTTCGGGGTCGTGTGCTCCTTGATCTGAACCGCTCCAACGCGATATGTCTTTGTGTGCTGAATACTTGTGCTCCAAGCAAGTATTCCCTTCCTCGACCGCAGCCTTCTTCGGCCACTCTGTGCTTACGGCCTTCGGTCATTGGCACCTCAGCCGGGTCATTTTGTGGTTGAGGCATCCTCCCACCGAGTTCTGTAGCTAATCGGTATTCTGTCTCCACTCCTTCGGGCTCTTGTATATCATGCCTTTGCATGCTTATCCCGAATGCGCCATAGCTAATGCTGCCCCATTGCTCTTATGGTTCATCCTAACACCTATTTTTTCCTTTTTCCCCTCGGCCAACAACATTATTTTATTTTGGGTGTTAACATATATATATATATATATATATATATATATATATATATGTATATGTATGTATGTATATATTATATCTATATATATTAATGACGGCTTGTTCAGGTTATTTCATTATTATTTTGAACTCTGTTTTCATTATCCAATTGAGGTGCACCAAAGACATCAACAATTCTTCCCATTTGGGGAAGCCAATTCTAGATAAGTGTTATTAGTATTTTCGATTATAGGATTAAACACGGTGGCTATTTGCTGAGTCATCATGTTTACCATGTCATGATTGCTCTCATAAATTTGTTTCTTTTTTTTTGTGTGACTTAGGGCGAAGTTAGAAAGCTCTGCTAGGGTTTCAGGATATGGCGACTAGGGCTCCCTCCATTTCGTGATCTTGTCTCTTCATCGCTCTTCTACTGCTTCTCATCTGCGGTCCTCATCGTAGTGATCCTCTATTGTTCATATCTGATCAAAGTCGCTATTCGCGTGTGGCTGTCTTGCTGTTCTCGTTGTCTTGCTGTTCGCTGTCTTACTGTTTCTCTGGCGTAAGTGGCTGTCTTGCTGTTCGCGTGGTGCACGGCTTCGTTCACAGCCGGTTGCTTCGCGTGATCACGGTGTGGCGTAAGTGGCCGCGTGGTGCACGGCTTCGCTGTTTACAGCCAGGTTTCAGTTTGCTTCACAGTCTCAGTTCGGTGATCAACAGTAATCACGTGTGTTTCGGTTATTGATTTTATGTGTTTGTAATGGATCACTGTCTGTGGCCTTGCATGGCCGATCTCACAGCGCCGTCTGAAGCAGCCGATCCGGTGGTTCCTCCTCCTGCAACCGTAAGAAAGTCGTTTGCGGCAGCTCTAACAAACTCTTGTGTTATTCCTCCAAGTCAGCTGCCCAAGCCTTGCATCAAAGGTGATGCTCTCACTATCAAGATCACTGAGTCAGAATATCAAGAAGGTGTCAAAAACTGCAAGAATGTATTGCATGGCTGCCTTACCCTTTCCAAAGGGGACTCTCCTATAAATCTTAATGCTTTAAGGGCAAAACTTATGCAAGAATTGAAATCTATTGGCTCCTGGGCAATGGTCTCTTTAGGCAAGGGCTACTATGTGTTTTGCTTTCAGTCGTTTGAAGAGATGCGTAGCTTACAAGCCACTGGTACGTGGTCGTTGAATCCGGGATTATTAAGACTCTTTGCATGGACTCCGGATTTTGATCCAACCAGGATACGTAACACAAATGTTCAATGTTGGGTTCGTATTCATGGTTTAGCTCGGGAATATTGGCGTCCTATCACCCTTTTTGAGATTGCCGGTGCAATTGGTGGTCCTATTGCTTTGGATGATGCAACAAAGCAACGCACTTTTGGTCACTTCGCAAGAGTTCTTGTTGATATTGATTTAAAGGGTGATCTTCCTGATCGTATTATGGTTGAACGAGAAGGTTATGCGTTTTACGTGGACGTTGTCTATGAAAGGCTGCCTCAATTCTGCTCTTATTGTCATATTATTGGGCACAATCACTCTAATTGCAAGCAGGTGCACGGTTAGCAGGAGCCTCGCGTGCAACCCCCAGTCACTATCCAGGTTTGGGAGACAAAACAAAAGGATGTCCTTGATCCTAATAAGGATAGTAATAGAAACAAGTCAGACGGTGTTGATGTAAATCACGAGAAAGGTATGGCTTCTAATGATAATGTAGTTATTGTAAACAATAATGATCATCATGCAGGTAGACATGCTCAAAAGGAAATTGCTGCTGGCAAGGAAATCATTAACTCAAATGATGCAAATGATAATCATGACATCCAACCGGGGGGGGGGGGGGGTCATATCTATTCGAGAGATTGAAATTCCAAATCAGTTTGGAGGCATTAATAATGTTCCTCATGATGGTTCAGGCGGCAACCCTCTACTTGGCTTTATTTCTAACCATATTGAAACAGGCTCTCCGAGTGGCAGTGCCCCAACTGTTCCGCAAAACGAGGTTTCCCCAGATCAAATTTTGGTCAACGATACTCAAGATGGTGCAATATACGAGTTCGTCAGGAATCAGGTACAAGTGATTGCTGACCATGATGCTACCCAGGAGGTGATAGCTGATTTAAACATTATTAAGCAACCTTGGGCGGCCTTGGTTGAGGAGGAGGACTCGCTGGGGAATGACGTTGTTAAGCCAGCTCAGAATTCGGAGTTTGAAACAGTGCTCATGAAATCACAGAAGAAACGGATGCAAAAGAAAAAGAAAGCTGTATCTCCTGTTATCACCCGTTCTAGGGCAGGCTCTCAAAGTCTTGCCCAATGAAGTGCCTTTACTGGAATTCAAGGGGCCTGGCTAATCCCCCCACAAGATTAGCTCTCAAAAGGCTTTGTATCTCCAACAAGCCTGATTTCATTTTTGTTGCAGAGCCTTGGTGTTCTCAAGACGATTTTCCTAGCAGATTCTGGTCTAGGCTGGGTATGAAGGTCTTTGCTACAAATGATAGAAATAATTTAATTCCTAATCTCTGGTGTGCTTGTTCAGACTCTTTCAATCCTACAGTCATCGCTTGTTCTGATCAGCAGGTCTCTTTTACTGTTGAGGTCAACAACACTACTATTGGTATTTCTGCTATCTATGCTTCTTGTAACTATCTTGGTAGGCGTTCTCTGTGGCAGGAGCTTAGTATTCTCCAGCAGATCCACAAAATCCCTTGGTTTTTTATTGCTAATTGGAATGCTGTCCTGGGCTCTCATGAATATAGGGGCAGTGGTAACCCCTCCAAAATTGCTTGTGAGGATTTCCAAAATTGGACCAATTTAAACAACTTGATTCACCTTCCGACTAGGGGGGTTCAGTACACTTGGTCTAATGGCCGTAAAGGCAGGGCTTTCACCGAGAAAAGGCTTGATCGAGCTATTTGCAATGATGATTGTCTCTCTTTTTATACAGGTATATCCTGCTCTACTCTTACTAAATCTAAGTCTGATCATTTCCCTTTATTGTTGGATCTTCAGATTGCTGGTGGGCCTCACCCCTCTTCTTTTAAGTTCCTTCGCACATGGGCGAGTCACCCTGATTGTTTGAATTTAATTAAAGAGGCCTGGCAAGCCCCTGTTATTGGTTGCCCTATGGTAGTCCTTAGTCAAAAGCTTAAGAATCTTAAGGTAAAGCTTAAGGCTTGGAATAAAGATGTCTTTGGGGACGTTAATCTGAGGGTGCAAGTGGCAACGGCTGCCTTGGATCATGTGCAGGCGCAGATTGATATTGATGGCTACTCGGAGGCCCTTATTGAGCAAGAAAAAGTTCACCAGCTTGAGTTACAGCAAGCTTTAGCTTCCCAGGAGGATTTTTGGCTTGAAAAATCTAGGCTAAATTGGCACACTCATGGCGATCGTAACACCTCCTTCTTTCATCAAATGGTCAAGATTAGACAAATTACCAAGCATATTACTTCCCTGAACCATGGTGACACTCTTCTTACTTCTTCTAATGATATTGAAACTCATGTTGTTAATTATTTTAAGAATATTTTCTCCTCTAACAACCAGTGTTTTGAAAATGGTATGGTGGAGGAGGTCATTCCTAACCTTGTTACAGAGAATGAGAACTTAATGCTCACCAGCATTCCTAATATGGACAAAATCAAGCTTGCTATTTTTTCTATGAACTCTAACGGCGCCCCAGGCCCGGATGGTTTTGGTGCTTTCTTTTTCCAACACTTCTGGGATATTGTTTCAGAGGATATGGTGAAAGCGGTTCAACAATTCTTCAAAACCGGCTGGCTGCTCCCTAATTTCAATTCTAATCTGGTGGTGCTTATCCCAAAAATTAACGGGGCTGACAGGATTGAGAAGTTTAGGCCTATTGCCCTTGCGAACTTCAAATTTAAGATTATCACTAAGGTGCTTGCGGACCGTCTGTCCAAAATTGCTCCCCGTATTGTCTC
This sequence comes from Astragalus membranaceus, assembly GCA_039519185.1. Taxonomy (NCBI): domain Eukaryota; kingdom Viridiplantae; phylum Streptophyta; class Magnoliopsida; order Fabales; family Fabaceae; genus Astragalus; species Astragalus membranaceus. Next base: position 52,652,941 of record CM076850.1, read on the forward strand.
CTCTCAGCAATGGGGTTTCATTCTGGGTAGAAACATATCTGACTGCATTTATTTAACCTCTGAAGCTGTTAATATGCTCCAAAAAAGATCTTATGGTGGTAATATGGCTTTAAAAGTAGATGTTACGAAAGCTTTTGACACTTTAGATTGGCTTTTTCTTCTTAGAGTTCTCAAGGCGTTTGGGTTTAATTCCAAGTTTTGTGACTGGGTGAAGGTCCTTCTGCATTCTGCTAAGCTTTCTATTTCAATTAATGGCAATGCCTCTGGTTTCTTTAGCTGCAAGCGTGGTGTGCGCCAAGGTGACCCCCTTTCTCCCTTGCTCTTTTGCCTGGCAGAGGAGGTTCTTAGCAGGGGCATATCCTAGCTGGTGAATGATGGGGAATTTCAGTTAATCGATGGCCCAAGAGGCACTCAGGTTCCCTCTCATATTCTTATGCTGATGATATTATGATTTTTTGCAGAGCTTCCCAGAAAAATCTTCAAGCTCTTATCACCTTCTTCACTAAATATGGTGAAGCTTCGGGTCAGATTGTTAACTCTAGCAAATCTACTGTTTATTTGGGAGAAGTTCCGCTTAACCGCCAGCGTCGTATTGCTGAGATGCTTGGTTTCTCTATTGGCCAGCTTCCTTTTACCTACTTAGGGATTCCTATTTTCAAAGGGAAACCTAAGCCTGCTTATCTTTTGCCTATTGCTGACAAGATCAAAGCCAAGCTCTCAGCTTGGAAATCTTCCCCTTCTCTCTATCACCGGAACAGCACAGCTGGTCAAGTCGGTTATCCAAAGTATGTTAGTTTACAGCTTTATGATTTACAGATGGCCCACTTCTTTGCTAAACATGGTGGACTCTTGGATCAGAAACTTCATTTGGTCTGAGGATGTCAATCAACGTAAAGTGGTTACTGTGGCGTGGCAGAAGGTTTGTAGTCCCATTGTGGAGGGGGGTCTTGGGATTAGATCTCTCAAAGAGATTAATAAGGCTGCCTGTCTCAAGCTTAGCTGGGAGCTCAGCATTTCCCAGAATAGTTGGGCGGTTTTGTTGAGATCTCGGGTTTTCAGAAATAATCGTCTGATCTCTTGTCATATTAGCTCTTCTCTTTGGGGTGATTTGCGAGCTAATCTCTCCATCATTCAAGACAACTGCATTTGGCAAATTGGTAAAGGTGACTGTGTCAATTTTTGGCTTGACCCTTGGGTGTCGGATCCTATGGTTTCCCTTTTCAATGTCTCTGAGCATCTTCATCACTTACTCAAAGCCAGAGTTTGTTGATTTCATTCAGAATGGGCATTGGTGTATTCCCTCTTCTTTAGCCAATCAGTTTCCTCAATTGACTTTGCTGCTTCACGCTAAATACATCCCTACTTTTGATGCTCCGAATCAGTTGCTATGGAAGAATTCTACTGATGGTTTGCTCAATTTTAAATCTTCTTATCTTTTCTATCGTCCTATTGGTCAGCATATTTATTGGTGCAAGAATATTTGGCGCACAGCTATCCCGGCATCGAAATCTTTTTTGATTTGGCGCATCCTTCACAATAGTATGCCTACTGATGAGAACCTTAGAAGTCGTGGCTGCGGCACGGTTTCCATGGGCAGTCTCTATGAAGCGAACTATGAATCTACGTTGCATCTTTTCTGTGATTGCTCTTTCGCCAAAAATCTTTGGTCCTGGCTTAGTGGTAAGATCGCTTTTAATATTAATATTTCCTCCCCTGAAACGATTATCGAGGTGTGTTTGCGTCCTATGTCTGACCAAGTGCAGGATGTTGTGACTGCTGTTGTTATAAATGTCTTTTGGGCTATCTGGCATGCTCGAAATAAGCTTCGCTTTGACAATAAAAAGATAGTGCCCACGCTCCAGAAAAATTTGATTACTGCTAATGTGAATCTTTCGGGTACTCTTAGCAAGGGCTCCACCTTTGCCTCTGTGCAGGACTTTGCGGTACTTAAGGCTTTTTCGGTGGCCGGTAAACCTCAAAAGGCTCCTAACATTATCGAAGTTCTTTGGAAGTCTCCTCCCTACTCTTAGGTGAAGTGTAATACTGATGGCGCTGCCAGGGGCTCTCCTGGTTTAGCTGCTTGTGGGGGCATTTTTCGTGATAATAATGCTGACTCTCTTGGTTGTTTTGCCCTCCCCCTTGGTATTAATTACGCGCTTCATGAGGAATTAGTGGGTGTCATAGTTGCCATTGAGGCGGCCTATAAGAAAGGTTGGCATCGTCTTTGGATTGAAAGTGACTCGCAGCTTGCTATTATGGCTTTCTCATCGGACTCCATTGTTCCTTGGAATCTCTGCATTCGCTGGCGTAACTGCATGGACATTCTAAAGTCCATGTCTTTCTTTTGTTCTCATGTTTATAGGGAAGGGAACCATTGTGCTGATAAACTAGCGTCTCATGGGGTCACTTTGGCCGGGTTTCAGTGTAACACCCCTTTCTACCCGTCACTTTGTTTATAAAAATCAGAGTTTGAAAAACCTCGTTCATAGGAAATGTTACACATACTCAAATCAAACGTCGCTTATCAAACTTTAAAAACAGTTTAACTCAAATTCATACGTCCACGTAGCACATCACAATATCAAAAACTCAAGCCTCATGGTTAACGTCACTTATAACACTCCTCATAACACAATCAACTACGCAGCGGAAATTAGTAAAACATAACCAAATAGTCCACATGGACATAATAATCAAAAATCATTAATAAAGGCCGAGTTCGTTATCCCCCCCTGAGTGCTACGTATCAGAGCATGACGACTCGACTCGAAAAGTGAAGCTAATACCTTCACTGGGAATCACCTGCACGTTACCAACACGGGGGTAACATTCAAACAGGAAAGGGTGAGCATCATTTCAGTCTATATAATGGAAAATATGATAAGCACTAATCATAGGCTACACACTAGAATAATCAGCGTCCAATACACAAGACATCCACATCACAGTCATCATTCACATCATGTACAAAAACTCATCTCATGTCATATAAGTTTATGAAGTGCAACCCACTCGCGGGTATATGCATGAAGGTACCTTTTCACAAAACGTCGCTTAGCCACTCAGGCCTCATCATCACTTAGCCACTCAGGCCTCAAAACATCACTGGGTTTTATGCATATGGGCATGAGACTCTATGACATGCACCACTCACTTCACAAAATCACACAATTACTCAGATCACAGTCAACAATGTGACCCATCACTTACCTGTTTGCTCGCACGGAGCACAGTACCTGTCAAATTCATAATCATCACACAACATCACTAGGCCACTTAGACCTTAACCTCACTTAGCCACTCAGGCCCCAATTGTCACTTACACATAAACATCATTTAACTCAAACATTAGCCACTGAGGGCAAAAGCGTCATTTGACTAACCACCAAGGGCATCCTCGTCATTTACACATCATTATCATTAACTTTGGCCACTAGGGGCAAAACAGTCATTTGACTAGCCACCAAGGGCATCCTCGTCATTTACACATCTTTTATCATTAACTTTGGCCACTAGGGGCAAAACAGTCATTTTGACACTACCATGTTTAAAACTGTTGCTTATACACCAAAAGGGATTTTTAAAGAGTTCCACGTCATTTTTCAATGTCACTGGGACGACCACCGGGGACAGCCAATTGGGCGCCCACAAACAGTCAGAAAATAACAATTTTTCATTTTAAAAATTGAACCCACAAATAGACAACGTAAAAAGCTTCATGACACTTTTCGAATCGTTCAAAACGGACGTCTGAGTCAAAAGTTATGATAAAAATAAGTTTGGGAAAAATTAGACAACGTTCTGAGAATTGGCGCCTTAGGCGCCCAGGCAACACAGGCACCCAGCGCCCAGGCGCGCACAACACAACGCAACACAGCGCCACAGGCGCCCAGCGCCCAGGCGCGCACAACGCACAACACAGACACAACACGGGCGCCCAGCGCCCAGGCGCGCACAGCGCACAACACGCACAGACACGGGCGCCTAGCGCCCAGGCGCGCCCCCACGCGCAACAACAACACAGCACAGGCGCCCAGCGCCCAGAAACCAGCAGCAACGTCCAGAATTTTGCCAAAACGCTTTTTAATACTGAAAATTGTTTTCTTAACAATTCTAAATCATAAAACCTCAACATTTTCCCAGCAACTAAACATACACATATTTCAATCAATTTCTCAAAAATACAATTGGGCATCATCTTCCCTATCCCCTTGGCGCCCTAGGCGCCTATACACCATCAATCCAATTTCGCAACCAACACAAGCAAATCCAAACACAACAATTTCAGTTTCACGAATAATTCGAAGGTCACAAATCAATGACTATAATTCTAACACTACAATTCGCACACATATGCATAGGAAACTCAACCATTCACTTCGCATATATCTACACATATAATAGCCCCTATCAACGATGCATCAAGAAACATCAAGAACTCATGCTTACATCATTTCGCATACAACAATATATAAAAACCAACATCACAATACATCAATAAATCTAGTCTAATCCTAGATCTAGAACTCATCATATGAACTATTAAATAGAGTGATAGAGCTCCCCTAACCTCGAAATTGAAGAACGGAGGCTCCGGAGATAGTCACGTACAGGATCACAGCAACAAAATCACGCTCCTCGCTCTTCCTTGCTTGCGACTTCTCTCCTCTTCCTCTTCTCTCCTTACGGCGCCCTTCCTTGCTCTCTCTCTATCTCACGCTCTTCTTTCTTTCTTTCTTTTGATTTCGCAAAATGCCACAAACCCTAGCCCCCACCAACTAACCACTTCGCCTATATTGTGGATCACGGGCTTGGGCTTTCCACTTAAGCCCAAGTCATGCAAGTGGCGCCTCCACTCCCTCCTAATACCACCAAAATAAATAAAATTCTAATTAATCGAATTACATCAAATAATTTAATTTAAATCCCCAATTATTTAATTAAATAAATTAATTAAATAATTTTAGGGTGTTACAACTCTCCCCCACTTAGAATATTTCGTCCTCGAAATTTACCTGATCAAACAACTCTGGGTAGGACTCTCGCATCTTGCTCTCTAGCTCCCAAGTCATACTCTCGCCGGCAGCTCCTAGCCAAACCACTTTCACCAATGCAATCTCTTTGCCTCTAAGCGCTTTCACTTCACGATCCTCAACCCGTACGGGCATCGTCTCCACAGTGAGATTATCCCGCACCTCTACATCGTCCATATGGATCACATGAGATGGATCCGAAACATACTTCCGAAGTTGCGACACGTGAAACACGTCGTGCAAGTTCGAAAGATTTGGCGGTAAAGCCACTCTATAAGCCACATTTCCGATTCTTTCAGAAATCTGATAAGGACCAACAAATCGAGGAGTGAGCTTCTTCGATTTCAACGCTCGACCAACACCGGTAATAGGAGAAACCCTCAAGAACACATGCTCCCCCTCCTGAAATTCTAAATCCTTCCTCCGCTTGTCATGATAACTTTTCTGCCGACTCTGCGAAGCCTTCATCTTCTCACGGATCATCTTGATCTTCTCTGTAGTCTCCCGCACAATCTCCGGACCCAACACCACACTTTCTCCCGACTCATACCAACATAATGGCGTCCTACACTTTCGACCATACAATGCTTCAAACGGTGCCATCCCGATGCTGGAATGGTGACTGTTGTTATAGGTAAACTCAATCAACGCAAGATATGAATCCCATGAACCCCGCTGTTCCAATACACAAGCCCTCAACAAATCCTCTAACGACTGAATTGTCCTCTCTGACTGACCGTCTGTCTGGGGATGATACGCCGAACTCATTTTTAACTTAGAACCCAATTCTTTCTGCAAACTCTTCCAAAACTCGGAAGTGAACCTCGGATCCCTATCTGACACAATACTCTTCGGAACACCGTGCAGCCTCACAATCTCTTTGACATATACCTCTGCCAACCTCGACACCGGATAAGTGATATTAATAGGAATAAAATGAGCAGACTTCGTTAACCTATCAATGATCACCCAAATAGCGTCATGACCCTTAACTGTATTCGGTAACCCCGTCACAAAATCCATCGCTATGCTATCCCATTTCCACTCTGGGACTTCCAACGGTTGCATTAACCCTGCTGGCTTCTGGTGCTCGACCTTCGACTTTTGACAGGTCAAACAGGCATACACAAACTGTGCCACATCTCTCTTCATACCATACCACCAAAACATCTTTTTCAGATCTTGATACATCTTCGTTGCTCCAGGATGGATACTCAACTTGCTACGATGACCTTCCTCTAAAATTGCCTTTCTCATCTCTTCATCGTCAGGAACACAGATCCTACCCCGGAACCTCAACACACCACAGGAATCTAATTTGAAATCTTCATCTTCAGATTTACCGACCCCATTAATTAAATCCACCAGCTTGACGTCTGTCTTCTGAGCTTCTCTAATGCTGCCCAGGAAATCATTGTCGATCTTTAACATTCCCAGCTTGACACTGCGAGGTGTCATCTTACAAACCAAACTCAAATCCCTGAATTCTTCAATTAACTCTAATTCTTTCACCATCATAGCCGACATATGCAAAGACTTTCTGCTTAAAGCATCAGCCACGACATTAGCCTTGCCGGGATGATAATTCAAACCGAAGTCATAATCCTTCAAGAGTTCCAACCACCGACGCTGTCTCATATTCAACTCTTTCTGATCGAACAGATACTTTAGACTCTTATGATCACTGAACACTTCGAACCTCGAACCATAAAGGTAGTGCCTCCAAATCTTGAGCACAAATACCACAGCAGCCAATTCCAAATCATGCGTAGGGTAATTTTTCTCATGAATCCGCAACTGCCTCGACGCATACGCAACGACTTTCCCATTCTGCATCAACACACCACCGAGACCCATCTTCGAAGCGTCACAATACACAACGAACGGTTCCTCTGGATTAGGCAACGTCAAAACAGGCGACGTCGTCAATCTCTTTTTCAGTTCCATAAAGCTTTCCTCACACCGAGCATCCCAAACAAAAACTTTACCCTTGCAGGTCAACTGAGTCAACGGAAGGGCCAACTTGGAAAAACCCTCGATGAACCTCCTGTAGTACCCAGCCAAACCCAAAAAGCTTCTAATCTCCGTTACGGACTTCGGAGACTCCCACTCCAACACTGCTTCTACTTTTGCCGGATCAACCGCAATACCATTACCAGAAATCACGTGCCCAAGGAAACTTACCTCTTTCAGCCAGAACTCACACTTCGATAACTTAGCGTACAACTTTTTCTCTTTTAAAACTTCCAACACTGACTTCAGGTGCTCAGCATGCTCTTCATCTGACTTAGAATAAACTAGAATATCATCTATGAAGATTACCACAAACCGATCTAGGTAATTATGGAAAATACGGTTCATATATTCCATAAATACACCAGGAGCATTGGTCACACCGAACGGCATCACAGAATACTCATAATGCCCATACCTTGTCCTGAATGCTGTCTTCTGAACATCCTCATCCTTTACTTTAATCTGATGATATCCGGACCTCAAATCGATTTTGCTGAAAACACGAGCACCCACTAACTGATCCATCAGATCGTCGATTCTCGGAAGCGGATACTTATTCTTGATAGTTACCTTATTCAACTGACGATAGTCCACACATAACCTCATGCTCCCATCTTTCTTTTTCACTAACAATACCGGAGCTCCCCACGGTGATACACTCGGTCTTACAAATTTCTTCTCAAGCAATTCTTCAAGTTGCGTCTTCAACTCAGACAGTTCTGACGCCGACATTCTGTACGGTGCCATAGACACAGGCCTCGTACCAGGTACAAGATCAATCGAAAATTCAACTTCTCTCTCCGGTGGCACACCCGGAATTTCATCAGGAAAAACCTCAGGAAATTCACGTACTACCTTCAGTTCTTCAATAACAGCCTGACTCTCAGCAGACAACGAAGCCATCAATGCAAATAACTGAACTCCCTCTTTCTTCAATTTCTTCAACTGACCAGCAGACACCAAAACCGAACTTTCTTCACCGAAACTAACCGACTTGCTACGACAGTTGATATGAACGTGATTATTCTCTAACCAGTCCATGCCTAAGATTACATCCAGACCTCTCAATGGCAAACATACAAAATTCACAATAAAGTCCCTGCCGAAGATCGACACGGGACACTGAGAACACACCTGGGACGTAATCACCGACCCCTTCGCAGGAGTATCGACAACCATATCCCCACACATAGCAGATAAAACAAGACCCAATCTTTTACAGCAATCAACAGAAATAAAACAATGGGTAGCACCAGTATCAATAAGAGAGTTCAGAGAAGTACCATTAATAAAACACGTACCTCTAATCAGACCATCATCGTCATCAGGCTCCTCTCCTGCCAATGCAAATACCTTCCCAGTAGACCTTTCCTTTTTCGGCTTTGTACACTTTGTACTGATATGCCCAGACTCACCACAGTTGAAACACACCACATCCTTGACCTTACACTCAGCTGCCATATGACCCTTTTTACCACAACGGTAGCAATTCCTGTCATCCGACCTGCATGTAGTACTCTTGTGGCCAGGCTTGCCACACTTATAACAGACAATGCTAGCAGGGGCATCTCCCCCACCAGAACCCTTACCTCCAGCAGCTCTCTGATAACCCTTACCCGCAGGAACCTCATACGGCTTGCTTCGACTCTGAAACTTGCCCTTTCTCTCAGAAGTAGCTTTGTAGCGAGCAGTACTGTCCTCCTCGAAGATCCTGCAACTATCAACCAGATCTGCGAACACACGAATCTTTTGATAACCAATGGCCTGTTTAATATCAGGCCTCAACCCATTCTCAAATTTGATGCATTTTGAAAATTCAGCTGTAGCCTCACTGTAGTGTGGATAAAATTTTGCTAGTTCCACAAATTTTGCCGCGTAGGCAGTCACAGACATACCACCCTGCTTCAGCTCTAAGAACTCTATCTCTTTCTTCCCGCGGACGTCTTCAGGAAAATACTTCCTCAGAAATTCCCTGCTGAATACCTCCCAAGTAATCTCTTCCTGCACAGCCTCTAACCTCTGCCTAGTAGCCAACCACCAGTCGTCGGCCTCCTCGGCTAACATATGGGTACCAAAGCGGACCTTCTGCTCAACAGTACAGTTCATCACCCTGAAAATCCTCTCGATCTCCTTCAGCCAAGCCATAGCACCATCTGGATCATATTTGCCCTTAAAGGTGGGCGGATTCTCCCTCTGGAAGGTTGTCAGACTTCGAAAACCAGCATTATCCCCAGCATTCTGCTGACCCTGCATCGCCTGAGCCATAGCTTGCAATGCAGCAGCAAGAGCAGCGTCGTCTCGTCTGGCCATTCTAGCACTGCAACAGAAAACAGAATTCAGAAACGAGTAACAAACTCAATGTTACTCAACACGACGACTCAACTACCGGCCGGACAGACCGAACTGCTCTGATACCACTAATGTAACACCCCTTTCTACCCGTCACTTTGTTTATAAAAATCAGAGTTTGAAAAACCTCGTTCATAGGAAATGTTACACATACTCAAATCAAACGTCGCTTATCAAACTTTAAAAACAGTTTAACTCAAATTCATACGTCCACGTAGCACATCACAATATCAAAAACTCAAGCCTCATGGTTAACGTCACTTATAACACTCCTCATAACACAATCAACTACGCAGCGGAAATTAGTAAAACATAACCAAATAGTCCACATGGACATAATAATCAAAAATCATTAATAAAGGCCGAGTTCGTTATCCCCCCTGAGTGCTACGTATCAGAGCATGACGACTCGACTCGAAAAGTGAAGCTAATACCTTCACTGGGAATCACCTGCACGTTACCAACACGGGGGTAACATTCAAACAGGAAAGGGTGAGCATCATTTCAGTCTATATAATGGAAAATATGATAAGCACTAATCATAGGCTACACACTAGAATAATCAGCGTCCAATACACAAGACATCCACATCACAGTCATCATTCACATCATGTACAAAAACTCATCTCATGTCATATAAGTTTATGAAGTGCAACCCACTCGCGGGTATATGCATGAAGGTACCTTTTCACAAAACGTCGCTTAGCCACTCAGGCCTCATCATCACTTAGCCACTCAGGCCTCAAAACATCACTGGGTTTTATGCATATGGGCATGAGACTCTATGACATGCACCACTCACTTCACAAAATCACACAATTACTCAGATCACAGTCAACAATGTGACCCATCACTTACCTGTTTGCTCGCACGGAGCACAGTACCTGTCAAATTCATAATCATCACACAACATCACTAGGCCACTTAGACCTTAACCTCACTTAGCCACTCAGGCCCCAATTGTCACTTACACATAAACATCATTTAACTCAAACATTAGCCACTGAGGGCAAAAGCGTCATTTGACTAACCACCAAGGGCATCCTCGTCATTTACACATCATTATCATTAACTTTGGCCACTAGGGGCAAAACAGTCATTTGACTAGCCACCAAGGGCATCCTCGTCATTTACACATCTTTTATCATTAACTTTGGCCACTAGGGGCAAAACAGTCATTTTGACACTACCATGTTTAAAACTGTTGCTTATACACCAAAAGGGATTTTTAAAGAGTTCCACGTCATTTTTCAATGTCACTGGGACGACCACCGGGGACAGCCAATTGGGCGCCCACAAACAGTCAGAAAATAACAATTTTTCATTTTAAAAATTGAACCCACAAATAGACAACGTAAAAAGCTTCATGACACTTTTCGAATCGTTCAAAACGGACGTCTGAGTCAAAAGTTATGATAAAAATAAGTTTGGGAAAAATTAGACAACGTTCTGAGAATTGGCGCCTTAGGCGCCCAGGCAACACAGGCACCCAGCGCCCAGGCGCGCACAACACAACGCAACACAGCGCCACAGGCGCCCAGCGCCCAGGCGCGCACAACGCACAACACAGACACAACACGGGCGCCCAGCGCCCAGGCGCGCACAGCGCACAACACGCACAGACACGGGCGCCTAGCGCCCAGGCGCGCCCCCACGCGCAACAACAACACAGCACAGGCGCCCAGCGCCCAGCACAGGCGCCCAGCGCCCAGAAACCAGCAGCAACGTCCAGAATTTTGCCAAAACGCTTTTTAATACTGAAAATTGTTTTCTTAACAATTCTAAATCATAAAACCTCAACATTTTCCCAGCAACTAAACATACACATATTTCAATCAATTTCTCAAAAATACAATTGGGCATCATCTTCCCTATCCCCTTGGCGCCCTAGGCGCCTATACACCATCAATCCAATTTCGCAACCAACACAAGCAAATCCAAACACAACAATTTCAGTTTCACGAATAATTCGAAGGTCACAAATCAATGACTATAATTCTAACACTACAATTCGCACACATATGCATAGGAAACTCAACCATTCACTTCGCATATATCTACACATATAATAGCCCCTATCAACGATGCATCAAGAAACATCAAGAACTCATGCTTACATCATTTCGCATACAACAATATATAAAAACCAACATCACAATACATCAATAAATCTAGTCTAATCCTAGATCTAGAACTCATCATATGAACTATTAAATAGAGTGATAGAGCTCCCCTAACCTCGAAATTGAAGAACGGAGGCTCCGGAGATAGTCACGTACAGGATCACGGCAACAAAATCACGCTCCTCGCTCTTCCTTGCTTGCGACTTCTCTCCTCTTCCTCTTCTCTCCTTACGGCGCCCTTCCTTGCTCTCTCTCTATCTCACGCTCTTCTTTCTTTCTTTCTTTTGATTTCGCAAAATGCCACAAACCCTAGCCCCCACCAACTAACCACTTCGCCTATATTGTGGATCACGGGCTTCGGCTTTCCACTTAAGCCCAAGTCATGCAAGTGGCGCCTCCACTCCCTCCTAATACCACCAAAATAAATAAAATTCTAATTAATCGAATTACATCAAATAATTTAATTTAAATCCCCAATTATTTAATTAAATAAATTAATTAAATAATTTTAGGGTGTTACAACTCTCCCCCACTTAGAATATTTCGTCCTCGAAATTTACCTGATCAAACAACTCTGGATGTAATCTTAGGCATGGACTGGTTAGAGAATAATCACGTTCATATCAACTGTCGTAGCAAGTCGGTTAGTTTCGGTGAAGAAAGTTCGGTTTTGGTGTCTGCTGGTCAGTTGAAGAAATTGAAGAAAGAGGGAGTTCAGTTATTTGCGTTGATGGCTTCGTTGTCTGCTGAGAGTCAGGCTGTTATTGAAGAACTGAAGGTAGTACGTGAATTTCCTGAGGTTTTTCCTGATGAAATTCCGGGTGTGCCACCGGAGAGAGAAGTTGAATTTTCGATTGATCTTGTACCTGGTACGAGGCCTGTGGCAATGGCACCGTACAGAATGTCGGCGTCAGAACTGTCTGAGTTGAAGACGCAACTTGAAGAATTGCTTGAGAAGAAATTTGTAAGACCGAGTGTATCACCGTGGGGAGCTCCGGTATTGTTAGTGAAAAAGAAAGATGGGAGCATGAGGTTATGTGTGGACTATCGTCAGTTGAATAAGGTAACTATCAAGAATAAGTATCCGCTTCCGAGAATCGACGATCTGATGGATCAGTTAGTGGGTGCTCGTGTTTTCAGCAAAATCGATTTGAGGTCCGGATATCATCAGATTAAAGTAAAGGATGAGGATGTTCAGAAGACAGCATTCAGGACAAGGTATGGGCATTATGAGTATTCTGTGATGCCGTTCGGTGTGACCAATGCTCCTGGTGTATTTATGGAATATATGAACCGTATTTTCCATAATTACCTAGATCGGTTTGTGGTAATCTTCATAGATGATATTCTAGTTTATTCTAAGTCAGATGAAGAGCATGCTGAGCACCTGAAGTCAGTGTTGGAAGTTTTAAAAGAGAAAAAGTTGTACGCTAAGTTATCGAAGTGTGAGTTCTGGCTGAAAGAGGTAAGTTTCCTTGGGCACGTGATTTCTGGTAATGGTATTGCGGTTGATCCGGCAAAAGTAGAAGCAGTGTTGGAGTGGGAGTCTCCGAAGTCCGTAACGGAGATTAGAAGCTTTTTGGGTTTGGCTGGGTACTACAGGAGGTTCATCGAGGGTTTTTCCAAGTTGGCCCTTCCGTTGACTCAGTTGACCTGCAAGGGTAAAGTTTTTGTTTGGGATGCTCGGTGTGAGGAAAGCTTTATGGAACTGAAAAAGAGATTGACGACGTCGCCTGTTTTGACGTTGCCTAATCCAGAGGAACCGTTCGTTGTGTATTGTGACGCTTCGAAGATGGGTCTCGGTGGTGTGTTGATGCAGAATGGGAAAGTCGTTGCGTATGCGTCGAGGCAGTTGCGGATTCATGAGAAAAATTACCCTACGCATGATTTGGAATTGGCTGCTGTGGTATTTGTGCTCAAGATTTGGAGGCACTACCTTTATGGTTCGAGGTTCGAAGTGTTCAGTGATCATAAGAGTCTAAAGTATCTGTTCGATCAGAAAGAGTTGAATATGAGACAGCGTCGGTGGTTGGAACTCTTGAAGGATTATGACTTCGGTTTGAATTATCATCCCGGCAAGGCTAATGTCGTGGCTGATGCTTTAAGCAGAAAGTCTTTGCATATGTCGGCTATGATGGTGAAAGAATTAGAGTTAATTGAAGAATTCAGGGATTTGAGTTTGGTTTGTAAGATGACACCTCGCAGTGTCAAGCTGGGAATGTTAAAGATCGACAATGATTTCCTGGGCAGCATTAGAGAAGCTCAGAAGACAGACGTCAAGCTGGTGGATTTAATTAATGGGGTCGGTAAATCTGAAGATGAAGATTTCAAATTAGATTCCTGTGGTGTGTTGAGGTTCCGGGGTAGGATCTGTGTTCCTGACGATGAAGAGATGAGAAAGGCAATTTTAGAGGAAGGTCATCGTAGCAAGTTGAGTATCCATCCTGGAGCAACGAAGATGTATCAAGATCTGAAAAAGATGTTTTGGTGGTATGGTATGAAGAGAGATGTGGCACAGTTTGTGTATGCCTGTTTGACCTGTCAAAAGTCGAAGGTCGAGCACCAGAAGCCAGCAGGGTTAATGCAACCGTTGGAAGTCCCAGAGTGGAAATGGGATAGCATAGCGATGGATTTTGTGACGGGGTTACCGAATACAGTTAAGGGTCATGACGCTATTTGGGTGATCATTGATAGGTTAACGAAGTCTGCTCATTTTATTCCTATTAATATCACTTATCCGGTGTCGAGGTTGGCAGAGGTATATGTCAAAGAGATTGTGAGGCTGCACGGTGTTCCGAAGAGTATTGTGTCAGATAGGGATCCGAGGTTCACTTCCGAGTTTTGGAAGAGTTTGCAGAAAGAATTGGGTTCTAAGTTAAAAATGAGTTCGGCGTATCATCCCCAGACAGACGGTCAGTCAGAGAGGACAATTCAGTCGTTAGAGGATTTGTTGAGGGCTTGTGTATTGGAACAGCGGGGTTCATGGGATTCATATCTTGCGTTGATTGAGTTTACCTATAACAACAGTCACCATTCCAGCATCGGGATGGCACCGTTTGAAGCATTGTATGGTCGAAAGTGTAGGACGCCATTATGTTGGTATGAGTCGGGAGAAAGTGTGGTGTTGGGTCCGGAGATTGTGCGGGAGACTACAGAGAAGATCAAGATGATCCGTGAGAAGATGAAGGCTTCGCAGAGTCGGCAGAAAAGTTATCATGACAAGCGGAGGAAGGATTTAGAATTTCAGGAGGGGGAGCATGTGTTCTTGAGGGTTTCTCCTATTACCGGTGTTGGTCGAGCGTTGAAATCGAAGAAGCTCACTCCTCGATTTGTTGGTCCTTATCAGATTTCTGAAAGAATCGGAAATGTGGCTTATAGAGTGGCTTTACCGCCAAATCTTTCGAACTTGCACGACGTGTTTCACGTGTCGCAACTTCGGAAGTATGTTTCGGATCCATCTCATGTGATCCATATGGACGATGTAGAGGTGCGGGATAATCTCACTGTGGAGACGATGCCCGTACGGGTTGAGGATCGTGAAGTGAAAGCGCTTAGAGGCAAAGAGATTGCATTGGTGAAAGTGGTTTGGCTAGGAGCTGCCGGCGAGAGTATGACTTGGGAGCTAGAGAGCAAGATGCGAGAGTCCTACCCAGAGTTGTTTGATCAGGTAAATTTCGAGGACGAAATATTCTAAGTGGGGGAGAGTTGTAACACCCTAAAATTATTTAATTAATTTATTTAATTAAATAATTGGGGATTTAAATTAAATTATTTGATGTAATTCGATTAATTAGAATTTTATTTATTTTGGTGGTATTAGGAGGGAGTGGAGGCGCCACTTGCATGACTTGGGCTTAAGTGGAAAGCCCAAGCCCGTGATCCACAATATAGGCGAAGTGGTTAGTTGGTGGGGGCTAGGGTTTGTGGCATTTTGCGAAATCAAAAGAAAGAAAGAAAGAAGAGCGTGAGATAGAGAGAGAGCAAGGAAGGGCGCCGTAAGGAGAGAAGAGGAAGAGGAGAGAAGTCGCAAGCAAGGAAGAGCGAGGAGCGTGATTTTGTTGCTGTGATCCTGTACGTGACTATCTCCGGAGCCTCCGTTCTTCAATTTCGAGGTTAGGGGAGCTCTATCACTCTATTTAATAGTTCATATGATGAGTTCTAGATCTAGGATTAGACTAGATTTATTGATGTATTGTGATGTTGGTTTTTATATATTGTTGTATGCGAAATGATGTAAGCATGAGTTCTTGATGTTTCTTGATGCATCGTTGATAGGGGCTATTATATGTGTAGATATATGCGAAGTGAATGGTTGAGTTTCCTATGCATATGTGTGCGAATTGTAGTGTTAGAATTATAGTCATTGATTTGTGACCTTCGAATTATTCGTGAAACTGAAATTGTTGTGTTTGGATTTGCTTGTGTTGGTTGCGAAATTGGATTGATGGTGTATAGGCGCCTAGGGCGCCAAGGGGATAGGGAAGATGATGCCCAATTGTATTTTTGAGAAATTGATTGAAATATGTGTATGTTTAGTTGCTGGGAAAATGTTGAGGTTTTATGATTTAGAATTGTTAAGAAAACAATTTTCAGTATTAAAAAGCGTTTTGGCAAAATTCTGGACGTTGCTGCTGGTTTCTGGGCGCTGGGCGCCTGTGCTGGGCGCTGGGCGCCTGTGCTGTGTTGTTGTTGCGCGTGGGGGCGCGCCTGGGCGCTAGGCGCCCGTGTCTGTGCGTGTTGTGCGCTGTGCGCGCCTGGGCGCTGGGCGCCCGTGTTGTGTCTGTGTTGTGCGTTGTGCGCGCCTGGGCGCTGGGCGCCTGTGGCGCTGTGTTGCGTTGTGTTGTGCGCGCCTGGGCGCTGGGTGCCTGTGTTGCCTGGGCGCCTAAGGCGCCAATTCTCAGAACGTTGTCTAATTTTTCCCAAACTTATTTTTATCATAACTTTTGACTCAGACGTCCGTTTTGAACGATTCGAAAAGTGTCATGAAGCTTTTTACGTTGTCTATTTGTGGGTTCAATTTTTAAAATGAAAAATTGTTATTTTCTGACTGTTTGTGGGCGCCCAATTGGCTGTCCCCGGTGGTCGTCCCAGTGACATTGAAAAATGACGTGGAACTCTTTAAAAATCCCTTTTGGTGTATAAGCAACAGTTTTAAACATGGTAGTGTCAAAATGACTGTTTTGCCCCTAGTGGCCAAAGTTAATGATAAAAGATGTGTAAATGACGAGGATGCCCTTGGTGGCTAGTCAAATGACTGTTTTGCCCCTAGTGGCCAAAGTTAATGATAATGATGTGTAAATGACGAGGATGCCCTTGGTGGTTAGTCAAATGACGCTTTTGCCCTCAGTGGCTAATGTTTGAGTTAAATGATGTTTATGTGTAAGTGACAATTGGGGCCTGAGTGGCTAAGTGAGGTTAAGGTCTAAGTGGCCTAGTGATGTTGTGTGATGATTATGAATTTGACAGGTACTGTGCTCCGTGCGAGCAAACAGGTAAGTGATGGGTCACATTGTTGACTGTGATCTGAGTAATTGTGTGATTTTGTGAAGTGAGTGGTGCATGTCATAGAGTCTCATGCCCATATGCATAAAACCCAGTGATGTTTTGAGGCCTGAGTGGCTAAGTGATGATGAGGCCTGAGTGGCTAAGCGACGTTTTGTGAAAAGGTACCTTCATGCATATACCCGCGAGTGGGTTGCACTTCATAAACTTATATGACATGAGATGAGTTTTTGTACATGATGTGAATGATGACTGTGATGTGGATGTCTTGTGTATTGGACGCTGATTATTCTAGTGTGTAGCCTATGATTAGTGCTTATCATATTTTCCATTATATAGACTGAAATGATGCTCACCCTTTCCTGTTTGAATGTTACCCCCGTGTTGGTAACGTGCAGGTGATTCCCAGTGAAGGTATTAGCTTCACTTTTCGAGTCGAGTCGTCATGCTCTGATACGTAGCACTCAGGGGGGGATAACGAACTCGGCCTTTATTAATGATTTTTGATTATTATGTCCATGTGGACTATTTGGTTATGTTTTACTAATTTCCGCTGCGTAGTTGATTGTGTTATGAGGAGTGTTATAAGTGACGTTAACCACGAGGCTTGAGTTTTTGATATTGTGATGTGCTACGTGGACGTATGAATTTGAGTTAAACTGTTTTTAAAGTTTGATAAGCGACGTTTGATTTGAGTATGTGTAACATTTCCTATGAACGAGGTTTTTCAAACTCTGATTTTTATAAACAAAGTGACGGGTAGAAAGGGGTGTTACATTAGTGCCTTTTTATGTAACAGCCCAGGTCCACCGCAGCGGCCACCCCGGTCCCACTGTTACCTCACGGTCTTTTGAGTTTTCTTCACTAATGAGTCGTCGTGTTGAGTAACATTGAGTTTGTTACTCGTTTCTGAATTCTGTTTTCTGTTGCAGTGCTAGAATGGCCAGACGAGACGACGCTGCTCTTGCTGCTGCATTGCAAGCTATGGCTCAGGCGATGCAGGGTCAGCAGAATGCTGGGGATAATGCTGGTTTTCGAAGTCTGCTCATTTTATTCCTATTAATATCACTTATCCGGTGTCGAGGTTGGCAGAGGTATATGTCAAAGAGATTGTGAGGCTGCACGGTGTTCCGAAGAGTATTGTGTCAGATAGGGATCCGAGGTTCACTTCCGAGTTTTGGAAGAGTTTGCAGAAAGAATTGGGTTCTAAGTTAAAAATGAGTTCGGCGTATCATCCCCAGACAGACGGTCAGTCAGAGAGGACAATTCAGTCGTTAGAGGATTTGTTGAGGGCTTGTGTATTGGAACAGCGGGGTTCATGGGATTCATATCTTGCGTTGATTGAGTTTACCTATAACAACAGTCACCATTCCAGCATCGGGATGGCACCGTTTGAAGCATTGTATGGTCGAAAGTGTAGGACGCCATTATGTTGGTATGAGTCGGGAGAAAGTGTGGTGTTGGGTCCGGAGATTGTGCGGGAGACTACAGAGAAGATCAAGATGATCCGTGAGAAGATGAAGGCTTCGCAGAGTCGGCAGAAAAGTTATCATGACAAGCGGAGGAATGATTTAGAATTTCAGGAGGGGGAGCATGTGTTCTTGAGGGTTTCTCCTATTACCGGTGTTGGTCGAGCGTTGAAATCGAAGAAGCTCACTCCTCGATTTGTTGGTCCTTATCAGATTTCTGAAAGAATCGGAAATGTGGCTTATAGAGTGGCTTTACCGCCAAATCTTTCGAACTTGCACGACGTGTTTCATGTGTCGCAACTTCGGAAGTATGTTTCGGATCCATCTCATGTGATCCATATGGACGATGTAGAGGTGCGGGATAATCTCACTGTGGAGACGATGCCCGTACGGGTTGAGGATCGTGAAGTGAAAGCGCTTAGAGGCAAAGAGATTGCATTGGTGAAAGTGGTTTGGCTAGGAGCTGCCGGCGAGAGTATGACTTGGGAGCTAGAGAGCAAGATGCGAGAGTCCTACCCAGAGTTGTTTGATCAGGTAAATTTCGAGGACGAAATATTCTAAGTGGGGGAGAGTTGTAACACCCTAAAATTATTTAATTAATTTATTTAATTAAATAATTGGGGATTTAAATTAAATTATTTGATGTAATTCGATTAATTAGAATTTTATTTATTTTGGTGGTATTAGGAGGGAGTGGAGGCGCCACTTGCATGACTTGGGCTTAAGTGGAAAGCCCAAGCCCGTGATCCACAATATAGGCGAAGTGGTTAGTTGGTGGGGGCTAGGGTTTGTGGCATTTTGCGAAATCAAAAGAAAGAAAGAAAGAAGAGCGTGAGATAGAGAGAGAGCAAGGAAGGGCGCCGTAAGGAGAGAAGAGGAAGAGGAGAGAAGTCGCAAGCAAGGAAGAGCGAGGAGCGTGATTTTGTTGCTGTGATCCTGTACGTGACTATCTCCGGAGCCTCCGTTCTTCAATTTCGAGGTTAGGGGAGCTCTATCACTCTATTTAATAGTTCATATGATGAGTTCTAGATCTAGGATTAGACTAGATTTATTGATGTATTGTGATGTTGGTTTTTATATATTGTTGTATGCGAAATGATGTAAGCATGAGTTCTTGATGTTTCTTGATGCATCGTTGATAGGGGCTATTATATGTGTAGATATATGCGAAGTGAATGGTTGAGTTTCCTATGCATATGTGTGCGAATTGTAGTGTTAGAATTATAGTCATTGATTTGTGACCTTCGAATTATTCGTGAAACTGAAATTGTTGTGTTTGGATTTGCTTGTGTTGGTTGCGAAATTGGATTGATGGTGTATAGGCGCCTAGGGCGCCAAGGGGATAGGGAAGATGATGCCCAATTGTATTTTTGAGAAATTGATTGAAATATGTGTATGTTTAGTTGCTGGGAAAATGTTGAGGTTTTATGATTTAGAATTGTTAAGAAAACAATTTTCAGTATTAAAAAGCGTTTTGGCAAAATTCTGGACGTTGCTGCTGGTTTCTGGGCGCTGGGCGCCTGTGCTGGGCGCTGGGCGCCTGTGCTGTGTTGTTGTTGCGCGTGGGGGCGCGCCTGGGCGCTAGGCGCCCGTGTCTGTGCGTGTTGTGCGCTGTGCGCGCCTGGGCGCTGGGCGCCCGTGTTGTGTCTGTGTTGTGCGTTGTGCGCGCCTGGGCGCTGGGCGCCTGTGGCGCTGTGTTGCGTTGTGTTGTGCGCGCCTGGGCGCTGGGTGCCTGTGTTGCCTGGGCGCCTAAGGCGCCAATTCTCAGAACGTTGTCTAATTTTTCCCAAACTTATTTTTATCATAACTTTTGACTCAGACGTCCGTTTTGAACGATTCGAAAAGTGTCATGAAGCTTTTTACGTTGTCTATTTGTGGGTTCAATTTTTAAAATGAAAAATTGTTATTTTCTGACTGTTTGTGGGCGCCCAATTGGCTGTCCCCGGTGGTCGTCCCAGTGACATTGAAAAATGACGTGGAACTCTTTAAAAATCCCTTTTGGTGTATAAGCAACAGTTTTAAACATGGTAGTGTCAAAATGACTGTTTTGCCCCTAGTGGCCAAAGTTAATGATAAAAGATGTGTAAATGACGAGGATGCCCTTGGTGGCTAGTCAAATGACTGTTTTGCCCCTAGTGGCCAAAGTTAATGATAATGATGTGTAAATGACGAGGATGCCCTTGGTGGTTAGTCAAATGACGCTTTTGCCCTCAGTGGCTAATGTTTGAGTTAAATGATGTTTATGTGTAAGTGACAATTGGGGCCTGAGTGGCTAAGTGAGGTTAAGGTCTAAGTGGCCTAGTGATGTTGTGTGATGATTATGAATTTGACAGGTACTGTGCTCCGTGCGAGCAAACAGGTAAGTGATGGGTCACATTGTTGACTGTGATCTGAGTAATTGTGTGATTTTGTGAAGTGAGTGGTGCATGTCATAGAGTCTCATGCCCATATGCATAAAACCCAGTGATGTTTTGAGGCCTGAGTGGCTAAGTGATGATGAGGCCTGAGTGGCTAAGCGACGTTTTGTGAAAAGGTACCTTCATGCATATACCCGCGAGTGGGTTGCACTTCATAAACTTATATGACATGAGATGAGTTTTTGTACATGATGTGAATGATGACTGTGATGTGGATGTCTTGTGTATTGGACGCTGATTATTCTAGTGTGTAGCCTATGATTAGTGCTTATCATATTTTCCATTATATAGACTGAAATGATGCTCACCCTTTCCTGTTTGAATGTTACCCCCGTGTTGGTAACGTGCAGGTGATTCCCAGTGAAGGTATTAGCTTCACTTTTCGAGTCGAGTCGTCATGCTCTGATACGTAGCACTCAGGGGGGGATAACGAACTCGGCCTTTATTAATGATTTTTGATTATTATGTCCATGTGGACTATTTGGTTATGTTTTACTAATTTCCGCTGCGTAGTTGATTGTGTTATGAGGAGTGTTATAAGTGACGTTAACCATGAGGCTTGAGTTTTTGATATTGTGATGTGCTACGTGGACGTATGAATTTGAGTTAAACTGTTTTTAAAGTTTGATAAGCGACGTTTGATTTGAGTATGTGTAACATTTCCTATGAACGAGGTTTTTCAAACTCTGATTTTTATAAACAAAGTGACGGGTAGAAAGGGGTGTTACATTAGTGCCTTTTTATGTAACAGCCCAGGTCCACCGCAGCGGCCACCCCGGTCCCACTGTTACCTCACGGTCTTTTGAGTTTTCTTCACTAATGAGTCGTCGTGTTGAGTAACATTGAGTTTGTTACTCGTTTCTGAATTCTGTTTTCTGTTGCAGTGCTAGAATGGCCAGACGAGACGACGCTGCTCTTGCTGCTGCATTGCAAGCTATGGCTCAGGCGATGCAGGGTCAGCAGAATGCTGGGGATAATGCTGGTTTTCGAAGTCTGCTCATTTTATTCCTATTAATATCACTTATCCGGTGTCGAGGTTGGCAGAGGTATATGTCAAAGAGATTGTGAGGCTGCACGGTGTTCCGAAGAGTATTGTGTCAGATAGGGATCCGAGGTTCACTTCCGAGTTTTGGAAGAGTTTGCAGAAAGAATTGGGTTCTAAGTTAAAAATGAGTTCGGCGTATCATCCCCAGACAGACGGTCAGTCAGAGAGGACAATTCAGTCGTTAGAGGATTTGTTGAGGGCTTGTGTATTGGAACAGCGGGGTTCATGGGATTCATATCTTGCGTTGATTGAGTTTACCTATAACAACAGTCACCATTCCAGCATCGGGATGGCACCGTTTGAAGCATTGTATGGTCGAAAGTGTAGGACGCCATTATGTTGGTATGAGTCGGGAGAAAGTGTGGTGTTGGGTCCGGAGATTGTGCGGGAGACTACAGAGAAGATCAAGATGATCCGTGAGAAGATGAAGGCTTCGCAGAGTCGGCAGAAAAGTTATCATGACAAGCGGAGGAATGATTTAGAATTTCAGGAGGGGGAGCATGTGTTCTTGAGGGTTTCTCCTATTACCGGTGTTGGTCGAGCGTTGAAATCGAAGAAGCTCACTCCTCGATTTGTTGGTCCTTATCAGATTTCTGAAAGAATCGGAAATGTGGCTTATAGAGTGGCTTTACCGCCAAATCTTTCGAACTTGCACGACGTGTTTCACGTGTCGCAACTTCGGAAGTATGTTTCGGATCCATCTCATGTGATCCATATGGACGATGTAGAGGTGCGGGATAATCTCACTGTGGAGACGATGCCCGTACGGGTTGAGGATCGTGAAGTGAAAGCGCTTAGAGGCAAAGAGATTGCATTGGTGAAAGTGGTTTGGCTAGGAGCTGCCGGCGAGAGTATGACTTGGGAGCTAGAGAGCAAGATGCGAGAGTCCTACCCAGAGTTGTTTGATCAGGTAAATTTCGAGGACGAAATATTCTAAGTGGGGGAGAGTTGTAACACCCTAAAATTATTTAATTAATTTATTTAATTAAATAATTGGGGATTTAAATTAAATTATTTGATGTAATTCGATTAATTAGAATTTTATTTATTTTGGTGGTATTAGGAGGGAGTGGAGGCGCCACTTGCATGACTTGGGCTTAAGTGGAAAGCCCAAGCCCGTGATCCACAATATAGGCGAAGTGGTTAGTTGGTGGGGGCTAGGGTTTGTGGCATTTTGCGAAATCAAAAGAAAGAAAGAAAGAAGAGCGTGAGATAGAGAGAGAGCAAGGAAGGGCGCCGTAAGGAGAGAAGAGGAAGAGGAGAGAAGTCGCAAGCAAGGAAGAGCGAGGAGCGTGATTTTGTTGCTGTGATCCTGTACGTGACTATCTCCGGAGCCTCCGTTCTTCAATTTCGAGGTTAGGGGAGCTCTATCACTCTATTTAATAGTTCATATGATGAGTTCTAGATCTAGGATTAGACTAGATTTATTGATGTATTGTGATGTTGGTTTTTATATATTGTTGTATGCGAAATGATGTAAGCATTAGTTCTTGATGTTTCTTGATGCATCGTTGATAGGGGCTATTATATGTGTAGATATATGCGAAGTGAATGGTTGAGTTTCCTATGCATATGTGTGCGAATTGTAGTGTTAGAATTATAGTCATTGATTGTGACCTTCGAATTATTCGTGAAACTGAAATTGTTGTGTTTGGATTTGCTTGTGTTGGTTGCGAAATTGGATTGATGGTGTATAGGCGCCTAGGGCGCCAAGGGGATAGGGAAGATGATGCCCAATTGTATTTTTGAGAAATTGATTGAAATATGTGTATGTTTAGTTGCTGGGAAAATGTTGAGGTTTTATGATTTAGAATTGTTAAGAAAACAATTTTCAGTATTAAAAAGCGTTTTGGCAAAATTCTGGACGTTGCTGCTGGTTTCTGGGCGCTGGGCGCCTGTGCTGGGCGCTGGGCGCCTGTGCTGTGTTGTTGTTGCGCGTGGGGGCGCGCCTGGGCGCTAGGCGCCCGTGTCTGTGCGTGTTGTGCGCTGTGCGCGCCTGGGCGCTGGGCGCCCGTGTTGTGTCTGTGTTGTGCGTTGTGCGCGCCTGGGCGCTGGGCGCCTGTGGCGCTGTGTTGCGTTGTGTTGTGCGCGCCTGGGCGCTGGGTGCCTGTGTTGCCTGGGCGCCTAAGGCGCCAATTCTCAGAACGTTGTCTAATTTTTCCCAAACTTATTTTTATCATAACTTTTGACTCAGACGTCCGTTTTGAACGATTCGAAAAGTGTCATGAAGCTTTTTACGTTGTCTATTTGTGGGTTCAATTTTTAAAATGAAAAATTGTTATTTTCTGACTGTTTGTGGGCGCCCAATTGGCTGTCCCCGGTGGTCGTCCCAGTGACATTGAAAAATGACGTGGAACTCTTTAAAAATCCCTTTTGGTGTATAAGCAACAGTTTTAAACATGGTAGTGTCAAAATGACTGTTTTGCCCCTAGTGGCCAAAGTTAATGATAAAAGATGTGTAAATGACGAGGATGCCCTTGGTGGCTAGTCAAATGACTGTTTTGCCCCTAGTGGCCAAAGTTAATGATAATGATGTGTAAATGACGAGGATGCCCTTGGTGGTTAGTCAAATGACGCTTTTGCCCTCAGTGGCTAATGTTTGAGTTAAATGATGTTTATGTGTAAGTGACAATTGGGGCCTGAGTGGCTAAGTGAGGTTAAGGTCTAAGTGGCCTAGTGATGTTGTGTGATGATTATGAATTTGACAGGTACTGTGCTCCGTGCGAGCAAACAGGTAAGTGATGGGTCACATTGTTGACTGTGATCTGAGTAATTGTGTGATTTTGTGAAGTGAGTGGTGCATGTCATAGAGTCTCATGCCCATATGCATAAAACCCAGTGATGTTTTGAGGCCTGAGTGGCTAAGTGATGATGAGGCCTGAGTGGCTAAGCGACGTTTTGTGAAAAGGTACCTTCATGCATATACCCGCGAGTGGGTTGCACTTCATAAACTTATATGACATGAGATGAGTTTTTGTACATGATGTGAATGATGACTGTGATGTGGATGTCTTGTGTATTGGACGCTGATTATTCTAGTGTGTAGCCTATGATTAGTGCTTATCATATTTTCCATTATATAGACTGAAATGATGCTCACCCTTTCCTGTTTGAATGTTACCCCCGTGTTGGTAACGTGCAGGTGATTCCCAGTGAAGGTATTAGCTTCACTTTTCGAGTCGAGTCGTCATGCTCTGATACGTAGCACTCAGGGGGGGATAACGAACTCGGCCTTTATTAATGATTTTTGATTATTATGTCCATGTGGACTATTTGGTTATGTTTTACTAATTTCCGCTGCGTAGTTGATTGTGTTATGAGGAGTGTTATAAGTGACGTTAACCATGAGGCTTGAGTTTTTGATATTGTGATGTGCTACGTGGACGTATGAATTTGAGTTAAACTGTTTTTAAAGTTTGATAAGCGACGTTTGATTTGAGTATGTGTAACATTTCCTATGAACGAGGTTTTTCAAACTCTGATTTTTATAAACAAAGTGACGGGTAGAAAGGGGTGTTACATTAGTGGTATCAGAGCAGTTCGGTCTGTCCGGCCGGTAGTTGAGTCGTCGTGTTGAGTAACATTGAGTTTGTTACTCGTTTCTGAATTCTGTTTTCTGTTGCAGTGCTAGAATGGCCAGACGAGACGACGCTGCTCTTGCTGCTGCATTGCAAGCTATGGCTCAGGCGATGCAGGGTCAGCAGAATGCTGGGGATAATGCTGGTTTTCGAAGTCTGACAACCTTCCAGAGGGAGAATCCGCCCACCTTTAAGGGCAAATATGATCCAGATGGTGCTATGGCTTGGCTGAAGGAGATCGAGAGGATTTTCAGGGTGATGAACTGTACTGTTGAGCAGAAGGTCCGCTTTGGTACCCATATGTTAGCCGAGGAGGCCGACGACTGGTGGTTGGCTACTAGGCAGAGGTTAGAGGCTGTGCAGGAAGAGATTACTTGGGAGGTATTCAGCAGGGAATTTCTGAAGGAAGAGATTACTTGGCTACTAGGCGCGCTCAATTGGTAGTGGGAAGGGGGTTTAACTTGCACTTATGCCTCAGGTTCAAGGTTCGATTCCCACGGAAGGCAAAAATTCTACAAGAGGGGTAGAAAAGACCGTGAGGTAACAGTGGGACCGGGGTGGCCGCTGCGGTGGACCTGGGCTGTTACATTCAGTGGTGGAACAGTACTCACAATTTTATCAGGGATGATTTTCATCGTAATAGGGTTGGTCTTCCTTATTTTCGTTTTAAGAATTAATTCTGTGTAAGGGTTTTGGTTGATGTCCCCCCTTGCTTTTTGTAAATTTTGTTTTGTTTTAATGAAATCGGGGGGAGTACTCTTTCCTTCTAGATGTTTTTATCCCTAAGGAGGGTTTTGCATCAGAAGGTTTTAACGAGGCTCCTTTCATTTGTTTAAAAAAAAAAGAATGAGTGCATGGTCGTGTTACTTACCGTAGAATTAAGTACATTTTCGAGGGCCATGTTTTGGGAGTGTATATGAGTAAATCTCGAAGTACCAACTCCCGCATTTCTTATTTCTTGAAATATTGGAGGAATACTCGAACTAACCATTGTTGTCCTTGGAGGAGTAA
Organism: Astragalus membranaceus; assembly: GCA_039519185.1. NCBI lineage: Eukaryota > Viridiplantae > Streptophyta > Magnoliopsida > Fabales > Fabaceae > Astragalus > Astragalus membranaceus. Next base: position 52,679,484 of record CM076850.1, read on the forward strand.
TAACACTATAGGGTAGTCCGTATGGTGTTTGGACTATTTTAAGAGTCCTTCTCTCAGATCAATTGGTATGTTTGGTACTATTTGACTTACCACAAGATTTGATCTTGGATCATTTTTGGGAAATAGGATCCATATGGTTATATTGTTCTGATGAATTAAGTTCTCGTTGAACTTCTTGGTTAAAACCATTTTTATCATTAGGAGAACCTGCATTTCCCATATTGCGGTTTCTGGTATTCACCATATTACCGTCTCAAGTAAGCACACAATTAAAACTTTACAACTATCTATAATTGAGTCCCACCGAGTGTGCCAATTTTTTATCACTATTTTTCGTTAATGTTTTCTCTCAAACAAATGAATTTAAAAGAGATAAGATAAGAGGACGCGAATTTGCCTGCTCTTTGAAAAGGAAGTGTGGTTTAAAATCGAATTCAATCGTGCAATCAACCGAATAAGGGATTCTAGATCGATCACTCAACTGGATTCGAAGCACTAAGGACTTAAACAAAACACAAGAATCACACTCAGGGAGGGGAGAACATTATGAACCCTTCGAGTACTTTGCACTAATGGTTTTCTAAATGTAAAAAAAAAAGAAGAACAAACTTAAGCAATTCATGGAAATAAATCTTGAGAAGGAAAGAACATCACAAATTCCTTAAGTGCACTGATTAAAGAAGTAAAACAGAGTGTAAAAATGAGGGAAAAGGGGACAACAGTGAGGCACTAGATTGTTAAAAGGAAATTGCATTGAATTGTAAAAGGTTTCGAAAATACAAGAGTATTAATTCAAACATACATTGTTCCCCGCAAATGCGAGAGATCTTGTGTGGTTGGATGTGTTAGGCATGATGGGTTACTGAATGTTATGAAATTCCCCCAAGTATTACATTCGTACTGCTATTCATAGAATTACAAAAAGGAAACTAACTTATTGCATGGTGGACACATGTCCCTGATGAAAGCGAATAAAGAGTAAAACTAACTAATGATTGATAATGATCGATGCCACATGTCCTCTGGAGTCTAGATGATCTGCACTTGTCCTTGTATTTTGAATCCCCTCTTAAGAAACTACTTTAACTATTTTTCAAGTCATCTCGCGCAACACTTCAGTCTTCGAGATTTGCTTCTGAAGTTTCTTCAAAATTATATGTGATCTATCAAGTTATCTCGCCTTTCGAATGTTACTTCTTTTGAGTCATCTTCGAACTTTATTTTAAAGCCTTTTTGACGTGTCCTTGTAGCCACTTTTGAATCCGAAATTTAGCCGTAACACCCTCTCAACAGGATTTCATCCAACTCTTGATCATTCTCTCTAATTAAAATCACATTTAAGGAAACCTAACCCAGAAAACACCACCACACTAATAGCACCCAATTCACAGTTCTCTCTATATTTTTTAATATGAATATGCCAAGCAAGTCAATAATAAGAGGACTCATAATACCAAGCAAAAAAAGGACACAAAGATGCCCGAATTGAAAAACAAATGAAATTTGATCTTGAATAATAGGAATCTAGAAGGGATCTCCAAAATGGCTCTGAGCAAAGCTCAAGCATAGGAGTGATTCAGGTTCAAGCAACAACCAGTTCAAAAACCAGAGAAGGAACGGACAACCCAAAATGAGTATCTATGTCATAATCTCCTATCATGAATCATGAATTTCACGTAAAATGCACCATAACCAGATAATCCAGAAAAAATCATGTAAAACCCAGATCATTAAATTTGAACAATGATTGAGGAAAGCAACAAGTTAAGCTAAGATCACGTAAAACCCAAGAAAAAAAGCGATATAAAACCAAGAAAACACTGAAGATTGAAGAAACTTACCTGACCGAGAGAAGATCAAATCATAATCTTCATATGCTTCCCAATTAGTAGTTCTCAGTTCTTTAGTTTATAGTTCTTCAATTCGTAGTTCGCGGTTCGTAGAAATCAACTCTTCAGTTTGTAATATGAATCTTCTGTTTGTTCGTCAGCTTCTACCAAAGTTTATGGTTCGCTATCAAGAGACGAACAAGATTAGGGTTCACAACCGAGAGGAATAACAAGGGTTTGCAATCAAGGATTAGGGCTCTTTCAAGGAAGGGTTCGCAAATCGCAATCATGGTCCAAGGAATAGGAGCAGTGGTTAGGTTCGAAATTTGATTAGGGTTGAAATGAAGAGAGGGTTGAAAGAGCCAAAGAGGTGTTTGATTAGTGCGTTTTAGCGACTGTTAATTCTGAAAATCAGTCTTTAACTTCAGCGACCACAAAATCGATCGCTAAATTCAATTGTAACCAGTATTTTCAGTATCAGTACTGTTATTTTACTTTAATTTTTAAAAATGATATTTTTCCTTTTCCTACGCAACTGATATTTTGGTCGCTACATATATATAATAAAATCAGTCACTAACTCAGTTACTAAAATAAAATTATATAATCCCCTCGAAATTGGTCGCTAAATCAGTCTCTACAGTGACTGATTATATTCGTCCCCAATTGAGTTGCTCATTTATGTTTTTCTAGTAGTGGACTAGGGATGTCAAAACAGGCCGGCCTGTCCCAACCCGCCCCCACCGTGAGCCCGCCAAGAAAAATCACAACATAATTTTCTGCAATATTGTTTATCACATCGTAACCACATCCACAACCACAATATTAATAATTTGGAAACATTAATATCTCGAATTTTTATCATCAAAAGAGTAGCATAATGAAGAACAAGAATAAAAGTAGCAAACAGAATGAGAACCTAATAAAGGATTACAACAAATTCACATCTACATAGGGATCTTGGGAAAGAGGCAAAGAGGAGTCTTCTTGTGTTGGGTAAGTCCCGGCAACATTTCAGTATCAATATCTTCCCTTAACATCCCATCTGGCAACTCCCAATCAAAGGTGTAGAGAAGATTAGCAAGAATATGTTCTAACGACACAACAGCCATATGCATACCTGGGCATATCCTACGTCCTGCTCCAAATGGAATTAGTTCAAAATCTTTTCCCTCAAAATTTATTGAGCTCTCTAAGAATCTCTCGGGATAAAACTCTTCTGGGTCATTCCAAACATTAGGGTCTCTATGAATAGCCCATGCATTCACATACATTATTGTTTTAGCCGGAATGTGATAGCCACCAATAGTGCAGCTCTCTCTTGATTCTCTTGGAACAAGTAATGGGGCTGGTAGGTACAATCTTAGTGTCTCTTTTATCACTGCCTTTAGATACGGACAATTTTGAATATCATCTTCATCCAGCAAATCTTTTTTATCATCACCTTCCAAGTTCCTAAGTTCATCTTGTACTTTCTTCATTACTCTTGGGTTTTTTATTAGGGAAGTCATAGCCCAAACTAAAGTGGCTGCTGTAGTATCAGTTGCGGCTAAAAACATGTCCTGCGAATAAAAATTACTATATATTCATGCATTATAGAAATTATTTATAAGTTCTTGAACCCAAATAATGAAAAATTCTCTAAATAATAATGAAAATCTAAGGAGAAAAATGAATTAAATAAGAGATGATACCATGAGGACCCCTTTGATATGATCATAAGTGAGATCAATTGAAAAGGAACGTTGTTTCTTGAGTTGGAGCAAGACATCAACTATAACCTCTTCATCATTTTGTTGTCTATTTGGATCCATGTGTTCATCAATAACCTGTTGGTAGAACTCATCAAACTCCTTGAAATTTCGTTCAAGACGTGCATTCAGACCTGTGAGCTTATCAATCCAACCCATGAATGGAATATAATCGGAAACGAAGAAGGTAGCCATCATGGCTTGAGTCTCATTCAGCATTCCATGAAATCTACTTCTCTCAGTTCCTTCGTCTTCATACCTTCTCCCAAAAGCAATCTTACTTATTATAGTGTTGGAGAGAGACATCATTAACTCACTCAGATTAGTAACAATTGAAGAAGAAGCTTGCTTAGATATCTTTTTGATCAACTGTTTCACCTCAAAGTTTCGTATGCTGGAAAAGTACGAGACTCTCTTGGAACTCAATATGTGGACAACACAAACTTTTCGAGTTTCTCTCCAACAATCGCTGTATGGGGAGAATATAATCTCAGAACCATTATAGGACAATTTCTGTTGACCAAGCAAAATTGGTCGATCGGAAAAGTTAAGGTCATTGTCTTTGAGAACCTCTTTGGCAAGTTCAGCTGAAGAAACAACAATAGCCTGCCTTGAACCAAGTTGAAGTGAAAATAAGGGTCCATATATCTTTGAGAGTTGAGATAGTTGTAGATAAAGAATAGAGTTGTCTAGCTGATGAAGATTTCCAATAATAGGAAGGCCTCTAGGACCAGGTGGACGAGGTGTGGTGTTATTGGTTGTTCTATGTCTCAAGAAGTATATTAGAACCAGGGGAAGAGTTAGGCATAGAACAAGTACAAACATTGTTACCTATTAGGAGGAAGTGGGAGAAAATGATTCGATCTTAGACCTAATATGTGGCAGGCAATGCAGACTAATAATATCAATAAAAAGAAAACTTTTGCTTTGTTAAAAAACTTGTATAAGTGAATAGTTTCAAAATTATAGCAACAAGATAAAACAAGAAGATTGAACCACCCGAATGAATGGTGTACATTGAATACTGTGATTTTGGATTTGGCATTATCTTTTTTTTTTACCTTTTTCACACATCATCAACATTTTTTCTTTATTTTTTTGCTTTTTTTCTTATTCATATTTAAGGTGTGTAGTTTGAGGTACTTTAGGGATCAGAAAAAAAATCTAATTTCCCAAATATGCATAGTTCATTCTTCAATAATCAGTTTGGTAATGAAAAAATAATTTAGTGATAAATACGTAAAGTGTGATACTAAGGAGTCTATTTTGGGGTAGTTTAATGTCTAGAAAAAAAGTTAGATGTTCAAATATGGGAAGTATATTCCACAACAACTGGTTATGCGAAAAAAAATATTAATTTCATGACAAAATACGTAATTTGAGGTGCTAAGCAGTGTGTTTTTGTTTACTTTAGGGTTCAGAAAAAAAAATTAACTATTCAAAAACGCGTAGTTCGTTTCTTAATAACCGGTTAAAGATGAAGTGAAGGAGCGAGGCCGCGAAAGGCGGAGCGGGGGAGTTCACCCCACTAACCGTGTTAGTGGGATCGTGGGTAGTTACTTCTCCTCTTTAGGGATTAAGAACAATGATAGTTGTTGATTTTAGATCAATTTATCTTCTTTATCACACTTTATCTTTATTTTCATGCATAAGGCCAGTAGAATAATTCAACACTCGCGTCCATTCATTCAACCTGACCCTTTCTAGAGGAGTCAGGATACCCACAGTCAAGGAGCAAAGTTCCCTCCTTGGCGCAATCGCTTGAAGAACAGAGGAATCAAAGAACTGTTCAAACCTCTGGCCGATACCACGGCTAGGACCTAAGAGTTTGACGACAAAACAATTAATTAGTATTGGATTAGATAGATTAGATAGATAGATTAGATTATATTAGTACTAGATTAGAAGTATTAGATTAGATTAGATTAGATAGATTAGCAATTTCATTATACTTTCATATAATAGTCATTGAATTTTTTTAAAAAAGAAATAAATTTTGAAATACCAAATAAAATGAACCTTTTGCACACCATTTTTTCTCTTCATTCATATAAAAATAATTAGGCATTTCATTATATATTTATTTTATCAATTATTTGTTAACTTATAGTAGTTAATGAAAGAATATAAATAACACTAAATAAATAATAATAGGACATTTTCCAAATAAGTATATTTATTAAGGGTATGAGTACCCATGGACACGGGTACCTCAATATCAGGACCCGCCCTGTTTATTGACGGGTAATATAATTATCCGTTTATTAAACCCGCGGGTATCCGTTAAACTACCAGCTCTGTACCCGTCGCGGATAATACCCACGGGTACCCACGTGTGCGGGTTCTTTTGCCATCCCTACTTCTAACCATTGTGGTACAAATTTGTGGTTAATGAACGAAATTTTTTTTGTGTGAAAAAAAAAGCCCCAAATAACACCGCAATATAATTTTTTTAGGTAAATGACCATTTTACCCTTTTAATAACAAATACTAAACAATTTACTTAATATCATAAATCACCCTCGTCGACGTGTGGTGGAATTATATATAGCAAGAAGAAGATATATAGGAGTTAACAAGAAGGTTGAAGAACCGAATGAAAATTTCCCCAAATTATCCACACCAAACATTAACGTATCAGGTATTTGTTTTCTCTTCTCCTAGTAAAAGACAAATTGTATTTGGTGCCTGGTGGTACTAGATGTGACTACTTTTCTAGATAGATAAATACACATTTGTCATTTTGTATTGATATTTTAAGTACTGAGACCTTTTTTTTTTGTAATTAGTGAATAATTCTTATGAAAATACTTATTAATTTCTGATGTGGTCTAGCCGCACCTCAACCTGGATTTGGGCCTAGCAATGTGGCCCAAGCATACGCAGCGGAGTCACGTGTGGCGATCTGTGTGCTCTGACTTATCAAAGACTGGGATCGCACACCCACATCCCGCGGCTCGGATCCCACCATTCGCCACACGCGCTGCTGTTCGCCTGACACATATGATCACACCTATAAATTTCTCCTAGCTCACTTTATTCCTAAAATAAGACAAGTTTTTTTTTACAAAAACTCTCACTCCCTCGCCTCATTTTCACACAAAATGTGCGCTGCTGTTCTCTCATTACTTGACTTTTAATTCCTCCTAGCTCACTTGAGCTTTGAAATGTGCGCAGGTGCAACCCCCTCGCCGGACCAGCGTGAGACACGACTCCACAAGCACAGTACCGACTTATTAGACCGGCACCACCAAGGTTCGAGTGTGGACTGAGCATTGGCGACCATAATGGGAGAGGCATATCTCTCACCTCTTTCTTCTGGAGTACGTTCCTGTCATGGCTCCCCAACGCCGACTTTCTGTAGGACGACCTCCGCACTTCCAAAGCGAGGTCGACGCGGAACATCAGTTCCTCGCGACACCCGACATCGAAGCGCGCTATGACTTAGAGGAAGGGGATGACACACTCACCAAAAAATTGAAGAAAATGAAGGCCTGAGCCAGACCCTGATTTCATGCCCATTCAGTTGGGGGAAGACTTAGCGAAGATCATCTAGATCGGCGCCCATCTGCCGGCCGAGATTAAGGAGCAGCAAACTGGTGTAATTTATGGTTCAGACAAATTTTAACTATTCATATTGGCAAAGTTTGTTTCTCAATAACCAGTATGGTGAAAAAATAATAATTTTGTCGCAAAATACGAAAATTTTGATGCTAAGCAATGTGTTTAGGGGTAATTTAACTGTTCAAATACACAAAATTTCTCGATAACCAGTATGAAAAAATAGTTTTGTGATACAATACGTAAAGTGCGATACCAAGTCTGTTTTTGAACCTGAAATATGTATTGAATCCATTTAGTTCGGTCACTAACAAATCACAGATATATTTTTAAAATTTTTAGGATTTACGGTTTATAGGAATAACCCATCTCTTCGTGCTTGGTTACATCCATCATACTAGAGTAAAATCAACAGTGCAGATAGCAAACAGCTGTATATAGTAAAATAGGGGTGCAACAAACAATAGTTGCTAAACTGATTCAGTTACATCACTTGCCTTTCTGGCCCAATTAGTTAGCTTTTACATTCCCTATATAAACCAATTGTACATTCAGAATTAATCAATCAATTCACTTTTCTTAGAATGATTTCATCTCTATTCTAGACTTTTAACAGGGTATCATTCGCCTAGCCTATCCCGGGCTTGTAACAGAATTCTGTTACAGTCATCTCCTTCCTCATTCCTCTGCTTCCTTCGCCATTTCTCTGCAAGAACTCAGCACCTCAGCATCTCTGCAAGAGCTCAGCATCTTGCATCAGTGTGCAGTTATCATCTAAGGATCTGTTTCTGAAATCTTGAAGCTGTTTCGTATCCTCTTCTGAAATCTGCAACATGCGTTCATCAACAATCACAGATCAGTTAATCTTGCATAGATTCAACAATCTGCAACCTGCGATCATCAACAATCAAAAGATCAGTTAATCTTGCATAGATCCAACAATGGCCACTACATCAACAACAAATGAGATATTCCCTAACTCTGATGAAACTCAAGCGTTTTAAATAGGTTCTGTACTACACTCTGGCTCTAATTTTGTTTCTGCACCCAAGCTGTCTATCAAACTAGATGATAAGAATTTTCTGTTTTGGAACCAACAAGTTGAGGGAGTAATTCTCACACACAATCTTCACAAAATATTAGTTAATCCAACAATTCCTCAAAAATTTAATTCACCTGATGATGAAAGACTTAAGAAAGTTTCATCAGAATATGCCAAATGGATAGTTCAAGATCAGGCACCATACACCTGGTTATTATCTACTCTGTCTGATTCAGTTCTGCCTCGTGTGCTAAGTTGCAAACATGCTAGTCAAGTATGGGATAAAATTCATAAACACTACTATGCACACTTGAAAGCCAAGGCAAGACAGTTAAGAACTGAACTAAAGACTCTCAAGAAAGGCACAAAAACCATCTCTGATTTTGTTACACAAGTACACACTATTGCTGACTCCCTAACTGCCATAGGTGAAGAGGTTAAAGATCAAGATCTTATGGATATTATTTTAGAAGGCCTACCTGAAGAATGCAATGCCTTTGTTATGATGTACTATGGCAAACCAGACAACACAGATCTGATGGAGTTAGAATCTTTACAGCTAGTGGAAGAGGCTCAGTTGGACAAGTTTCGCCAACAATTAACCTCTCCTGCTCCCTTAGCTAATGCAGTTCAGGCCAGTGTTCAACATCAACCACAAGCCAATGCTCTCACATCACACAATCCAGCATATCAGAATGCAAATCCTTCCTTCATCAGAGGCAGATACAGGTTCAACAGAGGCAGAGGTCGTGGCAGGACAGAGGCAACTCTAACACCTATCACAATCCTAACTACACCCCTCCTGCCACTGGTTCTAAGCCTACTTGCCAGCTATGTGGTAAATATGGTCATGTTGTAGCCTCATGCCGGTACAGATATGATGAGCACTTCGTACCTGCACCAGTTTCTGCTTTTGCTGCCCCTGTCCAAGCTACACATGCTACTACAAGCTCTTCCAATCCTGTCACAGACCCTTCAGCACCACAAGCATGTTTTGAAGCCTTCACTGCCAATGTTCCTGGTGCTGTCACTGCTGAATTCCCTCCAGAGTTTACTTCTTCAGGTTGGTATGTGATAGGCCGCAAGTGCACGGTCTTGTCGCGTAATAAAAGAGTTATCGATCCACAGGGAGAGCCTAGGTGATTACCAATTTAATTTTCCAAAGTTGATTAACTGAAAAGAAAGTCTTTTTAGAAAGAATGAATGTTTTTGTTGATGTAAAAAAAAGAGACTTGGGGTATTAGTTTCATCGAAATGATAAGGTTTCCGTTATTAATCCTTTCGACTATTTTCCAGTTTAAAGAACGATATATTTCTTAAGACAAGGCGACGGTTGTAGCAAGAGTTTCCTTTCGGAATACAAACGCGTGTTCTAAACTAATGATCAAGCCTATTTTCATGGTTGATTATTATTAGAACCCATTAAGCAAAGACCTTTTCGTGTCTCAATAAAACCAAAACTATTTTCATGTGTTGATTTTATTGTCTAATTTCATAGATCCAACAATCACACTTCCCCCTTTTGGTACATCGTGTGGTGTTTTGAAATAATAATGAAAAGTGATGAAATTAGATAAAAAAAATACAAAGCGATTAAAGTGGAGAATAGTCTCGGGAATTAATTAGTAGGAAGCCATCATTTGATGGTTGCCAAAAACCCCAAGGCTAAGAAAGTCTACTCACTCATGATCATTGTAGACAAAAGAGGAGAAGAGGAAGATTTTTGTAAATTGCAAGAATTGTAAAGAAATCGATAAGTTGCGAAATGTGTAAATGAGTTAGGAATTAGATGTTAGAATGGCAAGAAAATAAATTTTAGGAATTGAGAAAATTGCAAAATTATAAATAGTGGAATTGTAAATGACAAGAAATTAAATTGCTTAAAAAGTAAATTGCAAGGAATTTAAATGACTTGGAAAATTGAAGAGCAAGAAAGTAAAAGGGCAAGAAAAGTAAAGAGCAAGAATTAAAAGGGCAAGAAAATAAATGGGCAAGAAAAGTAAAGAGCAAGAATTAAAAGAGCAAGAAAATAAATGGGCAACAAAAGTAAAGAGCAGGAATTAAAAGAGCAAGAAAACAAATGGGCAAGAAAATAAAGAGCAAGAATTAAAAGGGCAAGAAAGTAAAATAGCAAGAATTAAAAGGGCAAGAAAGTAAAAGAGCAAGAATCATAAAGAACATGAAGAGTAAATTGAAGTCATGAATCTTAGAGAGTTTATTGAGAGTGATTTTCTAACAAAATTCAAGCTTTTCTACAAGTGAGGATCAAGGTCCTATTTATAGGAAAATATGAGGGAAGGGGCAAAATGGTCAATTCAAGTTTGGCAAAGATAGCCATCAACAAGTGGACAAAGCAAGTTGGCAAAGATAGCCATCAACAAGTGGACAAAGCACTTTGAGTGGAGGGGCAAAATGGTCAAAAAGAAGTGAAAAATCAAGTTGGCAAAGATGGCCACAAACAAGTGGCCGCAGCCAAAATTGACTGCTTTTTGGCGCCCCTTGGTGCCCTTGGCGCCCTGTCCTGCGCCAGTCCTGCGCCTGTTGTGCTGCTCCTTGGCGCCCAGTCCTGCGCCAGTCCTGCGCCATTCCTGCGCCAGTGTTGCTCATTGGCGCCCTTAGAGCCCTGTGCTGCGCAAGTTTTGCTCCTTGGCACATTGTGCTGCGCCAGTTTTGCTCCTTGGCGCCCTTGGCGCCCTGTGCTGCGCCAGTTTTGCTCCTTCGCGCCCTGTGCTGCGCCAGTTTTGCTCCTTGGCGCCCTGTGCTGCGCCAGTTTGCGTTGTGCTGTTCCTTGGCGCCCATGGCGCGCTACAGAGTGCCTAGTGCTGTCTCAAAATTTGTTCCTCCTCAAATATTTTTTTGTTCTTCATTTTAGCTCATATTTTCTCTTTTGCTTCAAAATAAAACCTGAAAATAAAAAGTAAACATTTGTAGTAAAATAGCTCAAAAATATAATTAAAATACCAAATAAACCTAATAAAAATAACTATTAAAAAGACTCTAAAAATAGACTTATCAAACTCCCCTATGCTTGAACCTTTGCTAGTCCTCAAGCAAAAACAGTGTAAATCTTTAGGCCAATTCTGAAGGAAAATTATTTTCACATCGAAACGTTAAGTGAACTGTGGGGCAATTCTAACAATTTGGTTTGAGAAATACTATCTGGGCTTCTTGTGGAATTGGGAGACAATTTTAAAGTATCAATACTCTAGAGAGGATATCAATGTCATTATAGAACTGGTTCCCCAGCATTCTTAAGCTTGGGTCCTCCATTTACTAAGACCGGGTTTTAAAGGAGGGTCTTTATACGTTGGGTATTCAAGCATTTTTTCTTTTCTTTTTGATTTTATATGCTAACCATTCATTTTCACATTTAAAATGCACCAATTTTTGCATTTTGAATTGGTTTTGCATATTTTTTTTTCTTTGCTTGATACCCCAACTCAGACGTTTTTCTCCAGTAACCGCGCATCCAGTGAATGTAACCAAGAGAACCAGGTTACTAGTTTCTCTTCAGTCCTTCTAATTGTTTTAGCAACTGAAAACAGTCTCAATAGTGTGTATGTGAAAAAGCCCTAGAAGTAGAAATCGAACCATGATACAATTTTGTTGTTCCCAACCAGTCCATCTAGATGATTTCTAATGAGAAATTGAAAAATTATTTATGTCCAGAAAAGGCTTATCTAAAACATGCTTAGGGTTCACAAAGTTTCATCATGGAGGGAGCAGATACAACTCAAAGTACAAAAAGATAAAAACTTAGCAAAGCAATAAAGACATACCCAATAAAAGCAATAAAATACCCCCCCCCCCCATGCTTGGACTAGGCATTGTCCTCAATGATTTTTCAAATAAAACAACACAAAAGGGGTTAGGATAGCTCACCGGATCACAGCTGCCCTTTGTAGAGTTATTCCTGGGTCCCATTGCTTGAAGCATAAAGACCAAGTGACACATGAAGAATGAAAACATATTCCTGGATCCCATGGCTTGTAAAATGGAAGTTGTATAAGCAATAAGATTTTATTTTCAATTCCCCCCTAGATCAAATGTTATTTTCACAAAGGAAGGTGAAAAATAAGACATAGGAGACGGTCGAGGTTTTCCCTCACCCAAAGTTTCAGTACCCAATTTTTGTGATGCTGGATTCTCATCTAAAAGTTTTATGTAGAATTGGGTTTCCTCTGCTGTATTTGTATTTGTGTTGCCTAAAAGGCAATCTTCCAGACTATCTTGTGAAGATGATGCTAAAGAGCATTCTCGCACGCAATAGTTTACAATATCAATCCTGCAGCATGAGTCCTTTACAGAGGGACTCCTCATGAAGTTTGAAACTTCAAACTTAACCTTTTCATCCCCCACGTTAAAAACCAACTTACCATTTTTAACGTCAATTATTGCCTCTGCAGTAGCTAAAAAAGGCCTCCCTAGAAGAATAGGAATTTGGGAGTCTTCTTCAATTTCCATTACAACAAAATCCACCGGTATAAAAGTTTGCCCTACCTTGATAGGGACATCCTCTAAGATTCCAGTGGGGTATTTAACGGAATGATCTGCCAACTGTATTGTCATTTTTGTGGGTTTAAGTTCACCTATCCCTAGTCTTTTGCAAAGAGAAAGAGGCATTAAACTTACACTGGCTCCTAGATCACACATTGCTCTGTTTATAGTTTCACTTCCAATTACACAAGGTATGGAAAAACTACCTGGATCTTTGAGCTTTTGTGGCAGCTTGTTCTGGACAATTGCACTGCATTCTTCTGTTAATGCAATCGTCTCATAGTCGTCTATTTTTCTTTTTTTAGATAAAATTTCTTTCAAAAATTTAGAATAAGACGGCATTTGAGACAATGCATTAGTGAAAGGAATGTTGATGTAAAGCTTTTTAAGCAAGTCGACAAACCTTTTGAATTGCCTGTCAAGTTTGTTTTTTGCAAATCTTTGGGGAAAAGGAATGGGTGGTTTGTATGGTGGTGGGGGGATGTGTGGTTCTTCTCTTTCTTTTTCTGGTTCTTTCTCTTTTTCTTTCTCTTCTTGCTCACATGGTAAATTATGTTTTTCACTCACAATTTTTTCTTGGTTTGCTCTTGGTTCCTCTAATTGTTTTCCGCTTCTAAGGGTGACGACATTTATTTGGCCATTTGGATTTTGTTCTGGTTGCCCAGGAAATACCCCCGAAGACTTAGAGGATGAAGCCACCTGTGTTGCCACTTGAGTTATTTGATTTTCAAGCATTTTATTATGAGTGGCAATAGAGTCGACTTTTGATACTAATTTGATAAGTGTGTCATTCAAATAACCAGTTTGATTTTTGAATTCTTCATTTTGTTTTGTTTGAGATGACACAAATTTTTCCATCAAAAATTCCAAGTTCGACTTTTGCGGGTTGTTTTGTGGGTTGTTAAAAATCCTTTGATTCTGAAAACCAGAAGGTGGTCTAGGTGCTGGATTAGGTGGAGGATTTTTATAAGAAAAATTTGGATGATTTCTCCACCCAGGATTATAAGTATTTGAAAACGGATCTTCCTTTTGAGCATAGTTAACATGCTCATTTCCAGTACTAGATGCCTCAAGCTGGCATTCAGCTCCAATATGGCCAACATAATTCACATGGTGGAGTAGTAGGAGAAAAAGTTTGTGAGACGGCACTTACATTTAATTTTTCAAGTTTTTGAAAAAGTGCGTCCACTTTTGAGGCAAGATGATCAACAGCAGATATTTCATACTTACCTGGCTCTTTTGATGATGCTGGTTTATCTGTTATGGCTCGCTCACTTGCCCATTGACAATGGTTTTGAGCCATATCTTCAATGAGTGCATAAGCTTCAATAAAAATTTTGTTCATCAAAGCTCCACCTGCAGCTGCATCAACAGTCATTCTTGTTGCATATTGTAATCCATTATAAAATGTGTGAACAACGAGCCATTTCTCTAGTCCATGATGGGGGCATAGCCTTAACATTTCTTTGAAACGTTCCCAAGCATCATAAAGAGATTCCCCGTTGTTTTGAGAAAATCGAGTAATTTGACTTCTCATTTGAGCTGTTTTACTTGGGGGAAAGAACCTAGTAAGAAAAGCTTGTTTTAATTGGCCCCAGCTGGTAATGGATTCCGAAGGCAAAGAATGTAGCCATGCTCTTGCTCTATCCCTTAATGAAAAAGGGAAGAGCTTTAGTCTTATGGCATCTTGAGGTACCCCATTTAATTTGAGAGTTCCACAGTATTCCAGAAAAATTGAAATATGAAGATTTGGGTCCTCCGTGGGAGAACCAGAAAATTGGTTTTGTTGCACCATTGAAAGCAGAGATGATTTGAGTTCAAAATTATCTGCTTCCACATTTGGATGTATAATGACAGCCGATGGTTCTGCTGAAGGTGTTGCGTACTCTTTGAGAGCACGATTTTCATTAGCCGCCATTTGGTTATCGGGAATTTCTCTCCTCCTTCTATGTAAGAACCTTTCGATTTCGGGAATTTGTTGAACAGTTTCTCCGAAACTTCTGGTTCTTCGCATTCGAGGGACAAGAGAAGAAAATGTAAAAATAAAGAAAATAAAACTTCAGTCTAACCGATTTCGAAAAACTTAATTAATATCACTGCCTCCCCGGCAACGGCGCCAAAAACTTGATAGGCCGCAAGTACACGGTCTTGTCGCGTAATAAAAGAGTTATCGATCCACAGGGAGAGCCTAGGTGATTACCAATTTAATTTTCCAAAGTTGATTAACTGAAAAGAAAGTCTTTTTAGAAAGAAGGAATGTTTTTGTTGATGTAAAAAAAGGAGACTTGGGGTATTAGTTTCATCGAAATGATAAGGTTTCCGTTATTAATCCTTTTGACTATTTTCCAGTTTAAAGAACGATATATTTCTTAAGACAAGGCGACGGTTGTAGCAAGAGTTTCCTTTCGGAATACAAACGTGTGTTCTAAACTAATTATCAAGCCTATTTTAATGGTTGATTATTATTAGAACCCATTAAGCAAAGACCTTTTCGTGTCTCAATAAAACCAAAACTATTTTCATGTGTTGATTTTATTAATTTCATAGATCCAACAACCACACTTCCCCTTTCGGTACATCGTGTGGTGTTTTGAAATAATAATGAAAAGTGATGAAATTAGATAAAAATATACAAAGCGATTAAAGTGGAGAATAGTCTAGGGAATTAATTAGTAGGAAGCCATCATTTGATGGTTGCCAAAAACCCCAAGGCTAAGAAAGTCTACTCACTCATGATCATTGTAGACAAAAGAGGAGAAGAGGAAGATTTTGTAAATTGCAAGAATTGTAAAGAAAGCGATAAGTTGCGAAATGTGTAAATGAGTTAGGAATTAGATGTTAGAATGGCAAGAGAATAAATGTTAGGAATTGAGAAAATTGCAAAATTATAAATAGCGGAATTGTAAATGACAAGAAAGTAAATTGCTTAAAAAGTAAATTGCAAGGAATTTAAATGACTTGGAAAATAGAAGAGCAAGAAAGTAAATGGGCAAGAAAATAAAAGGGCAAGAAAAGTAAAGAGCAAGAATTAAAAGGGCAAGAAAATAAATGGGCAAGAAAAGTAAAGAGCAAGAATTAAAGAGCAAGAAAATAAATGGGCAAGAAAAGTAAAGAGCAAGAATTAAAAGAGCAAAAATTAAAAGAGCAAGAAAATAAATGGGCAATAAAAGTAAAGAGCAACAATTAAAAGAGCAAGAAAATAAAGAGCAAGAATTAAAAGGGAAAGAAAGTAAAATAGCAAGAATTAAAAGGGCAAGAAAGTAAAAGAGCAAGAATCATAAAGAACATGAAGAGTAAATTGAAGTCATGAATCTTAGAGAGTTTATTGAGAGTGATTTTCTAACAAAATTCAAGCTTTTCTACAAGTGAGGATCAAGGTCCTATTTATAGGAAAATTTGAGGGAAGGGGCAAAATGGTCAATTCAAGTTTCGGCAAAGATAGTCATCAACAAGTGGACAAAGCAAGTTGGCAAAGATAGCCATCAACAAGTGGACAAAGCACTTTGAGTGGAGGGGCAAAATGGTCAAAAAGAAGTGAAAAATCAAGTTGGCAAATATGGCCACAAACAAGTGGCCGCAGCCAAAATTGACTCCTTTTTGGCGCCCTTGGCGCCCTCTCCTGCGCCAGTCTTGCGCCAGTGTTGCTCCTTGGCGCCCTGTGCTGCGCCAGTTTTGCTCTTTGGCGCCCTATGCTGCGCCAGTTTGCGTTGTGCTGTTCCTTGGCGCCCTTGGCGCCCATGGCGCCCTGCAGAGTGCCTTGTGCTGTCTCAAAAATTGGTCCTCCTCAAATATTTTCTTTGTTCTTCATTTTAGCTCATATTTTCTCTTTTGCTTCAAAATAAAACCTGAAAATAAAAAGTAAACATTTGTAGTAAAATAGCTCAAAAATTTAATTAAAATACCAAATAAACCTAATAAAAATAATTATTAAAAAAACTCTAAAAATAGACTTATTAGTATGCTGACACATGTGCTTCACACCATATGACACCTTTTTCTCATAATTTGCACAGTAGCTCTCCTTATACAGGGCATCAACAAGCAAAAATGGGCAATGGACAAGGGACAGTTATTAATGCTATTGGCTCCTCTAAACTTTGCTCTAAACTTAACCCTAATTATCATTACAAACTTACCAATTTACTACATGTGCCAACTCTCACTCGTAATTTATTATCTGTAGGTCAATTTGCTCAAGATAACAATGTTTATTTTGAGTTTCACTCTTTTATTTGTCTTGTGAAATCCCAGGCATCTGATGAAGTGCTCCTTCAAGGCTTTAGAGGCTCTGATGGACTGTTCTGCATGCCCACTCTCACTTTGGTTCCTTCTTGCAGCTCTCCCAGTGTTGCTGCAGTCACAAGCTTTCCTACTTCTACTAGTTCTTTCACTAATATGCCAAGTCCTTGTAATAATTCTTATTCTGATACTCTTCCTTACACTTTATGGCATCATAGACTAGGTCATGCAAACAGTCGTGTTGTTCATTCTGTACTAAAACATTGTAATATTTCCATTCCATCTAATAAAACTTTTGAATTGTGTAAATCTTGCTGCATGGGAAAAGCACACAAGCTATATGCCCCACTATCCACAACTACTTATACTAAACCTTTTGAACTAGTACACGCTGACCTTTGGGGCCCTTCCCCTTCACCTTCTAGTGGTGGCTACCTATACTACATTGCCTTTGTAGATGCCTACTCCAAATTCACATGGATTCACTTCTTAAAAGCCAAATCAGAAGCCATTCAAGTCTTCAACCAGTTTCACAAAATGATTCAAACCCAATTTTCTGGCCAGCTAAAAGCCCTACAGTCAAATTTTGGTGGAGAATTTCGTCCCTTCACAAATCACCTAACATCTCTAGGTATTTTACACAGAAAAACCTGCCCTAACACCTCACACCAGAATGGAACAGTAGAGCGCAAACACAGGCACATAATTGAAACTGGCCTATCCCTTCTAGCCCACTCCTCTATGCCACTCACCTATTGGGACCATAGCTTCACTACAGTAGTACATCTTATCAATAGACTACCTACAGCAGCCCAGACTGACTTCATCTCCCCCTATCAGGCCTTATTTCACTCCCCACCAGACTACACCACTCTCAAATCCTTTGGGTGTGCTTGCTTTCCCCTACTCACTCCTTACAACAAAAACAAGTTACAATTCAAAAGTGTTGAGTGTGTCAATTTAGGGATTTCCCCATGCCACTAGGGGTTTAAGTGTCTCAGTCCTGATGGACGTATCTACATCACAACAGATGTTCAGTTTCATGAATATAGATTTCCTTTTCCCACTATGTTTCCTACAGTCAATGCTTCCCCTGTCATTAATCCCACAGACACTTCCTCCTCTCTTTTCATTCCTTCTGAGTCCACATCAGAGCCTTCACCAACAATTGCTCGCCCACAAAATGACACTGTATCCTCAGGCCCCACTTCCTCTGCTCCTCTTAGTCCCACCACTGAGCCTTTAAACCCAATCTCTATATCATCTACACCCTCCCCTGCCTCACAGGCACCTTCCACTGTCCCTCCTCCTCTGCCACGTCTGCCTTCCAACACCAACAGCCACCCCATGATCACAAGAGCCAAAACTGGCAATCTAAAACCTAAAGTCTTTCTAACTCATTTGGAGCCTACTAGTGTTAAAACTGCCCTAACCATTCCCCACTGGGTTGATGCTATGAAGGCTGAGTACCAAGCCTTGGTTAAGAATGTAACTTGGTCCTTGACAGAATTGCCACCCAATAGGCAAGCCATTGGGTGCAAATGGTGTTTTAGGGTCAAAGAGAACCCTGATGGAACAGTCAACGAGTACAAGGCCCGTTTGGTGGCAAAAGGATATAGTCAAATGCCCGGACAAGACTATGGTGAGACCTTCTCACCCGTTATTAAACCAGCTACAATCAGAATCCTTCTAACTCTAGCTATTACACACAAGTGGCAAATACAACAAATCGATATAAACAATGCCTTTATTAATGGCCATCTACAAGAAGAAATCTACATGCAGCAACCCCCAGGGTTTGTGAATGACAACAAACAGCTAGTTTGCAAATTACATCGTTCTCTTTATGGACTCAAACAGGCCCCAAGGGCCTGGTGTGAAAGGTTAAAGGCAGCTCTTTTACAGTTTGGATTCACACCTAGCAAGTGTGATCACTCTTTATTTGTCTACACTAAGGCTTGTGTTCAACTTTATGCATTAGTATATGTGGATGACATTCTTATTACAGGCTCAGCTCCACAACTGATTCATGATCTAATTAACAAGCTACAAAACACTTTTTCTCTAAAACACATGGGTGCACCAGAATATTTTTTAGGGATTGAAGTGAAGTACTTGTCCAATGGATCCATGCTGCTCACCCAGGCCAAGTACATTGCAGACCTTCTAGAACGTGCCAATATGACTGGTTGTAGCCCTATGTCCACGCTTATGATGTCCAACATGAAGCTCAGTCGCCATGGAACTAATTCCTTTGCAAATCCGAGCCAATATCGCTCGATTGTGGGTGCACTTCAGTACGTGACACTCACAAGACCAGACATAGCCTTCAGTGTGAACAAAGTTTTCCAGTTCCTCGCTGCTCCTCTTGATTCTCACTGGCACGCCGTTAAACGGATCCTTCGGTATCTCAATGGTACGCAGCATCTAGGTCTTCTTCTTCAACCAGCCTCACAAGATGTACCGTTCTCAGTTAGAGTGTACAGCGATTCCGATTGGGCCAGTGACGTTGACGATCGAAGATCTACCTCTGGTGCATGCCTGTACTTTGGCCCTAATCTGATTTCGTGGAACTCGAAGAAACAAACCCTCTTCGCTAGATCGAGCGCTGAAGCCGAGTACTGTGGTCTAGCGAATGCAACGGCAGAGCTCATGTGGGTACAATCGTTGCTCAGCGAACTTAGGGTTCCGTTCCAGACACCAACGTTGCTCTGCGACAACCTCAGTGCAGTAATGATAGCTCATAACCCGGTTCTTCACTCGCGAACCAAACATCTGGAGATCGACGTGCACTTTGTTCGTGAGAAAGTCACAGCACAGAAGCTACGAATTGCTCATGTACCAGCCTCTTCTAAACTGGCGGACGCCCTCACGAAGCCATTGCCCGTATCCAGCTTTGTGGATCTAAGGTTCAAACTCAGAGTTGTTCCTTACTCAGGCCCAACAATGAGTTTGACAGGGGCGTATTAGAGTAAAATCAACAGTGCAAATAGCAAACAACTGTATATAGTAAAATAGGGGTGCAACAAACAATAGTTGCTAAACTGATTCAGTTACATCACTTGTCTTGCTGGTCCAATTAGTTAGCTTTTACATTCCCTATATAAACCAATTGTACATTCAGAATTAATCAATCAATTCACTTTTCTCAGAATGATTTCATCTCTATTCTAGACTTTTAACACATCATTATTTGGAGTTGCTTCGTTGTTTTGTAATATATAATATGCCATAGATACTTTCTCCTGTGGGAACTTCATCCATATTTACAAAAAAACCTCTCATCATAATCTTTCAACTTTGTATAAATGTTTCTATTTTATTGGTGGTTTTCATCTAACCCTGCATGATACCATTGTGTTTCACTTTTTATTTGCGTTTTCTTATTTATTTTGGTCATTTCGCACTAATGATTATTAGAGGCATACTTAAATTGGTGTTTGTATACTTGAATTAAAAATATTAGCTATATAATATATTTATTAAAATTCTTTACACTTTTTCTTCTTATTATCTACGAATGTTCAAATTCAAGATGTTGGCTCACTAAATCTGGTAACTGAATCACCTTCTCCTCTTACGCATTGTTTGTTATGTTTGGGATTTTAACATCTAAACACTTATCTTTTGAATGTATGTATTGTTTACATGATATTTGCATTGCAATTGTTGTTACTTTATGTCTTAATTCGGATTAACTTGCATATTTAATGCGTAGCACAGGTATGAGACTAGTTTAGATATATACACTATTAATCTATTCTGCACCAGGTATGAATACGTCCACGTACAATTGTTTTTTTTTTCTTCAAATAATCATTGACGCTAAAGTTAAGAATTATTTGTCACTAGCATGCCAAACAAATGAATTCCATCACCATAATTGATTAAGATTTCAATTTCTGGTAAATGAATGAATGAATGTTAAATATAAAAACTAATAATAGCAAGATAAACAATCGTTCATAAAAAAAATAAACAAACAAAGTGAAAAGTATATATAAACAAAAGATAAAAAAGAAGAGATGGAGAGGGAGGGAGAGGGAGAGCAAGAGAGGTAGAGAGAGAGGGGAGAGAGAGAGAGAGAGAGAGAGAGAGAGAGAGAGAGAGAGAGAGGGAGAGGGGGAGAGAGAGGGAGAGAGGTAGAGGGAGAGGGAGAGGGAGAGGCAATTTGGAATTTTGAAAAATTAATTTCTTTGGAGAAAATAATTGTGCAAAAACAATAATTTTTTCAAGAACATTTTTAGCAAGAAAGGAATTTCAAATTCTTCATTTTTAGGTGGTATTTCAAATTCTCTAAATTTAGTCTTACTAAAATCCCTCATAAAATCCATTTATTTTGAAATTCTCTACATTTATTAACCAAACAAGTTAATTTGGTTTAAAGCATTTGAATTACTCTCTTAAATTACATCACCCTCAAAAATTGCCTCATCCAAACACACTCTTAAAGGATTAAGATTTCAATTTCTGTTGTTAATGTTCAATCAAATTTTTGTCGACTATAAAGAGAATATTGGTAGCCAATTTTCTTTACATTTTTGCCTTGTAACTGAAATTTTGAACTGTAATTTAAAACTGTATATCTCTAATTTTCATTAAAAGTTAATAATAATTCTACAAGGAAACGAAAATATTAAAAATGTCAGAAAGACTTACATGGCACTACCCATCTTCTTTTTTAAAGCAAAAGAAAGTGATATGGAGTTTCGTTGAAACCATTTGATGCAAAATCCTCTCCTTAGTGAAAAACATCAAGAAGGAAAAACGGTACTCCCCCTAAATTTTATTGAAAACAAGTGGAAAAATACAGAAAACATGGCGGATTAGACCAACCCATGGAAAAAAAGAACATGCATTATAGCTGAGAGAAATTAAAAGTAATTCTATAGAGGTGTGCAAAATCATCACTATAATGACTATCATCCTAAGAAAGAAATTAGCAAAATCTATAGCTAGGTATACCTAACTTATTCCTGAAAAAATCCTCAACAATGAAGGTTTGAATCAAATCCGACCAAACAAAACCATTTAAATTAGTTCCATGATTTGCAAGCTTGTCAGTTCAGACATTTCTCTCGATATAAATATGAGTGTAAACAAAATTCATCTGTCTAGTCGGTTATAAAAAATTATTCCATCTATTACATGGCACTACCCATATTAATGTTGGTTCCACAGTGTAGTTGATTTTTTTGCATAATAGTTAATGACTATTTAAATTTTTTTTTACAGGACATAGCTGCGACAGATACAACTTCAGCAACACTAGTTTCGGGTATGACGGCACTAATAAAAAATCCAAGAGTAATGATGAAAGTTCAAAATGAACTAAGGAACTTGGGAGGTAAAAAAAATTTCTTAGATGAAGATGTTGTTCAAAATTTCGCCTATTTAAAGGCAGTGATAAAAGAGACATTGAGATTACACCTTCCAGCCCCACTACTTGTGCCAAATCAAGAGAGAACTGCATTATAAGTGGCTATCACATTCCAACCAAGACAACAGTGTATGTGAATGCTTGGACTAATCATAGAGACCCTAATATTTGGAAAGACCCACAAGAGTTTAGTTCTGGACTGGACCAAGAGGTCCATTTAGCAAAACCAGGGGGTACGTTTAGCAATGGATATGGATTGGCCTAATCATTTTGGTCCTTTATCCACAACATACAAGTCCAATCACGCTTGGACGGTTAAGATCAACTCCACTGATCCGATGACCCACAAACGGGCTCGATTTCCTATAAATACAGGCTCGCATAGCCATTTACGAGGTACACACTCTTCCCTTGCAAATTCACTAGCTTATTCTCATACTGACTTGAGCGTCGGAGTGGCTTTGCAGGTACCCCCCCCCCCCCCCGGGCGTTCACTGACCTCCTACCAGGGCAGCAAGAGACCTACCAATAGCAGCCGACCAAAATACTGCTAGGTACAGAACATTAGCGACCACAGTGGAAGATATCTATCTTTCACATCATTACTACTCGAACTTTTCTCTTGCTACTACATGGCTCCCCGAGGCAGGCCCCGGTTCCAAAGCATTGCCATACCCGCACCCCCATCAGAGGGTACTCCTGAGGGTAACGTCGCCGGCCTGCCTGACGGGTACTAGTCAGCCTGCCCCGCCCTCGAATGTAAGCCAACCTTTGGATTTCCTGGCCAATCGCACCCCCTGGCAAGAGGGCGCCTGGAAAGAAGGCCAGATCCCAAGGGCATTGTGGCCAGCGGCCATGGTGATTCAGGGAAGCAATCCCCTTGACGATTGGGGGGTCGAACAAATCAATGAAAAAGAAGTGGAGCGAAGTCTTAAACGTTGTATCAACCTCAGCACCTAGGAAGGGACCATTGAGGCCGCCCTTATCCTTTGACGACAAGGATTTGCTTGATGGAAAACCAAATAAACACGTTCCACTGCTCATTACTGCCATTATGGCCAATATTGAAGTAAGAAGAATCCTGGTCGACCAGAGAAGCTCAGTAGACATCATTTTCGAAGACCTGCTGCAAGTTTTGAACATCTCCCCCGCCGACCTGACTCCATATCGAGGAGAAGATTTGACCGGGTTCAACGGATCAAGAACTAGGCCTCGAGGCCACTTGGAGCTGATGGTCACCTATGGAGACCCCGATGGTGAACCACCTTTGTTCAGAACTGTCAAAACAGCTTTCCTAATCCTCCCATGCAAATCTATCTACCAGTGTCACAATTTAGAGAAAAAGATTGTGACCCTCCAGGCATACCTGGACGCAGCACGTAGATGTTACTACATGAGCCTTAAGGATGAAAAAGAGACTACAGAAGTAAGAGACTCAGACGGGGAATCCGGGAGAGAAGCTGAAATAAATTTGTTCGACTTAGATGCCAAATATGATCCGGACAGTGAGGAAGAGGAGGAAGATTCCACCCTCACTAAGAAACTCAAAACGCGCATGAAGAAGCCCGAGCCAGATGGCGCCTTCATCTCCATCCAGTTAGAAGAAGACCCCACTAAGACTATCAAGATAGGCTCCGACCTCCCTAAGGAGGTCAAAGAGAAAATTACCATCTGCCCGAGGGAGAATGCGGACTTGTTTGCCTGTCTGCGGCTGACATGCCAGGGATACCACCCGAGGTAGTCTGCCACCATCTGGACGTTAATCCCAACACTAAGTGGGTTTCCCAGAAAAGAAGAGTCCAGAAGGGAGAGAAAGCCGAAGCTGCTGTGAGGGCTGTGAAGGACCTCATAGAAGCAAATTTTGTAAAATAAATTAAGTACACCACCTAGCTGTCAAATGTGGTCCTCGTCAAGAAATCTAACGGAAAATGGAGGATGTGTGTTGATTATACCGATCTCAACAAGGCATGTCCCAAAGATGCCTTCCCCATCCCTAGCGTTGTAATACCCCAATTTTGTCCGCCTAATTGAAAATTGTATTGTTGTGAATGCCCAATTTTAACGGATATTTTTCTTGTTTTCAAAAGAGCCCAAAAATATGTATCTCGTACAATTTTTATTCTCGTTTGTTGCGTGTATCATTTTTAGTAGTGTGAGCGTTGTGATACTCGTTGCGCATGCGCGCGGGCGTCTCATCGTTTACGCGTGTTTGTTTCGTTACCGATTATTGTTATCCATGTATTTTTATTAGTTTATCAATCATTATTTTTATACAAAAAATCAGATTTCAAAAATTACTTTTAATTTTTATAAACAGTTTTTCTTTTGGTACAAATACATAAGTCAACTTTTGCTACACATATAGACAAAAAAAAATTAAAAACAAAATAGTACAAATGTTTAAAACAAAAATACAAAGAAAGAAAGTGGTGCTGGTGTGCGCTTGCTGTTGCTGTGTTGTTGCTATTCAGTTCCTTTATTTCAAGAGTAGAGCTCATTCTCCTTTTCCTTTGTCTCTTTGCTCATCCCATTTTGAGCAAAAACAATCTGCCCTCCTGCTGCTTGTATTTCAGAGACAGTTTGTACCCTTGTCTCCCATGAGTTTTGCTTCTCTGCTCAATACCACACCTACACCACACCACCAAAGACGCTATAAATTCATACCCACAGACAGAGCAAAAGGGGGGGGATCTTAGAAAAGAAAATGTGAGGTAAATAGTTCAAAAAAGGCCACAGAGAAATAGAGAGGGAGACGAGAGTGAGTAAAAAATGTGAACACTGTCACTAAGATACCACTCAACACAACAACCACCACCATAAACCGTTCTTCACCACAATCAAAAACCACATCACACAACAACAACCATCACAACTTCCTTAGAGAAGAAGAAGGAGAAGGAACCAAAACTCACCATGACAGAGTGCTCAAAATAGCTTCAGCCACCAAGCCATTCAAAGAGACTTCACCACTAACATCAACTTGCAGAACCTCATTATCACTGCCGCGAACACCACCGTCACCACCACACCTCAACCACCGCCTCCTGCGCCCCAAACAGCCACCACAACGCCTCCCCCATTCTCCGTGAACCACTGTCAGCCACCATCACCGTCGCCTCTTCTCTCACGGCCAAACCATCTCATCGTCGCCTCCATCAGAACCACCGCCAACACCCAAAAAAAACCACCTCCGGTGCCTCACCTTTCCCTTCCACTTTCGATCTCGCCCTCCGTCTCTTTCGTCTCTCTCTCTCTCTCTCGCTCTTCGAAGCTTTCTCTCTCTCGCTCTCCCCCCCCCCCCCCAATTTTCGTTGCTCTCTCTCTCTTGGAACTTACTCTCTCTCCCGTTAAGTGTGGTGAAGCAGCGCTGAGAGAGGAAGGGTTAGAAATTAGGATAGTTTTTTTTATCTGTTAGCTTTATATAGTCTAGGTTTTATTTTATTTTTAGTTTTTAACCAGATGGCTTCCTACACCCCCCTGTTTTACTCACATACAACCCTATTTTTCTTTTTTTATTTTATTTTCTTAAAAGCCCATAGTGCTATTTACACCCTTTGTTTTACTTCAACATCCCCCTCATCATTCTTGCATTCTTCTCAAAGATTCATCTCCAAATCTCTAGAATCAAGCTCAAGGTTGAAGGTTAAAGAGTAAATTCAAGTGGTTTAGCACTCATTCATCTTATTTCTTGCTTATTTAGCTTGGAGTTAAGGTATATTCTTGAATCTTAGCATCATCATCAAAGTTTTAGCATCAAAAATATAGATCGTCAATTTGTTTTTGCATACTAAGCATTTCATTACATTTAGAGTTACATCTTATGTAAATATGTTAGTATAATTGTTGATGTTGAAGGAAAAATGCATCTCAAGCATTTTGACAAGCACTTAGGGAGGCTTTGGTGCTTATGGTGTTTCTCACCCTTGAATGATTGTTGATTTGTGTTGATTTGGATCTTGACTCTTGCATTTCATGAAATAAAATTTTGTCTCATGGCATATTATGTTTCGCATGTTTGTATAAAAATAGGGTTTATGTTAGTTTTGTGCATTTCTTTGCCTAATCACATGAACCTTTTACCAAAAATTGTAATCTAGTTTGTTTCCTTATGTTATCTCATTTGCTTTCAAAAATAAATGGGTTTTTGGTTATGTATTTGGGTAGCATGTTGTGAATAAATAGAGTTTTTATATGTTTGCTTATTGTCTCAAGTTGATGATAGGCAATATGATTCTCACTTGTGCCTAGTGCACCTTGCTTAAAGTGATGAGGTTTGATCTATATGATTCAACCCTTTTAGTTCATATGTTGTTTAAGTTGATGATTGGCAAGAAGATTCACACTTGTGCACTTGTGCACATTAATTTAAGTGTTGAGGATTGACCAAGGTGATTCAACATGCTTTGGTGTTTTGATTGTTAAGATGACTTGCATGTTTAGGGTTTGCCAATGATCGTGCTTGAGGCTACTCTTTTGAATTCATTTGTGCCTATCACTTCCTTGTCTACTCTCATGTGGAATCATTAATACTTGGATAGGCTCATTCCTTACATTGCGTAGATGTGCATTTAGATTCCCTTGTGTTTTGTAGAAATATTTGAGCATGGTTCTCGCCTAGCATCTTCCATTAGATGTGCATTTAGGTCCAATCTTGCCTACTCTTGCATTTTTGCTTAATGCCCAATTCAAGTTCCTTCTTTGCCCATTTATGTGTTGTGGTTTAATATGTTTAGTCTAGGTTAGTGTTTGCTCAAGAATTCAAATGAGATTAATTGCAAGTTATGACCATGTTGTTGTTTGCCTAAGGATTCGATTTCAATGATTGTGCCATGCTTGAATCTCCAAATCTTTTTGCATTCGTTGTTTTCTTTTCTAAATAGCTTAGCATGAAAATGGTAATTAGTGACAATCACCCATAACCTTTGTTAGTTTGATTGTCCTAAGAGCCTAAGTTTCAAAAAAAAAGATGTTTTCATATGCATAAGCTACTAGTGATAATCACCCATAACCTTCGTTAGTTTGATTATCATGAATGCTTTCAATTTCAAAAGATATTTTTCTAAGCATCGAAGTCATAGCAAGTGCTAGTGATGGCCACCTATAACCTTTGTTAGTTTGGTCATCATGAAGGCTTTCATTTTTCAAAAGAGATTTTTACATGCACTTAAATGGGTTCTAGTAATGGTCACTCATAACCTTTGTTAGTTTAATCATTATGAACGCCCTTTATTTTTCAAAACCAAAGCAAAAAGACTTTCATTTTCAAGGCTCGTTAGAACTACGTCGCTTTGATTCCCATTTGGGATACGTAGGAGCGAGTCACAGTCTCGTCAAGCGCAATCATAAAAAGTTTAGCATTTGCATAACAAAAAGAAAAGAGTTATTTTCATAACAAAAAAGAATCACTTTTGCAAACCAAGATCATTTTCAGAACGAAAACCTTTTCCTTTCTAAAAACATTTTCAACCCATCGTCGCTAGTGGCTAATCAGCACCTTTGTTCGTCTAGCCATTGGTGGCGATGTCTTTTTCCCAAAAGAACAACAAGCGATGATCACTCATAACCTTTGTTAG
This sequence comes from Astragalus membranaceus, assembly GCA_039519185.1. Classification (NCBI taxonomy): domain Eukaryota; kingdom Viridiplantae; phylum Streptophyta; class Magnoliopsida; order Fabales; family Fabaceae; genus Astragalus; species Astragalus membranaceus. The sequence continues at coordinate 52,707,356 of CM076850.1, forward strand.
TTTGATCATTCGTGCCAATCAATCTCTTTCGAAAACCCCTTTCAAAAGAACAAATAAAAACGAGTCGCTACTAACAGTCAATCAGAACCTTTGTTCGTCTGACTGTCGGTAGTGACTCTCATTTTCAAGAGTACTTAGCGGTGATTACCCATAACCTTGGTTAGTTTAATCATTCTCTAAATGCTCGTCCTATTTCGAAAACTCACTAAAAAGATAAAAGACAAAAACCTTTTTCCGGACAAAGAAGAACTACGTAGCTTTGAGTTCTCCATCGCACCGGGAGATACGTAGGAGCGGGCCATGTCCCGTCAAGCGTTTTTTTAAAAACCCATTCTTCTCCCTTTTTCTTTTTCATAATAAATAAAGATTTTCATTAAAAAATTTTCAATAAGAAGTAGAGAGGCAAAATAAAGTATTTTCAAGTCAACACACTAAAACCACACATTTAATTAAAGGTTCCCTCTCAGTAGAGAGGACGTGTGGGGTGCTAACACCTTCCCTGCGCGTAACCGACCCCGAACCCTATTCTCTAGTTTCGCAAGACCAATCGCTTTCCAAAAAAGGTTTTCCTAATATTTTCCTTAATAAATATTGGTGGCGGCTTCATTGTCTTAGGAAAAGTTGTGAACGAGGAAGGTTCTCCCTCGGGGACTCTTTCGGGCGCAACAAGCGTGGATAAATTAGTCGATAGCGCCTCAGGCTTTCGTCTGTTATCTTTCATGGACGCATACTCGAGATACAACCAAATCCCAATGTTCCCACCCGATCAAGAGAAAATGACATTCATGACAGGGCAAGGAAATTTTTGCTATCGCGTGATGCCCTTTGGACTCAAAAACGTCGGGGCGACCTATCAAAGAATGATGAACAAGGTCTTTAAAAGGAAAATCAGTCGGGTAATCGAAGTGTACCTGGACGACATGATTGTCAAAAGCAAAAGCGACCCAGATCACCTCAAGGACCTGACAGAAGTATTTTCTGAGATCCGAAAGAACAATATGAGATTAAACCCGGAGAAGTGCACTTTTGGAGTCCGTGCAGGGAAGTTCCTCGGTTTCTATCTCGCTGAAAGAGGCATCGAGGCAAACCTGGACAAATGTAGGGCCGTGACCGAGATGGCTTCCCCAACTACAAAGAAGGAAATTCAAAAGCTCACCGGGATGATAGCAGCGTTGTCCCGATTCATTTCAAAAGCAGCCCACAAGTCCCTACCCTTGTTCAAGCTTCTTAAGAAGGAAACAGGTTTTGATTGGACCGCCGAGCAAGAGCAGGCACTGACCCTTTTAAAAGAAACCCTATCTGAACCACCCATTTTGACACGACCCGAGGAGGGAGAAACGTTATACTTGTACCTCGTTGTGGCCGATGAAGCGTTAAGCGCGGTACTCGTCAGGGAAACCAGCACTGGCCAGAGGCCGGTATACTTTGTAAGTAAGGCGTTGCAGGGACCCGAGTTAAGGTACCAAAAAGTGGAGAAGGTCGCCCTGGCAGTCGTGATCGCAGCCAGACGCCTTAGGCCATATTTTGTGGCGCATCAAGTAGTGGTTCGAACCAATCAGCCAATCAGAAAAATATTGCACCGTCCTGACCTGACTGGAAGGATGATCAAATGGGTGGTCGAGCTCTCAGAATTTGGGATCAAGTACGAAACAAGACCGGCCATGAAGGCTCAAGTTTTGGCAGATTTCGTAGCAGAAATGACAACGACGCCACGTGAAGACAGGGCAAAAACGGCGTGGACCCTCCACGTGGATGGGTCCTCAAACAACAAAGGGAGTGGAGCGGGGATGATACGTGAAAACTCAGAAGGACTCATGGTTGAGGTGTCCCTGACCTTTTTGTTCTCCACATCCAACAATCAAGCGGAGTACGAGGCTTGCATAGCCGGCCTACAACTTGCCAAGGACTTCAGCGCCACACAACCTGAGCTCCGCACAGACTCACTGTTGGTCGTCTCGCAGATCAACGCAGTGTTTGGAGCCTATGACCCAGTGCTGCAGAAATATCTTGCCAAGGTACGTGAACTCCTTGGATGGTTCAATAAGGAGGAGGTAAAACATGTACCCAAGGGAGAGAATACCAGGGCTGATATACTCTCCAAGCTGGCCAGCACCAGAACACCAGACAACCTTCGGAGCGTCAGTCAAGAAACTCTGTCTAGTCCCAGCATCCTCCTAAGTAATGGATCGACTACCTCCGTTCTCCCCGTCGAAGCGAGCCAGAACTGGATAACCCCAATCCGTCAGTATATTCTGGAGGGGTAATAGCCCACTGACGCCAAAGAAGCGGCTTTCGTGAGGAAGCGTGCAGCATCATACTAGGTCGTCGAAGGACAACTTTTCCGTAGAGGCTTCTCTATTCCTCTATTAAAGTGTGTAGAAGGATCAGAAGCAGATTACGTGCTCACAGAAATCCACGAGGGGATCTATGGAGAATACCTGGGAGGACGAGCCCTCACGGAAAAAGCACTCAGGGCAGGTTATTACTGGCCTACCATGAATGAAGATTCGCAGAATCATGTAAAGAAATGTGAAAAGTGCCAAAGGTACGCTGACGTGCATGTCGCCCCCTCCTCTGAACTGGCATACCTAAGCTCTCCCCGGCCTTTTGCTTGGTGGGGAATCGACCTTTTGGGTCCCTTTCCGCCCGGTCCAGGGCAGGTAAAGTACTTAATCGCCGCGGTCGATTACTTTACCAAATGGATCGAATCCGAGCCCTTGACCACTATCACGGCAAAAAGTTGTATGAAATTCTTCAAGAAAATATCATGACAAGATTTGGCATACCGGAGGTGGTCATCACCGACAACGGAACACAATTTGCGGACAAAGGTTGCAGACAACTGATGGCCGACCTGGGCATCAAACACTGTTTCACGTCAGTGGAACACCCTCAGACCAACGGACAAGCCGAAGCAGCCAACAGAGTGATTTTAAGAGGTTTAAAGAGGAGGCTTGACGAAGCAAAAGGCTGCTGGCTGGAAGAGCTACCTTATTTCCTATGGGCCTACAGAACCACCCCTCACTCGTCAACAGGCTAGTAGCCCTTCCGGATGGCATACGGAACAGAAGCAGTCATACCCGTCGAGATCAGAGAGCTAAACTGGAGAACCAAGAAACCGAACCCCCCGGAGACCAATGATCAAAGACAACGATAGGAGCTGGACTTCGTCGAGGAAGTCAGAAACCAAGCAGCATTAAAGGATTTGGTGATCAAACAAAGGATGGCTGCAAGATTTAATGCCAAGGTGGTTCCCAGGACCTTAGAAGTGGGCGACCTTGTCCTATGAAGGGCAGACATAGGTTTGAAAAACGCATCCCAAGGGAAGTTAGCTCCAAACTGGGAAGGTCTATACAGAATAGTTGCGGAAACCGGAAACGGAGCTTTTAAGTTGGAAACCCTGAGCAAGGAACCAATACCGAGAACTTGGAACGCGGATAAGCTAAGGAAGTTTGTTGTATGAACAAGACAAAAATGTTAAAGCTATGTAATAACATGAGATGTTAATGCGCATGAATAAACGAGTAATTCAAAATATCATTTTGCAATTACAGTTTTTACTCTAGCTCGTTAGCATTAGCACTTGTTCCAACAAAAATTCCTTAAGATCAAGAAAGAAAAAGGGTCCAACTCCATAGTCAGGAGTGGAGCAAGACAAGTTTGAGACCCAACATCCCATGCAGGGAGGGACTGCCTGGATCGCAGGGGCAACCTCAACATTAGCTTAAAAGCCAAGGTCATCTCTCCAAGTGGGGGAGTCAAGGGTGTCATGGCGCGCTCGTCTTCCTAGAGCCAAGAAATCGAGGTCACGGCACCCACCCGGCGGGGATCCAAGGCATGGCACCATAGAGGGTGCCTAGCACTTGGCACCAAGGCGCAAAAAGGAAACATGGCTTGGTACCATAGAAGGCGCCCATCACCCAGGCGCCTATGAGGGCTCCATCAACAACAAGGCACCCAGGAGGGCGCTATCAACAGAAGATGCAAAACCATGGCCGCTGGCCCCGTAATCTCTGATGGGCGAGTTATCATCAGACCGAGTTCTGATAAACTGCCCCCTGAGCCAACTTTTCCATGAGGCACGAAGCGACTTTAAACGTGTCGCAACCTCTGATGGGCGAGTTAAATTCAGATCGATTCTGATAAACTGCCCCCAGAGTCCCACGAGGTGCGAAGCGACTTTAAACGTGTCGCAACCTCTGATGGGCGAGTTAAATTCAGATCGATTCTGATAAAGTGCTCCCAGAGTCCCACGAGGTGCGAAGTGACTTTAAACGTGTCACAACCTCTAATGGGCGTGTTAAAATCAGATCGATTCTGATAAACTGCCCCCAGAGTCCCACGAGATGCGAAGTGACTTTAAACGTGTCACAACCTCTGATGGGCGTGTTAAATTCAGATCGATTCTGATAAACTGCCCCCAGAGTCCCACGAGGTGCGAAGTGACTTTAAAACGTGTCACAACCTCTGATGGGCGAGTTAAATTCAGATCGATTCTGACAAACTGCCCCCAGAGTTAACATTGCCACGAGGCGGTATGAGAATATACATTCAGATGCGCAAGGCGATGGCTGGCGCCAGAGGCCACCCAACGCGTGCCAGTTACAATCATAAGGAACAAGCCAGACAAAGAATAAACATGGATGTTTCAAAATGTGACATCAAAAATCAGGGGGAATGACATCGAAGTCAACCCCATTGGGGTGGTGTTTGACAATCCTCCCGTCTGGAACATCATGGTCGAATTGAAAGATCGTGGAAATATCAAACAGATAATGGTAAGGACAGAAGAAGCAATTCCCCTCGGCACCAAGCGAGCCCTGAAATTTCACCAAGAAGAAAAAGTAGGCTAAGAGACATGCATGGATGAGCGACAAAAAAGCAGAGTGTCGAGCACACCTCCAAACAAGCCGGCGCCCAAGAGGGCGCCAATGAAGAAGCACGCAGCGCCCATGAGGGCGCTGGCGGGAGGGCGCCCAGCAAGGAGGGCGCCTGGCATGAGGGCGCCTGGCAAAGAGGGCGTCTGGCAAGAGGGCGTCTGGCAGGAGGGCGCTTGGCAAGGAGGGCGCCTGGCAGGAGGGAGCCTGGCAGGGGGCGCCTGGCAGGGGGCGCCTGGCAAGGAGGGCGCCTGGCAAGGAGGGCGCCTGGCAAGGAGGGCACCTGGCAGGAGGGCGCCTGGCAGGAGGGCGCCTGGCATGAGGGGCTCCTGGTAGGAGGTGGTCTCGAAGCAAATCCTTCGCAAGGGGCCAGCCCCCACTGTGCAACAAGGCGCCTAAGGCACCCATGAGGGCACCAAAACCTTGTCTCGCAAAATCTGCTCCACGAGGAGACACCCGGCGTATAGGCGCCCAAGGCACCCATGAGGGCGCCAAGGCGCCCAGGAGGGCGCCAAATCCTGTTACGGAAGCAGCCAGCGTGGCACGTAAGGCAGAGTAAAGGATGCATGAGCATGTGACTTCATGAGCACGTAAGAAAATAAAAGAGTGCATGAACACGTAAGAAAATTAAAGGAGTGCATGAACACGTAAGAAAATTAAAGGATGCATGAGCATGTGATGGATGAGCATGTGAGTGCATGAGCACATAAGAAAATTAAAGGATGCATGGGCATGTCAGTGCATGAGCATGAGAGGAAATAAAAGAGTGCACGAGCTCGTGAAAAAATAAAATAGTGCACGAGCACGCGAGCAAAAAAACATAGTGCACGAGCACGTGAACAAAAAAGCAGAGTGCCAAGCACACGTCCACACAAGCCGGCACCCAAGAGGGCGCCTGGCAAGGAAGCAACCAGCGCCCATGAGGGCGCCAATACAGAAGCAGGCAGCGTCCATGAGGGCGCCTGACAGGAGGGCGCCTAGCAGAGGGCGTCTGGCTTGATGGCGCCTGGCATGAGGGCGCCAGGCAGGAGGTGGTCTGGAAGCAAGTCCTTCGCAAGGGGGAAGCCAGCACTGTGCAATGAGGCGTCCAAGGCACCCATGAGGGCACCCAACCTTGTCTCGCAAAATCCTGTTCCACGAGGAGACACCCAGCGTATGCACGCACCGAACAAGCATCCTGCAAGGCGCCCAGGAGGGCCCCAACAGCAGAACATAGCACTTGGCACAAGGCACCCAGGAGGGCACCAACATCAGGATACGGCACCCTAGCTTGACGCTTGGCACAAGGATTACCCGATAGGAGGCCAGAGTCATGGTCGCACCGAAGTGATCTTATACTAACGCATTACGGCAAAGAAAAAATTTCTCTTTTTTACTCTAGAGAGTGAAAACAATAAAACACGGTCGTGACAAAGGCGCCAGTGTTCACACATCTGGTAGACCGACGAAAATCCTTCAAGCCAAGACCATCCTCCGGAATAATCTCGGATTGGGGGGCAACTCTTCCAGACTAGACCAAGAGGTCCATTTAGCAAAACCAGGGGGTGCGTTTAGCAATGGATATGGATTGGCCCAATCACTTTGGCCCTTATCCACAACATACAAGCCCAATCACACTTGGACGGTTAAGATCAACTCCACTGATCCGACGACCCACAAACGGGCCTGATTTCCTATAAATACAGGCTTGCATAGCCATTTACGAGGTACACACTCTTCCCTTGCAAATTCACTAGCTTATTCTCATACTGACTTGAGCGTCGGAGTGGCTTTGCAGGTACCCCCCCCCCCCCCCGGGCGCTCACTGACCTCCTGCCAGTACAGCAAGAGACCTACCAACAGCAGCCGACCAAAATACTGCTAGGTACAGAACAAGTTTTATTCTGAGATATTCCTAAATAGTTCTATAAATTTTATAGGACAAGATTTCGAACTAATACCCTTTGGAGCTGGTCGTAGAAATTGTCCAGGTATGCCTATGGCAGTTGCCTCCTTGCTAATCTTCTCTATTCATTTGATTGGGAATTGCCAAATGGGGATGGTAAAGGAAGACATTGATACTGAAATGCTGCCTGGAATTGTTCAACACAAGAAGAATCTGCTTTGCCTTTCTGCCAAAACCCATGAATAAAGGTTGCATGGGCTTGTAACAAAAATAAATAATGCTTTGTTTTTAGATACTTTATTTTCTTTTGTTCATTTGCCTTGTTTTGGTTCTTTATTGTGCTAAATTCTAGGGTAATATTAATGTTGCACTTTCGCCCATCTAAATTTTTTATGTAGAATATTACCCAAAAAAAAATTGATGTAGAAATTAATTTACAAATTTCCTATGGGTTTGCCGGAAAAAACATGTAGAAAAATTATTTTTTGCAAATATGCATTTCCAAATAATACTTTTGGTTGCAACTTTTTCTGGGAATTCTTTAATTTATAAGCAAGAAATACTATTGGAGAGAGTACAACGGCTACTCCAACCCATAGAGTTACATGGAGCTTCATTAAAACCTATAAATACTAAAACCCAATGAAAAAAACTCAAAGAGAAAAAAGAGTACACTGAATAGAAATTACAAACTGTTTAAACAGTCCATTTGACAATTCAACCGGTCTACATTATTGGAATATACCTAGTAATTGTGTATTGCTTGTATTTGTAATAAGTAGCTGTCGAAATACTACCTAGTCGAAGTTATAGTTAGCTGTAGAAGTTGCAGTGTAATTAGTAACAGTAGAAGGTGTAGTTAGTAGTTGGCATATTGGGCCTAGTCGAAATATGGGCCTGGGCCTGACTTTAGGTTTTGTGTATAAATAGGGATCACTAGTTAGTGAATAATAATGCTTTTGATTGCCTTTTAACCTAATCCTATCACTTTACAGTCTCACTGTTTTATTGCTCCCTTTCCTCTCTCTAGCGCCGTCGCTCTCCCTTCCCTCTCCTGTCTGCTGCGCCGTAGAATCTCCAACAAACTGGTATCAGAGCTTTAAGATCCATGGCAGCGAGAGATAACTATGGTGGAGGTATTCCGGGGAGCCTCCCCATTTTCGATGGAAAGGACTTTGAGAGATGGTGTTCGCAGATGAAGGTGCTGTTCAGATATCAAGATGTACTTGACATCGTGAACGATGGAGTTCCACCCGTGGCAGATGACGCCACAGAAGCGGTGAGAAACAGCCACAATGCGATGAGAAAGAGAGACGGAAAAGGGCTGTTTTTACTTCACCAGTGTGTCGATTCGAATGTCCTGAACCTGATCATCGACTGTGAATCAGCAAAGGCAGCGTGGGACATCCTCAAGAGCTCGTATGGCGGAGCAGACAGACTGAAGAAGATTCGACTCCAGTCGCTCAGAAAGCAGTTCGAAGCCCTGAAGATGTCAGAAGCAGAATCGATTGGCGAATTTATTACGAGGTTAGTAGCATTAACTAATCAAATGAGGGGAAATGGTGAGACTGTCGAAGAAGTGAAGAAGGTCGAAAAGGTGCTTTGATCCTTAACCGAGAAATTCGACTACGTTGTTACAGCCATTGAAGAATCCAAGGACCTAGATACATTGAAGTTAGATGAACTTTAGGGTTCCTTAGAGGCACATGAATTGAGGATAAGGCAGAGAAGTTCAGAGAGAGAAACTGAACAAGCCTTACTTTCATATTCCTCTAAGAAGAATTGGAAGGCAAGTAACAGGGTCGAAAGAGGTAGAGAAGAAGGATCAAGCAGTAAGCAGAATGATTTCGACAAGAAGAAGGGATCTTTCGACAAGAAAGGTGACCTGTCGAAAGTGCAATGCTACAACTGTCAGCAATTTGGTCATTATAGAAACAGGTGTAAAAACAAGAAGGTTTCTAGAGATGCTGAAGCCAATTTTGCGAGTGACAGTGACACAGACTCCGACTCAGATGGGCTAGTGCTGATGGCAGTCGAAGATGAGATTGAAGATAACACTCATCTTGACGAAATTGCTGAAAGTAGCGAGCAGAACAGTGTGAACACTTGTATAAGTGGATACACTTGTAATGCTCAAAATACTTGTGCTATGTGTGTGTGGCAGGCCAGTCGAAACACTGGGGATACCTCCAACATAGCCAGCAACGATGATGAGGAATTATCATTCATGACGACTATAGACCCAGAGTTGCTGTTGTTGAAACCAGATACAAATTCGACTGAAGAGAAGTGTGTCGAATTGCAGGTTGTCGAAGAACATTGCCTGAAGAGAACTGTCGAAGAATGTTGTGAAAAACCGACAACAATGGACTTAGAAGAAGTTCATGATCAGAGTGATCAGGATGTCGACGAGGTCGAAACTGAAGAGCCAGAAGAACCCATTGCTGTCGAACCTCTCAGAAGGTTGCAAAGGGAAAGGCAGAAATCAGTAGAGCTAAATGATTTCGACACAATCCCAGATTCTGCTGTAACTGCAGAGGGAGAGTTAACTCAATTCGAACTGATGGCTGAAGCAAAACCAGTGAGTCTGGAGCAAGCTCTTAGTCGAAAGGAGTGGAAGGAAGCTATGATTGATGAGTCGAAATCAATAGAGAAGAATGATACCTGGAAGCTAGTCGAACTTCCAGCGCAAAAGAAGGCAATAGATGGTGAAGTGGCCAAGGGTAAGGAAAAATTAGTAACCATTGAGAAAGAACCCTTGTATTGGGCACCAAGTATTGAAAGTTGCAGCCCGGTTCGACAGAGTGCGAAACAGCTCGAAAAGGGGCAGAACAGATCGAAAAGTTGCAGCCCAGTTCGACAGAGTTCGAAACAGTTCGACAAGGGGCAACACAGGTTCGACAGGGTGTGGGCAAGATCAGGCAACACACTTTGGGCACATGGGTGCCGAATTCCTCTCGACAGGAAAGATTCGACAGAGGAACAAGAACTCTGGCTATATGCAGAGTTGCCGCCTAGTGACTGGGGGCCAAAACTGAAGTGTCACTTAGCAATGACCAATGCATTGCAGAAAGGACAATTCGACAGAAACAATGACCAAGCCATTGCAGAAAGGAAGATTCGAAGAACTGAGGACAATGCTTGGAATGATGTCACGTAGCAATACAAATTAGGAGGGAATATTGGAATATACCTAGTAATTGTGTATTGCTTGTATTTGTAATAAGTAGCTGTCGAAATACTACCTAGTCGAAGTTATAGTTAGCTGTAGAAGTTGCAGTGTAATTAGTAACAGTAGAAGGTGTAGTTAGTAGTTGGCATATTGGGCCTAGTCGAAATATGGGTCTGGGCCTGACTTTAGGTTTTGTGTATAAATAGGGATCACTAGTTAGTGAATAATAATGCTTTTGATTGCCTTTTAACCTAATCCTATCACTTTACAGTCTCACTGTTTTATTGCTCCCTTTCCTCTCTCTAGCGCCGTCGCTCTCCCTTCCCTCTCCTGTCTGCTGCGCCGTAGAATCTCCAACATACATGACAATAATTAGTTTTCCTACCGCTCCAAAAGACAAACCATCCACGTGATATGGTCATAGAGCATTGATTTGTTGTAACACTGCCTTTAATTAGTACGTGGTTCCTTGCATACCGAATTGCTCGTATGGTTGCCATCGAAATGATGTTTTTTATTGCCTTTAGCTTCCTTCCTTTCTACGCCTAAACGAAATTTAAGAAATGAGAGCATCATGTACATCGTGATAGAGTAGTATCTAGACAATAGTATTGCTTTTACAAAAAAAAAATTTAAACAAGTCTCGTTAAAACATTCTCATTAAAATCCCCCCAAAGGAAAAAATATCAAAAGTAAAAAAGTACTCGTATGTTTTTATATATTTTCAACAACATAAGGTAAGCATAAATTAATATAGAGTAGAAAGGGCTACTCCAACCCAATACAACAACATGAAGAGGGGTCGAGACCCTCTCACCAGCACCAGCAAAAGAGCAAAACAAAAAATAACAACATTAATAACAAAAACCGAAAAACCTAACCCCTAGTGAGGCACTTAAGTGAATCTACGCTCCATTAATAAAAATCAATACAAAAAATTGGTTATTAGCAAGGGAATTTTACCTCGCAAAACGTCCTTAATTATTCTGTCCCTAATGACCATTTGCGAGGGAATTACCGATGGACTGATTCTCTCGCTAAAATGCTCCTCGCTAATGGATTAGCGAGGGAATTTTATTTCCTCGCAAATTTGCGTGAGATAGTTCCCTCGCTAATTCCCTCTCTAATTAGTGAGGGAATCAACTTCCCTTACTAATTTTGACTGTCACGCGTCCCAATTCTGACTGCCACGTGTCCCAATCTGATTAACTTGTATTAAGTACTGTTTTATTTTTTTTAAACCTACTTTTTTTTATATATTTATTATTATATTATTAAATTATTATTATTATTATTATTATCAAGCTTTTCAAAAAGAGAGAGAGAGTGGTGGTGGTGGTGGTGGTGAAGAGTGGATTAGGGTAGAGAGAGAAGGAGAAGAGTAAGGGAGAAAGAGAGAGAGAGAGAGAGAGAGAGAGAGAGAGAGAGAGAGACTACAAGAATAAGCCCCGTTTCCTACGAAACTTTCCGACGAACTCTTATTCGTCGCATTTTCCGACGGATTTCCGACGAAAAAGTCGTCGCAAATGTTCAGCAAAAGAGGCGCTAAAATTCCCGCTTACATTTGCGACAAAGATGTTTTCCGTCGCAAATTTCCGACGGATATTTTCGTCGGAAACCTTTCAATGTCCGTCGCAAAGTAACAGATCCCATTAAAGGGAAGCTCTTCCCACGAACCCTCTCGTTTCACGCATTCCTTCTTTCTATTTCTTTCTCACGCATTCCTTCTTCCCACGAACCCTCCCTCTCTGAACTTCCCTCACGCTGCCCCCTCCCTCTCCCTCTCACCTTTCACTCTCCGCCTCCGCCTCCACCAGCCTCCACCCCTATCGTTGCTCAGCCGGTCCTTCGCTTCTCACCACCACCATTTCGTCTTCCCCTCTTCAACCACAGTTCATCTCCACCACTGAAGCAAAATCGCTCCTCCTCACCGCCAATCCGAACCATAACCAGAAAATGGCTTCTTCTTCTTCCTCAGGCGCTGTCTCTCTCGCTTCCCTCTCTCAGTCGCGAAAACAGTGAATCGCAGAATCGGTCCCCAATTTCTTCTTCCTCAGGCGCTGTTTCTCTGGCTTCTTCTTCTTCTCAGGTTAGTTTCTTCTTCTCTTCTTTGATGATTGTTTGATTTGGGGAAAATTGTTCAATTTCTGCATGAATTGAAAACCCTAATTTCTGATTTTTTTTAATTTGGAAGCCCTAATTTTTTTTAATTTGAAAACCCTAATTGTTCAGTTTGTTGTTATGTTGATCAAACGTGGGATATCTGGGGAGTGGGGACCGAATTGAAAAATAATTTGAAAACGTTGGATGTATGTTCAAAGATATTTTATTGATTTGTGAATGTTGTGCTGTGAAAATTTACTTTTATCTTATCATTGCTTGTAAAATATTGCAGGTAAAAGTTTGTAGGACAACAGCCTATGTATCACAGACATCATGGATTCAGAATGAAACCATCCAAGAAAACATATTGTTTGGTTTACCAATGAACATAGAGAGGTACATGGAAGTTGTAAGAGTGTGCTGCCTGGAAAAGGACTAGAAATGATGGAACATGGAGACCAAACCGAAATTGGAGAGCGCGGTATTAACCTCAGTAGTGGCCAGAAGCAACGGATACAACTTGCTAGAGCTGTATATCAGGACTGTGACATCTATCTCCTTGATGATGTATTCAGTGCTGTTGATGCCCAAACAGGATCATTTATTTTTAAGGTAACTAACTTACATGCATTGTTGAATACTACTATAGCTCCATTTTCTAAATTTATTGATTTTCTGTTTTGTTGCAGGAATGCATCATGGGAACTCTCAAAGATAAGACTGTTTTGCTTAACACACCAAATTGACTTCTTGCATAATGTTCAGACTATAATGGTACGTCTATGCTCACAAGTCCCTAAAATGTTTGTGATTTATGTTAATGATGGTTCAATATCACTCAAGTTAGCTTACTAATAATGATAGTACTCATGATGTAGTAGATCTTATTCAAAAGGAGTATATATGCACTCTTTCAGGCTTTCATCAAAAAAGGAAAGAAACCAAATTCAATATCTCTCTAAGCATACAAGAGTTTAACCAATCTCTGTGGGTTCGACCTTTCTTATCATTCACTACAAAAAAAATTGGTTATTAGCGACGGAAATTTCCCTCGCAAAATGACGAAATTCCGTCGCTAATGACCGTTAGCGAGGGACAAGTTGCGTCGCTAAACTGCTCCTCACTAATGGGATTAGCGAGGGAATCTGAGTCCGTCGCTAATTAGGGACGGTAAATTCCGTCGCTAATTCCCTCACTAATGGCAGCCACGTGGGAAAATTCAGACAGCCACGCGTCCACTTTCCCTCGCTAATTCCCTCGCTAATTAATGCCTAGCCACACGTCCACTTTCCCTCGCTAATTCCCTCGCTAATGCCTAGCCACGCGTCCACTCTCCCTGGCTAATTCCCCCGCTAATGCTTAGCCACGCGTCCAATTTCCCTCGCTAATTCCCTCGCTAATTCCCTCGCTAAAGCCCATCTGATTGTATTTTTTTTAATAATCTGCTTTTATACCTGTTTATTTTATTAATAAATAATAAAATCTAAACTATATAAAACAGTTTAATTTTGAAATGTTATAACAAAAACGTTAATCAACAACACTTCAATAAATAAAAATTACGAGAATGAAATTTTAATCCACAACACTTAATCTGAAATGTTATAACAAAAACGTTAATCAACAACACTAAAAGCTGCCACCATCAGACTCCTCAGCTTGCTCCTCATCTTGCTCCTCATCTTGCTCATCATCTTCCTCCTCATCTTCCTCCTCATCTTGCTGCTGATTTTGCTGCATGTTCTTAAAATACTTTAACATCATCGCCTGCCTACGGCTCACCTTCTCAAAGTTTTGCTGTCGAGTATCGTGCAGCTCCTGTCGAGTAGACTGCAGCTCCTGCTCCATCTGCCTCACATGCTCTGTATGTGCAGGAGCAGAAGCTGGTCGACTGCGTCTTCTGCTGCTCCCGGCCCCAGACTGGCCCATACATGGAGCCAAGGGCCCCGTACCATACAGGCGACCCTTAGACCAACCAACTGTCTTCTCCCAATGTTGATTTGCCAGATCTATCATCTCAGGAGTAAGTTGGCTAAGTGCTTCAGGGTCCCAGCTCCCCTGAGTTAGCTGAGTCGTGAACTCATTTACTTGCTCCTGTTTTGAATAACCACAAATTAGCGCTCCATTCTGACAAAGCAACATTATATATAATACAAATCAATTTGTATATTTACCTGAGTCATCTTGGAGCGCTCATCAACATACTCGCCAGTGCCTTTCCTCACATGGGTGGCTCTATGCAGCTCAGGAGCAGTGATAGGGCGTCCTGCCTTTTTACTCTGTAAAATGAAACACATTTTCAAAAAATTGCTAACTAATTAAATAATGTAAATGATACACACAGATTTGTAAAATAATTTACCAATCTAGCAGCATGCTGAGCCTGGTTGATGGACCCGCCGCAGTGAAGCGAGCCACCCTTTTCTGAGTTTCTATTGTTTTTGGCGCTTGCAGCACTTTTCTTGAAAGTCTCAGTAGCCCAATGGCTCTTGAAGGCATTCCAAATATCATCACCCATGAAGTCAGGCTTTTTATCTTTACAGCGGAGCTTATAAAGCAAATCTAAAATTTGAGCGCCCATCCTTTTGAAAAAAGTCTCCGCACATTGTCATCTTCTTCTATGTCCCAAGTTACCTTGGTCTGTATTAAGTAAAATGAAAATATCTATTAGTAATTATATTAAACGTTATTAAACATAAAATTTAAACAAACAATATAAGTAATGACAAAATAATTGACATACCCTAAAGAAGTCAAGCAGATCCTTCCTGTCATCTTCTTCGACTTTGCTCCTCTCTTTATGGAACTTTTGAAATTATTTTTTCCGGATGACATAGGTGATGCTTGATGAAGCTACCTTTGCAGGAAGAAGCCTGCATAATGAAAGATATATCGAACAATCAAATATATATAAGTCGTTGCATAATTAACTTTAAAAAAACAAACAATATAATACTTACGCATTACCACGGCTATAAATGACTTTGAGTCTAATACCATTAATAACAACCACATCCACTCTCTCGTCATCGGTGGATGAATCACCTTCAACATTACCAACACCAACATCATGCTGAATATCATCCTGGGGCTCTGGTGTAGGCATAGATAACCCAGCTGATGGGCCCATATGTCCAGCTGATGGGCCCATATGTCCAGCTGATGGGCCCATATGTCCAGATGATGAGCCTATATGCCCAACTGGTGTGCCATACCCAGCTGGTGTGCCATACCCAGCTGGTGGGACATACCCAGCTGGGGCTCTTGAAGGCCTTCTTGTTCTTTCTAAATTTATGATCTTGCGGTAAGAATCTGCGATGCGAGTCAAACCAAGAACTCTTGCCCCCGTACTTTAGCGTAAACGTCTTTGTGTGTTCCATACAGTGGGGACATGCCAATTTACCGTGAGTCCCCCAACCAGACAACATACCATAAGCAGGAAAGTCGTTAATTGTCCACATCAATGCTGCTCTCATCATAAAATTTTTCTTTCGTGCTGCATCATATGTCAAAACACCCCCCCACAATCTCTTAAGATCATCAATCAGAGGTTCCAAAAAGATATCAATGTTAGCTTTTGGATTGGATGGACCAGGTATCAGACAAGTCAAAAACATATACGGTTTAGTCATGCACATCTCAGGAGGAAGATTGTAAGGGGTAACAGTGACTGGCCAACAAGAGTAGGGTGACGCCGATGCTTGGATATATGGAGTAAACCCATCAGAGCACAAGCCAAGCCGAACATTCCGTGGGTCTGAGGCAAAATCTGAATGCTTTTGATCAAAGTGCTTGCACGCTTCACCATCGGATGGGTGGCGTAAAATGTCGTCTGAGGTACGCCTATTGTCATAATGCCAAGTCATTTTCTGCGCAATTTCGGTCGATGCAAACATTCTTTGCAACCTTGGAATTATAGGCAAATAGAACATCGACTTTACAGGGATAGGTTTATAATTACGTTTTGCCCCTTTACGATCATGATACCTTGGTTTTCCACAGAATTTGCATTCAAATAGCTCACCATCATTTTTACCAAATTCGTTGTTGTAAAACAACATGTTCCCTTTCTCACAACAATCAATCTTCTTAAATTTCAATCCCAGCTTCGAAACTAACTTCTTTGCTTCATAATAACTTTTTGGCAAATTATCCTTATTAGGTGTCGCTTCCAACATCATTTCAGTCACATAGTCTAAACCCACCTCAGAAATATTACTCATGGACTTGAGAGCTAAAAGTTTCACACACATAGATAATTTTAACTGTGGCGAGCCTTCAAACAACGGTTTGTTTGAATCTCTTAACAAATTATAAAATTTTTGTGCTTCTTCATTTGGAAGTTCATCATGATCGTCATATTGAGGCTCATCAAATGGCACATTCACCCTGAGACCATCACAAATCATGTTTTCCATCGACTCAAAAATTTCATTACGTGGAACAGTACCAACACCAGAACTGCTTGAAGCCCCTACCTCAAAATTTTGACGTCGTTGTTCTCCATGGTCCACCCAAATCCAATAATTAGGCCTAAACCCCCATTGATACAAGTGCTCCCTGATTTCATTATCGGTCCTAATAGGTACACCGTCGCATTTTAAGCATGGACATCTAACCCCCTTTTCCCGTTTAGCCAATTCATGTCGCCACGCTACCACAAGAAACTGTTCAACCCCAATTACAAAAGATTCCTTCAAACCCGCTCTTCTCGGATATAACCGATCATACACCCATTCACGATTAAATTCATACAAATTCATCTACACACATTTAAAAAAACGTGTTAACATTCCCAATAATCTATCAAGTTAGTGGCATCGATATGATCTCAGTGGAGATGATTCCGAGCCGAGTATGGGGGTCAAGGACACCACAAAACCCTTTTCCATCCAAGTAGTGAAGGAAGTTATTTCGTATAACTCCCAACCTTACTATTGTTAGTATCGCCTCGCAATTATCTCAATCACTACAAGAATTACTTGCATTACTGGCTAGACATTTCTGGCGGAATCAGTCAGCCAGTAAGTTTTTTGGTGGAATTATGCGATTTCTGGCGGATTTAGTCTTCCAGTAAGTTTCTGGCGGATTCCATAACATTTCTGTCGAATTTAAACAGCCAGTATATTTACTGGCGGATTGAGTAGGAATTTCTGGCGGAAATTAATTGAAAAACTAAAATAATTTTATAAATAATTATATCCGCCAGTAATTGCATTTACTGGCGGAAATTTCAGTCAGAAAATACCCTCAAAAGCTGCGCATTGACTGTCAAAAATGGCCAGTAATGCAGTTCCGCCAGTAACACGCATGTTCCGCCAGTAACGCAGTTCAGCCAGTAACAGGAAATTTCCGCCAGTAACATATCCGTCAGTAAATGCATTTACTGGCGGAAATTTCAGCCAGTAACATACCCTCAAAAGCTGTGCATTGACCATTAAAAAAGTCAGTAATGACATCCGCCAGTAACACGCAAAATTCCGCCAATAATCACTCTCTCCACCTTTTCATCCATGCCAGCTTTTCATCTCTCTCTCCACCTTTAATCACTCTCATCTCATTTCATTTTTTCATCTCTCATCACCACCAACCTTCATTTCTTCATTTCTTCATTTCTCATCACCTCATTTCTTCATTTCTCATCACCACCAACCTTCATTTCTCATCACCACCAAAACCTCCACAACAACAACAGAAGAGCCACCACCTTCGCACACCCTCCTTTCTCTCTCATCACCGCGGGCCACAATTCCTCTCTCTCTCACCACCGCTAAACCACCATGAACCACCACCACAGAACACTATCACTCTTCTTTTATACACAGCACCCTTCTTTTATTTTTAAACTCAGAACACTATCCACACCCCTCTGGTTTTAACAATACAACCCCTACAACCACACAACCACCCCAAAACCACTACCACCGGAGGGTCGCCGGAGCACCGTCGTCGCCGCCTCTGCCAGGAAGACTTTGGTTCTCACTTTGCTTCAAACAACAAGCTTTTTAAAAAATTAAATAAAAAAAACGAATTAAATATTTAAAACAACAAATTTTAAAAACAAAAAAGCTTTTTAAAAATATTTTTTTTAAAAAATATATAATACATTACTGGCGGAATTTCAGCCAGTAATGACTGGCGGATTTACTGGCCGAATTTCCGCCAGTAATTACTGGCTGAAATTCGGCCAGTAAATCCGCCAGTGATTACTGGCTGAAATTCCGCCAGTAACAATTACCTGCGGCCGTTTTTCTGGCTGATTACTGGCGGACTAAATCCGCCAGTAATGTGCAATTTCTGGCCGAATTTCAGCATTATTGGGGGATTGAGTTAGCCAGTAATAACTTAAATTCTTGTAGTGAATGGAGATGATTTCGAGCAAAATATGGGGGTGAGGGACGGCATCACCTCACCCTTTTCCATCAGCAACACACAGTCATCTAACCTAGGGTTCATGAAAACAACAATTAATTTATTTTGGAAACTAACCGTTATGCGATTGAGGTCCGGTGCGGTACGTGGTTCAGTGACGTGCGCACTCCGGTGCGGTTGTGAGACTTCAAACACCAACAATTTCAATCCTAAACAATTTCAACTTCAATTTCAATAACTAACTTCAATTTCAACTATTAATTTCAACAACAACTTCAATATCAACTTCAATTTCAACTATTAATTTCAATTTCAAGCAAAAAACATAAATCAATTCACTATTAATTTCAGTTTCAATAAAACAACTTCTTCAATTTCAACAAACAATTTTTATCCTACACAATTTCTATAAATCCTAAACTTAATCCTAAAACCTAAAACACAATTTGAATTTCTACCCAATTTCAATTTCTAATCCTAAACACAATTTCACTAAAACAATATCAAAAATTAATTTTACAATATCACAAAACTAAATTCACTAAAATTACCAAACAACAATATCACAAAATTAATTTTACAAATCCTAACAAAACAATATCAAATAAAATCAGTTGGTAAAAAAAAATTAAAATCAGTAAAAAAAAAACCTCTAAAGTAGAGCTCTGGTGGTGGTGAGGAGGGCGAGCTCCGGTGGTGGCGAAAACGGAGAGCTCTGGTGAGAGAAGTGTTCGTGTAGGAGAGAGAGAGGAGAGAGAGCGACGTCGCGTAGGAGAGAGAGAGAGGATCGACGGTTGAGCGGCGGTGTGGTGGCGGTGGTGCGGTGGTGCGGTGGTCGTGGGGTGGTGGTGCTGCAAAGGGTGTGGTGGGGTTGGGGTCGTGAGAGAAGAGTGAGGGAGTGAGAGGAAACAGAAGAGGAAAGGAAACAGAAGAGGAAACAGAGAGAGGAAAAGGGATCTGATTCTAATTTTAATTGGGGTTAGCGACGGAATTTGCGAGGGACTATTCCGTCGCTAATCCCTTCACTCTAACCAAGGTGGAACGGTCAAAAAACATTAGCGAGGGACTACTAATTCCGTCGCTAATCGCTTCGGTTTCCGTGCGGTTCAGATTTCAGTTTCCCTCCAAACAATTAGCGACGGACAGTTCCGTCGCTAATGCACTAACTTCCGTCGCTAATTTTCAAAAAACCGAAGACCCTTATTCCTTCGCAAATTCCGTCGCTAATGTCAGTTTTAGCGAGGGAAACACATTCCGTCGCAAATAACGTTTTTTTGTAGTGATTGTATTACTTGTGTGACTGTGTATACTTGCACATATTTTGCCACTCCATTAGCAAGACAAAGAATGATCGTGCTAAGGATGCTTGTTACTTCATTTGAAGTTCCTTGTGAAGACTTGTTTTAGTCTTATCATGTTTTTTGTAGTTTAAGGCTATGTTATTGGTACACTAGTAGTTGGATATAGTACCAAGTTGTGTATCAAGACTTTTGTTAGGAAGTATGCAACTAGACTATGGATCGTAGTGATAGACTCATGTAAGCCTTATAAAACTTATCTTTTGAAGGTGCTTGGTTTTATGGCTTTGCCTAACCGTTGTTAAATCCCAAAAATTTTAGTTGCATATTCTCTGATTGGTGAAAATGATGACATTCTAAATTTTGTTTACGAATGAGATTTAGAATGTTCCACCCCTTTATCCCATTAATATAATATTTTGTTTATAAAAAAAAGAAATTCCTTCATTTGAAATTCCTTTTTGAAGTTCCTTGTGAAGACTTGTTTTAGTCTCTCCTTAAAGAACAAAACTCAATAACGATTGTTACGATATATAATCTTGCAAATATACTATGAAGAGCTTCCAATATTAATTCCGAAGTCAATCATGGGACCACTTTAAAAGAAAATATAACAACTTGATTCTTAGAAGATCTGATCCATTCCCTTCATACCATTCATTATAACAAAAACTAACAACTTGTAATGCTAAGAAGTACTAAAACAAGTGCACAACATTGATATGCAAAGGACAAAAGTCTTAGTACAATTACATAATTAGACACAAGAGTAACACCCAAAGCCCTACAATAAAATACAAACACTTGGATCTAATAGGGAGAGACCCCTACATTTGCAGGTACGAAAAAACCATCTTTCATAAGCACGTCCTCATGAGCTTCCTGCACACACATACACAATGAAGAGTTTTGAATTTTGATATTAGAAACCCTAGAAATTAGTGTCACTTTTCCATTTAATATGCTGCCAAAAGAAAAGGAGGTAACAGTAGCTAGGGTTTTCAAGTACCTGACGAACATTGGCTTTCTTCACGGGTTGATGATCAGGCATAAGTCCGAAATGAATGTGTGGAAAATGGGCCCACTGAAAAAAAATATATGGACCCCACACATGAGAAATGTCTTTAAAACACCGATGCAACAAAAGGAGTTTATTAAATAGTAGAAAATATTTTATTAAATAGTAGAAATGAAGAAGTTATAAAAACTATTAACACTAAAAATTTTAGAAATGAAGAAATTATAAAAACTATTAACACTAAAAATTTTATTAAATAGTAGAAAATATGTATTTTATTTTAAATAAATAGGGTATAAAAATAATTTTAGCAACTAATGCATCTTAAAATAAGTTTAATATGCTTATAATTAGAACCAAACATTTAATTAATTTTTTTTATAAATATTGGGTGTAGTATATTCATAATTAAACAAAAATAAAACTGTTTAAATAGGAAAAACTTAAAATAATCCTTAATCGAAAAAAAAAGTGCCTAAGAGAGTAAGATATAGAATCCCGTTGAATCTTACATTCTTGGCAGCAGCACTAAAGGCCTCTCTGTGGCTTATATCAGGATTCCCAGCTTTGATACGTTGGATCTCATCCCTAAAATAATATATGAAAAATTAAATGACTAACTACCAGAAAAAATCAGACACTAACACAACAAATGACTTGATTACCCTTCTAAAATAGGTTAAATTATTCATAGAAATTAGAAAAAATATAAAATTCTAATTATCTCGTCAATAACACTTAACCATAGAATTAAACACAAATTTAATTTTTTGTTCTCAAATTGATGTAACTAATTCAACTTTTTTATCATTCTCAATTAATGGTATTAAAAGATAGTACAAATCAAACAATTAAAACTAAAGCAAAATAACCAACCAAAATTAAAAATAGAAAAAAAATGAAAAAAAAACTATTAATTTCTTCAAATATAACAAATTTATTAATTATTCTAAATTGTGTAAAATAATCTTAAACCTAGAATGAAAATGAGACCGAGGTAGCAATAAGTATTGATAAAAAAATAACTTGAAATGAATGTTATTAAACTTACTTGATGAAGCGGTTGTAAGCAGATGGAACTCTCTGTCTTTTCTCTGGAGCTGGACATGCAACACACGGACATTACACAACAGGCAAAGAGACAGGAACATTAAATGACATTTCTGACCTTGTGCCTAATCAGCTCTCTTCTCACTCTCTTTCTCTCTCGCCCCATTTTCTCTCTATTCTATTCTATCATTACCTCATCATTATCATTATCTCTAACAATCACTCTCCCAATGGATTCAGCACTATATTTCCGGGGGGAGAATTCTGTCTCACTCAATGTATGCATGTAAGGAGACATGCAAAGACACAGAGAGAAAGAAAATTGATTTAAAAATTTGGTTTTAATTTTCTTTATTTTCCTTTTTAAAGAAAATTACAAAGAAAGAATATGAACTCCATAGATTTGAAAATCGGTTGCTTTAATTTTAAAATAATAAGAAACCCAAATTTCTTTATTTAATCTTAAGAAGTACTAGTAAAGCAGACTTTATGGAAGCATTATCCTATTAATTCAGGTAAGAGAAAAAAAAGCAACGCATGAGATAAATGTGCTAAAGAGTGTTCTTTCTTTGCCAGTTTCAGTCTAGAACCCTTAGCTACTGTTTCAGATTGACAAGTGAGTTTTGATAAGAGTTAGTCCCTTTATTCTATTTTACATTTCTTCATTTATTGGTCAATTAAGTTAAAAACAAATATGAGCTTAAAAGAAGTGTAAAATGGACTAAAGGGTTATGAAGAGCTTCCTTTTCTTTTCCTAACTTTTCTTAATTTGATGGTATCAAAACAATCTCTGATCATCGCATATAACAATTGAAAAAGGGAAAAACTTCAGAAAATAAAACAAAAACAAACATGAAAACAGGAGAAGAAAAACTAATTTAAAAATAAATCACCATGAGATTAAACAAGTGAAGAAATTAACAAAATAGATAAAAATTCTCACGTCTGTTAGCTGGTGGTGGTTTAGGGATTTCTTCAGGCCCTCCACGCATAGTGCTCATAACAAAATGATTTGGAGTTGGCATCTGATTCATCATCATGTTTGTTGATGGAGGATTTCGTATCTCCTCCTGATTCAAACCCCAATGTTTATAATCAACTATAAAGTACAACAAGGTAAAAAAACAAAAAAGAAAACCACAGTTTTATATTGCAGATGCAGTCATGCTTCTCCTTGTACTCCCACTAATATATATATATATATATATATATATATATATATATATTATTTTTCCTTTCAATAAAAAAAATGCCTGGTTGCTGAAGCTTCAAAAGAAATTATGTTGTGAGTAATTATAGACAAATATAGTTGATGCGGTTGTTAACAGAAATTTAAAACCATGAAGAAAAAGAAGAGTAATGCATAAAAAATTAAACCCTAGATATTTTTTATAAAATAATATAGAAATATATACCAGAATATTTTGAGGAGAGAAGAAGTTGTGACCAAGATGAAGCTGATTAGTAGGAGGAGGAAGGAGCAAAGCGCGCATGTTAACAGAGAGAAGGTTGGTGCAATGACCACATCTCACAGTGACAGTCTTGAACAAACTAGTGCAAGGAACACTAACCTAATAAAAGGAAGAATAATAAGAAAAAGGGTTGGTTAATTAAGCATGGGATGGGATTGGAGGTGAGAAAAGAAATAAAAGGGGTGTGAAAAAGAGAATACCGCGAGGACAGTGTCACAGAAGTTGCAATGGACATAACATAGCTGGTCGGAAGGAGAGAGTTGTTGTTGTTGCTGGTCTGGTGAAAAGGAAGAAGTAGATGAATTAGCGGACATGTTTTTCCTCTTTTTGTTGATTCTTCACTTTCTATATTTTCTTTTCTGATTTCTTGATTTGACTGATGATGGGATTGATTGATCAGTGGAGTTTTTTGTTGTGATAGACAGATAACACTTCCTATGGATCTGATCCTCTTAGACTGTTTAGGAAGGGAGATAAAAAAACCAGAGAAAGGGTGACTACATGAGATAGAGAGATAGATTCCACTTAAGTAATAAAGGATCGAATACACCTATAAAGTCTTTTACTTCTCTTTCCCTTTTCTCATTTTACACATATATTATTTTATATTCCTTCATCCCATCTATATTTTTTTTGTACAAACCTACATCAAAAAAACTTGTGAAACTAATACCAAAAAAATAAAACTATTTATCTACTATAAATAGTTGCCGTTAACCCTCCACCAAAATTACTATCCTGCCCTCCCTCCATTTGTTACTGATACTATACCTTTTTCGTCAAAGGATATTTTGCTGATGCATGAAAACTGACGCACACCTTACTTTACTTTATTATTATTACAATTTACTATAAAACAAAACTAACGTTGGATTTTTTTTTCAAATGACATAAAATATTAATTTACTTTATTATTTATTACAATCTATTAAAACAAATTATTTTAACTTCTAATAACTGTCAATAAAAATTCAATCATTACCAAAAATTCTAAAATAACTTTTTTAAAAATCTAATAATTTAATTATTATTATTAAACAAATATTAAGTTAGCTACGATTTACTATTTAATAAAATTCTACTCAAATTAATAAAATCAATCAACTTAACTACTAATCAATTAATTTAACCACCACTAATTGTCAAAAACACGATACCACTAGTAAAAATTCGAAAATAATTTTTATTCAAAAAATCAATAATTAAATCTCATTTGCTATTTTTTTGTGAGCCGCATGGGAGCGGTAATGAGAGCGCCTATGAAAGCGCCAACGGGAGCAGCATTGAGAGAGGCAACAGGAGCACAAACGGGGCAGCATACTTTTTAATAAAAATCAATAATCTACTCTTATTTTATTCTTTTATTAACTTATTTTCCATAAAAAATCAATAACTACATAGAATTTGTAAATTAATATTAAATTATATATAATTTAGTATTTACTATAATCTACTCAATCTACTAAAATCAGTTAATTTAACCACTACCAATTGTCAAAAAAAGCGACACCGCTAGCAAAAATTCCAAAATCATTTTTCCTAACGAGAACGCCAACGAGAGTGGCAACGAGAGCGGGAGTGCCAACGGGACTACCAACATGAGTGCCAACGGGAGTGGCAACGAGAGCGCCAACGAGAGTGCCAACGGGAGAGGTAACAAGAGCGCCAACGAGAGTGCCAACTGGAGGGCCAACGAGGATGCAAACAGGAGGGTCAACGAGGATGCATATTTTACCTCTAATGTCTAAATATATTATTATGGATCAATGTAATTCTGATTGTCAATCTCCTTTAATTTCTTCGACTCAATATAATTTTCATTTGTATGTTATATGACATAATATCTATCTCTTTCCACTTTGAACTTCAAATCATACATTTTGGATATTGTTCCCAACTTATGATTATCTTCCAAATTACTATTATGACTTCATAGAAATACACCGACCATACAGTATCACCCGTGCGTGTATGCACGGGTAAAAAACTAATTTATATTTAAATTCAAAACAATTGATATCTTACTTTCTTCGTAGATGTGCAAAAGCATCACTATAATGACTCTCATCCCAACCAGGTTGGCATTAAAGTCATTAACTATCATTTTGATCAGCACACCAAAAACAGGAAATAACAGGAGAGTCCAATTCATCAAAAGGAAGAAAGAAGTTAGCAAAATCTATAGTTAGGTAAACCTACCTATTCCTGAAAAAATCCTCAGCAATGATGTCTGGAATAAGATCCCACCAAACAAAGCCACTTAACGTAGTTCCATGACCTGCAAGCTTATCAGGGCAGGCATTACCCTCTCTGTATGTGTGAGTGCAAACAAAGTTCACCGGTCTAGTCAAGAATAAGCAATTATTCCATCTGTTTCTAAGCTTCCATTTGAAATTGAGAATCACATTCTAACCACAATGACTTCCAACCTTTAGCCCATGCAATCTCTATAGCAAGCATAGCACCAATAATTTCAGCATGAAGCGCATAGCTGTTGCCGATAGGGCCGCAAAACAGCCAAGGATAACAACATTTTTGTCCCTAAAAATACCTCCACAAGCAGCTGTACCAGGACAACCTTTAGCAGCAACATCTGTGTTGCACTTCATCATGTAAGGAGTAGAGGGTCCAAAGAACCTGTTTGATTTGTGAAGAATTCTTGTAGTTACCAATAACATTGAAGGGCTTTATAATCTTAAACTCAGTAGCAGAGGAAGACATTGTAGATTTAGATGTGTTTTCTACTAAAGTCACATTGGAAATAATTAAATTGATAGCCGAGTGTAAGGGGATCTCATAATTATCAAATCTAACACTATTCCTGCAGTACCAAATAGCCCAAAAAATGTTAACAATTGCAGCCAAGACAATATCTCTTAACTGAGGGCTCCAACCATGAGAAGTCAAAGTTATAATGCTCTAAAAAGAAGAGGTATCCAACTGGATGCTCAAGA
The DNA here is from genome assembly GCA_039519185.1 of Astragalus membranaceus. Classification (NCBI taxonomy): domain Eukaryota; kingdom Viridiplantae; phylum Streptophyta; class Magnoliopsida; order Fabales; family Fabaceae; genus Astragalus; species Astragalus membranaceus. The sequence continues at coordinate 52,733,557 of CM076850.1, forward strand.
TACCTCTAAGCCAATTCCAAATATGCTTGGGAAAGGGGCAGGAACGAAAAAGGTGTTGAGAAGTCTCGAAATCACTACCACAAAGACTATAAATGGACACAATGGTGCAACCTCTAGTCCAGAGTAGTTCATCTATAGGCATTTTACTGTGAAGAACCCTCCAAAGAATAAAAGATTTAGACAGCGGAATAAAATTCTTCCAAACTGTCTTGGTCCAAGGAACCACCTGACCTGCCGGGTTGTAGAAGAGAAAAGAATCCTTGAAAGTCAAGTCTCCTGTGTTAGAGCTATTCCACATCGACTGTTCTGCCACCGTAATGGTGGGAATAATTATATCCTGAATTTCAAAGTGGTGTTGAGGGAAATTATTAATGAGATCTGCCGGGATTACCATCTATCGTTCACTATAAAATCACTCAGAGTAGCTTTAAGATCCCTCAGTATATTACAAGGAATACCAATAATATCCACAATAGGCTGAGAGAGCCAAGTGTCTGTCCAGAAATTTATCTTTGCACCATTCCCAAGTTTCCAAGTTGAGTGTTCAAAAATCACTGAAAATGCAAGATTTAAAACCGAGCCAGATAGAAGAGGACACATGATAATTCACTGGCTTATAATTTTTATAGACCATTGCTTTTAGAAGTTGAGCCCATTGTAAGTTGGTAGAGATGAAATTTCACCAAAGCTTTAACATACCAGCCCTATTAATTGTTTTGATAGATCTTAGACCCAAACGACTTTCTTGAAATGGTTTGCACACCTTATGCCAAGTAACAGTAACAATTTTCCTAGTATTAGCATCTCCTGACCACACAAAATTTTGAATCCAGATGTCAACAGTATTGAGGAGATAAGTAGCCAAGCTCCCTACAATATAAAAAACAAACTCCTACATTACACAAATTAAGAAATGATCAGACGCAGTTGCATTTTCTTTGGTGCGGTAACTCATTTTGGTAGAACAATTTTTTTATAAGCAAAAAATTATATTAAAGAGGGTACTAGGGGTACACCAACCCTTACATATACAAGGAACCTCATTAAAACCTCCATGGGCCAAAACTCCATGAAAAAAAACCCAAAGAGAAAAATAGTACCCCAGGTAAAACTTTCTTAGGCCAAAACCCCATGGTATAACTGTAGATCGTATTAGAGTTTTAGCTTGGAGATGGTTTCTAGCGAGACCAATCTCCACTTTATTTACTTTATGAGTGGACCGTTGATCCAATTGAATGTTTATGTAGGAGATAGTTTTTCTTTTAGTGTTAGCTTTTGAATTATACTTAGCTTATTGCTAGCGTATGTATGTATGTGTATATATATATATATATATATATATATATATATATATATATATATATATATATATATATATATATATATATATATTCTCTTTCCTAGCAGACTAAAAAATAACATTGAAATCAACTACTAAAGAATAAATTTGTTACTTACTAGTTGTAATTTTCAAAGTCAAGTGTAACATTAACTATTTTTTTGCCAATAATTCTCTCAACTATTTACTCCAGAGAGAGAAATATCTAAATTCAATTAATAAATAGTAAATGGTATTTATAGGAGAAAGATAAATACTTATATAAAAATAATAAAATTTATTAGCCTTCTTGTTATGTGTAAATAACTTAAAAGCAACTTGTATTGTGAAACATGAAGAATATTCTCATTTAATAAAACTAAAAGTTTAACTGCTTTCAAAACCGGCTTTTACATTACACCATTTACATAGGAGTAAGATCGAGCTTTTTTAAAAATAGAGCTCTTTTCTTATATTTGTACCAACGTAAAAAATTAGTATTTTTTATTTTCCTTCATGCCCATTATACTTTTTATATTTCTATTTTAGAAAAAAATATATATTTAGGTACTAAAATCAGACTAACATTGCTTCTATAAAGTAAGTAAAACTTGAAAAGTTTAGATAGCTCTTTTATTCAAAATGTTTTCATCCAAGAATAAAAATTGCAATATTCTGACCATGTGTTTTATTTTAGAGGCTGTTTACGGATTTTATGTACCATATGCAAATGGCCGGAAATCATAGCTTCGGCCATAGAGTGAGGCGGAAAAAGAACTTTAGCCGGTGGGGGGATTGGTAATCCTTAGGCAATATCTTGTGTATATGTGGGGGAGAATTACTTTAGGGTCACAACACTTTTAGTCACATATTAATTAGGAGCTTAGTAATGACTCAATTTTAATAGTTTTTTGATTTATTAAATCTAAGGTTGGAAGAAAATGGTCAAGTTGCATTAAATTTGTAAAATATTATTGAAAGTTTTACGACAAAATCAAAAGACTATAAAACATCAAGAAATATGGGATGAAGGAAATATTTAATTCTTGTATCTTCAGTCTTTTTATAGTTATGAGTGTGTGTCTAAAAGTGATCTGACCACACAAGACTTTCTTATGTGAGGATCCTTAGGGGTTACGTACAGATTTATTTGTTGAGTGTGATTTTTCCTTGCATTTCGTAGGTAGTAGGGCTGGACAAATATTTGGACCCGCCCGCCACCCGGCCAATCCGAGGCACCAGTTGCTGTTACGGTCGGTTTGGATTCCGTGTCGGGTATCAAGTTATAGAAAAACAGTTTGAATTGGTTATGAATGGGCGGGTTCGGTTCCCAAAGTTTCAACCCAGCAACACCCGAACCCGCATAAGGACTAACTTTACAAGGATGAGTGATTTCTCACACTATCCAAGAACTACAGTATAATGACAGAAGGGTACAATCTTGTACTCCACGGTTAATACAAAACAATTTTCTCATTGTCCAAGACTGATTTCTCTCTCCATATTTACCTTTTTATTAGTTTAGTATTTTTTTCTCCCTCTCCACTCACTTTATTTACATCAATTTATCTCGATTATTACATTTTTTAAAGTTTTTTTTTCTCTCTCTCTCTCTCTCTCTAACTTCTTTCTCGTCTCGTCTTCTTCCTCTCCAGTTTTCACATTTCTCAGTTTCTGGAAACCCTTTGACTGTGTTGCACACCGCCGGAGAAACATTTGTCGGAGTTATTTAATTTCCTCTCCAAACCAGTCCAAACCGCCCGACGAACCTGTTATACAGCCAACCTGCGACTGCTGAAACCGTAAGCTCCAACGGTCGGTGATGGATGAATATTTGGGAGCTTTGGTTTTTCATGGATGAGACATTTTGAACCCGGATCCGACAAACCCGCCCGTTTGTCCACCCCTAGTAGGTAGTGTGGCTAAGTAGTTAGGAACTTATTTTTCCTTGCTTTTAAAATAAATGCTTAATTACAGTTTTGGTCCCCCTATTTTCACCAATTCACGATTTTGGTCTCCCAAGTTTTTTTTCCACGAATTTAGTCCCCCTATTTTCCCAATTTGTAAAATCATAGTTCCCCACTAATTTAATCAAAATTAAGACTGTGGTTTGACTCACTTATCCTACGTGGACTGCCACGTAGGCATCCTATGTGGCATTTTAATATATTTTTTTTTAAAAAAAAAAATTAACAAAAGAAGGAACGAAGGGTCAGTGCCTGAGTCTTCCCTCTTCTTCCCTGAGTGGCTTGCTCTTCCATCTTCTTCCTCCCTGAGCTCCTTTCATCTTCTTCCCTGAGCTCGTTTCATCTTCTTCCCTGAACCCACACGAACCTTCGTCTCCCTGAATCATACCAAATCGTACCCAAATGTAGGCGACAGAGGACAAAGAAAATGGCGACGAATCGAAGCACTCAGGAGACAAATGAAGGGACATCGAATGCTTCTTCAAACAAGAATGAGAAGCAGAAGTATGTTTCACGGTATGTTTAGGTCTTTGACCACTTCGTTTTTTATCTTCTTTGTTCCCTGTTTTGTTGATTTGTTAATGTGTTCAGTCTATTTTGTTGATTTGTTAATGTCTTCAGTCTATTTTGTTGATTTGTTAATTTGTTCAGTTTTTTCTTGTTGATTCTCTGTTCAGGCCTGTAGAAGTCACATGTTTGAGATTCCCAATACACCATGGGGGTATGTTTGTCTATTACCCTACAAAGGTCTATGTCCAGGGTGAAATGATTCAAATGAATTGGGATTGGGATGTGGACCTCATGTCCTATGTTGAGATTGCAACATTGGTGAAAAGTTTAGGTTATATAGCCTTCCAATGCCTTTGGTATAGGGCCCCTAAGTTAGCACTGGCACGTGGTTTGAAACCACTACAAAAATGACAAAGATGTCTTGGAAATGATTGAAGCCGCCAAGGGATATAAGGTAGTTGAACTCTATGTGGATCATCTTATTGACACCCCTATTGTGGCTGAAAAGGAAGATCAAGTGGTGGAAGAAGTGGTGGATGTTAGTGACTTAGATAGTGAGGAAGATGAGACGTATGTTGCTGATGAAGTGAATGAGTTGGATGATAGTGAAGTGGACCTAAGTGGTGTTGAAACTGAAAACAGTGATAGAAGTGGACCTGAGTTGGATGATAGTGAAAGTGAGGAAGATTTTGTTGATAGTGATTATGATGAGCAATGGGATTGAACAGCTGTGTTCCCTCCTGAAACTATTAGTGAAGTTAGGAACATGGCAAAGTCTGATGGAGTGTCAAGGAACAAGGCCAATTCTGATGAAGTTTTTACTGATTTTTATGGTGAGGAAGATTATGATTCTGAGCAACTAGAGACACCTCCAAATAGTGAAGATGATGGGGACCAACCTCCTAATTTTCCACATTTCAAGATGCCTAATATGGGAGAGCCTGTTAAATTGGAAGTGGGACTGATATTCAATAGCAAGGAGGCTGTTAAGGAGTATGCTTTGTGTTTTAGGAAGAATGTTTTTTTTTTAAAAATGATAAGAAAAGAATGGTGGTTAAGTGTGTTAAAGAATGTCCATTCCATTTGAGGATTAGTAAGAGGAGTGGCAATAATTATTGGCAAATTGTTAGCTTTAGTGATGAGCATGGCTGTCATAGGACACTAAGAAACAGACAAGCAAAGACTGAGTGGCTTATCAAAAAAATTTGTTCCCACTTTAAGGCATACACCTGAAATGAAGTCTAAGGGTTTGGCTGCAGAATCTGTTCAAAGGTGGGGTGTTAAATTGTCTCATGCTCAAGCATATAGGGCTAAGAGAAGAGCAATAGAGATGATCCAAGGTGCTGGTGCTGAACAATACAACCATCTTAGAAGCTACGCAGAGGAGTTAAGGAGGTCAAATCCTAATAGCACGGTAATTATCAAGTGTACTGATAGTCCAATGGGTCCTGTTTTTGAAAGGATATATGCATGCCTCGAAGGCTGTAAGGCAGCATTTGCATACACATGTAGACCTTTAATTGGACTTGATGCTTGCTTCTTGAAGGGGGAACATGGTGGACAACTAATGGCTGCAATTGGTAAAGATGGAAATAATATGATGCTGCCCATAGCATATGCAGTGGTAGAAGCTGAGACAAAGGATTCATGGCAGTGGTTTCTTGATATCTTGGTAAATGACTTGTGTGACTTGCAACAAAGGGAATATTCATTTATCTCAGATCAGCAAAAGGTAATCTGTATTCAGTGACAGTTTATGGTAAATTCAGTGACACTTTCTTTCATTTATATCTATCTAAATATTTTTCATTTCTTGCTCATTTTCAGAGACTAGTACCTGCTATTCTAAGCCAGACGGTCAATGTTGAGCACAGATTATGTGTGAAGCATCTTTATGGTAATTGGAAGAAGAAATATCTTGGATCAGAAATGAAAGAAGTCCTTTGGTGGGCTGCTAGGACTACGACACTCCCTGATTGGCAGAGGGCAATGAATAAAATGAAGAATATGAATGAAGATGCTTGGAAGGATATGATGCAGCTTCCACCTTCTACTTGGACTAGGTCTCACTACAAAACACACACACAATGTGAGTTGCAAGTCAACAACATGTGTGAGGCCTTCAACAAGGCAATTATGTACCACAGAGACAAGCCTATCATCAGTTTGCTTGAAGGAATAAAGAACTACATAACTGAGAGGATAGTAACTCAAAGAACATTTATGAATAGATACAATGGACTTATTTGTCCTAAAATACAAATCATTCTTGAAATATTGAAGAGAGAAGCTGATGGGTGGACTCCTCGATGGCATGCTGATGATGATTTTGCATTATTCTGTGTATCAAATGATGTTGACCAATACATTGTCAATTTAAAGGACAAAACATGTTCATGTCGTAAGTGGGACTTGTCAGGAATTCCGTGCCCACATGCCATTGCTTGTATCTGGCACAATGAGAAGAATCCTGAGGAGTATGTCTCCCATTATTATATGTAATTAGTACTAATTCTGTATGTACTAATTTTGTATGTATTAATTATGTTTTATTGCTTGTATCTGTTACTGCTGTATCTGTAATTGCTTGTATCTGTTACTGTTGTATCTGTAATTGCTTGTATCTCTTACTTCTGTATCTGTAATTGCTTGTACCTGTTACTGCTGTATATATTAACTCTGTTTTATTGATGTTTGAACCTAAGGAAATCAACATTTATGAGCACCTACTCCTACATTGTCAAGTCATCAAATGGACCAAAGTTATGGCCAGCGACTGGGACTGATCCAATATTACCACCTCTTATGAGGAGAGCACCAGGGAGGCCAAAGAAGAAAAGAAATAAGGCTAATGATGAGCCAAGGCTTTCCAACAAGATCCCTAGGCTACTGCAAACTGTGAAGTGTAAGAAATGTGGAAAATTAGGTCACAATGTTAGGACATGCAAGGGTAAGTTTGCTGCTGATAGAGAGATACCCAGAGGTGGAAATAACAAAAGAAAGAAGAAGATAGCTGCTGTAGATAGATCACAATCACAAGGGTCACAAGCTCCACAAGTGTCACAACCTTCTCAACCACAAGAGGCACAAGCTCCACAAGTGTCACAACCTTCTCAACCACAAGAGGCACAAGCTCCACAAGAGGCACAAAGAAAGAAGAAGACAGCTGCACAAGTGTCACAAGCTCCACAAGTGAGAGAAGCTTATTAGTGTTAGCAAGTATATGGCATATGCCTTTTTGTGATATTGTTAGTATGGCATATGCCTTTAGGCACATATTTTGTAAAGGGATTTTGTGAAGCTGTTAGTATGGCATATATGCCTTTAGGCACATATTTTATAAAGGGATTATGTGTAGCTATTAGTATGGCATATGCCTTTGTGAAGCTGTTAGTACAGCATATGCCTTTAGGCACATATTTTGTAAAGCAGATTGTGAAGCCGTTATTGTGCTTTTGTAAAGCATATGCCTGTTAGTATGGAATATCCCACGAGTAGGAACTGATCAAAACAATGTTTTTGTAAATATGGCCTTGTTGGGCTTTTGTTAATGAAATGTTACTTCTGTATCTGTTATTGGATAGTTATATATGTATCTGTTTTAACATACATGTATCATCTATTTTTAAGGTTGCTGCTGTATCTGTTTTATGGTTACAGATTGCATAATCTGCTGTATGGAAACATACATCACATAATCAGTTAAATGCTGCCAAGGGATACATCACATAATCTGCTGTATCTGTTATTGGAGAGTTATATATGTATCTGTTTTAACATACATGTATCATTTGTTTTTAAGGTTGCTGCTGTATCTGTTTTTAAGGTTGCTGCTGTATCTATTTTTCAGGTTGCTGCTGTATCTGTTTTATGGTTACAGATTGCATAATCTGCTGTATGGAAACATACATCACATAATTAGTTAAATGCTGCCAAGGGATACATCACATAATCTGCTGTATCTGTTAAATGCGAATTATCAACAATTACTTTGACAAAAGCCATTCATTACATAATCAGTAACTGGAAACATACATCATTACATAACTTACATCATTAATCAGTAGCTGGAAACATACATCATTACATAAACATAACTTAACTATTAACCCCTAAACCATTACAAACATACCCTGAACTAATAACCCCTAAACCACAACCCTAAGATTGAAAACTAATGCAACAAGGATGAAAATAATGATCCAAGAAATTGCCAAAAAACCCCATAACATTTTGTTCTTTTTCTTCATTTCTTGTTGAGCCTTTTTTGCTTCCTTGAACTCAGTAACCTTTGTCTTCAATTGAGCAACATTTCTATTCAAGTCAACAACTTTCTTAATTCTTCAAGCCATCAGCCTTCTTCATGAAGGACCAAATTAGCTCCTTAGCTCTAGGACACATATCTCCATCATACCAGTTAAAGAATTCACATTGTTTTCGACCAGAATCCTGAAAAATAAGCAGTGGACCGATTAAAATAGAGATCAAAGAGAAATAACAGTGTAATGGCAGAAATAATACCTCATATAATGCACATCCCTAAAACCTACGCTCAGGGTTCTGTTTTGTCCAACCAGTCTCCAATGGAGCTTCCTTTCCACAGAAGCATTGAATGGGTCTTCTTCTCAATGACCCTTGTGACGAAATAGAATACTCAGACATAGGGTTTCAGATCGTGAAGGGAGACGAAGAGATTTTGGGCGATTTGAAGCTCTGAATCGCGAAAATGGTTGAAGAAAGAAGGAAGGAAGAATGTACGATTCAGGGAAGACGATGGTTCGATTCAGGGAAGACGATGGTTCGATTCAGGGAGACGAAGGTTCGCGCCATTGAAGCTCTCAGCTCTCAGGGAAGAAGATGAAACGAGCTCAAGGAGGAAGAAGATGGAAGAGCAAGCCACTTAGGGAAGAAGAGGGAAGACTCAGGCACTGACCCTTCTTTCCTTCTTTTGTTAAACTTTTTTTTTAAAAATATTAAAATGCCACATAGGATGCCTACGTGGCAGTCCACGTAGGATAAGTGGGTCAAACCATAGTCTTAATTTTGACTAAATTAATGGGGGACTATGATTTTACAAATTGGGAAAATAGGGGGACTAAATTCGTGGAAAAAAAACTAGGGGGACCAAAATCGTGAATTGGTGAAAATAGGGGGACCAAAACTGTAATTAAGCCTAAAATAAAAGGAGGCGGACTCATTTTTTTTAGGATGTCGGATTGAAGTAGCCTTGAACTCTCATTTAATTATTGCTTATAAATAGTCTTCAACATGTGACATTTTTTTTTAAAAGCAAACGTTAGTAGGGGTGGAGAATGTTAGTTTTCAGGGTTTGAACCCTGGACCTCTCTCATACAACCCCTTCATGTCCCTTAGCTCGCCAACTGAACTACCTTACTGGGACTCAAGATATGACATCTGAATGTGTCGCCAAAATATGGAAGTGCAATCAAAAATTGGGGATGAATATTGTAGTGCAGTGGTGCGCGACGACACGAGACAAAAAGCAAATGTTTTCAGAAAATATGGCATCTTAAGGGGGGAATGATTGTCTACCTTGAGCATTTGGTGGCTTGGTTTTTTTCTTTTGATAAGCAAAAAATAATATTAAGGGGGTGCAAACGGGCACCCCAACCGTTACATATACAAAGGGGTCTCATTAAAACCTCTCTGGGCCAAAACCCCATGGGAAAAAGACCCTGAGGAACATGAGTACCCCAGGAAGAATGAGACAAAAATTTAGTTACACTGATTCCAAACAAACAAAAGGACTACATCACCAATTAGAGATCTTATGATTGGAATTACGACCTTTTATGCTTATGAACCAAGTCCATGTTATAGACTTAACATAGCTAACAACCACCTACAAGCTAAAAACTTGACCTCTGAAAAGAATATGATTCCGATGTAACCATATACACCAAGTGACAGCCATCCATATCAACTACTTCAATTTGCATGCCTTCTTCGATTCAAATCACTACAAAAAACTGGTCATTAGCGAGGGAAATATCCCTCGCAAAATGACCTAAATCTGTCGCTAATGGTCATTTGCGAGGGAATTAGGGACAGAATGGTTCCCTCGCTAATTCCCTCCTCGCTACTGGGATTAGCGAGGGAATTTTAATCCCTCGCTAATTAGCGAGGGAATTTTAATCCCTCGCTAATTAGCGGGGGAATTTTCCCTCGCTAAGTCTGACTTTTTCTGTTTTTTTTTAAATCTGCTTTTTTTATACTTATTATTATATTATTTTAATTATTATTATTACTATTATTATTATTATTACTATTATTATTATTTCCAGAGAGAGAGAGAGAGAGAGAGGAGTGAGAGTGGTGGTGGCGTGGTGGTGGTGGTGGTGGTGGTGAAGGTGGCGTGGCGGTGATGTGTGGATGGTAGAGAGAGAAGGAGAAGCGTAAGGGGGAGAGAGAGAGAGAGAGGAGTGAGAGTGGTGGCGGCGTGGTGGTGGCGTGGTGGTGGTGGTGGTGAAGGTGGCGTGGTGGTGATGTGTGGATGGTAGAGAGAGAAGGAGAAGAGTAAGGGAGAAAGAGAGAGAGAGAGAGAGAGAGAGAGAGAGAGAGAGAGAGAGAGAGAGAGAGAGATAGAGAGAGAGAGAAAGAGAGGAGTGAGAGTGGTGGCGGCGGTGGTGGTGGCGTGGTGGTGGTGTGGTGGTGGCGTGAGTGAGAAGAAGAGGAGAGAAGAAGAGTGAGGGAAGAGGAAGGGTGGTGTGGTGGTGGTGTGGTGGTGGTGTGAGTGAGAAGAAGAGGAGATAAGAAGAGTGAGGGAAGAGGAAGGGTGGCGTGGTGGTGGTGTGGTGGTGGTGTGGTGGTGATGTGAGTGAGAAGAAGAGTAAGGGAAGAGGAAGGGTGAAGAGGAGAGAAGAAGAGTGAGGGTGTTGTGAGTGAGAAAGAAGAGTGAGGGTGTAAACGGGTTTAAGGAAAAAAAGTAAAACAATTTGCGAGGGAACTAGCGACGGAACTGTCCGTCGCTAATTGCTGCACATTTACCAACCCCTGCACTGAGTCCCATCATTTGAAAACTGGCAAAAATTAGCGAGGGACTGAAATTCCGTCGCTAATTTTCCCGCCCAAGCCATTAGCGAGGGAATTTCCGTCGCTAATTCTCAAAAATACGACAACCCCTATTCCCTCGCAAATTCTGTCGCTAATCCCAATTTTTGCGAGGGACCATTAGTCCCTCATTAATTTCCGTCGCTAATGGCTTCTTTTCTTGTAGTGAATCGCAAGCCATGAGCCCAGAAATGCTCGACGCCTACTAGAGAATCTGAAATCACCATGCCCGTCCAATTTTGAATTGCAAGCCAAACTACCCTGGAACACCTGCACAAGAAAAATAGATGGGGGAATCAACTCATCCTGCTCAAAACAAAATGGACAACACGCCCGATGAGGGTCATTGATAATGCCCTTAGTAATAAGAGAATCACGAGTTGGGAGCTTCCCTAACAACCAATCTCCAACCAAAAACTCCCACCTTAGTGGGAATAAATAGTTGTGACATATCATCAGGAGCACTCTAGTTATCGCTATCATCCAACCTATCATGCTGCATCAAATTCAACAACAGAATATAACAGGATTTAACAGAAAAAGAATAGAGGTTTTCAAGTCTCCACCGCCATCGATATTGCTCTGATACGTCAGGACTAAAATGATGTAAAGTAGCCAAGAGCAGATCCTAATCAACCCTCTCTTCTACAGAAAAGTCACGACTCCAAACAAAATTTCAACACCAGATGTTGTCAAGCCAATACCCATGCTCCAATTTGGTCCCTTGGTACCTTTGTCTTACATACTATTATTTTAATCATCAATCTCTCTTAAAATACACTAAAGGACAAGATAAACAATCTTTTTCCATCTTAAGGAAAATTATGATGCCAACAAAGTTAGAATATGGATGCCTGGTAACTATACTAATTTTTGGAACTTTTAAACACCCGAAGATATTAAACACCCGTCCAACAGCTTACTTCCTATCTATTTCTCTCTTTTTATCACGTTTCTCTCACTCACATTTATCACAACACTATTTAGTGCTTGTTTGGTTTGGCGGTGGGAGGGGTAAAATCGCTTTTGCTTTGGTTGGAAGCACTTTTTTTGGTTATCAGCATGTGTGGGTAGATCATTGAAAATCGATTTTGTTTCTCCAAAATCGATTTTAGCAAAACTACAAATCGGAGCTTCTACGGCAAGTGTGAATCGATGCTACAAAATAACAATATTTTACTTGTCAATATTCCTTTATTACCCATCATAACTCCATGGCCTCCAAAAATGGAGTTTCTGCTTCTTTCTATTTTACTGCTGTGGCATTTCCGTTCCTCAGTTGCAAATGGTAGGTTAGGGATGAGAACACATTTGGCCTCATAAAGGCCCATTTGAAAGCTATCATTGTGATTAGTTGTTTTTCCGACTGTCGTTGCTTTTTGTCATTTTTTATTTGCACTAAAACTTCTTTTATTTTTTTGTTTGACCAAAAAAAAATTTTTTGACGAGCTTTTTCCACACTTCAAGTTATGCTAATTTTATACAAAATATATACAAATTTAGCACTTTTAATGTTAATTTATCAAATTTTTATTGTCAATAAAATTGTTTATTTATCAAATTTTAAATTCCTAAGATAACGGTAAGGTTGGACCCTTTTTAGTAATTGTATTCTCTAATTGAGTATAAGAAAACGAATTAGCCCTTATTAACATTTGGTATTGTATGTATTGCACTTTAAATTATATTCTCTAATAGTATTTTTGTTTATAGATATTTTATATACTTATTTAGTATTTTATTTGCTTATTTAGTATATTTATTGTCTATTTTATGCTCCTTAAGCGAAGCGAACCAATATTTTATGGCTGTTTTTTTTTGTACCCCCTCCTCTTATACCATATACCCCCCTAAATGACCAAACAGACAAAACTACCCCTTAAATCCACAAAATTTCCGGAAATACCTCAAATCTAGATAAATCCGGAAGTATGTTTTTTTTGATTTTCCGGAAATATCGCATTTTACGGTATTTCCGGAACACATTTTACATTCCGGAAATACCGTAAAATGCGATATTTCCGGAAAATCAAAAAAACATACTTCCGGATTTATCTAGATTTGATGTATTTCCGGAAATCCCTTAAAATTGCCTTCCGAATTTATCATATAATACGGTGTTTCTGGAGTGCAAAAATAAAAAATGAAACATTTATTTGATTAATTAAAAACGCCTTCTACATTGATTTAAAATAACAGATTGCAACAACAAACAAAACGAAAACATAATAGAAACTACTGAGATGGTGGAGTGAAACGACGAAGAATCTCAGCGACAGTCCTTCTGGTTTCGGCTTATAAATGCAGATAACCCTTCCATTTAAAGATAACATGAATGGCCATCATGGCTTGGACGTCATCGTCGTTGTTGACATCCATTGCAGACCAGTGCACACGTCCATTAACCCAAGCTGGTTTCCGATAAATTATACTAATTATTTCATCCTCGTCGCCCTCCGGTTGCAACTTACGCAGTAGTCTCTCTTTCAGGGCAGCAAATGTTATGCTGTGTTTTAACCTACACTGGAATGTATCTCGCCCCCGAAACAGACATCATCATCTTCGGTGATGATGCCCTGATGATCAATGAGGCCCTGATTAGTAAAAATGATAGTGAGGGAAGACTCTTCGTTGGTCATAGCGATCATCATTTTGTGTTGATACTGTATTGATACTGTATTATTATTGTTTATTAGTTTTTATTAGTTTAGCGAATTTCGTTACATTTAATTATTTCGCGTAATTTTTTTTTATTTAAAAAAAAATTAACCAAAAATTAGGGATATTTTAGAAATTTATGGTAAAATGGGGGTATGGTCTAATGAGGGGGTAAAAAAACAGCCCTATTTTATTTTTTATAAGAGTTCGTACCATGACTATGTGAACAAATGAAAGGTCATAATCGAGTTATGTCAATCAGCCAATGTCGGAGAAACCAAAAGCTTCTTGCATAACAAACTGTATAAATATTGATGTGATTGAGTATAACTAATAAAGCCTTTTGACTCCAAAGTCTATCTCTATTTTAGTAATTTATCTCATAGTATACTATACCAAATTAAAAAAATATTAGAAAACATTGGTCAGTATCTTCAAAACGAAATAAACATTAGAAAAAACCCTAGAAATGAATGGTTGGCATTCCCAATGGATATGTGTGTGAATGTGTAATAGAGAGAGAGAGAGGGCAGAGGCGGCAGATGTGGGGGAAGGGAGAGTGAAAGGGACGTGTGCATGGGAGTGATGAGCTTTGGTTCATTCACCTGTTGTTTTCAAAGTTAAGATGGTTTACAGTGTGTCCTCGTTTTACTACAATTCCATTTCATGATTCACAATTTTAACACCACCATGTCTATCAAATTAAATCTTTGTTCTTCGTAAAAAAATGATTTTATTATTTAAAAAAAAATGAAGCTAGCTATCCCTACTACTAAGGCGGGCCAGTACTACAATCAAGATGTTATGCTAGAGAGCCATCTTGTTTTCTAACCCTTTCAGACTTCAATGCCACACTGACCCACCTCATTTCTGTCATTTATTTCCTTTTTTCTTTTTTCCCTTTTCTTTTAATGCAATCGATTGAATCGTGCATACAGTAACAGTACTACCTGATCATCTTTATTTTGAAATATTACTGTTTATTTTTGGTTCCTTTGTATTTTTGTATTCATCCAACCATTTTGTTATCATTTTCGGTTTGAACTAACATATACTGTATAATTCATGTTATCTTTTAACGTTTAGATTTTAATATAGAGTAAAATATTCTTTCATAAAAGTCAGTTTCGCTACTGTTGATGCACGGAAATGTGTTTATTGAATGTTTGAGAGAGATGAATTTGAGAAACTGAATTCCATTCCGTTAAATTCAACCAACTGAATTACAAAGGCAAAATGTCTTATATACACTCTGAGGTTCAGAAGGGAAAAACGAACCGAAAGAGTAAAGTGAAAAAATAAGCGAAACTAATTAACTTAATGTCCAACCAATTGACTAAGAAAATACTTATTAAAGATATACAGTATAACAATATAACTTGTAATACTCCCCCTCAAGTTGGGAGATACATGTCATGGAGTCCCAACTTGGAGATAAGGGACTGAAAAAGAGGTCTTGGGAGAGCTTTGGTGAGTGGATCAGTCAACTGTTCTTGAGAAGAAACATGGATCAGCTTGATGAAGTGAGAGGAGACATGTTCTCGAACAAAATGGCAGTCAATATCGATGTGTTTAGACCGCTCATTACAAGTGGGATTTGTGGCCAGCTGAATGGCTGATTTGCTATCACAGTAAATCATGGCAGAGGGAATGTTGATGTTGAAAGAGCGAAGAAGTTGACGTATCCAAAGGAGCTCTGAAGTGAGGGTGGCAAGGGAACGGTATTCAGCTTCAGCTAAAGACCTTGCTACGGTATTCTGCTTTTTAGACTTCCATGCACTAGTACAGAAAAGGCTTTTGGAATCGGTTGTTTGGAACATTTGGAATCGGTTATTGGCCGATTCCAAATGTGCCGATTCTAAATGTAGGGACATTTCGGATCGGTTATTAATGTGACATTTTGAATCGGTTAGATAAACAACCGATTTTAAATGTACTAAAAAAGACATTTAAAATCGGTTATCTAAAGAACCGATTAGAAATGTCACCTTTTTAAAAAACAAAATTTTAAAGCAAATCAAAAACAATTCACCAATATTCAGGATGATCAAAGCAAATCAGAATTGGTGTAGTCAAAGATGAATCGTTACATACATAGATATCAACAATATTCGATAATAGAATTGATGACATAATTTGATGATTTGGTATATGCAAGATTTACAAGAAATGAAACAAACAACAATAATACAGAAGCAATGGAAACAACAATAATACAGAAGGCAGATGATTTAGTATATGTTAACTTTGCAGTAAAAATAAGCATCCAGGTTCTGCCAGGGGATTCCTTTCCTCCAAGGGTATCAAGAAAACCAGAAGGATCACTTTTTGCCTTCTCAATGATGGATAAAGCAGAAAGAATCTCCTCTGCAGCTACTTTTCTTGTCTTGGCTGCATTTTTTAACACCTTCACACTTTCCTCTACTTCCTAAGTAAATATAGAAATTAAAAATCAAAAGAGAAATCTCAAAAAGAAAAATCAGATAAAAACACTACAAAAAATGAAACAGATTGCGGGGGTTTTTAAGTCGCTTAGCGGGGGTTTTAAACCCCCGCGACGTAATCTGCGGGGGTTTTAAAAAACGCCGGAGTTTCAAGTGCCGCAATCGTTTTGCGGGGTTTTTTAGAAAACGCTGGTATCATGTCTTTTAGCGGGGGTTTTACTGCGGGGGTTTTTAACCTCCACAATTAGTGGAGGTTTTTTTGAGGGGGTTATCAACCTCCTTAAGTCGAGTGATTTGTAGGAGTTTTATTTTTGTGGAGATTTTTTACTGCCATAGTTGATAGGACTTTTTGTGGGGGTTACAACCTCTTATAATAGAGACAATATTTCTTTTGCAATTTTAGAATTTCTTTTTTCCTTATCTCATTATCATATTTTTATCACTAATATATCTTACATAAACTTACCAAGCTTAATCAAAAAAATGAAAATTTCATTAAAATATAACTGTGATAACATAAATGTACTGTCAAATATCTAAAATATTTAATGTCTTCCAACTCAAAAACATAATTAAAAGAAACAATTGTAGCTCAAATATCTATTGTTATACAGCTCAAAATGATAATAGCAGCAAAGAGATCCTATACTAAAGGATCCTAAAACCATTAAATGTTACTAGCACCAAATGATCCACTTGCATCCATTGGAGAATGAGGCTCACTCGCACGATCATTTGCCTGAAATAACAAAAGAAAAATTGACTAACTTCAAATATCAAAAATCAAAGTAAAAAAGAACTAAATATCAGCTTGTGCATCAGGATTTCTATAAACTACAGCCGGGATTTCTATTTACAATCCTATCAATTACTACCTTTCGCAGCAGTTCTACATCAGTCCATGCTGAGGCATATACTGATCTGCAAGAATACTGGGAGCAATAGATAAATTCCCAGCAGCTCATCTTTCATGCTTGTACACTAGCAAACTCATTTTCATTTTAAAGGGGACATCAATTTCCCTTGAAAAACGATGTAACCAAGAAATATAACTAAGTTTGTGGCAGGAATAGAACAAAGAGACAATATATCTTCACAAGAGAGGTGGCTTTGAAACCAAAGGGAAGTGAACAAATAGCAGGGCAATCTCTATCTAGGAAGTATCCAAGAAAATTTTAGGCTTTTAGCAAACGTATATGATGTAATTAAGCTTCATCAAAATGCTTTGCTACCTGTTCATATTACCCCCGAGTCCTGACCTGACTCTTCTTGTACATATTAATTCATTCATTTTTTCCAGAGATAGATCTCTTATAGTTTGCCAGAAACTCTTCAATATCTACTTCAATGACCTAATACTTTACAAAGCTACACAAATTGAAAACAAGCATAATACAAGGCACCAGGAGCAAGCAAATGGCATGTTTGGATCGACTATTTAGAGTTAATCAAATTGACTATAGTCGAAACAACTAATACATAAGTCATTTAAGTAAATAAATGCCAACAAAACAGACTTGTATTGCATACTTCACTTCAAAACAAGAATAAAAAATGATAAGGAGGTGTTCTTACAACTCATTCATCTTGGTATCATATTGATGAGCATCAAGATGTAAATCCTCTGGTGCAACTCCTAACATGACTGCAAGATGAAAAGAAAAAATATCAACACACAATTGCTAAGGCACAAGCATCTTGCATACTATTATTGTTGAACATTTTGAGCAACCAAACAAAAGGATACATTCTTAGAGCAAAATAAATAACACTAAATAACACTAAATAACACTATAGGTGGATCATCATAAATAGTTTGGTACTGGTTGCAAGACTTGATTCAATTTTCACATTAGAAGATCTGTTTCCGGATCTACACATAAAAAGGTACAGAAACAGTCACACCTTGCAAATCGTTCAGATCTATAAACAAAAATCGTTCAGATCTCAAAACCTAACAAATCTGAAACAAATCGAGAAGCAAAAGGAGTAGTAAAAACCTGAAGACTATATTTGATAAACTTGTATACTGTTGTTAGGAGCAAAGCAAAATGATGTAAGCATATTTACCTTATACAGAAAAGTACGAATGTAGTCCATTAGCAATTTCAAAGCACTACCTCTTATTTGCCTCTGCGTTTGTGAAATAAACTGTAACAAGTAAAGATTCAAATGAAAATATATCACTTATAAGATCAGAAGTGCCTGCAAGACCAAAGAAAGAAACTTCATCAGGCATATGTCCTAGATTTTCGAAGGACAAAGAATCTGTAAATCAATTCCAAGAGCAGGATAAGAGTAGATTCCCGGGAAATAGACTAACATAAACTTAAGCAATAAAGTGCACGGGGACTATTTTCAGCAACATTACCATATTTAATTAGCTATGCCTAACTCAACTTCAAGTATCAATCAAATAGGCATCGAGTGGAATATGTAGTTAAATGATACTCACATCCATGATAACCACAGCTTGGCGTATCAGGCTATAGCAATTTTGATCAACATACATACGCATTTTTCGACATGCCAAAATCACCCTTTGGAGTTCAGACTTGAATGCTGCTGAAAATGTAAGAAAGAAAACATTTAAACAACTCATAGCCTTCACTCATGACTCACCCACATAATTCATGACTATATCACCTAATCTTCAAGAATATATACAATATCATCTAAAAATTCTTCAATATATTAGCACAAACTCAATTTGTAGTACCCAGAAGACAATGGCAGGGGGCTAGTAATGTATGAAGAGTGAAGACAGCAAATCTATCAAAAATACTTGTTCAAAAAAATAGCCTGTACCCTTAACCTCTAAAAGACCCCTATTGACAGAAGGGATCATAAGTCATAAGAAGTTTTTTGGGACAAAAGGTCAGTTATTAATGAACTGATCTGTAATACTTTTTCCAACATTCATCTTTTATCCCTTCTCCCTCTCTTTATTTGACTTGCATAAACTAGTCCAATCTGCACATAGCCACATGTAATATTCTCAGGATCATTCCTTCAATTAAAAGAATAACATACCCCAATCTAAAAAAAATCGTGCTCAATGTACACTACAATAAGACGACAACGACAATAAGCAGACAATAAGCAACGACGACAGCAATAAAAGACACGACTACTACGGCAACGAAACGAGGTAGATTTATACCACAATGAATAATCAAACACCACAAAATCAGATAATCAAATAACAAAAAACTCAGAATCACAAAATCAATCTGCAAAAAAGGAAGCCACTGATTTATACCACTAATATTGTATTTATATCACTAATTTATACCATTAAACATAGAATCACTGATTTATAATACAATTCTAGTAATTATATCACATAATCAAAACAAATAAGTAAGCCAAGACCTTTACCTCAGAATAGAAGAAGTTGAAGGCGCACTCAAAGTTCATTTTCGTTGCTAAGACGCACAATAGAAGTTCCTTTTCTGGAAAGAGATGCGACAATAAGATACGGCAACCCACTATGTTCGCGAGAGGGTTTCTGGTAAGGAATTCGTGAAAGGGTTTTGCGAGAGGGTTTCTGGAAAGGGATTCGCGAGAGGGTTTTTTATTCTGTTAAACGAGATAGGGGAAAGGGGAAAGGGTTTTGCGACTGAGAAGATACAGTTTTATAAGGGTTTTGTGACTGAGAAGATACGGTTTCATTCTTGAGAAATTGAAGTGAGAGAGGCGAAGTGAGGAGATGGAGGCGAAGTGAGGAGATGGAGGTGAGAGAGGCGGAGTGAGGAGATGGAGGCGAGAGAGGCGGAGTGAGGAGATGGAGGCGAGAGAGGCGGAGTGAGGAGATGGAAGCGAGAGAGACGAAGTGAGGAGATGGAGGCGAGAGAGGCGGAGTGAGGAGATAGATGGAGGCGAGAGAGGCGGAGTGAGGAGATGAGACTGAGAAGAGAGAAAGGTTTTGACGAAATGAATTTTTGGGAAATGGTTCGACTGAAACTGCAGTGTGGAAGTGAAGATGGAAAGGTTTTCTTTTTTTGTTTTTTTTATGATTAGTGGGGGTTTTTCTTGACAATCAGTGGGGGTTTTAAAACTCCGTAAATTGAAACGAAATTTTTAACTAGATGGACGAGAAGTTCCTTTTTTAATGTTAAACTGATGGGGTTTTTAAAACCTCCGCAAAAAAACCCCCGCTATTTGATCTGTTTTTTGTAGTGAAACAGGAGAAGAATCCTCATTTTACAAAATTGACCAAGTTGATGGGTTTGCTAAAGAATCAGATTTTAGCATCTAAACATTTTCAATTTTTTGAGAAAATAAACAAAGCAATGCAAAGGAAAAGAGCATAATACGGTTTTCACCATCTGCAATTTGCAAGGCAGCTTGTAAGCATACATGATACATTCTAGTTTTCACCATCTGCAATTTGCAATCTGAGCAGTAGCTGGTCCTGCCCTATATTGAAAAAAAATATATGTCACAAACCCGATTCATTTCAAGCCTTAAGAAACAAAATACTATCTAAACATTTAATATGTAAACATACCAAATCTAGAACCACATGGAAACTATATAATTAGGAGATTATATCATTGTAGACACATTGTATTGAGTCATTGACTTACCATTTACACAACCTGTTGTCAGCCTTGACAAATGCCTCCTGTAATGCTTCTTCAACACACTCCTTGTACAGCTCATCCCTGTAATTGGCGAAGAATTTACATTTAAGTTTTATATCAAACTAATTTTCATAATAAAACATTTAAACATAAATTACTTCACTTCACACTCAATTTTCACAAAATCAATTCCATTCATCATCATTTTTATCAAAAGCTCACCCCAAATACACACACGGTTAACTAAGCAAGAAGAATCAGCTCAGAATCAAAAGAAATCACACATCCACTCAGCACAAAGATCTTTACATAACTAGAATCCTATGTAGGACAAAAATTACATGTCTGTGGAAAAATTTAAAAGACTGACCTCAGTAATCTTCAGATTAGGATCTGGTGAAATAACTGTTCTACAGGTCTACCAGTATATTCAACACGTTTTCCAGATAAGTTGCCACGGAAACATCCCTGCTTCCCTTTTAGGCGCTGAATAAAACCAGCCATTGGCTTTACTTTACTTTCCAGATTTGTATGTGGGGTGGTAAGCGAACCTGACCATTCATGAATTGAGCAACCATGTATTGAAGCACCTCTCAAAATAGCTACAAAAAAATCATCAAAGCATTTACAATACCTTTACATTCTAGAACCAAATGAAAGAATCTCATGAAAAGAATTAAACTAAGAGATCGGATAAATGCAAGCAATACCAAGCAAACTGCAAAACCAGCACTAGGCTTTATACAATTCAAATCAACATCGCTCGATTAGCCTGTTTGCAAAACACCTAAAAACACCAAAATAGCAAAACAAATTTGGTTCAGTGAAGGAAGATGAAGAGAACAAAGGAGAGGGAGAGGCGTTTAGGGTTTCCTTCCACTATAAAAAAAACGCTTATTAGCGAGGGAATTTTTAGTCCCTCGCTAATTCTATCATTAGCGACGGATTTTTAGGTCCCTCGCTAATTAGCGAAGGAATTTTCAGTCCCTCGCTAATTCCCTCCCTAATTTCTGATAGCTTTTAGATGATAGGACTTCGTGCAGGTGATTAGCGATGGAATTGTCAGTCCCTCGCTAATTTCTGACAGTTTTTCGATGATAGGACTTCGTGCAGGTGATTAGCGACGAAATTGTCAGTCCCTCACTAATTCCCTCGCTAAATTTCTGACTTTTCAGCTTATTTATCCTCTCACACACACTCTTCTCTCCTACTCTCCTCACACTCTTCTCTCTTTTTCTCTCCTCACACTCTTCTTCTCTCTTCACTCTTCCACCACCACACCACCACCTCCTCTCACACTCTTCTTCTCTCTTCACTCTTCCACCACCACACCACCTCCTCTCACACTCTTCTTCTCTCTTCACTCTTCCACCACCACCACACCAACACCACCACCTCCTCACACTCTTCCCTCACTCTATCTTCTCTCTCTACCCTAATACCCTTCACAACCACCACCACCACTCATTTCTCTCTCTCTCTTTCTCTTCTTCTCCCTTACTATTCTCCTTCTCTCTACCATAATAGCCTTCACCACCACCACCGCCACAACCACCACATAGCTCATTTCTCTCTCTCTCTCTCTCTCTCTCTCTCTCTCTCTCTCTCTCTCTCTCTCTCTCTCTCTTCTTCTCTCTCTACCCTAATACCCTTCCCCACCACCACCACCACCACACCATAATAATAATAATAAAAATAATAATAATAATAATAATAATAATAATAATAACTATATAAAAAAAATAGGCTGATATAAGAAAAACGTGGCTGTCAGAGTTAGTGACGGAATATTCCCTCGCTAATTAGCAAGGGAATTAGCGACGGAATGTTCCCTCGATAATTAGCGAGGGAATCAAATTCCCTCGCTAATTACCACTAGCGAGGAGCAGATTAGCGAGGGACTGATTCCGTCGCTAATGGGAATTAGCGACGGATTTGGGGCATTTAGCGAGGGAAAAATCCATCGCTAATGGGCAATTTTTTTGTAGTGTTCTTTTGCTTTGTGACAAATTAACTGATAAAAACCATTGTTAACAAACAACAAATGCAATCCAGTAAAACAAAGAGTCCAGAAACCCAAATATTACCTCGAGGAGATCTATTACCTCTTGATTTCTATATTGTGAAGCATCAGCAAGAGGTTCTCCATCAATTTCATTGAGAGCAATGTTGGCATCCATTGGTGTATGTAGAGGTTTTGAACTTAAAAAACCAATATCATCCAATAGCTGTAGTGTATATTTGCACTGGCAAAGGGAAATTCCTTGGCTAGAGTGAGCAATCTCAAGCCCTAAGAAATAGTGTAGATCACCAATGACCCTTAACTTGAAACTGTCTTCAAGTATTTGTCTTGTGCTGCCAATAAGTGAACTATTTGGGCTAGCTATCAAAATATCATCAACGTACACTAATAATACCACAAGATCAGCTCCACTACCTTTGGTAAAAAGGGAGTTATCTGTTGAGCTTTGTTGGAAACCATGCCTCATGATGACAGTGGAGAACTTGGTGTACCATTGTCTAGATGCTTGACGTAGACCATACAAGGACTTGTTAAGTTTGCCGACTAGATTTTCCCCCTTAGTGGGATAACCAAGAGGCAGCTTCATGTAAACTTCCTCCTCAAGCTCTCCATTTAGGAAAGCATTGTTAATGTCTAGTTGAAGCATGGACCAATGACTTTGAGCAGCAATGGCTAGAAGAATACGAACAGTAACAAGCTTTGCAACTGGTGATAATGTCTCAGTAAAGTCAATGCCAGCCTGTTGTGTGTATCCCTTGGCCACGAGACGTGGCTTGTACTTGTCAAGAGTGCCATCAGCCTTATACTTGACCTTGTAGATCCATCTACAACCAATTGGCTGTTTGTCAAAAGGGAGTTCTTGGATTGTCCATGTCTGATTGAGCTCAAGTGCAGTTATCTCAGCAGCCATGGCAGTTCTCCATTCAGGGATTTTGACTTCTTGGTGATAAACTTCTGGCTCATAGATGGTTGTAGCTTGCATGATGTAATTGAGGTAAGTTGGGGAAACATTATCATAGCTGAGAGAAGCCTGGATAGGGTAAGCCAAGTTGCAATGATAATCATTTAGGTATGCTGGTGGGTGGTGTGTTCTGGTTGATCTGCGTAGGGGAGGGATTGTAGGCACAGTTATAGTGGGTATCTGTGAAGAGACAGAACCTGCTGGTGTATCAGGAACTGCAGTAGGCACAGTTGCAGTGGGCAACTGTGAAGGGACAGAACTGGTTGGTGTAACAGGGGCTGTTGTTGTAGCAGGGGCTGCTGTTGTAAGAGGGGCTGCTGGTGTAACAGGGGCTGCTGTTGTAACAAGGGCTGCTGGTGTAACAGGGGCTGTAGGCACAGTTGTCGTGGGCAACAATGAGTTATAATCTAGGTCTACAGGAAATTATGAGGTATTAGGAAGGGGTGGAGTATCCTGTTGTGAGCTAGGCAGTCCAAAATTGGCAAGATTTTTGAAAGGGAATACAGACTCTTGGAATGTAACATCCCTGGATTTAAAAAACTTTTGCTTGTGCAAGTCAAACAACTTGTATCCCTTGTAGCCTTGAGGATACCCCATGAAGATACATGGAACAACCCTTGGATCAAATTTAGTTCTCTGTGCCAGAATTGTAGAAGCATGGCTTAAGCATCCAAACACCTTGATGGGCGAATAATCAAGCACTTTTGAAAACAGAATTTCAAAAGGAGATTTGCCTTCTAGATTAGGAGTTGGAGTCCTATTAATTAAGTAAGTTGCAGCATAGACACACTCACCCCAGTATTGTAATGGAATAGCAGCTTGAAACATGAGTGATCTTGCTACATTTAATAGATGCTGGTGCTTCCTTTCAACGACAGCATTCTGTTGGGGCCTGTAAGGAAAAGAAAACTGGTGCACAGTGCCAGTGCTCTGCAAGAAATCAGTTAGCAAGAATTCTCTAGCATTCTACATATTTAAAAAAACTCTTAACTAAGTGTGTAGAATCAGATTTATTTTTCATCAAATGTAGCCAAGTGAACCTAGAATGATCATCAACTATGGTTAAAAAGTATTGATAACCATCATGAGTGATCTTGGAGAAGGATCCCCAAGTATCACAGTGAATTAGATCAAAAGGATGAGAGGATACATTGTTTTGAGAATGAAAAGGTAATCTTTTCTGTTTAGCAAGAGGACAAACTGTGCAAAGTTCGGAACTAAATTTAGCATGAGCAGAAAAAGGAACTTTATTACGAAGTAGATGTAATACAGGATTAGATAAATTCCCCATTCTAGTATGCTAAAGATTGGCTAATTTTGATGTACTACATACATTGTTACAAGAAACTGAAGTAGAATTATCTGTGAGAGTATTATGTGGCTTAAAAGAAACTGAAACTGAAACTGAAGTATTGAGGGCAGATGTGGATGTACTGGGAGGAAATAGACCATTGATAAGATCACATCTTCCAATCACCTTCTGGTGTGTGCGATCCAGTATGAGGCAACAATTATCAACGAAGAACACATCAAATTGCTGAGAATATAGTAAGGCACCAACTGAGATTAGATTAACACTAAAGTCAGGAATGTGTAACACATTGTGAATGATGAAGTGTGGACTCAATGTGATGCTGCCAATTGCACAAACTTTAACTCTTTGTTTATTAGGTAAAGTGACATATGTGTTGTGCAAAATGGCATGTTTAGTGAAAAGGTTGATATCATTTCATATATGTGCAGATGCACCAGAATCAACAAGCCAAATATACTTAGCAGAATTAGGCAAAGAATCAAGAACAGAAAAACTGATACCAATGCAGAATTCGCCTGATTTATCACTCACTGTGGCAGCAATGGCCATTTGTGTCTGAATGAAGGTGAGCATCTGCTGATACTAGTCTGCAGATGGAGTGTTTGATGTAGAAGACTCCACTACATGATTTGCTGACGCCTTAAACTTCTTATGCCCAGGGGGATATCCATGGAGCTTGAAACATTTGTCTTTTGAGTGACCAAGAATACCACAATGTCCACACAGAGGTCGGTCCTTCTTGGAATTTGGCTTGGAAGGAGGAGGAGTAGAAGTCTGGTCTGCACAAGCCAATTGAGGTGTTGTTGTCACAGTTAGGGCACCAATTTCACGTTGTTTCTCTTCTTGAATGACCAGGGCAAAAACCTGAGCAATTGAAGGAAGAGGATTCATAACTAGAATCTGGCCACGAAGGTGACTGTAACTCTCATCGAGTCCCATGAGAAAGGTGTAAACATATTCTTGCTAAAAACAGGCCAACAACGGTTGAACACCTCAACATTGACAGCGATGACCGGGGATACACGGAAGGAGTTCTTCCCATAGTGCCTTGATCTTGATGTACTAAGCATTAACCGAATAAGAACCTTGGCTACAACTCACGAAATCATGGCGAAGTTGGAAGATGCGTGGCCTGTTCTATTGCTGAAAGCGAGTTTCAAGATCAATCCAAATTTCGCGAGCAGTGGAAGAATACACTATGCTAACCGCGAGTTCCTTGCAAACCGAATTCAAAATCCATGAAGCAACAATGTTGTTGCATCACAACCAGAGGGAGAATTGAGGATCAATTTGAATGGGAGGAACAATGGAACCGTCCACGAAGCCATACTTGTTCTTGGAGCTGAGCGCCCAGATCATGGCGCGTCTCCAAGAATTATAGTTTTCGCCATTAGCGGCGAGGAGATGAGTGGCAAGAACCTGACCTAGATTGTCCGAGTGGTGGAGAAAATAGGGATTCAATTGATCAGCAATGAGCGCCATCTTCTACGAGGCAACAGCGAGAAGCATGAGCTGTGGAAGATGAAGGAATCATCGACGATCGTTGAAGCGAGAGGGAGCGAAAACCCTAGAATTCTTCTGATACCATATTGAATGTTGAGAGAGATGAATTTGAGAAACTGAATTCCATTCTGTTAAATTCAACCAACTGAATTACAAAGGCAAAATGAGAGGAACTAACTCGACGATGTAAGACACCCTAAAGGTGCATTATCAAATAGTAATATAAGGTGTGGAAAGCAGGATGCGGGAGTCGTATCCAGAGTTGTTCGAATCAGGTAAATTTTCGAGGACGAAAATATTCTAAGTGGGGGAGAGTTGTAACGCCCTAAAATTTAATTAATTATTTAATTGAATTGTTTGGGAATTTAATTGGTAGAAAAATAACAAAATAATAATAATGCTAGTATATGTGGACCTATTGTTGGGGTTGGGATTATTAAAATGATAAGTATTAGTGAGGCCCATGATTAAGTCGCATAAGCTAAGGAAAAGCCCATAGGACTAAATGAGCATATAAGGGATTAGGTTAGGGTTTTGCTCATTTAGAAAGATAAAAAAAAATAGAATTGGAGAGAAGAGAAGAGAGAAGAGGCGCGGCGAAGAGGAGAGAGAGCTAGGGCAAGGCTTCGAGTTCTCTAAAGGCTAAGGTAAGGGGGGTTCTATCTCTATAATTGGGTGTATGAAGGGCTCTATGTAGAAAGGTTAATGGAACCCTAGGTGTGATTAAGTTAGAATACCCTAGTTGTAGGTATGGATCTATTATATGATGATTGAACATGATTGATGATGATTGAACATGATTGATGATGATTGAACGTGCTTGATGATGTTTTGGAATCGAAATTCTGGTCATGGGCGCCATGGGCGCCGTTTTTTATGTTGCTGACTGGGCGCCATGAGCGCCGTCCCTGTCTATGTCGCTGGGCGCCCTCCTGGGCGCTGTTCTGTGCGTGTGTTGTGGTCTAGGCGCCATGGGCGCCGTTCCTGAAAAAGTTGCTGGGCGCCAAGGGCGCCACCCTGTTGTGTTGTGTGTTGGGCGAAAAGTAGATGTGCAAGTATACACAATCGCAACAAGTAATATAATGATAAGTAAAGATCGTTCCCACGGAGATTGTTGAGTTTACTTCTATATTTAAATTAGTAATTTAGCTAGTGAGCAAAACAAGTAACAAATACAAGTTGTCAACAAGTATTGTCATTGTGATTAACATAAATGCAAATGAATAAATAAAGATGTGAAAACAGTAGTGAATTGACAGTATTTAAGAGTGAGTTGGATAGCTCAGTAGTTATGTAAATTCCCAAGAGTAGTGTTCTATAATATTAGATGCTGTAGCGTTAAGCGCTGTAGCGCTTCAGAATCCGTAGACGCTGTAGCGCCTTGGTGGCGTGCCTTTCAGTCACTATCGTCAGGGTTATGTTACAAGACTCCTATGTCTAGGCTCTAAATAAGTTTTACCCCTGTATATTAAGCTCATACAACATTTGCCTTATGAACTATTACTCCCCTATGTCTAGAGTTAA
Organism: Astragalus membranaceus; assembly: GCA_039519185.1. NCBI lineage: Eukaryota > Viridiplantae > Streptophyta > Magnoliopsida > Fabales > Fabaceae > Astragalus > Astragalus membranaceus. The sequence goes on from CM076850.1 coordinate 52,761,440, forward strand.
GTAGTGCTTCCTTTAAATGTCTTTAAAGGGTTTTCATTCATATCATTCCTTGAGTTCTCTTTGTGAACCATGTCTGTACCCACAAAGTTACCTTGTTTTAGTTGGCCATTCCCAAAACAAAGTTGAAAGCATTATGACACAAGGAATAAAACGCAAACATCATAATATTACATAAAAGCTACTCAAAGTTCATTACACACTAAGAACAATCCAACTACAACAAGATTAGCTCATCACAAGTTCCATCAACATAATACAACTAGAGAGTATGTATTACCGTATGAAGACAAGAGAAGAGTGGTTGCAAAAGATACACTCCAATGATCCCAAGTAGCATACAAAGGATGAAGTTGAGGTGTGAGCAAAACCTTGAATGAAGACTAGAAAACTATACTAAAAATAAAAGCTTAAGAGTGGAATAACAATGGAGGAAAGCTACAATGTCAAGATAGTTCCTCCATGTTAAAACTCTCTCTACGTATGTTACTTACTTATGTTACTACCTAAAGAAGCATTCTATTCTAATTTTAATCTAACCAAGTCTTAATAAAATATAATAATAATTCATGATCATAAAACTTAGATATTATTCATAAAGCTACTTTACAAAAAGGTGTGATGATTAAAATCACCAACTATCACATGGGACACATGTGGGAGGCGCCAAGTGTCATTGAAGCATCCACTTGGGTGCTGAAATGTCATGCTAAGGATAAGAGATAAGAGTGATGACTCATCATTTCAGCAAGTGGCTTTATAAATATCCAAATGTCCCACCGTCATATAGGCGCTGTAGCGTCTACTGCTGGCTTACCGCTGCAGCACTCAAGCAAAACATCAATATATTCACAAAGGCACTAAATGTGCCAAATGATAACAAACAAACTCCTAACCCTTCTTTCCTCTAAATAACTAATATTTACCTAATATAGCACAAATATTACTTGAGAACTTGTGTTGATTTAAGTATTAAGAGCACAAATAACCTATATAAAATAGAGTTATCACACCCTCAAACTTAAACCATTGCTTGTCCTCAAGTAATGACGCTTGACAAAGAACAAACAACATAACAACAAAGAAACAATTACATAAATTAACTGTACAAACAAGACAACAACAATATCTTTCTAAAAATAAAAAATTTTATTACTTCAGAACTCGCATTTATTTAAGTCTAGAAAGCATAAATAACTCTTGTAGATAAGAGTTATCACACCCCCAAACTTAAACCATTGCTTGTCCTCAAGTAATGATACTTTATAAGGACAAACAAACTAACTTAAAATAAAATAACAACATAGAAAGACAATGTCAGTTGCATCCCTCAATCAAACAATTTTTCAAAAATGTTCTTAGTGGGCTAAAATTTTCAGATTCACACATACACACACACACAACATCATTGTTTTTCACAACATCTAGAATTATTACTGCTCAATTGTGAGTGTGTGACTACTAGGCTTAGTTTAGTTCCTAGCTAGTTTCAACATTTCTCCTAGCCTTGGAAAGAGTGGCCTTCTTTTGGTTTAGCCAAAGAATTTTTCAAAAAGGAGAGTAGACTAACAACTTCACAAAAGACTTGAGGGGCTTCAAAGCACAGCAAAGGGCTTTGATTAGGCAATTTAGATCATTGGTCAGTGCAAAAGATTTTGATTTGGTGATTTCTCAGCCGCTGTAGCGTTTAGACGCTGCAGCGCTGGCAATTTGATGAACAAAACTAGTTGCTGCCTTTACTACTGAGCTCCTTATTTGCATTTCTTTTTCTTTTCATGCACTCTTGGAACAGCTCAGCAAATTATTTAAGACATTTTGCAATTTTTTTTTAAGACCATATTCACACTTGTGTTTCGTTTTGCAGTGACCAAACTATCATCTTTGTTCCTAGCCTTAACATAACCGATGCACCCCCAAACTTAGCTTCAAATGCTATTCTCAATTTTTAGTAAAAACTTGACTAAACCTTATCATTCGGAGCTAACTAGGTTCCTTGCTAAGCCTAGAGTTTTGTGTAGAAGCAGCAATAAGACTAGTCATTGTTCAAACAAGGCTACTCTACTCAAAACACAAAATCATCATTAAATTTAGCCCAAGAAGAAACATATCCTATTATTGAAAAACTAGGAATTGCAACTGATCATGCTTTTTATTCAACAAACATAACATTAAACACATAACATTAACATTTCATATATAACATTAAACACATTTAAGGTCCTCCCCCCAACTTAAGACCTAGCAGTGTTTCCACTACTCATGAAATTCTAATGGGAGAGGGCTATGACTAAAACTTAACAGAATTAAAAACTACATAAATAAAACTCTAAACATATTGTTAGATGCAAGAACAGACACTATAGCACCTAACAGATTTATTGAAAACAAACAAACAACATTTTTTTTTTTTAAAAGAAGGGTTAGAGTACTTGTTTGCTAACCCAGATTTTAGCCTTTTGCTTGCTCTGGTGGGCACTTTGGTGGCTCTGCTACTGGAATTTTCTTTTCTGCCGCTACAGCGCTAGGCGTTGTAGCATTAGCCGCTACAGCGCTAACTGGCACTTCTTCTTGTGGAGGGTCATCTGCCAACTTGGTCCCAGGGTTTTTCCTTTGTTGGCTTCTTTCTCACTTCATAAAATTCACACCTGCACAAAAGAAAAATTAAAAACACAAAATTGTTAGTTTAAGAACCTTGGGTTGCCTCCCAGGAGCGCTTTGTTTAAGAGTCCTCAGCCAGACTAAGTCTTGTGGTAGGTATCTTTGGCTAACGGCGGCTCTCGTGTAGGAGAGGGGACCCAATCATTTGTTACAACACAATTAGGTTCCTCCAAAACAGATTTAGGCACCCTTGGCCTCTTTTTGGCCACCATTTTTGTTCTTACAACTTTCTTTGGTGCTACAGCAGATGCTGCAGCACTGCCTTCTGATACTGATGCTGTAGCGCCACTTCTGACAGCATTCATTCTCTGCACTTCAGTTTCCAATACCATTGGTGGTTGCTTTGTGGCAGACTGAGCTTTTGGTGGATTTTGTTCTATGAGACTGAGATGATTTTTGTTTTGGTGAGGGAAGTTTCTTAGGAGATGGGGACTTGTGTGGAGTGGGTTGTTTTGGAAAGGGGGAAGGTATTTGAATAAGGTTTGATGGTTTGGCTTGAGGTAAGGATAGATTAATGGCTGGAACTGTGAGAATTTGGAGGTGTTACTAGGTGGAGGGGATGGTTCTTTGGTTGGTGATGGTTTAGGTGAAGGTGTGGTGGAAAGGTTTTGGGTGGGTGGTGAGGGATACTTCCTTACCTCCCTCTTCTTTCTTATTATGCTATCCTTTATCTTTCTCATCATCTTCTTTTTAACTTTTTTAACCACATTCTCAACACCTCAGCTGCAAGTGCTGCAGCGCATGGTGCTACAACATCAAAATTCCGCATACTTGACAGCACATACATACCACAAGTCTTCTTATTCATACCTGCAATAGTAAAAACAAAAACACATAGAAAACATAATTAGTCCTAAAAATCTGGGTTGCCTCCCAGTAGCGCTTAGTTTAAGAGTCCTTAGCTAGACTTTGAAATTCAAAACCCTTGTTAGGGTGGATAATAGGACAAGAAGAAAATATCATCCTTCCGCTTTCTCTTTTTGGTCAGAAATCCCATGTATTTGGTATAGGGCAGCAAGTGTTCCCATGCCCCAACCAATAAACATTTGGGATAGGAATTCCCTTTTCTTTGAAAAAATTGAAGCTCATCTTGCGGAGGGATATTTTCTTTAGGTACCAAGGGTTGAGTCTCACTTGTCACATGACTTTTTTCATTCCTCAACCTTGGTTTCTCTTCCTTGTCACTATTTTTGAATTTTTCTTTTTCTACAACTACAAAACAAAATTGTTTTTCTTCCACAATTTCTACATGACCATATTCAAGCTCATACTCTACATTCTTTTTTTCTTCCTCTTGCTCAACCAATTCAGTAGATTCAATGGATTGAGCAAAAATTTCTTTAAAATCAGAGTTGCCTAAATGATAACAATCATCTTCAAACTCTACACTTTTTTCTTTCTTTTGCTCAACCACCTCTTCCACACAACTTTCTTCTTTTAGATGCTCCATTATTGTCTTAAAGTGAGCATCTATATTCCTACACGAAGCTTCAAAGTTGCCACTATCCACTTTGATATCTTGAAGGAATTGAGCCATGTGTTCTTTTAAATCAGAGTTTCCCTCATGTATTCCTTCGGTTTGAGCTTGAGAATATGAATCTTGCTCACACAAACCATTTTCCATGCCATAATCCATATTTTGGGCTGTCATGGGCATGAAATTTGTCTCATAACAGCCCCTTTCATATTCACTCCCATGGAAATCATAGTTGACAAATTGTTGTTGAGCATTCCTTGCTTGTATGGAGTGAAAATTCCAATGGTCCATGGCATAAAGTGGAATTTTTTTCTTCTTTCAACTAAACACAAATAAAAACAAAGAGAAACACACTACAAACACAAAACACAATACAAAATAAAAATATTGCTGGAAAAACAGAACATGCTAAATAAATAAAAAAAAACTAACTAAACTTACTAACTAAACAATAGAAATTAACTTTCACAATCCCCGGCAACGGCGCCAAAAACTTGTTGTGCGAAAAGGTGATGTGCAAGTATACACAATCGCAACAAGTAATATAATGATAAGTAAAGATCGTTCCCACGGAGATTGTTGAGTTTACTTCTATATTTAAATTAGTAATTTAGCTAGTGAGCAAAACAAGTAACAAATACAAGTTGTCAACAAGTATTGTCATTGTGATTAACATAAATGCAAATGAATAAATAAAGATGTGAAAACAGTAGTGAATTGACAGTATTTAAGAGTGAGTTGGATAGCTCAGTAGTTATGTAAATTCCCAAGAGTAGTGTTCTATAATATTAGATGCTGTAGCGTTAAGCGCTGTAGCGCTTCAGAATCCGTAGACGCTGTAGCGCCTTGGTGGCGTGCCTTTCAGTCACTATCGTCAGGGTTATGTTACAAGACTCCTATGTCTAGGCTCTAAATAAGTTTTACCCCTGTATATTAAGCTCATACAACATTTGCCTTATGAACTATTACTCTCCTATGTCTAGAGTTAAGTAGTGCTTCCTTTAAATGTCTTTAAAGGGTTTTCATTCATATCATTCGTTGAGTTCTCTTTGTGAACCATGTCTGTACCCACAAAGTTACCTTGTTTTAGTTGGCCATTCCCAAAACAAAGTTGAAAGCATTATGACACAAGGAATAAAACGCAAACATCATAATATTACATAAAAGCTACTCAAAGTTCATTACACACTAAGAACAATCCAACTACAACAAGATTAGCTCATCACAAGTTCCATCAACATAATACAACTAGAGAGTATGTATTACCGTATGAAGACAAGAGAAGAGTGGTTGCAAAAGATACACTCCAATGATCCCAAGTAGCATACAAAGGATGAAGTTGAGGTGTGAGCAAAACCTTGAATGAAGACTAGAAAACTATACTAAAAATAAAAGCTTAAGAGTGGAATAACAATGGAGGAAAGCTACAATGTCAAGATAGTTCCTCCATGTTAAAACTCTCTCTACGTATGTTACTTACTTATGTTACTACCTAAAGAAGCATTTTATTCTAATTTTAATCTAACCAAGTCTTAATAAAATATAATAATAATTCATGATCATAAAACTTAGATATTATTCATAAAGCTACTTTACAAAAAGGTGTGATGATTAAAATCACCAACTATCACATGGGACACATGTGGGAGGCGCCAAGTGTCATTGAAGCATCCACTTGGGTGCTGAAATGTCATGCTAAGGATAAGAGATAAGAGTGATGACTCATCATTTCAGCAAGTGGCTTTATAAATATCCAAATGTCCCACCGTCATATAGGCGCTGTAGCGTCTACTGCTGGCTTACCGCTGCAGCACTCAAGCAAAACATCAATATATTCACAAAGGCACTAAATGTGCCAAATGATAACAAACAAACTCCTAACCCTTCTTTCCTCTAAATAACTAATATTTACCTAATATAGCACAAATATTACTTGAGAACTTGTGTTGATTTAAGTATTAAGAGCACAAATAACCTATATAAAATAGAGTTATCATTGTGTTGCGGTCTTGCAGGTACCCGGCGCATAGGGCGCCAAGGGCGCCTAATCCTGGCTGCCCGTTGTTGCTGTTTCTGGGCGCCATGGGCGCCGGTTGGTGCTTTCCTGGCGCAAGGGCGCCAAGTCTTGGCTGCCCGATTTTGAGGTTGCTACGTTTTCCTGGCGCAAGGGCGAAGTATTGGCTGCCCGATTGCGATGTTGCTGTGTCTCCTGGTGCATGGGCGCCAAGTGCGCCATGGTTTGGCTGCCCGGTTGCTGTTGTTGCGTGCAGTGTCTGGCGCAGGGGCGCCATGGGCGCCTAATTAAGGCTGCCTCGTGCTATGTCTGGCGCAGGGGCGCCATGGGCGCCTAAATCAGACTGCCTCGTGCTGTGTCTGGCGCAGGGGCGCCATGGGCGCCTAAATCAGGCTGCCTTGTGCTGTGTTGCATTGCTGGGCGCCATGGGCGCCAAGGGCGCTAGTTTGGCTGCCCGTTGTGCTGCTCAGCGCCATGGGCGCCAGTTTGACTGCCAATTGTGTCGCTTGGCGCAGTGGGCGCTAAGGGTGCCAAGTGTGGCTGCCCAAATGTGAATTTCACGATTGTTATTTAAAATGATGTTGAATATGTGATTAGGCCCAAAGTTGCCAAAATGTTGAAAGTTGCTAAAATATTGCGATGTTGCCAAAATGTTAAACGTTGCTAAAATATTGCGATGTTGCCAAAATGTTGAAAATTGCTAAGTTGTAAATTGTTGACGACGAAGGTTGTACGAAGACGAATTTGCCTCTATTCATTGGCAGGTGATGTGTGGTAGGCCTACGGCCAATGTTGCTTTCCGATGTTGTTGCGTTGCTATGTAACCGTTGTTATTTGTTTGTGCATTTACGTAGCGTCGCATGCATAGCATATTTTTACGATGGAGCTATGCTCAAACCACGACGACGATGTTGCGATGTTGATGCCCCTATTTACTGGCTTGAATTATGGTACCACATGCATTATAGGGCGGTGTCCCTGAGTTGAGTCACATTTCGCATTATGTGCATACTTATGTGATTGAGATGATTTTGACTGCTGTTAGGTGATGAATTGACCTGAATTATATATTGCTTTTCATGTATCCGATTATATAGTGCGATATCTCACCCCTTCTGTTTGAATGTTACCCCAATGTTGGTAACGTGCAGGTAATCCCGAATGAAGGCAGTTCACCTTCGTTTGATCGAGTCGGTGTCGTCGCTCTGATATGTAACACTCGGGGGAATGAACACGCGTTTTAATACTGTTTGCCTTGTTATTTCGTTGTTGGAGCTTTAAGCTGTTATGTTGCTATTTTGATGTTTTCTGAGCTGTCTTGAGTTGTTAAGACGCAACGATTATTTAATTTGACTTGTTGTGAATCCGCTGCGTAGTTTTTAAAGATGAATTATTTCCGAGGATTAAAATGGTTGTTTTATCGGTTCATCCAAACGTGTTATATAACTGTTTTCAAAGGCGAATTAACTCGTTGTCGTTTTCACGAAGTAAATGTGGCACTCCATTGTTTGTTGAAAAAGATTTTTATGAACTCTGATATTTTTGCATTATTTTGCCGGGTAGAAATGGGGTGTTACATTAGTGGTATCAGAGCAGTTTCGGTCTGTCCGGCCAAGTTGTCAAGTTATTGTGTCATTGACGATCAAGTATTGTCAATTAGTTCTAACTGTTGTTTATGTTGTAGTGATTAGTTGAGATGGCTGGAAGGAACGATGCTGCTATTGCTGCTGCATTGGCTGCTATGGCTCAGGCCGTGGAGGGTCAGCAGAATGCTGGTGAGAATACTGGGTCTCGTAGTTTGGCGACCTTTCAAAGAGAGAATCCGCCTACTTTCAAAGGCAAGTATAATCCTGATGGAGCGTTGGCTTGGCTGAAGGAGATGGAGAGGATCTTCCGTGTGATGGACTGCACTCCAGCGCAGAAGGTTCGTTATGGTACTCATATGTTGGCAGAAGAGGCTGATGACTGGTGGCTAGAGACTAGTCAAAGGTTGGTAGCTACAGGTGAAGAGGTCACTTGGGTTGTGTTCCGTAGGGAGTTTATGAGGAAGTATTATCCGGAGGATGTTTGGGGTAAGAAGGAAATTGAGTTCCTTGAGCTGAAGCAAGGAAACCTGTCGGTTACTGAGTATGCTGCTAAGTTTGTGGAGCTGGCTAAGTTCTATCCGCATTATAGTGAAGCAACTGCTGAGTTCTCGAAGTGCATCAAGTTTGAGAATGGGTTGCGACCAGAGATCAAGAAGGCAATTGGGTATCAAAAGATCCGTGTCTTTTCCGATTTGATTGATAGCTGCAGGATCTATGAAGAAGATCACAATGCTCATTATAAGATCATTAATGAGAAGAGGAGCAAGAATCCGAGTCGTGGTAAGCCGTATGATGCTCTTGCAGGAAGAGGTAAACCGAAAGCCGCTGATGGTAAGAGAACTAGTGGGGGAGATGCTCTGGCTGGTATTGTGTGCTTCAGATGTGGCAAAGCTGGGCATAAGAGTAATGCGTGCAAAGCTGAGCCGATGAGGTGTTTCCGTTGTGGTGAGATCGGGCATGAGGCGTCCGGGTGTGAGCATAAGGAGGTGGTTTGTTTCAACTGTGGCGAAGGAGGACACATCAGTAGTCAGTGTCAGAAACCAAAGAAGGAGCGGGCTAGTGGAAAAGTGTTCGCATTGGCAGGGACAGAGACTTCCGAAGAAGATGGACTTATTAGAGGTACATGCTTCATTAATAATATTCCTCTATCTTCTATAGTTGATACCGGTGCTACTCATTGTTTTATTGCTGCTGACTGTGTTGAAAGATTGGGTCTTGCGTTGTCTTCTATGAATGGAGAGATGGTCGTCGACACTCCAGCTAAGGGGTCGGTGACTACTTCTCTAGTGTGCTCTCAATGTCCTTTGTCGATTTTCGACAGAGACTTTGTTGTTGATCTGATTTGTTTGCCGTTAAGTGGATTGGATGTGATCTTAGGTATGAACTGGTTAGAGCATAACCATGTGCATATTAACTGCTGTAGTAAGTCTGTAAGTTTTTCTACCCCTGAAGAGGAGGAAGCTGGTTTGTTGTCTGTCGGTCAGTTGCGGAAGTTGATGCGGGAGGAAGTCTAGTTATTCTCGCTGATGGCATCAATGTCTGTCGAGAACCGAGCCGTAATTGAAGGGCTGCGGGTAGTATGTGAATTTCCCGAAGTTTTCCCTGATGAGATTCTAGGTGTGCCGCCAGAGAGAGAAGTGGAATTCTCTATTGATCTTATACCTGGTACCAGACCTGTTTCTATGGCACCGTACAGGATGTCTGCATCTGAATTGTCCGAATTGAAGAAGCAGCTTGAGGATTTGCTCGAAAAGAAGTTTGTGAGACCAAGTGTGTCGCCGTGGGGAGCTCCTGTGTTGCTAGTAAAGAAGAAAGATGCAAGTATGAGGCTCTGTGTTGATTATAGACAGTTGAATAAGGTAACGGTTAAGAACAAGTATCCACTCCCAAGGATAGATGATTTGATGGATCAGCTGGAGGGGGCTCAAGTGTTTAGTAAGATTGATTTGCGGTCGGGCTATCATCAGATTAAAGTGAAAGACGAGGATATTCAGAAGACGGCTTTTAGAACGCGTTATGGGCATTATGAGTATTCGGTAATGCCTTTTGGTGTTACCAACGCGCCGGGGGTATTTATGGAATACATGAACCGTATCTTCCATACTTACTTGGATCAGTGTGTGGTGGTATTCATCGATGATATTCTGGTCTACTCTAAGTCGGAAGAAGAGCATGCAGAGCATTTGAGATTAGTGTTGGAGGTCCTGAAAGAGAAGAAGTTGTATGCAAAGTTGTCTAAATGTGAATTCTGGTTGAAGGAGGTAAGTTTCCTTGGTCACGTCATTTCAGGTAGTGGCATTGCGGTAGATCCGTCTAAAGTAGATGCTGTGTTGCAGTGCCCCGAAGTCGGCTACCGAGATTAGGAGCTTTTTGGGGTTAGCTGGTTATTATAGAAGGTTCATTGAAGGATTTTCTAAGTTAGCACGCCCGCTAACTCAGCTGACGAGCAAAGGTAAAGCCTTTGTGTGGGACACTCGTTGTGAAGAGAGTTTCGCCGAATTGAAGAAGAGATTGACGACGTCTCCTATCTTGACGTTGCCCAATCCGGGAGAATCTTTTGTGGCGTATTGTGATGCTTCCAAGATGGGTTTAGGAGGTGTGCTTATGCGAATGGGAAGGTAGTTGCTTATGCGTCGAGGCAGTTGAGGACTCATGAAAAGAATTATCCTACGCATGACTTAGAGCTTGCTGCAGTTGTGTTTGTGCTGAAAATTTGGAGGCATTATCTTTATGGTTCTAGATTTGAAGTATTTAGTGACAATAAGAGTTTGAAGTATTTATTTGATCAGAAGGAATTGAATATGAGGCAACGACGGTGGTTGGAGTTATTGAAGGATTATGATTTCGGGTTAAATTATCATCCAGGAAGAGCTAATGTCGTGGCTGATGCGTTAAGTCGAAAGACCTTACACATGTCGGCAATGATGGTTAAGGAGTTGGAATTAATTGAGCAGTTCAGAGATATGAGTTTGGTCTGTGAAGTGACACCGCAGAGTGTTAGGTTGGGAATGTTGAAGATTAATAACGACTTTTTGGACAGTATCAGAGAAGCTCAGAAGTTGGATGTTAAGCTGGTGGAATCGATGGTTGGAATCGATCAGTCTGAGAATAATGTTTTCAAGCTGGATGCACAAGGTGTGTTGAGGTTCCGTAATAGAATTTGTATTCCTGATGACGCGGAGATGAAGAAAGCAATTTTTGAAGAGAGTCATAGGAGTAAGTTGAGTATTCATCCGGGAGCTACTAAGATGTATCAGGACTTGAAGAAGTTGTTTTGGTGGCAAGGGATGAAGCGTGATGTAGCGCAGTTTGTGTATGCATGTTTAACTTGTCAGAAGTCGAAAGTTGAACATCGGAAGCCTGCAGGGTTGATGCAACCGTTAGAGGTTCCAGAATGGAAATGGGATAGTATTTCAATGGACTTTGTGACGGGATTGTCAAATACCGCGAGAGGTCATGATGCTATTTGGGTGATTGTTGATAGGCTAACGAAGTCGGCTCATTTTGTTCCTATTAACATCACGTATCCAGTGCCGAAGTTGGCAGAGATTTATATCCGAGAGATTGTGAAGCTGCATGGTGTTCCGCTATGTGTCGTTTCGGATAGGGATCCGAGGTTCACGTCTGATTTTTGGAAGAGTTTGCAAGCGGAGTTGGGTTCTAAGTTGAGGTTGAGTTCGGCGTATCACCCTCAGACGGATGGTCAGTCAGAGAGGACTATTCAGTCGTTGGAGGATTTGTTGAAAGCTTGTGTTCTGGAGCAAGGAGGTTCGTGGGATGCGTACCTTTCGTTGATAGAGTTCACTTATAATAACAGTTACCATTCTAGTATTGTGATGGCACCTTTTGAAGCGTTGTATGGTCGTAGATGTAGGACTCCTCTATGTTGGTATCAATCTGGGGAAAGTGTAGTACTTGGACCGGAAATTGTTCGAGAGACTACTGAGAAGGTGAGATTGATTTGGGAGAAGATGAAAGCCTCGCAAAGTAGACAGAAGAGTTACCATGATAAGCGAAGGAAGGATTTAGAATTTCAAGCAGGTGAGCATGCACTAGTGAAAAAACAGGAAAAGAATGGGAATTTTTAAGTCGGATGCCAAAATATCCGACTTAAAAGACGGACGCGGTGGCAATTTTGTAATAAACCTGGGAAAAAATTTATGGCGCTATCTTCAAAGTCGGATGAAAAATTACATCCGTCTTTATATGTGTAATTTTTTTTGATTAAAAAAATACTGAAACTCTAGGTTACCAAAAAGAAAAAAAGAGCGAATCGCTTCCATCTTCCTTCTCCTTGCTCTCTCGTCTCCATCTCTCTCGTCTCCTTGAAACCCTAAACCCCATTTCCATCTCTCTCGTCTCCATCTCTCTTCTCCTTGCTCTCTCGGCCAAGTTTCCATCTTCCTCCGCTGCTCTCTCCCCTCTGCCGTCGTCGCTTCCTCTCTCCTCTCCTCCGTCGTCGCTTCCACCTATATAACCACCCCACCCCACCTTCCCTTCTTCCTCGCATCCTTCTTCTCCACAATCAAATCACGCGATCACGAACGTGTTTTTCCCCCTCTGCCACAACAATGTCGACGGAGAAGGAGAGAGAGACTCAGGTTTACTTGGCCAAGCTTGCTGAACAGGCTGAGAGATACCAAGGTTTCCATTTTATTTCCCTGTACCTTCAATTTTTAACATTCATCACATTAATTTATTGTGCCTTATTTCGATTTGTTCAAAAAACATAAAATCATAGAATCGGTTTAATGGTTTGATTGGTTTCCTTTTTATCTCACACCAGATCTATTCAAAAAATTCAAATCAATTTTATCACAATCTAAAACAAACTCATTCACTTATTACGCAATAATGTACAGAACTATGCATGGTTAGATTGATATGAATTGTTACATAGGATGCAATTCCTTGGTGTCAATATACAAATTGTAAATTTTTTTATGAATAATGTTATGTGTTGAATGATATTCCACTGAACCTTGATTTATATCAAGCAGAAATGGTTGAGTGCATGAAGAGAGTAGCAAAACTTGATGTTGAGTTAACTGTGGAAGAGAGGAACCTTCTCTCAGTAGGATATAAAAATGTAATTGGTGCAAGGAGAGCCTCTTGGCGTATTATGTCTTCAATTGAACAGAAGGAAGAGTCTAAGGGAAATGAGAACAATGTGAAACTGATTAAAAGTTATTGCCAAAAGGTTGAGGAGGAACTATCCAAAATTTGCAGCGACATTCTCACAATTATTGATCAGCATCTCATTCCTTCTTCCACCACAGGAGAAGCTACTGTTTTCTACTATAAGATGAAAGGTGATTACTATCGATATCTTGCTGAGTTTAAGACCGATCAAGATAGGAAAGAAGCAGCTGAGCAATCACTAAAGGCATATGAGGTTTGGTGCCTTATTTCACCACTGAATTATTTCATACGAATTTTGGTTATGTTTATTCTTTATGTGTATATATGGTGCTGTGGTTTTGATGTGCAACATATTTCAATTACTAGGCTGCTTCAGCGACTGCAAACACAGACCTTCCATCAACACATCCAATCCGTCTTGGCCTTGCACTCAACTTCTCGGTCTTCTATTATGAGATAATGAACTCTCCTGAAAGGCAAGTTACTTATACTCTTTATTGGGCCCAAATGGGCTTGGGGGAGCGTTTGGCTTGGTGTGTGTTTGGGATTTTGGAAAAGAGGTTAGGGGAGAACTTAGGACTAAATACTAATAGTAATAGTTCACTTGTCATGTGGAAAATGGTTTGGGAGATAGCTTTTTTCACGTCACTAATTAATTACTACTTTTAATCCTAATAACTCCTTCCCTCCAAACTCCCAAAGCACCCATTTAAAGGATGATGATGATGAGAGTAACTATTGACATCATTTTTTTTGTAAACACTGTTTTCATCTTGACATCTGGTTTTGTATCCGGTGTGACTTTGGGATCTTGACATCAGGTTTTGTATCCCCACTTCCTTCAATATAAACTTAGATATTGAAATTTAAAACCAATTATATATATGGAGAAGAACGGTCTTAACTTACAACTATCATTTGCATTGCCACTACAGCTATTAGGTTCAGTGCTTGTGGACTTGGCTCTTGTGCAATAGATTAATACAGTTGTTGCAGCATCTAAACCTGAAGGTTTGACATTAAGCAGAACCATGGTTACTGAGGGAGGTTCTTGTGCAACAGTTCATGCAATTGCTAGAAATAGTCTAAAGAGAAGAACAAGTTTTTTATGCTTAAGCTACCCTCTATGCTTAAGCTACCCTCTATGCTTTGTGCTTCATGCAATTGCTAGAAATAGTCCCAATTTATAAAGACATCAAAATTGAAGATGGGCTTTATGCTTAAGCTACCCTCTATGACTCTTATCACACTTGGATTTGTTATTTTTTTTTGATTTCTACATCTGTATAATTTTCGTTTTATTCAGTTAACTCTAACCATATCATAACAGCAAAAATGCTATTTTGACATTTCAGTCAGTTGCTGAAGTGGCAGAAGACATATGGGATCATTATGGGTTTGACTTTGGAACAGACTTTACTGGAATTTTTAAAGCACTTTCTCATGTTAACTACAATATTCGCGTGGCAGCTGCTGAAGCTTTAGCTGCCGCCTTGGATGAAAATCCAGATTCTATACAAGTATGCTTGCTTTGTAATTTTGAATTTGTTGTTGGGGATTCTATCTCATAATTACTAATGATTTTCAGGAGTCCCTTTCCACTTTATTTTCACTGTATATTCGTGATATGGGAATCGGAGATGACAATGTTGATGCTGGTTGGCTGGGTAGGCAAGGAGTGGCATTAGCATTACATTCTGCTGCTGATGTGTTGAGAACAAAAGATCTACCCGTTGTAATGACATTTCTAATATCGAGAGCACTGGTAATTTTACTGGCATATTTGAAAATTTTCACTAGATTTTTAATACTGAAACTTTTTTTTCATACTGAATTGCTCACATTTGGAGTCTGTTGAAGTTATAATGCATATCTTTTAAGTATAGGGTAAAAAAGAATACTAGGTATAGTCCTTATCCCATGCACTATTTACCCAGTAGTGCATGGATGGACCAAAGGGTAAAAATAGGAAATCGATTCCTCATTTCCCCATTCCTTTTTCCCTTCATCCCCTTTCCATGGTTGCCAACTGTGCATGGAAGATTGTAGGAGCATGCGATCTCACGCGATACAGAAGCAACAACGTGCTACCCCGCAAACGAAATCGCTTGATATAGCGGAGTGGCCGGCGCGGCGTGACTTTGCGTAGAATTGCAGGAGCGGCATTCTATCTCGCGCGCCGTTTTGACCCAGATGATACCTATTCTTGTGGCTATTATGTGATGATAAATATGATGACTATTGTCTCTGCAACTATCACTAACAATTGGAAAAAAGGTAATTGAATTTTTCAACTTTTAAGATTATTACTAGATAATTATTATTGAGTAGATATTAGATTAACTCATGGTTATTATTTATCTTTTATTGTTTTAGGTATTCAATTCAACTGATCCATTCACATCTGAAGAATTGAAGGACATTAGACAAGTTTGGGCTGAATTCTTTCTAAGGTTGTATGCGGAGGAGCGTAAGCCAGTTGGAAAGGAAGAAAGAAGAAATCAACTTTAGTGAAAGTGTACTGCATTATCATACATTTTGAAATATTATTAGAATATAAAGAATTCGTGTACTTGTTTTTTTTGAATTGATGGAAGTGTAGTATTTACGTATATTTTGGTATGAAATTTAAGAGTTTAACTATATATTTAAGTAAAGTAGTTTAATTACCTGTGTGTGTGTCCCTCTTGCCTAGCTGAAATTGTAGTACTTTAGTTGCCTTTAAAGTATGTGCAGGTGCAGGAAATGGTTATATGAAGGGTGAAGCAAAAAAATAATTAAAACCGAAAAAAAAAACTTTTAAAGTCGGATATATACGCATTATATCCGACTTAAAAACAGGATTTTAAAGTCGGATATGTTTCTTAATCCGACTTTAAAGGGGTTTCAGAGAGGCCATTAGCACATTATAATAAATCTTATAAAGTCAGATAAAAGCAACTATCTGACTTAAAAACTGGCTTTTAAAGTCGGATTCCCATTCGACTTTAAAATTTCAGACTTTCAAAGTCGACTCGATTAAAGTCGGATTAGGATCCGACTTTAAAAGCCCAAAATATCCGACTTTAAAGCCCTTTTTTCCACTAGTGATGTGTTTTTGAGAGTCACTCCGGTGACCGGTGTGGGACGCGCTTTGAAGTCTAAGAAGCTCACGCCTCGTTTTATCGGTCCGTATCAGATTTCGGAAAGAGTTGGAAATGTTGCTTATAGGGTGGCCTTGCCGCCTAATCTTTCGAACTTGCACGATGTGTTTCATGTGTCGCAACTTCGGAAGTATGTTTCAGATCCATCTCATGTAATTCATATGGATGATGTGCAAGTACGGGATAATCTCACTGTGGAGACGATGCCTGTGTGTATTGAAGATTAGGAAGTGAAGACTCTTAGAGGCAAGGAGATCGCTTTGGTGAAAGTAGTCTGGCTGGGAGCTGCCGGAGAAAGCATGACGTGGGAGCTGGAAAGCAGGATGCAGGAGTCGTATCCAGAGTTGTTCGAATCAGGTAAATTTTTGAGGACGAAAATATTCTAAGTGTGGGAGAGTTGTAACGCCCTAAAATTTAATTAATTATTTAATTGAATTGTTTGGGAATTTAATTGGTAGAAAAATAATAAAATAGTAATAATGCTAGTATATGTGGACCTATTGTTGGGGTTGGGATTATTAAAATGAGAAGTATTAGTGAGGCCCATGATTAAGTCGAATAAGCTAAAGAAAAGCCCATAGGACTAAATGAGCATATAAGGGATCAGGTTAGGGTTTTGCTCATTTAGAAGGATAAAAAAAATAGAATTGGAGAGAAGAGAATAGAGAAGAGGCGCGGCGAAGAGGAGAGAGAGCTAGGGCAAGGCTTCGAGTTCTCCAAAGGCTAAGGTAAGGGTGGGGTTCTATCTCTATAATTGGGTGTATGAAGGGCTCTATGTAGAAAGGTTAATGGAACCCTAGGTGTGATTAAGTTAGAAGACCCTAGTTGTAGGTATGGAATTATTATATGATGATTGAACATGATTGATGATGATTGAACATGATTGATGATGATTGAACGTGCCTGATGATGTTTTGGAATCGAAATTCTGGTCATGGGCGCCATGGGCGCCGTTTTTGATGTTGTTGTCTGGGCGCCATGGGCACCGTCCCTGTCTCTGTCACTGGGCGCCCTCCTGGGCGCTGTTCTGTGCGTATGTTGTGGTCTGGGCGCCATGGGCGCCGTTCTAGAAAAATATGCTGGGCGCCAAGGGCGCCACCCTGTTGTGTTGTGTTGCGGTCTTGCAGGTACCTGGCGCATAGAGCGCCAAGGGCGCCTAATCATGGCTTCCCGTTGTTGCTGTTCCTGGGCGCCATGGGCGCCGGTTGGTGTTTTCCTGGCGCAAGGGCGCCAAGTCTTCGTTGCCCGATTTTGAGGTTGCTGCATTTTCCTGGCGCAAGGGCGCCAAGGGCGCCAAGGTTTGGCTGCCCGGTTGCTGTTGTTGCATGCAGTGTCTGGCGCAGGGGCGCCATGGGCGCCTAAATCAGGCTGCCTCGTGCTGTGTCTGGCGCAGGGGCGCCATGGGCGCCTAAATCAGGCTGCCTCGTGCTGTATCTGGCGCAGGGGCGCCATGGGCGCCTAAATCAGGCTGCCTTGTGCTGTGTTGCGTTGCTGGGCGCCATGGGCGCCAAGGGCGCCAGTTTGGTTGCCTGTTGTGCTGCTGGGCGCCATGGGCGCCAATTTGGCTGCCAATTGTGTCGCTTGGCGCAGTGGGCGCTAAGGGCGCCAAGTGTGGCTGCCCATATGTGAATTTCACGATTGTTATTTAAAATGATGTTGAATATGTGATTAGGCCCAAAGTTGCCAAAATGTTGAAAGTTGCTAAAATATTGCGATGTTGCCAAAATGTTGAAAGTTGCTAAAATATTGCGATGTTGCCAAAATGTTGAAAATTGCTAAGTTGTAAATTGTTGACGACGAAGGTTGTACGAAGACGAATTTGCCTCTATTCATTGGCAGGTGATGTGTGGTAGGCCTACGGCCAATGTTGCTTTCTGATGTTGTTGCGTTGCTATGTAAC
Source organism: Astragalus membranaceus (assembly GCA_039519185.1). Taxonomy (NCBI): domain Eukaryota; kingdom Viridiplantae; phylum Streptophyta; class Magnoliopsida; order Fabales; family Fabaceae; genus Astragalus; species Astragalus membranaceus. Next base: position 52,779,357 of record CM076850.1, read on the forward strand.
CGTTGTTATTTGTTTGTGCATTTACGTAGCGTCGCATGCATAGCATATTTTTACGATGGAGCTATGCTCAAACCACGACGACGATGTTGCGATGTTGATGCCCCTATTTACGGGCTTGAATAATGTTACCACATGCATTATAGGGCGGTGGCCCCGAGTTGAGTCACATTTCGCATTATGTGCATACTTATGTGATTGAGATGATTTTGACTACTGTTAGGTGATGAATTGACCTGAATTATATATTGTTTTTCATGTATCCGATTATATAGTGCGATATCTCACCCCTTCTGTTTGAATGTTACCCCAATGTTGGTAACGTGCAGGTAATCCCGAATGAAGGCAGTTCACCTTCGTTTGATCGAGTCGGTGTCGTCGCTCTGATATGTAACACTCGGGGGGAATGAACACGCGATTTAATACTGTTTGCCTTGTTATTTCGTTGTTGGAGCTTTAAGCTGTTATGTTGCTATTTTGATGTTTTCTGAGCTATCTTGAGTTGTTAAGACGCAACGATTATTTAATTTGACTTGTTGTGAATCCGCTGCGTGGTTTTTAAAGATGAATTATTTCCGAGGATTAAAATGGTTGTTTAATCGGTTCATCCAAACGTGTTATATAACTGTTTTCAAAGGCGAATTAACTCGTTGTCGTTTTCACGAAGTAAATGTGGCACTCCATTGTTTGTTGAAAAAGATTTTTATGAACTCTGATATTTTTGCATTATTTTGCCGGGTAAATATGGGGTGATACAATAAAGGGGATCCCTTGTCGAAGACCCCTATGAGCACATAATTTCGCATTACGACTACAGTTAACCAAAGGCAACATTGAACTGAGAAGATGCATGCTCTAATCCAACTTATCCATTTCGTGTTAAACCCCATACGCTCCAACAGAAATATCAGGTAATCCCAACACATTCAGTCATATATGTTCTCAAAATCTACCTTAAAAATGAAGCACTCTTGCTTGCTGCACTTACCTAAGTCCACGATCTCATTAGCCACCACAATCCTATAAAAAAATTTTTAGTATGTGTTTAGGTGATAGAGTTGGCTACACTCTACTAAACAAACAATTCCTACCAATTTAAAACAATAATTTTGAAAAACCATCACTCAATCAAATAAACAATTAATTAACTTAATTAAATAAACAAACAACAAACACGGAAGTGGAAAGACTGAGGGTGTTATACCAATGCTTCCCCGATCCTATCCTTACCCTACTATATGATAATAACCATTGAAATTGACTATTTTGACCTACTTTTAGTGTCACACAAATGTTTGCGAGGTTTACGGTTTATGTGTATCGTGGAATATATTTAACCCGAATGAGGACAATTAAAGAGGATAAGTAAATGCATAAACGTGGGGGATGACGATCCCAAGAGGTTAAAAGCACACTTGGTGGTGGGAAGTCATGAGCCCATAAGCCAAGGCCTAGCATTACTCGGTATAGCTATACGAGTTGGGTTCTCCGTTGGGATTAAGAAAGTTAATCTCTCGGGTTGTGCTAATAAGAGGTAAAGATGTAAAAAGAAGTAAAAAGGTAAAGAGGTAAAGAGGATAAGAGATTAACCGTAAACGAAAGTATTAAGAAAACACCGAGAGGAAATGTGAGGGGTCGTGAAGGAACTCATTGAGATTTGTAATCTCACTGTTTTATATGTGATGTTTTCAGATGGACAGGGCAAAGCGAAGTAAACCAAGGAGAAGTAGCTGCAGATGTAGTTGCTTAGTTATCGAGGGATCCTTTCGGATCAATTTTATTATGTTTGCTTAGCTTTACCGAAATGTATTTGGGTATTACCCTAAGATTGTAACCGTTGTTTTTTGTAATAAAAGCTATAATGTATTATAAACTTTACTTTAGGTTTTTTGGACATCTATGGTATCATGACTGAATTATCCTATTATCGGTTATGTTTATATAGTTTCGATATCGGTATCTTACCCTAAGGAACTCGAGGTGATGGTAATTCCCGTCAATTTAAGTCTTGTCCAAATTCTGAAGTAGGTTTATAACTCTTATTCTATAGAAATGGTTAACATTCTAGACTTTATGACGTCTAAAGGTTAGGATGTTACATATACACTAAGTATAATCATAGTTAAAATGAGTCAAGAAGAAATATATGACGTAGAGTATGTACAAATTAATGAAGAAGATGGAATTTATGAAGGGAGTATACTTATTGGCCCTACTTTATTTCAGAAAATACAAAAAGAGGATTTAAGTTTAACAAAAGATGCAAATACGAAAAAGGAAAGAATTGGAGGGATCGTGAAGAGATTTAATCAAAACGAGAATATTATATACTATGGAAAATTAGTTAGTGAATCACCTACTGATATAGAAGATGCTCAAGAAAATACTTGTATACAGTTAATAAATAAAAAGAAACTTATGGAACTAAAAAGGAATATAAAGAAGGAAGAACATAGAATTAAAATAGGATATATTCGCATAGGAGCAATACAAGTACTAATTAAAGCAACCTTTCAAGAAGGAATAAATTCACCAATGGAACTAGTTTTAAAGGATGATAGAATTACAGACCCAGTAGATAAAATACTTGGAATTGTAGAAAGAAATTTAGCATATCTTAAATTAAAGTTTGAAATACACCCAAATATTGGCATACTATTAGATACTAAAAGGCTAGACCGAACACTAACTGTTGAACATAAGTTCTTAAGAGGGAATTTAATGAGGCCAGAGGATAAGATCTTCTCAGTGACTTATTGTGTTAACTATGCATTAAAAAATTCTCACCATAGTATTTCATGTAGAGATGAAAATGAATAAGTAATATTAAATTATAGTTCCTCAGAAGTAGAATCAGAGTCAGATTATGATGAAATATTTATGGAAAAAGGAGAAAAAAGTAGTACAAAACCAAAAAGAAAATGGGATGAATATTGGAATAGAAAAGATCAATGGGAAAGTCATGAAAGAGAAACATTGAATTGTAAAGGTTTTGTTAGGATGAATGGAAAATGGGCTAAAGTTCAAGATGAATTTAAACCTTATTATGAAGATATTAGATCTGGGAGATTATAAATATTGATTGTGTGAGAAACAAAGAAGATGTGCTCATAAAATGGACTAATGAAATAAATATGTTAATAGCAACAGGCGATAGGTTTAGTTAAGTAAATCTGATGGATGTTAAAGAATTAATAACATACAGAACATCAGGAAATGTACTAAAATTCTTATCAAGTATTAGTGAAGATACATGGCAACGCTATGCTAAAGTTGCAGAAACTAATCAGAAAATTGCTAAATTAATAATGGATCTTATCTATCAAGAATTTATAGGATATAATGCCCTTGAAAATAAAACAGAAGTAAATAAATTTTTACATGAAAAAGCCAAAGCACATCTAATTAAATGGAATTCAATTATGCAATATGTGTGAAGTAGAAAGTTTTATTTGTGAATATCAAAAATATTATTATCAGTTAAACGAAGAAAACAAAGAAATATTTAAGGAAATATTCATAGACAAATTACCTTATCCACTTAATACAAAAAGAAGAACTATGTGGAAAGTACAACCGAAGGAAACTGCTAATACTATAAGAGGAATTCTACAAATCTTATCTAATGAATTAAGACAACACTTTTTGCAAAGAGAAACAATTAGACAACTAAATAGGGGAAGAACTGCAGTTTGTTATGATCTACCAGAATTAATTCAACCTGGAAGATATCAGATATGGTTGTAATAGACAAAGACCTAGGAAGTATTATAAAAGAGATAGAAAACCTCAATTAAGAAAAACCTACCCAAAGAAAAAGGCGTATGAAAATACTAGGAGAAAATATTTTAGGAAAAAGAGACAAACACGAAGAAAATATTTCCCAATAGCAAAAAAGAAATGTGTGTGTTGGATATGTGTTAATCCGAGTAGGTCCTTAGGAAAGAGTGGAGGGTCACAATGGACACTCTTAAGTACCAAATCTTTCCTAGCCAGAACTTTCCCCAAACAACACTGTTTTCAAAAATCAAGACGAAGAGATTACTGGGATGAGTTGCGGACTAGGTCGCTCTCTTTAAGACGTTTCGTGGCACTGCTCCAAGGTGCAAAAAAGGCTATCAACCACGATATCCCCAGGATAAAATAGCCCAGTCGAAACTCTTACGAAAGTTCACTACACCGTGAAAATTCGCTCTAAGATATACACCCTCATTAAGGTTATGAAAACCACTCTTTAGAAAATAAGCTTGGAAATGCGTCAAGCTTTCTAGAGAAGAAGAAAGAAGTTTAGGGAGAAGAGAGAAAACTTGAGGAATGATTTATCGTCAAGTTGGTGTGATTTTCAAGTGGAGGTGAGGGCTCCTTTTATAGGTGAGGTTTGGGAAATAGCCGGTGGAATGGAGTAAAGAGCCAACGGCTCTATCATAAATCCATCGTAAAAAAAACGTTACGGTCAACAATCAACGGAATAAAAAAAATTATTTTTTCCGAAAATAAAATACACCACTCAGCCCAAGCCCGACCGAGCCGAGCTGGGCGGACGGCGGAAGCGCACGCGTGTGTGGTTGCCACTTCGTGTGAATCCTCCCCCATCCACAAAATTGGGTACCCCTTGGGGCACAACCCAATGGATGAGATTCCCACTTATAAACACTCTCATAATGTCTATTCCATCCAATGTGAGACTTTTTCAATTCACTCAATTCATCAAAGTTCCAACAATCCCCCACTTGAATTTAAAAGAAGTTTTAGAAATAGCGTCAAACGCTTCCATACGATTGTGCATAAACAGAGGTGTCTTACAACTTGAATCTTTGCATAGCGGTTAAGATTTAGATTCAACAAGAGTGACTTGTAGTCTTGAAATCTATCTCTAACATCAAAACCACCCACAACCTTTTCCATGGGTGTATTCTTATAAGCCCGTGATTTTCTGGTCCTGCACGTCTAGCCCAGTTTAGTGAACACTCTAGGAATCCTGCCAACAATTCCATAGGAAGCGGCCCCACTTCCACATTCACAAATGTGAGTCTATCAAGAGTACTCCTGTAGCTAGGTACTCTACTCCACCTAGAGTATAGATCTCATTAAGAGTTTCTATTACCTCAACCTTACTTCGCTTCAGGAATCATGCTTCTTTACTTATAATAGCATGTTCATCTCGTATCACATCACAACTTGTTATTACCCATTGAACCTAATTCTTGGGATCTCCAGTCTTTTAGGTCGGGTGTTGCACCCCGAAAAATCCCCCTTTGGGTTTCTCAATGTACAACGTGGAAAAATTTTGGAGCCGCCACCAATATTTTAATTTTAAGACCAAAACATTGAAAAAAGGTCTTTGGACAAGGCGGATGGTCTTTGAAAACTAGAGATATAGATTCGGGGGTCGATTACGTGCGGGGAAGGTGTTAGCACCGCGCACGTCCTTTCTACCGAAAGGGAACCTCTAATTAAATGTGCGGTTTTAACATTTGATTTGAAAAATACCTAGATTTGCCTATTTATTCCTTGTTTGAAGATGAATGGGAAGACTTAATGAAAATTCATTTTTGGTGAGAAAGGGGGGAAAAGGGTTTTTTAGAAAAAAGTGCTTGACGGGACATGGCCCGCTCTTACGTATCTCCCGGTGCGATGGAGAATTCAAAGCTACGTAGTTCTTGGGTAGAAAATGTTTGTGTGTTGGTGTTTTTTAAAATAGGGGTCTTAGGATTGTGTGATCTGTGTTGAAGGACCACTGGGGGTCTGAAGGGCCGCTGGGGGGCTGAAGGAGCGCTGGGGCTCTGAAGGACCACAGTTCACTTATCCTAAAACGATGATTAACCCGGCCGTACGACCGACTTAATCCCCTACTTTGAAAATAAGATTTTGGGTTTTTGTTTTATGAAAGAGATGTGTTTGTATTTTTTAATTTACAAACTGTTTATTTTTGCGCTTGACAGGGGCGTGGCCCTGCTCCTACGTATCTCCGGGTGGATAATCAAAGGCGACGTAGTTCTAGGTTCTTTTTGAAAAGTTTTTGTTTTTTTTTTTATCTTTTTTTGGTGAGTTTTTGAAATAGGACGATCATTAGTGAATGATTAAACTAGCAGAGGCTATGATGAATCACTACTAAATACTCAAAAAAGAGAGTTGTACCGCTAGTCAAACGAACAAGGGTTCTGATGGACTATTGATAACAACTCGTTTTTATTATCTTTTCGAAAGTGATTTTCGAAGGAGATTGATTTGTACGATGATCAAACTAACAAAGGTTATGATGGATCATCGTTTATTATTCTTATGAGAAAAGGACATTGTCACTAATAGCTAAACGAACAGAGGCTCTGATGAGCTACTAGCAACAATGGGTTTGAAAATGATCCTTTTTGCTTGTTTTGTGAAAATGATTTGTTTACGGTTGAAAAAGGATTTTTATTTGTTGCGCTTGACGAGAACGTGACTCGCTCCTACGCATCCCAAATGGGAATCAAAGCGACGTAGTTCTAACGAAAAATGTTTTTGAAAGGGTTTGAAAGGGGAGGTTGAATCATCTGAGACCATCTTCACCACTTAGAAAATGATGCACTAGGCATAAGTGGGAATCATGTGGTTCATCATCAACAAGGACACTATGGCTAAATTAAATCACATAGGGCAATTTTGGCGTGGATCACAATGATTAAATTTTAACAAATGTAAAGACTGAAATACCTCTGATGAAGACAGATATTACAACTCTGAAGAACGCAAACCCCGACTAACCCTTGCAGGAGATCAGCTCAGACGGACCAACGGCGCGAATAGAGCAAAAATGAAGCGTAGAACTGGAAAATGAGATTTGCGAGGGTTGTCTTCTCAGATCTCGTGAAATGTGTGTGTCTGGAGCAATTCTTCTCTGATCTTGTGAGATGTGTGTGTGAAGATCTGTGTGTGTTCTCCTCTGATCTCGTGAAGTCTCCCCCTCCAAATGTGATTTGAGGCTGCCTATTTATAGGCTTAGGAAAGCGTAGAATTTTTTTAAAAAACATTTATTGCAAGGATGAATCGATTGTTTGATGAAGTGTAACAAGTGCATAATCGATTCCTTGCCTTTGAAAAGTCACATGAATCGATTCCAAGCTTAGTTAAAATAGTGGGAATCGATTCTTGAGCCTGTGGAAATAATAAAGAATCGATTCTTGGTTCCTTTGAAAACAAGAGGAATCGATTTTCAGGACCTTTTGCATAGGTGAAAATCGATTCTTGCTTTAGTTAACACAATGAGGAATCGATTCATGGCCTAAGGAAGAGCTTGAAAATCGATTTCAAGGCCTATGCAAGAAGAGGGAAATCGATTTTCAGGACATCCTAAATAGGTGAAAATCGATTCTTCACTTAGTTAAAACAATTAGGAATCGATTCATGGCCTATGGAAGAGCCTGAAAATCGATTTCAAGGCCTATGCAATATACTATAAATCGATTCTTGGCCTTTGGAACAAAATAGAAATCAATTCTTGCTTTCCACAAAAATGCTTTTAGGTCTTTGCCATGCTTGCATAAAATATTTTCCAAAGCTTGCCATGCATGCACAACATATCTTTCAAAACCCTAATTTCTTAAAAAGTGCATTCTGACCCTAAAAATGATTTCAAAAACTTTGGAGCGGTTTCTAGGACCCAAAATGCATAGTTTATTTATGTGGGGAAAATTAGGGTTTGGACCTAAGCCGGACAAAATTGGGGTATGACATCGGGTTACCACTGTGAGTGACTCATGATTCTAATGGCAGTAGTCCCATCCTTTGAGATGTATTTTGGACTTTCTCCCTAGCTAATCGTTTCGTCAAAGGATCAGCTAAGTTCTGATCAGTGCGTACATGATCCACTCTCACAGCTCCTTTTGAGAGACATTCTCTCACAGTGCTGTGCTTACGACGTATTTGTCATCTTTTACCGTTGAAATAACGGTTCTCTATTTTTGCAATAGCTGTGGTACTATCGCAGTGGATCAACACAGCTGGGATTGATTTTTCCCATAAAGGGATGCTAGTAAGCATCTCAACCAGCTAGCTTCGTCACTAGCGGTTGCCATTGCTATCATTTCAAACTCCATAGTGGACTGAGCCAATATGGTTTGTTTCTTATATTTCCAAGAGACAGTGTCATACCCCAATTTTGTCCGGCTTAGGTCAAAATCCTAATTTTCCCCAAAAATAATAAATAAATGAATTAAAGAATAAAGAACATCATGCATTGCATTTAGGGTTATAGAAGTCATTTCAAAGTTTCTAAAATCATTTTTGGAGTTGGAATGTACTTTTGGACAATTTAGGGTTTTTCAGTGCAAAAGGGTGTTTTAGTCATTTCGCAAATAAGGGATGTTTTCTCAGAACAAGCCACTTAACATGCATCCCAAGGTCTTAGAGGTCATTCCTAGGGGGAAAAGTCATTTTAAAGTGAAAATGTGCTTTGGGCAAAAACTAGGGTTTTTAGGGTGAAAGAGCATTTTGGTCATTTCACGCTAAAAGCGGTTTTTTCGTCCCAAATCACCGAACCATCTCCAAAGGATTATTTGAGGAAGATTTGTGCTTAGTTGTGATTTTCTTTGTGCGCATAAATATTAAGTCTCCTAGCATAAAACTCAATTTTCGAACAAAAGGGCAAAATGGTCATTTCCGCTAGAGTGAGGCCCAACATCAATTTTGGGAATGGTGTTTTCATGGAATTTTGGGCCCAATGATTGAATCCTAGGATGAGCCCAAAATAAAAAAAAAGAATCTTCATGGAATAAAAGAATGATCATAAAAAGAAAAATCAAAAAAAATGAAAATAAGGTAGTGTCCTCAATAAGACAAAATGTACTATTTTGTGCAAGCTTGCATTTTTCCTTTTTCCTTCCCTCCTCTCCTCATGGTGCTGGACGAACAGCCCCCTCTCCCATTTCCCTCTCCATTTGTGTTTCTTCAACACCCTCAATCAATGTGATGATGCATCTCCACCCTCCATTCAAATTTAAAGTCTAATCCTAGTGCACCTCTCAAAGCCAATGACTAAAATACCCTCTAACTTGGTGACCAAGTTCAAATTGATTTTATTTATTAATATTCAGCTGAATGTTAATGGATTTAATTGGTTTGATTACCATTTTACCCCAAAGCTCACTCCCACCCTATAAATACCCTTTCATTTTCCACACATCACAACTTCCTTGGCCTCATTCTCTCCTCCACCAAACCTAGCACACAACTCTCTCCCCTCTTTCCCTTGCCTTGGCCGTAGCCCCCCTCTCCTCCTCCTCCCTCCATCTTTTTGTTTTCCATCACCCAAACACCACCAAATCACTTCAAATCCACTCCTCCTTCATAGACTTTCCTCCTTTCACCATCCATTTCATATTCTCCTCATCAAGCACTTGGGTATTTGGGAGTTACTTGTTCTTCATTTCCTACTTCTACTAGTTTGGATCCTAGGTGAATCTCTAAAACCCTTACATCATTTACAATACTTTGCATCAAAATTCATATTCTCTTCATCATTTTCGCATACTCATCATTCTCACCTTAAAATGTAGTTTGTTGTTATTTTGTGTCGATCTTTGCATTTTAATGGAATAAACATGTGATTTTGTCTCCTATGTGGTTAGCATTTTCTTTGGGGTTTTAATTTATCTTGTTGTTCCTTTTTACTTGATGTTGATCAACCTTGTTATTAGTATTTAAATCCTTGTGTTAAATGTGACTTTTAGTCCATATTACTTGCAAATACTTGTGTTGTTGATGATTTTGCAACTTGATTCTCACTTGTGCTTAGAGCATCATAATTTAAGTGAGAGGATTGCAAGACATGATTCAACCTCATCTTAGTTTACTACTCTTGTTTGTTGATGATTTTGCAACTTGATTCTCACTTGTGCTTGGAGCACCATAATTTAAGTGAGAGGATTGCAAAATATGATTCAACCTCATTTTAGTTTACTATTCTTGTTTATCTACTTTCTTGCCCTTTAAATTCTTGCTATTTATTTTCTTGCCCTTTTATTTTCCAAGTCATTTACTTTCTTGCTCCTTTAATTTCTTGCACCTTTATTTTTCAAGTCATTTACTTTTCTTGTTATTTAATTTCTTGCACCTTTATTTTCCAAGTTATTTACTTTCTTGCACCTTTATTTTCCAAGTCATTTACTTTCTTGCTCCTTTAATTTCTTGCACCTTTATTTTTCAAGTCATTTACTTTTCTTGCTATTTAATTTCTCGCACCTTTATTTTCCAAGTTATTTACTTTCTTGCACCTTTATTTTTCAAGTCATTTAGTTTTCTTGCTATTTAATTTCTCGCACCTTTATTTTCCAAGTTATTTACTTTCTTGCGCCTTTATTTTCCAAGTCATTTACTTTCTTGCTCCTTTAATTTCTTGCACCTTTATTTTCCAAGTCATTTACTTTCTTGCTCCTTTAATTTCTTGGACCTTTATTTTTCAAGTCATTTACTTTTCTTGTTATTTACTTTCTTGCACTTTTATTTTCCAAGTCATTTACTTTCTTGCTCATTTACTTTCTTGCTCATTTACTTTCCTTGCTCTTTAACTTTCCAAGTCATTTAAATTACTTGCAATTTACTTTTCAAGCAATTTATTTTCTTGTCATTTACAATTCCGCTATTTATGATTTTGCACTTTACCGCTTTCTTTTATTTCTCGCTATTTAACTTTATGTTTTCTTCTTTTATTTTCTTTTCTCCTCTTTTGTCTACATTGATCATGAGTGAGTAGACTTTACTAAAACATTCCTTCTTACTAAAACACTTTCTTTGCAAAATGAGAGAGAGATGATAAGCTCTAGTACCCCAGTTGTTGAAGAACTAGGGGATGTCAAGCTAGCCCTGACGAAAGCAGAGGAGGAAAAGAAATCCCTGCATGCTGAGATAGAGAAGTTAACTCAGAGCAACCAGAGATTGAAAAAGGATAATGCTTCCAAATCTACTATTATTGAGGAGTTGGACAAGAAACTCAAAGAAGAAGAGAAGGAAAAGGTGGAAGCTCAAAAGTATTGGCAAGCGGCCAAAGAGGAAGTCAAGAGACAGAAAGCAAAAGGGAAAAGGGCAATTGAAGAAGTCAGTCAATGGAGGGATCTGTATGAAAAGACAAAGATGGAAGAGAGGACTACAAGGAGTCAGCTCGCCAAGTCAAAAAGAGAGTCCTGCTTGCTACAAGCCGAGTGGGAGAGCAAATTGAACAGTGTGGTGCAAGAAAGAGATTCAGTGGAAAGCATCCTCAAAGAGTATAAGCAAGCTCTAGGATACGAGCGAGAGATTTCTGACGAATTGAAAAGAAACCTTCGGCACATCAGCGATGCATACAGGCAGGTGGAAGATGAAAGTCGGTATTGGGAGCACCGCTTTGTTGAACTCCTTAGCAGAAGTGAGGAACAGGCAGTAATCATGGAGCTGAGAGATGAAATTCAGCATTGGAAGGTTAGATTCTCTGAGCTTGCAGAGTTGGCCAGCCAAGCTCTCTCGAGTGTGCCTAAGAAGCTAGGAAAGGCCGAGCGTGAAATGTCTCCTTTCAACACTCCGCCAGCAGTCTACAAATTTGTGGAATTCTGCAGGGCCTTGGTTGAAGAAGTCAGGGAGAAAACTAGGAGAGTCCCCACAGGCAGCAAGAGGAAGAGAACTGAAGTTTTCAAGGCTCTATGTAGTTGGGCTTTTGTTTGTAATTTCCGTTTTATTGTAAGACTTGGAGTCCTCATTGGAACTTGAATGTATGGGGTGTGATTGTTTCATTTGTTGATTCCACTCTTGTTATGTTCTAAACAAATCAAAATTCAATGTTAAATCTATGGCGAGATATGACACATTGGGGTTCACGGCATAAGACAAACTAAAGCTAACACTCATCTGCATTGCACGCATTGCATTCATTAATTTGTTCCCTCACTTAATAAAAATGTTCTGCCAACAGAAGCGAGAGGCAAGCTGGTTCGCCGCCACCGATACTTCACCCGATTACAAGCAAGGCTGATGGATGATCCTCAAGGGCATCTAGAGATTGAAACTGAAAGTAATCCAGAACATGAAGATTTGGGCGTACAAGTTCTGAATCCTGAGCAGCTGGCTCAGGAGAACCAAGTGCTTAAGGATAAGGTTGGGGCAATGGAGGCCCAGATGCATGAGATGATGGTCATGCTGCAAAGTTTAAAGAGTGGGACAGCTGCTGAAGGTGCCGCCGTCGTGGGTCCAGATGGCGTCACTTCTTTCGTTCCTCCTCCAATATCAGCCACATTTCCTCCGGGATCCGGGGTCAGTCCTCCCGTCTTTGCTTCAGGAATGAATGGGCCGAATCAATACACTTCACAAAGATATCCTTGGGGTATGCCTACTGGGTACATGCCACAAACTGTTGGGACTACCCCCGTCAGTATGGTTGTGCCTAATCAGGTCACTGCCGCCGTGTCCGGGGGAGCTGCCGGAGGACCGCAGATCCAAGCTCCTAGTCCTCATGCTGTGCTCAGTCCTACTCCGGGGCTTGCAACACACCCTCACAATGTTCCTCAGCCTGGAGGGTATTATTACAGTATGGGGAGTCACCCCCAAGGACGTATGTTTGAGGGATCACAGCCAAATGACCCGATTCGTGCACTTGAAGAAAGAGTAAAGGCAATGGAGGGTGTTGGTGTCAGAGCCAAGGAAGCTCGTGAGCTATGCTTAGTCCCAGATTTGGTTCTGCCACCAAAGTTCAAAGCTCCCGAAGTGGACAAATACAGAGGAACAGGCTGTCCGGAGAGCCATGTTACGATGTTTGTCCGAAAAATGGGTCCTTACGCCAATGATGACAAACTGCTGATTTACTGCTTTCAAAACAGTTTGGCTGGAGCTCCTTTGGACTGGTATATGAAACTGCAATCCTCTGAAATTCGTTGTTGGAAAGATTTGTGCGAAGCATTCATGAGACAATATAAGTATAACATGGACATGGCTCCAGACAGGTCGCAATTGCAACACATGAGTAAGGGCGAAAGAGAGACTTTCAAAGAATATGCCCAGAAACGGCGAAGCCTAGCCGCCCAGGTCCAACCTCCTTTGACTGAAAAAGAAATGGTGTACACGTTCTTGGAAACTCTGCCAGTAATTTACTATGACCGGCTGATTACAAGTGTTTCAACTAGCTTCTCCGATATGATAGTCTTCGGGGAAAGACTTGAGCATGGTCTCCGAAGTGGGAAGATTTCGAATCACCTCAGTAATGCAGGAAGCTCTGGTGGTTCAAGCAATCAGAAGAAGCCTCACTCCCATTTCCCGAGGAAGAAGGAAGGGGAAACAAATGTAATCTCGGGAGGAAGTTCATCCTTTGGTACCCCTCCACCACAAACTGTTCCATTTTCTGCTCCTGTGCCATCCCAGCAAGGCAGTGACAGTCACAGGGCTCAGGGTTATCAGTACAAGAAACAGACCAGTTTTGATCCAATACCAATGACATACACTGAATTGTTTGATCACTTGACTTCCAAGAACTTGATCAACACCCGGCCAATGAAGGCCCTGCAGCCACCATTTCCCAGAGGTTACAATGCTAATGCTACTTGCAGTTTCCACGAAAACGCGGTCGGTCATACTGTGGAGGAATGTAAAGCCTTCAAGCATGTGGTGCAAGACCTAGTAGATGCTGGGTGGATCTCGTTCAAGCAGAGCAGCCCGAATACAACAACTAATCCATTGCCAGGTCATCAGAGGCCAGCTACCAATGCTATAGAAAGTTCCGTCGGGCAATTGGTAAAGGATGTGCAGAAGATCAAGACCCCGTTGGGTGTTATCTACTCTGAGTTATGCCATGTCGGGGTGGTTAAGAAGGGGTGTTGCCATGAAGAGGGGTGTGCTGACTCCATGTGTGTGGGGAATTGTGAAAGCTTTGAGATGATCCTGCAGGACCTGATGGATCGGTGTGTGGTCCAGATAGGAAGCCATGATGTTAAAGAAGAAGTGTTGACTCTACATTCTGATAAAAGTAGAGGACCCAGAAGACCTGTCGAAATTCCTTACAATTACAATCCCAGATTGGTGCGGGCAAACGCCCAACCAATAGTGATCGAAGTTCCGGCTCCTTTTCCCTATAAGTCGGACAAGGCAGTTCCATGGAAGTACACTGCGCTATCTACAGTCGAATGCTCCCCAAGTGCTCCTATCGTAACCAACATAGGGGGATCAAGTGGGATCACAAGAAGCGGAAGAGTATATGCTCCTGAGACTCTCCGAGCTGAAACTTCCAAGGAGGCCGAACAGAGGGGCCGTAAGGAAAAAGGAAAGGAGCCAGAGGTTGCTCAAGAGAAAGTGACGGAAAAAGAAGCAGATGAATTCTTGAAAATCGTCCGGCAGAGTGATTATCGAGTGGTTGATCAGTTAAAGCAAACTCCATCCAAGATATCCATGCTATCATTGTTGCTTAGCTCGGAAGCACACAGAACAGCTTTGATGAAGATGCTCAACGAGGCTCATGTTGCAGAAGATATCTCAGTGAATCAGTTTGATGGGATTGTGGGGAATATAGTGGCTGCAAATCACCTAACATTTGCCGATGATGAGTTGCCTTCAAGCGGAAAATAACACAATCGAGCTCTGCACATCTCGGTAAAGTGTGGAGACTATGTGCTGGCTAGAGTACTAATTGACAATGGGTCTTCATTGAACGTGATGCCAAAGTCAACTATGGATAAGTTAGACGTTGATTGCTCCTACATCACTACAAAAAAAACACTAATTAGCGACGGACATTAGCGAGGGACTTGTTGTCCCTCGCAAAAACAGTCATTAGCGAGGGAATTAGCGAGGGCATAGAGCTGTCAAATTTTTTGTCATTAGCGAGGGAATTAGCGAGGGAACTGTCCCTCGCTAATGACTGCCCTCGCTAATTCCCTCGCTAAATTTTGCTTTTTCAGATGATGGGACTCAGCGCAGGGGTTGGTAAAGGTGCAGAAATTAGCGAGGGACAGTTCCCTCGCTAATTCCCTCGCTAACGTTAACTTTTCAGATGATGAGACAGTTCCCTCGCTAATTCCCTCGCAATTTTTTTTCTTTTTTCCTTTATATCCGTTTACACCCTCACTCTTCTTTCTCACTCACTCACTCTTCACCATTCCTCTTCCCTTCCTCTTCCCCCTTCCACTTCCTCTCACACCCTTCTTCTCTCTTCACTCTTCCAACACCACCACCACCACCATCATCACCACCTCCTCTCACACTCTTCTTCTCTCTTCACTCTTCCACCACCACCACCACCACCACATACCTCCTACCACTCTCACTCACTCTCTCTTACTCCTCACCACCACCAACCCACCACCCCACCACCACCACTCTCACTCTTCTCTCTCTCTCTCTCTCTCTCTCTCTCTCTCTATCTCTTTCTCTCTCTCTCTCTCTCTCTCTCTCTCTCTCTCTCTCTCTCTCTTACTCTTCTCCTTCTCTCTACTCTAAACCACCCATCACCACCACCACTCTCTTACTCTTCTCCTTCTCTCTCTACTCTAAACCACCCATCACCACCACCACCACGCCACCACCACACCACCACCACGCCACCACCACCACTCTCACTCCTCTCTCTCTTTCTCCCTTACTCTTCTCCTTCTCTCTACTCTAAACCACCCATCACCACCACCACGCCACCACCACCACCACACCACCACCACGCCACCACCACCACCACCACCACCACACATCACCACAAAATTAATAATATAATATAATATTCATTAATTAATATATATAAAAAAACAAGCCATTCAGCACTGGACACGTGTCATTTTTTTTTTGAAAACTGCAGTCATTAGCGAGGGAATTAGCGAGGGCAAAATCCGTCGCTAATTCCTGCGCATTTACCAACCCCTGCAACTGAGTCCCATCACCTGAAAAACTGCAGTCATTAGCGAGGGAACTAGCGACGGCATAGTCCCTCGCTAATTAGCGAGGGATCCAACTTCCCTCGCTAATCCCATTTGCGAGGAGGGAATTAGCGAGGGAACCAGTCCCTCGCTAAGTCCCTCGCAAATGACCATTAGTGAGGGAATCAGGTCATTTTGCGAGGGAACTGTCCCTCGCTAATGACTAGTTTTTTTGTAGTGCATGAAGCCGAGTTCGACACTGGTGCGGGCCTTTGACGGGTCCAAAAAGGAAGTTCTGGGGGAAATGGAATTTCCCATCCAGATTGGTCCCGAAGTTTTCTACATCAATTTCCAAATCATGGATATTACATCCTCATACAGTTGTTTGCTGGGCCGACCATGGATCCATACGGCTGGAGCAATCCCTTCTTCTTTACACCAGCGGGTCAAATTCCTGGTTAACGGCCAGGTCGTGGTAGTATTTGGTGAGGAAGAGACTCTGGTTAATAAGCCATCAGAGTTCAAATATGTGGAAGCTGCCGAAGAGTCTTTGGAAACAGCCTTTCAGTCTTTGGAGATCGCCAATGTAGTATTTGAGAGGACCAAGGAGGAGGAGATGGTTGCTAAGATCATGTTAGCCCAAGGATACAAGGTTGGTTCTGGCTTGGGAAAGTTTGGTCAGGGAATTCTAGCTCCCATTCAACTGAAGGAAAACAAGGACCGTTGCGGGCTGGGATACACCCCAAGTGAGGAAGAAAGAAGAAAAATGGCAGATGAACGAAGGAACAGATGGTTGGCCAAGTCCAAAGGCCAGGATCCAGGGCCCCAAAGGATTCCAATTTGCGACATCAGTCAAAGTTTTGTGAGTGCTGGATCGTTGGATCCCAATCAAGTTGCTGTCATCAAGGATGGTTCTGAGTCTGAAGAGGGTGGTGCAAGTTTGGTTCGACGCTGCGGTGCCAGTGAAAAATTAAAGAATTGGAAGGCTGCTGATCTTCCTGTGACTTTTAATTTAAAGTAATCATTTGTAATGCAACCCTGTGGCTCTGCCCAAGGCCATAGGACAAGTTGTTAGGGGCGAGCATGTTTTTATTTTCAGAATCATCATCATTAATAAAAACGTTGTTTTTGAATTTCAATCAATAAAAATCAATCCTTTTCATTTCATGTGTCTTTTCCTCGCTTTATTGTTTGCTTGCTTGTCTCGCCTTTCATTCTGCTTTTTCGCTTCGGCAAATTGCAGATCCACAGCAATTGTCTCCCAAAATAACAGTGCCAACAGTCCATATTTTGACTTTGATCACCCTATTAATCAAGCTGAGGGGGATGTTGAGGAAGACTGGGAAGCTCCTCCAGAACTCATGAGGTTAATGAAACAGGAAGAAAGGGTAATTCAGCCGCACGGAGAATCTACTGAAGTGATCAACTTGGGTACAGCTGAGAGCAAGAAGGAGGTCAAAGTGGGTACCGCCATGAATGACGAGGATCGCATGAAGTTGGTTCAGCTGTTGCACGATTATATGGATGTGTTTGCATGGTCCTACCAAGATATGCCTGGGTTGGATACTGACATTGTGATGCATAAGTTGCCAGTCAAACCTGAATGCCCACCTGTGAAGCAGAAACTTAGAAGGATGAAGCCTGAGATGTCCCTAAAGATTAGGGATGAGGTAAGAAAGCAGTTTGACGCCGGATTCCTAGCGGTGGCCAAATACCCACAGTGGGTTGCTAATATTGTCCCGGTTCCGAAGAAGGACGGGAAGGTCAGAATGTGCGTTGACTACCGAGATCTGAATCGTGCTAGTCCTAAAGACGATTTTCCTTTGCCCCACATTGATGTCTTAGTGGATAGTACAGCTCAACACTCGTTATTCTCCTTCATGGATGGATATTCGGGATATAATCAGATCAAGATGGACCCCGAAGATATGGAAAAGACAACTTTCATAACGCTTTGGGGAACGTTCTGTTACAAGGTCATGCCATTCGGGTTAAAGAACGCTGGTGCAACATACCAAAGGGCCATGGTCACGCTGTTTCACGACATGATGCATAAGGAGATTGAGGTTTATGTGGATGACATGATCGCAAAGTCTAAAACCGACGAGGAGCATATTGTCAATCTGCAGAAGCTCTTTGAACGGTTGAGGAAATATAAACTCAAGTTAAACCCGGCCAAGTGCACGTTTGGGGTGAGATCAGGGAAGTTGTTAGGCTTCATTGTCAGCCAGAAGGGAATCGAGGTGGATCCAGACAAAGTAAAAGCCATCCTCGAGATGCCAGTGCCCGAAACAGAGAAAGAAGTCCGTGGTTTCCTCGGAAGGTTGAATTACATCTCCCGATTCATCTTCCAGTTGTCTGCTACTTGTGAGCCGATCTTCAAACTGCTATGCAAAAATCAAGAGTTGAAGTGGAATGACTGTTGCGCCCGAAAAAGTCCCTGAGGGAATCTTTCTTCGTTTACAACTTTTTTGAAAATCAATGAAGTCGCCACCAATATTTTTTTTATCAGGAAAATATTGAAGAAAAACCTTTTGGAAAGCGGATGGCCTTTTGGAAAACCGGAAAATTTGGGTTCGGGGGTCGGTTAGGCATAGGGAAGGTTTTAGCACCCTACGCCTCCTTTCTACCGAAAGGGAACCTTTAATTAAATGTGTGGTTTTAAGTGCGGATTTGGAAAATACTTAAATTTGCCCTTTTTTCGAAAAGAGAATGAAAAGACTTAATGAAAATTTTTATTTTTGGCAAAAGTGTTTGTTTTCTTTTTAGGGAAAAAAAATGTTTTTAGTTTATTGTGCTTGATGGAGGATATCCGCTCCTACGTATCTCCCGGTGCGATGGAGAATTCAAAGCTACGTAGTTCTGGTTTTTTGAAAAGGTTTTGTTTTTTAATTTTTTTTGGAGTTTTTCGCAAAAGGGGTTGAGCGTTCGCAGTGACCAAACAACAATGGTTTAGAGTGGTCGCACTACTAACTCTTATGAAAATGAATTATCATTAACGTCCAAACGGCAACGGCACGAGTGATGATTAATGATAATCGGTTTTTATTTTGAGCATTGAAAATGTTTTTCGAAATTGAAGGAGAGCGTTTGTGAGGACCAAGCAACAACGGTTTAGAGTGGCCACACTACTAGCTCCCACAAGAATGAAATCATCACCCACAATCAAACGGCAACGGCGCGAGTGATCATTAGTGATGAATAATTTTGATTTCGACGTTTGAAAAGATTTGTTTTTGAAGAGTGTCTTCGTTGATTTCGACGTTTGAAAATATTTGTTTTCGATGTCAGAAAATATTTATTTAGGGAAAGGAAATACTTTTTTTTTTAAAAGGGAGAAACAGTGGATGCAATAGTAAAATGGGGGTGCAAATAAAAGGAGGGCTGTATTATTAAAAATGGGGTGTACACAGCGAGGAGGGTTGCATTTTGAAAAAGAGGGGGTGCAGAAATCAGGAAATTGTTCCAATGGGCTGTGTAAATGCTGGGCTTTCTCAAAGAGGTTAAGTTATCAAAGTGAGGGGTGTGAAAAAAGAAAGCCCAATTCGCATGGGAGGGCCCAGTTAGCGAAACTGGGCTTAAGTGACAAAAAAAAGCCTTATGCTTGAGCCTGGGGGGTGTAAATAACAGTTTACTTGTTTTTTTTTTTTAGAAATGTTTTTATTACCACTCTTTTTTACTAAGGAAAAGCTTTCTGTTTTTTTTTCTTTGAGATTCTTTTGTTATTATTTTTTTGGTTGAGATAATTTTTGGTTGGAAAAGAATAAATAAATAAATAAATAAATAAATAAAACGAAAAAAATCAGTTTATTTGTTTTAAAAAAAGACGTTTTATTTACCCTTTTTTATTAATTGCTAGGAAATGTTTTTTAGAGTTTTTCCGAAAAATGATTTTTTGGTGAAGTGTTTTTTTTTTTGTTGGCATTTCGTATGAAAGAGGTCTATTAATTATTTAAAGAAACATTTTACCTTAAATCCTTTTTGATTCTTTTGATACCTAATCCTTTTTGATATTAGAAGAAAAATTGCTATATTTCTTATTGCTATTATTTTGATGACAATTATTATTGTTGATAAAAAAGACGTTGCTACATTTCTTCAAAGAGAAACATGACATTCAAGGATAAGCAATCAATTTGAACTATTCTTATTTTAAAACAACAAGAGCATCAAAATATAAAGCATTTTGTATTCTTCTATTAAAAAAAAGTCTAACATTCAATCTCTCAAAATCTCAAAAACACCATATGCGTGAAGATGAACAAAAAGGATTTATGAGACAACAAATTTACATTGATCAAAATAGAGATGCAAAGATCATAAGATAAAACAAGAAATTTAAGAGTGAATACTAAACCAACCTTGAGTAATGAACCTTTTGGTGAGACTTTACCAACAATAACAACAAAAATAAAACTATGAAAATTTTAGTAGAGGAGAAAAACGAAAAATAATCTCTCTCACAGAAACTTCTCTAGATCCGCTTTTGCTTCCTCTTGCTCCTGAATCTCCCAAGACTTCGGCCTCTCCTCTCTCCTCTCCCAAAAATCGTCCCCCTTCCCTCAAAACCGTAACCCCTATTTATACTAAAACTTGATCTTGTAGTTGTGTGCTTTGTTTTTCGGTTTTTTTTCCACCAAGCCTTGTGTATAGACCCGTTGGCGTGCTAACCTTGAGAAAAACGAAATGGAAAACATGTTTCCTTGGATGAACCCGCGAGCCTTTGAGTGACCAACGGTTTCTTGTGTTGGTGATGCCCAAAGATGGCGATTTCGTGGGAGAGGAGAGAAAGAAGAAACGTGTGGAGATGGAGAAGGGAGGGTGGACGGCTAGGGAAGAGAGGTGGAGGTGATGTTTGCTTTTTCTTTTCTTTGATGGAGTGTGGGAGTGTATGAGAGAGAGAGAAAGAAGCCGTAGGGGGAGGAAAGAATGAGGGTTGAGTGTGTGAAGTGAGAGTGAGTGTGTGAGAGAGAGTGGGTTGAGTGATGTGTGAGGGAGAGAGAAAGGGAGGCGTGGAACAAGGGAGAGAGAGCCGTTGGGAAGAGTGATGGGAAGGGTGGAGTGTATGGGGGAGTGGATGTGGGGAAGTGGGATTGAGAGTTCCAAGGAGGGAATCAAGGAAAAGTGGCCGAATTTTAGGCTAGGATTTGGGGATGAATGTGGACACTTTTTAGGGCTAGGGGGAGAGTGAATGTGGACACATTTTAGGGTTAAGGGGGGTGGCCGAAATTTTTTAGGGTTTGGAAGGGTGGGATTCGAATTTAGGGTTTAGTTGGAGTGGGTTGGATGGAGTTGGGTGTTGGGTTAGGAAGGAGTTGGATTGGGTTTGGTTTTGGACATGGGTTAGGTTTTGGACATGGGTTAGGCGAATTGGGTTAAGGTTTGGTGGAGGAGTGGGTTTTAGATGGCCCAATCCTAATTGCACCTCTATATATTTTTTTTAACAGACCCCCCCATATGCTCCTTTGCCTATTTTATTTTGATACTCTTAATTATTATTTTTTCAAAGATTAAAACTTGTAGCAAACTAAAATAAAATAAAACATGGCATGAAAATAAAATAATTATTTTTTATTAAAAATAAATAAAATTTCTTATTCTTGGATAGGACAAAATTAGGGTATTACAGCTGCCCCTCTTTAATTCACATTTCGCCAAGAAATATGACTTGGCCTTTTCATATTTGTTGGTGAAATGGAAATAAAGATATAGAAATAACACTAATTTTGTCCGCTCCAGAAAAGCTCAAATTTCTTTTTGTTATTTTCCTTTTGAGAAAAGGGGGGGGGTTAACACTTGTCGCATTAACGGGAAAGCAGTAAATTGGGAAAAGCGGTAAATTGGGAAAAGCGGTAAATTGGGAAATCGGAGGTTGCCTAAAAACCTTCTAACGAACTCTGGTTGAGTCCGAGCTTTGGGGGTGGCCTTTTCGAGCGGCCGATCAACATCAGGTCCGGAACTGATTTGATCAATGGATTTACGCTATGCCTTAGGCTGACACAACTAATCCGAAGGACTTAACGAAGTCTGATGGATCCATCGCGTGCTCGTACACGATGTTGTGATCTGTGGAAGGAGTTCACTAACTCTGTGTTGATGGAGTTTACTAACTCTGGGTTGATGGAGTTTACTAACTCAGTGCTGATGGTGATTTTCTGAAAAATAAGATTTTTGGGACCCTCTGGTCCGAAGCAACTTCCTGGATGGTGCATGAAATGCATGCATTTGGGTATTTGGATGTGCATGAATGCAATGATTGATTTTGGTGGGATGCTTTTTCTGTTTGATTCCTCATTCACTTCTTTTTCTTTTGTTATTCTCCGCTCTTCTGAGATGCGAATTTGAAGGTGTAATGCACCACTGTTTGATGACGAATGGTATGGATGGTATGATGAATGAAGATGTTGTGTTCTTTTATGTTCCGTCTTCTGTGATTTTCTCTTTTTTTTTTTTGTTTATTCTGTTTGTCCTCTTTAAGCAGCTTTCTTTTTTCTGCTTATTTGTTTTTGTTTACTCTGTTTGCTTTCTTTAAGCAGCTTTCTTTTTTCTGCTTATTTGTTCTTTCTTTGGCACTCTTTTTTGCTGGTTAAATCGATCTGCCAGGCGAAGGCTGTTCCAGGACGGTGATCTGCGAGGATTGCACACTGTTTCGTCACGACCGCCTTTTTCGCAATTTTATTCACTTGGGGAATCACTTCTTTCCGTATTTTTTTCAAAGATTTCGTAATGATCCCGTAATGCTCTGAATGTGCACATGTTTTGCAATTCGGTTTCATCAATCATAAAAGTTATTATTTTGAAAGAAACTGAATAGATGAAAGCAGAGACACGAAAAACACACATATGAAAGAGAAGTTGGACTTTTATTGATATAGAAATTGGACGTGCAGAAAGTCACGCCAATCGAAAGTGCATTGCAATCTTTCTTTTAAACTACAAAAAATACAAGCAAAGAGGAACAAATCTCGTGATTCTATCTCTGAAGTAACGGTGCCCACCGTCCATACTCATAATACTGATCAACCCCTTATCCGAACCTTTGGAGCGCTGATTGCCTTTTTCTTTTCTCAAGCCCAAGTTTTCTGACCCTAATTTTTTCCTGGATTGCCCTTTGCGGGTTTTCAATCCACCGGGCCACTCTGATTTTGCCTAGGTCGCCCTTTGCGGGTTTTCAACCTAGCGAGCTGATTTTCCTTGGCTTATCTTTCTCTTTTTTTGTCTATTTTTCTAGGCATAATACTTCTTGACCACATCTGAGTTCACTGGATTTGGGATCTCATCTCCGTCCATGTTTGCCAGAATTAAAGCTCCTTCTGAGAACGCCTTCTTCACCACATAAGGTCCTTCATATTTGGGAGCCCATTTGCCCCTAGAGTCGGTCTGAATCGGCAAGATCTGCTTGAGCACAAGATCTCCTTCTTGGAATTCGCGAGGACGGACTTTCTTGTCAAAAGCCCTCCTCATCCTCTGTTGGTACAACTGTCCTTGACACATTGCGGCCACCCGTTTTTCATCAATGAGATTCAACTGGTCAAGACGAGACTGAACCCATTCTGCTTCATCAAGTTTTGTCTCCATTAACACCCGCAGGGATGGTATTTCAACCTCAATGGGGAGAATTGCCTCTGACCTATAAACCAGGGAGTAAGGGGTTGCCCCTGTTGAGGCGCGTACTGAGGTTCTGTAACCATGCAGGGCAAATGGGAGCATTTCATGCCAATCCTTGTAGGTTACCACCATCTTTTGCACAATCTTCTTGATGTTCTTGTTAGCTGCCTCAACTGCCCCATTCATCTTTGGGCGGTAGGGAGAAGAGTTGTGATGTTGTATTTTGAAGTCTTTACACAAATCCTTCATCACTCTGCTGTTCAAATTACTACCGTTGTCTGTGATAATCTTGTTTGGAAGGCCGTAGCGGCAAATCAAGTCTTTCTTGATGAACTTAGCAATCACTGAGCTCGCTACATTGGGATAAGAAGCAGCCTCCACCCACTTAGTGAAGTAGTCAATAGCAACCAGGATGAAACGGTGACCATTGGAAGCTTTGGGTTCAATGGGACCAATGATGTCCATGCCCCACATTGAGAATGGCCATGGTGCGCTCAAAACATTCAGAGAAGTTGGAGGTACATGGGTGTGATCTGCATAGATTTGGCATTTATGGCATCTTCTCACAAAACTGTAACAGTCTGATTCCATCTGCAACCAGTAGTATCCAGCTCTCAGGATTTTTCTAGCCATTGCGTGCCCGTTGGAATGAACCCCAAATGAGCCTTCATGAACATCTCGCATAATCTTTACTGATTCTTCTCCTGTTACACACCTGAGGAGTACCAAGTCATGGTTTCTCTTGTAAAGGACGTCTCCACTCAAGAAGAAACCTGTTGACAGCCTCCTGAGGGTTCTCTTGTCATTCTCTGTAGCTCCGGGAGGATACTCTCGGTTTGTGATATACTGCTTGATGTCATGGTACCAAGGCTTACTATCTGATCCCTCTTCGACTGCCATACAGTAGTGATAAGCAGGCTGTTCTCTGTGCTGGATTCTGACAGTCGTCAGACTTTTATCGCAGCTGACGTTGAACATAGAGGACAAAGTTGCCAAGGCATCGGCCAACTGATTCTCGCTGCGGGGTATGTGTTGGAAAGTGATTTCCTCAAAGGGCTTGATTAATTCTTGAATGTAGTCACGGTAAGGAATCAAATCAGAATTTCTTGTTTCCCAGTTTCCTTTTACTTGATGGACAACTAGAGCTGAATCTCCGTACACGTCGAGCCTCTTGACTTTCCAATCGAGAGCTGCCTGGATACCCAAGATGCACGCTTCATACTCTGCAATATTGTTTGTGACATAGAAGCTTAGTCTAGCGGTGACTGGTATAAAGCGGTTGTCTGGGGAGATCAGTACTGCTCCGATCCCGTGCCCCCACATGTTAGAGGCACCGTCGAACAACACCCTCCACCTTTCATCATCTTGAGATTTCCCTGCATCAAATAATGCCATAATGTCTTCATCTGGGAATTCACATTGCATCGATTGGTAATCCTCAACCGGTTGATGTGCCAGGTAGTCTGCCAGTGTGCTACCTTTAATCGCCTTCTAGGTTACGTACACGAGATCGTACTCTGACAGAAGCATTTGCCAACGAGCAATTCTACCTGTGAGCGCAGGTTTTTCAAAGATGTACTTGATTGGGTCCATTTTGGACACCAACCAGGTAGTGTGACTCAGCATATATTGTCTCAGTCGATGCGCAGCCCAGGCTAGAGCACAACAAGTCTTCTCCAATGATGAATACCTTGCCTCACAGTCTGTGAACTTCTTGCTTATATAGTAGATCGCGTGTTCTTTCTTTCCTGACTCATCGCGTTGCCCCAGCACGCAGCCCATAGAGTTGTCTAGCACCGTGAGGTATAGGATGAGGGGCCTGCCAGACACCGGTGGCATTAGGACGGGTGGATTTTGAAGATACTCCTTGATTTTCTCAAATGCTTCTTGACATTTATCATTCCACTTCATCTCTTGGTTTTTGCACAGCAGTTTGAAAATTGGTTCGCAAGTTGCAGTCAACTGGAAGATGAATCGAGAGATGTAATTTAGTCTTCCCAGGAAACCACGAACTTCTTTCTCTGTTTTAGGTGCTGGCATTTCCAGGATTGCTCGTACTTTGTCCGGGTCTACCTCAATCCCTTTCTGGCTAACAATGAAACCTAACAGCTTCCCTGACCTAACCCCAAAAGTGCACTTAGCGGGGTTCAACCTGAGTTTGTACTTTCTGAGACGCTCGAACAACTTCTGCAGGTTAACCACGTGCTCTTCATCAATTTTTGATTTGGCAATCATGTCATCCACATAAACTTCGATCTCCTTATGCATCATGTCATGGAATAGGGTTACCATCGCTCTTTGGTAGGTTGCCCCGGCATTCCTCAACCCGAAAGGCATGACCTTGTAACAGAAAGTTCCCCAAAGGGTTATGAAGGTGGTTTTCTCCATATCCTCTGGAGCCATTTTGATCTGGTTATAGCCTGAATACCCATCCATGAAGGAGAACATCGAATGCTGAGCAGTACTGTCCACCAAAACGTCAATATGGGGTAGAGGGAAATCATCTTTAGGGCTTGCTCTGTTCAAGTCGCGGTAGTCGACACACATTCGGACCTTTCCATCTTTCTTAGGGACTGGAACAATGTTTGCTACCCACTCAGGATATTTTGCCACAGCTAAGAACCCTGCATCAAACTGTTTCTTGACCTCATCCCTAATCTTCAAAGACATTTCAGGCTTCATCCGCCTTAACTTCTGTTTCACAGGGGGACACTCTGATTTCACTGGCAATTTATGTTCAACAATATCTGTGCTCAACCCTGGCATGTCCCGATATGTCCATGCGAATACGTCAGCGTAGTCGAACAGGAGCTGAATCAACTTTTTGCGCTCTTTATCCTCCATTGCGGTACCAACCTTGATCTCTTTTCTGTCTTCCTCAGTACCCAAATTGACCATTTCTGTAGACTCCTCATGGGGTTCGATGACCTTTTCTTCTTGTTCTACCATTCTCATGATTTCTGGAGGAGTATCCCAATCATTCTCAACGTCTTCCTCGGCTTGATTAACCGGGTAATCAAAATCACAGTATGAGTTATGGGCATTATTATTTTCAGAGTTTATTTTCGATCTGCATTAGAATGGAGCGGCGAATAAAAACAAAGAAAAAGCAACACAGATAAAAGATGAAGACAGAAATTTTATTGAAAATTCAAAATAACACTTTATTGATTGATGATTTTCGACGAAAACATGTGTGCCCGAATGAAATATCCCAAAGCCTTGGGCAGAGCCGAGGGATCTGCATTACAATGATAATTACTTTAAATTGGAAAATACGGGGAAATCCATGATCTCCCAGTTTTGCAGCTTCTCTCCAACCGCACAGCAGCGCACCAGACCTTCAGCACGGCCACTTGAGCTTGATCCTTCTTCAACCATATTAACCTGGTCAGGGTTCAACATACCAGCACTCCGGAAGTTGTCCTTAAGATTAGCGATGACTATTCTCCCCTGATTGGGTGCCCTTCCTCTGAGTTTGGCCAGCCATTTCTCCCTCCTGTCAGATGTCAGCCTCTCCCGATCAGCAAGACTTGGGATGTACCCAACACCGAACCTCTCAATATTACCCCTCAACTGGATAGGCATTACAATTCCTTGAGCAGCTTTTCCTAAGCCCTTACCAATCTGATACCCATGTCCCAGCATCACCTTTGCAGTCATCATGTCAGCCCTGGACCACTTAGGCTTCCACCGAGGCTCCCCTTCGACGAAGACAGCGTTTGAAATCTCCAATCCCTGGAAAGCAGTCTTAAAGGACTCTTCTGCTGCTTCCACATAATATTCAGGTGGTGATCGATTTATCAATGTTTCTTCCTCTCCGGAGATCACTATTAGCTTTCCCCTAGCCACAAACTTGAGTTTCTGATGAAGCGAGGATGGCACTGCCCCCGCCGCATGTATCCAAGGACGTCCTAGCAGGTAACTGTAGGATGAATTGATGTCCATCACTTGAAAGATGACATAAAATACTTCAGGGCCTACCTGCAGCGGCATTTCCACTTCTCCAAAAACTTCCTTCACTGACCCATCAAATGCTCTGACCAAGGTGGAGCTCGGTTTTAGATATGAACAGTCTACATCCAGCTTATCCATTGTAGACTTAGGCAGCACGTTCAAGGATGAACCGTTATCAATAAGCACCTTGGCAAGTATATGGTCCCCACACTTGACTGAGATGTGAAGAGCTTGATTATGACTCTTTCCTGCCTGAGGCAGCTCAGTGTCTGAGAAGGTCAAGTAATTGGAGGCTACAATGCTGCCAACAATACCATCAAGCTGGTTTACTGTAATGTCATGAGAGACGTGAGCTTCATTCAGGACCTTTAGCAGTGCAGCACGATGTGCCTCTGAACTAAGCAGCAAAGAGAGCATTGAGATCTTGGATGGAGTTTGATTCAGCTGGTCTACCACCCGATATTCACTCTGTCTCATTACTCTCAGGAATTCTTGAGCTTCTTTGTCCGACACATCCCTGACTTCTACAGCTTCCTTGTCTTTTCCTTTACGGGCCCTTTCTTCAGTTCCCTTGGATTGCTCTCTTCTAAGATTTTCAGGAGTATACAACCTTCCACTCCTTGTGATACAACTACCTCCAGCAATGTTTGTTATATCCAGAGTGCCTTTAGGGATCTCCGCTTGCATTTGCACATTGCAGCTCCATGGAGTCATCCTAGTCTCCCCACTAGGGGCAGCAGCAGGTACTGGAATAACAACAGTCGAGGGTCTCGTCACAGCTAGGCTGGAATTCAGATTGCAGGGAATTTCAATTGGTCTCCTGAAGCCTCCATTGCCTGATTGCAAGGTAAATACACCTTCTTCTTTCTCCTGGATTCCCACTTGGACCAGGTGTCTGTCTAAGAGATCTTGGAGAATTGGTTTAAAGCCTTCACATGCCCCGATGCAGCGAGGATTATCACATGCGTCTTTCCTAGCACAACCTTCTTTGATGACACCAAAACGGCATAGTTCAGCATGGATAAAATTCAAAGGCATCTGAATGCAATCAACTTTTCTAACCAAACACTGACCCTCCTGATTGCCAACGGCATTAATAGCAGATCCTCCATGCCCTGGCAACGGATTGGTGGCTACATTGGGTTGTTGAAATGATATGCTTTTCTTATCAAGTAGTTCTTGCACCACGTATTTGAACGCTTTACAATCCTCCACCACATGACCTACTGCCCCAGAATGAAAGGAGCAGGTGGCATTCGCGTTGTACCCTCTGGGATAGGGGGGCTGATATGGCTTCATTTGACGAGTACCGATTATTTTGTTGGTGATGAGATAATTAAACAAGTCCGTGTAGGACATGGGAATGGGATCAAAGACAACAGGCTTCCTTTCATTATAGTTCCGGTGCTGATAATTTGATTGAAAAGGCTGTGCCAGTGGTGCCTGAGGAGGGACCGAAATAGCTTGCGGTGGATTGCTGTGCGACGGACCACTGGCTCCGATGACTGCATTAGTTTCACCTTCTTTCTTCTTATGAGACCCAAAAAATGGCTTTCTTTGACCGGCAGGAGGTGTCGGGCCCTGAGCTATTCTTCCGCTCCGCATACCATTCTCTACTCTTTCCCCTGTGACCACCATCTCAGAGAAGTTTGAGGCTACGCTGCCAACCAACCTATCATAATACACCGCAGGAAGGGTTTCCATAAACATGTGGACCATTTCTTTGTCCAGCAGAGGGGGTTTTACTTGAGCCGCAAGGTTCCTCCATCTCTGAGCGTATTCTTTGAACAACTCGTTATCCCTCTTAGACATGCATTGTAGCTGAGTTCTATCTGGAGCCAAATCATTGTTATACTGGTATTGACGCATGAAGGCATCCGCCATGTCTTTCCAGCAACGGATATTAGCTGGCTCTAACTGCATGTACCAGTCGAGGGGAGCTCCGGCTAAACTTTCTTGGAAGCAATGCATCATTAAGTTATCATCACGGGCGTAGGCAGTCATCTTTCGGCAGTACATTGTCACATGGCTGACTGGGCAAGTTGTCCCTCTGTATTTGTCAAAAGTTGGGGCTTTGAACTTGGGCGGCAGGACTAGATCAGGAACCAAGCACAACTCATGGGCATTCCTGGCTCGGGAACCTGCCCCTTCAACAGCTCTTAACCTTTCTTCCAGCATCTGATACTGACTTCTAGCTTCGGGAGGGTAATTCTGTGGGAAACCGCCGGCACCATAGTGAGGGTTATTCATCGACGCCGCGACCGGGGTCATGTGTCGGTGAGCAATATTCTGAGGGACTGGGCCCTGTACGTGTGGATGACCCATTATTGGTGAATTGAAACCCGCCGGAGTTCCTGGAGCAATAACAGGAACTGGGATCTGAATCTGGGCTCGATGCGTCCCTCTTCCAACTTCATTCACAACTGTATTAGGCTGAGCGTGACCCGTGGTTCCTCAAGGATCTCCTCCAGGGTTTGCATCAGCAGCAGGAGGCGTATTGCCCAATGGGAGACCATAGGGGGGCCATGGCACAGCTTGAAGGGTTTGAGAGATCCCAGACCCAGGAAGGGGAGGAGGATTGTTCGTTCCAGCAACAACGGTTTCAATTGTGCCAACATCTCTTAAGGCACTTAGCACTCTTATGACCTCCGCCATTTGGGCCCTTAGGACTTCCATCTCAGCCTGAGTGACTTGATTCTTCTGATTCTGACCATGCTGACCCTGGCCATTAGGATCCAGACCTCCTGGAATTCCGTCATCCTGATGTGGCTGCGGATCGTTCTGATCAAGGTTGGCTTGATTGTTTTCCATGTTTCTTGCTTGCAGACGCGTCCAATAGCGATGATTAACCAGCTTGCCTAATTTTCTGTTGACGGAACATGCTTATGAACACAAGAATGAATAAATGAATGCAATGCGAATGAATGCGTGTTTAGTTTGTCTTGCCGAGAATCGCAGTGTATTATGTCTTGTCATAGATACGCAAGTAAATTATATCACTTTCTTTGGATCCTACTGAAATTGGAATCTGGAAGCGAAACGGGTGTATTTAAACAAAATACTTCAAAATCTGAATCCGAAAATACGACATTCTGATACAATGATTGAAAAAGGAAAGGTACAATAAAACAAAATGGAAAATTACAATAAAGAAGCTCAAATACAAAGGGCTTTGACATTTCCACTCTTTTTCCTCTTGTTGTTGGTGGAGGTACTTCCGGCTTTTCCTTTGGCTTCCTCAACTAGGGCTCTGCAGTATTCCACAAATTTGTACACCTCAAGCGGGGTGTTGAGGGGATACATCTCAGTCTCAGCTTTTCTTAATCTCCTGGGCATATCCGCAAGAGCCTGGTTGACCAATTCTGATAGCTTGGAGAACCTACTCTTCCAGTGTTGAACCTCATGCCTCAGCTCTATGATGACTGCCTGCTCTTCAATCCTACCGAGCAGCTCAACATAGCGATGTTCCCAATACTGACTTTCATCCCTCACTTGCCGGTACGCATCACTGATGTGACAAAGACGCTCCTTCAACTCGTCAGAATCCTTTTGCTCTGCTCTTAGGGCCCGCTGATATTCTCTGAGGATGTTGTTAAATGAGTCTCTCTCTTGCACAACACTGTCTAACTTACTCTCCCATTCAGCCTGTAACATGCGGGATTCTCTCTTTGACTTGGCAAGCAAGCTTTTCGCCGTTCTCTCTTCCATTTTTGCTTCATCCCACAATTCTTTCCACTGATTGGCTTCTTCCAGGGCCTTCTTCTCTTTCAAGCTTCGCCTCTTGATTTCCTCCTTGGCTCCTTACAGATACCTTTGGACTTCTAACTTGCTCTCCTCTTCCCCTTTTAGTTTCTGACTGAACTTCTCAATGGTATCAGACTTCAGGGCATTTTCTTCTTTCAACCTTTTGTTCTTCAGAGCCATCTTCTCTATTTCAGCTTGCAAAGATTTCTTCTCTTCCTCTGCCTTCATCAGGGCCAACTTAACCTCGCCTAATTCTTCGATAACAGGGACACTGGCGTCTACTACTTCCCTCTCGACTTGCAACTCTTTTTGGTAGGGCAGTTGAACATTCCGGATTCTTTTTCCAAGCCACTGAGCGAAGGTGATACCGTTAGTCCTCTGAGCAAGCTCTACTTTTCCCATGCGAACCACCGTACTCCAGGCTTGCAAGACCTTTCTAAGCAAACTGTCATCTTTTGGTCCTCCTTCAAAGATGTAAAACGGGGATATCATTTCTTCAGTAGGCGAATTCCTCATCGGATACCCCAATTGCCTCAGAGTCAGGGACGGGTTGTAGTTGACGCATCCTTTAGTGCCCATCAGCGGGACATTTTGAAAACTACCACAGCGGAAGACTACCTTAGGCCTATCTCCCCAGCAAGATGAGAGATACCAACGGATCGAGTGCTCATCTAGACCCCCTAGAAACTGGATCCATTCTTGAATACTCATAGTTTTCACCTCACAAGTTACAGCGTAGCTAATCAACTTTTTCACTCGTGTTGGGTTGGTGAAGGCATGAATGAGAAGCCATGCATACAACAGGTGAGAAGAGCAAGAGATTTTCTTCCTTCTCAAGTCACAATGATGAGTAAAAGCAGAATAAGTGTCAGCAAGGATGGCGGGGATTGGATTAATGGGGCTCTTCCTATTCTGAAAAGCTAGGAAAATACCAATAACGGTCACATCCACATACCTCTCAATCTGCGGAAAGAGAACAACCCCAAAAATTGCTAAGGCCAAAACTCGCTTGAAGACCACCCAATTTTTACTTCTAGCATAGGCTCCCATTAAACCTTCAAGGTAGCTCTGCGGGAAACCTATCACATTGTTTCTCTTCTGCTTTTGGAGCTTCAGATCCTCTACACTCACTTGCAATAATGCAGCGAACCCCTCATCTGTGTAGTACTGTTCTTGATACCGGTAGGGGACAGCTTCTGTCTGAGTGAAACCCAAAATCTGCTGATATTCCTCCAATGTGGGGGCCATTTGAAAATTTTTGAAAAGAAAGCACCTGATTTCTGGGTCATAGAATCTACTCAAAGCCGCGATAGCCTCAGTCTGCACCTCTAGCAACAACAACTTCCGGAGGTTCCCATAAGCATTATCAAACGATCCCCTTTCAATAGGTCCCATCAGGTCAACACATTTTTTCAGACTAGTCACATCTACCTTGTTTACAACGGGGTACCTTGGAGTATACACCGTTTCCCTTCTAGATTCCATGCCGTATCTATGACAAAAATTTCTCATTACTTGGGGTTCTCGGCAAGCAAACCATGATGAAATGCAAAGATGCATGCGAAAATTATCGAAAATGTATGTTTTATGCAAAGGATGATGTGTAAATGATGATGATGTTCTATGTCTATGTAACTCAGAGACCAGTCCTTATTGGCAGTGATTCAAGTTTTTTTTTTGGAAAATGCGGGTCGTACGTTATTTCATATGGACCGGTATGAGAAAGGCTACAGCGGTAACTCTTTCACTCCCTCTTTTTTTTTTAAAAAAAAATAAAGTGGTTCATATGTCACTTCGTACAGACCGGCGAAAGAAAGGTTACAACGGCAACTCTTTCTCTCTATTTTCTCTTTTTTCGAAAAATCTCCTTTTCTTTTTGAAAACGTGCCTAGTTTACAATGCAGCACACAATTTGGAAAGCCCTTGTGACCTAAAAAGGGGTGAGACCTACGATCTAGGGCAATTTAAAGGGTAATCCTCCCATGTGGCTCCATTCACTCCCTCGCAAAGGCTACCAGAGCTAAATCTCTTTTATGATAACACCCACAACGATGGAATGCCATCTGGTGTGAGGTACCATAAAGAGCATACTCTGGCTGAAACTTTCGTGAGAGCAGAAGGACATCGGCCCAATTGGCAGTCACTACTCGTTTCCACTCTCCTAGGTGTTTTTCAGACCTTGGGTTTTAGGCCTCTCTCAAAGCTCATAATCATAAGGGGGTGAGTGTGTGTAGCGGGGACATACCACCTAAAACTACCCACATATACCCCACCTGCGAAGGAAAACCCAGAACAGTCCAAACAATAGCAAGCGATAACATGTTGTCTATACTAGGGTTCAATATCAAATTAGCTAGCCTAGGGTTTCAACAATAATCAAGTGCTTTGCTTTCCTCGAGAAAGGGGGCCAAGAAGAGAGGAACATAACAAGATGGGGAGGAAAAGCATGAGGGTACTAAGCACATAAGCAAAGATGAGGAAAAATAAACATGAAAGGAGAAAAAATAAATGCACATGCACGCAACATGACAAGAAGAGCAAACCGAAAAGGGATATAAGTAACAAAGTATCCAAATCACGTCGATAGCACGCTAAACCACACATTTAATTAGTTAGGCTTGACCCACTTAAAAAAGAAAAGTCCCCAGTGAAGTCGCCAGCTGTTGCGCCCGAAAAAGTCCCTGAGGGAATCTTTCTTCGTTTACAACTTTTTTGAAAATCAATGAAGTCGCCACCAATATTTTTTTTATCAGGAAAATATTGAAGAAAAACCTTTTGGAAAGCGGATGGCCTTTTGGAAAACCGGAAAATTTGGGTTCGGGGGTCGGTTAGGCATAGGGAAGGTTTTAGCACCCTACGCCTCCTTTCTACCGAAAGGGAACCTTTAATTAAATGTGTGGTTTTAAGTGCGGATTTGGAAAATACTTAAATTTGCCCTTCTTTCGAAAAGAGAATGAAAAGACTTAATGAAAATTTTTATTTTTGGCAAAAGTGTTTGTTTTCTTTTTAGGGAAAAAAAAATGTTTTTAGTTTATTGTGCTTGACGGAGGATATCCGCTCCTACGTATCTCCCGGTGCGATGGAGAATTCAAAGCTACGTAGTTCTGGTTTTTTGAAAAGGTTTTGTTTTTTAATTTTTTTTGGAGTTTTTCGCAAAAGGGGTTGAGCGTTCGCAGTGACCAAACAACAATGGTTTAGAGTGGTCGCACTACTAACTCTTATGAAAATGAATTATCATTAACGTCCAAACGGCAACGGCACGAGTGATGATTAATGATAATCGGTTTTTATTTTGAGCATTGAAAATGTTTTTCGAAATTGAAGGAGAGCGTTTGTGAGGACCAAGCAACAACGGTTTAGAGTGGCCACACTACTAGCTCCCACAAGAATGAAATCATCACCCACAATCAAACGGCAACGGCGCGAGTGATCATTAGTGATGAATAATTTTGATTTCGACGTTTGAAAAGATTTGTTTTTGAAGAGTGTCTTCGTTGATTTCGACGTTTGAAAATATTTGTTTTCGATGTCAGAAAATATTTATTTAGGGAAAGGAAATACATTTTTTTTTAAAAGGGAGAAACAGTGGATGCAATAGTAAAATGGGGGTGCAAATAAAAGGAGGGCTGTATTATTAAAAATGGGGTGTACACAGCGAGGAGGGTTGCATTTTGAAAAAGAGGGGGTGCAGAAATCAGGAAACACTAGTGGAAAAATGACATTATTAAGCATCATTTAGCATCGGTTGTTTGAACAACCGATGCTAAATGTGTGACCGGTGGCAATTTTGCAATTAAACGGAAGATTTCATTTTTCGCGCCTACTTTTAGCGTCGGTTGTTTAAACAACCGATGCTAAATGTATGTGCGTTAGACATTTAGCGTCGGGTGTTGTAACAACCGCTGCTAAAAGTGTTTGTCTGAGACATTTAGCGTCGGTTGTTGCAAACAACCGATGGTAAAAGTCGAATTTTATTATTTCCTTTCTATCATCGAAAGGACTCTTTAGCGTCGGGTGTTGTAACAACCGCGGCTAAAAGTGTTTGTCTGAGACATTTAGCGTCGGTTGTTGCAAACAACCGATGGTAAAAGTCGAATTTTATTATTTCCTTTCTATCATCGAAAGGACTCTTTCGCGTTACTCTTTCATTCTCAGTCTCTGAATCTCACTGAACTCTCTCCCGTTCTCAACCCTCTCACCCTCTGAATCTTCTTCGCATTGTGGCCTTCTCCCTCGCCACAGTCCCCGTCACCGTTCTTTGGTCGTCGTGGCTGTCGTTGCTGAAGAGAAAGAAAGAAGAAGAATGCTGAAAATCAACACAGTCCCTGCCACCGTTCTTTGCTCGTCGTCGCCGTCGTCGCATTCTCGTCATAGCCGTCGTCGTAGCTCTTCGTCGCCATCGTCTTGCTCGTCGTCGCCATCTCCTTACTCGCTGTCGCCTTGCTCGCTCGAAACCCTAAGTTTTCATCTTCGAAACCCAAACAAATCTTAGGTAAGCATCTCTGAAAATCAGTGTTTTGTTTTCGTTTTTCTTGTTTAATAGCAAAAATCACACCATGATTCGTTTTCGTTTTTGTTTTCTCTCGAAACCCTAAGTTTTCATGATTATGATTTTTCCAGTTACTTTTCGTGATTCGTTTTTCTTGTTTAATAGCAAAAATCAGATGTTGTTGTTGTTGCACCTCCCTTTATTTTTACCGGTTTCATTTCGTAAGCTTCTGATTTCGATTCTGATTTATTAATGATGCTTATCTTTTGGTGTTTGTTTATTGTGATTGAAGATTGTGAGAGTGAGTTTTGTTGAATGACAGTGAGTATCTCATTGGAGAAGCTATGTTCCACTGAGTATCTGATTTCGATTCTGATTTATTGAAGATTGAAGATTGTTTTATTTTGTACATTTATATTAAGAGGTCCACTACTAATTTGTACTGTTAAATTGTTTGTGTTATAGGAAGTGGAAGGTTGAGTAGAGTGATATACGAATAGCGCGAACCGGAAATCGTCGTTGCTCGGACGGGTCAACCCGGGAAGTTCATTGTCAAACCCGCTTCTCACTCTTGCATCTGCTTCTCGGTATATATATTACTTATTCATTTTCTTTTGTTTGTACTGTTAAATTGTTTGTACTGTTAGTTTGTCGTTGCTTGGACGGGTCAACCCGGGAAGTTCATTGTCGTTGCATTTATATTAATAGCTTTCCTATTAGGTGGTAAGGGAACTAGGGACCAAGTGTTGTTGTTTTGCAGGGCTGTGAATTCAGCTTGCATTGCTGCAAGCCATTTGGGGTCTTTGAGGGCTTGTTTAACTGAGGAAGGTTCAGTGGTTGTAAGGAAAACAGAGGGATGGAGTCTAGGTAAATTGATACCTGATTTTGATCTTGTTTGCATAGAGTGAGTATTAGTTGGTTGAGAGGTAGATGTATGGTTGGTGGTTGGTGTGGTGGTAGGGTTAGTTGTGGTTGGAATGGAGAGGTTAGTTGTAGTTGTAGTGATGGGAGGGGCTGCAAAATGTGTTGGAACAGGTGAGGTGGTTGCTGTATTGGCTGTTGGTGAGGTTTGGTTATCAGTAACAGTATTGGTGGAAGATGATGAAGGTGCTGTGTTGGTGGCAGTGACCATAGGTAGAGGACTGAGAGTAACAGGGGCTGTAGAAGAGGAAGCAGGTGATGATTTTGGACCAAAAAGATCAACATAAGGAAAACGAGACTTATTAAAGATGACATCTTTTGACACTATGAGTTTGCCACTATGAGTTTGCTCTGATACCATGTAAAACTTGATAGAATTCATAGAGAGAGAGAGAAAAGAGAGAGGAGTGAAACTCTGTTTCTGCTTTATTATTTTTCACTGAATAGTTCTATTATACAGTTGAGTATATATACTATCTGTTAACCTGTGCACCTCAGCTAGCTAACGTGTGCACAGTTGCAACTAACTTTACAATTCTGTTTAGATCAGATATTAACTAAAAACAGATTTACTTCTAGAAGAATTGAAGTGCAGTAATTCTCTGCAACACTGGTGCACGAGAGTGCACCCTAAGCTAACTGTGTTTACTCTATTAATTGCTACTCTTACAGTACTGTTAAATTGTTTGTACTGTTAGTTTGTCTTGTTGTTGCACAAGTTCTTTTGCTATATAACTATGTTTTTGGGTTGGGAAGAAAAAAGAGGAATAAGTTGGGGGTTACAAATCTTAGGTAAGCATCTCTGAAAATCAGTGTTTTGTTTTCGTTTTTCTTGTTTAATAGCAAAAATCACATCATGATTCGTTTTCGTTTTTGTTTTCTCTCGAAACCCTAAGTTTTCATGATTATGATTTTTCCAGTTACTTTTCGTGATTCGTTTTTCTTGTTTAATAGCAAAAATCAGATGTTGTTGTTGCACCTCCCTTTATTTTTACCGGTTTCATTTCGTAAGCTTCTGATTTCGATTCTGATTTATTAATGATGCTTATCTTTTGGTGTTTGTTTATTGTGATTGAAGATTGTGAGAGTGAGTTTTGTTGAATGACAGTGAGTATCTCATTGGAGAAGCTATGTTCCACTGAGTATCTGATTTCGATTCTGATTTATTGAAGATTGAAGATTGTTTTATTTTGTACATTTATATTAAGAGGTCCACTACTAATTTGTACTGTTAAATTGTTTGTGTTATAGGAAGTGGAAGGCTGAGTAGAGTGATATACGAATAGCGCGAACCGGAAATCGTCGTTGCTCGGACGGGTCAACCCGGGAAGTTCATTGTCAAACCCGCTTCTCACTCTTGCATCTGCTTCTCGGTATATATATTACTTATTCATTTTCTTTTGTTTGTACTGTTAAATTGTTTGTACTGTTAGTTTGTCTTGTTGTTGCACAAGTTCTTTTGCTATATAACTATGTTTTTGGTTGGGAAGAAAAAAGAGGAATAAGTTGGGTGCTACTAATTATTAAGATAAATTATTAGCATTAACATAAGCTCAAGATGCATGATCCTCCTGGTGAAATGAGGGTTTAGGATTGGTGAAATTTTTAGTTTATCATATGGATTCTTTTCAACTACAGGAACATTTTCAGAAGGTTGCATTTCAGTATCCTCAACAACAAAAGGTTCCTTTGGCTTCTCCAACACACTTTGAGAAGGTTCCTTCTCTGCCTTGGAAGCAACTTGAGAAGGTTCATTAATACTTGGTTGATTATTTGGAGCGTAGCCATGGATCGTAGTTGGATACAAAGTAATCGTCTGAGTGATGAGTATGCGAAAGGAGTCGAAGAGTTTATAAACTTTGCTCAAGCAAATCTTCGCAAAACTGATGTTCCCGAAGTTGATGTAACTTATTCATGTCCTTGTTGTAATTGTGTGAATCGAACCCCACAACCGCCAAGTGTAATACGAGATCATCTCTTTGTTTATGGGATTTTACCCAGTTATACCACATGGATATGGCATGGTGAATCAACCGGCAACCCAAGTGTGTCGAAAAGTGAGAAAGTCGATGAAGATATGGATGATCGAATGGAGGACATGATACGTGACATTGGTCCTGAATCTTTTAAGCGAGCGCATGAATATGATAATTTGTGCAAAGACAAAGATCAACCTTTGTATTTGGGTTGCACAAAATACACCCGGTTGTCTGCGTCGTTAAAATTGATCAATCTGAAGGCGATAAATGGGTGGACTGATAAAGGATTCAGCGAATTTCTTGAGTTGTTGGAAGACATGCTTCCCATAGGTAACACATTGCCAAAACGAACGTATGATGCAAAGAAGATATTGTGTCCGATGGGTGTGGAGTATCAGAAAATACATGCATGTCCCAATGACTGCATATTGTATCGGAAAGACTTTGAGAAGTTGCATAACTGTCCTACGTGTGGTTGGTCGCGCTACAAAGTGAAGTCGGGTGAATCTAATTGTGACGACAACAACACAAAGGGTTCCCCTGCGAAGGTTTTATGGTATCTTCCAATAATACCCAGGTTCAAATGCTTGTTTGCTAATGCAAATGACGCGAAGAGCATTAGATGGCATGCAGATGAGAGGAAATGTGATGGGCAGCTTCGCCATCCGGCTGATTCTTTGCAATGGAAGAAAATTGATAATTTGTATTCGGATTTTGGCACTGAGTCAAGAAATCTTAGGCTCGCACTTGCTTCAGATGGGATGAATCCATATGGTAACTTAAGTACGAATCATAGCTCGTGGCCTGTTCTTCTTTTAATTTACAACCTATCTCCATGGTTGTGCATGAAGCGCAAATATGTGATGCTATCCATGATGATTTCTGGCCCGAGACAACCTGGTAATGACATAGATGTTTACCTTAGTCCATTGATTGAAGACTTGAGAAAAATGTGGGATGAAGGCGTGGATGTGTTTGACGGGTATTCTAATGAAACTTTCAAGCTGCGAGCCATGTTATTTTGCACGATCAATGACTTTCCTGCATACGGAAATTTGTCTGGGTATAGTGTCAAAGGGCATAAAGGTTGTCCTATTTGTGCAGAAGACACGTGTCACCATCAACTCAAATATGGAAGGAAGACTGTCTACCTTGGGCAACGGAAATTTCTCAAACCTAATCACAGATATCGTAAGTTGAAAAAAGCTTTTAATGGGTGCTCGGAAAATGACATTGCTCCGAATGCCTTGACCGGAGAAGAAGTCTATCAAGTGGTTAAAGACATCAAAGTTGTATTCGGTAAAAAGCAGAAGCAGCCTAAGGAAAAAAGCAAGTGGAAGAAGAGGTCGGTGTTCTTTGATCTTCCGTATTGGTCAAATCTTGATGTAAGGCATTGTCTTGATGTTATGCACGTCGAGAAAAACGTTTGTGATAGTGTCATCGGGACGCTTCTTAACGTTCAAGGGACAAAGGATGGCATAAATTCTCGTCTAGATTTGCGTGAGATGGGCATAAGAGAACAATTACATCCAGTGGAACGAGGTAAAGGCACATATTTACCTCCAGCATGTTATACCTTATCAAGAAAAGAGAAAATGAGCTTTTGCGAGTGTCTACGGGGAATCAAAGTCCCACATGGTTACTCGTCAAATGTAAAGCGACTTGTTTCAATGAAAGATCTCAAATTAGTTGGCTTGAAGTCTCACGACTGTCATGTCTTGATGCAACAACTGCTACCTGTGGCAATTCGTGGCATCTTACCGAAAGATGTCCGATATACCATAACTAGGTTGTGCTTATTCTTCAATAGTATATGTGCTAAAGTCATCGATCCTCAAAAATTGGACGCGTTGGAAAATGAGGCTGCTATTATCTTGTGTCAATTGGAGATGTTTTTTCCTCCCTCATTCTTTGATATCATGGTTCATTTAATTGTTCACCTGGTTAGGGAGATTAGATTATGCGGCCCTGTTTATTTAAGGTGGATGTACCCAATCGAGCGATACATGAAGATCTTGAAAGGGTATGTGAAGAACCAATATCGTCCTGAAGCATCCATTGTCGA
Organism: Astragalus membranaceus; assembly: GCA_039519185.1. NCBI lineage: Eukaryota > Viridiplantae > Streptophyta > Magnoliopsida > Fabales > Fabaceae > Astragalus > Astragalus membranaceus. Next base: position 52,819,947 of record CM076850.1, read on the forward strand.
AAGGTACGTCACAGAAGAAGCGATTGAGTTTTGTTCTGACTACTTGTCAGAAGCAAAATCTGTGGGACTACCAAAGTCTCGTTATGCAGGGAGAGGTCAAGGTAAAGGTACACATGGTATAACCACTAAATGCATGGGCCGAGCTGAAGTGCTTCAAGCACATTTGTATGTTTTGAATAATACAGATGAGGTATTACCTTACTTGTCTCTCCATAAAGAGATAGTAAAGGCCAAAAACCCTCGAATGAAAGAAATGTTGTTATTGAACGAGCATAACAACACATTCATAGATTGGTTTAAATCAGAGATTAAGAAAGATGTGAGTGCCTCTGAGACTTTGAGATGGTTAGCACATGACCCCCACTTTAATGTCGTATGTTGGAGTGGGTACGACATAAATAAGTTTTCGTTTTACACAAAGTCTAAAGATGACAAAAGCACCATGCAAAACAGTGGAGTTATGGTCATGGCTTCCTCGATGCACTTCTCTAGTTCAAATGATACAAAACCTGTACTCGCATCCATTGCTTACTTTGGTGTCATTGAAGAGATTTGGGTGCTTGATTACTGTAAATTTAAAGTGCCTCTTTTTAAATGTAAGTGGGTTAACAACAATAGTGGTGTACGTACTGACGAAATGGGATTTACACTTGTGGACCTTGACAAGGTAAGTTATAATGATGAACCCTTCATCATGGCTGACCAAGCAAAACAAGTTTTCTATGTCAAAGATCCTTCTAACAAAAAGTGGTCAGTTGTCCTACAAGGAAAAATAGGGAGTGATGAAAATGAAGATTCAAGTCTTGCAATTTCCGAAACACCTTGTTTGTTAACACAAGTGCCTACTTCAGTTGATGACAATTAAGTTGACGATGAACATGCCACTCGCAATGATCATAATGAAGGAATTTTATACGAAGGAGTTTAGATTTGTTTTTTTTTGAACCTATGAAATTGTAATTTTGAACTTAGTAACAATGATGGGTTGTTTCTATTATTTCCTTTTGAGCATGTGACAGATTTTGTAACCGAGAGAAGTATGTTTTCCAATAATTTCTTCTAGTGTATTTCTCCAAATGTGTATGGATGGTTTCATAGTTCATATTGAATGAGAGATTTGATATAATGACAAACTAATGTCACTAGTCTTGAAAAGAACAGATTCATGCAAACAATTCTTCAAATATATGAAGTGTGATCCAGTATGTTATATTTAAAGTCACTAGTTTTGAACTTAACAAGATGAATGAAAAGTTGTATTGTATTGTTTGAACTTAACAATGTTTATATTTCCTTACCTACATGATTTATTTAGTAATGTCGTATGATCCAGTATCTTATCATAAGAATGACTGATATAATTTGTTTCCTTTGTTTAAACAGCTATCATGGATGATTTCAGTGATCCTCCAAAAAAGAATACCAGACGTCCAACATCATTAAAAAAGTTCACTTCTAGGTGCCCAGATGGTCAAAAATTCAGAGTGGATATTGATAGTAAAGGAGATCTTATTGGTCCGTATGCTAACAAATTCAAGACCTATTTAGGGGTGGTTGCACGAACAAAGATAAGCATATTGCCAATGAAGTGGAGTGATGTTGATGACGAGACAAAAAAGATTGCTTGGGATGATGTACTGCTAACATTTGATGTTCCCGAGAGTAATGAATTCAAGAAGACTTGGATGTCTCATATCAATCTTTGTTGGAGACAGTTCAAGACAAGTCTCACCAGAATATATGTCTTTGGTAGTGGGGATACAGATGGTCAAAAAAATCCATGTCACAAGTACAGCAACATATCTCTCGAGACATGGGCCGCATTTTATAACAGTCGCATTACTGAGGAGTTTGTGGTATTGTTTTAACTATAACTATTTTAGTTTCTTAAACATTAACGATATGTTGTAAATATGGTGGTGTTTGTCCTTTGTAACAGGCTAAGAGAGAAGCTGCCAAGAATATTCAAAAAAATAATAAATATAACCACACAATGGGGCCAGGTGGTTATAAAAAGTTGAAGAAGGCTTTGAAAGAAGAACAAATCAAAAAAATCCAGGAGGAGTCTGGTGATCCTGATTTGGAGGTGGAGCCTACATCTCCAGAGCGTCATGAGCTGTGGAAGGCTGGCCGCAAAAGCAAGTCTGGATCTTATGTATCCGAGTCGTCAGCATCAGTTGGATCTAAGATTGTAAGTAAAATGTTGTGTGGAAGCTGTGGAACTTAGTATGTTTTGTTTAATTTGTTAAATTGTAACATGTGAACATACTTTTGTTGCAGGATGAACTTGCGGTTATGAGTAGCCAAGGATCTTTCGTTCCTCAAGGAAAGAATGATATTTTGACTGTTGCCATTGGAACACCTGAGCATCCCGGTCGTGTTCGGGGAGCTGGAAAAGGTGTCGGGATAAAGAGATACTTTGGAGGTGTGGCACGTTTTGCCTCGAGTAGCTCACAAGTTGACAAAGCGGAGTTGATGAAAGAAATTATGGAGGATGTGGAAGTGATGGTGCAAGACCGAGTTCGCAAAGCGTTGGCAGAGGTATATGTTTTTATTACTAGATTTGTTTTATTATTTGAATCAATTCATAAATACTAACTTAATTTATATGTATGTTTTAATTATTCAGCACACCATCTCATGTGGAGGAATTCAAAATGCGGGTGTTCAGGTTCCCTCTCCCATGACAACTGTTGGATCTAAGGCTAGCTACTCACCATCTCATGTGGAGGAGGAGGCCAATATCGATTGGATGAAAGAGATGCTTGTGACAGGGTATGCTGATAAGAGACATGCTAGGATATGGTTGCAGCATGAAGATCATGAGTGCTTTGTCTCCTTCAAAGAGATCACGGACATGATTTCTGGTGAAGAGTGGCTTGAATTGAGCCATTTGGCCATATGGTGCACGTAAGTAGTAAAGTCTATTCCATTATATAAATTTCTCACATTTTACATATATTAATCGATCTGATAGTTTTTCTTACTTGCCACTAGATATTTGCATCGTCAATGTGTTGAAAGAGGTATTGATGACTTATATGGATTTGTGTGTCCTTACAAGCTTAACGTGAAGGATATACCCATGAATGTTGTCCTTCAAAACCTTCAAGACAAATTGATGACCACCAATAAGGGAGTATATATTGCTCCATTTTGCCATAGGTAACAGCAACATAGTTCCTTGTTTTGATTACTAGTTGTTTTGTTGGTGAATGGTGAAATGCATGTTAGTCTTCTGATTCTGATTTTCTTGTGTCATTCTGAGTTTATTGTGTGTAACATGCATTTCTTTGTGTGTTGCTTAATTTAAGTTTATCGATGTTGCAGCGGACATTGGCAACTAGCTGTCTTAATCCCATCTCAAAATACTGTGGTCTGGATGTGTTCCTTATGCCGCAAACCAAACAAAACAATCAAAGAAATGTTTAGCAAGTAAGTTTGTTTTTTTTTTATCTTGGTTTAGATTGTAGTATTTGAACTTAAGTTGGGTTGAAATTTTATAAATACTTTTATATTATGTTATTAGAGCTGTCAAAGGTTATTCTACATCTGCCCCCACGTGGTTGTACCCTACAGTAAGTAATTTAAAATATGGAGTTGATTTAATTTGGAGTGAATTCATATATGATATATATATATATATATATATATATATATATATTTGGTTAACTTTGTTAATTCATTTGTGTGTAGATGCCAACACAACGGAATGGTTTTCATTGTGGATATTATGTGATGAACTTTATGCTGACCATTGTGAATGCTAGTGTTGTTGATAATTGGGAGCAGGTATAAATTTTTGGTTAAAATTATACTTTACACATCTATTTAGAATTATAGAATGATTGAATATAATTTGTTTGAGTAATTTTTAAACTTGTAGGTATTTGATGACTCAAAGGCATACACCGAAGAGGAGCTTCTTAAGGTTCGTCAGCTTTGGGCAGAATTCTATATGAAGATTCGTACGGAGCAAAAAGAGACATTGTTTAGCATTGTTTAAACTTGTTCAATTTATTCTCTATTTCTAGTATTTGTGAATTGATAGTATTAGAATTGTGAACAAATTTTTTATTTGGTCTGGTTTTCTATTTCTATTTCTAGTTTAGATGAAATGTGAACAAATTTTTTATATGGTCTGGTTTTCTGTTAATGTAAACACTGAGGTATTAGAATTGTACTAGATGAAATGTGAAGCTGGTTTTGTGTAATAATGTATTAGAATTGTGACTGCATATTGTATTAGAACTGTATGTGAGCTGGTTTTGTGTAAAATGAGGTATTAGAAATGTGAAGCTGGTTTTGTGTATGTCTGTGATGCAATAGGTTTAGAACTGCACTGAGGTATTAGAAATGTGAAGCTGGTTTTGTGTAATCTGCAGGTTTTCTTTTAACGTGAATAGTAACGGTATGATCAAAAACCAAGGAAACTAAAATGTGTAAAATGACATTTAGCATCGGTTGTTTGAATAACCGATGCTAAATGTCATTTTTAATGACGTTTAGAGACATTTAGCGTCGGTTGTTTGAAACAACCGATGCTAAATGTCCATCAGTGAGACATTTAGCGTCGGTTGTTTCAAACAACCGACGCTAAAGGTCTCACTGATGGACATTTAGCGTCGGTTGTTTGAAACAACCGATGCTAAAAGTTCATCAGTGAGACATTTAGCGTCGGTTGTTTCAAACAACCGACGCTAAATGTCTCACTGATGGACATTTAGCATCGGTTGTTTCAAACAACCGACGCTAAATGTCTCACTGATGGACATTTAGCATCGGTTGTTTGAAACAACCGATGCTAAAAGTTCATCAGTGAGACATTTAGCATCGGTTGTTTCAAACAACCGACGCTAAATGTCTCAAAGGGGACTTTTAGCATCGGTTGTTTCAAACACCCGACGCTAAATGTCATTTTTAGACCTTTGAAATGGTTGTTAATGTGACATTTAGCATCGGTTATCTGAGAACCCGATGCTAAAAGTGACATATAGCGTCGGTTAATTAACCGATGCTAAATGTATGACATTTAGCATCGGTCGATTTAGCGTCGGGCGATAACCGACGCTAAATGTCCAATTTAACCGACGCTAAATGTCTTTTTTCCACTAGTGAAATTGTTCCAATGGGCTGTGTAAATGTTGGGCTTTCTCAAAGAGGTTAAGTTATCAAAGTGAGGGGTGTGAAAAAAGAAAGCCCAATTCGCATGGGAGGGCCCAGTTAGCGAAACTGGGCTTAAGTGACAAAAAAAAAGCCTTATGCTTGAGCCTGGGGGGTGTAAATAACAGTTTACTTGTTTTTTTTTTTTAGAAATGTTTTTATTACCACTCTTTTTTACTAAGGAAAAGCTTTCTGTTTTTTTTTCTTTGAGATTCTTTTGTTATTATTTTTTTGGTTGAGATAATTTTTGGTTGGAAAAGAATAAATAAATAAATAAACAAATAAATAAAACGAAAAAAATCAGTTTATTTGTTTTAAAAAAAGACGTTTTATTTACCCTTTTTTATTAATTGCTAGGAAATGTTTTTTAGAGTTTTTCCGAAAAATGATTTTTTGGTGAAGTGTTTTTTTTTTGTTGGCATTTGGTATGAAAGAGGTCTATTAATTATTTAAAGAAACATTTTACCTTAAATCCTTTTTGATTCTTTTGATACCTAATCCTTTTTGATAGTAGAAGAAAAATTGCTATATTTCTTATTGCTATTATTTTGATGACAATTATTATTGTTGATAAAAAAGACGTTGCTACATTTCTTCAAAGAGAAACATGACATTCAAGGATAAGCAATCAATTTGAACTATTCTTATTTTAAAACAACAAGAGCATCAAAATATAAAGCATTTTGTATTCTTCTATTAAAAAAAAGTCTAACATTCAATCTCTCAAAATCTCAAAAACACCATATGCGTGAAGATGAACAAAAAGGATTTATGAGACAACAAATTTACATTGATCAAAATAGAGATGCAAAGATCATAAGATAAAACAAGAAATTTAAGAGTGAATACTAAACCAACCTTGAGTAATGAACCTTTTGGTGAGACTTTACCAACAATAACAACAAAAATAAAACTATGAAAATTTTAGTAGAGGAGAAAAACGAAAAATAATCTCTCTCTCACAGAAACTTCTCTAGATCCGCTTTTGCTTCCTCTTGCTCCTGAATCTCCCAAGACTTCGGCCTCTCCTCTCTCCTCTCCCAAAAACCGTCCCCCTTCCCTCAAAACCGTAACCCCTATTTATACTAAAACTTGATCTTGTAGTTGTGTGCTTTGTTTTTCGGTTTTTTTTTTCACCAAGCCTTGTGTATAGACCCGTTGGCGTGCTAACCTTGAGAAAAACGAAATGGAAAACATGTTTCCTTGGATGAACCCGCGAGCCTTTGAGTGACCAACGGTTTCTTGTGTTGGTGATGCCCAAAGATGGCGATTTCGTGGGAGAGGAGAGAAAGAAGAAACGTGTGGAGATGGAGAAGGGAGGGTGGACAGCTAGGGAAGAGAGGTGGAGGTGATGTTTGCTTTTTCTTTTCTTTGATGGAGTGTGGGAGTGTATGAAAGAGAGAGAAAGAAGCCGTAGGGGGAGGAAAGAATGAGGGTTGAGTGTGTGAAGTGAGAGTGAGTGTGTGAGAGAGAGTGGGTTGAGTGATGTGTGAGGGAGAGAGAAAGGGAGGCGTGGAACAAGGGAGATAGAGTCGTTGGGAAGAGTGATGGGAAGGGTGGAGTGTATGGGGGAGTGGATGTGGGGAAGTGGGATTGAGAGTTCCAAGGAGGGAATCAAGGAAAAGTGGCCGAATTTTAGGCTAGGATTTGGGGATGAATGTGGACACTTTTTAGGGCTAGGGGGAGAGTGAATGTGGACACATTTTAGGGTTAAGGGGGGTGGCCGAAATTTTTTAGGGTTTGGAAGGGTGGGATTCGAATTTAGGGTTTAGTTGGAGTGGGTTGGATGGAGTTGGGTGTTGGGTTAGGAAGGAGTTGGATTGGGTTTGGTTTTGGACATGGGTTAGGTTTTGGACATGGGTTAGGCGAATTGGGTTAAGGTTTGGTGGAGGAGTGGGTTTTAGATGGCCCAATCCTAATTGCACCTCTATATATTTTTTTAACAGACCCCCCCATATGCTCCTTTGCCTATTTTATTTTGATACTTTTAATTATTATTTTTTCAAAGATTAAAACTTGTAGCAAACTAAAATAAAATAAAACATGGCATGAAAATAAAATAATTATTTTTTATTAAAAATAAATAAAATTTCTTATTCTTGGATAGGACAAAATTAGGGTATTACAATGACCAGTGTCAAGCTTCCTTTGAGAAAATCAAGGTGTATTTGCAGAATCCACCGGTCTTAATGCCACCTGTGTCAGGCAGGCCTCTCATCTTATACCTTACAGTGCTAGATAATTCAATGGGCTGTGTGTTGGGGCAACATGATGAATCCGGGAAAAAGGAGCATGCCATATACTATCTTAGCAAAAAGTTCACCGATTGTGAGACAAGGTATTCTATGCTGGAAAAGACTTGTTGTGCTCTAGTTTGGGCTGCTCACCGTTTAAGGCAGTACATGCTGAGTCACACCACTTGGTTGGTGTCAAAAATGGATCCAATCAAGTACATATTTGAGAAGCCAGCTCTTACAGGACGAATTGCCCGTTGGCAGATGCAATTATCAGAATACGATATCCTGTATGTCACACAAAAAGCAATTAAAGGTAGCGCACTTGCTGAGTATTTGGCAGGTCAGCCGATTCCGGACTACCAACCAATGCAGCATGATTTTCCTGATGAAGATATCATGGCACTGTTTGATGAGGGGAAGTCCCAGGAAAGTGAAAGGTGGAGAATGATCTTCGACGGTGCGTCAAATGTATGGGGGCATGGGGCAGGTGCTGTGTTAATATCTCCTGACAATCGCTTCGTTCCTGTCACTGCAAGGTTGAGCTTCTATGTCACAAACAACATTGCAGAGTATGAAGCGTGCATCTTGGGTATTCAAGCAGCCCTAGAATGGAAGGTTAAAAGGCTAGATGTGTATGGAGATTCAGCCCTGGTTATTCATCAAGTAAGAGGCGATTGGGAGACCAGAGATCCCAAACCGATTCCTTATTGTGTTCATGTGCAAGAGTTGATGGAGTCTTTTGACGAAATCACTTTCAAACACATCCCTCGAAGCGAAAACCAGCTGGCTGATGCATTGGCAACTTTATCATCCATGTTCAATATCAATTGTGATAAAAGCTTGACTCATGTCACAATCCAGCACCGAAGTCTACCTGCGCATCACTACTGCACAGCCATAGATGAAGAGCCGGATGACAAGCCTTGGTATCATGATATCAAACAGTACATCATCAGCAGAGAATACCCTCCTGGGGAATCTGAAAATGACAAGAGAACTCTTCGGCGACTGTCAAGGAATTTCTTCCTCAGCGGTGAAGTTCTCTACAAAAGGAATCATGACCTGGTCCTCTTAAGGTGTGTTGCTAAAGAAGAAGCTGAAAGAATCATGAAAGATGTACACGAGGGCTCATTCGGAGCTCATTCCAGTGCGCATACTATGGCTAGTAAGATTTTAAGGGCGGGCTATTACTGGTTGCAGATGGAAGGTGACTGCTACAGCTTTGTCCGAAAGTGCCACAAGTGCCAAATCTACGCTGACCATATTCATGTGCCGCCTGCCAAATTGAATGTTCTGACTGCATCCTGGCCGTTTTAAATGTGGGGAATGGATGACATAGGTCCCATTGAACCCAAAGCATCAAATGGGCACCGCTTCATCTTGGTCGCCATTGACTATTTCACGAAGTGGGTTGAAGCTGCCTCATACTCCAGTGTAACCAGTTCAGTGGTTGCCAAATTTGTGAAGAAGGATCTGATTTGCCGTTATGGTCTTCCTAACAAGATCATCACTGATAACGGCGGTAATCTGAATAGCAAAATGAGAAAGGACCTGTGCGCAGAGTTCAAAATTCAGCATCACAATTCTTCCCCTTATCGGCCTAAGATGAATGGAGCAGTGGAGGCAGCTAACAAGAACATCAAAAAGATTGTGCAAAAAATGGTGGTCACCTACAAAGATTGGCACGAAATGCTCCCTTTTGCCCTACATGGCTATCGTACTTTAGTGCGTACATCGACCGGGGCAACTCCTTTTTCTCTGGTATATGGATCAGAAGCAGTACTCCCTATTGAGGTTGAAATACCTTCCCTGCGGGTACTCATGGAAGCTAAACTGGAAGAAGAAGAGTGGGTGCAGGCTCGTCTGGATCAGCTAAACCTCATTGAGGAAAAAAGAATTGCAGCTTTGTGTCATGGGCAGCTATACCAACAGAGAATGAGAACAGCTTTTGACAAGAAAGTCCGGCACCGTGAATTCAAGCAGGGAGATTTGGTGCTTAAGAAGATCTTGCCTATCCATACTGATCCCCGAGGGAAATGGACACCCACTTATGACGGCCCGTATGTGGTCAAGAAAGCCTTTTCTGGAGCAGCGCTGATACTCACGAACATGGACGAAGAGGATTTAAGGAACCCAGTCAATTCCGATCAAGTGAAGAAGTATTATGCCTGAAAGAAATAGACGAAAAAAGAGAAAGACAAGCCAAGTAAGAGTTAGCTCGCTAGGTTGAAAACCCGAAAGGGCGGCCTAGGCAAAATCAGAGCGACCCGGTGGATTGAAAACCCGCAAAGGGCGATCCAGGCAAAAATTAGGGTCAGAAAACTTGGGCATGAAAAGTAAAGAAAGGCATGCAACTCCTCTGAAGACTTGGATGAGGGGGTGATCAAGGTCAAGGACACAAATGTTTAGCACTGTTCCACAGAGACGGACAGTCAGAATTTAACTTCTCTATTTTTTCGTGTCTTTTTATAGTTTAAACTTTCAAGTGTAATAAACAATCGGCGTAACTTCTTGTGCGACCGATTTCCACATTAATAAAGTTCAACTTTCTCATATCTGTTCACTCTTTTATTTTCTGCTTTTTTCTTCTCAAAATAAACGTTTTATAATGATGGTGATGATGACCTGTAAAACATGTGCATAAATCATGGAGCATTACAATTATTGCAAAGTCCCCAAAGGTTGCGAAAAAAGGTAATTCCCCAAAACCAGTTAATCATGCAAGAGAAAGCGATTGCACTCACGATTGCCTCCAAACGGCGAAGCCAAAGCCAACATGCACCCGACCCATGAGCCCCGCAATTCCAATGGATTCCTCAGTCTCGTGCCATGAGTGTCGCGGGTTGGCTGAACCAGCAAAAATAAGCCAAAAGAACAAAAGAGCAAAAGAAAAAACAAACGATCAGACAAAAGAAAGCTGATCAAAGAATGAAAAGCCAAGAAAAAAAACAAACGATCAGAAAAAAGAAAGCTGATCAAAGAATGAAGAGGAAAAGAAAAAAAGCAAACAGTCAGAAAAAAGAAAGCTGACAAAAGAAACAAAGAATCAAGAATAGCATCCCATTGCATTCATCATTCCACTAAATCATCACATCGCATGCACTCACATGACATGCATTCGCATAGCGGACTTTGCATAGCATGCATTCATATTCCATGCACCATGTCTTGCATCTTCTAAAGTGTGCAGGTGTCCTGGATCAGTACAATGGCATTGATCATCAATCAAGAGAAAGCTGAAGAAAAGTCCGCTAACCTGAGCAGGCATCCTGGATCGGTGTGGAAACATTGACCGACTAAAGGAAACCAACTGGATTTTGGAATCCCCTCTGGACCCGCGTGTCCCCAGCAAGATTGACTTTACCTTGTATTCGAGCTGCAGGTAAGTCCCCCTGACCTCAATAGGTCCAGTCAAAGAGGATAGCTATGTTGGCCTAAAACATGGCGCAGTCCTAGGGAAATATCGAGATCTAGACTTGATATAGTACCCTCCCTTGGTCGCTCGCAATACCACCCCTTTGGAGCCCACGTGCTCCCAGGCCCAAGTGCAAGCTCGGATCGTTCGCGATTCGTTAAAAGGCTTTAGGCAGCCTCCATCGCCGGCTTAACGAGGGCCGGCACCCTTTTTGCTTCCCTTTTTATTGCTTTCCGCTAGCTTATTGGGGGTTGGCACCATTTAATTTCCTGCTTACTGAGAGTTGACGCTTCATCCATTGCATTCACTTCGGGATAACACCCAATAAAAATAGAAAGAGGAAAAAGAGGAAAATTCGGGTTTCCCTAAGTAGACAAAATCGGTATAATTCCTGAATTCTTTATCTTCATTTTGCCTTGGAATATGTTTCGGCCAATTCATATCCCTCGTTAAAATTCAGATAAAGAGGGGCAGCTGTCATACCCCAATTTTGTCCGGCTTAGGTCAAAATCCTAATTTTCCCCAAAAATAATAAATAAATGAATTAAAGAATAAAGAACATCATGCATTGCATTTAGGGTTATAGAAGTCATTTCAAAGTTTCTAAAATCATTTTTGGAGTTGGAATGTACTTTTGGACAATTTAGGGTTTTTCAGTGCAAAAGGGTGTTTTAGTCATTTCGCAAATAAGGGATGTTTTCTCAGAACAAGCCACTTAACATGAATCCCAAGGTATTAGAGGTCATTCCTAGGGGGAAAAGTCATTTTAAAGTGAAAATGTGCTTTGGGCAAAAACTAGGGTTTTTAGGGTGAAAGGGCATTTTGGTCATTTCACGCTAAAAGCGGTTTTTTCGTCCCAAATCACCGAACCATCACCAAAGGATTATTTGAGGAAGATTTGTGCTTAGTTGTGATTTTCTTTGTGCGCATAAATATTAAGTCTCGTAGCATAAAACTCAATTTTCGAACAAAAGGGCAAAATGGTCATTTCCGCTAGAGTGAGGCCCAAAATCAATTTTGGGAATGGTGTTTTCATGGAATTTTGGGCCCAATGATTGAATCCTAGGATGAGCCCAAAATAAAAAAAAAAGAATCTTCATGGAATAAAAGAATGATCATTAAAAGAAAAATCAAAAAGAATGAAAATAAGGTAGTGTCCTCAATAAGACAAAATGTACTATTTTGTGCAAGCTTGCATTTTTCCTTTTTCCTTCCCTCCTCTCCTCATGGTGCTGGGCGAACAGCCCCCTCTCCCATTTCCCTCTCCATTTGTGTTTCTTCAACACCCTCAATCCATGTGATGATGCATCTCCACCCTCCATTCAAATTTAAAGTCTAATCCTTGGTGACCAAGTTCAAATTGATTTTATTTATTAATATTCAGCTGAATGTTAATGGATTTAATTGGTTTGATTACCATTTTACCCCAAAGCTCACTCCCACCCTATAAATACCCTTTCATTTTCCACACATCACAACTTCCTTGGCCTCATTCTCTCCTCCACCAAACCTAGCACACAACTCTCTCCCCTCTTTCCCTTGCCTTGGCCGTAGCCCCCCTCTCCTCCTCCTCCCTCCATCTTTTTGTTTTCCATCACCCAAACACCACCAAATCACTTCAAATCCACTCCTCCTTCATAGACTTTCCTCCATTCACCATCCATTTCATATTCTCCTCATCAAGCACTTGGGTATTTGGGAATTTGAGTGGGGTTCTTGGACCATTTCTTGAAGACTTCAGTTGATTTGGTTACTTGTTCTTCATTTCCTACTTCTACTAGTTTGGATCCTAGGTGAATCTCTAAAACCCTTACATCATTTACAATACTTTGCATCAAAATTCATATTCTCTTCATCATTTTCGCATACTCATCATTCTCACCTTAAAATGTAGTTTGTTGTTATTTTGTGTCGATCTTTGCATTTTAATGGAATAAACATGTGATTTTGTCTCCTATGTGGTTAGCATTTTCTTTGGGGTTTTAATTTATCTTGTTGTTCCTTTTTACTTGATGTTGATCAACCTTGTTATTAGTATTTAAATCCTTGTGTTAAATGTGACTTTTAGTCCATATTACTTGCAAATACTTGTGTTGTTGATGATTTTGCAACTTGATTCTCACTTGTGCTTAGAGCATCATAATTTAAGTGAGAGGATTGCAAGACATGATTCAACCTCATCTTAGTTTACTACTCTTGTTTGTTGATGATTTTGCAACTTGATTCTCACTTGTGCTTGGAGCACCATAATTTAAGTGAGAGGATTGCAAAATATGATTCAACCTCATTTTAGTTTACTATTCTTGTTTATCTACTTTCTTGCCCTTTAAATTCTTGCTATTTATTTTCTTGCTATTTATTTTCTTGCCCTTTTATTTTCCAAGTCATTTACTTTCTTGCTCCTTTAATTTCTTGCACCTTTATTTTTCAAGTCATTTACTTTTCTTGCTATTTAATTTCTTGCACCTTTATTTTCCAAGTTATTTACTTTCTTGCACCTTTATTTTCCAAGTCATTTACTTTCTTGCTCCTTTAATTTCTTGCACCTTTATTTTTCAAGTCATTTACTTTTCTTGCTATTTAATTTCTTGCACCTTTATTTTCCAAGTTATTTACTTTCTTGCACCTTTATTTTTCAAGTCATTTACTGTTCTTGCTATTTAATTTCTCACACCTTTATTTTCCAAGTTATTTACTTTCTTGCGCCTTTATTTTCCAAGTCATTTACTTTCTTGCTCCTTTAATTTCTTGCACCTTTATTTTCCAAGTCATTTACTTTCTTGCTCCTTTAATTTCTTGCACCTTTATTTTTCAAGTCATTTACTTTTCTTGTTATTTACTTTCTTGCACTTTTATTTTCCAAGTCATTTACTTTCTTGCTCATTTACTTTCTTGCTCATTTACTTTCCTTGCTCTTTAACTTTCCAAGTCATTTAAATTACTTGCAATTTACTTTTCAAGCAATTTATTTTCTTGTCATTTACAATTCCGCTATTTATGATTTTGCACTTTACCGCTTTCTTTTATTTCTCGCTATTTAACTTTATGTTTTCTTCTTTTATTTTCTTTTCTCCTCTTTTGTCTACATTGATCATGAGTGAGTAGACTTTACTAAAACATTCCTTCTTTCTAAAAACACTTTCTTTTCAGTTAATCAACTTATGCATCCTTGTATGCCATCCATTCATAAATAAAGTGTTATGCATCCATTCCTTGTACGCTCATGCACTTACATGCTTACCTAATCATGCATCATTGCTTACATATTCAATCATCTAACTTAGGATACTCTATGTCTACAGTCAATTGTATTCACTTGTTCTTGATGCCATGTAAATGTCTTGACTTGATTGTGTGCCCTCCTCTCCACTTGTATGACCTCCTAATGGAGACGTAAGTCTACATGCATGTTGTAGCATAGAGCCATTAGGGTAAATACAATCCATCTTGCACACACACAATTACTTTGAGAACTTTGTTTTGCATCTTTAATAATTGAATCCTTTGATTGTATGGACATGTTTAATCTTGGTTAATGAATGATATGTTCGTATTTGCTTGAGTATTATTCATTCATTTGCATTTGGTTATGGATTTAGAATTGACTTGAAATGTTCTACTCCTTTTCTAAAACCCATTTCCTAAAATCATTTCAAAACAAAAAGAAACTTTTACTTTCAAAACAAAAATAAATCAATCGTCATTAAACACCAATCGCGCCGTTGCCGATTAGGTCGTTAATGATGATGTTGTTTTCAAAAAGAGTTAGTAGCGAGACCATTCTAACCGTTGTTGTTCGGTCTTCGCGAAAGCTCAATCCTTTTTCAAAACCAAAAACCGAGAACTACGTAGCTTTGATCCCTCTTCCAGTGAGGGTACGTAGGAGCGGGGTCCTGTCCCGTCAAGCACACTTTTAAAAAATTCTTTGTTTTATCCTGATTTTCAAAGATAACCCCGAGAACTACGTAGCTTTGATCCCTCTTCCAGTGAGGGTACGTAGGAACAGGGTCCTGTCCTGTCAAGCACACTTTTAAAAAAAAATGAGAACTACGTAGCTTTGATCCCTCTTCCAGTGAGGATACGTAGGAGCGGGGTCCTGTCCCGTCAAGCACACGCTCTTAAAAAATCTTTGTTTTGTCCTGATTTTCAAAGATAACCAAAAATATTCTTCTTCCCTCCTGTTTTCAATAAAACGAACCTTAAAGAAAAGAAAAGAAGTAGAATAAATTGCTTTCAACTCGAACTTTTGTCTAAACCACACATCAAGTTAATGGTTCCCTTTCGGTAGAAAGAAGGTGCGGGGTGCTAATCCCTTCCCCGTACCTAACCGACCCCCGAACCTACATCTCTAGTTTTCAAAAGACCATCCGCCTTGTTTAAAAGACCTTTTTTCAATGTTTTGGTCTTAAAATTAAAATATTGGTGGCGGCTTCCAAATTTTTCCACGTTGTCAAACGAAAAGTCCCAAACCGGATTTTTCGGGCGCAACAGACAGCACCATCAGCTATACTAAATATATAGCCACTAGTTGCTTTGGAACCATCTGATAGAGTATTCCAATTTGCATCACTGTATCCTTTAAGTACAGCTGGAAATCTCTGATAATGTAGTCTGAGATTCATGGTCCTTTTAAGGTATCTCATGACTCTCACGATAGTGTGCCAATGCTCTATACTAGGTCGACTAGTAAACCTGCATAGCAATCCCACAACATAGGCAATATCGGGTCTAGTTCAATCAGTGGCATACCTTAGGCTACCAATGATGCTCGCATATTCCGTTTGTCTAACACTATCACCAGTGTTCTTAAAAAGTTTGACACTCGGATCATATGGTGTACAAGCAGGTTTACAATCAAAATAATTGTATTTCTTTAAGATCTTCTCAATATAATGAGATTGATCCAAAGAAATTCCGTTTTCGGACCTAGTGATCTTAATACCAAGTATTACACTTGCTTCTCCAAGGTCTTTCATATCAAATTTGTTGCACAACAGTGATTTCACTTTATTTACAGCATGAATGTTTGATCCAAATATGAGTAAGTCGTCTACATAGAGACATATGATTGGGCAAATGTCATTTTCGGTTTTGTAATAAATGCATTTGTCACTTTCATTCACTTTAAACCCATTCGATATTATCAAATTATCAAACTTCTCATGCCATTGTTTAGGAGCTTGTTTGAGACCGTACAGAGACTTATCCAACTTACAGACCTTGTGTTCTTGCCCGTGAATTACAAAACCTTCAGGTTGCTCCATATAGATTTCTTCTTCCAATTCACCATTTAAAAAAGCAGTTTTGACATCCATTTGGTGTACTATCAAATTGTAAATAGTGGCCAACAAAATTAGTACCCTTATGGATGTAATTCTAGTAACAGGTGAATATGTGTCAAAGAAATCTATATTCTCTCTTTGTCGAAAATCTTTGGCTACAAGACGAGCCTTGTATTTATCAACAGTTCCATTGGGTTTTAGTTTGTTTTTCAAAATCCATTTACAACCAATTGGTTTGGAACCAGGAGGCAAGTCCACTAAGTGCCATGTCTTGTTAGACTCTAAAGAATCCATCTCGTCATTCACTACAAAAAAATGCCTTATTAGCGACAAATTTTTAGCGAGGGAACCAAAATCCGTCGTTAATGTTTAAGTAGCAACGGATTTTAGCGAGGGAACCAAAATCCGTCGCTAATAATGACGAATGCGCGCTTTTCTTAACAAAAAATTTAAATTCCGTCGCTAAATTTAAAATCCGTCGCAAAAAATCTGTCGCTGATTCCTTGGAAATTGCACCATATCTGAATCCGTCGCTAAGGCACTAATCCTTCGCTAATGGTCTGTCGCTAATGCTGACGTGACCGTTGTGCAGACAATGGAATGCGTAAAATTCTGAATCCGTCGCTAATTTGAATTTCCGTCGCTAATTCTAATTTTTTTTATTAAACCGAATCCTCCTCACTTCTTCTCTCTTATCTTCTTCTTTTCTTTTCTCACACTTCACTCTCTTTCTCCCTTAGTCTCCTCTCTCTCTACCCAAACCCACCCTACACCACCACACCACCACCCTACTCTCCTCTCTCTTCCCATATTTCACCTCCACCACCGCCACCACCACTACTACCACCACAAAATTAATTTCCACCCTCACTCCTCCCTTTAACCATACCCCTCTCTCTCTAACCCTCTCTCTCTCTCTCTCTCTCTCTCTCTCTCTCTCTCTCTCTCTCTCTCTCTCTCTATACACAAACTCCTTCTCATATTTCACCACCACCACCACAACAAAATTAACTTCCACCCTCACTCCTCTCTCTAACCATACCCCTCTCTCTCTCTAACCGTATCTCTCTCTCTCTCTCTACACAAACTCATCCCCATATTTCACCTCTACCATCACCACCACTACCATATTTCACAATAATTTTATAATAATTTTATAACAAAATTATAATTTAAAAATATTATAACAATAATTTTATAATATATCGAATATTAAAAATATTATAATAATTATTATAACAATAATTTTATAATTATTATAATGATATTATAATATTAAAAAAAATCACGAATTACAAGGTCATTAGCGACGGGAAATCCGTCGCTAATTTTAAGCGGGATTTCAAAAAAACACGGATTAGGTTATTAACGACGGAATTCCCTCGCTAAATTCTGTCGCTAACTTCCGTCGCTAACCAGTAGCGAGGCCCTTTTTAGCGATGGATTTGTTTCGTCGCTAATTCCCTCGCTAAGGCACATTAGCGACAGATTTTTGGTCATTAGCGACGGAAAAATCCGTCGCTTATACTGCTTTTTTTTGTAGTGATTGATGGCTTCTTGCCACCAATCGGCATCCAAAGAAGACAATGCTTCTTGAATGCTAGTTGGATCCTCTTCTAACGTATAGACCATATAATCGGGTCCATAGTCCTTAGAAACACATGCTCTCTTGCCTCTTCGAGGTTCTATTTCCCTTTGTTCATTGTTTTCAACGTTCCTAGGCACAGAGACTTGACTAGTTCCGGTGCCCCCACTATTTCTAGATTTAAAAGGGAATTCGTTTTCATAAAAGTCAACATCATTTGACTCTATGATCACTTTAGCTTTAAGGTCATAAAACCTGTAAGCTTTACTTTTTACTGCATACCCAATGAATACACATTCATAGGCTCTACTGGCGAGTTTAACTCTTTTTGGGTCTGGAATCCTGACATAGGCCAAGCAACCCTAGATTCGAAAATAAGACGCATTAGGTTTGTTACCAAGTGGCTTCAGTCTCAAGAGGGGGGGTGAATTGAGATTTAAAACTTTTCAGATCTTTCGAAAACGTTTTTCCCCTTTTCAATGACTTAGATCAATTTTCGCGCAGGTTAAGTGGAAGCGAAGGAATTAGAATTTAAAGCAGTAAAGTAGAATAATAGTAAAGCAGGAAAGCAGTAAAGCACACAGAGATTTATCCTGGTTCGGTCACCTCCTAGTGACCTACGTCCAGTCCTCACACCCTTGTGAGATTTTCCACTAACACAACAAGACTTACAGGTGCCTTGGAAAACCTTTACAGACTCAGGCACTCTCCTCCTAGGATACCCCACCTATAGAGAGCCCTCAGATCTAATATAACAATAACAAGAGATACCCCACCCCTGTTACAATCAACTGCCCTAGAAAGATACCCCACTTCCTAGTACATGCAGCTACCCTAGAGAGATACCCCACTCCCTAGAACAAAACACAACAATTAAATAATAAACAATTGTAAATGCAGAAATACCTCTAGTGTAGGCAGATATTACAACTTGAAGAATACAACCCCAACTAACTCTTAGCAACAGATTAGCTCAGACAGACCGACGGTACTTGACGAGCAAAAGTATAAGCGTGAAGAGTTTTCTCAAAAGTTTTCTGTTTCATGCAAGTGGGTTGAGTTGTGTGTTGTGTGAAATGAATCGTGAAGCACTGCCTATTTATAGGCTATGAGGAATTCATTTTTTACGTTGAAAATAGTGTAGGAATCGATTCTTTGTTAAAATGTATTTGATTTAGGAATCGATTTATTTAGGTGAGGAATCGATTTATCTTTGTTTGGAAAATATGGGAAATCGATTCTTAAGTGCCATGGAAAGCTAGGAATCGATTCTATACTTAGTGAAAATATGTAGGAATCGATTTTCAGCTTGCCTGAGACAAGTGGGAATCGATTCTCAGTTATGTGCAAAAGGTTGGGAATCGATTCTTCCCTTAAAAAATATTTGGCTCAGAAATCGATTTGTGTATTATAAAACATGGCCTGACAATCGATTTATAGCTTTTCTATTTTACCTGAAAATCGATTTTGATATTTGTTTATGCATGAGAAAAATCGATTTTGTTATTTAAAAAGGTGATAAGAGTGTTTACGTAAATATGCATGCAACTTTAAAAAACTTTGTGAGTGTGTGAGACTTTGAGATACGAGCTGACCTTTGAAAGAGCTTACACTTTTTCCTAAGACACACCCAAACCCTAACGACTACCCTTATTTTTAAGGACTACCCTTAAACTTGAATCTTCAGTTCTTGGCTTGCTTGTCTTGGATTGTGACTTTGACGTTTAGTCACTTTTATTGACTTTGACCGTCAATCTTACCTTTGTCTTTTTCATCATCAAAACACATCCTGCAATATCAGGTTACCTGCAACACAAGGTATCCACAAGGTTGTCTTTTCTTTATGATTTCATAAGTAGAAATTTTTCACTTAGACTTTGGAAGTCTATTCAGGACATAAAATTCGGTTAACAAAATTTCCCCCCACTAGTGAGATGCAGCACCAGAATAAAGCATAATAGCAACTACCAATTCGGTAAAAGTTCTATTCTTTATTTCTGCTTTACCATTCATTTCGGGAGAATATGGTGCAGTCGTTTCATGTATGATTCCATTTGACTTATAAAAATCATTAAATAATTGGGAATCATACTCAGTTCCTCTATCACTTCGAAAACGCTTTATCTTTTTTCCAAATTGATTTTCAACTTGTTACAAAAACTTTGAACATGTCAAGCGCTTCACTTTTATTTTTCATAAGGTATACAAAAGTGTAGTATGAACAATCGTCAATAAAAGTGATAAAATAACGTTTACCGATTCTGGTTAACGTTCCGTCTAATTCGCATATATCATAATGAATTAGATCCAAGGGCTCAAATTCTCTCGTTACTGATTTATGCGATGTTTTCGTAATTTTTGCTAGACTACAAAATTCTCATTTTTGAAAATCATTTAAGGATAACTTAGGGATTAATCCTAAGTTGCTCATATTAGAAATAATGCGTTTATTAACATGACAAAAACGAGCATGCCAAATATTAAAATCACACACCATATAAGAAAAAGGAGAAGTTTTATTCATTTCAATATTTATTTTGAACATGCCATCAGTGGCGTACCATTTCCTAACAAAAATACTATTTTTAGTCAAGTATACAAATCCCCCCCAATAGTCTGAGTGATCCTTGCCTTATTCAGAAAGAAACCAGAAACTAGATTCTTCCTTATCTCTGGAGTGTGCTTCACATCTTTCAGGATCAGAATCTTTCCAGAAGTGAAATTCAGTTCCACATCTCCAGTACTAGCAACAATAGTGGTGTGAGCATCGCCCAACAACACTTTCTTATCATCAGCAGTCATGTATGTTTTGAACATAGCACGATCATTGCACACATGGATACATGATCCAGTATCCAACCAACATTCTTCAGATCTTCCAACAAGGTTGATTTCAGAAATCATAGCAGTAAAATGTTCTTCAGTCAGGTTAGCCTGCGGAGCAGGATTAGGCCAGTTCCTACACTTGCGTGCCATAAGACCTGTTCTTCCACAGTTGTAACAAGTAAATGGAGGAGCAGTATCATTCTTAGATTGTGGAGGTGGTTGAGGCTTAGGATTTGGGGACTTTGGTGGGTTCCCATTCTTGTTGCGGTTTCTTTGAATCTGATTACGGTTCTGATTCTTGAAAGGTTTGCCAGTTGGCTTCAGAACCGCTTTTATTTTCTTGTTGTTTGAAACATACAAGACTTCATCTTTCTGATCGTGTTTCCGAGATTCCTCCTCAATTCGGAGTCGGGTGATCAGACTTTCTAAAGAAAACTCATTGGTTTTGTGCCTGAGAGACTTTTTGAAATCCTTCCAAGTAGGAGGAAGCTTGTCAATAATAGCAGCTACTTGAAATTGTTCATCTAAGGACATGCCTTCTGATATAATTTTATGAGCTATTTTCTGAATCTCATGTGACTGAGTCTCTACAGATTTTTCATCTGACATCTTGTAATTGTGGTAGCGGCTCACAGCATATTCTTTAGCACCAGCTTCCTCAGTATCATATTTCTTTTTCAGAGCATCCCAGATATCCCTGGAGGACTTACAGGTACTGTAATAATCATAAAGATCATCAGTTAGTCCGTTAAGAAAAATTCTTACAGAGATAGTCATGCTCTTTCCATAGAAGTATTTCTATTGTTGTTTTAGCCTTTTCATCCTGTTCAGCTGTTTCATCTGCCACTGGAATCTCATCAGTCAAGACATTGGCAACTCTTTTCACAGTAAAGAAGAAAAACATCTTTGTTGCCAACGTTTGAAGTGAGCTCCCTCAAACCGGAATAGTTTGTTGAAGTCAGAGGCAGCGGAACCAGCACCAATAATTTCTTCGGTTGTCATGGCTGAATTAGAAACGTCTTAAAAATGTTAATCCGAGTAGGTTCTCAGGAAAGAAAGGTGGGTCACAATGGACACTCTTGAGTACCAAGACTTTCCTAGCCGGAACTTTCCCCAAACAACACTGTTTTCAAAAATCAAGCCGAAGAGGTTACTGGGATGAGTCGCGGACTAGGTCGCTCTCTTTAAGATGTTTCGTGGCACTGCTCCAAGGTGCAAGCAGGCTATCAACCACGACGTCCCCAGGATAAAACAGCCTAATCGAAACTGTTACGAAAGTTCACTACACCATCAAAATTCGCTCTAAGATATACACCATCAATATGGTTATGAAAACCACTCTTTAGAAAATAAGCTTGGAAATGCGTCAAGCTTTCTAGAGAAGAAAAAAGAAGTTTAGGGAGAAGAGAAAACTTGAGGAATGATTTAGTTGGTGTGATTTTCAAGTGGAGGTGAGGGCTCCTTTTATAGGCGAGGTTTGGGAAATAGTCCTTGAATTGGAGTAAAGAGCCAACGGCTCTATCATGAATTCGTCGCAAAAAAAAACGTTACGGTTTATGACCAAAAAATCTGTTACGGTTTGACCTTTGACTCGGTTAACATGACCGTTGGAGTCAAATGGTCAACAGTCAACAGAATAAAAAAAATTATTTTCTCCGAATATAAAATACACCACTCAGCCCAAGCCCGGCCAAGCCGGTCGGACAGCGGCGGCGCGCGCGTGTGTGTGATGGTCAGGTACCCCTTGGGGCCCAACCCAATGAATGAGATTCGGTTAACATGACCGTTGGAGTCAAATGGTCAACAGTCAACAGAATAAAAAAAATTATTTTCTCCGAATATAAAATACACCACTCAGCCCAAGCCCGGCCAAGTCGGTCGGACAGCGGCGGCGCGCACGTGTGTGTGATGGTCAGGTACCCCTTGGGGCCCAACCCAATGAATGAGAATCCCACTTATAAACACTCTCATAGTGTCTATTCCATCCAATGTGGGACTTTTTCAATTCACACAATTCATCAAAGTTCCAAAATATGTAATGTAGAAGGACATTATGCAAATGAATGTCTCAAAAGAAAGAAAAAGAGAAAATAATAAAAAATGTGATAGTGAAAATAGTGTATATGAATATTTTAGTGATGGATTATCTTCAGAAGAAATAGAATCTGAATAGTAGATATATAAAAATTAAAGTTGAAAATGAAAATAAGGAAACTGAAGCCTATATAGATACGAGTGCAAGTATTTGTATAGCAACAAAAACATTATTTAGTTGGTGGGAAAAATTAGAAAAGCCTTTAAAGATTCAGATAGCGGATGGATCTATACACCCACTGAATTGGGTAGCCTATAGAATTACTTTAAATATTCAAAATAAATTACTTATGATTCCTACCATATACCAACAAGAAACTGGATGAGATGTGATAATAGGAAATAATTTTCTTCGATTATATGCACCCTTTTGCCAATACTTAGAACCTATATCAATAAAAGCCCCATATATTAGAGGTCAACAATTTAAAGAAATTATTGATATTCCAATTATTCACTCCTCAAAAAATATTTATTCTCATAAACAATCAGAGCTTAGCGGACAAAAACGTGGTGAATTAGTGGAATTAGTTTATAGAAAAATAAGATATGCATTAATGAACTTAGAACCAAGAAGAGAAATTCCAGCATGTATTTGAGAACTTTTAGAAAAGGTTTGTAGTGAAAATCCCCTTGATCCAAATATTAATAATAAAAATATGGAATTAGTTGAACTTAAATTAAAAGATCCAACAAAGGAAGTAAAATGTAAACCGATGACCATCAAAAAGTAAAATGTGATAAAGGATTAACAAGACCATCAAAAAGTAAACATTCAGCACCAGCATTTATGTTGAAAATCCTAATAAAATAAAAAGAGGAAAAAGAAGAATGGTAATAAATTATAAGCAGATAAATGATGCAATGGAAGGAGATGCATATTTTCTTCCTAGAAATTTTTTTATTATTGAAAGAGTTAGAAATATGACTTGGTTTAATACATTTGATTGTAAATCAGGATTTTACCAAATAAGATTAACAAAGGAATCCAAGGCACTAAAAGCGTTTAGTTGCCCCCAAGGACAATATGAATGGAATAATGTTCTTCCAATGGGAATGAAGCAATCTCCAGCTATTTTTCAGAGAATGATGGATTCAATATTAAAAGAATTTCAAGACTTTTGCCTTATTTATATTGACGATATATTAGTTTTTACTAATAAGGATTTAGAAGACCATTTTAATAAGGTAAAATTAGTCCTAGACAAATGTACTGAGCATGGAGTAGTTTTTAGTAAGAAAAAGGTTGTGTTAGCCCAAAATAAAATTAATTTCTTGGGACTAGAAATTGAAAAAGGGAAAATAATATTGCCAAAACATGTATTAGAAAAACTCCAGAGTTTTTCAACTAAATTAAAGGATAAGAAAGAGTAACAAAGATTTCTTGGATTAAAGAAAGATGCTCTTTGGTCTTGGTCTTGGAATAAAAAACATTTATTAAGAATCTTGCAGCTGAAAGGAAGCTGCTTCAGCAAAAATTAAAGAAATATGCTCTTTCGTCTTGGACTGAAGAAGACGAAGCACTATTACTAAATTAAAGTACTTATGCCAAGATCTTCGCGAATTATATCATCCATCGGATGGCGACTTAATTATCATCGAAAATGATGCATCAAATCAATGTTGGGGAGGTATTATGAAGGCAAAACCCCCTGGACAGAAAAAAGAATTAATATGCCGATACATGTTTGGAACTTTTTCGGACAGTGAAATCAATTACCCTACACATGAAAAGGAAACACTAGCATTAATCCGAATGCTAGAGAAGCATCATATTTATGTGCTTGATAATAAATTTATTGTAAGGACTGACTCTACTTATGTCGTAGGTTTCAAGAACTTAGACCACAAAGGAACTTATAAACAAGGAAGACACTCATCAGATGGAAAATGAAATTAGCGGAGTATAATTACTCAATTTCCCATATTAAAGGAGAAAATAATGTTTTAGCTGATATACTTTCCAGAGAATGGAACGAAGCACAGCTGAAGAAGCACTAAAGAACATAGAAATAATTAGAGAATATCTAGCAAAGCACTTCGAAGCATTGATGAAGGAATAAAGCTATTCATAGCACAAATTAAAGGAAAAAAAGTCCCTTAGAAGAAATTGAAGCAAAATGTGAAGGTACTAAATGGTATACAGTCTTTAATGGACCATTTCTAGGTGTCTATGATGAATGGTACAAAGCAGCTCCACATTGCCAAAGACTTCCAGGAATCATTCACAAATCATATTCATCTAAATAAGAAGCAGAAAAAGCACTTAAAGAATATGTAAGAAGAAATAAAGTAAAAAAAAAGAATTAAATCTTGGTCCAAGAACTTTCTCAGAAACAACAACAAGTAATTATGTTGGTAATAATTCAATGAAACTTTTTGGGAAATTCCCTATGTCGTTGGAAGATTATCAAATTTCTTCAAGAAAAATCGTAAAATACAGATCCAATTTTCCGAAGAATACTTTCAAGAATACTTGGGAAGATTTACTAGCGGATTTTATCCGCCGAAACATTACCGGCAGATTTGTTGGATTTTCCGGCGGATTTGTTTCCTCCGCAACTTTTCCGACGGATTTTTGGTATTTCCGGCGGATTTGGGTCTACGAATTTTTTTTTTTAAAAAAAATCCACCGGTAAGGTCATTTCCGGCGGATTTTTTAAAAAAGCAGGGGATTTGATTTTTCGAAAATCCGCCGGAAATCCTTGAAAATCCGCCGGAAATCCCCTAAATCTGCCGGTAAATGACATTTCCGGCGGATTCTGCCTTTTAACCGCTTGACTTCGTTTCTTCTATATAAATCCCTTTTCCAGATGCTGTGTTTGATATGTTCGGTTGCAGGTACGATCCAATTCGTTACCCTCGTTGAACGAAATGCTGGAAGGATTTCCATTCCAAATGAGATTTCGAGACTAGAGTTGCCTTGTTCCTTTTATTTTGTTTTGGAAGTTGGCCCTTGTATTCGTGGAGTCAAAAACAGGCGCTATGGCAACATCCTTACTGATACGCATGCCATCTGCCAAGCGTATGGGGGTGTTGAGAGTGTGGAAGCCTCGTTAACAAACTATCAAATCGGGAGCTTCAAGGTCTCCAGGATTATGCCGGCGGATGCCTCTGATGGGAGTGGGAGTGACAGTGATACTGCGAGTGATGCTGAATCCGGCTTTGTTGTTACCCAGTTGTAGTTTTTTACTGTTATTTTGTTTATCAATAATTGTAATTGAACGTCACTGATTTAGTAATGAATAAATATTGGGTTGATTATTTTTTGGTTTACAGTACCGTTTAAATTAAACAACAATTTTATTATTAAAAAGCGTCACCGTACATAAAACTCGAAATACACGAAAATGATAAAATGACAGAAACTACTGAGCTGGTGGAGTTAAACGACTAAGGAGCTCAGCGACGGTCCGTGTGGTTTCCACGTACAAATGCAGATAACCCTTCCATTTAAACAGGACATAAATGGACATCATTGCTTGGACGTCATCGTCGTTCTTGACATCCATTGTAGACCAGTGCACACGTCCATCTGACCAATCGGGTTTCCGATAAACTATACGAGTTATCTCTCGCTCGTCGCCCTCCACTTGCACCTTACCCAGTAGTTTATCTTTTAGGGCAGCGAATGTTATGTTGTGTTTAAGCCTACACTGCATTGTGTCTCGCCCCTCGAAACAGACACCATCAACTTTGTTGGTGATGATGCCCTGATGATGAATGATTGTAAGGGAAGAATCCTCTGAGTATTGTGTTAGGGGCATTTTTTGTGTTTATACGATTTGTAGGAGAAGAATCAGAGAAGGGGTTAGGGTTTTTGTGAAGTAGAAGGGAAAGCTAAAGCTGAAGTCCAATTTATAATAGGCGTGGGGAAACATGACCCGTTGATCAAAATTTTAGATCACAAATTTGAGCTGTTTATTTCCTAGGTATTTCCGGTGGATTTCGGCCTACGGGAAAAAAAATCCGCCGGTAATGCGTAAAAATCCGCCGGAAATACCTAAAAATCCGCCGGAAATGACGACCCGACTAAAATCCGCCGAAAATGTCATTTCCGGCGGTAAGTGACATTTCCGGCGGATTCTGCCTTTTGACCGTTTGACTTCGTTTCTTTTATATAAATCTTTTCCATTCTCCACTTCTTCTTCACACCTCTACCAATACTCTCCTTCTCTCTACTAAATCTCTTCTTGAAATTCATCTCTTCCTCCCTACGAATTCTGTTCCTCTCTCTACTAAATCTCTTCCTCTCTTTGTCAAATTTCTTCAATCTAAGGTATGTTTGTAACATGAGTTAATAGTTTTAGTTTTTGAATTATTTTATAATATGAGTTTGTTACTAATTGTGGGGTTGTTTGTTTAGGTATTGTTTGAGTTTGCGTTCCTCATTTTTCCTCTTTGTTCAAGTTGGGGATACGCTTCAAGTCATAGCTTTCTCTTCACTACGGTTAGTTATCAAAGTAAAGTAATTAATATATCAATATATATATATATATATATATATATATATATATATATATATATATATATATATATATATATATATATATATGGATTTTGTGTTTTTAGTGTCTACAAAATTTTACCAACTTTTGGTCACCGTAAAATATGGATTTTTTCTTTTAGTCCTTGGTGACTTTTAATAACGCTTATTGTCGATGATTTGAATACATATTCCCGTGTCTCATTGTCGTGTCTTAGAAGTTGGTTTTCTCAAATCACATTTTTGGTACAATATTAAAATTAATAAAATATTAATTATTTCACTATTTATAGTAAAATTTTGTTACAAATATTGTTTGCAATAATAATACAAAATAATTTATATTAAAAAAACTTATTTATTAACTTCACTCATAAATTTTATTAACATATATTGTCTTATAAAAATTGAAATTTAAAATTAAATTTGCAATTATTATTTATAATGTTTAAATTATTAATATATAACATTATCTAAAAATTCATTGTGTTGCTGGTAATTGATAGTTTATTGATATATAAAAAATAAAGTAATTAATATATCAATATATATATCAAAATATAAAGTAATTGATAGTTTATTTGATAGTTTATTTCATTTACGTTGTAGTGTAGTACATAGATCTTGAAATTATGGATCGTAGTTGGATGTATGATCGATTGTTTCCTGGAAGATCCGGTTTAAAGCGACGTTTTGTAGAAGGGTAGAAGAGTTTATTTTTTGTGCTAAGCGTCATGAAGAATTTGCGCGACAAGGCGGAATTAGATGCCCATGCTTGAAATGTTCATTTCGATTTATAAAAAATGAAGAAGAAGTTAGACTTGATTTGTACAATAATGGGTTTAGGCCAAATTATTCGATATGGAGTCGCCACAGGGAAGTAGGACCGGGGGTAGCTGCAGTTCCTGCGGTTAATGTTCCGGTTGAAGTAGTAGCTCCCACATCAAGTAGTTATCCAGCGACTACGACATCTGGAGGCCAAACTATACAACCTTTAGATGTTTATCAGGGAATGATATCTGACCTTGTTGGAGTAAATTTGGATTTTGAAGAACCAGAATATGATGCTGAAGAAGTTCCAAATGAGGAAGCTCAAAGGTTTTACATGTATTTGAGTGAGACAAATAAACCATTATTTGAAGGATCTAAAGACTCAAAATTATCAATGTGTGTTCGGTTGTTGGGTCTTAAGTCTCCATTTAATGTTGCTGAGTTGTTCATGGAATATATGACCAAAACGATATTGGATGCAACCCCCATTAGAGGGCTTTTGCCGCAAAGTTATTATGAAGCTAAAAGACTGGTATCGAAGCTTGGCTTAAAATCTAAAAGAATTGATTGTTGTGTGTCTGGTTGCATGCTCTATTATAACAATGAGTTTGGAATAAATGATGGAGAGTTGTCGGAATGCAAGTTTTGTGGAGAGCCACGCTATCGTGTCAGTAGGAAAGGGATGAGCAGAGGCAAACCGGTTCCACGAAAAGCAATGTTCTATCTCCCGCTTATACTAAGGCTACAAAGGATATTTGCTTCAATGGAGACCGCGGGTAAAATGACGTGGCACCATCAAAATAGAAATAATTCTGATGAATTACGTCACCCATCTGATGGTGAAGCTTGGAAGCATTTTGATCGTGTTCATCCAGATTTTGCCAGTGATCCGCGCAATGTTCGGCTTGGTTTATGCTCTCATGGTTTCACACCGTATATTCAAGCCTCGGCAACACCGTATTCATGTTGTCCAGTTATTGTTACCCCATACAACCTTCCTCCAGAAATGTGTATGTCTAAACCATACATGTTTTTAAATTCTATTATTCCAGGGCCAAGTAATCCAACAGCTGTTATTGACATATATTTGCAACCTTTGATTGATGACCTAAAAAGGTTGTGGAATGGTGTTTTAACTTATGATGCAGCACGCAAACAAAATTTTGTGATGGGGGGGGGGGCTTTGATGTGGACCATTAATGACTTCCCTGCCTATGGAATGTTGTCTGAATGGGGGACACATGGTAAGATGGCGTGTTCGATTTGCATGGTTGACACAAAGGCTTTTAGTCTTAAATACGGAGGAAAAACTTCATGGTTTGACTCGCACCGTAGGTTCTTACCTATGGATCACAAAGCAGAAATATGCGTTCATCAAGGGAAATGTTGAAACAGCTGGACCTCCTCGTAAGTTGACACCAGAGGAAGTTTGGAGTAGTGTTAGGGATATCCCTCTTGTGGAAGTCGTAGCGGGTGTTGTTTCTCGTCCAGATGGCTATGGACAATGGCATAATTGGACAAAAAAAAGTATTTTTTGGGAACTTCCCTATTTGAAAGATAATCTATTGAGACACAATCTCGATGTCATGCATATAGAGAAGAATTTTTTTGACAACATATTTAACACTCATGAACTTGAAAGGAAAAACGAAAGACAATCAGAAAGCTAGGAAGGATATAGATCATTACTGTAGATGAAAGGATTTGTTGTTGGTTGAGCAAGGTACTAGGACTTTGAAAGCCAAAGCCAATTATACTTTATCTACCGAACAAGGGAAAGCAGTTTATCAATGGATAAAAGAGTTGAAAATGCCAGACGGTTATTCTTCCAATTTATTTTGATGTGCGGATGTAGATATTGGGAGGTTGCATGGGATGAAGAGCCATGATTGTCATGTATTCATGGAGTGCTTACTTCCTATCGCTTTTAGTTCGTTGCCAACACACGTTTTGAATCCGCTCATTGAAATAAGTCAATACTTTATGAATTTGTGTTCTGCAACGCTAAAAGCTGATGATCTTTCAAAAATGGAACAAGACATCCCACTTATCTTATGCAAGTTGGAGAGAGTATTTCCGCCTGGTTTCTTTGATTTTATGGAGCATCTGCCGGTGCATCTCGCATATGAAGCTAAACTTGGCGGACCTGTCCAATACAGATGGATGTATCCGTTTGAAAGGTCAGTTAATTTTTATAATATAAGAAACAAGTTTAAAATATATGATTATTATGTTAATTAATATCATTTTCTCTAGGTTCATGGGTGATTCAAAAAGATCGGTGAAAAACAAAGCTAGAGTTGAAGGATCGACATGTTCTTCTTACTTACACCGTGAAACAACACATTTTTGTTCTTATTATTTCAATAATGAGTTTGCTCCTGGAAGCAGTCGAAATGAAATGGATACTGAATGGCCTAGACATTATTTAGCTTTGTCTATCTTTTGTCTACCCGGTCGACCATCTGGGAAGGAGTCAATTCACTGGCTAACAAATGAAGAGTTAAGTTCAGCACATGTTCATGTGTTGATAAACTGTACTGAGGTGCAACCATTTATTGAGTACGTTCCTCAACATTAACTATCGATCTTAATTAGTTAATATCAAGAAGACAAATGTGTAACAATTAATTATTTCTTTTTAGGGAATTCTTGTCATCAGAGGATGTAAGTGAGCAACAATCTTCTGCTCATATTAATGCACATTTTCCAACGTGGTTTAGGCTACATGTTTATGCCCTCCCACCAACTCCTACCAACCAACACTTGAGGAACATATCAGACGGTCCTGGAAGATGTGTTAAAGAATGGCACACATACTTTGTCAATGGATACAAATTTCACACCAATGAATGGACACAGGGCAGAGAGACAGTCAATAGTGAAGTGTGCATGAAGGGTGTCACTGGAGGAGGTGAAGATAATTTTTATGGTGTGGTTCAACACATATATGAACTTTCGTACCCCTATCTAGAATTTAGTCAGAAGGTAGTGGTTTTTTATTGTAATTGGTTTGATCCGTCTGCTCGATGAACAAAGGTGAATCCAA
Organism: Astragalus membranaceus; assembly: GCA_039519185.1. Taxonomy (NCBI): domain Eukaryota; kingdom Viridiplantae; phylum Streptophyta; class Magnoliopsida; order Fabales; family Fabaceae; genus Astragalus; species Astragalus membranaceus. Next base: position 52,850,855 of record CM076850.1, read on the forward strand.
AGTCAAATATAGTGGACATTAAAATGAATGGTAGATATCGATTGTATGATCCGTTCGTCATTGCACAAAATGTGAGACAAGTCTATTATGTCCCTTATCCATCAACGCGGACTGATAGGCGTGGTTAGTGTGTCGCAATTAAAACAAAACCAAGAGGTCGCATTGAGACAAATGATGACACGGTGGAAGATGTGCCATATCAAATGGAAGAGATGTCTAACGTAAATGAAGTGATTCAAGTTGAACCCATTAGTCGTTTATGTGATGAGCCAAACACCGGCGATGAAGTTGATAGCGAAGAAGATGCTGATGAAGATGCAAAAGACCACATTGGTGTATCAAGAATTCACTCCTCTGATGATGATGATTTTGAGAATGAATGGGATTCCAATTAGTTATTTATGTTTCAACAATATATGTTAACCTATTTTTAATCAAGGATGTAATTTATGTTTGTTTAATTAGTATGTTTATATATTTTAATTTGTTTAGTATGTTTATATTAACCTTGTTTAGTGTATGTTTGTTTGTTTAAATGTATATGTCTAGATACAGTCATGGCATCTCACTCAGGATCCGATGATGAGACATATGTTCCTCCACCTGTCACGGGTGATGCCGCCAGCATTAGCAAGCGGAAGACTTCTACTCGCCACGATCCATTATGCCCAACAAAGTGCGTCAAGTCATAACTAAACTTTGCTTATTATTTAAGGCGATTTGTAGTAGAGTGATTGACCCTGGAAAGTTGCCAGCTCTGCAAAGATCAATTACTGTCATCACTTTATGTGAGCTTGAGATGTTTTTTCCGCCTTCTTTCTTTGACATAATGATTCATTTAACAGTTCATCTGGTTAAAGAGACACAATTGTGTAGCCCATGTTACATGAGATGGATGTACCCGTTTGAGCGATACATGAAGATATTAAAAGGATCTGTTAAAAACCGATCACGACCCGAGGGTTGCATTGCTGAGTGCTACATAGTTGAAGAAGCTATTGAGTTCTCTACCGGCTATCTATCTAGTGTTGAATATTCTGTTGGGTTGCCAAGGGTGCGTCACACAGGAAGCATTGGTAAAGGGATGACAGGAAGGAAAATAGTGATGGTATCTAGGAAAGAACTAGAGCAAGCACACTTATATGTTCTGCACAATGATAGTCAGGTTGATTCATATGTTGTCAAACACATGGAGATTCTTAGGAGTGATCACCCAACTAAGAGTCAAGTCTGGTTAAAAAAAGAACACAATCGGAGTTTCATACTGTGGCTAAAAGAGCACATTGATATTGAGTTTGTTTCGAATCCTGCCTCGATTTCAGAAAGATTGAGATGGTTAGCAAAAGGTCCAAATATACATGTTTTCTCTTACACTAGTTATCTAAAAAACGGGTACACGTTCTATACAAAATCCCATGATGATCAGAGTAAAATGCAAAATAGTGGTGTGACTCTTGTAGCTGAATCTATGCATACATCAAGTGCCAAAGAGAGAAATCCCATTTACGCGAATATGTCATACTTTGGTGTCATTGAACACACATGGGAGTTGGATTACAATTTGTTTTGGGAGCCTGTGTTCCAATGTAATTGGGTTGACAATAATAATGGTGTACAGATGGATGACTCAGGTTTCATGCGGGTGAATTTCAACAAGTTAGGGTATAAAGATGAACCTTTTATTTTAGCCTCGCAAGCCCAACAAGTGTTTTATGTCACTGATCCAGTTGATATCAATTGGTGCATTGTTTTATTGACAAACAAAAAATTATTGGTGAATGACATTGGTGATCAAGCCCACGAAGATGTTGATATTGAGGATGACCCTTTCTTCAGGACATCACAACCAATAATAGGGGAAAGTACTTCTAAAGAGGATATTTTGTATGTTAGAAATGATCATAATGATGGAATTACGTTTCGTCGAAAACAAAGTACTAAGAAGCGAAAAGCAAAATATCATACAGATAAACAAGTAGCTAGTAACATTAGATCGAGGAAAAGGAAAAGGTAATATATCATGCATGTTTCTTTTTTATTCATTTTTCATATTGTAAAAGTTAACTTACTTTATCATGATTATAAAATAACATTTAGCCTAATAACAATGATTATATTTTGTTGCAGGTGAGATGACTTCCCACAGTGATGATAGTGCACATGACAGTGGTCATGAGAGTGAACATCAGTCCCAAAAAAAGTTCAGTCGCCGTGGAATGACAGTTAAAAACAATATCATCAATCGAGGGAGCAAAGGGTTTCCTAAACTTATAGTAAGAGACTTACTAATTAACTAACTTTGTTATATACTTTTAACTGTTTGTTAACTAATTTACACAAGTAATAATGCAGGTAGAATGGAATGCTAAGGACCAGCCGATTGGTGAAATGGTAGAGAGTTGCAAAGCTTCATTGGTGCCAGAGCAAGGCAGGATATACCAATTACAATCACAAGTTGGAATAATAAAAAACATGCATCTTTGGAGAAACTTAAAGAGGAGCTATGGTATTTGATACAGGTATGGGTTTTATTTTGACTATACAGCTATTTTATAATTAAATATGTAAGCATATTTATAATCATTTTGTTGAATGTAAGCAGAAATACTTTGATGTGGATGACTCTCGAAAAGACTATTGTCTTATGAAAGCTGGAAAGGCGCACAAAAGATTCAGATCAACTCTAACAAGTTGGGTGAGAGATGAAGAGGGGAACATCAGAAATCGTCCTCCACCACGATATGATGGGATTATAACATCGGAGGATTGGAGTGCAGTTGTATCTTCACGCGAAGATGAGGAATTCCAGGTTTGTACAATTACTTATCATACATATACCTATATTTGACAATTATAAAGTATTAATCTAAAATGATTTGTCTTTATAGAGATTACGCAATGAAAATCGCGAGAGAGCAGCAAGTCCAGAATACCCTTATAGAGCCGGTGTTAAGGGTTATCACGAGATTGAAGAACAATTGGTAGCCATGGTATTAATGCTATGGGAAGAACTTAATGAATTAAAAGAAAATGGGGTCCAAGGACTGATGATGTACCATCTCCTAACCCAAATAGCTTCAGGGATAGTTGCAATATTGCGTCCAATGAGGTAATTATTGTTGGACCGTCTTTTTATTTTTTACATTTTACATTTGTAGATATTAATATTTGGTTATTTTGTTATTATTTAATTTAGGGTAACAATAACAATTGTGAATTATATACATCAAACCCGCTTACGTTGGTCGCAAAGGGCTTTGTTTGTAACAATGAGGACTCCACCTTGCACAATCTACCCATGCCTCCAAATCACGTGAGAGTCAGAGTTGAGTTTGTTGTTGTGGAAGATGCATTATTGCTGGTACCAATTGACACTGCACAGATGACTTTGTTGACTGTGAATGATGCACTTGGCACCTTTGTGGCATGGCCAGCAAATCTTATCAATGTATGGAGCAATTAATATATTTGTTAATAACTCATTGGCATGTTGGCAAATCCCAACCCTCCCCTTCTATTGGTCGCAAGAAGCATGTGTCTAGGCGAGAAGCTAGCGAGAATGAGATTCAATCCCAACCCCCCTTCTATTGCTAGCAAGAAATCAGTGTCCCGGCAAGTAGCTAAAGGGAAGGAGGTTCAATCCCAACCCCCCCTCTTCTAAGGAATTTATCAGTTATCTAAAGATTCATGCCTCAATAATGACGGGTGCAGAGTTGATAAATGCGTTGGTTGATCCAGACATCTTGGGAGACATCCACCAAATCTGCCTTTCAAATGTGGAACAGCAAGAAGTATATGATCACAAGTGGGCATCTGGGGCTACTATTAATATATACATCAGGTATTATTATTATTATTATTATTATTATTATTATTATTATTATTATTATTATTATTATTATTATTATCATCATCATCATTATTATTATTATTACTATTATTGTTAGTATTTGTTAAATTATTTGTATACATTTTAACTATAGGTATTTGTACCATGAGATTATGATCCCCATGGAACAAACACATAGATTTATCTTCTTGTGCCCCGAACGTACTTTTCTACGCAACGTCCGCTTTGATAAAGACATGTCAAAAGCCGTGGTAAAAGACTTGAAGAAAGCGATTAAAGAAAACAACGAAGCGGTAAAAGCCTATATCGATAGACGCTTGGCTTTGGCACGTGAAAGAAGCTGTGATAGCTTGTTTTTGGCACCCATCAACTTAGGGTAAGAAATTTAATTTATATATATATATATATATATATATATATATATATAACGTGTTTTTGAAATATCTGTTATTTATTTGGTTATTCAAATATTTTGTAGGACACATTGGATATTGTTAGTAGTTGATCCTAAAAGAAATAGAATTTTCTATTTGGATTCGTGTCATGGTCATTATACCAACCACCTCTAGGTGAAAGGAGTATTTGAAAGGAGTGTATTTAGTTACATCGCATATTTCAACATTTCAATTATGTATGTATTTCGATTAATTAATACATTTATATGTATGATGTTTAAGTTGTATGATGACTTATTGGGGATCGAATGAGAGGAGGGCTAGAGATGGGAATGTCAACAATAAAACAAAATGGATTTTAATAACGGTAAGTTTATAATCAATATTCTTATCCATGTAAATATTGTTCGCTATAGCCCCGCAAGTAAACGGTTATATCGCGTAATAATAATATCGATCCACAGGGAGTTATATGTGACTACCAATCTAATTCTTAGTGATGATTAGCTGAAAAGGAATGATTAAGTAGGAAATGTTGGTTTTAACTTTGAATATAAAAGGCATCTTGGGATCATGGTTAGATCACAATGATGGAAATAGAACGAACCCTTTGACTATCCCCTATCTTATAATTGAGTTTAATTTTAAGGACAAGGCATTCCTTTGGTTTAATTCAAGTTTTCTTTCAGACAACAAGAACGTGTCTCAAAACGATGATCAAGCCTATTCTCATGGTTGATCATCGCCGAAACCCATTAAGCACTGCCTTATTTGTCCCAAAGTCACCTCGGCTATTCTCATGCGCTTTGGTTACTTTAACTAATTCCATTTGTTCTAATGTCAAGCTTCACCTTTCGGTACTTCGCTTGACATTTGGGTTAAACAATATGCATAATGGAATCAGATTAAAAGTTAAAGCAATGATAAGATAGCGTTTAGCTTCGGGATTATTTAGGAACCATCACTGGATTGTATCCCACAATCCCAAGACTAAAGAAGTCTACTCACAATAGCTCATTGTAGACAAGGGAGTAGAAGGGAAGGACATAATGTAAATACTGAGAAACAAAATAAAGCGTGTAAAAGACTGAATTGTAAAAAGGACAGAATAACAATAACCTTAATAGAAAACTTGCAAGAACTTTAACATAAACTTAGAGTGAGAATTACAATGATCCAGGATGATTGTGAAGCTACATTGGGGTCCTTTTTATAGGCCAAGATCAGAGACAAGACACTAAACATCAATTACAATCCATAAAGACAGAATGGGAAGAGTTGTAACATTTTTGGCCATCAGAAGGGACGCACGGATCGCGCCACACAGGCGCACGGATCGTGCCCCATGAAAACAGCTTGGAATTTGAAACAGCACAGGGCGCACGGATCTTGCTTGACATGCGCACGGATCGTGCGCAGTTGAACTTTTGATCTTCTGAAATTGCGAACGTCACGCACGGATCGTGCCTCCCAGGCGCACGGATCGTGCGTCTCTTTTTTCTTCAGTTTCTTCATTCTCTGCGAACCACACGCTCGGACCGTGCTTAATCACGCACGAACCGTGCGTCTAAACCTGATATTTGCACCCCCTATTGCTGATTCTTCTCCCTATCCTTTTGCCTTTTGATCCTTTAGTGTTTAAGCACTAAAATTCCTCAATTGCTTCAATAATAACCTGAGAATAGAAACCAACAATTTGTAGTAAAAATAGCTCTAAACTAAAATCAAAACATCAAATAAACTACTTAGAATAGGTACTAAAAACATACTACAACATGACTTATCAAATAACCAGAAACAAATCTCAAGTGTGTGCGTAAAAGCCAAAGAGCAACAACAAACAAACATTTTTCAGCCCGTCCGCAAGATGAATGAATTTCAGAAATTTAATCCAAAAGAGGCCTTTACTAGATAAAACATGCTTTCAAAACTCACAAAGACTTGAAACAAGGGGAGATGATATTTATTAAAAATAAACTAAACTTAATAAAAGCAGGAAAACAGTAAAAAGGGCATACCCCCCCCCCCCCATGCTTGGAATAAACATTGTCCTCAATGATTTAATAATAAAGAGTAACATGAAGGGGGTAAGAGAAAGCTCACATGATTTACTGCTGATCAGGCGGAGGTGCTTGATGAATATTGAAGTGCTGCATCATAGAGCGAAGCATGTAACACCCCATTTTCATTTAAATGCTTATTTAATTATTTGTGTGATTCATTTGATTAGATTTATTTGGTAGATTTAATTAAATAGAGATTAAGTGGTAAAAATAATAATAGAATTAATTATTATTACATGATAGGGTTAGTAGTGGCGAATTATAAGTAGCTAAGTGGAGGCCCATGATTAAGTCATTAAACTAATGAGAAAGCCCAAGGTGAGTGAGTAAGTCGAATAGGGGTTCAAGTCATGGTTAGAAAGAAAACAAAAACCTAATCTAAGGAGAGAATAGAGAGAGGGCGACGGCTAGAGAGTGAGAAGAGAAGAAGAGGGCGCTAATCACAAGAGAGAAAGAAGGAAAAAAGGGGCGTGAATCAAGACTAGAGTGGAGAGGGCTTGCGACTAGGAGGAAGAGAGAGACAAGGAATTCGTGGTCTTCTATAGCAAAGGTAAGGGTAGGATTTAGTTCAATATAAGGGTTTATGAGGGATCTACATGTGGGGTTTTAGGGTGTCTTGATCACCATATTGTTGTCCTGAAAAATCGCATGCCCTATGATTGTGTGCCTCGTTGAGTAATTTGATGTATGCTTGATTTCCTCACATTCCTATGCCTAAATGATATGTTGTTATGCTCATAATAATTTTATGTTGCTTTATGATGATTGGAATTAGATTGCCATATAATCAATTGTTGTTAAAATTCATGAGTGCATGCCCAATGTTTGGATAATGATTTTTATGATGTTTTAATTGGTGAAAAAAAAATTGGAGATGACCATGGTAATTAGATGATCATGTTGGTGGCTGATTTTGGTGTTATATGATTGCATACATGCTGTTTGTGTTATTGTTTTTGGTGATTAAACTTGGTAAAATTCAAAAGAGTGGTTCCTAGGCGCCTTAGGCGCCAATGTTGAGAAATTGTGTTGCAGATTTTGGGGTCCCTATCCATGGGCACCATGCCCTTTTTATTTTGGTATGCTGTTGTTGCTGTTTTAACACTTGGTTTTCCCCTAGAAACCATTCTTTGCAAAATTTTGTTGGTTTTGGCGCTGCCCCTGTAGGCGCCTTCCTGGGCGCCAGGTTCCCTGTGGCTGGGCGCCAGTTTCTGCGCCATGTTGCCTGTCTTGTTCTCTGTTGCAGTTTTTGGTTCCCTATGCCTAGGTGCCAAGCCATTTGTGTTTCCCTCGATGTTTTAGCCTCTGTATTGGTGTGGAATACCTTGCCTAATTTTACCAAGTTGTTCCAGTATGGCTCCATGTTGTTCCAGTGTTGTTTGGGAAGGCGCCCTAGGCGCCCATGCACATGTTCCCCTTGCTTGTGTCGCTGGTTCTGGCGCCCCATTCGCCCATAACTTGTTGTTATATCGTATGTTGTGGGTTAGACCTTGCTCCTGGGTACTTTGTGCACTGTTGTGACATTTTGGTGGGTGCCCTGTCCCTGGGCGCCAAATCCTGCGCTATGTTGCCAATTCTGTTCCTTGCGCCAGTTTCCTGCGCCTAGATCCTTGTTGTTGGGCGCCATTTTCAGGATGTCTTAGTTTTTCTCCAAAACTGGTTTCAAAATAACTTTTGACTCGGAGGTCCGATTGAGCCGATTCAAAATGTTTTGGAAAGCTTATTCAGAGGCCTAACTGAATATTCTAATTTTAAGGCATTCTGAACTATTTTTATAACATTGTTCCCTGGAGTTGTTTTGGTGTCCGGGATGCCCTTAAGGCGTCTCCGGTGTCTTTTCAAAAAGTGGTCGTCAACCCTAAATGTTTTGGAAAAGTGTTGTGGTTGAAAGCTGTTAATTGCTGAAGATGTCGTGTTGTTTGTGCTGTCGTGGGTACCGCCGAATGGCCCACACCTTTGAGCTGTTTTGTTGTGACGGCCGTTGGCCAGCGTTGTCTATGTTTTAGGCCCTTCGGCTAGTGATGTGATTAGGCCTATGGCCAGTGAAATTGATGTGTGAATGTTTGACTTTTGTGCATGCATCATTGAGTCGCATGCATACGATGAACATTAGGCCTTGTGCCAGGGACGAGAAAATTAGGCCTTGGGGCAGCGACGATATTTTAGGCCCTTGTGCCAGTGACGAAAATTAGGCCTTTGGCCAGTGACGTAGGTTGGTACCACATGCATGTGCATTGCTTGAGTCTCATATCGCATTCATATTGCACGACTGATCGAATGAAGTTGTTTGGCCATTGTGATGTGTTGTTAAAGTGATGTGTTGTTGTGAAAGCGACGTGTTAATGCATACTCAACTGTTATTAACTGTTAAGAGTGATGTTGCTTGTTGTGATTAATTGATGTCTTGAGCTTTGTATGTGGTCTTTCATTCACTTATTATATTGTATGGAATCTCACCCCTTTTTGTGGTTGTTACTTTATAGTTGAGCCCAAGTGAAGATTGTAGTCTTCCTTTTGCCTGGTGTCATCTGCTCTGATTAGGTAGCACTTGGGGAAGGGTCGATTACTTTTTTTAATTATATTTCGGATGATGTGGAATCTTTTAGTAACTGGTGCACTTTGCACTTTGTCGGTTGTTGATGTTTTTAACGATGCTGAATAGTTCCGCTGCATGTTTTGAGAAAACTACGAGGTTTGGTTTTACGTTGAAAAATGCGACACTCTTTTGGCGCAAAAAAAAAAACTCTGATAAATTATGAATAAACGATTGGTGAAAAAAGGGTGTTACATTAGTGGTATCAGAGCAATGGTTGGTCCTTCCGGCCAAGTCGTCGAGTCGTTGTGTCGGTGTACGACCAACTGTTGTATTTTTATTCTGACTATTGTTTGCTTCTGTAGCATTAAGTTGTGATGGCGGGGAGAAACGACGGTGCGATCGCTGCTGCTTTGGAAGCTATGGCGCAGGCGGTGCAGAGTCAGCAAAGTGGTGGTGAGAATGCTGGGTCCCGTAGCTTAGCTACGTTTCAGAGAGAACCCGCCGGTGTTCAAGGGGAGATATGATCCCGATGGAGCTTTGGCGTGGCTGAAGGAGATGGAGCGCATCTTTCGGGTGATGGACTGAACCGTGGCACAGAAGGTCCGATATGGCACCCACATGTTGGCTGAGGAAGCCGATGATTGGTGGATGGAGGCCAGTCAAAGGTTGGAGGCCGCAAGTGAGGAGGTCACCTGGGCCGTGTTTCGTAGAGAGTTCCTGAGGAAGTACTATCCGGAGGACGTCCGCGGAAAGAAGGAAATTGAGTTCTTAGAGCTGAAGCAGGGGGATAAGTCTGTAACGGAGTATGCGGCGAAGTTCGTGGAGCTGGCGAAGTTCTACCCGCACTATAGTGAGGCGACGGCAAAATTTTCTAAGTGCATAAAGTTCGAAAATGGGTTGAAGCCGGAGATCAAGAAGGCGATCGGCTACCAGAAGATCTGTACCTTCGCTGACTTGATCGACAGCTGCAGGATATATGACGAGGATCACAACACTCATCGCAAGATCCTTAATGAGAAGAACAAGCGTCAGGACCGGAGCAAGCCGTATGCTGTTCCTGCTGAGAGAGGTGGACCGAGAGTTGCTGAGGGCCAGAAGTCAAGTGGGGGAGACGCTCCTGCGGGCATAGTGTGTTTCAAGTACGGGAAGATTGGTCATAAGAGTGCTGCATGCGTGCACAAGTGGAGTGTCTGCTTCAACTGCAATGAGGAGGGGCACATCAGCAGTCAGTGCCAGAAGCCGAAGAAAGAGAGAGGTAGCGGGAAGGTGTTCGTGTTAGCAGGTAATTTCGAGGGCGAAATTCTTTTAAGTGGGGGAGAGTTGTAACACCCCATTTTCATTTAAATGCTTATTTAATTATTTGTGTGATTCATTTGATTAGATTTATTTGGTAGATTTAATTAAATAGAGATTAAGTGGTAAAAATAATAATAGAATTAATTATTATTACATGATAGGGTTAGTAGTGGCGAATTATAAGTAGCTAAGTGGAGGCCATTGATTAAGTCATTAGACTAATGAGAAAGCCCAAGGTGAGTGAGTAAGTCGAATAGGGGTTCAAGTCATGGTTAGAAGGAAAACAAAAACCTAATCTAAGGAGAGAATAGAGAGAGGGCGATGGCTAGAGAGTGAGAAGAGAAGAAGAGGGCGCTAATCACAAGAGAGAAAGAAGGAGAAAAGGGGCGTGAATCAAGACTAGAGTGGAGAGGGCTTGCGACTAGGAGGAAGAGAGAGACAAGGAATTCGTGGTCTTCTATAGCAAAGGTAAGGGTGGGATTTAATTCAATATAAGGGTTTATGAGGGATCTACATGTGGGGTTTTAGGGTGTCTTGATCACCATATTGTTGTCTTGAAAAATCGCATGCCCTATGATTGTGTGCCTCGTTGAGTAATTTGATGTATGCTTGATTTCCTCACATTCCTATGCCTAAATGATATGTTGTTATGCTCATAATAATTTTATGTTGCTTTATGATGTGATGAGAGCCTGAGTTCCCTAAGCATGTGGAAGGAATTCTATAAAGAAAAATATTTAGCTCCAACATTTTAGAAGCCAAAACACATCAATAAGAAGCAATCATGGAATAACTAATATTTCCTATTTTATTTTTAATTTTCGTATTTAATTTTAATTAAATAATTTTAGGTGTCTTTTGATCTTTCCTAAGTTAGTTTGTGGGTTTTAAAGGCTTGTAAAGTCATTATGATGACTAGTGGAGTTTTATTTTTATAATTATGTTTATTTACTAGGTATTGAATAATGTAAATGCACTTATCAATTTATTTGATAAATGCATGATAGTGGAAATTTATTTAGTTTATTTAAAGACTCACTTTAGGTTTCCAAAGGTTGTGAGTTTAGCCTATAAATAGGGATCTTTTGTACTACACAAATCAGATTATGAATATGAATGAAAATTGAGTTTCCTCCATTTGTGAGAGCTTCCCTTGTGTTCTTGGGTTAAAGAACCAAATTGATCTTATCAGGCAACTTGTGGCGATCAAAATCCATGACTTATCACTCACCTTCTCATCTATTTCTTGAGTGTGGCGTCAATATCCTTCTTTTAAGTCTCATCATCAACGCGGTCTTTCCTAGTTTGCCATCTTCTTTTAAGTCTAATCTGATTTGTGTAGTACAAAAGATCCCTATTTATAGGCTAAACTCACAACCTTTGGAAACCTAAAGTGAGTCTTTAAATAAACTAAATAAATTTCCACTATCATGCATTTATCAAATAAATTGATAAGTGCATTTACATTATTCAATACCTAGTAAATAAACATAATTATAAAAATAAAACTCCACTAGTCATCATAATGACTTTACAAGCCTTTAAAACCCACAAACTAACTTAGGAAAGATCAAAAGACACCTAAAATTATTTAATTAAAATTAAATACGAAAATTAAAAATAAAATAGGAAATATTAGTTATTCCATGATTGCTTCTTATTGATGTGTTTTGGCTTCTAAAATGTTGGAGCTGAATATTTTTCTTTATAGAATTCCTTCCACATGCTTAGGGAACTCAGGCTCTCATCATGATGATGGGAATTAGATTGCCATATAATGAATTGTTGTTAAAATTCATGAGTGCATGCCCAATGTTTGGATAATGATTTTTATGATGTTTTAATTGGTGAAAAAAAAATTGGAGATGACCATGATAATTAGATGATCATGTTGGTGGCTGATTTTGGTGTTATATGATTGCATACATGCTGGGATTTTGGTGATTAAACTTGGTAAAATTCAAAAGAGTGGTTCCTAGGCGCCTTAGGCGCCAATGTTGAGAAATTGTGTTGCAGATTTTGGGGTCCCTATCCATGGGCACCATGCCCTTTTTATTTTGGTATGCTGTTGTTGCTGTTTTAACACTTGGTTTTCCCCTAGAAACCATTCTTTGCGAAATTTTGTTGGTTTTGGCGCTGCCCCTGTAGGCGCCTTCCTGGGCGCCAGTTTCTGCGCCATGTTGCCTGTCTTGTTCTCTGTTGCAGTTTTTGGTTCCCTATGCCTAGGCGCCAAGCCATTTGTGTTTCCCTAGATGTTTTAGCCTCTGTCTTGGTGTGGAATACCTTGCCTAATTATACCAAGTTGTTCCAGTATGGCTCCATGTTGTTCCAGTGTTGTTCGCAAAGGCGCCCTAAGCGCCCATGCACATGTTCCCCTTGCTTGTGTCGCTGGTTCTGGCACCCCATGCGCCCAGAACTTGTTGTTATATCGTATGATGTGGGTTGGACCTTGCTCCTGGGCACTTTCTGCACTGTTGTGACATTTTGGTGGGTGCCCTGCCCCTGGGCGCCAAATCCTGCGCTGTGTTGCCAATTCTGTTCCCTGCACCAGTTTCCTGCGCCTGGATCCCTGTTGCTGGGCGCCATTTTCAGGATGTCTTAGTTTTTCTCCTAAACTGTTTTCGAAAGAACTTTTGACTCGGAGGTCCGATTGAGACGATTCAAAATGTTTTGGAAAGCTTATTCAGAGGCCTAACTGAATATTCTAATTTTAAGGCATTCTGAACTATTTTTCTAACATTTTTCCCTGGAGTTGTTTTGGTGTCTGGGATACCCTTGAGGCGTCTCCGGTGTCTTTTCAAAAAGTGGTCGTCAACCCTAAATGTTTTGGAAAAGTGTTGTGGTTGAAAGCTGTTAATTGCTGAAGTTGTCGTGTTGTTTGTGTTGTCGTGGGTACCGCCGAATGGCCCACACCTTTGAGCTGTTTTGTTGTGACGGCCGTTGGCCAGCGTTGTCTATGTTTTAGGCCCTTTGGCCAGTGATGTGATTAGGCCTATGACCAGTGACGTTGATGTGTGAATGTTTGACTGTTGTGCATACATCATTGAGTCGCATGCATACCATGAACATTAGGCCTTGTGCCAGCGATGAGAAAATTAGGCCTTTGGCCAGCGACGTTATTTTAGGCCCTTGTGCCAGTGACCAAAATTAGGCCTTTGGCCAATGACGTAGGTTGGTTCCACATGCATGTGCATTGCTTGAGTCTCATATCGCAGTCATATTGCATGACTGATCGAATGAAGTTGTTTGGCCATTGTGATGTGTTGTTAAAGTGATGTGTTGTTGTGAAAGTGACGTGTTAATGCATACTCAGCTGTTATTAACTGTTAAGAGTGATGTTTCTTGCTGTGATTAATTGATGTCTTGAGCTTTGTATGTGGTCTTTCATACACTTCTTATATTGTATGGAATCTCACCCCTTTTTGTGGTTGTTACTTTATAGGTGAGCCCGAGTGAAGATTGTAGTCTTCCTTTTGCCTGGTGTCATCTGCTCTGATTAGGTAGCACTTGGGGAAGGGTCGATTACTTTTTTTAATTATATTTCGGTTGATGTGGAATCTTTTAGTAATTGGTGCACTTTGCACTTTGTCGGTTGTTGATGTTTTTAACGATGCTGAATAGTTCCGCTGCATGTTTTGAGAAAACTACGAGGTTTTGTTTTACGTTGAAAAATGCGACACTCTTTTGGCGCAAAAAAAATAAAAAAACTCTGATAAATTATGAATAAACGATGGGTGAAAAAAGGGTGTTACAAAGCATATCTGACATTTGTTCCATTTGCTGGCTATGATGCAATTGATCCTCCCGGATCAGCTGCAGCTCCGCACCCTGCCTCTGCTGTTCATTTTCTATTCTGCCACACCATGCCTCTAGATTGAAGTTTTGGGCATTTTGCTCGGCCATCTCTTCCTCCACCTCTTGAGGTATATTACCTGCAGCATCAAGGTACAACCAGTTTCCTGGGTTTCTTGTGTCAGTCCTTACCGGGTTTGGTAGCATGATTGACTTTTGCTTATCGACCAGTAAGTGAAACCTTGTTCTTGCTTTATTTGTAGCTCTGACTAGGAACATGCTCTCGCATATATCCATGTCAATGCTCGTATTACCTTCCAAGACATCATAATTTATAAACCTGTCACCCAGTCTCAGCATTGCAGCAATAAAGGTAACCATCCCACCTATCACTATATCACCCTTTGTTTGTTCAGAAACGTTAAATAAATTCCTAGTGATATAATGATAGGTGTTTACCTGCATTTGATGGATCATTGCCCATAACAAAAAGAGCTCCCCAGTTCTAATCCCTCCCATCTCTTGTTTCCCAAACACTGTACAGGCCATAATTCTAGCAAGATACCGGAAAACCGGGTTATGAATCCAGCTAGCCTTGGCGGTCCTAGCATCATACTGACCCCTCCCAGTGATCTGGGTCCAGAAGGCAGGAGGGTTGTACCCTTGCGGCCTGAAGGCGGGGTCTCTGGAATCATGAATCATACCTATGTTGGGAAACCCCAGCTTGTCCCCAAGTTCATCTCGTGTCATTTCAAAATCTTCGTTAAAAAGCCTAAATGATATTTTATCATCAACAAGACTCAATGAACTGAGGAATTCCAAGGTAATCCCTTCATAGGTGCCCCTAGGGGGCCTCAAAAAAGTTGACGAACCCAGATTATTAAGCAGCATAGAAACATTGTCCTCTATTCCTAGGGTGCCAAGAGTAAGAGTAAAGTGGGGGTACCTTGTGGCGACAACCTTTCTATTGCACAGCAGTTCATACCTTTCTTCTTGCGCAGTATCTTTGAAAACGATTCCGAATGGGTTGTTTGCAGTAGCCCCGCTCCTTTTTCGTCCCTTCCCGGTGCTTGGACCCCCAGCAGCACCAATCCGTGCCTTTTTTGAAGCCATTTTCGAATTTTCTCAAATTTGGGGTTTTTGGTGATTGAAAGAATTTGGGGTTTTTGGGTTTTGGAAGGTGAATAGAGTGTTTTTGGCGGTGGGTATTGTGTATTGGGTGGTGTTTTGATGATTGGGTGGTGTTTTGGGGGTGTTTATGGAGGTTTTGGGTTATGGATATGGTGGATTACGAAATTGGGGATTTGGTGGAGAGGGGTTGTATGGTGATTTTAATGGTTGGGTTTTGTAGAGGGAGTTGTGGGTAGTTGACTTGGGTAGTTTTTATGGAGGTTTTGGTGTTGTTTGGTTGTATTTGAAGGTTGGGAAGGTATGGATATGGAGGTTTAGGGTAGGAGAAGAGATGAGGAAGAAGAAGATGGGTTGAAAGTGAGAGTTTATCGTGACTTACTTGGTTAGAAGTGATGTACGGCTTGCATTTTTATCCACGCACGGTTCGTGCCTGCTCCACGCACGGATCGTGCTCAACCTTCGCAAAAAGAGAGATGCTGCCTTTAAGTTACGCACGGTCTGTGCTTCACCTACGCACGGATCGTGCCTGAGCTTCGGTGAACAATTCCAGTAAAACATTTCCATTACGCACGGACCGTGCCATGATGCGCACGCATCGTGCGTCTCTTTCGCACGCAGACCAACAAAATCTCCTTAGCTGCGCATGGATCGTGCCTGTATGCGCACGGATCGTGCGCCCCTTCAGCATTCAAAAATCCATTTTTCTAGTTTACAACACCCAGATCAGATACCCCTTCTCACA
This sequence comes from Astragalus membranaceus, assembly GCA_039519185.1. NCBI lineage: Eukaryota > Viridiplantae > Streptophyta > Magnoliopsida > Fabales > Fabaceae > Astragalus > Astragalus membranaceus. The sequence goes on from CM076850.1 coordinate 52,866,660, forward strand.
TGATTTTCCTGAAAAACAAAAAGAAACATTAACCCGTGGGTTGCCTCCCACGCAGCGCTCTTTTAACGTCACTAGCTTGACCCAGACCTTTTTCCTTAATTTGGATTTTGTAGAACCAAAGTGGTTCCCCTTTCAATCTTGTCCCCAATCAAATATGCTTTCAACCTTTGTCCGTTTACTTTGAATGGACCGGTCTTCTCACTCCATATATCAACAGCTCCGAAAGGGTATACCTTAAAGACTTGAAATGGACCGGATCATTTTGACCTTAATTTTTCTGGAAATAGTTTTAGCCTTGAGTTGAAGAGCAATACAAGATCGCCTTCTTTGAATTCTCTTCGGACGATACGCTTATCATGCCATTTCTTTGTTCTCTCTTTGTAAATTCGGGCATTTTCATAAGCGTCCATCCTCAGTTCTTCCAACTCATTTAACTGAAGTTTTCTTGTATCACCCGCTAACTTTGTATCCAAGTTGAAAGTTTTTATTGCCCAATAAGCTTTGTGCTCTAGCTCAACCGGAAGATGACAAGACTTCCCATAAATCAATTTAAAAGGAGTCATCCCAATAGGAGTCTTGTATGCTGTCCGATAAGCCCAGAGAGCATCATCAAGCTTAATTGACCAATCTTTTCTAGAAGGAGAGACCATTTTTTCTAAAATACTTTTTATCTCTCTATTGGAGATCTCAACTTGGCCACTAGTTTGGGGGTGGTAAGGTGTTGCAAATTTGTGCTTCACTCCAAACTTTTGCAAGAGCTTTTCAAAAAGTTTGGAGATAAAATGAGATCCTCCATCACTAATTACTACTCTTGGTACTCCAAATCTTGGAAAAATGATTTTCTTGAAAAGCTTGATTACGACTTGTGCATCATTTGTTGGAGAAGCAATGGCTTCAATCCACTTTGAGACATAATCAACTGCGACTAGAATGTATTGATTTCCAAAAGAAGAGGGAAATGGCCCCATGAAGTCAATTCCTCAGACGTCGAAAATTTTGACTTCTAGAATACTGTTCAGAGGCATTTCGTTTCTTCTGGAAATACTCCCAGTGCGTTGACATTGATCACATTTAGAAACATAAAAAATGCACATCTTTAAAGAGTGATGGCCAGAAAAAACCAGATTGAAGAATTTTGAAAACAGTCTTTTTAGAACTGGCATGGCCACCATAAGAAGAAGAATGACAATGAATAAGAATGTTACTTACCTCTTCTTCTGGGATGCATCTTCTGAAAACACCATCTACTCCTCTCTTGAAAAGGAGAGGTTCATTCCAATAGTACTGTTTTACATCAGAAAGGAATTTCTTCCTCTGTTGGTAGGTCTGGTCCGAAGGCAGCACTCCAGCTGCAAGATAGCTCACAAAATCTGCATACCATGGTGCTTCAGTTTGTACCAATGAGAATAACTGATCGTCCGGAAAGGAATCATCAAGTGGCAGCTTATTCTCATTGTTTTCTTGCAACCTTGACAAGTGATCAGCCACAACATTTTCTGTACCTTTTTTATCTCTTATTTCCAAGTCAAATTCCTGGAGGAGCAAAATCCATCGGATCAATCTTGGCTTAGCATCTTTTTTGTTCAACAAGTATTTTATTGCCGAGTGATCCGTATAGATAATGATTTTGGACCCCACCAAGTATGACCTGAATTTATCGATGGCAAAGACCACCGCCAATAGTTCTTTTTCTGTTGTGGCATAATTCACTTGGGCATCATCCAAGGTTCTACTAGCATAATGGATTGCATGCACCTTCTTATCCTTCTTTTGACCCAAGACTGCCCCAACCGCATAGTCACTTGCATCACACATTATCTCGAATGGAAGATTCCAATCCGGTGGTTGCATGATTGGGGCAGTGGTCAAAGCTTCCTTTAACCTGCAAAATGCTTCATGACAAAGATCATCAAAAACAAAAGCTGCATCCTTAAGGAGCAAGCTTGTCAGTGGCTTAGTAATCTTGGAAAAATCTTTTATAAACCGGCGGTAAAAACCCGCATGACCCAAGAAACTTCTTACCTCTTTGACCGAGGTAGGAGGTGACATATTTTCAATGATTTCAATCTTTGCTTTGTCAACCTCAATACCTCGTTCGGAAACCAAGTGCCCAAGTACAATACCTTCCCTCACCATAAAGTGGCATTTCTCCTAGTTCAAAACTAGATTTACCTTTTCACACCTTTCAAGAACTTTTTCAAGGTTAGCCAAACAGTTATCAAAACTTGATCCATGTACCGAGAAATCGTCCATAAAAACTTCCATTATATTTTCAACAAAATCCGAAAAGATGGACATCATACAGCGTTGAAAAGTAGCAGGAGCATTACACAAACCAAAAGGCATTCTTCTATAAGCATAAGTGCCATAAGGACAAGTAAAAGTTGTTTTTTCTTGGTCGCTAAAATGAATGGGTATTTGAAAAAATCCAGAATACCCATCCAAATAGCAAAAGTGTGAATGCTTTGCTAACCTTTCTAGCATTTGATCAATAAAAGGGATGGGAAAGTGATCTTTACGGGTTGCTTTATTAAGCTTCCTATAATCGATACACATTCTCCATCCCGTGACAGTCCTAGTTGCAATGGATTCATCTTTCTCATTTTTTATAACTGTAAGGCCTCCCTTTTTAGGTACTACTTGAACCGGACTAACCCATTTACTGTCTGAAATTGGATATATAACCCCAGCATCAAGGAGTTTGAGTACTTCTTTTTTCACAACTTCTTTCATGTTAGGATTCAATCTCCTTTGATGCTCAATGGAGGGTTTATAACCCTCTTCAAGTAGTATCCTATGCATACATAGTGAGGGATTTATTCCCTTAATATCCTCAATAGTATATCCTATAGCTTTAGGATATTTCTTGAGAATATTAAGTAATTTCTTTGTTTCCACCTCATTTAAGTTTGCATTGACAATAACAGGAAAAGTAGAGTTTAGGCCTAGAAATTCATACCTCAGAGATGTGGGGAGAGGCTTCAGTTCTACCTTTGGAGCTCTTTTTTGAAGAGGATCAGATTCCTCAACCAAGTCTTCAATGCCCAAGCCTTTTATTGGAGGGTTTTCGTCCAGCAATTTGGCATAGGATTGGGCTTCTTCAGCCATCTCTTTATCTGTGCTACCTGTTAGGCATGTTTCTAAACCATCGTGCGAAGATGTAGCTAAAGAGCAGTCTTCCACGCAATGGTCAACAATATCAACTCTACAACAGGAGTCCTTAATAGAAGGACTTTTCATAAGGTTAGCAAATTCAAACTCTATATTCTCTTCACCCACATTGAATGCCAACTTACCATTTTTGACATCTATTATAGCCCCTGCAGTGGCAAGAAAAGGTCTTCCCAACAAAATTGGAACCTGGGAATCCTCCTCTATTTCCATCACAACAAAATCAGCCGGTATAAAAATTTGTCCTACTTTGATAGGAACATCCTCTAGAATTCCGGTTGGATATTTAATGGAGCGATCAGCCAACTATATAGTCATTTTGGTGGGTTTTAACTCTCCTAGGCCTAGCCTCTTGAAAAGGGATATTGGCATTAAACTCACACTGGCTCCTAAATCACACATGGATTTGTTTATGGTTTCACTTCCTATCACACATGGTATAGAAAAACTTTCAGGGTCTTTTAGCTTTGGTGGCAGTTTATTTTGAATTATAGCACTACATTCTTCAGTTAGAGCCACTGTCTCATTGTCATCTATTTTCCTTTTCTTAGACAGAATTTCTTTCAAAATTTATGCATAAGATGGCATTTGACACAGTGCATCTGTGAAAGGAATGTTTATGTAGAGCTTACTCAAAAGATCAACAAATTTCTTAAACTTCTCATCATGTTTTGTTTTCGCAAACCTTTGTGGGAAGGGAATGGTGGGCTTGTACGGTGGAGGTGACACATATGACGTTTCTTTTTCTTTCTTTTCCTCTACCTCCTCACTTTGTGGACTCTCTTTTTCACTCTCATTTTTAGGTCTCTTTGGTTCCTCTAAATGTTTCCCACTCCTTAAGGTGACAGCATTAATTTGGGCTTTGGGATTTGGCTCTGGCTGTCCAGGAAATATTCCGGAGGTTTTAGAGGATGAAGCGACTTGTTGAGCCACTTGAGAAATTTGGGTTTCCAGCATTTTGTTGTGAGTAGTGATAGAGTCTACTTTTGATGTTAACTTATTAAGAGTATCATTCAAAAATGAGTTTTGGTTTTTGAACTCTTCATTTTGTTTGGTTTGAGTTAACACAAAAGTTTCCAATAAAGTTTCTAAATTGGATTTTTGAGGAGCCCTTTGATTGTTTTGAAAACCGGGGGGTGTTCTAGCTGCTGGTTGGTTCGATGGAGGATTTTTATATGAAAAATTTGGATGATTCCTCCATCCGGGGTTATAAGTGTTTAAAAATGGATCCCCCTTTTGGACAAAATTTGCTTGTTCAGAACCAGCAGTAGATGCCCCTAGTTGGCATTCTGTACCAATGTGACCAACTACGCCACAGATTTCACAAGATGAAGAAGAAGATGGAGTAGAAGATGAAGCAGCATTTATACTCAGCTTATCAAATTTAGCAAACAATGCGTCTACTTTAGAAGCTATATGATCAAGGGCAGAAACTTCGTACTTACCTGGTTCTTTCTTTTGTGATGATGGAGCTGTGATAGCTCTCTCGCTTGTCCATTGGTAGTGATTCTATGCCATATCCTCAATCAGAGCATAAGCTTCTTTAATATTCTTGTTCATCAAAGCACCACCTGCAGCTGCATTAACAGTCATTTTTGTGGTGTACAATAGACCATTATAAAAAGTGTGGATTATCAACCATTTCTCTAGTCCATGATGGGGGCAAAGCCTTAGCATTTCCTTGAAACACTCCCATGCATCATAAAGAGACTCCCCATCATTCTGAGTGAATCTTGTAATTTGATTCCTCAGTTGAGCAGTTTTGCTTGGGGGAAAGAATCTAGCAAGGAATGCTTGCCTTAGTTGATCCCAAGCTGTGACAGACTCATTAGGTAATGAGTGAAACCAGGCCCTGGCCTTATCTCTTAACGAGAAAGGAAAAAGTTTCAGCCTTATGGCTTCCGGAGTCACTCCATTTAGTTTTAGAGTGCCACAGTACTCAAGAAAAATAGACAAATGAAGATTAGGATCATCAGAAGCAGATCCAGAAAATTGATCCCGTTGGACCATAGAAAGTATAGATGGTTTAAGTTCGAAATTATTAGCTTCAACATTGGGATGAACAATAACACCATGGGGTTCTGCCGTAGAAGGCGTAGCATACTCTTTGAGAGTACGGTTTGGATTAGCCGCCATTTCTTGGTTATTGCGCAGTTCTCTTCTTCTTCTATGTAAGAATCGTTCAATCTCAGGAATTGGTTGAACAATTTCTCCGAGACTTCGAACTCTTCGCATTCAAAGGAGAAGAAAACAGAAAAATAAAAGAAAACAAGAAAAAATTTCAGTCTAATCGGTACCAAAAAGTTGATTAATATCACTTAACTCCCCGGCAACGGCGCCAAAAACTTGATAGCCCCGCAAGTATACAGTTATATCGCGTAATAATAATATCGATCCACAGGGAGTTATATGTGACTACCAATCTAATTCTAAGTGATTATTAGCTGAAAAGGAATGATTAAGTAGGAAATGTTGGTTTTAACTTTGAATATAAAAGGCGTCTTGGGATCATGGTTAGATCACAATGATGGAAATAGAAAGAACCCTTTGACTATCCCCTATCTTATAATTGAGTTTAATTTTAAGGACAAGGCATTCCTTTGGTTTAATTGAAGTTTCCTTTCGGACAACAAGAACGTGTCTCGAAACGATGATCAAGCCTATTCTCATGGTTGATCATCGCCGAAACCCATTAAGCACAGCCTTATTTGTCCCAAAGTCACCTCGGCTATTCTCATGCTTTGGTTACTTTGTCTAATTCCATTTGTTCTAATGTCAAGCTTCATCTTTCGGTACTTCGCTTGACATTTGGGTTATACAATATGCATAATGGAATCAAATTGAAAGTTAAAGCAATCATAAGATAGGGGTTAGCTTCGGGATTATTTAGGGACCATCATTGGATTGTATCCCACAATCCCAATACTAAAGAAGTCTACTCACAATAGCTCATTGTAGACAAGGGAGTAGAAGAGAAGGACATAATGTAAATAGCGAGAAACAAAATAAAGCGTGTAAAAGACTGAATTGTAAAAAGGACAGAATAACAATAACCTTAGTAGGAAACTTGCAAGAACTTTAACATAAACTTAGAGTGAGAATTACAATGATCCAGGATGATTGTGAAGCTACATTGGGGTCCTTTTTATAGGCTAAGATCAGAGACAAGGCACTAAACATCAATTACAATCCATAAAGACAGAATGGGAAGAGTTGTAACATTTTTGGCCATCAGAAGGGACGCACGGATCGTGCCACACAGGTGCACGGATCGTGCCCCATGAAAACAGCTTGGAATTTGAAACATCACAGGGCGCACGGATGGTGCTTGACATGCGCACGGATCGTGGCAGTTGAACTTTTGATCTTCTGAAATTGCGAACGTCACGCACGGGTCGTGCCTCCCAGGCGCATGGATCGTGCGTCTCTTTTTTCTTCAATTTCTTCATTCTCTGTGAACTACACGCACGGACCGTGCTTAATCACGCACGAACCGTGCGTCTAAACCTGATATTTGCACCCCCCCTATTGCTGATTCTTCTCCTTATCCTTTTGCCTTTTGATCCTTTACTCTTTAGGCACTAAAATTCCTCAATTGCTTCAATAATAACCTGAGAATAGAAACCAACAATTTTTAGTAAAAATAGCTCTAAACTAAAATCAAAACATCAAATAAACTACTTAGAATAGGTACTAAAAACATACTAAAACATGACTTATCAATTTTAATAATTAGTTGTTATTTTGATTTCTAGTGTCGCAGACAACCAAACAATGATGATTGTGGGTATTACGTTATGAAGTTTATGAATGACATAATCACTCACAATCAAATGGAAATTCCAGAAAATGTATGTAATTTATATAGTTTGTTTTTTGACAAGTAATTCCATATCTAGCATTTAGCACTTAATTCTTAGTTTATTTTATTTTTGCAGTATTTTCCTGGAAATGAGGTTGGAGCTCCATTTTCTGATGGCCAACTTACTGAGATCAAGGGAGAGTGGGGTCATCATGTTGCCCGTTTGATTAATGAAAATCGAAATTCATCTAACTTTGGTTAGCTGGTTTTTTGTTCTCCACAATGGATGTCATGTCATTTTTGCTGTCTATGTTAACATTCAGAATTTGGTTAATGATTTATGTAATTTTAGTTGGTACTTTGTTGATATGTATATCTATATTAGATGGATTTATAAGTTTGTTAGTTGGAATTTGATTTGCAATTGATTAGTTGATTTGAAATTTGGTTCATATTGGTTGTTGAGTTGATATTGGTTGTTGTTGGTTGATGAAAATGAGAGTAGGGATGTGCTGCAAAATATTGGATATACCAGAAACAGGAAAAAATATTTTAAAAAGAAAACATAGAATCAGGGGCGCTTTCAGTTAGAAACGCCCATGTTGGTCTTACCCCCACTTGACAATCAGGGGCGCTCCCAGTAAAAAGCGCTTCTGTTGGTCAGACCAACAAGGGCGCTTCTAACTGCAAGCGCCCCTGATTGTCAAAGTGCGCTAAGACCAACAGGGTGCTTGTTACTGCGAGCGCCCTTGATTGTCAGAGGTTCTAAGACCAATAGGGGCGCTTTTGTTTTGAGCGCTTCTGTTTACTCATAATTCGAGGCGCTTGTTGTGCGCTCCTGTAGAAGGGTTGGCAACAGGAGCGCTAGATTTAGGGGCGCCCGAAAGCACCCCTAATGGCCTTTCCTGTTGTAGTGTGTACTATCATAACAACAAGAAATCAGATGTAAATATTAAATTGAATCAGAAACATGATAGGCAAAATTCTTGGAAAGAGACAGAAAACTTATTAGTTAACAAGGCATAATAGGTGTGGCACCTTTTACCTCGAGAGCAATTATAGAGGAAAAAGTACGAAAAACGAGTAAATTTGTTTTTCAAATAAAATATTCAATTCATTTTCTGAAATATTTTTCGGAAGTAAAATATGTCTTTGAATTCCTGAAATCATGTAAACACAATTTATAATAATATTAAAAACTAAAGTGATGAAACCTTTCTTTAAAAAATAGCAATAATGATCTTTAATTATAATATAATAGTATAACCATAATTCTGAGGTCACATGATCAGAGTAATTAACATTTAATTTAATTAAATAAAAGAGAGTGACATCAATGCATAGTATCATACTACAAGCTACTAGGTGATCTGTAGTGATCACATCTCCACCGATGCACGACTGTAGAAGGCTACTCCAACGACACGTGGAAGTTAATCTAAAAAAAAGGTGCATGGGTGAGAAAGAGCATCTAAACCATATAAGAAACATGAGACCAAAACTAAAACCGTAAATAGTATCACAATCCATCAAATCAACATCAAACAATCACTCCCTATAGAGTGACAAATACAACATGTCCATACTGCGACATGTGGATGCAACAAACATAACGCGCGTACAAGGTCAATCATCAACTAAGATCACCATCTCGGTCTAGCATACGGTCATATGCCTACAATGTCAACGCAATCCTATCCACTACTCCAATGATAAATCAAGATCCATCTAACTCTGGGTAAGCAGATGCAAGTGCCCTAACAGCCCGAGAGATAGATAGAGTCTAGTCAGGGTACCCCGGTGTTTTGTGGAACGCCCCAGCAGTGCCCCACTTAGGACCCCCCCAGTGGGCTTACCTGCAAGGTCGGGTCGTGGCTGTCTCTATTACTACTCCCATAATCGTTTTCTTACCACCCCACCTATCATCCCTACCATCCTTGAGGTACGGCTCGCTCATACTACGACGAGTGCTTGCCCATACTGCGATAGGGTTCCTCTTACAATCTTCAACTTTTAAGGTACGACTCGTCCATGCTGCGACAAGGTTTCTTCAACAAATCTCGATCACGAAGATACCGCTCATCCATACTGCAACGAGTTCTTTCCCATGTTGCGAGAAAGTTCTTCAACATGAACTAGCTACTTAATCATCGGCGAAGGATGTCTTGGCCATTGTGCACCAAGTTTCCCATAACAATACACACAATACCAATACCCACAATATCAACCAGCAATCACAACAAAACATAAATGTCAAATCACTTAAAAATCTTAACAATTCTTAGTCAATCTTAGCTACATTAATCGCTACTAAGGTGTCGGTCTAGAATTTCAACGATATTAATTTTGTATCATTTAAACTTAGCTATCATTCTAATCCATTAGCACATTAACTTGTATAAATCATCTATAAAAAAGTTATGTTTGGGGCTCATTATCAATCGTCTATAACTTAATTAACTTCGTTAAGCTATTAAATATCCTTCATCTAACTAGTGCTAAGTCGTGATTTCGCTATCGACACCTTACTATTTTATTGTCTTATGTCACTCGTGATTTACGACCTGTTCAACATAAAATTGTTTCTCAATATCAATTATCATGCTTTCGTGACTATGATGTAATTACTAATTGACAAAACATGTCTGAGTTCTTCCTTACTCTCAATCCATTTTACCATTTACTATTATTTATTAATGCATCGCCAATTAATTTTAGACATTAATCCTTATAATTACTCCGTTTTTACTCTAACTTCACCTTCACTATCGACTTAATTCTACGGTCATGACTATTCGTTCCTCACGTGTTAATTAAAGGACATCATTTAACATACAATTGGCTGCTCATACTAGATTCATTCCCTAAAATTGGCATAACAGTTACGGTCCCAAATCATTTAATTACAGTCATCAAAATCATATAGTTACGGTCATCCAATTCATATAGTTACAGTCATCCACTTCATTTAGTTACAGTCATCCAAATAAATGAATTACAATCATCCAAATCATATAGTTATAGTCATCCGAATCATTAACAAAAACCAATGATGACTTCCTAGTCACAGACGTAACAAAACAATTTGGAGTTTACGAGATTGAGGGAAGTAGAACAAATCATTAGGTGTTGAACGGGGGCCAAAACCAATGTATATCTTAGAAATTTGTGGTTCATATTGAAGTCCTAGTTACAGTACACAGCGCCAAACAAGAATGTTTAAGATTCGGTTACCTCCAATAATGCATAAACGTGACTTAGAAATTCAAGGAACAAATCTGAGTTGAGCAAAATCAATGAAGGAAGGAGTGCAGGGTCTGACTCGTGATTGAGAAGAGTGTAGGAGTGGCAGATCTGCGTGAGTTTGTGGTGGTGCTAACTGTGATACGGAGCGCAACTAGTTGTGGTGACAGCAAGGGTTTCACAAAGATGGGGGAGAATCAAAAAGGAGAAGCTTCGATAGCGACTCGTGGTGGAGGTTATTCTCGTTTGGTGTTCGCGGCTTCATGGTGGTTCTTGGACGTGACTTGGTGGTGCCGCAATGGCTGTTATGGTTTCAGGTGGGATGTTGAAGGAGATAAAAATATTATCAGGAGAGGGATTCGATTTGGGGATTTTGGGTTAGTAAATCGAGTCCCAAAATGATGTTTATGGATAATATTCGTGAATTGAAAGATTGATTTTGGGATTACTCTGGATTTGGAAATCGCGCAACTTGGGGGAGAAGACAACAGCTGCGGCGCTGCAATTGTTAGGTGTCGAGGGAGGAGAAGCTGAAGCGGGCCGGATCTGGTAGCGGGTCACGTGGTTCTGAGTTGGGTTTGGGTGTTTGCTTCGCGGTGCGGTTTGGTTCGGTTTTGAGACAAAAAGTGAACCGAACCGCAAGGTAAAACTGTATGCGGTTTGGTTTGGTTCGGTTGGCTTCCTAAAATAAAACCGAACTGAACCAAACCAAATTAATGCGGTTTGGATTGGTTCGGTTGGTTCGGTTTTTTCAAGACAAAACATAATTTAAAATGAAGTTAAAATTAATTAACATAAATCTTTAAGAAAAAATCTACTTAAATATTTGTAGTATATAAATTATGCCCTTTCATCTCTTTTAAGATAGCTAAGACAATGTTTAAAAGAATTTGAATTAAATATTTTATTGAAATTTTTAAATATAGCATAACAATATGGATTGTTTGTAAGTGAGTCAAAGAATTAATTGGATTTGGGCTAGTAAGTGAGTGAGAGTTGGATTTTAGTGGCATTTGAGCTAGTAAGTTAGTAAGGAAGGTTGTAAGTCAATAAGTCTTAGTGTTACTTGCGGCTTGGTTTGGTTTGGTTCGGTTTCTGTAATCAAAACCGTGAACCGAACCAAACCGCGTGGTGCAATGAAAAAAAGAACCGAACAAAACCAATAAGAAGCGGTTTTTTGCGGTTTTCGATTTGGTTTGGTTCGATTTGCGGTTTTCTATTGGTTTGGTTCGGTTTTGAACACCCCTAGTTTGCTAGGCTTCCAAAAGGACATGGACTGCATTATTAAAATGACCCAAACTTATCCTAATTCATTTTCTAAGGACCTTTTTGATTCAAAACCCTCAATGTACAATTCCTTAACCCAAAACATTTACTCTAAATAAAACATATTTTTTTTTTACAAACTAAATAAAATATACTTAAAATACTATTATTTCATAAAATAAAATAGTCAACTAAAACAATGATATTTCATATACAAATATTCTCTAAGTCAATTAATTAAATATAACAACAATATACTACCAATATACTCTAAAAACGAGTTAATATTATCTAAGTATATTTTAATAATTCAAATACACATAGATGTATAAAATCACTTATCACTTATATAATAAACGCTTCTAAAATATATAATTACTAGGGGAGAGACGCCCGATATTTCACAAAATTTATATAATATTGGCGCATAAACAAAAACGTACTAAAACGGAAATTGGGGTGTTATAAAAATAAATTCCGTCATCAAAATTTCATAGCTCTAAGACCAAATAAAGGAATAAAGACTTCGGGAGTTCAATTACATGGGAGAATAATCTATACTTTGTTAGAGTCACAAGAGAGGATGAGCCAACGACATTAAAGCAAGGGATGGAAAGCATCAACGAAAGACAAGAGACAAACATGCACCTTAAAAGTTCTATGACCAGGAATAGTGAACATTCAATGTACAAAGGAATTTTTAACTATGAATAAACAATGAACTTTATCTCGTCACTAGTCTAATACAATCTCGAGGAAAGTGTTTACCGTGATTTTTGGTAAACACCGCTAGTTACACGTGTGTGTTGCTTGCGAGTTCAACTAGAAACATCTCAGAACATTTGTGAATTAAAGTTTTATTAAAGTTATTGATGTTTATGATGATAACCGTTTTAATGGAGTAAAACGATGAAGAAATGCATAAGTGTTTAAGAAGAAATACAGAAATGTAATGAATTGTAGTAAAGTGCAGAAAGTGTAAATAAAGGAAAGGAAATCGAAAAATAGTAAATTGCAGGAATTCGTAAAGAAGAACCAGTAAACTGCAGGAATCTTTAAAGAAATAGTAAATAGATTGCTGAATGTAAGAGGTTTGGTGCGCAGATCACATACATTATTCTTCAGTAACTCGTTTTTCTCTTATGTGGAAGTATGAGTGTTTTCTGAACGTTTGTATAGAATGAATTGCGACCTTTAACTCTACGAGAAAACTCCTATTTATAATAAAAGAGAAACAATAACCGCTCAGCGGTTTTTCTAAATAAAATAACTGCTATTTCGACTAGATAACTACTCCATCTTTCGACCACATTGCTGCTGTCCTTTTCTACCAGCACTCTTTGACATAACCTGCTATCTGGATATTCTTCAACTTCCTGTCGAAACTACTAGCTTCAGCTTTCCAATTTTCGCTAAGTTATGTGCTATGCTGATTCTTCCTGTACACAGCTTCTCGTTGTCAAAATATCAAGCCTTCTTCCTGAATACACCGAGTCAAACCTTGTTGACATGTAAATGCCCACGCTTTCGACAACAACACTGCTCTGTCTTCGACTAAACTCTTTGACGTCTTTCTCGTAGAAAACTTTGTCTTTAAACTCTCAATTTCATTAAGCCTTAGGCATAGTCGAAATTACTCTTCACAACACCTTTCTCAATGTCAAATATCAACATCTCTTCTTTAAAATGACAAGTCAGCATTATTGACTGCATTTAATTGAGCCTGTCGAAAATGCAGGCTAACAAATTGCCCCCCAAAAAGACGTTTTCGACTGAATTCTTGAATGAAGATAGAAAATGACTTTTTGAAATTTCATTCGACTATCCCATGAAATCTTATGTTATCATTTCATATCTTTTCTCAGAATATGAGGGGACGTTTCTGGGCAAAAGTATAGCTTGCTGGCGCCTTCTTCCAACGAGAGTGCGCCACGTACGCAAAGTTAACTGTTGAGATTTTCCACAATCCTACGTTTCCCACTAAAGCCACGATTACCAACATATTTTATTCTCTTTTTTTTATTAAAACATGGTAAAACGGCTATAAAAAGAAGTTGTACCCTTTCATTTCTCTTTTTCAGAGTCTTCATCTTCTTCCTCTTCTCTGCGGACCTCCATTAAACCTTCTTCTGCGAGTATTGCGTTTTCTTCTTCTTCTTCACTTCACGAAACAAACAAACACTACGAAGTGCTTCTATTTCTCCACTAGCTTTCTGTGTCTAACAATGGCGTCTTCTTCCACCATAAAACCTCATACTGTAACGTCTGAGAAGAAAACCCTTATTTCTGAACCTGCTCTCACTTTAGAGGAAACAGAAATTTACCGGTCTCAGGTACTTGTCCCCTTCTCTAAACCTTCAAAGCATGCATTTTTAGGTCCCCTTCCTCTTGCTGATGATGATTCACCTAAGATTAGGGACGTTTTCCCTAGTTACCATAGACACAGCCCTAGGATCTTCAGTGAGGGTCCACATGTGATGGATTTCATGAGCAACCCGAATAGGGTTTTTCGATCTTCGCCACCAACAGAGAAAAACACACTCTATATCGACTGGCTTAACAAGATTGAGTCGAAGAAAGGAGATATTTGGAAGAGTTAGGGAATTTTCGACCTGATTCAAGTCTCAAGATATGGGCCTAAGTATCAAAGCCCGATGCTTCTTTCAGCTCTACATTTTTGGGATATCACTACTAATAGTCTTCATTTAAAGTGCGGCATGCTTGCCCCCACTTTGCTTGATGTGGCAGCTATAACGGGTTTGAAACCGTTAGGGGAAATTTTCGACCCTGCTACCCGTACTGATTGTGAATCTGACTTCAAGAAAGCCAGCTTTAAAGGGTATATTGAAGAGAAACATATTACCGGGTCGAAGGATGTTTCTGATGAAGAGCACATTGCTTTTCTCACTTTCTGGTTATCCTTCTATGTATTCTGTTCTTCGTCACTTCAAGTGGCTAAGTTGTACATCCCCCTGGCCATTCAATTACATCAATGTCGAAACATCAACTTGGCCACCCTTATTTTAGGGTCTCTTTTCGACAGCTTGAGACAAGGGGTTATTAATTTGAAAGGACTTAAACCAGAAGGAAAATACTTGGTCTCTGGACCAATTTGGTTGTTTCAATTGTGGCTTATTGCCACTTTCAATTCAAAATTAACAATGTACATCCCTGATGATTACCTCGATGTAGTTTCTAATAGAGGGGTCGAAGGTGTACGACTTGCTTTGTTAAAACCTAAACAAATAGGAGTGTCTGTCGAAGATCTCTTTTCACAAGCTTTCGACATGTTTTGAATTGTACCGAATTTTCTCCTTCCATGGCTCCTTTTGCTGGAAGAACTTATGGACCACCTTGGTTCACTAGGGAATTCCCTGCTAATAACCCTGATGAAGAGCAAGAGACTAACCAAATTTGGAAGGCATTTTTAACTCCCCAATTGTTATCATCCCGAATCTCTCCTGGGAAATCATCAAACCAATTTGGTGTATTCCCATATCATCCAAGTTTACATGCACGGCAATTTGGGTTGTGTCAACTTCGACCTAGCCCTTTTTTCAGGTCTAAGAAGGAACTGTTGATTCCTGAGAATGAGGAGGAATGGATAAATCGCCTCAACAATTTTTCTGATGATTCTTTTCATCTTACTCCCCTCCCTTTTGAGCCAACTTTCTCTTGTACCCACAAATTTTCTTAGTGGTGGACAGAGTATCTCACCAGGAAGTTCACTGGTGTCGAAGAGGCTACTCTATTGGTCAAACTAATATCTGCTTTTCCTTCTTCGCAGAAAAAGAAGACCAAGTCGAAAGGTATACAAATTCAAGAAATTCGAGCATTTCAACAATACTTCGAAACTGTATATGATCCAACTAATCTTCGTCAAACTGTTTCTCAAGCTGCAAAGGTTTTTAAACAAAAAATCCTTGATAAAATTCCAACTATGATTTTTCCAACTTATGTACCCGATAAATACTTTTTTGCTTTAACACAAAACAAAATTAAATTTCCACCTTTACCAACCAGTGAACTAGCTCTGGCATTTTGGTCACCCATTCCAAAATGGTTTGTATGTGGTTCGACTAAGGCGCTATTCAATTTTTCGAATAAAACAGCTGAGAAAGTAATTTCGACTAAGCAGGACATATACACTTTTGAGGGTCATCTTCATTTAGATATTCAACATATTCGAATCTTGTCCTCCATTAGAGAAGGTGATTCACAAGACTTCTTAGGAAAAATAAATTTCTCTTTTGTGTATTTTGTATTAACACTTGTTTGTCGAATATTTGTAGCTATTCCTATCACATCGTCTTCGGCAGATGGTGCAGCAACGAAGAAGAAGAAAAAAACGTTGAAGCTTCGTCAACAAGAAAACAACCTCTCCAAGAAGAAAAACAAAAAGTGAGTACCTCTTTATTTACTCTTTGTATCGTCTCATTATACTCTTCGACTGATCAGTTATCTGTTTTGCAGAGTCGAAAAAGAACAAGTAGTTCCTTAACTTCCAATCCAAAGAAAACAATAATAGTTAAACCAAGAGTTGTGAGCGATTCAGAGGTTGAAACTCTCAATATCTTGCCTATATATATTTACTCTCTCTTTTTCCTGCTTATGCTTATATGATTGTTGCGTTTTTCAGTCTGATGAGACACCACTACTCAAGACTAAGCCTGTCAAGGTTCAAGTTCCTGAAGCAGAAAGAGAGAGAAAGACAAAACATTCTCAAGATGCCTCTAAAACTGTTTCTCAGCAAGCTTCTGTCGAAAGACAACAAAAAGAAGAAAAAGCTCCAAGAAGGCTTATCAAGAAAATTAAGAGTGCACTCTTTAGTCGAAAACATCAGAGCTAAGGTGATTGATTGAAGCTTATATCTTTTCTGAAAAATTTATTTATCTGTAATAATACTCACTTTGCTTCATTTTTAGGGAATTGAAACTGTTAACCCTGAAATCCCAACAAAGCAGGTTATGTCTACCTCCACTCACTCCCCTTCAAAAATACTTATTGCTGGAGAAGGTGTCGAAGAAAAAGATCTGAATCAGCAAACACCTGTTGTCGAAGCTACACTACTGGTCAAAACAACTCCTCTTGCTGAAACTGCAAAGGAAGTTTCTGATCTTGGCCCAGAGCATGCTTCTATGGATGTCGATGAAAACCCTGATGCTGGCCAAAGTGGAGCTGAGATCAGCATATCTTCTTCTCCAAACATGGAAGAACAAGAGTGCAACGAGGAGGAGGGTGAAGACGACGGTAACGATGAAGAGAAAAGTGAATCTCCTGAGGCAGCTAATCCTCCACGCTCTGTGCCTTCGACACATGACACCACTTTGAGCCCTCAAGAACAAGAGCTTTTGGATCTAAAACGTAAAGACCCTCTTGAGGCTTTCAAGCGAATGGTGAGTGGTTTATCCTCAACAGAAAGTAAGCCAAGTGTTTCGACTGCCTTTGTTGGCAATTCCTCTGGAGGTCCTAAAGAAAATCTGATTCGAGAACTTCAAGCATCCCTCTTTGAGGTAGATCTGTTCAAGGCTATCGAAGCAGATCATATGCTCTCTTACAAACTCAAATCTTTGCTCAACAAACTTAATAATTCTGGCTCCAGTGACTCTCTTTGATGCTTCATTGTCGAATTTGAGCCTTTACTGGAGCAGATTTCCAAAGATATACAGAAGAGGAAGAGCACTGTTGTGAACAAGGAGCGTGAGCTTGAGCTTCTGAGAGAAGAAAGTGCCGCTGTCGAAGCCTCAGAAAGCAAGATTTCGACCCTGGAAATTCAAGCAGCAACTAATTCTAAGAAGATAGCTGACTGTGATGCGAACATTTCAACATACCAGGCTCAAACCAGGGAGTTGCGGTCGAAGATTGAAGCAGAAAAAAAGAAGAAAATTTCTGTTCAACAGAGATCTTCAATTCCTTTAGAGAATGCACTTCGATCTGAGGTAACCTTGGCTATCAAACACTTGGAGAGGGTTCAGAGACATGATGAGGAAGTTAAGAGGCTAACCGAGGAAGAATCCCTCTTAAATGCTAGATTGAGGCATGCCAGAGCAGCCTTTGAGAGGCTTAAAATTTCTTTTGTAATTTAATTTTGAATTTGTATTCTGACAGCATTTTACTCAATTTGTATTTCGACAATATTCTTTGGCATGAGTGCCATGTTTATATTCTCCCGTTCTCTCAATCTTGCGTTATTTTAATTTCTTGCAACGCTGACTTATATCTTTTTATGTACTTTCCATTTATACGCAAAATTCGATTATCAGTGCTTAACTCTTCGACTTCATAAGCACCGTTTGAAAAAACTCGTAAAATTTTAAATGGCCCTTCCCAATTTGGTGACCATTTACCTAAGGCTCTATCTTTTTTGTCCATAGGTAGGATAACTTTCCACACAAAGTCCCCAATGACAAAAGTTTTTGATTTAACCTTTTTGTTGTAGGCTCTAGCTACTCTTTCTTTCTGCCTTGTAAGGATATCTAATGCAAATAACCTTTCCTCGTCTAAATCAACCAATTCGTCTAAAATCATGTCCCAATAATGATCTGATGGGATCTCGAATTGCCTTTGAATTCTGGTTGACTGTAGATATATTTCGACAGGTAATACTGCATCATGCCCAAAGGTGAGTTTGAACGGAGTAGTGTTAATTGATTCTCTAGGAGAATTTCGACAAGCCCATGGCACAAGGCGCCTAGGTGCAGAATTCTTAGGCTTTTGCCCAATATGTTTTTTAATCAAATTAATGATAATTTTATTGGCTGCTTCGACTTGACCATTTGCTTGAGCATAATATGGTGTCGAACTTAATAACTTAAATCCATTTTCAGAGGCAAAATTTACCATTTTTCGACCAGTAAAAACTGAGCCTTGATCTGTGGTAATGGTTTTGAATAAAGTCTATTACTGCCTCTTGGTCTACCTTAGCTAAGGAAATAGCTTCGACCCATTTAGTGAAGTAATCAATACCCACTAATATATAACGGTGGCCTTTCTACGACGTTGGCTTAATTTCACCAATTATGTCTAAGGCCCAACCTCTAAACGGCCAAGGTTTTACTATTGAATGTAATTCACTTGCAGGTACGTGTTGTACTCCTGCGTTTTTTTGACATTCTTGGCATCCTTTAACAAAATCAATGCAATCTTTTAGCATAGTTGGCCAGTATACTCCTTGTCGAAACAAGAGCCATTTCATCTTGTGGCCTATTTGATGAGACCCACAAGCTCCACCATTAGTATTGGATGTTGCTAAGTATGCCTCATTTTCACTAAGGCATTTAAGAAAAACTCCTTCAGGAGTTTTCTTGAACAACTCGTTTCCAATAATCACGTAGCTTAATGCCCTATACTTGGTTTTTCGATTTGTTGTTCCAGTTGGGTTTTCCAAGTATTCGACAATTGGTTTTGTAACGCCCCAAAATAATTTAATTATTTATTTAATTAAGTTATTTAAGGCTTACAATATTTATTTAATTTAATTAACTAATTCGGGATTTATTTTATGTTATTTTATTTATTTAGGAGGTGTTGTCATGAATTAGGTGGTGCACATGAGGGCCCATGATCCACATGTAGGCCCATGACCCATTGGCTAGTCATAGGGCTCGAATCACTTAGGGGTCTTTAGGGCTAGTCTTCATTTTACTCATTCCATCCAAAAGAAAGAAAAAAAGCGAATAGAGTGAGAGTGAGAAGAGGAGGCGACGGCTTGCAAGAAGAAAGGAGAGGAAATTCGTGGAACACTCAAGGAGGAAGGGAAAGCTTGTTGGTGTCTTGCAATTTCTTGGAGCCTTGCCTAGTATATTCGAACTCTATAAGGTTAGGGGGTTCTTCTTTCCATTCTTAATAGCTTATGTGATGAGTATCGTATAGGGTTAGGTTTTAGAGTGATTTTCTTGAATGAATTGTGTATTATGATGTTGTTGTCATGATGAAAATCGTATGTGCTGGAAATATGTTTGTTTTGGTGTTGAATTGTACACAATAGGAATTTCGCATGCCCATTGTTTGGTATTATGATTGAATGAATTCTTGGTGAAAAACGTGATGGTTAGCATTCATATTGATAATAGGTGTTGGGGATTTAATTTGGTATTTTGATGTTGGGAGGAACTCAAAAATTGATGGAGCCTTAGGCGCCCTAGGTGTGTGTGTGTGTTGCTGGAAAATTCTGCACCTAGGCGCCTTGTGCCATGGGCGCCAAGGGCCCCAAGTTTCTGGGGATTGTTTTGCCAATTTTGGCTTTTGGTTTTCATGTCCAAGTTAAATGGCTCGTGTAAAATGATTTTGGCCACCAAAAGAGTTGTATCCCGTGTTTTCCTTAGGCGCCTAGTGCATGGGCGCCGTGTCCCCTGCGCCAGTTTTTGGGTGTTCCTGCGCCAATTCTGTGTCTGGGCGCTAGGCGCCCTGCGCCAGTTGTTGGGTGTTCCTGCGCCAATTCTGTGTCTGGGCGCTAGGCGCCTTGGCCATGGGCGCCAAGGGCGCCACTGTTGTGTTGCATATTTTCTCAAAATTCTTTTTGGGTTCTCATACACTGAATAAATGGCTCGTGTAAAATAATTTTTGGAGTCAAAGGAGTTGTTCCCTGTCCTGGCCTTAGGCGCCTAGTCCATGGGCGCCAATGATGCGTGTCACATTTTGCCAAAATTTTTGCTGGGTTCTTATATACTGGATAAATGGCTCGTGTAAAACAAATTTTGGAGTCAAATGAGCTGTTTTCCGTGTTGGCCTTAGGCGCCTAGTGCATGGGCGCCATGTTCCCCTGCGCCAGTTCCTGCGCCAGTTGCGCCAGTCCAGTGTTGCTGCTCCTGGGCGCCCAGCGCCTATGCGCCAGTTTCAGAATGTCTAAGTGTTTTCCCGATTTTGTTTTAATCATAACTTTTGACTCGGTTATCCAAATTTAACGGTTCAAAATGCGTTTTGAAGCTAATTCCGATGTCTTCTTAAATATTCTGGTCTTAGGCAAAAATGGATTATTTTCCTGATGGTTCTGGACTGAAGTTGTTCAAGGTGTCTAATTGCAATTTTTATTCACTTTCTCCTATTCCGTGTCAATGTCCTAAAACGATTTAATTAAATTGGTACTGATTTATTTGGTGAGTTATTTGATGAGTTTATTGGTGAGTTTATTTGGTGAGTTTATTGGTGAGTTATTTGGTTAGTTTATGGTGAGTTGATTAAATGGTGAATTGGTGAATTGTGTGGTGTGTTGTGGTGTATTGTCATGGCGTGTCATGAACCATGTGCATTATCGGTGAGCAGAGGCTTCGGCCTAATTTTAATTGGTGAGCAGAGGCTTCGGCCTAATTGTATTTGGTGACGGATCCGACATGCATGTGCCCGTGGAGTTTGGGTTGCATTCCATGCATAACCATATATTTTGTAATGCTGTTTGGAGATTGTAATTTCGATGTGGTTGCTGCCATTGTTGTGAATCGGTGTGCCTAGTTACTTTTCCTATGCAGTGCTTATTCCATATGTTATTAATTATGAAATGAGACTCACCCTACTGCTTTTATGTTGCTTCTCATGTCGGCAAAGTGCAGGTAATAGCGAGTGAAGGTTACCCTTATGCCTTCGTCTGGTAGGGAGTGTCATGCTCTGATACGTAGCACCGGGGGGGCGTCTTATGCTTATGTGTTATTTTATTTATACTGTTAGACTGTTATTGGTGATGTATTGGACGTGTTTCCGAACTATTTATTATTCCGCTGTGGTAGTGACTGTATTTAGTTGATGCAAACTAAACAGGTATTTTATGGTGCTATGTATCTTGTGGCTTTTAGCCGAACTATGCGATTTGAAGTTGTTGATTTTAATGAAGTAAATGTAGCACTCTCTTATATTGTTTTTCAAAAAAAAAAAAAGAAACTCTGATTTTATTAAATAGCAAGGTTATTAGAAGGGGGTGTTACATTAGTGGTATCAGAGCAGTTCGGTCTGTCCGGCCAAGTCGTCCTGTCATAGTGTCTTATGGAAAATAGGAATTGTTAGATTAGTTCTAAATTTCTGTTTGTGCTGCAGTGATAATTTGAAATGGCTGGGAGAAACGATGCTGCTCTTGCTGCTGTTCTGCAGGCTATGGCTCAGGCTGTTGGGAACCAGCAAAATGGTGCTGAAAATGCTGGGACTCGCAGTTTAGCCACGTTCCAGAGGGAGAATCCACCCGTTTTTAAGGACAAGTATAATCCAGATGGTGCTCTAGCATGGCTGAAAGAGATTGAAAGGATATTTCGTGTCATGGATTGTAATGATGCGCAGAAGGTCAGGTATGGCACCCATACACTGGCAGAAGAAGCTGATAATTGGTGGATGGAGGTTAGGCAGAGGTTAGAAACAGCGGAAACTATAAAAATTACTTTTTACAACTTCGAGTCATAAGACCGAATATAGAGACTACATCAAAGGAATCCAAAACACAGATGGAAGATTTCATCTTCAACTTCTCCTCGAGCCTGACGACTAACTGTGCCGCCTGCTGTCCT
Source organism: Astragalus membranaceus (assembly GCA_039519185.1). Classification (NCBI taxonomy): domain Eukaryota; kingdom Viridiplantae; phylum Streptophyta; class Magnoliopsida; order Fabales; family Fabaceae; genus Astragalus; species Astragalus membranaceus. The sequence goes on from CM076850.1 coordinate 52,888,626, forward strand.
TATAACCTGTTCTCTGTAAAACAACAAATATGGATTGGGTGAGACAACTTGTCTCAGTGAGTCCTACCGTGCCCCCTCACTGACACTCGGTTCAATTTATTAAACCGTTACAACAAAAGCTGACATAACAATGTCTTATTCATTAATCGAAATGCCTCACACTTCGTGAGTTTAGTTAACACGTACCGACTGCAATCCAGTCCTAATCCCGGTAACCGTGTGTTCAACTTATTAAACCGTTATCAAAAATAGATAATTAGCTATCACAAGCTATAATTGAAATGCCACGCACTTCGTGAATTTATTTAACACGTACCGACTGCAATCCAGTGTTAATCCCGGTAATCGTGTATTCCATTTAGCATAAACCGACTGCAATCCAATGCTAATCCCGGTAACCCGTGAGTTGACCACGCTAAAACACATTCAGGGCCTAGGTAAGGGGTCATGACTACCCTCCCTAGTATGCTACTTGTCGGGTCGTCACCCAACACAATACGTATGACAATACGCATCAAGTTCTCGAGAGTTAGATAATTTATATCTTCTTTTGATTTTGATCACCAAAGGATCAATCACAGAATAATTGGATAAACAATATCCATATAGATCTATAACCCGTTTTGAGGAATTCATAATTTAGACCTCCGGCATTATAATCATTTTCATTTGACATATATAAGCATATATATATTCAGTCAGTCCATCAGACGGTGTACCCACACGTATACTAGGGTTTCGGTTTTTCAATCAAATATGCTTTTGAAACTCTTTTTCAAAATCGTGAGTCGTATAAGTTCAAAATACGGTTGTCAATAAGGCAATATCCTTAAAATGGGCTGGGAAGAAGATTAGAAGTGATTCGGGATCGAAAGGAGAGACGAAATGAGAAATCGGAGTCCGGTAACAGCAGCTCACGCACGGTCCGTGCCTAGGGGCGCACGACCCGTGCGTGATTTACCAAAATCACACAGCCAACCCGAAGAGGACGCACGGTCCGTGCCCAGGGGCGCACGACCCGTGCGGCCTGTTCTGTTACCGAATTCTAGTTTCTCATTCCGCTTTCCATTTCTCGCCCAAATCGAATTCCGATCGTTCTCCAACCTGAAAAAGGATTTAATGAACAACATTCCAGACCATATTCCAATGAAAGCACTTAAAATCACAATTTCGTAAATTGTTCGACAATTCAATAAAAACCGTAAAAACGCGATATTGCTCAAAAACGGTTTTCGGTTCCAAAATCTTTCAAAAATTGATAATTGCCTTATGACTCAACTCGATATAATTTCAAGACACGAAAAATATCCTATCCGTGAGTAGAACTCACCCGGTTGACGATCCCCGAGAAGTCGCGTCCTCGCTCGAATTACCGAACCGATAGCCACTCGAACGGTTCCCGAATCTCGAACACGATCCGAAGGCTTCTGCATCTGAATTCAGTAACCGACATCACTCTTGATACTGACTTCCTTCTGGTGACTGGAATTGGTGTTTCTCGACACTTTGACGACTCGACCCCGGATCCGTCAGTTCAACATTCCCAGCTTTATTTCTGTTTTCCCCAGCATCTGGATTCAGTTTTGCAACAAGCATAACTTGGTCAATTCGTGACCAAAACTATCCAAACAAGTGCTCAATGTGAAGATAATTTCGTCTACTTTCTGATGGAAGAAGTTTCACGCGCATGCATCCAGTAGATTGAGAGATATTAACAAAACAAAGTGACTGGTCCAGGACAGTGTTTGATTCTGAATCCGAAACTTGAGGACATGATATCGCCTTCATTTCTCCATGAAATCATACGGTTCTTGTGCCCAAAATGAAGAGCTTCGAGTCTAGTTTCCAGAGGAACAAGAATCACGACCATCGGAGTTTGGTACAGTGAGATACGATGAAAACAATGAAGGTTTACCATACGGGTTTCACCCAGAATTCTTGATTGACTTGATCATCATCATCCTCAATCACTTGCTATCACGAATTTGAGCTCCAATAGCTAACCTAAACATTCCAATACATAACAAGCTACTGAAACTCTCCCAACTTGCTCCAATCATCAATGAAGATTCCACTCCAACCCACTCTAGCTTTCACTTGATCATGCAACTCAAAGGGGCTTAGAATCTCCATTGTTGGTCAAGTGGAGCTCCTAGGTGTTGCACCCCGAAAAATCCCGGCTTGGGTTTCTCAATGTACAACGTGGAAAAATTTTGGAGCCGCCACCAATATTTTAATTTTAAGACCAAAACATTGAAAAAAGGTCTTTTGGACAAGGCGGATGGTCTTTTGAAAACTAGAGATATAGGTTCGGGGGTCGATTACGTGCGAGGAAGGTGTTAGCACCGTGCACGTCCTTTCTACCGAAAGGGAACCTCTAATTAAATGTGTGGTTTTAACACTTGATTTGAAAAATATCTAGGTTTTCCTATTTATTGGAAGGATGAATGGGAAAACTTAACAAAAATTTTATTTTTGGGGGAAAAAGGTTTTTTAGAAAAAAGTGCTTGACGGGACATGGCCCGCTCCTACGTATCTCCCGGTGCGATGGAGAATTCAAAGCTACGTAGTTCTTGGTTCTTTTTTGAAAAGTTTTTGTTTTTTATCTTTTTAGTGAGTTTTTGAAATAGGACGAGCATTAGCAAATGATTAAACTAGCAGAGGCTATGATGAATCACTGCTAAATACTCAAAAAGAGTTGTACCGCTAATCAAACGAACAAAGGTTTTGATGGACTATTGATAACAACTTGTTTTTATTATCTTTTTGAAGGTGATTTTCGAAAGAGATTGGTTCGCGCGATGATCAAACTAACAAAGGTTATGATGGATCATCGTTTATTATTCTTATGAGAAAAGGACATTGCCGCTAATAGCTAAACGAACAAAGGCTCTGATGAGCTACTAGCAACAATGGGTTTGAAAATGATTCTTTTTGAAAACGATTTGTTTATGGTTGCAAAAAGAATTTTTAATTGTTGCGCTTGACGAGAACGTGACTCGCTCCTACGTATCCCAAATGGGAATCAAAGCGACGTAGTTCTAATTAAAAAATGTTTTTGAAAGGGGTTGAAAGGGACAAGTTGAATCACCCCAGACCATCTTCACCACTTAGAACATGATGCACTAGGCATAAGTGGGAATCATATGGTTCGTCATCAACGATGGACGATAATATACAAGAACGAGTAAATAAACACTATAGCTAAGTTAAGTCACACGGATCACAATAACTGAATATTAACAAATGAAAAGACTGAAATACCTCTGATGAAGACAGATATTACAACTCTGAAGAACGCAAACCCCGACTAACTCTTGTAGGAGATCAGCTCAGACGGACCAACGGAACGAATAGAGCAAAAATGAAGCGTAGAACTGGAAAATGAGATTTGCGAGAGTTGTCTTCTCAGATCTCGTGAAATGTGTGTGTCTTGAAATGAAAAATGAGCTTCCTATTTATAGGAAATCATATTTGATCTATTTTAGGAAACTAGGTAATCGATTAGTTGCTCAAATCACTTGAGATGGATAATCGATTATTGGTTCAATTGTTTTCAGGTAAGTAATCGATTAGGTGCTTTAAAAGGGAAAGGGAATAATCGATTATTTGCTTGTTTTCATAGAGAGTGTAATCGATTATTTGCTTGAATGAAACAAGAAGGTAATCGATTATTTGCTTTCCTGAAAGTATGGATACCTTCCTTAAATTGTAATAATCGATTATGTGCTTCAAAAAGGGAAGGGAATAATCGATTATTTACTTGTTTTCATAGAGCAAATAATCGATTATTTGCTTGAATGAAATAAGAAGGTAATCGATTATTTGCTTTCCTGAAAATATGGACACCTTAATAATCGATTATGTGCTTCAAAAGGGGAAGGGAATAATCGATTATTTGTTTGTTTTCATAGAGCAAATAATCGATTATTTGCTTGAATGAAACAAGAATGTAATCGATTATTTGCTTTCCTAAAAATATGGATACCTTCCTTATTCATCAAGAATATATTATATGCATGATAAAATCGATTTTATTCTTTCTAAGAAAAATTATTTTCATGCATGAGGCTTATTGAAAAATATTTTCATGCAAAAATTATTTTTATAGACCCTTTTTTGAGGAATGACCAAAATGCCCTTTTTGACCCTAAAAACCCTAATTTCCCAAAAAGTGCATTCTAACCCTAAAAATGATTTCAAAAACTTTGGAATGGTTTCTAGGACCCAAAAAGCAATGCATAAGTGATTTTTTTTATTTTTTGTGTGGAAAATTAGGGTTTTGACCTAAGCCGGACAAAATTGGGGTATGGCAGCTGCCCCTCTTTATCTGAATTTTAACGAGGAATATGAATTGGCTGAAACATATTCCAAGGTAAAATGGAGATAAAGAATTCAGAGATTATGCCGATTTTGTCTACTTGGGGAAAACCCGAATTTTCCATTTTTCTTTCCTCATTTTTTTTTGTTTTTGTTGATGACAGATGAAAAATGCAAAAAAACAGAATGGATTTTTTTGAATCACCACTTGGCGTGCTAAAACAATGATTTGTGGGTTCAACACTTGGCGTGCAGAAGCAGGAAGTAAAGCGGTAAAGAACGCGGTAAGGAAAGCAGTAAAGAAGGAGCACTGAGGGCTCAGGATGAGCGCGGAGGGCTCAGGATGAGCGCGGAGGGCTCAGGATGAGCACAGAGGGTTCAGGAGGAGCACAGAGGGCTCAGGATGAGCGCAGAGGGCTCAGGAGGAGCACAGAGGGCTCAGGAGGAGCACAGAGGGCTCAGGATGAGCGCAGAGGGCTCAGGAGGAGCACAGAGGGCTCAGGATGAGCGCAGAGGGCTCAGGGGGAGCACAGAGGGCCCAGGAGGAGCACAGAGGGCTCAGGATGAGCACAGAGGGCTCAGGATGAGCGCAGAGGGCTTAGGATGAGCGCGGAGGGCTCAGGAGGAGCACAGAGGGCTCAGGATGAGCGCAGAGGGCTCAGGGTGAGCACAGAGGGCTCAGGCACAGAGGGCTCAGGATGAGCACAGAGGGCTCGGGGGGAGCACAGAGGGCTCAGGAGGAGCACAGAGGGCTCAGGGGGAGCACAGAGGGCTCAGGATGAGCGCAGAGGGCTCAGGATGAGCGCAGAGGGCTCAGGAGGAGCACAGAGGGCTCAGGAGGAGCACAGAGGGCTCAGGGGGGAGCACAGAGGGCTCAGGATGAGCGCAGAGGGCTCAGGATGAGCGCAGAGGGCTCGGGGGGAGCACAAAGGGCTCAGAAGGAGCACAGAGGGCTCAGGGGGAGCACAGAGGGCTCAGGATGAGCGCAGAGGGCTCAGGATGAGCGCAGAGGGCTCAGGATGAGCGCAGAGGGCTCAGGATGAGCATAGAGGGCTCAGGATGAGCATAGAGGGCTCAGGATGAGCACAGAGGGCTCAGGGGGGAGCACAGAGGGCTCAGGATGAGCGCAGAGGGCTCAGGGGGAGCACAGAGGGCTCAGGAGGAGCACAGAGGGCTCAGGATGAGCACAGAGGGCTCAGGAGGAGCACAGAGGGCTCAGGGTGAGCACAGAGGGCTCAGGATGAGCACAGAGGGCTCAGGATGAGCACAGAGGGCTCAAGGGGAGCACAGAGGGCTCAGGAAGAGCGCAGAGGGCTCAGGATGAGCACAGAGGGCTCAGGACGAGCACAGAGGGCTCACAAATGCTGTTGATTGGTTGATTTGAAATGACCGATGCTGCTGTGTTGGATTGAGATGCCTGCATACGTTAGTTGATGCAAGGAATGGTGCATGGAGTATGAGTGCATGTTATGCAAGGGCATGTTATGTATGTGCATGCAATGCTATGATTTTGGTGTGATGATGAATGTGGTGAAATGCTATTCCTGATTCTTCATCTCTTTAATTTTGTTTGGTCAGCTTTCTTTTTTCTGACAGCTTGTTTTTCTTGGTTTTTCTTTGACCAGCTTTCTTTTTTCTGATCGTTTGTTTGTTTTTTTTTTTTTTTGCTCTTTTGCTCTTTTGGCTCATTCTTTTTGCTGGTTCGACCAACCCGCGACAAGACTGAGGGACCGATTAGAATTGTAGTGGCGTATAAGCCCAGTGCTGATTGTCTTGTAATTTGCCATCAGAAATGGCCTATGAGTGCAATTATTTCCTTGTAAGCTTAATTTTCCCTGAGAAGTTGCTTCCTTCCCATAACTTTTAAAAATTTCGCAATGATTGTGATGCTCTATGATTTATGCACCTGTTTTACAGGTCAGTGTTACCATCATCATAAAACGTTTATTTGAGCAGAAAAAGCAGGAAAATAGAAAAACAAACAGACGTGAGAAAGATTGAACTTTATTGATGTAGAAATCGGTCGCACAAGAAGTTACGCCGACTGTTCAATACATTTGACAGTTTAAACTACAAAAAGACACGAAAAAGAGAGAAGCTGATTTCTGACTGTCCGTCTCTGTGGAACGGTGCTAAGCATTTATGTCCTTGACCTTGACCACCCCTTCATCCCAAACCTTCAGGAGTGCTGTATGCCTTTGTTTATTTTCATGCCCAAGCTTTCTGACCCTAATTTTTGCCTGGATCGCCCTTTGCGGGTTTTCAATCCACCGGGTCGCTCTGATTTTGCCTAGGCCGCCCTTTGCGGGTTTTCAACCTAGCGAGCTAATTCTTACTTGGCCTGTCTTTCTCTTTTTTCGTCTATTTCTTTCAGGCATAATACTTCTTCACTTGATCGGAATTGACGGGGTTCCTTAGATCTTCTCCGTCCATGTTCGTGAGTATCAGCGCTCCTCCGGAGAAGGCTTTCTTGACTATGTACGGGCCCTCATAGGTGGGAGTCCATTTTCCACGGGGATCACTTTGAATAGGCAGAATCTTCTTGAGTACTAGGTCCCCCTCATTGAATCCTCGGGGACGAACTTTCTTGTCGAAAGCGGTTTTCATCCTTTGCTGGTATAGCTGCCCATGACATAAGGCTGTGATTCTCTTCTCCTCAATGAGATTTAGCTGATCTAGGCGAGCTTGTACCCACTCAGCTTCTTCCAGCTTAGTCTCCATTAGTACCCGCAGGGAAGGTATTTCGACCTCGATAGGGAGGACTGCCTCTGACCCGTATACCAAAGAGAAAGGGGTTGCCCCGGTCGATGTACGCACCGAAGTACGATAGCCGTGTAGAGCAAAAGGGAGCATCTCGTGCCAATCTTTGGGCGTGACCACCATTTTCTGCACTATCTTCTTGATGTTCTTGTTGGCCGCTTCGACTGCCCCATTCATCTTGGGCCTATAAGGTGAGGAATTGTGATGCTGAATCTTGAACTCTGTGCACAAGTCCTTCATCATTTTGCTGTTCAGGTTGCTGCCGTTATCAGTGATGATCTTGTTGGGAGGACCATAACGGCAAATCAAGTCTTTCTTCACAAACTTGGCGACCACTGAACTGGTTACACTGGAGTAGGAAGCAGCTTCGACCCACTTAGTGAAATAATCGATTGCAACCAGAATGAAACGATGTCCATTTGATGCTCTAGGCTCTATAGGGCCAATGACGTCCATGCCCCACATTGAGAAAGGCCAAGATGCAGTCATGACATTTAGAGAGGCAGGTGGCACATGAATGTGATCAGCGTAGATTTGGCACTTGTGGCACTTTCGGACGAAGCTGTAGCAGTCACCTTCCATCTGCAACCAGTAATAGCCGGCTCTCAAGATTTTTCTTGCCATGGTGTGCCCACTGGAATGAACCCCGAACGACCCTTCATGGACCTCTTTCATAATTTTTGCTGCCTCTTCTTCTGTCACACACCTCAGAAGGACCATATCATAATTTCTTTTGTAGAGAACTTCGCCATTCAAAAAGAAGTTCCTCGACAGTCTTCTGAGCGTTCTTTTGTCATTCTCTGATGCCCCGGGGGGATATTCCCTATTGATGACGTACTGTTTGATATCATAACACCATGGCCTGCTATCAGGCTCTTCCTCAATTGCAGTGCAGTAATGATGTGCCGGGAGACCCCGATGTTGGATTCTGATATGAGCTAGATTTTTGTCGCAATTGATGTTGAACATTGACGACAGAGTTGCCAAAGCATCGGCCAACTGGTTTTCACCTCGAGGGATATGCTGGAAAGTAATTTCGTCGAAAGACTTCATCAATTCCTGGACATAATTACAATAAGGGATCAATTTAGGATCTCTGGTCTCCCAATCACCTCTCACCTGATGAATAACCAAAGCCGAATCACCATACACATCGAGTCTTTTAACCTTCCATTCAAGGGCTGCCTGAATCCCCAAGATGCATGCTTCATATTCTGCGATGTTGTTAGTGACATAAAAGCTTAATCTGGCAGTGACCGGAACAAAACGGTTATCTGGGGAGATTAGCACAGCCCCAGCTCCATGCCCCCACACATTGGATGCGCCATCAAATATCATCATCCACCTCTCCTCTTCTTGAGACTTTCCTTCCTCAAACAGTGCCATGATGTCTTCATCGGGAAAATCATACTGCATTGATTGGTAGTCTTGAATTGGCTGACATGCTAAGTACTCGGCGAGTGCACTGCCTTTGACCGCCTTCTGCGTGACATGCAGGATATCGTACTCTGACAATAACATCTGCCAACGAGCGATCCGTCCTGTGAGTGCTGGCTTTTCAAAAATATACTTGATTGGATCCATTTTAGATACCAACCAGGTTGTATGACTCAACAAGTACTGCCTTAGACGATGAGCAGCCCATGCTAAGGCACAACAAGTCTTTTCTAGCACTGAATATCTCGTCTCACAGTCAGTGAACTTTTTACTCAAGTAGTATATGGCATGCTCTTTCCTTCCTGATTCATCATGCTGCCCCAGCACACACCCCATCGAATTGTCCAACAAGGTTAGATACAGGATGAGCGGTCTTCCGGGCACCGGCAGCATCAAAATTGGCGGATTCTGCAGATAGTCCTTAATTCTTTCAAAGGCTCTTTGGCAATCATCATTCCACTCTGCTTTCTGGTTCTTGCACAACAGCTTGAAGAGAGGCTCGCAAGTGGCGGTCAATTGGGATATGAATCTTGAGATGTAGTTCAATCTCCCAAGGAACCCACGGACCTCTTTTTCAGTTTTTGGTGCTGGCATTTCAAGGATTGCCTTGACTTTATCTGGATTAACCTCTATCCCTTTCTGACTGACGATGAATCCCAGTAATTTTCCAGATCTCACACCGAAAGTGCATTTTGCTGGGTTTAATCTGAGCTTGAACTTCCGTAGACGTTCAAAGAGTTTTTGCAGGTTGACAATGTGTCCTTCATCAGTCTTGGACTTTGCGATCATATCATCTACATACACCTCAATTTCTTTGTGCATCATATCGTGGAATAACGTCACCATTGCCGTATGATAAGTCGCGCCGGCATTCTTGAGTCCAAAAGGCATCACTTTATAGCAGAATGTGCCCCAGAGTGTTATGAAGGTGGTTTTCTCCATATCTTCCGGAGCCATCTTTATCTGATTGTACCCTGAATACCCGTCCATGAAGGAGAACAATGAGTGTTGAGCCGTGCTGTCCACCAGAATGTCAATATGAGGCAGGGGGAAATCATCCTTGGGACTAGCTCTGTTCAGATCTCTGTAGTCGACGCACATTCTGACCTTGCCGTCTTTTTTCGGAACAGGGACGATGTTGGCTACCCACTGTGGATACTTCGCAACCGCTAGGAACCCGGCGTCAAACTGTTTCTTTACCTCATCCCGTATCTTCAGTGACATCTCTGGTTTCATTCTTCTCAATTTCTGCTTGACTGGCGGGCACTCCGGCTTTACTGGCAACCTGTGTTCAACAATGTCGGTGTCTAGCCCTGGCATATCTTTGTACGACCACGCAAAGACATCAGCGTAATCCTGCAAGAGTTGGATTAGTCTTTTGCGTTCACTCTCTTCCATGGCGGTACCGACCTTAACCTCTCTTCTATCCTCCTCTGTACCCAGGTTGATGATCTCAATCGACTCCCCATGAGGTTGAATAACCTTCTCTTCCTGTTCTATTAATCTTGTCAATTCTGGAGGAGCTTCCCAGTTTTCATCAACATCCCCCTCGGCTTGGTTAACCGGATGATCAAAGTCAAAGTTTGGACTGCTAGCACTGTTGTTCTTAGAGACAATTGTTGTATGTTTTGAAATAAAAGCGATGGGCAAGTCCACAGCTTCCCAATTTTTGAGCTTCTCCTCAGCATGGCAACGGCGAACTAAACTGGTACCGCCTTCTTCATCCTCTGAACCAATAGCAGTGATCTGGTCTGGATCTTGCAACCCAGCACTCTTGAAGCTTTGACTGATGTTATCGATGGGGATCCTCTTTGACCATGGATCCTGGCCTCTCAACTTGGCCAACCATTCACCTCTTCTCTCTTCGGCCAACTTCCTCCTTTCAACCTCGCTTGGGTGGTATCCCAACCCGTAACGATCTTTGTTTCCTTTCAGTTGTACAAGAGCAAGAATTCCTTGTCCCGTTTTTCCCAAACCACGCCCCAGCTGGTATCCTTGATCCATCATGATCCTTGCGACCATCTCTCCATTCTTTGACAGCTTTATCACGGGCGATGACGATTCACATCCACCAAGCACAGCATTGGCAATTTCAAGAGATTGGAAAGAAGTCTCCAAAGACTCTTCAGCTGCTTCCACATAAGGGAATGGAGAAGACTTGTTAACTAGCATCTCTTCTTCTCCGTACACCACCACAATTTTGTCATTAACCATGAACTTAACCCTCTGGTGTACAGATGAAGGAATAGCCCCTGCCATATGGATCCATGGCCTCCCGAGTAAACAACTGTATGAGGAGGATATGTCCATGACTTGAAAATTGATATAAAAAGTTTCTGGCCCTATTTGAATGGGGAATTCCATCTCTCCTATCACTTCTTTCTTTGACCCATCGAACGCCCTCACCAGAGTTGAGCTTGGCTTCATAAAGGAACAATCAACATCCAGTTTGTTTACAGTTGACTGGGGCATTACATTCAAAGAAGAACCGTTGTCAATTAATACCCGCGCCAACACGAAATCTCCGCATTTGACCGAGATGTGCAAAGCTTGATTGTGTTTCTTTCCCTCTGGGGGAAGCTCTTCATCAGTGAAGGTCAGATGGTTGGCAGCTACAATATTTCCAACTACCTCATCAAATTGGCCAACAGAGATATTCTGAGCAACGTGTGCTTCATTCAGCACTTTCATGAGGGCAGTTCTGTGCGCTTCTGAACTCATCAACAAAGACAGCATCGAAATCTTGGCCGGAGTTTGGTTCATCTGATCGACCACTTTATAATCACTCTGTCTCACAATCTTGAGAAACTCATCTGTTTCAGGCTCTGCCCCTTTCTTCTTCTGAATATTCTCTGCCTCCTTTTCTTTACCCTTACGGACTCTATCTTCGGCTTCCTTGGAGGACTCAATCCGACCAAACTCGGGAGCATACATCCGACCGCTCCTTGTCATCCCGCTTGACCCAGTTATATTTGTAACAGTGGTGCTTGGAGAAACCCCTACTGAAGGTAAGGTGTTGTACTTCCACGGTACGGCGCTGTCTTTCTCATAAGGAAATGGAGCTGGGATTTCAATAACCAATGGCTGTGGTTTGGCTTGGACCGGTTTCGAATTATACAGTATCTCAACTGGCCTTCTGGCCTCATTGCCATCATTTAACTGCAGCATTAGCACACTTTCTGCTTTCTCAACTACTTCCAACCGAACCACATAACGGTCCATCAAATCTTGCAAAACAGACTTAAAATCCTCACAAGCACCTGCACACGCAGGGTCAGCACACACACAACCTTTCTGAATTACCCCACAGCGACATAACTCAGCATGTATGTCTTCCAAAGGAGTCTTGATACTCTCAACGTTCTTTAGCATGATCTGGCTCCCCGAATCTTCTATAGCATTGGCAGACGGTGCCCCATGACCTGGCAAGGGGTTAGTTGTCGTGCTCGGATTGTTCGGTTTAAAAGATAGCCAATTGGCATCAATTAGGTCTTGAACTATAAACTTGAACGCATAGCAATCTTCCACCGTGTGACCGACCCCTCCACTATGGAAAATACAGGTGGCGTCAGCATTATATCCTCTGGGGAAAGGTGGTTGCACAGTCCTCATAGGGCGAGTCTTGACTAGATTCTTTGCAATGAGATGATTAAACAGCTCAGTATAAGTGATGGGAATTGGATCAAAACTGGTACGTTTCCTTTCTTGATGATTCTGAGTTCTGTGACCCGGATTATTCTGCGGCGGCTGAGCTGGAACAGAGAACGGAACTTTCTGCTGTGGGGCGTTGAAGGACGGACCTCCCCCTGCTGTAATGACATTTGTCTCTCCCTCTTTCTTCTTAGGGAAATTTGAAAAAGGTTTCTTCTGCCCACCAGGATTGCCAAAACCTCCGGCAATTTTCCCACTACGCAATCCATGTTCCAGACGTTCCCCAATGATCACCATATCAGAGAAGCTAGAAGAGACACTACCCACCAATCGATCATAGTATATTCCTGGGAGAGTTTCCATGAACATATATACTATTTCCTTTTCTGTCACTGGTGGCTTCACTTGGGCTGCTACACTTCTCCACTTCTGGGCATATTCTTTAAATGATTCCCTGTCGCCTTTGCTCATGAGTTGTAGTTGAGATCTATCAGGTGCCAGATCCATATTGTACTGATACTGCTTAAGAAATGCCTCTGAGAGATCCTTCCAACTATGGATGTCGGAGGATTGCAGTTGCATATACCAGTCTAGAGACGCTCCGGTCAGACTGTTCTGAAAGAAATGGATCAACACCTTATCATCGTGGGCATAGGCTGCCATCTTTCTGACATACATCGTTAGATGGCTGGAGGGATAGCCAGTGCCGCGGTATTTGTCAAAATCTGGCGCCTTGAATTTGGGAGGTATAACAACACCTGGGACAAGACACAGGTCCCGTGCATCTTTAGCCCTTGTACCTGACCCTTCCATTGCCCTCAACCGTTCTTCTAGTAAGTGATATCTGTCTCTCGGTTGTGAACTTTCAACCATCTGGCCTTGAGGATAGCTCCCTGGATTGAAATAATAACCCCCATATTGAGCGGGGTTTCCCATTTGATAAGCAGCATTTGGAGGATTCACAGGAACCTCCAGAGCAGGAGCAGGCTGACTTGTCACCACAGGAATGGCTTCAGCAGTGGATGGTGTATAATTCATGGGCATCCCCCATGGATACACTTGTGCATTTGGTTGTCTCTGACTGCTCGTCCCCGAAGAACCACCAACTTCTGGTATGGGAGGAGGATGAACAGTTATAGCTTCAGCTGATGTAGGAGGAGAAACAAAGGTAACGCCCCCTTCTGGAGTTACAACTGCGGTGGCCCCAGCAGCGGCCCCACTTCTCAGAGTTTGCAGCATATTCATTACTTCAGCCATCTGGGCCTCCATAGCGCCCATTTTAGTCTTCAAAACTTGATTCTCCTGAGCCAGCTGCTCAGGGTTAAGGATTTCTACGACCGGCTCATCTTGACCTTCATTCTCGAGATGCTGATTGCTAGCCATTAGTCTTGCTTGTAGACGGGTGGAATATCGGTGTTGGCGAACCAGCTTGCCTTTTGCTTCTCTCTCTGATGATAGAACATTCTTTTATGAGTACAAGTGTGAATGCGTAAATGAATGCAATGCGTGGCTTTATGTTATTTTTGTATTTAGCGCCGGGAATCGTGAGATAACTTGCTCTTGTCATAAGCAAATATCGAAACATTTTAAAAGCGTGACGAACATTGGGATCAACAAGCGATAGGGCACATTTCCTTCGAGTTTTAAATCATAGGAAAGAAAGAGAGTACAAGAGTGCAATACAATATCTCCCAAAGAAAAATACAATGCTCTTTAGAAAATTACAACATTCTAAAGAAAAATTATAACTTCCTGGAGAACATTCTAAAAGGAAAATTACAATGCACTGAAATCTAGTAGCATATAGTCTTCAACTTCTTGTTCCTTTCTCTTTCTTTGCTTGCAGCAGCAGCTCCTTCAGCCTTTTCCATGAGTTCCTCAGTCAGGGCCTTGCAGAAATTCACAAACTCATACACATGGACTGCGGTATTGAAGGGGAGCATCTCAGCTTCAGCTCTTCTTAGCCTTCTGGGGACATCCTTTACAACTTGATTAGCTAGCCATGCCAACTTTGAGAATTTACCCCTCCAAAGTCGGATCTCATCTCTTAGCTCTTTAACAATTTCTTGCTCTTCTATCTTGCCAATCAGTGCTAAGAAGCGCTGTTCCCAGTACTTGCTCTCCGCTTGCACTTGCCTGTAAGACTCCCCTAGGTATCGGAGGTTCCTTGTCAGTTCATCAGATCTTTCTTGCTCATACCTCAGCATTTCTTGGTATTCTCTGAGAACATTTCCAATGGAATTTCTTTCTTGTTCAAGATTCTTCAGTTGCCTTTTCAACTCCACCAAGTGAGGTTCTTGTCTGGGCTCAGTCGCCACAATCTTCCATTCTTTGGCTTCTTCAAGGGCCTTTCTTGTTTTCTGCTTGTACCTTTGGAGTTCATCCCTAGCCCCCTTCAGGTATTTCTGAGCTTCCAGTTTACTCTCCTTTTCCACTTTGAATCGCCTGACACCCTCCTCAACAGCTATCACCTTGATATTGTTCTCTTCCTCTAACTCCTCCTTTTGTAGGGTTATTTTCTCCAACTTTGCTTGCAATGCCTTTTTCTCTTCCTCCGCTTTTGCTAAGGCAGATTTAACCTCATTCAACTCCTCAGGGGTAGGAAGGCGAGGTTTCGGCATCTCTTTCTCGACTGGCAGTGCCTCTTGGGAAGGTGAACGAGTACTTTGGATTCTTTCATGCAACCATTGGTAAAAAGTGACATCGCTAACCTTTTTCATGAGCTCATCTCTATCTTTACGGACCACAATTTCCCATGCTTTTGTGATTTTTTGAAGCAAACCCTTGTTCTTCGGATCTTCTCTGTCAAGGAAAATGGGAGTCAGCATGTCTTCGGTAGGCATATTCCTCATAGGGGTACCCAAGCTGTCGGATAATCAAGGAAGGATTATAGTTGATGCAGCCTTGAGTACCTATTAGGGGCACGTTCTGAAAGTCTCCACACTGAAACACAACGGAGGGCCTGTTCTTCCAATATGAAGGAGTGTACCAGCGGACCTTGAGGGCATTAAGACTCCCTAAGGTATGCACCCACTCCTGGGCACTTTTGACCTCTACCTCACAATTCAAAGCATAAGCCAACAGATCTGTAGCTGGATTCTTGTGAGCGATGACGTGGTTAAGGAGCCAAGCATATAGTACATGAAGGGAGCAGGCAATCTTCTTTTTCCCCAGCACTCGATGATGCGTAAAAGAGTAGTAAGTGTCCGCGAGTACGGCTGGTACTGGGTTAATTGGTTTATCCTTGCTTATGAAGGCTAAGAACACCCCAATGGCAACCTCGTCAACGAACCTTTCAACTTGTGGGAAGAGGACAATCCCAAAGATAGTTAGTGCTAGCAACTGCTTAAAGGGACCCCATCTGTTGGCTTGAGCGTGGGACTTCATTAGGTCTTCAAAATAACTCAGTGGAAACCCCATTATACGGTTCTTTTTCTCTTTCCGGAGCTTTAACTCCCCCACTCCAACCTGCAGTAGCAAAGAGAGCCTCTGATCTGAATATTGATGCCCCTGGCACTGATAAGGCGTCGCCTCTGACTTAAAGAAACCTAAAATTTGCTCATACTCTTCTAAAGCTGGTGAGAGTTGGAAATCCTTGAAGATGAAACAGCGGATATCCGGATCATAGAACTGACTGAGGGCTTTCACAACATTTTCTTGAAGATCCAACTGCAGCAACCGAAGAATATTCCCATAAGCCTTTTCAAACAACCTACGCTCATCCGGTCCCATTAGAGAGGCACACTCTGTCAAACTGGCCACATCTGCTTTCTTTACTACTGGAAATCTCGAATTTAGCATACCCTCGCTTCTTGATCCCATGTCGTCTTGTTTTTTTTTCACGCCTATGACAAGATTCCAAATTACTCCACGATTACCGGCAAACAAATTAGATGCATGAGGAATGCTGTATGAATTTTTCAGAATTTTGCTTATGTAATGCATGATGTTATGATGCAAAGTGCGGATGATGAGGATGTTTGTTATAAAGACAGATATTTACAGGTGGGGGTTTTGAAATTTTAGGGCAGTATACCCTATATGCCACCTCATATAGGTATTCATGAAAGAGAAGGAAAAACATATTCTTTTTTTGATTTTGTTGTTTTTTTTTCAAAAACGTTGGCGGAAATGAACTAAACTAGATGTAATAATGCAACACACAATTTTGGAAAAGCCCTCGTGACCTAAAAAGAGGTGAGACCTATGATCTAGGGCAATTTAAAGGGTAATCCTTCCATGTAGCTCTATTCACTCCCTCACAAGGCCACCAGAGCTACAGTCCCTTTCACAAAATTCCCCACAAATGCAGCAAACTGCTAGGTGTGAGGCATAATGAAAGAGCACAACTCTGGTTGAAACTTTCGCAAGTAGCCAAACGGACAAAGGTCCTGATGGGCTCTCACTACTCGAATCCACTCTCCTAAGTTTTTGCAGACCTGGGTTATGGTCCCACTCAAAACACATAGTCACAGGGTATAAGTGTAGTGTGTGTCAAGGGCATTTTCCCTAGTACTACCCCCACCTGAAATGAAAACCAGAGCAGTCCAGACAAAAGCAAGCAATAACAAGTTATCTACCCTAGGGTTCCATACCTAGAATATCTATAAACAAGGATATTGCTCACCTTAGGAAAAGGAGCCAAGAAGAGGGGATCATGGGGATTGAAAAAAATGCATGAGCATAAACATATAAAAAGAAAAGGATTAAAAGAGGAGATAGGGAACAACAAAGATGACAAATGCATATGCCTACAATCAATGATAAGAAAGGAAGGCAAACAAGGTATTAATCAAATCAACACTATATTAAACCACACATTTAAATTAGTTAGGCTTGACCCTCGTTTTTTTTTTTTTTTTTTAAAAAAAAAAAAAAGTCCCCAGCGGAGTCGCCAGCTGTTGCACCCCGAAAAATCCCGGCTTGGGTTTCTCAATGTACAACGTGGAAAAATTTTGAAGCCGCCACCAATATTTTAATTTTAAGACCAAAACATTGAAAAAAGGTCTTTTGGACAAGGCGGATGGTCTTTTGAAAACTAGAGAATAATCGATTATTTGCTTGTTTTCATAGAGCAAATAATCGATTATTTGCTTGAATGAAACAAGAAGGTAATCGATTATTTGCTTTCCTAAAAATATGGATACCTTCCTTATTCATCAAGAATATATTATATGCATGATAAAATCGATTTTATTCTTTCTAAGAAAAATTATTTTCATGCATGAGGCTTATTGAAAAATATTTTCATGCAAAAATTATTTTTATAGACCCTTTTTTGAGGAATGACCAAAATGCCCTTTTTGACCCTAAAAACCCTAATTTCCCAAAAAGTGCATTCTAACCCTAAAAATGATTTCAAAAACTTTGGAATGGTTTCTAGAACCCAAAAAGCAATGCATAAGTGATTTTTTTTATTTTTTGTGTGGAAAATTAGGGTTTTGACCTAAGCCGGACAAAATTGGGGTATGACACTAGGTTCAGAAATGGTAGATGAAGAAGGAAGAAGGTTGAGTGGCTGAAGTCAGTACAGCTGGAAGGAGAATCAAAAATGGGGAGGAATGAAGGTAAGATCACTCACATGCATTGAAGGGTTTGAGAGAAATCTCTCATTCTTTCTCTCCTCTTCTCCCTCACGGTTCTCCCTCTCTCTCTTGGAGCTTTCTTTCCTTTCTAAATTTCTGGAATAATTCTCCTAAGGTGTGTGTGTTTCAGTTATAATGGGCTGAAGTTAAAAAGAATGAGGCAAAAAGACCATACTACCCCTTGCTCACTAAATCTCACTCAAACTTAAATCTCAATCAATAATGCATATTCTCCCATCACTAGCCATTTGATTAGTTAAATCATTTGGGTTGACTAACAAATATAGTCATGACCTCTTACTAGGTTGATCCAACGATATTTGGTGAAATGACCATTTTACCCTTCAGCTTCCATTTCATTGAAACTATGACTAAGCCACAATTTAATAGAGAATAAGAATGACTTTGACAATTTCCTCGACTATTCTTCGCCGAGACACGACCAATTATTCCCACAAATAATTAAATCGGTCTTAGGCTTCATAGTTCGAGTCTTTAAAAATTAGGGATGTTACATTTCCTTCCTCCCGAAGAAGAAGAATCCGTTTTGTTGCCTGCTGGTCAACTACATAAGGTAATGAAAGAGGGAGTTCATCTGTTTGCTTTGATGGCGTCATTGTCTGCTGAGAACCAGGCGATCATTGAAGGGTTACAAGTAGTGTGTGAGTTTCCTGAAGTGTTCCCGGATGAAATTCCATGTGTTCCGCCAAAGAGGGAGGTTGAGTTTGCTATTGATCTTATACCTGGTACTAGGCCTGTGTCTATGGCACCGTACAGGATGTCAGCCTCAGAGTTGTCTGAATTGAAAAAGCAACTAGAAGATCTACTTGGGAAGAAATTTGTAAGGCCAAGTGTGTCACCGTGGGGTGCTCCGGTATTGTTGGTGAAAAAGAAGGATGGGAGTATGAGGCTTTGTGTCGATTATAGGCAATTGAACAAGGTGACAATAAAGAACAGGTATCCGCTCCCGAGAATTGATGATTTGATGGACCAGTTGGTAGGTGCTAAAGTGTTTAGCAAAATCGATTTGAGGTCGGGTTATCACCAGATCAAGGTAAAGGATGAAGACATTCAGAAGACAGCTTTCAGAACGAGATTTGGGCACTATGAGTATTCTGTGATGCCGTTTGGTGTTACCAATGCGCAGGGAGTATTTATGGAGTACATGAATCGTACCTTCCATAGTTACTTGGATCGGTTTGTAGTTGTGTTTATTGACGACATTCTGGTGTATTCTAAGACGAAAGAGAAACACGCAGAACATTTGAGATTAGTGCTAGAAGTGTTGAAATAAAAGAAATTGTATGCGAAGTTGTCTAAGTGTGAGTTCTGGCTGAATGAAGTGGGTTTCCTTGGTCATATTATCTCTGGTAATGGTATAGCGGTGGATCCAGCCAAGGTTGATGCTGTGTTACAATGGGAGAGTCCAAAGTCAGTTACAGAGATTAGAAGCTTCTTGGGATTAGCTGGTTATTACAGGAGGTTTATTGAAGGTTTCTCGAAGTTAGCCCTTCCGTTGACTCAATTGACGTGTAAGGGAAAAGCATTTGTGTGGGATGCTCGCTGTGAGGAAAGCTTCAATGAGTTGAAGAAGAGGTTGACAACGTCGCCCGTTTTGACTTTGCCTGTTCCGGATCAACCGTTTGTGGTGTATTGCGATGCTTCCAAGATGGGTTTGGGAGGTGTGTTGATGCAAGAAGGTAAGGTAGTAGCTTATGCGTCTAGACAGTTGAGGACCCATGAGAAGAACTACCCTACTCATGATTTGGAGCTGGCTGCGATTGTATTTGTGCTGAAGATTTGGAGGCACTATCTGTATGGTACTAGATTTGAAGTGTTTAGTGACCATAAGAGCTTAAAATACTTGTTTGATCAGAAGGAGCTGAATATGAGGCAGAGACGTTGGTTAGAATTGCTGAAGGACTATGATTTCGGCTTGAACTATCACCCCGGCAAAGCTAATGTCGTGGCTGATGCTTTAAGTCGGAAGACCTTGCATGTGTCGACTATGATGGTGAAAGAATTAGAGCTGATTGAGCAGTTCCGGGATATGAGTCTGGTTTGTGAAGTGACACCGCGGAGTGTCAGATTGGGAATGTTGAAGATTGGCAATGAATTTTTGGTTAGTATTCGAGAAGCCCAAAAGTCAGATGTAAAGTTGGTGGACCTGTTAGTTGTGAATAACCAAGCTGTGAATGGGGATTTCAAGTTAGATTCCCAAGGTGTATTGAGATTCAGGGATAGGATCTGCATTCCTGATGATGTTGAGATGAAGAGAATGATTCTTGAGGAGAGCCATAGGAGCAAGTTGAGTATCCATCCAGGGGCTACGAAAATGTACCAAGATTTGAAGAAGTTGTTCTGGTGGCCTGGTATGAAGAAGGATGTGGCTCAGTTTGTGTATGCCTGTTTGACTTGTCAGAAGCAAAGATTGAGCATTAGAAGCCTGCGGGGTTGATGCAACCATCAGAAGTTCTGGAATGGAAGTGGGATAGCATTTCCATGGATTTTGTGACTGGCTTGCCAAATACCGTGAGAGGATTTGATGCTATATGGGTGGTTGTGGATAGGTTGACGAAGTCTGCTCACTTCTTACCAATTAATATCACTTATCCAGTTCCAAAATTGGCAGAGATCTACATCAAGACAATTGTGAAGTTACATGGCGTTCCGCTTAGTATTGTATCAGATAGAGATCCAAGATTCACTTCTGAATTTTGGAAAAGTTTGTAAGAAGCTTTGGGTTCTAAGTTGAGGTTGAGCTCCGCTTATCATCCGCAGACAGATGGTCAGACGGAGAGGACTATTCAGTCGTTAGAAGACTTGTTGAGGGCATGTGTTCTTGAGTGTTGCACCCCGAAAAATCCCGGTTTGGGTTTCTCAATGTACAACGTGGAAAATTTTTGGAGCCGCCACCAATATTTTAATTTTAAGACCAAAACATTGAAAAAAGGTCTTTTGGACAAGGCGGATGGTCTTTTGAAAACTAGAGATATAGGTTCGGGGGTCGATTACGTGCGAGGAAGGTGTTAGCACCGCGCACGTCCTTTCTACCGAAAGGGAACCTCTAATTAAATGTGTGGTTTTAACGTTTGATTTGAAAAATACCTAGATTTCCCTATTTATTTCTTGTTTGAAGATGAATGGGAAAACTTAATGAAAATTTTATTTTTGGTGAGAAAGGGGGAAAAAAAGGGTTTTTAGAAAAAGTGCTTGACGGGACATGGCCCGCTCCTACGTATCTCCCGATGCGATGGAGAATTCAAAGCTACGTAGTTCTTGGGTTATCTTTGAAAATCAGGACAAAACAAAGATTTTTTTAAGAGTGTGCTTGACGGGACAGGACCCCGCTCCTACGTACCCTCACTGGAAGAGGGATCAAAGCTACGTAGTTCTCGGGTTATCTTTGAAAATCAGGACAAAACAAAGATTTTTTGAAGAGTGTGCTTGACGGGACAGGACCCCGCTCCTACGTACCCTCACTGGAAGAGGGATCAAAGCTACATAGTTCTCGGGTTATCTTTGAAAATCAGGACAAAACAAAGATTTTTTAAGAGTGTGCTTGACGGGACAGGACCCCGCTCCTACGTACCCTCACTGGAAGAGGGATCAAAGCTACGTAGTTCTCGGGTTATCTTTGAAAAGTTTTTGTTTTTTATCTTTTTTGGTGAGTTTTTGCAATAGGACGAGCATTAGTGAATGATTAAACTAGCAGAGGCTATGATGAATCACTACTAAATACTCAAAAAAGAGAGTTGTACCGCTAGTCGAACGAACAAAGGTTCTGATGGACTATTGATAACAACTCGTTTTTCTTATCTTTTTTTGAAAGTGATTTTCGAAAGAGATTGATTTGCACGATGATCAAACTAACAAAGGTTATGATGGATCACCGTTTATTATTCTTACGAGAAAAGGAGATTGCCACTAATAGCTAAACGAACAAAGGCTCTGATGAGCTACTAGCAACAATGAGTTTGGAAACGATTCTTTTTGTTTGTTTTATGAAAATGATTTGTTTATGGTTGCGAAAAGGGATTTTTATTTGTTGCGCTTGACGAGAACGAGACTCGCTCCTACGTATCCCAAATGGGAATCAAAGCGACGTAGTTCTAATGAAAATGTTTTTTTGAAAAGGGTTTGGAAGGGGAAGAGTTTTCATAATGATCAAGCAAGCAAAGGCTTTGAGTGATCATTACTAATAACCCTTGATGGCGTTCATGACAATCAAACAAGCCAAGGCTTTGAGTGATAGTCACTAATAACTCACATTAAATGGAAAAGAGTTTGAAAGATTTTTGGAAAAAGGGTGAAGTTATTATCAATGATTGGTTACAAAGTTCAAGCACATTCAATAATCACGGAATCATGCATATGTTGAACATTAATTAAGACTAAACATGCCAATATGATCAAAAGATCCACTTATCTAGGATGCAAGATAAAGTTCTCAAAGCAAATGTGTGTGTGTAGGAAGGTGTGTATTTACCCTAATGACTCTATGCTACAACATGCATGTAGACTTACATCTTCATTAGGAGGTCATACACATGGATGGAATGGCAAATAATTGAATCAAAACATTTAAAATGCATCAAAAACAAGGAAGCAATTGGTCATAGGCATAGAATGATCTTAATTAAACTAAGGAACATATGAGCAATGATTTCTCAATAACATGAACAAAAGGGGAAATTGCATCAAGGCTAAGGTAAGCCTATCCTTTGCATTCATGAATAAGTGCACAAAGGCTAATAACACAATCAAAGAGGATGGAGCATCAAGGTTTTGGGTAACCTATCCTTTGCAATACCCCATGGACCTTAAACCATAAACCTAACTATCTCATCTTTTATTCATTAAGAAGTTAAAAGGGGAAGGTTGAATCATCTAAAACCATCCTCACCACTTAAAATATGATGCACTAGGCATAAGCGGGAATCATATGATTTATCCTCAACAATGGACAATAATGAAATTAGAATACAAGAGTAAGTAAATAAACACTAAAGCTAAGTTGAATCACATAGGGCAATCCTCTAACTTTGAGAAAAGTGCACTAGGCACTAGTGAGAATCAACTTGCCTATCATCAACAATTTACAATAATCAAACTAAGACACAAAGGTAAATGAACACATAAACTAAATTGAATCCTTTCTAGCAATCTTCACCACTTGGATCAAGGTGCACTAGGCACTAGTGGGAATCATGTTGCTAGGTCATCAACAAACAACAATTCCCACAATTAAACAAAGAAGGCTCATAACCAAGGTTGAGTCATATCTTGCAATCCTCTCACTTAAATTATGATGCTCTAAGCACAAGTGAGAATCAAGTTGCAAAATCATCAACAAGCAATAAACAAATAACACAAGATTAGTAAACTAAGATGAGGATGAATCATATCTTGCAATCCTCTCACTTAAATTATGGTGCTCCAAGCACAAGTGAGAATCAAGTTGCAAAATCATCAACAAACAATAAACAAATAACACAAGATTAGTAAACTAAGATGAGGTTGAATCATATCTTGCAATCCTCTCACTTAAATTATGGTGCTCCAAGCACAAGTGAGAATCAAGTTGCAAAATCATCAACAAACAATAAACAAATAAAACAAGATTAGTAAACTAAGATGAGGTTGAATCATATCTTGCAATCCTCTCACTTAAATTATGGTGCTCCAAGCACAAGTGAGAATCAAGTTGCAAAATCATCAACAAACAATAAACAAATAAAACAAGAGTAGTAAACTAAGATGAGGTTGAATCATGTCTTGCAATCCTCTCACTTAAATTATGGTTCTCCAAGCACAAGTGAGAATCAAGTTGCAAAATCATCAACAACACAAGTATTTGCAAGTAATATAGACTAAAAGTCACATTTAACACAAGGATTTAAACACTAATAACAAGGTTGATCAACATCAAGTAAAAAGGAACAACAAGATAAATTAAAACCCCAAAATAATGCGAACCACATAGGAGACAAAATCACATGCTTATTCCATTAAAATGCAAAGATCAACACAAAATAACAACAAACTACATTTTAAAGATGAAAATGATGAGTATGCGAAAATGATGTAGAGAATATGAATTTTGATGCAAAATATTGTAAATGATGTAAGGGTTTTAGAGATTCACCTAGGATCCAAGCTAGTAGAAGTAGGAAATGAAGAAAAAATAACCAAATCAACTAGAATCTTCAAGAAATAAATGGTGAAAGGAGGAGGATCTATGAAGGAGGAGTGGATTTGAGGTGATTTTGTGGTGTTTGGGTGAAGGGAACAAAAGAAATGGAGGAGAGGAGAGTGGGGGGAGGGCTACGGCCTATGAGAGAAGGGGGAGAGGAGGAGAATTGTGTTGATTTCATGTGAGAGAATGAATGAGCAAAAATTGTGATGTGTGGAGAATGAAAGGGTATTTATAGGATTGGTGAAGGGCTAGGGTTAAAATGGTAATCAATCCAATTAAATCAATTAATATTCAGCTGAATATTAATAAATAAAATTAATTTGAACTTGGTCACCAAGTTAGAGGGTATTTTAGTCATTGGCTTTGAGAGGTGCACTAGGATTAGACTTTAAATTTGAATGGAGGGTGGAGATGCATCATCACATGGATTGAGGGTGTTGAAGAAACACAAAAATGTGAGAGATATGGAGAGTGGGGGGCGAATATTAGGGGAAAGAAAAAGGAAAAGAAAAATGAATTTCTTATTTTAGAAGAGATATTTTATGTGAAGTAGGGTTAAGGGCATTTTAGGGGAGAATTGTTACCAAAGAGGGAACTTTGGGTTTTCTTGTGAATAGGTTAGTGTAAGTGAGTGGAGTAATTTACCAAAGAGGGTATAATGGAAGAGGGTGGAAGAAATTGGAGAGAGAGAGAGAGAATTCGTAGGTGGGGGGAGGAAGAGAGAAAAAAAAACTTGTTTTTGGTATTTTGTCTTATTGAGGACACTTCCCTTTTTTGTTTTTTTTTGAAAATGAAATTTTTGGGCATGAGAAATAATGGGAATGCAACTATTGAAAATGTGTTACATGCTTTTGGGCACCATAAAATATTCCCTCTAGTCACCTATGACAATAAAAATTGTCACTTAAAAATTGAGGAATATTTAATGGTCCCTTTTTATTTTTCTATGCACTAAAATGAAAAAATACATTTTTAATTATTTTGACTAGGGTTTTCTTCCTAAAAAATTGTACAAAAATTATCCTTGATAGATTAAAAATGTACCTTTTGAGGATATGCATTTTTGGCGAGAAAATCATCTTTTTGCGAAAAATGACCAAAATGCCCTTTTTGACCCTAAAACCCTAATTTGCCTAAAAAGTGCATTCCAACTCTAAAAATGATTTTAAAGACCTTGGAATGACTTCTAGGACCCAAAATTCAATGCATGATGCTCTTCATTCTTTAATTCATTTATTTATTATTTTTGGGGAAAATTAGGGTTTTGACCTAAGCCGGACAAAATTGGGGTATGATTTAATTAATTAGAATTTATTTAACTAAGTATTTAGGCATTTATTTAATTTACTGGGTATAATTTAATTAATTAGAATTTATATTAATATGTGTAGGAAGTATTAGAAGGTGGAGGTGCCAAACTAAATGGACTTGGGCTTAAGTGAGAAGCCCAAGCCCATTATTCTCTTATTACCGGTGTTGGTCGAGCATTGAAATCGAAGAAGCTCACTCCTCGATTTGTTGGTCCTTATCAGATTTCTGAAAGAATCGGAAATGTGGCTTATAGAGTGGCTTTACCGCCAAATCTTTCGAATTTGCACGACGTGTTTCATGTGTCGCAACTTCGAAAGTATGTGTCGGATCCATCTCATGTGATCCATATGGATGATGTGGAGGTGCGGGATAATCTCACTGTGGAGACGATGCCCGTACGGATTGAAGATCGGGAAGTGAAAGCGCTTAGAGGCAAAGAGATTGCATTAGTGAAAGTGGTTTGGCTAGGAGCTGCCGGCGAGAGTATGACTTGGGAGCTAGAGAGCAAGATGCGAGAGTCCTACCCAGAATTATTTGATCAGGTAAATTTCGAGGGCGAAATATTCTAAGTGGGGGAGAGTTGTAACACCCTAAATATTTAATTAATTTTAATTAATTTATTTAACTAAGTATTTAGGCATTTATTTAATTTACTGGGTATAATTTAATTAATTAGAATTTATATTAATATGTGTAGGAAGTATTAGAAGGTGGAGGTGCCAAACTAAATGGACTTGGGCTTAAGTGAGAAGCCCAAGCCCATTATTCTTGTCATATGCGAAGTGGACAAGTGCTTAGGGGTTAGGGTTTGTTGTGGCCAATTGCGAAATTTTGAGACAAGAGAGAAAAGAAAGAGAGGAGCGTGAGAAAGAGAGAGAAAGGGGTGGCCAAGAGAAGAGGAAGTCGAACACAAGAGGAGAAGGAGAAGAGGGATTTCGAAGATCAAGGAGAGAGGAAATCACCGTTGTTGCTGTGGCTCTGTAGGTGACTACTCCTAGGGTTCAAGCTCTTCTTCTTTGAAAGGTTAGGGGAGCTCTATCCTTCTATCTAATAGATCATATGATGGGTCCTAGATCTAGGGTTTAGACTAGATCCTTGATGCATGCCATGATTTCTTGATGTGTTCTTGATATGTTTTTGATGTTGATTTTACATATATATATATATAGGCGAGTTTGATTTATTGTTTGAATATGCCTAATATGTGATCTATGTGTTTGGCTTGATGATGATGGTGCTTGTGTGAGCATGAAATTGTAATTGGGTGTGTTGGTGATGCTTTGGTGTGGGTGTGTGCATAGGCGCCTGGGGCGCCATGGTGATGGTGATGATAGTTGTCCATATGGTTTTGGTGACTTTGAATAAAATTGACTTTTGGGTGAGTGAGGTTTTAGATGTTGGAAAAATATAGTTTTGATGTTTTAAAATTGTGAGAAATGGATTTTTAGTGTTCTTGGTTGTCGCTGGAAAAATCTGTCTTGGGGGCCCTGGTGATGGGCGCTGGATCCCCTTGTGTGTCTGGCTGTGCGGGTGTTGCGCGCCTGGGCGCTGGGCGCCTGTTGTGCGTGCGTGTGTGCGTGTGTTGCGCGCCTGGGCGCTGGGCGCCAGTGCGCGTGTTGCCTGGTGCCTGGGCGCCTAAGGCGCCAATTTCAGAATGTTGCCTAATTTTTTCCCAAACTTATTTTTAACATAACTTTTGACTCAGGCATCCGTTTCGAACGATTCAAAAAGCGTTGTGAAGCATTTTCAGTTGTCCATCTGCGTGTACCATTTTTAAAAATAAAGACTTATTATTTCTGAAGGTTGCTGGAGCGCCCCAAGTGGCCGTTCCCGGTGATTGTTGCTGTGACAGTGAAAAGATATTTTTGATGTCATTAAAAACTCTCTTTTGCGTACGACCAGTGAATTTAACGACTTAGTGTCAAAATGATGATTTTGACGATGATGCCCCTAGTGGCTAGTTAAATCACTGTTTTGCCCTTAGTGGCTAATATTAATTATAATGACGTGTAAATGACGATGATGCCCTTGGTGGCTAGTAAATGACGTTTTTGCCCTCAGTGGCTATTGTTTGAGGTGATGATGTTTATTGTATAAGTGATGATGAAAACCCAGTGACGTTTGAGGCCCGAAAGGCTAAGTGATGTTAAGGTCTAAAGGGCCAAGTGACGTTGTGTGTTGATTGTGAATTTGACAGGTGTAGTGCTTCGTGTGAGCAAACTGGTAAGTGACGGGTCACATAGTTGACTATGATTTTGGGTATTTGTGTGTGTATGTGTTTGTGAGTGGTGCATGTCATAGTGTCTCATGCCCCATATGCATAAACCCAGTGACGTTTTGAGGCCCATGTGGCTAAGTGACGATGAGGCCTTATAGGCTAAGCGACGTTTGTGAAAAGGTACCTCATGCATATGCCCGCGAGTGGGTTGCATTTCATATGCCTACATGACATGAAATGAGTTATTGTAAGTGATGTGAATGATGATTGTGATGTGAATGTTTAGTGTTTTGGATGCAGATTGCTCTAGTGCGTAGCCTACGATTAGTACTTATCATATTTTCTATTATATGGATTGAAATGATGCTCACCCTTTCCTGTTTGAATGTTACCCCCGTGTTGGTAACGTGCAGGTGATTCCCAGTGAAGGTCTTAGCTTCACTTCTTGGGTCGAGTCGTCATGCTCTGATACGTAGCACCTGGGGGGATGTATTTGATGTTTTGCTGATGCACTTAGATTTTTATACCGTTGATGGGTTGATTTACTTTTCCGCTGCGTTGTCGTTGGATCTTATGACGTAGTTTTCGATGTTTTGAGGTTCCCCTATTGTGGAGTGCTATGTATTGCACCTTTGACGACGTACTATTTTATTTGAGACTTGAGGTTTTATTTTGACGTATGTGTGACACCCTCGTGGTGAAATCGAAAATGATTTTTGAACACTGATTTTCTAAATTAAAATAAAAGGGTAGAAAGGGGGTGTTACATTAGTGGTATCAAAGCAGTTCGGTCTGTCCGGCCAATGTTGTCCTGTCATAGTGTCTTATGACAATAGATTAGTTCTGAATTTTTGGTTTGTGCTGCAGTGATAGTTCGGAATGGCTGAGAGAAATGACGCTGCTCTTGCTGCTGCATTGCAAGCTATGGCTCAGGCTGTGCAGGGTCAGCAGAATGCTGGAGATAATGCTGGTTTTCGGAGTCTGACTACTTTCCAGAGAGAGAATCCGCCCACCTTTAAGGGCAAATATGATCCAGATGGTGCTATGGCTTGGTTGAAGGAGATCGAGAGGATTTTCAGGGTGATGGACTGTACTGTTGAGCAGAAGGTCCGTTTTGGTACCCACATGTTAGCCGAGGAGGCCGACGACTGATGGTTGGCTACTAGGCAGAGGTTAGAGGCTGTGCAGGAAGAGATTACTTGGGAGGTATTCAGCAGAGAATTTCTGAGAAAATATTTTCCTGAAGACGCCCGAGGGAAGAAGGAGATAGAGTTTTTGGAGCTGAAGCAGGGTGGTATGTCTGTGACTGCCTATGCGGCGAAATTTGTGGAGCTAGCAAAATTTTATCCACACTACAGTGAGGCTACAGCTGAATTTTCTAAATGCATCAAATTTGAGAATGCGTTGAGGCCTGATATTAAAAAGGCCATTGGTTATCAGAAGATTCGTGTGTTCGCAGATCTGGTTGACAGTTGCAGAATCTTTGAGGAGGACAGTACTGCTCATTACAAAGCTACTTCTGAGAAAAAGGGTAAGTTTCAGAGTCGAAGCAAGCCGTATGAGGTTCCTGCGGGTAAGAGTTATCAGAAGGCTGCTGGAGGTAAGGGTTCTAGTGGGGGAGATACCCCTGCTAGCATTGTCTGTTATAAGTGTGGCAAGCCTGGCCACAAGAGTACTACATGCAGGTCTGATGAGAGGGTTTGCTACCGTTGTGGTAAAAAGGGTCATATGGCAGCCGAGTGTAAGGTCAAGGATGTGGTGTGTTTCAACTGTGGTGAGTCTGGGCATATCAGTACAAAGTGTACAAAGCCGAAGAAGGAAAGGTCTACTGGGAAAGTATTTGCATTGGCAGGAGAGGAGCCTGATGATAAGGATGGTCTGATTAGAGGTACGTGCTTTATTAATGGTACTTCTCTGAAATCTCTTATTGATACTGGTGCTACCCATTGTTTTATATCTGTTGACTGTTGTAAAAGATTGGGTCTTGTTTTTTCTGCTATGTGTGGGGATATGGTTGTCGATACTCCTGCGAAGGGGTCGGTGATTACGTCCCAGGTGTGTTCTCAGTGTCCCGTGTCGATCTTCGGCAGGGACTTTATTGTGAATTTTGTCTGCTTGCCGTTGAGAGGTCTGGATGTAATCTTAGGCATGGACTGGTTAGAGAATAATCACGTTCATATCAACTGTCGTAGCAAGTCGGTTAGTTTCGGTGAAGAAAATTCTGTTTTGGTATCTGCTGGTCAGTTGAAGAAGTTGAAGAAAGAAGGAGTTCAGCTGTTTGCATTGATGGCATCGTTGTCTGCTGAGAGTCAGGCTGTTATTGAAGAACTGAAAGTGGTACGCGAGTTTCCTGAGGTTTTTCCTAACGAAATTCCGGGTGTGCCACCGGAAAGAGAAGTTGAGTTTTCGATTGATCTTGTACCTGGTACGAGGCCTGTGTCTATGGCACCGTACAGAATGTCGGCGTCGGAATTGTCTGAGTTGAAGACGCAACTTGAAGAATTGCTTGAGAAAAAGTTTGTGAGACCGAGTGTGTCACCGTGGGGAGCTCCGGTATTGTTAGTAAAGAAGAAAGATGGGAGCATGAGGTTATGTGTGGACTATCGTCAGTTGAATAAGGTAACTATCAAGAATAAGTATCCGCTTCCGAGGATCGACGATCTGATGGATCAGTTAGTGGGTGCCCGTGTTTTTAGCAAAATGTATTTGAGGTCCGGATATCATCAGATTAAAGTAAAGGATGAAGATGTTCAGAAGACAGCGTTCAGGACAAGGTATGGGCATTATGAATATTCAGTGATGCCATTCGGTGTGACCAATGCTCCTGGTGTATTTATCGAATATATGAACCATATTTTCCATAATTACCTAGATCGGTTTGTGGTGATCTTCATAGATGACATTCTAGTTTATTCTAAGTCAGAGGAAGAACATGTTGAGCATCTGAAGACAGTGTTAGAAGTTCTGAAAGAGAAAAAGCTGTATGCTAAGTTATCAAAGTGTGAATTCTGGCTGAAAGAAGTGAGTTTCCTTGGGCACGTGATTTCTGGTAATGGTATTGCGGTTGATCCGGCAAAAGTAGAAGCAGTGTTGGAGTGGGAGGCTCCGAAGTCCGCAACAGAGATTAGAAGCTTTTTGGGTTTGGCTGGGTACTACAGGAGGTTCATCGAGGGTTTTTCCAAGTTGGCCCTTCCGTTGACTCAGTTGACTTGTAAGGGTAAAGTTTTTGTTTGGGATGCTCGGTGTGAGGAAAGTTTTATGGAACTGAAAAAGAGATTGACGACGTCGCCTGTTTTGACGTTGCCTAATCCGGAGGAACCGTTCGTTGTATATTGTGACGCTTCGAAAATGGGTCTTGGTGGTGTGCTGATGCAAGATGGGAAAGTCGTTGCGTATGCGTCGAGGCAGTTACGGGTTCACGAGAAAAATTACCCTACGCATGATTTGGAATTGGCTGCTGTGGTATTTGTGCTTAAGATTTGGAGGCACTACCTTTATGGTTCGAGGTTCGAAGTGTTCAGTGATCATAAGAGTCTAAAGTATCTGTTCGATCAGAAAGAGTTGAATATGAGACAGCGTCGGTGGTTGGAGCTCTTGAAGGATTATGACTTTGGTTTGAATTATCATCCCGGCAAAGCTAATGTCGTGGCTGATGCTTTAAGCAGAAAGTCTTTGCATATGTCGGCAATGATGGTGAAGGAATTAGAGTTGATCGAGGAATTCAGAGATTTGAGTTTGGTTTGTAAAATGACACCTCGCAGTGTCAAGCTGGGAATGTTAAAGATCAATAATGATTTCCTGGGCAGCATCAGGGAAGCTCAGAAGACAGATGTCAAGTTAGTAGATTTAATTAATGGGGTTGGTCAATCTGAAGATGAAGATTTCAAATTAGATTCCAGTGGTGTGTTGAGGTTCCGGGGTAGGATCTGTGTTCCGGATGATGAAGAGATGAGAAAGGCAATTTTAGAGGAGGGTCACCGTAGCAAGTTGAGTATCCATCCTGGAGCGACGAAAATGTATCAAGATCTGAAAAAGATGTTTTGGTGGTACGGTATGAAGAGAGATGTGGCACAGTTTGTGTATGCCTGTTTGATTTGTCAGAAATCTAAGGTTGAGCATCAGAAGCCTGCAGGGTTAATGCAACCGTTAGAAGTTCCAGAGTGGATGTGGGATAGCATAGCGATGGATTTTGTGACGGGATTGCCGAATACAGTTAAGGGTCATGACGCTATTTGGGTGATCGTTGATAGGTTAACGAAGTCTGCTCACTTTATTCCTATTAATATCACTTATCCGGTGTCGAGATTGGCAGAGGTCTATGTCAAAGAAATTGTGAAGCTCCACGGTGTTCCGAAGAGTATTGTGTCAGATAGGGATCCGAGGTTCACTTCTGAGTTTTGGAAGAGTTTGCAGAAGGAATTGGGTTCAAAGTTGAAAATGAGTTCGGCGTATCATCCTCAGACAGATGGTCAGTCGGAGAGAACAATTCAGTCGTTAGAGGATTTGTTGAGGGCTTGTGTATTGGAACAACGGGGTTCATGGGATTCCTACCTTGCGTTGATTGAGTTTACCTATAACAACAGCCACCATTCCAGTATCGGGATGGCACCGTTTGAAGCATTGTATGGTCGAAAGTGTAGAACGCCATTGTGTTGGTATGAGTCGGGAGAGAGTGTAGTGTTGGGACCGGAGATTGTCCGGGAGACTACAGAGAAGATCAAGATGATCCGTGAAAAGATGAAGGCTTCGCAGAGTCGTCAGAAGAGTTATCATGACAAGCGGAGGAAGGAATTAGAGTTTCAGGAGGGTGAGCATGTGTTCTTGAGGGTTTCTCCTATTACCGATGTTGGTCGAGCATTGAAATCGAAGAAGCTCACTCCTCGATTTGTTGGTCCTTATCAGATTTCTGAAAGAATCGGAAATGTGGCTTATAGAGTGGCTTTACCGCCAAATCTTTCGAATTTGCACGACGTGTTTCATGTGTCGCAACTTCGAAAGTATGTGTCGGATCCATCTCATGTGATCCATATGGATGATGTGGAGGTGCGGGATAATCTCACTGTGGAGACGATGCCCGTACGGATTGAAGATCGGGAAGTGAAAGCGCTTAGAGGCAAAGAGATTGCATTAGTGAAAGTGGTTTGGCTAGGAGCTGCCGGCGAGAGTATGACTTGGGAGCTAGAGAGCAAGATGCGAGAGTCCTACCCAGAATTATTTGATCAGGTAAATTTCGAGGGCGAAATATTCTAAGTGGGGGAGAGTTGTAACACCCTAAATATTTAATTAATTTTAATTAATTTATTTAACTAAGTATTTAGGCATTTATTTAATTTACTGGGTATAATTTAATTAATTAGAATTTATATTAATATGTGTAGGAAGTATTAGAAGGTGGAGGTGCCAAACTAAATGGACTTGGGCTTAAGTGAGAAGCCCAAGCCCATTATTCTTGTCATATGCGAAGTGGACAAGTGCTTAGGGGTTAGGGTTTGATGTGGCCAATTGCGAAATTTTGAGACAAGAGAGAAAAGAAAGAGAGGAGCGTGAGAAAGAGAGAGAAAGGGGCGGCCAAGAGAAGAGGAAGTCGAACACAAGAGGAGAAGGAGAAGAGGGATTTCGAAGATCAAGGAGAGAGGAAATCACCGTTGTTGCTGTGGCTCTGTAGGTGACTACTCCTAGGGTTCAAGCTCTTCTTCTTTGAAAGGTTAGGGGAGC
Organism: Astragalus membranaceus; assembly: GCA_039519185.1. Taxonomy (NCBI): domain Eukaryota; kingdom Viridiplantae; phylum Streptophyta; class Magnoliopsida; order Fabales; family Fabaceae; genus Astragalus; species Astragalus membranaceus. The sequence goes on from CM076850.1 coordinate 52,921,822, forward strand.
TCTATCCTTCTATCTAATAGATCATATGATGGGTCCTAGATCTAGGGTTTAGACTAGATCCTTGATGCATGCCATGATTTCTTGATGTGTTCTTGATATGTTTTTGATGTTGATTTTACATATATATATATATATATATATATATATATATATATATATATATATATAGGCGAGTTTGATTTATTGTTTGAATATGCCTAATATGTGATCTATGTGTTTGGCTTGATGATGATGGTGCTTGTGTGAGCATGAAATTGTAATTGGGTGTGTTGGTGATGCTTTGGTGTGGGTGTGTGCATAGGCGCCTGGGGCGCCATGGTGATGGTGATGATAGTTGTCCATATGGTTTTGGTGACTTTGAATAAAATTGACTTTTGGGTGAGTGAGGTTTTAGATGTTGGAAAAATATAATTTTGATGTTTTAAAATTGTGAGAAATGGATTTTTAGTGTTCTTGGTTGTCGCTGGAAAAATCTGTCTTGGGGGCCCTGGTGATGGGCGCTGGATCCCCTTGTGTGTGTGGCTGTGCGGGTGTTGCGCGCCTGGGCGCTGGGCGCCTGTTGTGCGTGCGTGTGTGCGTGTGTTGCGCGCCTGGGCGCTGGGCGCCAGTGCGCGTGTTGCCTGGTGCCTGGGCGCCTAAGGCGCCAATTTCAGAATGTTGCCTAATTTTTTCCCAAACTTATTTTTAACATAACTTTTGACTCAGGCATCCGTTTCGAACGATTCAAAAAGCGTTGTGAAGCATTTTCAGTTGTCCATCTGCGTGTACCATTTTTAAAAATAAAGACTTATTATTTCTGAAGGTTGCTGGAGCGCCCCAAGTGGCCGTTCCCGGTGATTGTTGCTGTGACAGTGAAAAGATATTTTTGATGTCATTAAAAACTCTCTTTTGCGTACGACCAGTGAATTTAACGACTTAGTGTCAAAATAATGATTTTGACGATGATGCCCCTAGTGGCTAGTTAAATCACTGTTTTGCCCTTAGTGGCTAATATTAATTATAATGACGTGTAAATGACGATGATGCCCTTGGTGGCTAGTAAATGACGTTTTTGCCCTCAGTGGCTATTGTTTGAGCTGATGATGTTTATTGTATAAGTGACGATGAAAACCCAGTGACGTTTGAGGCCCGAAAGGCTAAGTGATGTTAAGGTCTAAAGGGCCAAGTGACGTTGTGTGTTGATTGTGAATTTGACAGGTGTAGTGCTTCGTGTGAGCAAACTGGTAAGTGACGGGTCACATAGTTGACTATGATTTTGGGTATTTGTGTATGTATGTGTTTGTGAGTGGTGCATGTCATAGTGTCTCATGCCCCATATGCATAAACCCAGTGACGTTTTGAGGCCCATGTGGCTAAGTGACGATGAGGCCTTATAGGCTAAGCGACGTTTGTGAAAAGGTACCTCATGCATATGCCCGCGAGTGGGTTGCATTTCATATGCCTACATGACATGAAATGAGTTATTGTAAGTGATGTGAATGATGATTGTGATGTGAATGTTTAGTGTTTTGGATGCAGATTGCTCTAGTGCGTAGCCTACGATTAGTACTTATCATATTTTCTATTATATGGATTGAAATGATGCTCACCCTTTCCTGTTTGAATGTTACCCCCGTGTTGGTAACGTGCAGGTGATTCCTAGTGAAGGTCTTAGCTTCACTTCTTGGGTCGAGTCGTCATGCTCTAATACGTAGCACCTGGGGGGATGTATTTGATGTTTTGCTGATGCACTTAGATTTTTATACCGTTGATGGGTTGATTTATTTTTCCGCTGCGTTGTCGTTGGATCTTATGACGTAGTTTTCGATGTTTTGAGGTTCCCCTATTGTGGAGTGCTATGTATTGCACCTTTGACGACGTACTATTTTATTTGAGACTTGAGGTTTTATTTTGACGTATGTGTGACACCCTCGTGGTGAAATCGAAAATGATTTTTGAACACTGATTTTCTAAATTAAAATAAAAGGGTAGAAAGGGGGTGTTACAGTTGCCCCTCTTTATCTGAATTTTAACGAGGAATATGAATTGGCCGAAACATATTCCAAGGCAAAATGAAGATAAAGAATTCAGGAATTAATCCGATTTTGTCTACTTAGGAAAACCCGAATTTTCCTCTTTTTCCTCTTTCTATTTTTATTGGGTGTTAGCCCGAAGTGAATGCAATGGATGAATCGTCAACCCTCAGTAAGCAGAAAATTAAATGGTGCTAACCCTCAATAAGCTAGCGGAAAGCAATAAAAAGGGAAGCAAAAAGGGTGTCGGCCCTCGTTAAGCCGGCGACGGAGGCTGCCTAAAGCCTTTTAACGAATCGCGAACGATCCGAGCTTGCACTTGGGCCTGGGAGCACGCGCGCTCCAAAGGGGTGGCCTTGCGAGCGACCAAGGGAGGGTACTATATCAAGTCTAGATCTCGATATTTCCCTAGGACTGCGCCATGTTTTAGGCCAACACAGCTATCCTCTTCGACTGGACCTATTGAGGTCAGGGGGACTTACCTGCAGCTCGAATACAAGGTGAAGTCAATCTTGCTGGGGACACGCGGGTCCAGAGGGGATTCCAAAATCCAGTTGGTTTCCTTCAGTCGGTCAATGCTTCATCACCGATCCAGAATGCCTGCTCAGGTTAGCGGACTTTTCTTCAGCTTTCTCTTGATTGATGATCAATACCATTGTACTGATCTAGGATGTCTGCTCAGGCTAGCGGACCTTTCTTCAGCTTTCTCTTGATTGATGATCAATACCATTGTACTGATCTAGGACACCTGCACACGTTAGCAGATGCAAGACATGGTGCATGGAATATGAATGCATGCTATGCAAAGTCCGTTATGCGAATGCATGTCATGTGAGTGCATGCGATGTGATGATTTAGTGGAATGATGAATGCAATGGGATGCTATTCTTGATTCTTCGTTTCTTTTGTCAGCTTTCTTTTTTCTGACTGTTTGTTTTTTTCTTGGCCTTTCATTCTTTGATCAGCTTTCTTTTTTCTAATCGTTTGTTTTTTCTTTGTTTTTTCATTCTTTGATCAGCTTTCTTTTTTCTGATCGTTTGTTTTTTCTTTTGCTCTTTTGCTCTTTTGGCTTATTTTTGCTGGTTCAGCCAACCCGCGACACTCATGGCACGAGACTGAGGAACCCACTGGAATTGCGGGGCTCATGGGCGGAGTACATGTTGGCTTTGACTTCGCCGTTCGAAGCAATCGTGAGCGCAATCGCTTTCTCTTGCATGATTAACTGGTTTTGGGGAATTGCTTTTTTTCGCGACCTTTAGTAACTTTGCAATAATTGTAATGCTCCATGATTTATGCACATGTTTTACAGGTCATCATCACCATCATTATAAAACGTTTATTTTGAGCAAAAAAAAGCAGAAAATAAAAGAGTGAACAGATATGAGAAAGTTGAACTTTATTAATGTGGAAACCGGCCGCACAAGAAGTTACGCCGATTGTTTATTACACTTGAAAGTTTAAACTATAAAAAGACACGAAAAAAGAGAGAAGTTAAATTCTGACTGTCCGTCTCTGTGGAACAGTGCTAAACATTTATGTCCTTGACCTTGATCACTCCCTCCTCCAAGCCTTCAGAGGAGTTGTATGCCTTTCTTTACTTTTCATGCCCAAGTTTTCTGACCCTAATTTTTGCCTGGATCGCCCTTTGCGGGTTTTCAATCCACCGGGTCGCTCTGATTTTGCCTAGGCCGCCCTTTCGGGTTTTCAACCTAGCGAGCTAACTCTTACTTGGCTTGTCTTTCTCTTTTTGCGTCTATTTATTTCAGGCATAATACTTCTTCACTTGATCGGAATTGACTGGGTTCCTTAAATCCTCTCCGTTCATGCTCGTGAGTATCAGTGCTCCTCCAGAAAAGGCTTTCTTGACCACATACGGGCCGTCATAAGTGGGTGTCCATTTTCCTCGGGGATCAGTCTGGATGGGCAAGATCTTCTTAAGCACCAAATCTCCCTGCTTGAATTCACGGTGCCGGACTTTCTTGTCAAAAGCTGTTCTCATTCTCTGTTGGTACAGCTGCCCATGACACAAAGCTGCAATTCTTTTTTCCTCAATGAGGTTTAGCTGATCCAGACGAGCCTGCACCCACTCTGCTTCTTCCAGTTTAGCTTCCATGAGTACCCGTAGGGATGGTATCTCAACCTCGATTGGGAGGACCGCCTCTGACCCGTATACCAGAGAGAAAGGAGTTTCCCCAGTTGAGGTACGCACTGAAGTACGATAGCCATGCAAAGCAAAGGGAAGCATTTCATGCCAATCCTTGTATGTGACCACCATTTTTTGCACAATCTTTTTGATGTTCTTGTTAGCTGCCTCCACTGCTCCATTCATCTTGGGCCGATAGGGGGAAGAATTATGATGCTGAATTTTGAACTCTGCGCACAGGTCCTTCATCATTTTGCTATTCAGATTACTGCCGTTATCAGTGATGATCTTGTTAGGAAGACCATAACGGCAAATCAGATCCTTCTTCACAAATTTGGCAACCACTGAACTGGTTACACTGGAGTATGAGGCAGCTTCAACCCACTTCGTGAAATAGTCAATGGCGACCAAGATGAAGCGATGCCCATTTGATTCTTTGGGTTCAATGGGACCTATGACATCCATTCCCCACATTGAAAACGGCCAGGATGCAGTCAGAACATTCAATTTGGCAGGCGGCACATGAATGTGGTCAGCGTAGATTTGGCACTTGTGGCACTTTCGGACAAAGCTGTAGCAGTCACCTTCCATCTGCAACCAGTAATAGCCTGCCCTTAAAATCTGTCTAGCCATAGTATGCGCACTGAAATGAGTTCCGAATGAGCCCTCGTGTACATCTTTCATGATTCTTTCAGCTTCTTCTTTAGCAACACACCTTAAGAGGACCATGTCATAATTCCTTTTGTAGAGAACCTCACCGCTGAGGAAGAAATTCCTTGACAGTCGCCGAAGAGTTCTCTTGTCATTTTCAGATGCCCCAGGAGGGTATTCTCTGCTGATGATGTACTGTTTGATATCATGATACCAAGGCCTGTCATCCGGCTCTTCATCTATGGCTGTGCAGTAGTGATGCGCAGGTAGATTCCGGTGCTGGATTGTGACATGAGTCAAGCTTTTATCACAATTGATATTGAACATGGATGATAAAGTTGTCCATGCATCAGCCAGCTGGTTTTCGCTTCGAGGGATGTGTTTGAAAGTGATTTCGTCAAAAGACTCCATCAGCTCTTGCACATGAACACAATAAGGAATCAGTTTGGGATCTCTGGTCTCCCAATCGCCTCTTATTTGATGAATAACCAGGGCTGAATCTCCATACACATCTAGCCTTTTAACCTTCCATTCTAGGGCTGCTTGAATACCCAAGATGCACGCTTCATACTCTGCTATGTTGTTTGTGACATAGAAGCTCAACCTTGCAGTGACAGGAACGAAGCGATTGTCAGGAGATATTAACACAGCACCTGCCCCATGCCCCCATACATTTGACGCACCGTCGAAGATCATTCTCCACCTTTCACTTTCTTGGGACTTCCCCTCGTCAAACAGTGCCATGATATCTTCATCAGGGAAATCATGCTGCATTGGTTGGTAGTCTGGAATCGGCTGACATGCCAAATACTCAGCAAGTGCACTACCTTTAACTGCTTTTTGTGTGACATACAAGATATCGTATTCTGATAATTGCATCTGCCAACGGGCAATTCGTCCTGTAAGAGCTGGCTTCTCAAATATGTACTTGATTGGATCCATTTTTGACACCAACCAAGTGGTGTGACTCAGCATGTACTGCCTTAAACGGTGAGCAGCCCAAACTAGAGCACAACAAGTCTTTTCCAGCATAGAATATCTTGTCTCACAATCGGTGAACTTTTTGCTAAGATACTATATGGCGTGCTCCTTTTTCCCGGATTCATCATGCTGCCCCAACACACAGCCCATTGAATTATCTAGCACTGTAAGGTATAAGATGAGAGGCCTGCCTGACATAGGTGGCATTAAGACTGGTGGATTCTGCAAGTACACCTTGATTTTCTCAAAGGCAGCTTGACACTGGTCATTCCACTTCAACTCTTGATTTTTGCACAGCAGTTTGAAGATCGGCTCACAAGTTGCAGTCAACTAGAAGATGAATCGGGAGATGTAATTCAACCTTCCGAGGAAACCACGGACTTCTTTCTCTGTTTTGGGCACTGGCATCTCGAGGATGGCTTTTACTTTGTCTGGATCCACCTCGATTCCCTTCTGGCTGACAATGAAGCCTAACAACTTCCCTGATCTCACCCCAAACGTGCACTTGGCCGGGTTTAACTTGAGTTTATATTTCCTCAACCGTTCAAAGAGCTTCTGCAGATTGACAATATGCTCCTCGTCGGTTTTAGATTTTGCGATCATGTCATCCACATAAACCTCAATCTCCTTATGCATCATGTCGTGAAACAGCGTGACCATGGCCCTTTGGTAGGTTGCACCAGCGTTCTTTAACCCGAATGGCATGACCTTGTAACAGAACGTTCCCCAAAGTGTTATGAAAGTTGTCTTTTCCTTATCTTCGGGGTCCATCTTGATCTGATTATATCCCGAATATCCATCCATGAAGGAGAATAACGAGTGTTGAGCTGTACTATCCACTAAGACATCAATGTGGTGCAAAGGAAAATCGTCTTTAGGACTAGCACGATTCAGATCTCGGTAGTCAACGCACATTCTGACCTTCCCGTCCTTCTTCGGAACCGGGACAATATTGGCAACCCACTGTGGGTATTTGGCTACCGCTAGGAATCCGGCGTCAAACTGCTTTTTTACCTCATCCCTAATCTTTAGGGACATCTCAGGCTTCATCCTTCTAAGTTTCTGCTTCACAGGTGGGCATTCAGGTTTGACTGGCAACTTATGCATCACAATGTCAGTATCCAACCCAGGCATATCTTGGTAGGACCATGCAAACACATCCATATAATCGTGCAACAGCTGAACCAACTTCATGCGATCCTCGTCATTCATGGCGGTACCCACTTTGACCTCTTTCTTGCTCTCAGCTGTACCCAAGTTGATCACTTCAGTAGATTCTCCGTGTGGCTGAATTACTCTTTCTTCCAGTTTCATTAACCTCATGAGTTCTGGAGGAGCTTCCCAGTCTTCCTCAACATCCCCCTCAGCTTGATTAATAGGGTGATCAAAGTCAAAATATAGACTGTTGGCACTGTTATTTTGGGAGACAATTGCTGTGGATCTGCATTTTGCCGAAGCGAAAAAGCAGAATGAAAGGCGAGACGAGCAAGTAAACAATAATAAAGCGAGGAAAAGACACATGAAATGAAAAGGATTGATTTTTATTGATTGAAATTCAAAAACAACGTTTTTATTAATGATGATGATTCTGAAAATAAAAACATGCTCGCCCCTAACAACTTGTCCTATGGCCTTGGGCAGAGCCACAGGGTTGCATTACAAATGATTACTTTAAATTAAAAGTCACAGGAAGATCAGCAGCCTTCCAATTCTTTAATTTTTCACCGGCACCGCAGCGTCGAACCAAACTTGCACCACCCTCTTCAGACTAAGAACTATCCTTGATGACAGCAACTTGATTGGGATCCAACAAACCAGCACTCACAAAACTTTGACTGATGTCGCAAATTCGAATCCTCTGGGGCCATGGATCCTGGCCTTTGGACTTGGCCAACCATCTGCCCCTTCGTTCATCTGCCATTTTTCTTCTTTCTTCCTCACCTGGGGTGTATCCCAGCCCGTAACGGTCTTTGTTTTCCTGTAGTTGAATGGGAGTTAGAATTCCCTGACCAAACTTTCCCAAGCCAGAACCAACCTTATATCCTTGGGCTAACATGATCTTAGCAACCATCTCCTCCTCCTTGGTCCTCTCAAATACTACATTGGCGATCTCCAAAGACTGAAAGGCTGTTTCCAAAGACTCTTCGGCAGCTTCCACATATTTGAACTCTGATGGCTTATTAACCAGAGTCTCTTCCTCACCAAATACTACCACGACCTAGCCGTTAATCACGAATTTGACCCGCTGGTGTAAAGAAGAAGGGATTGCTCCAGCCATATGGATCCATGGTCGGCCCAGCAAACAACTGTATGAGGACGTAATATCCATGATTTGGAAATTGATGTAGAAAACTTCGGGACCAATCTGGATGGGAAATTCCATTTCCCCCAGAACTTCCTTTTTGGACCCATCAAAGGCCCGCACCAGTGTCGAACTCGGCTTCATGTAGGAGCAATCAACGTCTAACTTATCCATAGTTGACTTCGGCATCACGTTCAATGAAGACCCATTGTCAATTAGTACTCTGGCCAGCACATAGTCTCCACACTTTACCGAGATGTGCAGAGCTTGATTGTGTTCTTTTCCACTTGAAGGCAACTCATCATCGGCAAATGTTAGGTGATTTGCAGCCACTATATTCCCCACAATCCCATCAAACTGATTCACTGAGATATCCTCTGCAACATGAGCCTCGTTGAGCACCTTCATCAAAGCTGTTCTGTGTGCTTCCGAGCTAAGCAACAATGATAGCATGGATATCTTGGATGGAGTTTGCTTTAACTGATCAACCACTCGATAATCACTTTGACGGACGATCTTCAAGAATTCATCTGCTTCTTTTTCCGTCACTTTCTCTTGAGCAACCTCTGGCTCTTTTCCTTTTTCCTTACGGCCCCTCTGTTCGGCCTCCTTGGAAGTTTCAGCTCGGAGAGTTTCAGGAGCATATACTCTTCCGCTTCTTGTGATCCCACTTGATCCCCCTATGTTGGTTACGATAGGAGCACTTGGGGAGCATTCGACTGTAGATAGTGCAGTGTACTTCCATGGAACTGCCTTGTCTGACTTATAGGGAAGAGGAGCCGGAACTTCGATCACTATTGGTTGGGCGTTTGCCCGCACCAATCTGGGATTGTAATTGTAAGGAATTTCGACAGGTCTTCTGGGTCCTCTACTTTTATCAAAATGTAGAGTCAACACTTCTTCTTTAACATCATGGATTCCTATCTGGACCACACACCGATCCATCAGGTCCTGCAGGATCATCTCAAAGCTTTCACAATTCCCCACGCACATGGAGTCAGCACACCCCTCTTCATGGCAACACCCCTTCTTAACCACCCCGACATGGCATAACTCAGAGTAGATAACACCCAACGGGGTCTTGATCTTCTGCACATCCTTTACCAATCGCCCAACGGAACTTTCTATAGCATTGGTAGCTGGCCTCTGATTACCTGGCAATGGATTAGTTGTTGTATTCGGGCTGCTCTGCTTGAACGAGATCCACCCAGCATCTACTAGGTCTTGCACCACATGCTTGAAGGCTTTACATTCCTCCACAGTATGACCGACCGTGTTTTCGTGGAAACTGCAGGTAGCATTAGCGTTGTAACCTCTGGGAAATGGTGGCTGCAGGGCCTTCATTGGCGGGGTGTTGATCAAGTTCTTGGAAGTCAAGTGATCAAACAATTCAGTGTATGTCATTGGTATTGGGTCAAAACTGGTCCGTTTCTTGAACTGATAACCCTGAGCCCTGTGACTGTCACTGCTTTGCTGGGATGGCACAGGAGCAGAAAATGGAACCGTTTGTGGTGGAGGGGTACCAAAGGATGAACTTCCTCCCGAGATTACATTTGTTTCCCCTTCCTTCTTCCTCGGGAAATGGGAGTGAGGCTTCTTCTGATTGCTTGAACCACCAGAGCTTCCTGCATTACTGAGGTGATTCGAAATCTTCCCACTTCGGAGACCATGCTCAAGTCTTTCCCCGAAGATTATCATATCGGAGAAGCTAGTTGAAACACTTGTAATCAGCCGGTCATAGTAAATTGCTGGCAGAGTTTCCAAGAACGTGTACACCATTTCTTTTTCAGTCAAAGGAGGTTGGACCTGGGCGGCTAGGCTTCGCCATTTCTGGGCATATTCTTTGAAAGTCTCCCTTTCGCCCTTACTCATGTGTTGCAATTGCGACCTGTCCGGAGCCATGTCCATGTTATACTTATATTGTCTCATGAATGCTTCGCACAAATCTTTCCAACAACGAATTTCAGAGGATTGCAGTTTAATGTACCAATCTAGAGGAGCTCCAGCCAAACTGTTTTGAAAGCAGTAAATCAGTAGTTTGTCATTATTGGCATAAGGACCCATTTTTCGGACAAACATCGTAACATGGCTCTCCGGACAGCCTGTTCCTCTGTATTTGTCCACTTCGGGAGCTTTGAACTTTGGTGGCAAAACCAAATCTGGGACTAAACACAGCTCACGAGCTTCCTTGGCTCTGACACCAACACCCTCCATTGCCTTTATTCTTTCTTCAAGTGCACGAATCGGGTCATTTGGCTGTGATCCCTCAAACATATGTCCTTGGGGGTGACTCCCCATACTGTAATAATACCCTCCAGGCTGAGGAACATTGTGAGGGTGTGCTGCAAGCCCCGGAGTAGGACTGAGCACAGCATGAGGACTAGGAGCTTGGATCTGCGGTCCTCCGGCAGCTCCCCCGGACACGGCGGCAGTGACCTGATTAGGCGCAACCATACTGACGGGGATAGGTCCAGCAGTTTGCGGCATGTACCCAGTAGGCATACCCCAAGGATATCTTTGTGAAGTGTATTGATTCGGCCCATTCATTCCTGAAGCAAAGACGGGAGGACTGACCCCGGATCCTGGAGGAACTGTGGCTGATATTGGAGGAGGAACGAAAGAAATGACACCATCTGGACCCACGACGGCAGCACCTTCAGCAGCTGTCCCACTCTTTAAACTTTGCAGCATGACCATCATCTCATGCATCTGGGCCTCCATTGCCCCAACCTTATCCTTAAGCACTTGGTTCTCCTGAGCCAGCTGCTCAGGATTCAGAATTTGCACGCCCAAATCTTCATGTTCTGGATTACTTTCAGTTTCAATCTCTAGATGCCCTTGAGGATCAGCCATCAGCCTTGCTTGTAATCGGGTGAAGTATCGGTGGTGGTGAACCAGCTTGCCTCTCGTTTCTGTTGGTAGAACATTTTTATGAGTATAAGTATGAATGCATAAATGAATGCAATCCAATGCACATGGCCTTATATTATTTTTGTGTTTAGCGCCAGGAATCGTGAGATAACTCGCTCTTGTCATAAGCAAACATCGAAACATTTTAAGAGCGTGACGAACATTGGGATCAACAAGCGAGATAAACATACTTCATTCAAACATCATTTCTTTAACCATCCCAAGAGAAGATACAATACCCTTAAATGCAATACAACGCTTTGAAAAGAAAAACACAACATTCTTTAAGAAAAGAAAAATTACAATTTCCTAGTGAACATTCTAAAAAGAAATTTAAATCTTAAAAACCTATTGCCTTCATCTTCTCTTGGTTCCTCTTCTTTTTGCTAGCTGCAGCAGCTTCTCTTGCCCTTTCCATGAGTTCTTCAGTCAAAGACCTGCAGTACTCCACAAATTCATATACTCGCACCGGAGTGTTGTAAGGCAGCATCTCAGCTTCCGCCTTTCTCAACCTCTTGGGAACATCCCTCACTGCCTGGTTAGCCAACCATGCCAATTTGGAGAACTTGTTCTTCCACTGTTGAATTTCTGCCCTCATTTCAACTATGATCTCTTGCTTTTCAATCCTACCCATTAGCTCGAGAAGACGATATTCCCAGTACTGACTCTCCTCTCTTACCTGTCGGTAAGCATCACTGATGCACCTCAGATTCCTCCTTAGCTCATCTGAATTCTCTTGCTCCACCCTTAAAGCCTGCTGATACTCTCTAAGGATGTTTACAATGGCATCTCTATCTTGTCTGATGCACCCTATTTGACTTTCAAGCTCACACGTCGCAGACTGAGACTTTTTCTTGAATTCCTCTAGTGATTCCTTTGTAGCTCTCTCACTTTGTGCAGACTCCTTGAACAACTTCCTCCATTCGTTTACTCTAACCATGGCCTCACCCACCTTGGCATTCGATCTTTTCAACTCATCCTTGGCACTTTTCAGATATTCCTTCATTTTTTGATTACTTTCCTCTTCTTTCTTAAGCTTCTTGCTGCTTTCTTTGAGAGCTTCGGCCTTGCGTTCGTTCTCGCTCTCTAACTTTCTCTTCTCAAAAGTTACTTTCCCCAACTTATCTTATAAGGCTTTCTTTTCTTCTTCTACCTTGAACAAAGCAGACTTGACCTCACTTAGTTCTTTGAGACTTGGAACGTGAAGCTCTGGGACTTCTTTCCCAACTGACGATGAATTCTGACGAGGCGGGCCAACATTTTGAATTCTTTGGTGAAGCCATTGGTAGAAAGTAACATCACCCGTTTTCTTTGTGATCTCCACTTTATCCTTGTAAACTACACCCTCCCAAGCCTTTGAAATTTTCTGAAGCAAACCTTGGTTCTTTGAATCTTCCTTATCGAGAAAAATTGGGGCCAACATGTCTTCAGTGGGTGCATTCTTCATAGGATACCCAAGCTGTCTGATGGTGAGAGAAGGATTGTAATTGATGTAGCCTTGGGTTCCCATTAAGGGCACATTCTGGAAATTGCCACACCGGAACAGTATTGAAGGCCTATCTTTCCAACACGGATGATTGAACCAACAAACTTTGAGAGCACTGAGATTCTCTAAAGTGTGCACCCATTCTTGTGCACATCTGGCTTCTACATCACAACACAGGGCATATTCTACTAAGTCCGCAGCTTTCGTCTTATGAGTGACAACATGGTTGAGGAACCAGGTGTAGAGAACATGGAAAGAGCAAGCAACCTTCTTCTTTCCTAACACACGGTGATGAGTGAAGGAATAGTAGGTATCTGCAAGGATTGCTGGTACAGGGTTAATCGGATTTTCTTTACTTATGAATGCTAGAAAAAGCCCAATAGCGGTCTCATCAATGAACTTCTCGACCTGAGGGAAGAGGATGATCCCGAAAATAGTTAGGGCTAACAGCTGCTTGAAAGGACCCCACTTCTTATTCTGGGCATAAAACCTCAATAAACCTTCGAAATAACTTAGCGGGAAACCCCTGATACGGTTCTTCTTTTCCTTATGAAGCCCTAATTCCTTCACACTAACTTGCAACAACAAAGAGAATCTCTGGTCTGAATACCGATGTTTCTGATATTGGTAAGGTGCTAACTCTGATTTCGAGAACCCCAGAATCTGTTCATACTCCTCGAGAGTTGGTGATAACTGAAAGTCTTTGAAGAGGAAACATCGAATGTCCGGATCATAGAATCTGCTGAGGGCCATAATAGCACTCTCTTGGACATCTAATTGTAACAATCTGAGGAGGTTACCATAAGCCTTCCCGAATAGATCCCTCTCTTCTGGCCCCATCAAGGAAACAAACTCTTTCAAACCCTCTACATCTATTCTCCTGACAACCGGGAAGCTCGAATTAAGTACAATCTCGCTTCTTGATCCCATGTTGCTTTATCTTTCCCGCCTAAAACAAGATTCCAAGTTACTTTACAATCCCGGCAAACAACTTAGATGTGTGACGAATGAGCCTCAAAATTGGGTTTTTTTTTTTAATGCAGATGATGCAAATGACGTAATGCTGAGGTGTTATGCTAAATACATGGAACAAAAGATTGTATGCTGCATGTGTCGCTTACGAGGGCCATGAGCATAGAGGATACAGGAACTTAATATATTTCCACGTGGTTGCTTTTAGGGCCACGAGTTTAAAGCAAGGCATAATGAACCGCTAGAGTTAGTAAGGGGTCTCGATAGGACTCACTGAGATAATGTTTATCTCACCCTTCATATTTGTGGTTTTTACAGAGAAACAGAGAAAGGCAAAGGCGACTAAGCACGGTTAGCTGGTGCGACTCATGGAACTATTGGAAATTGGATTTCCGCTTAGCCCTTTGTATTTTTATTTAGTTATGTCACCGATTGTATAACTTTCATTGTTTAAGTTGTAAAATCGTTTCCGCTACTTTATGTTTTGAGTATTGAACACCAGGATATGTATAAGTCTTAAGTTTTGGAACTTAAGCATTTTCAGAAAGTTTATGAGGTTCAGAGAACCAGTTATTATGTATTATCTAAAGTTTTAGATGTGTTCAATATTTCAATAACAGGAAGTTACTCTGATGTATGCCATTTAGTACATTTTGATGATTCTATATATTAGAATTTATCGGGGTGTTACATTATGGTATCAGAGCAGTTCGACCTAGTCGGGCTTAGACAGTTAGGGTGGTTTTGTCCCTCGAGTAAATCTGCTATCTTGCTTCTTGTGATACTAAGAGACATTGAGACTGATCAACTTAATACTTGGTGTATCATTTGCAGAATTATGGCAGGAGGATCGAGGAATAACCCACCAGTTGATCCGCATTCTGCATGGATGCAGAACGTGATCGAGAGGCAACAGAAGATGATGGAAGATATGTTGCAGATGCAACAGAATGCTCAAGCTCAGCCCCAGCAAGTCCCTGAGCCTCAAGTTGACCCAAGGAGGGTTTTCTCTGAATTCCTGAAAATGAAGCCGTCCGAGTTCAGAGGAGGGCCGGATGTCATGGAAGCCCAGCATTGGCTAGATGATATAGAGAAGATTTTCGTAGCTACGCAAGTCACTGATGATGACAAGTTGAGATTGGCAACTCATATGCTGAAAGGTGAAGCTAACAACTGGTGGACTAATGCCAAAGCCATGATGGTAACTATGGATACTCCCCAGACTTGGGAACATTTCAAGCAGGTATTTTTGGAGCAGTTCTTTCCAACAGCCATGAGGTTCGACAAGGAGAACGAGTTTCTGACTCTCACTCAAGGAAGTTCAACTGTGGGTCAGTACGCGGCTAAGTTTGAAGAGTTATATCAATTCTTCGGTTTGGCCGGGTATGCTCCCAATGACAAGTGGAAAACCGAAAGGTTCAAGTATGGGCTAAGGGAAGACATTGCTCAGAGTTTGAGTTCTTTTGCCTATACTAACTATGCTGCCATGGTTCAACAAGCACACATAGCTGAGAGTGACTTGAAAAGGCTGTATGCAAGCAGGAAAGTATTCCATCAGAATAAGAAGAATGTCGGATCATCTAACCATCAGATAGGTCCCAGGCAGAACTCCAACAAAGGGAAACAGGTTCAGTCATCGAACTCCTCAAGATTCAGTACGTGTTCCAACTGTGGAAAGTACCATCAAGGGAAATGCCAGATGGGATCCAACCAGTGTTATTTCTGCAAGAAAGACGGTCATTTTGCACGGGACTGCCCAGAGAAAGAGAAGAGTCAAGGAAGTAACCCTGCTGCTACTACAACTCATGGAAGAGTTTACACCTTGGACGCCCAGAAGGTCACACCGTCAGATAATCTACTAAGGGGTATGGGATCTCTTTTTAATAACTCCGTTAGTATTTTATATGATTCGGGTGCGACCCATTGTTTTATATCTCAAGTTTGTGTCGATCGGTTGGGATTGGCTTTAACTCCTTTGCCTCAACCAATCTACATTAAGACTGCTGCTGAAGGTAGTGTTCAGACCCAAGCAATATGTGAAAACTGTCTTCTATCCATTGGAGACAGGAATTTTGTAGTAGACTTCATTTGTTTACCAATGAAGGGCATGGATGTCGTCCTAGGAATGAGTTGGATGATGGCCAACCATGTGACTATAGATTGTTTCCATCGAACTATCGGTTTCGCCTCCGAGCCAGTAGAGCTACAACCGCCAAATTCTGAAGCTGTTATTTCCTTCACTTCGGCCAATAATTATCTGTTCCAAGGCGCGGAAGCTTACGTCATGATGCTGTCTGCATCCACTGAGACAGGTCAGGATTTATCTTCTGTGCAAGTTGTTAATGAATTTCTTGATGTGTTTCCCGATGAGGTTCCTTCTTTTCCTCCGGATCGTGAGGTGGAATTCTCTATAGAGTTGGTTCCGGGCACTGGACCTATTTCTATAGCCCCGTATCGAATGTCGCCATTAGAGTTGAGGGAATTGAAAGCTCAACTGGAAGAGCTAATTTCCAAGCGGTTCATCCGGCCGAGTGCCTCACCATGGGGTGCTCCAGTGTTGCTTGTCAAGAAGAAGGACGGAAGTATGAGATTGTGTATCGATTATCGTCAGTTGAATAAGGTGACTATCAAGAATAAGTACCCTCTGCCGAGAATTGATGATTTGCTGGATCAGTTGAGGGGAGCTTCTGTGTTTTCAAAGATTGATTTAAGGTCCGGTTATCACCAAATCAGGGTTCGAGCTTTGGACGTCCCGAAGACGGCTTTTCGTACGAGGTATGGACACTATGAATTCGTAATGATGCCCTTCGGTTTGACCAATGCTCCAGCTGTATTCATGGATTATATGAATCGGATTTTTAATCCTTATCTGGATCAGTTTGTGGTAGTGTTCATTGATGATATCTTGGTGTTCTCTAAGACGATTGAGGAGCATGTGCAACATCTCCGAATTGTTCTGAACGTACTCCGAGAGAAGAAGTTGTATGCTAAGCCGTCCAAATGTGATTTTTGGATGACAGAAGTTAAGTTTTTGGGCCATGTAATATCTAGGACAGGTGTTGCAGTGGATCCCAGTAAGATCGAAGCTGTAGTAGACTGGGAGCAGCCGTCTACGGTTACTGAGGTAAGAAGTTTCTTAGGATTAGCTGGGTATTATCGAAGATTCATTCAAGGATTTTCCCAGTTGGTTCTTCCACTCACTCGGTTAACTCGCAAGGGTCAGCCGTTTGTTTGGGACTCAGACTGTGAAAATTGTTTCACGGGATTGAAGGGTCGTTTGACTTCTGCACCTATCCTGATTCTTCCGGATCCGTCAGTAGGATTCCAAATCTATTGCGACGCTTCTGGTAAGGGTTTAGGATGTGTCCTAATGCAGAATCGACAAGTAGTTGCTTATGCCTCCAGGCAGTTGAAGCCGCATGAAGAGAATTACCCCACTCATGATTTAGAGTTGGCGGCGATTGTGTTTGCCCTAAAGATTTGGAGACATTACCTGTATGGGTCTCGTTTCGAAGTCTTTAGCGACCACAAGAGCCTTAAGTATTTGTTTGACCAAAAGGAGCTGAACAACAGGCAGAAGAGATGGGTAGAATTCCTGAAGGATTATGATTTCGAATTGAAGTATCATCCTGGTAAGGCTAATGTTGTTGCCGATGCTTTAAGCAGAAAGTCTATCCATACTGCAGAGTTGATGATGCACGAGATGTCTTTGTTGGAATCATTCAGAGACCTCAATTTGAGAGTTAAGTCAAGAAGGAACAGGTTAGTGTTGAGTCACATTCGGATTTCAAGTCCCTTGAGAGATCTAATTCGCTCAGCCCAAGAAGGTGATGTAGAACTGCAAGCGCAGAAGAGATTGCCGAACTACACCGAAGACGGTGATGGTGTAATTTGTTTTGATGGCAGAATCTGTGTGCCGAATGATGTGGATGTGAAGAGGCAAGTTTTAGAGGAGGCTCATAAGAGTCAGTTCTCAATACATCCTGGGTCTACCAAGATGTATCGAGATTTAAAGCAATTGTACTGGTGGCCGGGTATGAAAGTGGATATTGCAGAGTTTGTGTCTCGATGCTTGACTTGTCAAAAGGTTAAGATAGAGCACCTGAAGCCAGGTGGCCCGTTACAACCATTGAATGTACCTAAATGGAAATGGGAAAGCATATCTATGGATTTTGTCACGGGATTGCCACGGTCCCAAGCCGGAAATGACTCTATTTGGGTAGTGGTGGATCGCCTGACCAAGTCTGCTCATTTTATTCCAGTACGTTCGACTCACAAGGTTGCTAGGTTAGCAGATGAGTATCTTAAGAATGTTGTTAAGTTGCATGGAATCCCTACAAGTATCATCTGTGATCGAGATCCCAAGTTTACATCTCGATTTTGGAGAGCATTGAATATGGCGTTGGGAACAAAGGTGTGTGTTAGCACTGCGTACCATCCTCAGACAGACGGGTAGACTGAGAGGACAATCCAGACATTGGAGGATATGTTGAGAGCTTGTGTACTGGATAGTGGAGGCAGATGGGAGGATCACCTTCCATTGGTGGAATTCTCATACAACAACAGTTATCATTCTAGTATCGGAATGGCTCCATACGAAGCATTGTATGGGAGAAAGTGTAGAACACCATTGTGTTGGTGGGATGTAGGTGAGCAGAGATTGTTGGGACCGGATTTAGTCCGGGAGACTACGGAGAAGATCCGTCAGATAAGAGAAAGGATGAAAGCCGCGCAGAGTCGGCAAGAGAGTTATGCGGATAAGAGAAGAAGGCCGTTAGAATTCGAAGAAGGAGATCATGTCTTTTTGAAACTTTCTCCAACCATCGGGACCGGTATCGCTTTGCGAGCGAAGAAGCTCAGTCCTCGGTATGTCGGACCCTTCCAGATTATCGAGCGAGTTGGGCCGGTAGCGTATCGCATTGCCTTACCTCCAGAATTGTCCAGATTACATCATGTGTTTCATGTATCGCAGCTAAGGAAATATATTCATGATCCGAATCAACCATTAAGTTATGAAGCGATTGACATCAGACCGGATCTATCTTATCATCCTACCCCAATCAGGATCATCGAACGTGGCGAGAAAACGCTCCGGACGAGGTCAATTCCTATTGTCAAGGTGCTTTGGGACGGTGCGTCACCTGACGAAGCGACATGGGAAGTAGAGGAGAGCATGCGGGAGAAATATCCGTATTTGTTCGAGTAAGGTATGTTTTGTCAATTTTGAGGACAAAATTTTAGAAGTTGGGGTGATTGTAACATCCCCTAATTAGCTAATTAGATTAATTAAATTAGCAAGAGGATTATCATGAATTGATTAATTAACATAAATTATAGTTGTGCATAATTAGAATATTATGTCAAAGTTAATAAGTTAGGGTATTATGATGGCAAGGGTATTTAAGGAATGATTTTAGAGTGGAGGGGGGGCATTTTGGTCCTTGCACCCCATTAAAAAAGAGATTTCAGCTGAAACCCCAACCAAACTCACTCCACTTCATTTGAACCAAGTTTCAGAAAATTTAAGAGAGAGAGTTTGAGAGGTAGAGAGAGGGAGCTACGAGAGAGAGAGGGAGAGAAGAGGAAGGAAGCTGAAGATTCCAAATTTCCCCCATTGCATGTAAGTTATACTCACACCATTCTCCTCCATTTTTCGTTCTCTTCACAATGGTACCACTCTTGATCACTCATTCACCTCCTTCCCCATTTCACCATTTTTGTCCACATGAAGCTCCAAGCTCCAAAAATGGAGTCCAATAGCTGAATACAGTTGCATGTCCATTTTGGGAGCCACAAAGTGAGTAGCAACCCTCATAAGGTAGATTGGGAGTGAAGTTCGAAGTGGTAGAGGCCAAGCTCTATCGGTTCAGTTTTTGGAGCGTTTAGAGTAGCGTGGAGTCGAGTCCGAAGTCGTTCGTGAAGTCATTTCATCGTTCCATCTCGCGGATTCGTTGATTTTGCGATTTTCATCGCAACCGGTGAGTTCTATAACTCGCTTAGGGAATATGTTGTGTTTACGAGTCTTCGCTTTTCGAAAATCGTTTTATTGAAAAGATTGTGATACAAATTATGAAAATTCTTGATTGATTGTTTGGATGTGCTGGATTGAACTGATATACATTGCTATAATAGACTGTTTCTATGTGTACTTGAGTTTGGGTCTCGATCGGAAGGGATTTTAGAATCGGAACGGAATGGATTACTCATGAAAATACTATTTTCTGGAAAACTGATAGAGACGCACGGATCGTGTGCCTACGAGCACGGGTCGTGCGCCTCCCTCTGATACGACAGGAACTGGATTTTTAAAACACGCACGGATCGTGCGCCTAGTCGCACGGGTCGTGCGTATGTCTCTGGAACTTTATAAAAATTTTAGTGGATAACGCACGGATCGTGCGCCAAGTCGCACGGGTCGTGCATATCTTTCTGGAAATCTTCTGCAAACTGTTCATATACGCACGGGTCGTGCGCCTATACGCACGGGTCGTGTGAGACCTTCTGACCTTCAATTTCAAAGTACCTTTTTATCCATTCCAAATGAGTCCAATCCTCTTCTAATCCATTCCCCAAGGTTCCACAACAATGAAAAGGTAACAATGGTATGAGATTGAACATGTTCGATAGAAAGTTTGTGTGTTATGAATAAAATGAAAAACCGTACTTAGAGAACGCGAGAGTACATATGTCAAGAATGATAATAACACACGGTATCTGACTGATATTATACACTGTAATTGACTGATATGGTACATGGTACTTGACTGAAATGACTAACAGCCCATTGCGGGTACACAGACTGAAAATGTATAATAAATACAAGAGGAAAAAGGGTGACGACCCTAAGAGGTTAGCATACTAGGGGAGGGGAAGTCATGAGCCCCAAAACCTAGACTCAAGACTGTTTCACCCACTAGAAATAGCGGGATGGGTTCACCAAAAGGTCAAGAGATGCCTATAAAATAGGTAGACTGAGGTGTTATGCTAAAAACATGGAACAAAAGATTGTATGCTGCATGTGTCGCTTACGAGGGCCATGAGCATAGAGGATACAGGAACTTAATATATTTCCACGTGGTTGCTTTTAGGGCCACGAGTTTAAAGCAAGGCATAATGAACCGCTAGAGTTAGTAAGGGGTCTCGATAGGACTCACTGAGATAATGTTTATCTCACCCTTCATATTTGTGGTTTTTACAGAGAAACAGAGAAAGGCAAAGGCGACTAAGCACGGTTAGCTGGTGCGACTCATGGAACTATTGGAAATTGGATTTCCGCTTAGCCCTTTGTATTTTTATTTAGTTATGTCACCGATTGTATAACTTTCATTGTTTAAGTTGTAAAATCGTTTCCGCTACTTTATGTTTTGAGTATTGAACACCAGGATATGTATAAGTCTTAAGTTTTGGAACTTAAGCATTTTCAGAAAGTTTATGAGGTTCAGAGAACCAGTTATTATGTATTATCTAAAGTTTTAGATGTGTTCAATATTTCAATAACAGGAAGTTACTCTGATGTATGCCATTTAGTACATTTCGATGATTCTATATATTAGAATTTATCGGGGTGTTACAATAGGAATCCCACGAACCTCCTTCTTCTAAAACACAAGCCCTCAACAGATCTTCTAATGACTGAATTGTCCTCTCTGACTGACCATCTCTCTGAGGATGATACGCCGAACTCAACCTCAACCTCAGCTTAGACCCCATGCCACCAAAACATCTTCTTCAGGTCTTGATACATCTTCGTCGCTCCAGGATGAATACTCAACTTACTTCGGTGACCCTCTTCCAAAATTGTTTTCCTCATTTCTACATCATCTAGAATGCAGATCTTCAAGTTGCTTCTTTAACTCAGACAATTCTGACGCCGACATCCTGTACGGTGCCATAGACACAGGCCTCGTACCAGGTACAAGATCAATAGAAAACTCCACTTCCCTCTAAGGTGGAACACTAGGGATCTCATCAGAAAAAACATCTGGAAATTCGGGCACCGCCTGCAACTCTTCAATGACAGCCCGACTCTCAGCAGACAACGATGCCATCAACGAAAATAGCTGAACTCCCTCCTTCATCAACTTCTTCAACTGACTAGCGGACAACAAAACAGAATCTTCCTCTCCGAAACTAACCGATTTGCTACGACAGTTGATATGGACATGGTTATGCTCTAACTAGTCCATGCCCAAGATTACATCCAATCCTCTCAACGGCAAGCAAACAAGATCCACGACAAAGTCCCTGTCGAAGATCGACAAAGGACACAGAGAGCACACCAAAGAAGTGGTCACCGACCCCTTAGCAGGAGTGTCGACAATCATGTCTCCACACATAGCAGACAAAACAAGACCCAATCTTTTACAACAATCAACAGAGATAAAACAATGGGTAGCACCTGTATCAATAAGAGATTTCAGAGGAGTACCATTAATGTAGCACGTACCTCTAATGAGACCATCATTCTCAGCAGGCTCTTCTCCTGCCAATGCGAACACTTTCCCACGGGACCTCTCTCTCTTCGGCTTTGAACATTTCGCACTGATATGCCCAGACTCACCACACCATATCCTTGTGCCCACACTCAGCCGCTAAATGACCAGCCTTACCACAACGGTAACAAACCCTCTCACCAGCTTTGCACATGAAACTCTTGTGGCCAGGCTTGCCACACTTGAAACATACAATACCAGCAGGAGCATCTCCCCCACTAGCCTTTTTGCCTCCAGCAGCTCTATGATGACTCTTACCCGCAGGAACCTCATACGGTTTGCTTCGACTCGGAAATTTACCCTTTTTCTCAGTCACAGCTTTGTATTGCGCAGTACTGTCCTCTTCAAAAATTCTGCAGCTATCTATCAGGTCAGCAAACACCGGGATCTTCTGGTAGCCAATTGCCTTTTTAATTTCAGGCCTCAAACCATTCTCGAACTTAATACATTTTGAAAATTCAGCTGTAGCCTCACTATAGTGCGGATAGAACTTCGCCAATTCGACGAACTTCGCCGCATACTCAGTCACAGACATGCCACCCTGCTTCAGCTCTAAAAACTCTATCTCCTTTTTCCCTCGGACATCTTCCGGAAAATATTTCCTCAGAAACTCTCTGCTGAACACCTCCCAAGCAACCTCTGCCTAGTAGCCAACCACCAATCGTCGGCTTCCTCTGCCAACATGTGAGTACCAAAACGGACCTTCTGCTCCACAGTGCAGTCCATCACCCTAAAAATCCTCTCGATCTCCTTTAACCAGGCCATAGCACCATCTGGATCATACTTGCCCTTGAAAGTGGGCGGATTCTCTCTCTAGAATGTAGTCAGACTCCGAAACCCAGCGTTCTCTCAAGCATTCTGTTGATTCTGCATTACCTGAGCCACGGCAGCTAAAGCAGCAGCAATCGCAGTGTCGTTCCTCCTAGCCATATAAACTCAAGCTGAAACCAAAAACAACAGTTAGAATAAGACGACAATACTAGATTGTCAATGACTGGACAACTTGGCCGGACAGACCGAACTTTTGCTTTGATACCACTAATGTAACACCCATTTTCTACCCGGTAATTATTTAACAAAATCAGAGTTTACAAAAATTATTTCATACATCGAAAGGGATGTCACACATATTCATCATTAAACACAATGTCTCATGCGATATAAATAACTTGTCAAAAGGGGACTAAGCCCACAACACCTGTTTAATTAATCACATCACCAAAAATTACAACACCCGCAGCGGAAATAAAAATAAGTTTAAAACAATCGAATCATGACGTCCTGAATGAACTTCAACAATAAAATATAACAACTAAGTTCAGCGTTTATTCCCCCTGAGTGTTAAATATCAGAAGCAGACACCGACTCAAGACTAGCGAAGGTACCTAAGCCTTCACTCGTGATCACCTGCACGTTACCGCATAGGGGTAACATTCAAACAGAAGGGGTGAGTTCATCTATCAATATAATAGGGCATAGGATAAGTATTATGCTAGAGCTACAACACTATATTAAACCACATCACACATCAATTTCAGTCATCACAGCAAGTCATCACAATGTCATGAACATGTATGAGGTGCAACCCATCGCAACGGGCGTATGCATGAGGTACCTGTCATCATCGTCAATAAATAGCCTTTATGGCATCATCGTCGCTAAATAGCCTTTATGGCATCATCGTCGCTTGTTTATGCACATGAGATGTATGAGACACCATGACATGCACCAGAGACAGTCCCATACAAACAAACACAGTCAACTTAACAACCCATCACTTACCAATTTGCCAATGAAAGGCACATCACCTGTCAAGTTATTGTCACACATATATTTGCCACTATTATACATCTTCATTAACATCATCGTCGCTAATAGCCTTTATGGCATCATCGTCACTTATAAAATCACAGCTTTTATTTATCATCAATATCATCGTCAATCAAGGTAATAGCCACTAGGGGCATTATCGTCAAAAAACATCTACACCTCATTATTGACACTGGGACACTAATATTACCGATTTCATCAAAAGGTTTTACTTCAGCTCACGACACCAATTAGGACACCAAAAAGGGTTTTAAACATCGAAATAGTTTTACAACACCAACAACAACGACCAACGGGGACAGCCACTTGAGGCGCCCAAAAACTGTCAGAAAAATAGTAATTTTTACCTTAAAATTGGACATACAGGTAGAAAACTGAATAATCTTCGCAATGCACTTTGAAACACTTAAAACGGACACCCGAGTCAAAAGATATGTCAAAAACATTTGTAGCAATTTTGTCAATAAGATCACATGCTTCATTATAAGACATATTCAAAAGAACACCACCAGCTGATGCATCTAGCATCACTCTGGTTTGTGGTTCTAGACCATTGTAAAAAGTTTCCATTTGTATAATGACAGGTAAACCATGATGTGGACATTTTCTTAAAAGTTCTTTCCATCTTTCCCATGCTTCAAACAATGATTCAAATTCTTTTTGCTTAAAAGATGTAATATCATGTCTCATCCTAGCATTTTTAATAGGAGGAAAATATTTGCTTAAGAATTTTTCAGCTAATTCATTCCATGTATGAATAGAATTGGGTTCCATAGAATTTAGCCATGATTTTGCCCTATCTTACAAAGAGTATGGAAATAACTTAAGCCTAAATGCATCCTCACTAATGCCAGGAATGATAAAGTTACTACAAACTTCTATGAATTGCTTTAAATGTTCATGGGGATCTTCATGTGGAGATCCACCAAATTGACCAATTGTTTGCAACATTTGAAACATCATAGGTTTAAATTCAAAATGAACAGCATCAATTGGAGGTCTAGCAATACTAGTTTGTATGTGCTGCTTGTCATATTGAGCATAGTCTCTCATAGGTCTATCTCTATCATTAATCATACCTATTGGTCCCATTTGAATGAATTGTTGTCTGTGATCTGGTCCACCTTCAGTTTGTTGATGTGAATTAGGTCCTCCTCTTACTGAGGCATCTTCACTGTGGTGAGACATTGTTCTGCAGTCTTGTTGTCTTTGTCTTTGTTGTCTTAGCAATCTCCTAAATCTTCTCTCAATTTCTGGATCACAATCAAATTCTGGTGGTCTATCTCTGGGCATAAACTAGTGTTTCCACACTGAGTGTTTCTGCACTAAGTGTTTCTGCACAGAAAACAGAATACCAGTAGTACTAATAAAACACTAAATTAACAATCTAAACAACAAAATTTTACTATAATCCACGGCAACGACGCCAAAAACTTGGTGTGGTTTATTATATGCAAGTATACATAGTCACACAAGTAATAAAGTGATAAGAAAGGTCGAACCCACAGGGATTATGTATTGTAAATTTTTGTAGTTCAAAGTGTACACTTAGTGTGTCTACACTATTCAGTATTTTTGGTTTGAAGTTTTCAAAGTAAGTAAAATAATAATAAGCAATAAAATGTGTGAGAAATCAGTTGGAAAAAGTAGTTGAGATGTTTTCACCAAATACTTTACTTCTAAATGTTTTAATGGAGTATGTAGTGTGGGAACACTGGATGTAGATGCATCAGTTTGTGCCGTTCAGCACTTCTCTTCAGAGTTTCATTACAAGCTCTTATGATCTTTGTTTTTTACAGTAAAGAAAGGTTTGTCAATTCCTCCATTGCCTCCTAACAATGATCCAAGTTGCTAAATAGGTTCACTCTTGTAATTTTACTATCCTAAGAACTATGCTATCCTATGTCTAGGTTTTAGCATATATTTAACAAAGTTTCCTTTATTAAATACTTGTCCTTATTAACTCTTGAGTTCATAAATGTAGCCCATGTCTGCTGCTATAAGTTTTACCTATTCTAAGGTGATCAATTCCAGAATAAGTTGAAAGAAGTATTATGCAAGAGTTTAAAGTGGTTACACTACATAAACCATAATAACATATTTAGAAGTTCATTACAAGGTTAGAACATCTCAACTTAAGGGAATTTAGCTCATGTTACTCATGTTATAAAGCAAAGAATATGCAAAGAACATAAGTAAATGAATAATAAAGCAAAAGAACTCAAAAGAGTAGAGATTACTTGAATAGAAGATCTTTTGCATTAAGTTCCCAAGTTGAAGTACAATAAAGATTTCTTACACGAATTTCTTCAAAGTAGAAGTGAAGGGAATGGTTGTCAAGCACTTCCTCACCTTCCTCTCCTTAGAAACTTAAAATGAAAATAAACTAAACCTAAACTAAAACTAAAAGATGAAAGATTTAAAGATGTGAAAGATGATATATGATAGATGATAGATGATTTTCTTGTGAAGATATGATATCTATTTATAGGCTTGAAAGCTTTCCTCTTGCAAGGGGTTTCCTTAGGCGTTAAAGATCAGCTGAGGAGACCGAACATGGTTAATTTGTTGACAACCAATCAAGCAAGCTGCACAGGTTTGGTCGCTTGCATGCATAACAAAAGATGAGGTCCATTGGAGAAGTGCCACATGTCTTTTAGATAAGTTTGAGTCTTGCAACTTGATCTTTATGTGTATCGCCGACTTAAGCAAGTGGCTCAGCTCCAGGTGACTAGGCATGACATCACAAATCAAGTGTGGAAGCATTGAAATGGTCTTTGAATGTTTTGGTATAAACTGCAGAATTTAGCAGGTGTTGGCAGTGTTTCCACTCCTAGTGTTTCCACTCCTGGTGTTGGCAGTGTTTCTACTCCTGCAGTAGCTGCACTGAACAAAAACATCAAACCTAACAATATTTGTGTATTTTGCCTAGATCATTGCCCTTTATCCAATTTGAATACTTAGAATGTTGTTCCTTGATAAATAAGCTATAAATATATATAAATGTTCTTGAAAATAAGCAATAACTCAAGCTTAATTGTATGAATAACTCTATATAAAATAGAGTTATCAGTATACCACCTGCATTTGATCTTCATGTTGGTCTTTAGTGACCATTTTGACAATTGTCTCAGACCTTTCAGCACTTTTCGTCATACTGGTATTTCTAGCAGTGTCTTGACTAGCTTCGACAACGAGAATATCAATTTCAGTATAATTTGCTTCTGCAGTTGGCAAAGGATTGCTGTCGATCTGCATTGAAGGTTTTGACTTATCATCAAACTTTAGTCTCCCTTCACTTAGTGCTTTCTGAACCAAGTCCCTGAAAAGAACACATCGAGAAGTGTTATGGCCTAAAAAATTATGATATTTGCAATATCCTCTTTTCTTTTGTTGTTCTAATGGTGGTATTTTTAGGCCTTTAGGTACTAAAATCTGGCCATCAGAAACCAACAAATCAAATATTTCGTCACACTTTGGGACATCGAAGGTATATGTTTTTGCAATATATTTGTCATTTTTTGGTTCGACAGGATTTTTCCCATCAGAAGGCCTCAATAACTTACAAGTATATGGAGGTCCGGGCTTTAGTTCTGCCATATTAACCTCTTCTTCGACCTCTTCATATGATATGTCGAAGTCTTGGTCACTATCGTTAGTATTAACATAAGCAACCTTTTCCTTTTTATTAAATCGATTAGTTCTCGCGTTCTCATCTTTAAGCCTTTCGACTTGTCGAACTCTGTCAGCCAATTGAGCCATGTCTCACAGGTGTAAAGTGTCTAACTTTTTCCTAATGGAATAATCTAGGCCACCAGCAGCCATTTCAACTAACTCATGCTCGGGTATCTGAGTAAAACATCTAGCCTTGAGAAGTCTAAATCTATTGAGATAATCGTCAATAGATTCTGGCATTTTGCGTCGAACACTTGCCAATTCTTTAAGGCTAATTTTGCATTGGCCCATGTAGAATTGTTCATGAAACGCTTTTTCTAATTGATTCCAATTAAACATGGAATGTGGGGGTAATGTGGTGAACCATGTGAATGCATTTTTTGTTAAAGAATTTGGGAAATATTTCATTCTTAAATTCTCATTTTGCGCTATGTCACCAGCCTCAGTCAAATATCGTGCAATATGTTCGACAGTGGATTCGCTGGTTTCTCCAGCAAATTTTGTGAATTTAGGGATTTTCCATCCCCTAGGCAAATCTGTTTGTGTCACATATTCTGACAGGGGAGATACAAAATTAGGTCTATGCAAGCCTAAGTTAAGACCATTTTGGGCTAAAATTGTTTCGACAAGATTTGCCAAATTATTTTGATTACCAAAGTTGTTTTGCTGAACATGTCTCATTACTTCGTCAGCATCTTGGTTTCTATTAACTAATACCATTTCAGGCACAGGTTCTTCGATAGCCATTATTTGTCTTTGATCGACAGGAATTGCATAGTTGGGCCTTTCGACAGGTAATTCAACAGGCCTAACATTTTGAACTTGGGGAATTCGCTGGTTGTGCACTGGTGGAGTGCCAAAGAAATCAGCAATTCGACCCATTTGTGTAGCTAACATTTGGTAACTGTCATTTGTGTTCTGAATTAATGGGTTAAACACTGTACCAATTTGTTGTGTTAGCATATTAACCATATCGTGGTTACTATCATCCATCTGTTGCCTTAATGCCAACAAAGACGAAGTAGTTATTGAAGGCTGTGGATTTCGACTATAAATATTTTCTGGGGAATTATTTATAGGTGAAAAACTTGAGGCTAAGTTTTCTGCATACGTAGATGCATTTGTTTGAAGCCCTGCCATCATGGCTGTTGGCATGCCATATGGGTAATTCCTACCATTCATGAAATTGAATGGCATATTCCCCATCATGGAGTTTGCCATAAAGGGCATAGTCGGATTTAAATTAGATGATACAGGGACCACATTCGACAACGGGTTAATGGTAAGAGCAGTTGTTGCAGTTACCCCCATAACTGTCGAAGAGGGAATCGGAGCGGTTATTCTTGTAATGGTTGGAGAAGCCGCAG
Organism: Astragalus membranaceus; assembly: GCA_039519185.1. Lineage (NCBI taxonomy): Eukaryota > Viridiplantae > Streptophyta > Magnoliopsida > Fabales > Fabaceae > Astragalus > Astragalus membranaceus. The sequence continues at coordinate 52,950,643 of CM076850.1, forward strand.
GAGCAGCTACTCCTGGGACAGATACAGGAGCGGTTACTCCTGACATATTTGCAGCGTTTGTATTGTTAACTGACGCTTGAGAATGAGCGTTTGATGTAGAAGCATCATTCATGTTTGAGCGTGGCATTTCAGTAATGCGCCTACCACTTCATAAACGCATGCAAAGTGTAAATTACTAGTTTTGTGTTTGATAACAAAACCAGAATTGTTTAGTAAAACTTTTGATGATTAGCACAAATGTCCCACTGGGCGTGCCAATTTGTTTACCGTGATTTTTGGTAAACACCGCTAGTTACACGTGTGTGTTGCTTGCGAGATCAACTAGAAACATCTCAGAACATTTGTGAATTAAAGTTTTATTAAAGTTATTGATGTTTATGTTGATAACCGTTTTAATGGAGTAAAACGATGACGAAATGCATAAGTGTTTAAGAAGAAATGCAGAAATGTAATGAATTGTAGTAAAGTGCAGAAAGTGTAAATAAAGGAAAGGAAATCTAAAAACAGTAAATTGAAGGAATTCGTAAAGAAGAACCAGTAAACTGCAGGAATCTTTAAAGAAATAGTAAATAGATTGCTGAATGTAAGAGGTTTGGTGCGCAGATCACATACATTGTTCTTCAGTAACTCGTTTTTCTCTTATGCGGAAGTATGAGTGTTTTCTGAACGTTTGTATAGAATGAATTGCGACCTTTAACTCTACGAGAAAACACCTATTTATAATAAAAGAGAAACAATAACCGCTCAGCGGTTTTTCTAAATAAAATAACTGCTATTTTGACTAGATAACTGCTCCATCTTTCGACCACATTGCTGCTCTCCTTTTCTACCAGCACTCTTTGACTTAACCTGTTATCCATAGATATTGTTCAACTTCCTGTCGAAACTACTAGCTTCAGCTTTCCAATTTTGGCTAAGTTATGTGCTACGCTGATTCTTCCTGTACACAGCTTCTCGTTGTCGAAATATCAAGTCTTCTTCCTGAATACACCGAGTCAAACCTTGTTGACATGTAAATGCCCACGCTTTCGACAACAACATTGCTTTGTCTTCGACTAAACTCTTTGACGTCTTTCTCGTCGAAAACTTTGTCTTTAAACACTCAGTTTCATTAAGCCTTAGGCATAGTCGAAATTACTCTTCACAACACCTTTCTCAATGTCAAATATCAACATCTCTTCTTTAAAACGACAAGTCAGCATTATTGCCTGCATTTAATTGAGCCTGTCGAAAATGCAGGCTAACAGAAAGAAAATGGTCAAATAGGAAAAATGCTTAAATTGCAAGGAGAAGAATTTCTTGGTCAATGAGATGCAAGTCTAACTTTTTGGATATCATCGACTAGATTGCTCGTCCTAGAAAGGTTCACAGCAAACTTCATTGGGAGGACTTAGTATTTAATAAGCGGAACTAAGCAGATGACCTCACTATACTTTCCTAAGAGGTACTCATTAATACACTCAGGGTCCTACTCTTGGATTCGACTATTGCTATTCACTTAGTTACAAGGTTTTCGGGGTCTACCTGCTAGCCAAACTTTACTCTCACTACATATGAGAATCTTTGATAGGGCTTGAATGTAAGGATGTGTAACATCCCCAATCTAGTTAATTTCATTTGATAAAATTAACAAGAGGTCTAGTTAATTTATTAGCAAAATTGATTAAGTGAAGTATGTTTGCTTGTGTGCTAAATTATATTAGTACTTGAATTGTTGATTGATTGGGGGAGCGAATTGGGATTTTAAGTGAAGATACTAGGATAGGGGTATTTCCGTCTTTTCACCCATTCATGAGTTCACCTGACCCATCTCTCATCTTACACACCTATATACTTTATTTAATTATTGTATAAATGATTGATTGAAAGTGCAATTAGAAATGAATTAAGTAGAGTTTAAGAGGGGATTAGTGAACCAAGGGCGTTTTGGTCTTTTCCACCACTTAAATGAATTCCTTCAGCTGAGTCATGTTTCCCCTTCTCACTAAGTCAGTAAAACACACCAACACTACCTCATTTCCAGCTGAAACAGAAAAATCTGAAGATAGAAAGGAGGGAGAAGTCGAGAGAGAGAGAGAGAGAGAGAGAGAGCTTGGAAAGGAGAGAACTCCATGAAGTGTTGATGCATGTTTCATCTAATTCCACCATTCAGACACATTTCGCCTCCTCTACCTAGTGATACCAGTTTCATAACTAACACTCTCATCCATCTCATTTCACCATCGTAGAGCCCCAAGCTCAAAATAGCCAAAAATGTATCCTAGGAATTGAATGTAGCTTGCATGTTGAACCTAGAGCAATATTAGGGTAACTGAACATCCACATTGAAGATTGGAGTAGATTAGAAGGAATTTCTGTTGCTGAATTCGAAGTCTAAGTTATTGGGAACCATGGTTTCGATTTTAGAGGTATTTGGAGCGACTCCGGGATAGTTCATGTATTACGGTTCGTTTGGGTTCATAGAAGTCTCGGCATTTTGCGATTTTCATCGCAACCGGTGAGTTCTATACTCGCTTAGGGATGTTTTTCGATACTGAGTTTGCATGTGTCTGAATTAATGTGCTTCGCATTTTGTTTCAAAAAGAATCGAGTCGAAAACCGTATTTATGAACTTATGCATTTTGATATTCGAATGTGATGATTGATTAGAGAATTCAACTTCCCTCTCTGGCGGTACACTTGGAATCTCATTAGGGAAAACATCAAGAAACTCGCGCACCACCTGCAACTCTTCAATGATAGCGTGATTCTCAACAAACAACGATGCCATCAGCGAGAATAATTGAACCTCTTCCTTCATCAACTTCCGCAACTGACTAGCGGATAACAGACCAGACTCCTCTCCTCCAAAACTCACCGACTTGCTACGACAATTAATATGGACATGGTTATGCTTTAACCAGTTCATACCCAAGATTACATCCAATCCGCTCAACGGCAAACAAACAAAATCCACAACAAACTCTCTGTCAAAGATCGACAAGGGACACTGAGAACACACCATCTCTCTATTCATAGCAGACAATACAAGTCCCAATCTCTTACAATAATCAGCAGCAATAAAGCAATGAGTAGCACCAGTATCAACAATAGATTTTAGAGGAGTACCATTAATGAAGCACGTACCTCTAATAAGTCCATCATCTTCTGTAGGCTCTTCACCTGCTAAAGCGAACACTTTTCCACCGAACCTTTCCTTCTTCGGCTTCGGACACTGAGTACTAATGTGCCCTCCTTCACCACAGTTGTAGCAGACCGCCTCCTTACGCTCACATTCAGCCACCACATGACCCTCCTTACCACAACGGTAACACCTCTTCACTTCAGCTTTGCACACGTTACTCTTGTGACCAGCTCTGCCACATTTGTAACATACAATGCTAGCATGAGCATCTCCCCCCTAGTCCTCTTGCCAACCGCAGCTTTCTGTTTATCCTTACCAGCAGGAACATCATACGACTTACCACGACTTTGAAATTTGCTCCTCTTCTCATTCATAATCTTGTAGTGAGCATTGTTGTCTTCCTCATAAATTCTGCAGCTATCAATCAAGTCGGAGAAAACATGGATCTTCTGGTAACCAATCGCCTTCTTAATCTCAGGCCGTAGCCCATTCTCAAACTTAATGCACTTGGAAAACTCAGCAGTAGCCTCACTGTAATGCGGGTAAAACTTTGCTAATTCCACGAACTTAGCAGCATACTCAGTCACGGACATATTCCCTTGTTTCAGCTCAAGGAACTCAATCTCTTTCTTACCTCGGACATCCTCCAGATAATATTTTCTCATAAACTCTCTGCGGAACACGACCCAAGTGATCTCTTCATTTGCAGTCTCCAATCTCTGCCTAGCCTCTAACCACCAGTCATCGGCCTCCTCTGCCAGCATATGCGTACCATAACGGACCTTCTGCGCTGGAGTGCAGTCCATCACACAAAAGATCCTCTCCATCTCTTTCAACCAAGCTAAAGCCCCATCGGGATCATACTTACCCTCAAAGGTAGGCGGATTCTGTTGTGCGAAAAGGTGATGTGCAAGTATACACAATCGCAACAATTAATATAATGATATGTAAAGTTCGTTCCCACAGGGATTGGAATTAATCTAAGGAGTTTAGGTGATTAGAAGCTTAGTGAAAAGAATTGAGTAACAAGTAAAGGTAAAGAGTTGTAAACATTATAAGTTGTGATAAAACGGTATTAAGTTGAAGTAATTAAAGGTGAGTTGGACAGCTCAATGGTTGTGTAAATTCCCAAGAGTAATGTTCAAATAATATTTAGACGCTGTAGCGTTAAGCGCTGTAGCGCTTAAGAATCCGTAGACGCTGTAGCGCTTTGGTAGCGTGCCTTTCAGTCACTTTCGTCAGGGTTATGTTACAAGACTCCTATGTCTAGGCTCTAAATAAGTTTTACCCCTGTATATTAAGCTCTTACAACATTCGCCTTATGAACTATTACTCCCCTATGTCTAGAGTTAAGTAGTGCTTCCTTTAAATGTCTTTAAAGGGTTTTCATTCATATCATTCCTTGAGTTCTCTTTGTGAACCATGTCTGTACCCACAAAGTTACCTTGTTTTAGTTGATCATTCCCAAACCAAGATTGAAAGCATTATGACACAAGGAATAAAACACAAACATCATAATATTATACAAAAGTTACTCAAGGTTCATTACACACCAAGAACAATCCAACTACAACAAAGTTAGCTCATCACAAGTTCCATCAACATAATACAACTAAAGAGTATGTATTACCGTATGAAGACAAGAGAAGAGTGGTTGCAAAAGATACACTCCAATAATCCCAAGTAGCATACAAAGGATGAAGTTGAGGCGTGAGCAAAACCTTGGATGAAGACTAGAAAACTATGCTAAAAATAAAAGCTTAAAGGTAGTATAACAATGGAGAAACGCTACTATGTCATAAGTGGTTCTTCTTCCAAGTTACAACTACTTGTGTCTACGTATATTACCTACTAATGAAGCAATCTCTATTAATCTAAAACTAGCTAAGTCTTAATAGAATAATAATATCACATGATGATCATAAGACTTAGATATTATCCTTAAAGTACTTTACAAAAAGTGCTAATGATGGAATACACGAACTATCACATGGGTTCCATTTAGGAGGCGCCAAGTGTAATTTAGCATCCACTTGAAAGTCAAAATATCCAGCTGAGAGGAAGAGATAAGGGTGATGACTCATCATGTCCTCAAGTGGTCACACAAATATCTCAATGGTCAGCCGTCATATAACGCTGTAGCGTCTCCTTGATAGCATACTGCTCCAGCGCTAAAGCAAAACATCAAATATATTCACAAAGGCATTGATTATGCCCAAGGTTTAAGGAATTGACTTATAACCTATATTTATTCTAATATTCATATATTCACATATTTAAGTACTATAATTACTTAAGAATTAAGTTTGACTTAAGTATTAGGAGCATAAATAACCTATATAAAATAGGGTTATCAGATTCTCTCTCTGAAAGGTAGCCAGGCTACGAGACCCAGCATTCTCACCAACGTTCTGCTGATTCTCCACAGCCTGCGCCATAGCTGCCAAAGCAGCAGCAGGAGCAGCGTCGTTCCTCCCAGCCATCTCAACTCAAAGCTACAACATAAGCAACGGTTAGAGATAATTGACAATACATAATCGTCAATTGACACTACGACTGGACAACTTGGCCGGACAGACCGAACTTGCTCTGATACCACTAATGTAACACCCCTTTTCTACCCGGTAAACTTTTGACAAAAATCAGAGTTTCAAAAACATTTTTCACTACACCCACAAGGGATGCCACATTTACACCAATAAAACATCACACATCAATAATAAAATTCACCATTTAAAAAAAAAATAGTACGATACATAGCACGTCATAAATGGGACGAACCCCCAAAACACCTGTTCAGTCTGCATGACAGTAACTCTATCACCACGCAGCGGAACAAAAAAAAGGTTCAAATGAATAATCATAACATCACCATAAAACTTCAGCAATCAAATAATAGGGACAACTAATAAAGACTAGCGTTCATCCCCCCGAGTGCTACGTATCAGAGCGACGACACCGACTCAACTAGCAAAGGTGGACATGCCTTCACTCGCAATCACCTGCACGTTACCAGCATAGGGGTAACATTCAAACAGAAAGGGTGAGATATCTAACAATATAATAGTATATATGATAGGCAATATGCTAGAGTTACGACAACTATATCTACCGCTCCACAACAACATCAATTGCAATCACCAAGAATCATCACCAATGTCATGCGTAAATGAATGAGATGCAACCCACACCAACGGGTATATGCATGTGGTACCAATCATCACCAATAAAATAGCCAATAAGGGCATCATCACCTATATCATCACCAAGTTTTTTGAGCATCATCATCATCACCTATAGCTCCAAGGCCGAAGCCTTCATCACCAAAATAATGCATATGAAATGTATGCGACACCATGAACAATGCACTAGAGACAATCAACAACAATAGTCATCTAAGTGACACAACAACACCAATATCAACAAATGGTCATAGACCCATCACCTATCACCTTAGCCCATAAAATAGGCACATCACCTGTTATATCATCACCAATAACACCAACACCTATAGGACAGTCTAACAACTTGACCGTAACATCAACAACCACCGAAATCAAAGACACCAATAGATTTACAACGTCAATGGTAACAACAATTTTACAACACCGAGAACAACGACAATTTACAACACCTGGAACAACAACAATTTTACAACGCCAATGCCAACAACAATTATACGACACCAATGACAACGACCACCAAGACTGCCACCCAGGCGCCCAGTCACCAACAACCACAGACAGGCAGCCAATCATGGCGCCTACGGCGCCCACTGCGCCAAACACCACGGGATAGCCACATGAGGCGCCCCAAATCATCAGAAAATGGCGCCCTTGATGGCGCCCAGCAAGCCAAACAACACAGAAAATGGCGCCCAGGAGGGCGCCCAGCAGGCCAACAACAGAGGACGGCGCCCAGGGAGGCAACACATCAACACGGCAGCCAGGATTCGGCGCCCTTGGCGCCCAGGCACTCGCAACACAAAAATGCAACACGAAAACGCAACACCGAACAATGCACCACGGCGCCCATGGCGCCCTGTGCGCCAGCGCTAGAACACAAACGGCAGCACGGTGCCTATGGCGCCCAGTGCGCCTACGCCAGAACACCCATCACCAGATAGGCGCCCATGGCGCCCAGAACCAGGACAACAGTAACAACATATGCGACACACAACATCAATGGCGCCCATGGCGCCTAGGGACCAATTTTTTTTTGGATTTCCACCATGATCAATCACCAAACACCAAATTGCAATCATCATGAATACATTCAAACATCACCAAATAAACACCAAACAAAATCAAAGAGACAACATAGAGCCTATCTCCCACATAACACCCATCATACACCCTATTATAAGGTAGAACCCACCCTTACCTTAGATTTGCCGAATACGAGATCCCCTTGCACGAAAACTCCAAAGAACCACAGCAGCAAGATCTCCTCTCCTCTTTCTCCTTGACTGCGCCGCCATCCCTCTCTTCTCTCTTCGCAATCTCTCTTTTTTTTTCTCAAAAATGTGCAAGTGATCCAAACCCTAGCTAATGTTCTCATGTATGCGCCTATGCCATTGGGCTCTTGGATCACGGGCCTCCTTCAACTACTCAACTTAATTACTAAACACCACTCCCTGATTTAAATGAAACACCATATTATTATTTTAATGTGACTATACCGATAAAATACATAAATAATTTAATTAAATAAATAATTAAATTATTTGGGCACTACACCTCGCCCGACGAAGCAACATGGGAAGTAGAGGAGGACATGCGAGTGAAATATCCCCATCTTTTCGATTGAGGTATGTTTTGTTCAATTTTGAGGACAAAAGTTTTAAAAGTTGGGGTGATTGTAACATCCCCAATCTAGTTAATTTCATTTGATAAAATTAACAAGAGGTCTAGTTAATTTATTAGCAAAATTGATTAAGTGAAGTATGTTTGCTTGTGTGCTAAATTATATTAGTACTTGAATTGTTGATTGATTGGGGGAGCGAATTGGGATTTTAAGTGAAGATACTAGGATAGGGGTATTTCCGTCTTTTCACCCATTAATGAGTTCAGCTGACCCATCTCTCATCTTACACACCTATATACTTTATTTAATTATTGTATAAATGATTGATTGAAAATGCAATTAGAAATGAATTAAGTAGAGTTTAAGAGGGGATTAGTGAACCAAGGGCGTTTTGGTCTTTTCCACCACTTAAATGAATTCCTTCAGCTGAGTCATGTTTCCCCTTCTCACTAAGTCAGCAAAACACACCAACACTACCTCATTTCCAGCTGAAACAGAAAAATCTGAAGATAGAAAGGAGGGAGAAGTCGAGAGAGAGAGAGAGAGAGAGAGAGAGAGAGAGAGAGAGAGAGAGAGCTTGGAAAGGAGAGAACTCCATCAAGTGTTGATGCATGTTTCATCTAATTCCACCATTGAGACACATTTCTCCTCCTCTACCTAGTGATACCAGTTTCATAACTAACACTCTCATCCATCTCATTTCACCATTGTAGAGCCCCAAGCTCAAAATAGCCAAAAATGTATCCTAGGAATTGAATGTAGCTTGCATGTTGAACCTAGAGCAATATTAGGGTAACTGAACATCCACATTGAAGATTGGAGTAGATTAGAAGGAATTTCTGTTGCTGAATTCGAAGTCTAAGTTATTGGGAACCATGGTTTCGATTTTAGAGGTATTTGGAGCGACTCCGGGATAGTTCATGTATTACGGTTCGTTTGGGTTCATAGAAGTCTCGGCATTTTGCGATTTTCATCGCAACCGGTGAGTTCTATACTCGCTTAGGGATGTTTTTCGATACTGAGTTTGCATGTGTCTGAATAAATGTGCTTCGCATTTTGTTTCAAAAAGAATCGAGTCGATAACCGTATTTATGAACTTATGCATTTTGATATTCGAATGTGATGATTGATTAATGATAAATGAATGTTGTTTGATGATGTGTGTTGGACTGGAAATGTTGTTGTTTGATACTGAAACAATGCAGGTTAAGTTGGGTATCGATCGGAATAAGTTTCGGAATCGATCGGAATGGGAATTTCACACGAAACAGGATTTTTAGAAATGTTGATAAGTCAGCACGACCCGTGCTGATCCTTCTGTCACAGATTTTAAATGCTGAAAAGTCAGCACGACCCGTGCTGATATTTCTGTCCCATATTTTAAAATGTGTCCAAACCCTTCCTAATTGATTCCAAACCTATTCTAATCCCTTCCCTAAACTATATATATTGATGAATAAACCGTAATTCGTGGAAAATGCGTTGGTATGAATGATGTTATATGAATTCTTTGAATTGTGATAAATGATGATACCGAGTAGGGTTCGCGAGTGAGAATTTATATGAAATGGATTTGGAGTTCCACTAAGGTTTTGGTAACCACTTATATATGAACTTAATGAAACGGACTTGATGTTCCGATACGGTTTTGGTAACCGCTTAATAATTAAATTAATTGAGGTGACGACCTCTGTGATAGCACACTAGGGGAGGGAAGTCATGATTCCCATAACCTAGGCCCCTTCTTTCTTTTCCCACCAGTGAGAGTGGATTGGGTTCACCAAAAGCCGATAAAGAAACTGAATAAGGTGGCTCGAGGTGTTGTGTTAGTTTGAAATGTGACACATAGCTATCCAGACTTGGGCTACGAATAAAATATTACACGTAGTTATCCAGACTCGGACAACGATTAAAATGATGCATAATGAACCGTTAGTGTTAGTAAGGGGTCTCGATAGGACTCATTGGATAATGTTTATCTCACCCTTTAATGATTGTTGTTTTTCAGAGAAACAGGGGAAGTTGAAAGCAGTGAAACATGGCTAGACGATGTTCCACGTGATGATCTTGAAGACTAGCCAGCTGCTTATGTTATTTCTTATTTTGAGAACTTCGATTATATGACTTGCACTCGTACTTAAAGTTGTATATCGGTTTCCGCTTTATTTCTATCTTTGGATATTGAACTTTAGGTTTAAGGCGAGGACGTCTAACTATGAAACTTAATATATCTATGTACTTCTTTTTGAAGTTTTAAAATGAGTGTGGTGCTTTGACATATTTAGTCAAAGTTTTAGTATTGTTCAATGTCCATAAAACATGAATAACACTCTGATGTATGCTATGAAAGTATATCTTGGTATTTTCTCTATGTTGAAATATCGGGGTGTTACAGGATGTCTGTGTCACATCGTTACTTCTGAGCTCTACGAAAAATTCTCTTTAAGGGTAAGAGGTATTTAGGTTCTCACTTAGATCCTAACTTCTTTCTATCCACTCTAACCTTGATAGTTACTCCTAACCAAGAGGATACCTATCACTCATCCCATTACCTTGAGAACTTAACCAACTAATTTTGCAAGCTTCACGACAATCAAGAATCAAACAAACAATGCATGCACCTCTACTGAGAGCTCACATAGAGAAAACAAATAGACACAAAATGCACGGCCTAAAGAATAAACCTGGCTTTGATAGCATTAAATGTGACACCCTTTACCCCGAAAGCAATTATAGATGAAAAAGTATGAAAAACGGGTAAATTTGTTTTTCAAATAAAATCTGCAATTCATTTTCTGAAATACTTTTCGCAAGTAAAAGATGTCTTTGAATTCCTGAAATCATGTAAACACAATTTATAACAAAATTAAAAACTAATGTGATAAAACATTTCTTTAAAAAAATAACAAGAATGATCTATAATTATAATAAAATAGTACAACCATAATCCCGATGTCACATGATCAGAGCAATTAACCTTTAATTTAATTAAATAAAAGAGAGTGACATCAACGCATAGTATTATACTACAAGTTACTAGGCGATCTGTAGTGATCACATCTCCACTGATGCAAGACCGTAGAAGGCTACTCCAACGACACCTGGAAGTCAATTTAAAAAGGTGCATGGTGAGAATGAACTTCCAAACCATATAAGAAATATGAGACCGAAACTAAAACAGCAAAGACTATCACAATCCATCAAATCAACATAAAACTGTCACTCCCTAAAGAGTGACAAATGCAACATGTCCATACTGTGACATGTGGATGCAACGAACATAACGCACGTACAAGGTCAATCATCAACTAAGATCATCATCTCGGTCTAGCGTACGGTCATATTTCCTACAACGTCAATGCGATCCTACCCACTACTCCAATGATAAATCAAGATCCATCTAACTCTAGGTAAGCGGATGCAAGTGCCCTCACATCCAGGGACATAGATAGAGCCTAGTCAGGGTACCCCAGTGTTTTGTGGAACGCCCTAAAAGTGCCCTACCCGCAAGGCCGTGTCGTGGCCGTCTCTATTACTACTCCCATAATCGTTTGCTTACCACCACACCTATCATCCCTACCATCCTTGAGGTACAACTCGCCCATACTGCGACGAGTCCTTACCCATACTGCGACAAGGTTCCTCCTATACAATTTCGTCTATTAATTAGCATACGACTCGCCCATACTGCGATGAGTCCTTGTCCATACCGCGATAGGGTTCCTCTTACAATCTTCAACTTTTAAGGTACGACTCGTCCATTCTGCGATGAGTCCCTCAACAAATCTTGATCACAAAGATACCACTTGTCCATAATGCAACGAGTTCTTGCCCATGTTGCGACAAAGTTCTTCAACAAGAACCAACTACTTAATCATCGGCGAAGGATGTCTTGCGCATTGTGCAACAAGTTTCCCATAGCAATACACACAATACCAATACACACAATATCAACTAGCAATCACAACAAAATATAAACGTCAAATCACTTAATAATATTAACCATTCTGAGTCGATCTTAGCTACATTAATCGGTACTAAGGTTAAGGTGTCGGTCTAGAACTTCAACTATATTATCTTTGTATCATTTAAACTTAGCTATCATTCTAATCCATTAGCACATTAACTTTTATAACTAACCGTTCATTCTCATTTAAGTGATGTATAATTACTTATGAGTCATGCTCAGTTCATATGTAGTCATCTATGTGTGGGGCTCATTATCAATCGTCTATAACTTAATTAAGTTCGTTGAGCTATTATATATCCTTCATTTAACTAGCGCTAAGTCATGACTTCCCTATGGACACCTTACTATTTCATTGTCTTATGTCACTCGTGATTTACGACCTGTTCAACATAAAATTGTTTCTCAATATCAATTATCATGCTTTCGTGACTATGATGTAATTACTAAATGACTAAACATGTCTCTAAGTTCGTCTTACTCTCAATCCTATTTAACCATTTACTATTATTTATTAATGCATCGCCCATTAATTTTAAACATTAATCCTTATAGTTACTCCATTTTTACTCTAACTTCACCTTCACTATCGACTTAATTCTACGGTCACGACTCTTCGTTCCTCGTGTGTTAATTAGAGGACATCATTTAACATACAATTGGCTACTCATACTGGATTCATTCCCTAAAATCGGCATAATAGTTACGGTCCCAAATCATTTAATTAGAGTCATCCAAATCATATAATTACGGTCATCCAATTCATATAGTTACAGTTACCCACTTCATTTAGTTACAATCATCCAAATAATTGAATTACAATCATCCAAATCATAAAGTTACAGTCATCTGAATCATTTACAGATATCCGAATTATTCACAGTCATCCAAATTAAATAGATCGAATAAGCACAAACAAATAGGAATAGCGATAATCAATACTATTTGAGATTATTTACGTACATGACGATGACAACGGTTCAGAAACTTGCACCGAGAAACCCAAATGTGCAGATCTTAATGCAATACATAGATCGTGGAAGGTTTGACCGATGACGACTTGCTAGGCACAAATGTAACAAAACAATTTGGAGTTTACGAGATTGAGGGAAATAGAACAAAGGCTTAAATAGTTATTACCCCCCTGCAAATATCCCCATTATCCAGTTACTTCCCTGCAAAAAAAAAGGTTTAAAAAACACCTTGTAAAATGTAACGTTATCCAGTTACCCCCCTGCCGTTAACTTTTCTGTTAAAAAAATGTAAAATGTAACTTTATCCAGTTACCCCCCTGACGTCAGTGCCACGTGTCACCATATTATTGGGCCTCTGTGACACGTGGCACTGACGCCACGTTAGCATCTATGTCACCACTGCCACGTGGCACATGTCAGTGCCACGTCAACAACCAATGGATGGCAGCCACGTGGCACTGACTTGGCTAAGTGGAATATTGTGTGTTAATTAAAAAATCAAAGTTTTTGCCTTGGATGGGTGTTAAACCCGTGACCTGATGGTGGTTGGGCGTCCAATTACCATTAGGCTACCACATGATTTGTGTTTCTAAACACAACTACAAATATATATTACACTATTATTCTCTTCTTCTTCTTCCTCCGGATCTGGAACCAGATTTGTTTCTTCTTCTTCAATTAAATTTCATTTACCCAGAAATGATTTTTTAATCTCTCGTTCAAGTTTTCATTTACCCAGAAACGATTATAATCTTCCATTAAATTTCATTTTCGTTCAAGATGAAATTGATTTCATCTTCCATAGAGGGATGGGTCAACAACGTTAATCACATGCTCTGTCTCATGAACCAGCCTGGGTTCCTCATGAAGACGCAAAACTCTGGGTGGACCAGTACAAAATGGAGGATTCATGAGCCCATCCCGGACCTCAATGAAGAAACGATCTATAGTGACATAAACCATCTTGACCCAACCAACCCCCATCGTGGAGACCCAAGCAACGACCAACCTGACGCCAACCCTGCTGGAAAAAAACGTCACCGGAGCGACGCACAACTGCAACCTCAAACTCGTTTCCATAGGCATCAAATAATCTAACAGAATCTGGGATCTGGTGCCTATGTTGCGTAGAGAACAATGAAGGCAACCTAACCTCCAGCTACAAAGGATAAAAACATTAAGTCATATGAGGGTAAAAACCAGTTAATCAATAAAAGGAAATCAAAAAGTTAAAAAAGAAACCAACTGCATCTGGGACGGATTCAATGTCATACTGTTCAAATTTAATTCCCAATGTGAAATGGAAAGAACGCCCACATTGCTGGCTCGGAGAACGACTCATTGCAAGCTAAAAGAAAAAAACATCAGATGCAGGGAAAACGAATACAAATAAGGGGAAAAAGAAATTGGATCCATGAAAAACAATTTGATACAAACCTGCGCCAAAACAGAGACACAATGGAAACGATGAGTGACTGTGAAAATTGAGAGAACTCAAGATCGAAATTGAAGGAAAAAGAAGAAACAGATCTGAAACCATATCTGGAGGAAGAAGAAGAAGAGAATAATAATGTAATATATATTTGTAGTTGTGTTTAAAAACACAAATTATGTGGTAGCCTAGTGGTAATTGGACGCCCAACCACCACCAGGTCACGGGTTCAACACCGATCGAAGGTAAAAACTTTGATTTTTTAATTAACATACAATATTCCACTTATCCAGTGCCACGTGGCAGCCATCCATTGGTTGCCGACGTGGCACTGACATGTGCCATGTGGCAGTGGTGACATAGATGCTGACGTGGCATGTCAGTGCCACGTGTCACAGAGGCCCAATAATATGGTGACACGTGGCACTGACGTCAGGGGGGGTAACTGGATAAAGTTACATTTTATATTTTTTTAACAGAAAAGTTAACAGCAGGGGGTAACTGGATAACGTTACATTTTACAAGGTGTTTTTTAAACCTTTTTTTTAGCAGGGCGGTAACCGGATAATGAAGATATTTGCAGGGGGTAATAACTATTTAAGGGTAGAACAAATCACTGGGTGTTGAATGGGGGCCAAAACCAACGTATATATATCTTAGAAATTTGTGGTTCATATTGAAGTCCTAGTTAACAGTCAAACACAGTACACAACGCCAAACAAGCGTATTTAAGATTCAGTTACCTCCAATAATGCATAAACGTGACTTAGAAATTCAAGGAACAAATGTGAGTTAAGCAAAATCAATGAAGGAAGTAGTGCAGCGTCTGGCTCGTGATTGAGAACAATGTAGGAGTGGTGGATCTGCGTGAGTTTGTGGTGATGCTGACAGTGATACAGAGCGCGACTAGTTGTGGCGACAGCAAGGGTTTTGCGAAGATGGAGGAGAATAAAAAAGGAGAAGCTTCGATAGTGACTCGTGGTTGAGGTTATTCTGGTTTGGTTTTCGCGGCTTCATGGTGGTTCTTGGACGTGACTTGGTGGTGGCGTAGTGGCTGTTATGGTTTCAGGTGGGAGGTTGAAGGAGATAAAAATACTAGGAGAGGGATTCAATTTAGGGATTTTGGGTTTGTAAATCGAGTCACAAAATGATGTTTATGGATAATATTCGTGAATTGAAAGATTTATTTTGGGATTACTCTGGATTTGGAAGGAAATCGCGCAACGCGGGGGAGAAGACAGCAGCTGCGGTGCTGCAATTGTTAGGTCTGGAGGAAGGAGAAGCTGAAGCGGGTCGGATCTGGTAGCGGGTCGCGTGGTTCTGAGTTGGGTTTGGGTGTTTTTGTGCGAATTGGGCTAGATCAGGGAGGTGTACGCGTGAAAGCAGGGGGTGTGGCGAGCTGGGCTTCCAAAAAAAAAGACATGGATGACTGCATTATTAAAATGACCTAAATTGATCCTAATTCATTTTCTAAAGCCCTTTTTAATTCAAAACTCTCAATATACAATTCCTTAACCCAAAACATTTACTCTAAATAAAATATACTTTTTTTTGACAAACTAAATAAAATATACTTAAAATACTATTATTTCATAAAATAAAATAGTCAACTAAAACAATGTTATTTCAAACATAAATATTCAATAAGTCAATTAATTAAACATAACAACAATATACAGTAAAAACGAGTTAATATTATCTAAGCATATTTTAATAATTCAAATACACATAGTTGTATAAAATCACTTATCACTTATATAATAAACGCTTCTAAAATATATAATTACTAGGCAAAATACGCCCAATATTTCACAAAATTTATATAATCTTGGCGCATAAACAAAAACATACTAAAACGAAAATTGAGGTGTTACAACAGAACTTATCGAGCAAAAGTCGTGTCGAATCTACCTAAATACACTTGTTTCCTGCAATCCCTGGACCAAAAAATCACATAAATACAACCCAAAAAGTGTTAGATGCAATTCAACCAGGAATTACAAAACTCGGACTTCATAACACCATTTTCAGTACAAATTAAGCAAAGGAACAAAACACCGGAAAATATAGTTAACCATATATACAGCTATGAAGAATTTTACAAACCAGATATGCGATTCCCAAAGAAGGGTAAATCAAGTTCGAAAATGTAGAGAGAAGAATCAAGAGAAGTTATGAGATGTAGAAAGGAGAGAAGTTGTGATGCGGAAAGGAGAGAATCAAAGTCGATTTTATCTAAGGATTTGGGGTTTAGGGTTCACGCAGAAGCTGAGGGGCGATTTGGGGCTCAGGTTTCACACAGAAAAGAGGAAAGACTGAAACGCAGAGAGAAACAAAAGACTAGGGTAAATTATTGGCAAACCGGATCAGATTTTGGGTTCAATCTTTCCTCATTTCTACGATTGAGAAAGGAGAGGTGCTGGTCATTGTGGTGGTGGTGCTTCAAGCAAGGTGGGGGGGGGGGGGGGTGAGGCGGAGGCGACTGTGGAGGGATGGCGGAGGCTAGGGTGGTGGTGGTTGAGAGAGAGACATCGTTGATTGAGAGAGGGAGTGCGTTCTATTGTGTTGTGTGTTCTGTTATGTGAGGGTCGAGTGAGAGAATTGTAATTTAATGAAACATTGACGTTTCCAACAGAATACTGATGGAAATATCCATCGGAAATTTTAGAAAGAACCTAAATTCGTCGCAAACGAAGCGGGAAAAGCCTTTAAAAACGTGCAAACGCTTGCCAAGGGAAAATTCGGTTAGAAATCCTTAACTTTAGCGATAAATATGCGTCCACGAATAATTCTAGTAGCAAAACAATTGTTTTCTTGTAGTGGTCGTCGCCGTTGTCGTGCCTCAATATGGTCTGATTCTCTGATTTATTTATGGTTTCATATGTAGCCTGCAGTTGGGTGAGGAGAAGTGAAATTTTTTGGGCTGATTTATTATGATATGTTCTTGCTGGTTTTTAAGACAATGATAGTGCAAGTGAATTGGTTCGGCTAGCATAGCAGGAGAAAAGGAGCAATAATATACTCACAGATTGGTGAGCAATAATAGACCCTGAATATTTATTTTGCAAAAAATGATCCACTCAACTTTGAAGGCCTAGTTCAGCCCATGGGCCATTTTAAAAAAATGAAAAGGTGGTGGTGGTGGTGGTTGTGGTGAGAGGGAGAAGGAGGTGGTGGTGAGTGTGGGAAAAGAGGAAAGGGGCAAAAAAGTGAAAGTGGAGGTGTAAATAGTGGGAAAATATGTGGTGGTGGTGGTGAGAGGAAAAAGGAAGTGGTGGTTGTTGTGTGATGGTGGGGAGAGGGAAAAGGATGTGGTGGTGGTGAGAGAGAAAAGGAGGTGGTGGTGAGTGGAAGATGGTGATGGTGGTGGTGGTTGTGGTGAAAGGGAAAAGGAGGTTGTGGTGAGAGAGAAGGAGAAGAGGAAGAGAGTGAAAGAATGAAAGTGGATGTGTAAATAATGGAAAAATAGGTGGTGGTGGTGGTGGTGAGGGGAAAAAGGAAGTGATGGTGGTTGAGTGTGGTGGTGAGAGGGAAAAGGAGGTGGTGGTGAGTGGAAGATGGTGGTGGTGGTGAGTGCAAGATGGTGATGGTGGTGGGAGTGAAGGAAAAAAGGAAGGGGGTGAAAAGAATTAAAGTAGAGGTATAAATAGTGGGAAAAGAGGTGGGGGTGGTGGTGGTGAGAGGGATAAGGAGGTGGTGAGTGGGAGATGGTGGTGGTGGTGGTTGTGGTGAGAGGGAGAGAGAAGAGAAAGGGGGTGAAATAATAAAAGTGGAGGTGTAAATAGTGGGAAAAGAATGAGAATAAAATTTGGTGGCCAGCCCACAAAGCCCTTGCCCTAATCCACTAAAAAATTTAAAAGTGTGGGTTGAGACTAAAAGAAGCCCTATTAATAGGGGGCTTCAATTTTGTGGGGCTTGATTGGAGGCCAATGGAGCTGAGCTTGGGGCCAAATTGACACATCTAGTTGATAGCGATGAAAGGATGGACCCGTTTTAATACTAGGATTGCAGGGGACTGTTACTGTCAATGGAATACATACTGGTTCACTAGAAGCTGGTGTTACGTAATGGGCTGATGCAATAATTCCAACAATGTTGTGCTAAAAGTGGTTCGACTATAAAACAAGCAAGAGTATAAAACAAGCAAGAGATGATGATTGTGCAAATATTTGCTGTCTTTGTTTGCTGATATAGGGATGTTTTATTGGACCGATGCAATAGGAAGCTTGGTTGTTGGGACTACATGTGAAAATTGGAAGCAATTGCAGGAGCTAATAGCTTGCTGGGTACTACTGTGATATGTCCAGCCATGTTGCTATAGCTAGAAATTATTTGTAATGTAATCGGTGTCTTCTGTATTTGCCGAGAGCATTTGTAATGTAGTATTGGTACTCTTTTTCCTATTTGGTATTTTTCCAAATGAATTTTAGTCCATTTGAGTACACCTTATACTCCCATTCAATAAAAGTTTGCTTATAAAAAAAATTATGAATACATTTTTGGTCAAGAGTAATACTCAACGCGAACTAAGAAAACAAGAAACCACATTTTAAGGAATTTTTGATATTGGTTGTGAAAATATTCATTACAAACACAAATAATATATCAACATAATACAAATACAAATACTACACATACGTATATAATCAACATGACTATACCCGAATTGACAAATCTGTATGGACGAAAAGCCTAACATTTTCAATACTTAAATAACCAAATTAAAAAAAAGATAAAAGACTAATCCAATATTTTAAATTAAAATAAGACCAAATAAATTTACCTAAATTCTATGTACAAGAGATTAATTCAAAACTATAAAGAGGGAACCTAAAATGAAACTAAAAGATAAAAAATGTAATTTAGCTAATCTTCTCAAACTATCTATTAAAAAACTAAATTTAATGACTCATTAGTCCATATAGGCATATTGAATGCCAAATCACCAATTAACATAAAGCACCAATCCGGTACAATTTAATAATGGCTCATATTGTTAGACCGGATACCATGTATCGGGTTCGAATCCGGGACCTCTCAGTTGTGTGTGAGTTTCTAGTGGCTGTAACCACTCCACTCCGTCTATGTATCAAAAATAACAAAAAATAATGGCTTATATTTCATTAACTCTTCTCGTCGATGTAGGAGTTTTTTTTTTTACCCCCATCATCTCCCTATCTACCCCCACATAAAAGTGAAACCCGAAAATACCCCTGCCCAATTTTCAATTCGCTCGGACTTACCTCCATCTGAGGTAAATCCGCTTTGTTATTTTTAAAGTCGGATTTACCTCAATGGGGGTGCCCAATAGGTAAATCCGATTTCAAAAATAACAAAGCGGATTTACCTTAGCTGAAGGTAAATCCGCTTTGTTATTTTGGAAATCGGATTTACCGAGTGGGTACATAAATCTGATCTCCCTAAAAAAAGAGAAAATCGGATTTATCCCACCTAAGATAAATCCGATTTCCCTAAAAAAAGAAAATCGGATTTATTCCACCTAAGGTAAATCCGATTTTGTTATTAAAAAAATTGTTTTTATTTAATTTTTTAAAAAAGGTTACAAAATGCTACTAATAATCCGTTAAATAGCCAAAACTAATCCAAAAATTATGAAAACACCACTAAAAATCTAATAAAACCAAAATAAGGTTATGCAAATTTTTTCAGATTTTTTGGAGATTATGAAAAATTAAAAAAATTAATAAAAAATAGTAAACGATGGAATTTGGAATTTGGAATTTTGAGTAGGTTGCCCAAAAACTGATTTTTTAGCCTAAATTATTCTCCCGATGTACAATATCGTCACGTGTTAACGAACTACACACTAAACAGAACCCAAAGACGGTCGAAATTTTTATCTAAAATTTTAACTGATTTATTTATTTATTAATTAGGTTAACAAAGCGGATTTACCCCCACATAAGGTAAATCCGCTTTTATATTTTTAAAAGCGGATTTACCTTATATGATGGGGTAGATCCGCTTTTAAAAATAACAAATCGGATTTACCCCCACTTAAGGTAAATCCGATTTGTTATTTTTAAAAGCGGATCTACCCCATCTTAAATAAATCCGATTTAAATTATTTAAAATTTTTAGTGGAAATCGGATTTACCTAAATCTGATTTCCAAAAAAAAAATTGAAATCAGGATACGTTTGGGATTTTTAAATTTTGTGAAGGGTAATTGCGTCTTTTCGCAGGGTCGATAAGAGTAGATAGGGAGATGATGGGGTTCAAAAAAAAACCGTCGACGCAATGACCTATTTGTTAGCTTAAAGAGCTATGAGGCCCATTAGAGCCCAACCCACCGAAACAAACTTTATGTAACAAAAAAGTATACTAACTCCATCGCCCCCTTCCTTCCTTTCCTCCCTCTTTTATCCGCAATCTATTCTGTGTTTAAATTGGTAATTTATCTCCAATTACTGAATTCTCGACCCGTTAGAAGATCCGAATGAGGGATTCGAATCTGGAATTGCAGGAATCGGGTTGGGAAGAACTTCGTAAGGAAGCTCGCAAGATCGAAGGTGATCTCGACGTCAAGCTTTCTTCCTATGCCAAGCTCGGCGCTAGGTTCACACATGGAGGTTCAATTCCTATCCCTTATTCATCGCAATGTTTTTAACAATTCCGTTTCCATTGAATCATCGAATACGGAGTTAACTCAAACAAATATATTTAGGAGATTCGTGTTTCTGTGCATTGTGTTTAAATTAGGAGGAATTCAATAATAGCTAATTCAAGTCAAGGTTAGAGGAGCACTAAATCTTACAAAAGAAAAATGTGATTTTGGAGGTTTTTTGTTACCAAGTTCAGTCTTTCATGGCTAGTAATTTCTTTTTTTCTATTGATCTGTTAAAATGGTAATGTTACTTGTGCACTTGATCCGCGCCTGGCTATCGATGTGTTAATAAGTGGGTATACAACTATTTCGGTCTGTGAATATGTGAGACACAACGTTGTCACAAAAAATGTATCAATTTTACAAATATATATCCATGAATGTGTCTTTTGTTAGTTAGTTTGATCCTTAGATATGCTTTTTGTTAGAGAGAATTACCCTCAAACGTGTCTTCTATTAGTGAGCAGTGAAAGCCCCTCACACATTTAAGGACAGTATTGTCAATAATAATTGATTAAGCGAAGCAAATGATAAATGTTAACCAATAGTTAATAGTTAACTCATCACATTTGTTAAAAGAATAGTTAACTTATCACTAAACGGGTGTAGGAATAACATAATTGTTGTTACAATTGTCGTCTGGTAAAATGCTTATAATTGTTGTTACACCTCGAAAATAGATATTATTGAGAGAAATTTACGGTTATGTCTGGTTCAAGAAGATGTTCACTAATAATGGTAAAAATTCAACTTTGCTTTTAATTTTTCTCTTGTTTTCAAATATTTTTTCACCATTCTTTCTTCAAATATTTCGAAACAAAAAATAAAGTTAAAAAAACTAGATATCATTTTTGTTAAGTATTAATGAAAATAACTAAACAGGCCTAAAGTATCCAGAAAGGAGAAAACAGAAATTTTTGTAGTTTCCAGATTAACAATCTTGACTTTAAGCACCCTATTATCTTATAAATAAATGAATGCTTTTAGTCTAGCAATCGCAGGTCTCTATGTTTGTGTTATGAGAATATACCTCTTTTTGATTAGGTTATGTGGATGGTGGCTCACCACCTCTTGGGTCCAGTAGGTCATGGAAGTCCATGGAAATGGAAATTCAGTCCTTGCTAGAGAAATTGTTGGACATAAATGATTCCATGAGTAGATGTGCTGCATCTGCTGGACCAGCCACATCCGTAACTCAAAAGTTGGCTAGACACAGAGATATTCTTCATGAGTTTACTCAGGTGTGTTTATATCACATTTTTATTTACATATGTAGTTCCAAGTTTCAGATCTCAATCAGTTTAAAATGAATAAATTTCCGGCATTGTAAATTGTTAGAGAAGCACACATGGTTTGTTTTAAAATGGCACACCGTAACTTACATATTCTTTGTTTATTGGATTGATGGACATTGCATTCAATTGGCCATTCGGAATTCCTAGATTCTAAGAACTCGTGACTTATATAAATTCCGATCTTTGATAGTTCCATATACTCACTTCATTAATCAGGGGTGTATGACCCACTGAAGCTGTTACAGTGTTACTGTTTAAGTAGTTCCTCTCAATTAATGATGCTTTTTACTAGTTTTTGTTTCTCTGTCTTAATTACATTGAAATGTAAAGTTACAATGAAATGTCAAATATGAATTCCTCGTTAGCCCTTATAGTGTTATGCCAGTGTTAGCGCACATGTTGTTAGTCAGAAGGGCAAACCCGTCATTTGGAGGGTTTATGAAAGGAGAAACAAGAAGAATAGAGGAGGAGAGTAGTTATTTGTTAATTAATTATTTTATTAGGTAGTTATGGTGTGGCGGTTATTTTATGTAGGTAGTTATTTGGATTTGATTATAAATACTGTGTTTGTTTGTAGAAGTTATGTTTGGAAGTTATTTGTAAGTTATGGCCAGAAGTTGTAACTTCTGAGAAGAGCATTGCTCTTGGATAGTTGGGTTGTAATTCCTACTATTATTATCATTCAAATTCGCATTTTCCTTCCTCTTTGTATTTAAGCCAATAATCGATTTTCCCTTGTGTATATCAAGCATACAATCGATTGCTAGCCTGCTTATCTCAAGTCAACAATCGATTATCTTCTTGTGAATATACTGGTTTGTATCAAATTGGTCCGACCTGCCGGATGCCACCGAAGAAAATGGAGGCCAAGGTTGCGGTGCTTGAAAGCAAAATCGCAAATTTAGAAGTGTCATTGAAAGAAATGCATAATCAATCTGCTGATAATCAAGAGAAAATTGTTTCATTGCTCTCTCTGAGTAAAGGAAAGCATGTTGAAGGAAAAAACGATGAGTCTGTTGGTTCGAGTAAAAATTCTGAATTGCACGGAGATGCTCTTGATGAATTTCGTTTGTCTGTTAAAAAGGTTGAACTTCCGATATTTACCGGCGACGATCCTGCGGGATGGATTGCAAGGGCTGAAGTGTATTTCCGTGTTCAAAATACTCGCCCGGAAATCAAAGTTAATTTGGCGCAACTGTGTATGGATGGCGCAACAATTCATTTCTTCAAAGGTTTTTTAGAGGAGAATGTAGAACTGACTTGGGAGAATTTGAAGGAAGCTCTACTGGAGCATTATGGAGGAGTTAGTGATGGAAATATTTTCGAACAGTTATCTGCCCTAAAACAAGTGGGAACTGTCGAAGACTATATTGAAGAATTTGAGCGCTTAATTTCGCAAATTCCTCGTCTCCCGAATGATCACTACGTCGGTTATTTCGTCCATGGTTTGAAGGAATGTATCAGAAGCAAAGTGCGAAGTCTGATCACACTCGAGTCTGTATCGCGACCCAAATTGATGAACGTGACCAGGGCCATTGAGCGTGAAACCGAAAATGGAAACAGAGACTGGGTGTCGTGAAGGAAGAATGGGTCGCCATTCGGGTCACAAGGCAGAACCGTATTTGGTAACTGTTTTTCAACAAATTCCAGACCAATTAATCACGATTGGGTGTACGTTAAGGGGCAACAGGAGAGTCGCACAAGCAATCACGCAGGGAAACCGCAGCGTGTGACATCTTCGACGGAGAGAACAGGGTCAACGCTGCGTGACAGAGACAGAATAGTGCGCAACCTCTCTTTGCAGGAAATTGCTGAACGGCGTCAAAAAGGGCTCTGTTTCAAATGCGGAGGTCCTTTTCATCCTCGACATCAATGTCCGGACAGAAATGTTCGTGTAATGGTGTTGGAAGACGAATTGGAGGAAGAGAGAGAAGTGATGGTCATTAAAGAAGTGGGAGAGACAGGTGACGAAGAACTTCAACTCAGTTTCATGAGTTTTAATGGGTTGATGGAAAACGCTAATGATAGGCTCTGTTCAATAAAGTTGCAAGGAACAATACGAGGAGTGCCTGTGTTGATGTTGGTTGATAGTGGTGCTACTCAAAATTTCATGTCTAGGCGTTTGGCTTTGGCTATGGGTTTACGTATCACTGAAGCTCCTTCTAGGCCCATCAAGTTGGGAGATGGATTCACTGCTAAGACGCATGGAGAGTGTCATGATGTTATAATTATAGTCCAAGGCATCTCATGGGTTATCAACACTATGCTCTTTGATTTGGATGGCATTGACTTAGTGTTGGGAATGGCTTGGGTAACGCAAATAGGAGCTACTTGGATTGATTGGCTACAAAAGATCATGCGTTTTGATTATCAAGGTGAATGGGTAGAGATTCAGGGTGTACGTGGTAAAGAATGTGCACCATTGCAGCAATATGTGGAAGATAATCGCTTTGCTCAGTTACAGTGTGGCTCCCAAGAGGTTGTGGTGACAAAAAGTCAGCAAATTGAGATGCGGTCCGTGTTGGACAGATTTGAGACAGTCTTCAAAGAGCCACAGGGCCTACCTCTAGAGAGGCAACAGGAGCATGCAATACACTTGGTAGAAGGCCAAGGGCCAGTCAATGTTCGTCCCTATCGTTATCCTCATCATCACAAATCTGAAATTGAGAAACAGGTGAAGGAGCTGTTGATGTTAGGAGTGATTAGACCAAGTCAGAGTACTTTCTCCAGTCCGGTGATCTTAGTCAAGAAGAAAGACGGTTCCTGTGATTGATGAATTGTTGGATGAATTTCATGGTGCTCGATATTTTTCTAAAATTGATCTCAAGTCCGGTTACCACCAAGTGCGCATGATGCATGGGGATATCCACGAAACGGCTTTCCGAACTCATGAAGGTCATTATGAGTATTTAGTGATGCCGTTTGGGTTGATGAATGCTCCTTCCACTTTTCAAGCATTAATGAATAAAGTATTTAAACCTATGCTGAGGAAATATGTGCTAGTGTTCTTTGATGACATTCTGGTATATAGTGCTACTTGGCAAGATCATATTTAGCATGTTGGGTTGGTATTAAATGTGTTGGCTGAGCAACAATTGGTGGCCAATCAAAAGAAATGTTCCTTTGGCCAGCTATCTATTGAGTATTTGGGTCATGTTATCTCATATGAGGGGGTATCCATGGATCCTTCCAAGGTGAACAGTGTGTTAGAATGGCCAGCACCAAAGAATGTTAAAGGAGTTAAAGGATTTATGGGTCTTACTGGTTACAGGAAGTTTATCCGTGATTATGGTAAAATTGCACGACCACTTACGGACCTAACAAAGAAAGATGGTTTCAAATGGGGGGACAAGAACAAATAGCTTTTGATGAACTTAAGAAGAGGGTCACAACAGTTCCAGTCTTGGCCTTACCAGACTTCACCAAAGAGTTTGTCATTGAAAGTGACGCTTCAGGTAATGGTTTGGGTGCGTGCTATCTTGATTCAAGACAAGAAGCCTATTGCGTTCTTTAGCAAGGGTCTTAGTGACCGTAATTTAAACAAGTTAGCCTATGAGAAGGAATTGATAGCAGTGGCTCTGGCAATCCAACATTGGTGCCCTTATTGGGTTGCAAAACTTTTGGGTTACCAATTTAACAGCGTGTTACTACAATGGACCGGCAAAATTGGGTTGCAAAACTTTTGGGTTACCAATTTGACATAGTTTACAAACCGGGATTGGAAAACAAAGGTGTTGACGCTTTGTCTCGCAAGTTTGACACCACAAACAGCAATGCAGAGGCTGTCTTGGGAAGCTATAATGATGAGTTGGCACTTAATACCATGATTTATCATTCTGAGTGGTTAGATTACAAGACTGTCCAAGCAGAAGTGCGGCGCGATCCAACTTTAAAAACAATTATTTCAGCATTACAGCAAGGGGAGACAGCAAAGACTGGATTTGCACTTCGGAATGGAGTTTTATTGTACAAGGGCAGATTGGTCATGGCAGCCAATTCAGTCTTAATTCCTATCATTCTCAAAGAGTTTCACAGCACTCCACAAGGTGGACATCCTGCAAGTTTGGAAATTGTTGACGAAGCTATGTGGGAACCAGATGCTGTGTTAGCTCACCGAATTGTGGACCGTAGGGGTGAATCTATCCCTCAAGTTCTTGTGCAATGGTGTCACAAGCCAAATGAGGAAGCAACATGGGAAGACTCAGACATCATTGCAACGCAGTTCCCAAATCTCAGCCTTGAGGACAAGGCTAGTTCTCATGGGGAGGGCAGTGTTAGCGCACATGTTGTTAGTCAGAAGGGCAAATCCGTCATTTGGAGGGTTTATGAAATGAGAAACAAGAATAATAAAGGAGGAGAGTAGTTATTTGTTAATTAATTATTTTATTAGGTAGTTATGGTGTGGCGGTTATTTTATGTAGGTAGTTATTTGGATTTGATTATAAATACTGTGTTTGTTTGTAGAAGTTATGTTTGGAAGTTATTTGTAAGTTATGGCCAGAAATTAGCCAGAAGTTGAAGTTGTAACTTCTGAGAAGAGCATTGCTCTTGGATAGTTGGGTTGTAATTCCTACTATTATTATCAATCAAATTCGCATTTTCCTTCCTCTTTGTATTTAAGCCAATAATCGATTTTCCCTTGTGTATATCAAGCATACAATCGATTGCTAGGCTGCTTATCTCAAGTCAACAATCGATTATCTTCCTGTGAATATACTGGTTTGTATCACCCAGCCTGTAACTTCGGGTACACTGCTGCATCAAATGGCTGGCCATTCTTATAACCTGTCATTGCCTATAGTTTATGCTATTCTGGACAAAATGAAACAATTGATTATGGAGAGCCACTGAAGGATCTGTCTTAACCTAATATTGTGGAAATTTGTGGATTGAATTGGATATTTTGATTTCATTTCTTTAGCACGCTTTTGCGGACAATAAAGAAGAATATGAGTATGCTTTGACTGTGATTATTTACTTATTCCTATTGTAGCCTTTTAAGCAAATCATGATGAATAAAGATCAAATGCTAAATAAAGTTTCTATCTGACTTGAGCTCTTATGAATGCTAAAAATAGAACAACTAAATAGGGGATAAAATTCTAAGATATCCTTTAACTGTAAGAAGAGGCAAAAATTGATCTTCAGATAATTTTGTACTCCATTCTGTGCTAACAGTAGGGGGCTACTATGGACAGGACAAGTGTAATATTTTGGTCCATCTGTCAATGTTCTACTTGAGACCCTTGATTTTCATTTTTGATCTTTTAAAGATCTCTAAGATGGGTGGCAAGTTACTTAAATGCAAATCAACTACCATACAACATGGATATAGTGAATTTTTAAAAATTCACTATACTATACAGCCTAGATATGTTTAAACGAATATATAGACAAATCGTATTTGTTCCTAGATGCATGATATTTGTAAAGAGATATTGATATTGATCATTTCTCATTAAGACATAGGCATGTTAGTATATTATTATCACCATATAAAACAGGACACTTATGATCATAAAAAGGAAAATGCTTTGCTGTTTATATACTTGTGGATATAACAAAAAGCTTAGCTAAATATGTTTCCCCTGTCCGTACCAGAATATGTTCTTTCCCTTTAAACATGTCGTGAAAGATGTTTGAAGCAGTAGAAGCTTGTTAGAGAAGAGGAAAGAAGCGTTTGTAGATATTTTAACATAATCATTTTAATTAAACAAATCAAGGTGTTAGGTTCCATAAATGAGTTAAACAGAGCGCTGAAAATAATGGTGAAAATTCGGATATGTACCAAGGTGATTATAGGTTAATTGTTCTGAAGCAGCAAAGAAGGGAATGCAGAAATGGGAAAAGAAACACTATAGGCAGGTCTTCCTAATGTCCCAACTAATTCCATTCTACTCCTCGTTCCTCCTCTCCTCATGCTTATATTCTCTCTACCGCTACACAGACTCATACCCACTTTCCCAAACAACTGCCAACTAGACAGTTAGTTATGTCATTCTCTCTCCTAAGTTTGTTCCGGTGCATCGCACCTCATAACTTGATCAGATGTATCACATCTTTTGATAGGCTCTAAGGGTCTATCACAGGAGGAAAATATGAAGGTAACCTTGTGTTTGATTTCTATTATCTTGGTATTGTTTTCCCTTATTGTATTGTTTTCCTTTTTGGTGTAATGAACTCTTTGGGCAGTTATAGCTGTTAGCATTGTTGTTGTTTGTTATTTGAGTTTGTTAGGGAAATCCCTTTAGGTTAGTTAGGGAAGCCCCTTAGGTAGTTAGTAGTTGGGCTGGTGGTATTTTGTAAATGCCTCTAAGGGTCTATCATTTTTCATGCCTCCTCACGTATATTTTGGTAAATTTAGGCCTTGGGTCTGTATCAACTCCCTGCCTTCAAAAATCACCATGACCGTCAAGAAATTACTCCTGAACCTGGTTCCTAAGAATTGTCACAAGTTGGCCATTTCTTCCACCCGATCTAGATCCCTCACTCCCTTGGTTCCTAAGAATTATCACAGCAAATGCCTTTTCGGGTTAGACTTGATGCTCCCAATCTTCTGCTTGAAATGAAGATTTGTTTCTCCTGGCTGTGGCTATGTTCTTCAATTTATAAGGCTAGACTTTTAGCAATACCTTTTCTCATACCTGATATTCAATACCCTTCCTGTGTTGATTTTCTTGGTAGCTCATACGATTTTGAGCCTTCATCAATTGTTCCTTTAATTCTCCACCATCACATTCCTTTCTGTAGCCATCTTGCTGACATCTTCTAGTAAAGTTGTACCGAAATATTGTCCAGCAGCTCAACCTTTTAGGCCATTGTTTTGCTATGCATCAATTAGAAACCACAAATATGTTTGTAAACACCGTAGGCAACTTCAGCTTGCCCATCCATTTGAGGATTGTACGAAGACCCGAACCTCAGTTTTATCCCATGGCAACTTAAACAACTTGGTCCTAAAAATCCAACGAAGATCCTGCTATGATCCAGAACAATACTTTTTCAGCCTCACTACTTTGAGGAAAATTTCTATGCAATCCTTAGCTGTATAGGTCCTATATGATGACTCAAGGATATGAAATGTGCACATTTAGTCAACTTATATAGACAACTACTTATAGTATCCAGCCCTACAATTTTAGGAAAATTACGGATATATTAGAGCAAGTATTAGTGGGAATTGGAAGGGATTGCAAAAGTCCTACAGGACTCAATGCTTGGTACTTGTTTGTTTGACAAAACTTCCCACCCTAGTACATAGTTCAATAGATAGGGCTGAAAATGGTAGTTTCTTAGAAAGAGCATTACCTGTTTGTTTTCAATTCCATGATTGTACCTGATCTCATAATGAAACCATAATAGTTTCGTGATCCACCTATACTGCCCCTATCCCATTAGCCTTTGATCAGCCTAGAATTTCATACTCATTTTGTCTGTATGCCTCCAATTCTGAACTGCCAACCATTATTCCTTCTCGTAAATTGACTTATTTTGAGCTTTCAGATAAAGTTTGACTAATGAATGCAACTGGTCTTTCTCTTTGCACAAGCACTGCTCCAATACTTTTCCCATATGCATCGGTATTAATTACAAGTCTTTTCTAAGTTTGGGATTGCCAAGACTTGGATTGTTGTCATGGTCTTCTTTAGTTGGTCAAAAGGCAACTGAATTTCCCCAGCTTAAGTAAAACTATCCTTCTTCAGGTGCTGCGTCTAAGGCCAAGCTAACTTCCCATAATTCTTCACCAGTTTTTTGTAGTTCCCGGTCAGTATAAAAACACTCCTCAAAACCTTTTGCCCTATGGTGCGGGCCAGACCAGTATTTCCTTAATTTTATAAAGATCCACTGAAATTCTTTACCTAGAGACAATGTGTCCCAAGTTTTCTAACCTTTTATGACCAAAAGATCACTTCTTACTATTGACAAAGACTATGATCTCTCTCAACACTTGCAGTTGCAGGACAATTTTAAGATATTTCTTACTAGTCTCTTCATCTCTACCGTAATTAAGTGTGTCATCGAAAATACCAAAGCAAACTTCCTCGAATAAGTTTTAACATCTCTATTGATTCTACTTCAAACATATTTATCTAATACTAATCTTATCTAATATCTAATACTAATCTAATAATAGTCCACTTATACAATTGCTAAGTGTCCAAAACCAATAATCTACTTAAATTTTTTTAACTTACTTTTTGTAAAAAATCAATAACTACATAAAGTTTAGTAAATTAATATTAAATTATGTAAAATTTACTATTTACTATAATCTACAAAAAACTACTAAAACCAATTAATCTAACCACTACCAAATGTCCAAAAAAAGCGATACCGCCAGCAAAAATTCCAAAATCATTTTCCCTAAAAAAATCAATAATTAGATTTTTTTGTGAGCCGCACGAGAGCGGCAACGAGAGCGACAACGAGAGCGGCAACGAGAGCGGCAACGACAGCGCCAACGAACGAGAGAGGCAACAGAAGCGCCAACGGGGGTGCATATTTTTTATTAAATCTCATTTTCCTATTTCCTTATTTTTACTCCATTATTAATATTATAAGAAGATACCGACTTTTTCTTAATTTTTTCCAACACAACTTTTTTAATAAAGTTGAAATATAGTTTTTCCTTTTTCTTTTATTACATTTTGTAACTATCAACGTATTTATAATTTCATAGCAAATTATAACAAATACAATATCACCCGTGCGTATGCACGGGTAAAATACTAGTAACTTTGTAAAAGTTACTCCAAGAGTAACTTTTACAAACTTACTCCACATCCTAGCCTTTGATTTGGATCTAATCCAATGATAAGAATACATCATTACGTAATAAAAATTAATGGTGTATTATAACCATGGTTGTCAAACTCGAGATCTTACTAGAGATCGTTTGGGTATAGAAAGAGCGTAAATCGTGGGATCGTAACACGGATCGTAAGATCCCACCAAAGACAAAATTATAATTAAAATCCCAGAAACATAAGCTTAGCATAATTTTTCATTAATTTAACCATAGATCAAAAAATCTCATAGTCTCAAACAATAACTAGAAACACATCCAGAATCTAAAACTTCTAAAAACATTAATTTAACATCCTGAATCTAAAACATCATCCATTCTTCCAGCAGCATTAGTTGGAATTCTTGGGGGTGCAGAACCAGAAGCAGCAACAGGGATTGAAGACATGATAAAATAGAAAGGGGATTCTGGATTAGTGGGATGATGCGATTCTGGGCAGAATATAGATAATGAGATGCGATCGATGGTGAGAGAAATTTGAAGAGGTGTGAGTCTATGTGATTATCTGATAGGGATTTATAGAAGAATTTGAAGAAAAATTTGAAGAAACAATGTTTAAACATTACACTAATAACAGAGTTTCAGTGATGAATGAATCAAAAAAAGAGGGAATGAATGATGAATCTGAAATGATTGTTGAATCTAGGAATTGGAAAGCAATTAAAGATGCATAGTCCCAAAGAGATGTTACCATTGAATCAAATTATAGTTTTTGGCCGAAACTAGGGTTAAATTCGAACCGGGTCATGTTTACTCTTCCGGGTCGGGTAACGGGTCAGCGTGAAATTGGGGCTTCTGAGTGCGAGAAAGAGAGCGCTGATTCCACGCTTTCACGTTCTTCCACGGCGCGCCCACCGCTCCACCTCTTTCGGCGTTTCTGCTCACGAGTTGACACGGTGGTGAAGAGATTTCGCGTAGAATCGTCCGCTCCTACGAGGTGACGCGCGATCTTGACAACCATGATTATAACCATTAGATCCAAGTCAAAGGTTAGAATATAGAGTAACTTTGTAGAAGTTACTCTTGGAGTAACCTGAACCTTACCTTTTAATTATATTGTGAAATCTTATGTAGGAATTGAATTCTACTGTTATAAATTCCTGCTATTAATTGGATTCTACACTAAATTTCAATTACTCTAATAAGTTGCCTTTAATATATTACCTTGTTTGTTGTTCTCTTCAGGAGTTTAGGCGTACCAAGGGGAACATAAATTCAATGAGGGAACATGCAGAGCTTTTGGGTTCTGTTAGGGATGATATTACGGACTTTAAGGTGAATCATGAGTATGATCTGAATTTAATTACATTTATATTTCTCCCAGCTGTAGTAGACTTAACTTCTTCTGGCAGACATCGGGTAGTATGTCACCAAGGATGCAGTTATTACGCGAGAGAGCTACCATCCATGGAAGTATATCTCATGTAAGTATTTATTCTATAAAGTTCAATAAATTTGCATTTCTTCTGCTTAATTTCTTAATTGGCAAACTGATAGGCACCTAGCCTATCGATGATTTGCAAAAGCGGAAAGGGTCTATCACAAACATATCTTTATTGGTCGTTAGTGGCTGCTAAATAAGCATCAGTCCCTTGAATGCTGAATTAGAGGGGACAAATCATACCCATTCATCACACGTAGCTAGGCATATAGCTCAGGGAGCTCAGCTATTTGCTTTACACAAATTTTAGACTAGTGTCATATAGCTAGCTGAAGCATTGTAGCTAATATTTGTCATGTATATTTTTTCATTTAGACAGTTCTTTTTTGCATACATATCTTATGGCGTCTTTTAGAACAAATGTAAGATTGAAAAAACCAAAGTCAGCTTCGCAATACACAAATCTAAGCGGATTGATATTTTCAGTTTTGCAGCAGTACCGGAAGTATACTAGTTACTTTTTAGTTACTTTTTCTTATGAATAGCCCTTTTCTTTTTCCATATTTCAAATTACTTTCATTGAAGTGCCATACAGAGCTGGCACTCTAGCAATATTTTTTAGATAAAAGTTATTGGCGTGCAAAAACATCACAATAAGGAAATTGATCCCATCTATGTTGGCACCATAGACCTCGGTAATTAATCGTGGCCGTCGCAGTCGCAATCGTGGCGTCGCGTCGTGGTGTAATAGAGAATGTCAATAATAGTGATGCTGCCACAGCAGCACCCATGGTTCGTTGCAGAAGGTACATGAAGAACATTCTTTAGGTGCAGGGTAGTATTTGGTTGAATAGGAGATGGAAAGCAAAAATTACTAATTGAATGTACTGGCAAACCTTGGCCATTGCCGAGGAAAACGTTTTCCAGATGTGTTGGAGGAGGCTGTGCTCCTGATGGTGCTGGCAGTGTGGTAACATGGTGAGATGCAGCAGTATCCATGTGAGCTACATAAGGATTGGTGAAATTTGCTTGAGCTTGAGGCTTGGCAGCCATGTTCTGAGCATTCTGAGTTGGCCAAGGATTCGCAGCAGGTGCACCAGGTCGTTGATACTGATAGGGATTGCCTTGTTGATAGGGATTACCATACGCAGCATTAAACCTATGGTAGCAATAAGAAGCCTCATGGCCAAAACGGTAACATAGCTGACACTGTGTGTTACCACGACCACCTCCTCTACCACCGCGACGGCCAAAACGGCCACCACGGCTACGGGAATTGAAACCGCCACGGGAATTTTGTTGAAAAGTCTGATTTTGCGAATTCTCAGAATTATGGTTTGTGTAATTTGCCTGAGGAACAGATTGGGAATTAGGGTTCGCATTTCCCGTAGAATCAGAATTGGCCACAGATTGAGTAACATTAAGCGTCGCAACCTCTTCAGTAATGCGTTGTTTCTCCAAACGCTGCTCGTGCGCCAGAAGGAGCGCTTTGATCTCTTCAAGATCAAATCAGTCCAATTTGCTGTTGATTATGGTGGTGAGGGAATCAAAGTCCGACGGAAAACCTTCCAAGATTACATCAAGTTGATCTTGCGTACTGACGGACTCGCCAATTGACAATAACGAGTCAGAGATAGATTTTACCTTTGCCAAGAAATCAGTAATCGTAGATCTGCCTTTCTTGAGAGTGCGCAATTCAGTGCGTAATTGGCGAGCTTGAGCCTTGGTTTTTGATTGAAACGTTTGATGGATCGTCCCAGAGTTGGAAGGTGTAACGACACCCAATAACGCTGGGAAGGATCGACGGAGATAACGAAGCTTGTAACCAAGAAAGTAACAGTTGATCTTGTAGTTCCCATGCCGCGTGAGCAGGGTTTTCAATGTTGTTGAGACGATCGGGGTCGCAAAGAAATTCCGGAGGGATCTTTGGTGAGACACAGAAGCGATGCAGACGATGGGCTCGTAATACGGGCTCTATTTGTTGCAACCAGACCAAGTACTTTTTATTGTCTAGCTTGACAGAGATTTTGTAGTTAAAGCTTGATAATGGTGTGTTACTGGTAGACGCAGCCAACAGTGTTGACGTTTGAGGGGAAGAAGACGCCATGATAGGCGCTGATGCGGAAGCGAGGGAGATCGAACCACGGCGGTGGATTTCAGCTTCGTGATACCATGAAGAAACTCATTGTGTGATATGTAATCTGTTTTATTTTCATTTCTTGGTAAAATGATTTACAAGAGGATACTGATACTTATAGTATCATATCAGATCAGATTTCACAATCAGTTCACTAACAATACCAAACTGAACTGATTGGTTACTAACAGATTGTAACACACTAACTGTGTCCAACTAGCCAATGCTGGACAGTCACTTATTTATTTGTGACTGCACAGTATATACAACAACAGGTTAATATTATGTAACACCCTCTATCAGTAGGCAACACACACATCAGTTAGTTAGCCTACTTCAGTTTGTGATAGGTTTGGTAAGGTGTATGTGAGGAGGAGAAAAAGAGCTCTGCTAATCATTCCTTTGTTAGAGGGACGCGGGAAGCATAACTAACTAGGGTGAGGCGTGTGTGGGGTGAGGAGAGAGAATGTGGGATTTTAATAGGAAAAGGGAATATTCACAAGGTAGGCTAGAATTCATTTGGGATCCTTGGGAGAGATCAGGGCTCTCGAAGTTGCCTATAACCATTTTCTTTTTCTACAATTCATCATACTCTAAACACTGTGTAGTAGTAGAATCAGTAGAATTACATTGATTCTACTTATTTTCCTTATTTTCAATCAATACTACAGTGTTATTACCATCTTTGCTACTGGTTCATTTATTTTCTATCCTTAATACTGAAGTGATTCTATCAATTTGGTATCAAAGCACCCGACTTGGTGCTGTGTATGGTGGTGACGAGAACTCGATGGAGAATCGAATGGAAGCTCTAGAATAGAAGGTGGGAGGAATAGAGAAAATGAAACAATTGGCCTCTCTATTGTCGATCACCTGTGGCCAAAATGACCTCTGTTAGACTCCTCTCTATTGCAGCTATCCGACATAGGCAACTCTTTCAGCTTAACATGAAAAATGCCTTTTTGCATGCTGATCTCAAAGAGGAAGTGTATATGGAGCAACCACCCGGCTTTATTACTCAGGGAGAGTCCTCTAATATGGTATGTCAGCTTCACAGGTCTCTTTATGGTCTTAAACAGTCTCCACGAGCTTGGATTGGCAGATTCAGCACTCTGTAGTGCAACAATTTGGTATGATTCGTAGCGAAGCCGACCGCTCTGTATTTTATTGACATTCAACCCAAGGATGCACTTATCTGATATATTATATAGATGATATTGTGATAACTGGTAGTGATCAACTAGGCATAATACAGTTTATTGAATGCCACTCCTATGGATCAAAATGTCAAACTCCTACCTAATCAAAGGGAGCCCTTCTCTGATCCAGGGAGATATAGGAGACTGGTTGAGAAAATAAACTACCTACTGTCACTTGTCCTGATATTTCATTTGCAGTCAGTGTGGTAAGCCAATTCATGAATTCTGCTTGCCAAGATCATTAGGATGTTGTGATACGGATTTTGAAGTGTATTAGAAGTGCTCGAGGAAAAGGTCTTCTTTATGAAGATAGAGAACATACTCAAATAATTGGCTACTCAGATGCCGATTGGGCAGACTCACCCATTAATAGGCGATCCACGACTGGGTATTGTGTACTATTGGAGGAAATTTGATATCTTAGTAGAGTAAGAAATAAAATGTGGTTGCTAGCTTCTAGTGTTGAAGCTAAATACTGGACCATGACATTAGTGACTCAAGAACTTATTTGGTTGGAACAGTTACTCAGAGAGCTTCGCTTTGAAGAGGCTATGCCAATGAGACTTATCTGTGATAATCAAGCAGCATTACATATTGCCTCTAATTCTGTTTTTCATGAGAGAACGGAACATATAGAGGTAGATTGTCACTATCACAGAGAAGATCGAATTAGGAGACATCACCACTAGTTTTGTCGTTTCTAATGACCAATTGGCGGATGTCTTCACTAAATCTCTAAGAGGTCCTCAAATCAGATATATATATGTAACAAGCTCAGTGCATATGATTTATATGCCCCAGCTTGAGAGGGAGTGTTGAAAATAAAATAAGATCTTGTAATTGGGGATAGAATATCTTGTAATTAGGGGTAGAATGAGAAATGCTAGCGACTCTCTATTTCTCACTCTCCCTCCAACACTCATTTTATGATTCGTTAAATTCAAGTGGGTCCCATTAATTTAGTGGGATAGACGTGAATTTTTACCAATCATAGAGAGAGTGACAAATATAGTGTTGCTAGCATTTCTCGGAGTAGAATACCTCGTTAATATTTCATTCATTATTTTTATTCATTTCCCTTAAGCCTATATAAAGGATCTCTGTTGTGTAGTTGAAACACACGGTTTCACCACATGTCTCTCTTTTTCACTCTTAATAGTCTCAAAAGATGTTCTCATTTATGAGTTCACATTTCCTTTCCAAACAGTCAAAATATCCACCTCCATTCCTTATACTACTGCCACTGGTTCCACGATTCCCTTAGAAGTTGTGTTGCCTGCACTGTCCGCTAACGCCCCTCTACCTTAGACTTCTTCTACCTCACCCACCACTCCTGCTCCATCACCTGCACCTCAACTTCCCCTTTCAACCCTAGTCCATCTTCTATATCTCACGTCTCTACACCAACCTCGCTTCCATCCACCGCCTCAAGTACCATTGATCCCAATTCTTCACCTTCTCCATCTCCATCTCCACCTCATCCCCCAGCCAACATTCATCCCATGCTCTAGCATTCATCTCATGCTTACTAGAGCTAAAACAGGAAACTCCAAACCATGGCAATTTCCCACTCTTCTTCTTACAACAACTAACATCAGTTCAATAGGCCCTCACCAACCCTTGCTGGACTAAGGCAATGCAGCTAGAATATGATGCCCTTATAGCAAATGTGTTTTGAGAGTAAAAGGAAACCATGATTGAACCATTAAGTAGACAAAGCCAAACTTTTAGCCAAGGGTTTTCACCAGAAATTTGGCTATGACTACACAGATTGATGTCAATAATGCATTTCTGAATGGGTTGCTTACTAAGGATGTTTACATTACTTAGCCCCCTAGATTTGTCTCTGAGGATAAGACTCTAGTTTGCAAGCTCCAAAAAGCTATATATGTTCTCAAGCAAACCCCAAGAGCCTGGCTGGTATGAAAGGCTCTCTAGCACTCTTCTATCTTATGGTTTCAAGCAATGCAAATGTGATCCTTCCTTACTTGTTTACAATCCTCCATTTTCCTTCTGATCTATGTTGATGATATTCTAGTCATAGAGACAAGCTGTGGTGGTGCAGACTAGGGTTGCTGTAGTCGCAGTGGAATAGCAGAGTTTCGCAAGTCTGATACGAGCTCCATGCGGAGAAAGCGAAACAGGAAATTTCTGCTTGAGATGTCTAAATTTCCCTCTATTTGAATCGCAAAAAGTCAGTAGTAACCTCAAATTTTAACCTTTTACATGCTTTTTAAAAGCTTTTTCATCTATTTACCTGTGGGTAAATTATTTTTAACTCAGACTCTTCTTCCTCAGTTTAATTCTTTTTTTTTTGGGTGACTGTCCCCAATCTAGTTCTGAAACATTAATATACCGTTGCAAAAACCAGAATGACTGGAACAGTGGAACGCATCTCTCTTCTCCAAAACACGCTCCTCTGCTTTCTCCCACTGTTCATCTTATCCATCAGCTTTCTCAAAAATGCGCCCCCTGTTTTATCAGCCATATAAATGCATCCCTCTCTACAAGCAAGAGGTTCTCATCTCTGTTATCCAGCAGCAACAACCTCTGTTTTAATTTTCTCTGTTTTTACAGAATCTTTCATCTTTGTTTTCTCAGCAGCTTCGTTTGTTTTATTCCCTCTTTATTGGAATAATCTCAGTCTCCGCTCTCAAGTACCAGCAAAATCAACATCCATGACCAACTCAGCCTCTTTTTGGATTGGTTAAATCCACTCAGGAAGCGCTTGAACATGATGATGAAAAAGAACTTAGTGATACTATTTAAGGAATCACTTGTATTTAATTAATTGTTTAAATGTGTTATTTTAAGCCTTTGAGTATTCTTATATTTTATAGTCGTTATATATGTGTGGTAGAGTTTGTTATACTGTTTCTGAAAGGTTCAACTGATACAGATTGAGAAAATGAAGAGTTTCATTCAAGAATGTGAGGGCAATTACAAGTTCTGGTTGTGAGTCCAGTAACTGAGCTGTTAGAGAAGCTCAATCTACAATTCTGTTATTATTTTCAACTGCCTAACAGAGTACAGTTGATAGCTATTTATACAATCTGTCATGGTTCAATTACAAGTTTACCCTTTGACTAAACAGCATGTGACTTACTAACATTCCTATTTCTTCTATAGTAGATTCTATTTACAGCTGGTCTACTATCAATACCCCCCCCTAGGTCTTTCACCTTGTCCTCAAGGGGAAAATCTTCAAATAGTTTCTTCAGCTTGTCCACTAGTTCCCATGACTTTTCACATTCAGGCAAGTGCTTCCATTTAACCAAGACTTCAGCCTCGCCTCTGCTAGTGTAACGCAGGTCTGTGACATCCTCAATATCCGGTTGCAGGCTTCCTTCATCAGTCAGGGCAGCAGGAATTGGTTGTGCTGAGTAGCTGCCTGGAATTGTTTTTTTGAGTTTACTCACATGGAACACTGGGTGAAGCTTACATTCTGCAGGCAAGTCCAGTTTGTATGCAACTTGGCCAATTTTTTCCAACACTTGGTAAGGACCATAGAACCTAGGGCTCAATTTCTCATTTCTTCTAGCGGCTAAAGTCTTCC
The DNA here is from genome assembly GCA_039519185.1 of Astragalus membranaceus. Taxonomy (NCBI): domain Eukaryota; kingdom Viridiplantae; phylum Streptophyta; class Magnoliopsida; order Fabales; family Fabaceae; genus Astragalus; species Astragalus membranaceus. The sequence goes on from CM076850.1 coordinate 52,989,947, forward strand.
AACGATATGGGAGTGCTTTCAAATACACCCAATCCCCCACTGCTAATGTCACTTCTCTTCTATCTTTATCCGCATATTTTTTCATTCGCTGTTGTGCTTGAGAGAGATTTTGGTGCAATTGTTCTAGCACTCTGTCTCTGTCACTGTACAGCAGGTTTATTTCTTCCACATTTGAAGGTATGGCAGGGCCTCTGATGATGGGGCTAGGGTCTCTTCCATAGAGAGCTCGAAAAGGAGTCATTCCAATGGATATATTGTAATTTGTATTAAACCATAGTTCAGCCCAACATATCCATTTTGGCCAAGATTTTGGATTGTCACCCACAAAGCATCTAAGATAAATCTCCAAGCACCTATTCGTCACTTCGGTCTGTCCATCGGTTTGAGGGTGGAAGGCTGTGCTATACTTCAATTTGGTGCCTGCTTGCTTGAACAATTCCCTCCAAAAGTTGCTGAGGAAGATTCTGTCCCTGTCTGAGATAATAGCCTCTGGGAACCCATGGAGTTTGACAATACCATTGAGGAAGCTATTTGCTACATCACTTGCACTATAGGGGTGTCCTAATAGCATAAAGTGAGCATATTTAGTTAGCCTATCCACTACTACCAATATGGTGTCTATTTTTCCAACTCTAGGAAGACCACCTATGAAATCCATGGATATCTCAGTCCACACGCTTTTAGGTATTGGTAGGGGTTGAAGTAGCCCAGCTGGAGCTAGAGTGGCTACCTTGTTTTGCTGACACTGTTGACATTGTTCAATGTACTTCTTAATGTCGGATTTCATTCCCACCCAATAGAACACATTAGCAATCCGTTTATATGTTCTGAACAGCCCAGAGTGTCCACCTTGAAGAGAACTGTGGAACTCACTGAGTATAGTTGGAATTCTGGAAAATTTTGCAGGCACTACAAGGGCTGTGCCTCGGTATAACAGACCCTGTTTGACATGGAATTTGTGATACCCTGCAGCCTTCAACACTACCTGTTGCAGAATTTCTTGCAATCTAGGACAGCTTCTAATCTCCTCTTCCCACTCATTCCATTCTGGTAACGTAACTTTTGAGATAGAGGCAAATATCATTTGCCTAGATAGGGCATCAGCCACCTTATTGGAACTCCCCGGTTTGTATTGTACCTCAAAGTCAAACCCAAGTAACTTGGAAGTCCACTTAACTTGTTCTTCCCCTAATAGATTCTGTTCTGTCAGGAATTGCAAACTTTGTTGATCGGTTCTTACCACAAAGTGTTGCCCAAGTAAGTAATGTCTCCACTTTTGGATTGCTAATACTACGGCCATCAGCTCACGTTCATAGGCTGACTTTTGTTGTGCTCTTGTAGATAACTTCTGACTGAAATATGCAATTGGCTTGCCCTCTTGCAAGAGTACTGCTCCCACTCCTTTGCTGCTAGCATCAGTTTCTATAATAAATTGTTTAGAAAAATCAGGCACAGACAACACTGGTAGTGTGGACATAGCTTTCTTCAAAGCTTGAAAGGCTGTTTCTGCTTCCTTACTCCATGTAAATCTGTCCAACTTCAGTAAATCAGTCAAGGGTCTTGCCAGCACTCCATAACCCTGAACAAACCGCCTGTAATAGCCTGTGAGTCCTAAGAATCCTCTCAGCCCCTTTATGTCTCTTGGAGTAGGCCATTGAGTCATTGCACTGATTTTATTTGGATCTGCTGCCACCCCCTCTGCACTGACCACATGACCGAGATACTCCACAGAATGAACAGCAAAATTACACTTCTTTTTGTTGACAACCAACCTGTTTTGATCAAGTGCTGAGAATATTGTTCTCAGATGTGCAGCATGTTGTTCAATACTACTGCTGTAAATCAGAATATCGTCAAAAAAAACTAAGGCAAACTTCCTCAAATATGGTTTGAGTATGTCATTCATCAAGGCCTGGAAGGTAGATGGAGCGTTGGTCAAGCCAAAGGGCATTACTAGGTACTCGTAGTGGCCCTCATGAGTCCTAAACGCAGTTTTGGGGGTGTCTTCTTCCCTCATCCGTATTTGATGATAACCAGATTTTAAGTCCAATTTAGTGAATACCATAGCACCGGATAACTCATCTAACAGCTCATCAATGAGTGGCATGGGGAATTTGTTAGGGATGGTCAGCTTATTCAATGCTCTATAATCGACACAAAAACGCCATGACCCGTCTTTCTTCTTGACCAAAATAATTGGACTAGAGTATGGACTTGTACTTGGTCTAATTATACCGGTCTTGAGCATATCCACTACCAGCCTTTCTATCTCGTTTTTCTGAAAATGTGGGTATCTATAAGGCCTTAAATTGGGTATGTTTGATCCCTCTTTGAGCACAATTGCATGATCAATGGACCTAGTAGGTGGTAATTGACCCTTATCTTGGAATATAGATTCAAATTCAGTGAGTACAGCTAGGATTACCTCAGGGATTTCTGGAGTGGCCTCTTCAGTGGCTGTCATGCTTCTGCAGTCCACCATAAATGACTCCTCTTGTTGTTGCAGCTCCACAGCCATCTCCCTTGCTTCAATTTCTCTCTTAGAGAGTGTAGGGTCACCCTTCAAGCATACTCTATCACACCCCACCCTTACCTTGATGGTCATGTCTTTGAAATTAGCCTTGATGTCACCAAGCTTCTCCAGCCAATCTATTCCCAAAACTAGGTCCTCACCTTCTAATGGAAACACATAGCAATCCACTTTCACCGGCAATCCTTGTAACACCAACTCCACCCCTCTACAAACTCCTCTAGTAAGGATTCTTTGTCCATTACCAATCTTCACCCAACAAGGAGGTGTATCTTCCACAGTCAATTTGTGTATAGCTACCAGTTTCATTGAAATGAAATTATGAGTTGCCCCACAGTCTATCAAAACGATTATCTCCAACTCTCCAAGCCTACCCTTGATCATGAAGGAGCCCTTTGAGGACAATCCAGTCATGCTGTACAAATGGAGACTCTTTAAGTCACCCTCCCACACAATCTTTTCTTCCTCCTCTGTTTCCCCTTCAGCTTTCTCTTCATCAACCTCCTCCACATACATCAGCTTCAGAACTCTGTTTTTACATATGTGGCCAGGGGTGTACTTCTCGTCACACGTGAAACAGAGGCCTTTCCTCCGTCTTTCTTCAATCTCTTTACCACCTACAGTCTTTGCATTACTTCCAGTGTTCGCAGCATCAGTCACCGTTTTGCTATCAGCCACAGTTTTGCTTGGGTTATCGTTTCTCCAATTCTTTGAGGGATTGTCTCCACGCCAATTCTTGAACTTATTCTGGCCACCATACCTGCCCACCGCTCCAATTTTCTCTTCTGCAAGTAGTGCAATGTCCATCATCTCTGCCAGGTCTCGTGGTCGTTGCAACCGCACCTCAGCCCGTATATCTTCACGCAGGCCATTGGAGAATAGTCCCGTGAATAATTCTTGATCCTGGATCTTCACATGGCTCGAGACGTTTTCAAATTTCTTCCGGTACTCACGCACCGTCCCTTCTTGTTTCATTGTCATCAACATCTCGAACGCGTTGGTGATGACCGTCGGTTGAAAACGTCGTAACATCGCCGTCTTGAGATCGTTCCAGGTTTGCTTCTCACTGTTCGCCTCCCACCATTGAAGCCACGATAACGCCTCGCCTTCTACCGCCATCATCGCTGCATCGAGTTTTTCTTCTTCCTCGATTTTCCTCACCTTGAAGAACCGCTCGATCTTCGTTAACCACCCCGGTGCATCCTCCCCGTTGAAGACTGGTAGATCGATCTTGCGAAGCCTCCGTTCGCCATCACCGTGATTTCCCGCGTTATTTCCATTCTCTCGCGTCCTCGTGTTACCGGGTTGACCCGAATCTTTCTTTTGCAGCGCTGCGATCATCGTTTCCATTCTCGCCAGTGTTTCTTGGAGTCGTCGTTCACTGCGTGTCTCAGAATCTTGAAGTCTTCGTTCCAACATTTCTTCCATTCGTGGATCCATCGTTGAAGCTGTAGTCTTCTTCTTCGGCATGGATCTTCCCAAAATCGAGTGCTTTGATACCAGTTGAAAGGTTCAACTGATACAGATTGAGAAAATGAAGAGTTTCATTCAAGAATGTGAGGGCAATTACAAGTTCTGGTTGTGAGTCCAGTAACTGAGCTGTTAGAGAAGCTCAATCTACAATTCTGTTATTATTTTCAACTGCCTAACAGAGTACAGTTGATAGCTATTTATACAATCTGTCATGGTTCAATTACAAGTTTACCCTTTGACTAAACAGCATGTGACTTACTAACATTCCTATTTCTTCTATAGTAGATTCTATTTACAGCTGGTCTACTATCAGTTTCCCTAGACTTCGACATTGTAGTCATACTGCTACCCGCTACACCGCAATAGCATTTTGGGGGTCGGATGCTGTGCTACTTGCTATTAACTTCTACAAAGCCATAAACCTTATCAATCATTTGCAGCACGCCAAATATATATTATAATTGAGAAAAGAATACAAAAACACAGGTCTAAAAAGCCAAAACCTATGAACAAAGGGTCATTTGAATCTATAGCCAGGAAGATTCAATTCTATTGAGAATGAAATTTTCCTAACGAAATCAGTAACCAAGTTCCCTCAAGTAATGGAGCGAGTGGGAGATACATCACGATAAATGGCTACCTCATTTGCACTAGCATTCCCTTCTCGAAAGATAAGGGAGACTCTATATTGTATCTTACTGCAACGGGCTAATCGGTTTCTTTGCCCACCTATTGAATAAGGATCATGGAACACTGTAATTTGGATTGAAGGCCGCCACGACCATAGTAGAGTAACATTCTAACCAGAGCATATTCCAAATGTAGCGATAAGCAACTTCAATTGCAATTTAATAGAAGCATAACTAAATTGGAAAATTACTGAATAAGATTGTAAAATTAACTATCAACAGAGGCAAACTCGCTCTGTGATTCAAAATGAGAAGTGTCTGCAATGGATGGAGGTAACCTCCTTGAATAAAATGGATAAAAAACAAAAGACAGACCTTAAGGTATATGCCCTTTTGATAGGCCCTTGTGTAAATATTCGTTAGTTAGTTTGAAGGTTCTTTTGTAATGTTAATTAGTTAGGTAGTTTGTTGCATTTGACTCCTATTAGTTAGTTAGTTAGTTGATGGGTAGTGGTTTGTTAATAAATTTGTTTAGGGTTAGCTAGACCTTGTAACCATCACCCTATCCTTCTATATGCTTATAAATAGAAGTGTTGGGAATGGGGGAGGACATCTTTTGATCATAGTTGAGTTTAGTAGTGACCGGGTGAGGTTGGAATACCGGGTTATGCTGGGGCCGGAGAACCTACTTTCTCCATTTGTTTCATAATATTCAATAAAGATACCACTTTTTGTTCTTATTCCGATTCTCTTAGCGTCAAATTCAGCTTTTATTAATCATCGTTTGGCTAGGTGCCTAACACCTTTCTCTGATGAGATCATCTCTCATCCTCAGTCCCTCTTTCCTTCACCAATTACTTCCTAGCTTCTTCCTTACTCGTAATGCCCCTTGTAAGCACATTCTCCTCAATCTTCCCAACCAATCCACTGCCACCTGTCCATTCAGTTATTTCCCTTTTTCTCCATCATTTCCTTCATCCTCCACTACTAACTGCCTATGATTAATTCCCTCCTCATCCCTCACCTTTCTTAGTTTACCCCTCCTTTTATAAACATGTTTTAAGGGCTATCATAATGCAATCGGGCAAACTAATCTGTGACTTCCAGGAGAAGGCATAAGACCAATTGCCAAGAAAAAAGTGCTGGATCAGGAATAGCTAACAACTCAGATATTGGCTTGAAAGCCAAGAATCCTTCCAGAAATTATTGCAAGTGGTTTCCCCAATCAGTCAACCCGTATTCAAAGAAGCCGTGTGGAGCTGCTCCTTAGAAGAGCTGCTGGAAGGAGAAACAGACTGATTATTTTTTAAAAATCTAGCTCTGAGGAAACAAGCCCAAGAACACTTAGAGAAAACTATATCCTGGCTCAACTTCAGCATAGCAGCCTCATTGATTTTTCTGATTGATCTGATGCTCAATCACCCTCTTTAAAAGAGCACATAGCTTATGCCAAACCACGGTAAGAACCTTTTTGGATTCATCATTACCCGACCAAACGAAATTTCTAATCCATCAGTCCAATTCCTTAAGCAAGGAAACAGGCCTTGTTACATCTGTGCGTGCTTACTGCTTCCAGCATCCTCACATTGATGCTTATTCTGATAAAAATAATTTATAAAGTTTTTGTGGGTTTATAAAATTTTCGAAATTTATTCATTCTAGAAGACATGAAAAACATCTTGTATTCCTCTACTGTTTGACGTTTTATCCAAAAAAGATTGTCCCATTTTAATTTTGAGTTTACGATACCATTGCGGCATTAATATTTTTTTTTTCCTATTATACCGTTGAAGCATTAATATAGTTTTCTTTTTTGAATACTTAATTATTAAGAGAGAGATGAAGCAAGAAGGGGCATATTAGGAAAGTATGAGGTCATTTTCAGGCTATTAATTGTTTTTCTTAGCCTATTTGCTACAACTTTAAACGTCAAACAAAAGATGAAGAGAGTACTAGATTTATATATTTTTTTTAATGAATAAAGTATTGAAAATCTATGCCATTACATTTTTCACTTAGTGGTTACACGAAGTCTTAAAAAGTGTCTTATAAAAACTCTTTTCAGCTCTTATGAAACATGACTACAATATCCTTGTTTTTGTTGATTTATGATTCAATTTTCCTGCATTTTTCCAGATAGATGATGTGATTAGTCAAGCTCAAGCAACAAGATCTGTCTTGGGTTCTCAGAGGGCATTGTTTGGTGATGTTCAAGGAAAAGTGAAGCTTCTTGGCGACAAGTTCCCCATTATTCGTAGCCTGCTCGGTATGTTCTAAAGTAGCTTTTATCATTCTAATTTCCCATTAATTTTCTGATTCACTTGTCTCTTTTGTTGACCTTCGCTGCTCTTGCAGGTTCAATAAGAAGGCGACGCTCAAGGGATACTCTTATCCTCTCAGCAGTAATTGCTGCTTGTACGTTGTTTCTCATCATTTATTGGCTCTCAAAGTAACAACATATTGTGTAACACAAAATAATGAATTTTTATGATGCTTTTTTGGATGAATTTTTCTGCTTCTTTTCGTTGGTCTTTTTAGGGATGTGGAACGTTAAGAGTTTTTAACATTTCACATCGATCTTGGGGGCCTCATTTTTGTACTTAGTTGTTACTTGTAACCGTAAAAAATTATTTAACTCTTCAATATTGATATATATCAGCCTTTGCTTTATCTTTTTGTCAAGTAGATGCTACATGTCTGATTTGTTTTGAGAAGTAAATGTGCCTTGGTAAGTGGTAGTATCCTAGTATGTGAAGTGAGAGATATGTGAAGTGTCTCTTACTGTTGGTTGCATTGACAATTTCAGTAACATCGAGACGCCGACTTTCGGGTTCGAACCTCGGGTGTGAGCAGTTGATAAGATCCAAAGTAGATTTAGAAGATTGGGATCTTGAAAATTGACAAAACGACAATCTCTCATAAAATTCATGAAAGAAGTTGAACACACTTCAAAATACAAGAAAAAACACAAAACTTACATGACAATGAAGAAAGACCAAATGTGGAAGAGAATTTGAATGGAATCGAGATTGAAGATCACCACACACCTTTCTTTAAAAGGTGATCTTCGAATGGTGATAAGATCACACTATCCTTAGGCTCTCGTAGCCTCAAGGACGTGAGCTTTAGGTCCTCATTTCAAGATCTAGAGAATTTTCTAGATGAACCTCACCCTCTCAATACATGTACTTGCTACTCTCTTGCCGCACTCTCTAAAAGTTATTTTAGCTAGAGAGTTAAGGTTTTGTATTTGTTTTTTGAAGTGTATTTTTATTCAAATTTATTTTTGTTGGGAATTCAATTACAATTCTCAAATAATATTTCATATTAGTAGTGGTGGAAAATTCAAGAAACACCTTTGAAGAGATGAAGAAGTGTATCTAGAATGTTGGAGAAAAGTCAAGAAGTGGAGCTCCTTAGAAAGGTGAGACAATAAATGTCCACTAAGTCTTATGCATGCATGGAAGTCATATACTCTCCTATAAATAGAGAGACTTGTGAAGAGTGAAGACATCCCCATTGGAGAGGTGAGGCATACCCTTTGGTTGATCATATAGGTGAGAGATCCCCATGTGGAGAGGTGAAGTATTCCTCCTTGGGTGATCATGTAGAGTTGAAGGGTCTCTAACCATGTCCTAGAGAGAGGAGAGTGCTGGTGATCATTTGTTAAGTGATGAAAATGCTACCATTCATTGTAACTCTTAGAGTGATAAGAGTATTGTAGGGTAATACACATATTGGGGTGGGTTACTAATATTGTATGTTTGAAGGCAATGAATGAATTATGTTGATGTGTTTCCGTGGACGTAGGCAAGAAGTGCCGAACAACGTAAATGATTTGTGTTCTTCTTTCATTTATTCTTGTGGTGTGTTTATCTATATTTCCTCAAAGATCGTTGGCCGTGTGGGTTAATCCATTGACGTGTGCGATTTTCCCCAACAGTGGTATCAGAGATAATGGTTTAGGGTGACTGGCTCAAAGTCGTTAGTGTGACCAAGTGGTCGATGCAGATAAGTATTGAAGCTCAATGAGTTTGGTGGTGGATCCATGTGGGTTCATTGTATCGAAAGTCTTCTTGACAATGTGGAGGTCAAGCGACGTACCCTGTTGGTTGTTCCTAACAATGTTGAAGAAGTTTGGAAATTTTAATTGAGGGAGGATTTGTTGAGAATTCAATTACAAATTCCAAATAATATTTAATATTAGTAGTGGTGGACAATTCAAGAGACACCTTTGAAGAGATGAAGATGTGTATCTAGAATGTTGAAGAAAAGTCAAGAAGTTGAGCTCCTTGGAAAGTTGAGACAATAAATGTCCATTAAGTCTTATGCATGTATGGAAGTCATGTATTCTCCTATAAATAGAGAAACTTGTGAAGAGTGAAGACCTTTTGGGTGATCATATAGGTGAGAGATCCCCATGTGGAGAAGTATTCTTTCTTGGGTGATCATGTAGAGTTGAAGGGTCTCCAACCAAGTCTTATAGAGAGGAGAGTTATACTGCACAAATTTGATATCAAGAACACGTGAAATCAACACCACTATTTAATTCGTCTGTATATATATGTTCATAAGACCAGCTTGCCGTGCATGCAAGTGCTGGCAAATTTTCCTTTCTTACTGCTATATGGTCCCTTAGCCAGCCCATTAATGTGTCATCTAATGCATTATATATAGATCTCTTCCAACATGTGCAATCTTATCTTGTTTCCTTAAAATTCCGAAACATTTAATTAGTACTCTATTAATGTATCGCCCTTCTAGCTAGATTATGTGAACTTTAACTTTCACATCAAAATTAATGGTTTTAGTAATAAAAACCTGAAAATACCCTCAGGAAGTTGTAAACGGTTAGGCACAAGCCAACTAACCGTTTACCAGCCGATTCTCTAACTAACAAGTTGTTATGAAGCTAAGAAGTTAGTTACAACTTGTAACCAACTTAACAACCTCATATTCAACTATCTAGTTCCTATATAAGGTCTTATGACCTTTTACAATGTACAGCATACAATATACAATCAATAAAAAATTCTCTTTACACTTTTTCAGTGCATAATCCCTCTGATTTTGCTCTTCTTCTCTCTGTTTACTTTGTGTTTCTTGGTGAGTTTTCTTCAAGAGTGTTGAAGTTTCCTCGCAATCAAAAGAGAAAACCACAGTATTAGTAATCTGATTTTGTGACTAAATCAGAAAGAAAAGAAGAACTAAAGAGAAAGGAAGCTATACCAGTTTTTCAGGCTGTGTGTGTAAGCTTGAAAGGTGTGATTGTTCATCAAGAACAATCACAAGGTAGCCTATAAAGAGAAAAACAGTGTTAGGGTTCTGAAAGATCAAAAACAGTAGCACAGAAATTCACTGAGAGAGTGAACAGATACCTTATGTGTGTGGTGCTGCATCCAGTTGCTGAGTTTCAGATTCACAACGTGTTCAAGTGGTTCAACAACAAAGGAACAACACAGAAATTAGGGTTTTGATTGTATCAAACGAAAGAGGAAAGATTTCAAAGATCAGTTTGCAGATTTACCTTCACGGTGGTGACCGGTGGAAAACCCAAGGAGGAGGAAGTCATCGGAGCAGAAACGTGAAATAAGGGTTCTATGAGAAGTGCTCAGATCGTGAAACTGAAGGAGGGGTTTTGATCGCGGAGCTACGATCTTTCCATTGCTGGTGTCAATTTGTGGATTGGAGGTCAGTTGCTAGGTTTCCTGAGAAACCCTAGCAGAGCTCGGTGGAGTGAGAGAGAAGCTTGTTTCTGAAAATAGAGATAGAGTGAAGAAGACGTTGACTGAGAGAGAGAACAAGACGTGGCTCTTTCTTTCAAACCGGGTTGCAAGTTGGGTCAGCAAAACAGTCACACTACAGTAGTGTTGGGTTGGGCCAAGTGGGCTGTGTCCGGTTTTGTTCCCTGCACCCCTGCAATTGTCAATAACACCCATTAGTAAAAATTGAAAAAAATTGCAAAATTTAACATGGTATCTAAGAGCTGGTGGCAATCCAGGGAAAAATCTCTATCTTTTTCAATTCTTTTAGTGTTCTTTAAATTTTCTTGATACCTGCACAGTGTGAAACTGTACAGGTCTCTGTTATTACTAATTCTTGTTGTGTTTTAAGTGTTAGCAGAATGACTAGCAGTGGAGGACACGATAGTTATGTTCCCAAATTGAATGGAAAAGATTATGAAACCTGGGCCATACAAATGAGAGCAGTTCTGGGTGCTCATGGCTGTCTCTATGTTGTGAAAGAAGGTCTTTCACCCCTACAAGAGAAAGCAACTGCTGTTCAGAGAAAGGAGTATCTTGAAAATGAGCAAAAAGATTTTAAAGGTCTCTCTCTCATTCACAGAGCCTGTGGAGAGGCTGACTTTGAAAGAGTGAGGGACTGTGAAACCTCTAAGGCAACATGGGATGCCTTGAATCATTACTACTGTGGGTCAGCTCCTATCAAAGAAGAAAAATTACAAGCCTTAAGGGCCTAGTATGAAAGTTTAAAGATGAGGAAAGATGAGAAAATTACTGATTTCTTCAACAGAGTGAAGAAAATTAAAAATGATATGGCTCTTCAAGGAGAGAAGCTTGAAGAAAACAGTATCTGCAGAAAAATTCTGAGGCCAATGCCTAAGAAATGGTATGTGGTAACTAACACCATTGAAGAAACTACAAAGAATGTAGGTTTGAAGCTGGAAGAGCTTCAAGGGAAACTAGAGGCCAAGGAAATCAGGTTGGAGATCCTTGAAGAAGAATCTGATGAAGAGGACCAAGCTATGTATGCTGCCAAGTCTAAATCCAAGAAGGGTAGCAAAGGAAGCAACAACAAAAAGGCCAATGGGTCTAAGGGTAAGACAGGTAGTTCTAACCCTAAATCAAATTCATCTAAACCTAACAATGCACACAAAAAGAAAGATAAATCTAAGGTGCAGTGTTATAGCTGTGATAGGATGGGACACTATGCTACAGAGTGTCCCACTAGAAAAGGCTCTAAGCCTACTGAACCAGTGTCTGAAGCCAATGTGGCTAAGGAAGACTCTAGGTCAGACTCTGATGAATCTGATACTGTTGCTTTTAGTATGATTTTTGAAAATTCTCACTTGCCTAAACCTAGTATGAATAAGATTACTACTAAACAGAAAAGTGATGATTGTGTTGTCTTAGTTGTAACCACTAAAAATGGTAAAACTATTACTGAAATCTGGTATCTTGACTCTGCTTGTTCAAATCACATGACTGGAAACAAGCAATGGCTTATTAATTTTGATCTTACTGTTAGAATTTCTATTAAATGTGCTAATGGAAGATCTATAATTTCTAAAGGGAAAGGAGATATAGAACTAACTAGGCTGGATGGGGAAAAAGTAATAATCCATGATGTGTTATTTGTACCAGAGATTAGTTGTAATCTTTTAAGTCTAGGGCAGCTTGTTGAGAAGGGTTTCTCAGTGCTTATGAAGAATGCTAAGTTAAAGCTATTTGACACAAGTGACAAACTAGTTTTAACTACCCTCCTAGCAAGTAATAGGACTTTTAAAACAAGAATAAGCAAAACTGAGGCTGTGTGTCTAAGTACCACTACTGACTGTGAAAGTAGTTTGTGGCACAAGAGGTTTGGTCACCTTCACTATAAAGCACTAGGTAATCTAAGCACTAACAAACTAGTTAAGGGACTACCTAGCATAAATGAGACTAAAGAGGCTTGTACTACTTGTTTAATAAGTAAACAACCTAGGAAGAGGTTTAAAAATCAAATGGAGCATAAATCTAAAGATCTATTACATGTGGTATATTCTGGTTTATGTGGACCTATGGACACACCATCTATTGGTGGAAACAGGTACTTTGTTATCTTTGTAGATGAATACTCAAGAAAAATCTGGGTATATCTACTAAAGGTAAAAAGTGACACTTTCAATATTTTCAAAAGGTTTAAAGCTTTAGTGGAAACTCAAAGTGGAAAAAAATTGAAAGTGCTGAGGACTGATGGTGGGGGTGAGTATACCTCAACAGAGTTTGAGGAATACTGCACCTCTAGTGGTATTATACATGAAGTTCCTTCACCCTATACTCCCCAACATAATGGGATTGTTGAAAGAAGAAACAGAACCATTTTGGAAATGGCCAGAAGTATGGTAAAAGCTAAAGGGCTACCTAAAAGCTATCGGCAGAGGCAGTTACAACTGCAGTCTACATCCTTAACAGATGTCCTACCAAAGGGTTGGAAGCTAAAGTGCTAGAATGTGTGTGGAGTGGTGATATACCTTCTGTGTCTCACTTGAAGGTATTTGGCTCTATTGCCTATAGCCATATACCTGATAGTAAGAGAACTAAACTTGAGGACAAAAGTAGACCTCTAATTCTTGTGGGATATCATCCTATAGGAGCTTATAGGCTACTAGACCCTAACTCTAACAAGACTGGAGTGTCTAGGGATGTGGTTGTGCTTGAAGACAAGCAATGGGACTGGACTAGGGCTGAACAGAGTGGTTCAGTGGACTCCACTACCATTGAGGAAGTCTTCAACATTGAACCAAATCCTAGCAGTGAAAGTATTGATGATGAGGAACCTGTTCTACCTACTGCTGAACCTATTTTACCTAATGAGGACCAAAATCCACATGAAGAGGTGAATGGGGAGGTTGAACAGGAACCTAACCAAGTTGTACAGTTTCCTCCTAGGACTCAAAGAGTGAGAGTACCACCTAGAAGGCTACTGGACTGTGATGTTGTAATGGATAATCAAGTGAATGATGATGGTGACTTGGTACATATGGATATGCTAGCTGATGTTGAGCCACTTGATTATGTGGAGGCCCTAAAAACTAAGGAATGGAAAAGCGCTATGTTGGAGGAACTTGCCTCCATTGAGAAAAATGGAACCTGGACTTTAACACATTTGCCTAAAGGAAAAAAGGCAATCAGTGTTAAATGGGTTTTTAAACTTAAATTGGACCCTAGTGGCAAGGTGGTCAAACACAAGGCTAGGCTTGTTGCTAGGGGTTTCCAACAGAAACAGGGAATAGACTTTGAAGAAGTCTTCTCCCCTGTTGCTAGGCATGAAACCATAAGAATGGTGACTGCCTTAGCTTGTTACAATAACTGGGACTTGCATCACCTAGATGTTAAGTCTGCTTTCCTAAATGGTCTCTTAGAGGAGACTGTTTACATCTCACAACCCCCTGGTTTTGAGAAAAAAGGAAAGGAAGACCAAGTGTGCCTCCTACACAAGGCACTATATGGTCTGAAACAGGCTCCTAGAGCCTGGAATAAGAGGATTGATACTTTCTTTGTGAATCTAGGGTTCACTAAGTGTATCAATGAATATGGAGTTTATTCAAAAGGATCTATGGATACTGACTTAGTTTTAATTTGTTTATATGTAGATGATTTACTGCTCATAGGAAACAATATAGAGCAAATCAACAAGTTTAAGGAGATTATGAAGCTTGAGTTCGAAATGACAGATTTAGGAGTGCTGTCCTACTTTTTGGGACTTGAATTTCTGAGAATACCTGAAGGATTAATACTGCACCAGAGAAAATATGCTAAGGAAATCTTATCAAGGTTTGCTATGGCTGACTGCAACTATGCTCTGAATCCTGCTGAAGGAATTCTAAGCAAAAAGGAAAGGGAAAAAGGATCTATAGTTGATTCTACATATTATAGGCAAATTATAGGAAGCCTAAGGTATTTGTGCCACACTAGGCCTGATATCCTTTTTGCTACAAGCATGCTAAGTAGGTTCATGAATCAACCATTGCAGCTTCACCTGAATGCTGCAAAGAGGGTTCTAAGGTATATCAAATGAACCCTTAGCTATGGTATTTTCTTCCCTAAGAGAAAAGGAACAGAAAAACCTATTTCTACTCTAGTTGCTTATTCTGATTCTGACTGGTGTGAGGATCAGCTTGATAGAAGAAATACATCAGGGTATTTATTCAAGTTTCTGGGTGCTCCTACCTGCTGGAGTTCTAAAAAGCAACAGATAGTTGCTTTATCTAGCTGTGAAGCAGAATATGTATCTGCATGTAGTGCTGCAACACAGGTAGCATGGTTAGAAGCCCTATTGAAGGAACTTCAAGTCAACATTGAAGATGCTACTACTCTATGGATTGATAATAAGTCCACTATTTGTCTTGCTAAAAATCCAATAGGACATAGCAGGACAAAACATATAGAAACAAGGTTTCATTACCTTAGAGAACAAGTCTCTAAAGGGAGTCTAAAGGTAGAATACTGCTCTACACAGGAACAACTGGCTGACATGTTTACAAAACCACTAAAGGGAGAAGTTTTCACAAGACTAAGGAGGGAAATTGGCCTAGTTGCATTCAACTAAGTGCAGCTAAGTCCTAAAGGCTTTCCTAGGGGCCTGTCCTAGGAGTTTTATTAAGATCTGCTAATACCAGAGGCATGTCCTGGATTTTTCTTTTTCTCTCCTAAGTTTTTTCTAGGTCTATGTGTTAGCCCTATGTATTTTAAGGTTTTGTATTAAAGGAGGGTATTGGTTTTAGTAATAAAAACCTGAAAATACCCTCAGGAAGTTGTAAACGGTTAGGCACAAGCCAACTAACCGTTTACCAGCCGATTCTCTAACTAACAAGTTGTTATGAAGCTAAGAAGTTAGTTACAACTTGTAACCAACTTAACAACCTCATATTCAACTATCTAGTTCCTATATAAGGTCTTATGACCTTTTACAATGTACAGCATACAATATACAATCAATAAAAAATTCTCTTTACATTTTTTCAGTGCATAATTCCTCTGATTTTGCTCTTCTTTTCTCTATTTACTTCTTTGTGTTTCTTGGTGAGTTTTCTTCAAGAGTGTTGAAGTTTCCTCGCAATCAAAAGCGAAAAACACAGTATTAGTAATCTGATTTTGTGACTAAATCAGAAAGAAAAGAAGAACTAAAGAGAAAGGAAGCTATACCAGTTTTTCAGGTTGTGTGTGTAAGCTTGAAAGGTGTGATTGTTCATCAAGAACAATCACAAGGTAACCTGTAAAGAGAAAATTAGTGTTAGGGTTCTGAAAGATCAAAAACAGTAGCACATAAATTCACTGAGAGAGTGAACAGATACCTTATGTGTGTGGTGCTGCATCCAGTTGCTGAGTTTCAGATTCACAACGTGTTCAAGTGGTTCAACAACAAAGGAACAACACAGAAATTAGGGTTTTGATTGTATCAAACGAAAGAGGAAAGATTTCAAAGATCAGTTTGCAGATTTACCTTCACGGTGGTGACCGGTGGAAAACCCAAGGAGGAGGAAGTCATCGGAGCAGAAACGTGAAATAAGGGTTCTGTGAGAAGTGCTCAGATCGTGAAACTGAAGGAGGGGTTTTGATCGCGGAGCTGCGATCTTTTCGTTGCTGGTGTCAGTTTGTGGATTGGAGGTCAGTTGCTAGGTTTCCCGGGAAACCCTAGCAGAGCTCTGTGGAGTGAGAGAGAAGCTTGTTTCTGAAAATAGAGATAGAGTGAAGAAGACGTTGACTGAGAGAGAGAACAAGACGTGGCTCTTTCTTTCAAACTGGGTTGCAAGTTGGGTCAGCAAAAGAGTCACACTGCAGTAGTGTTGGGTTGGGCCAAGTGGGCCGTGTCCGGTTTTGTTTCCTGCACCCCTGCAATTGTTTCAATAACACCCATTAGTAAAAATTGAAAAAAAATTGCAAAATTTAACGAAAATGTGTATCCTTTCAGAACATTGATTGAAATCACAACATAGCTCAAACACTAAATATCCTGTGTTCCTATCATGCGTGCCTGGGTGACTGGGTAAGATGGGCTTATGTATATCGCGATCATCAATTTTTTTGTGTGTCACTTTTTTCAGTGATAATATTAGAACTATGGTGGGGGTGCTTAATTTTGAGATATATTATTTTATGGGAAATCAATTTTATGATTTTGAATAATACCTCTCGATGAATTAAAGGAAGAAATGGAGACTATGCGGAGGTTTTAACCAAACCGGATCTATTCGGTGAGCTCATCATAGTTCAATATGTTTTTAGTTCATAAATGTATGAGGTTTTCATTTTAGTGGTCAATGAATTTTTCGTCATTTTTAGTCCCGTTTATACCTTAGTTCACAATTTTGGTTTCTACTTATATCTTTGTTATAGCCAAATTTCGCAATAGCTACAAGGACACGTCAGCAAAGGTTATCAAATAAAGTTCGAAGATCATTCGAAGGAAGGAGCGCTCGAAAGATGAGAAGACTCAGCAATTTGATTGTAATCTCGAAGGAAGACTCAAAGGCGAGTTTCAAAAACCGAAACACTACACAAGAGCAGTTGAAGTAGTTGCCTTAGATAAGACTCAACGCAAAGAATCCAGACGCCAGAGGACACGACATCAATCATCATCGATCAATAGTCATCATGCAACGAAGCAGTTACTTGCTTGTAACTCTATAAATAGTAGTTCATACGAAGAACTCAGGGCGATTTCATAATATTCAGTAACCCATTACGCCTAACACATCCGATCACACACGATCTCTGGCTACAAGCGGTGAACAATGTATGTCTTAGCCAACAACCCAAAAACCTTCAAACTATTTTCAATTCAATGCAATTTTTCATTGACAATCGAGTGCTTCGCTCTTGTTTCTTTTTTATCTTGCTTTTATAACTAGCTTTTTACTTCCTTCAATCTTTGCACTCGCGGAATTCGTGATGTTTTTCCTACTTGGGATTGATTTCCGTGAATTGCTTGAGTTTTGTCTTTCTTTTATTTTCATTTCGATAACATCGAGCCGAGTACTTGAAGGATTCACAATGTTCTATCCGCTTCGCGTCTGATTCCCGTGTTTTGTTCTAGTACCCATTACTTCTATTTTGATCACACAATCACCTAGAATCCCTGTTTCCTTTGATTGTGTGACCTAATTCTCCCCCGATACTATTTTCCTTCTCAAAAAGCACACAATTTGGGGCTGGCAGTGTAAACCTGTCAATTGGTGAACCCAGAATCTAATTTGAGTCCTCTTATCTCATCTCTTTCGAATTTATCTGTTTGACAGAAAACACTAACGAAAAATGCTGGAAAACAATCTCCATTTACACTTTTGGCTAACTGACTTTAATCGCGTCAAAATTTTAATGACTCTAGGATGCCAAAGCACCAGATGTGGCCGGTTTTTTGGTGCTTAGTGATTATAAAGTGTGGGGTGGTAGGTGTCACTGCGATCTTCGATTAGTTTGCTAAACACCTTGACAACATAAAGGCGGATGATTTGGTGTCATAATCTTTTATAAGTATGACGTGCATGTGCAAGCATGATAATTTAATTCGTCAGCCAATTGATTATCAACTTAACATCAAGGAACAAAAATTCAAACAAAGAAATAACATTGTTCTACATCTTGCAGTCGTCCGGGCCGGATTCGGGGACTGCAGTTGGTAGGTCTCTTGCCGTCCAAGTCGAGTTTCAGAGTGATCCCAAGTGGGGTTTTTGCGATGCCACTCCGATCTTCAAGTCAGTATTGAGAATTGTAGAGTGTAGTAGGAAATGAGAATGTACCTATTTTTGGTAATGTGTATGTATTTATAGGGATCCATGCCAGCTCTGAGCCGTTGGATCAATTAGGTGAATCTGACCTGTTGACATGTGATTGTCATAAATGGGCTGATTTATTGTGGATTTAGATCCAAGCGGTTGGGCTTATCCAGACGCAGTTAAGGTATATGCCCTTTTGATAGGCCCTTGAGTAAATATTCGTTAGTTAGTTTGAAGGTTCTTTTGTAATGTTAATTAGTTAGGTAGTTTGTTGCATTTGACTCCTATTAGTTAGTTAGTTAGTTGATGGGTAGTGGTTTGTTAATAAATTTGTTTAGGGTTAGCTAGACCTTGTAACCATCACCCTATCCTTCTATATGCTTATAAATAGAAGTGTTGGGAATGGGGGAGGACATCTTTTGATCATAGTTGAGTTTAGTAGTGACCGGGTGAGGTTGGAATACCGGGTTATGCCGGGGGCGGAGAACCTACTTTCTCCATTTGTTTCATAATATTCAATAAAGATACCACTTTTCGTTCTTACTCCGATTCTCTTAGCGTCAAATTCAGCTTTTATTAATCATCGTTCGGCTAGGTGCCTAACACCTTTATCTGATGAGATCATCTCTCATCCTCAGTCCCTCTTTCCTTCACCAATTACTTCCTACCTTCTTCCTTACTCGTAATGCCCCTTGTAAGCACATTCTCCTCAATCTTCCCAACCAATCCACTGCCACCTGTCCATTCAGTTATTTCCATTTTTCTTCATCATTTCCCTCCTCATCCCTCACCTTTCTTAGTTTACCCCTCCTTTTATAAACATGTTTTAAGGGCTATCATAATGCAATCGGGCAAACTAATCTGTGACTTCCAGGAGAAGGCATAAGACCAATTGCCAAGAAAAAAGTGCTGGATCAGGAATAGCTAACAACTCAGATATTGGCTTGAAAGACAAGAATCCATCCAGAAATTATTGCAAGTGGTTTCCCCAATCAGTCAACCCGTATTCAAAGAAGCCGTGTGGAGCTGCTCCTTAGAAGAGCTGCTGGAAGGAGAAACAGACTGATTATTTTTTAAAAATCTAGCTCTGAGGAAACAAGCCCAAAAACACTTAGAGAAAACTATATCCTGGCTCAACTTCAGCATAGCAGCCTCTTTAAAAGAGCACATAGCTTATGCCAAACCACGGTAAGAACCTTTTTCGATTCATCATTACCCGACCAAACGAAATTTCTAATCCATCAGTCCAATTCCTTAAGCAAGGAAACAGGCCTTGTTACATCTGTGCGTGCTTACTGCTTCCAGCATCCTCGCATTGATGCTTATTCTGATAAAAATAATTTATAAAGTTTTTGTGGGTTTATAAAATTTTCGAAATTTATTCATTCTAGAAGACATGAAAAACATCTTGTATTCTTCTACTGTTTGACGTTTTATCCAAAAAAGATTGTCCCATTTTAATTTTGAGTTTACGATACCAATGCGGCATTAATATTTTTTTTCCTATTATACCGTTGAAGCATTAATATAGTTTTCTTTTTTGAATACTTAATTATTAAGAGAAAGATGAAGCAAGAAGGGGCATATTAAGAAAGTATGAGTACTACATTTATATATTTTTTCTAATGAATAAAGTATTGAAAATCTATACCATTACATTTCTCACTTAGTGGTTTCATGAAGTCTTAGAAAGTGTCTTATAAAAACTCTTTTCAGCTCTTATGAAACATGACTACAATATCCTTGTTACTACTGCAAAAAAGGCCTTTTGAATCGGTTATTTGGCACATTTGGAGTCGGTTATTTGCCGATTCGAATACTGCCGATTCTAAATGTAGGGACATTTTGAATCGGTTAAATAACCGATTCAAAATGTGACATTTTAAATCGGTTATTTAAACAACCGATTCAAACTGCTTAAAAAACAAACACCCAGAATCGGTTGTTTCAAAATGAGACATTCAGAATCGGTTGTTGCAAACAACCGATTCAAATTGCTTAAAAAACAAACATTCAGAATCGGTTGTTTCAAACAACCGATTCAAAATGAGACATTCAGAATCGGTTGTTGCAAACAACCGATTCAAATTGCATTTTTGTCATCAAATAAATTACTGAATGCAACTGTAATATTCATACAACAAGTGGTAGATTCGCCTACTGGTGTAACAAATCAACACGATCATGAGATGGTACCCAACAATCATGAATAGCTAATTTATTAATTTCAAAGCGAATGATACAACTCAGCTGCCCTATGCGGCATGTGAACTGGTGGCTTAACCCACCAACTAGGAAGAATCGGCTTAACCCGAGTTGAAACTGAAATGAAATCTCGCTCCCCATGACCAGCCCCTGACTTCACTATTTATAGAATTCATAGGAAGACAGTTGGGTCATTTACAACAGACAGCCCCTCCCAGTAGCTAAAACTAACTATCCTAACCACTAAATAACTAACCTATCAGAACAACTGAAAATTACAATAACTAACCTAACAGAACAACAGCCAGCCCCTTCTTTTTTGCACTTTTGCTTTCCCCAGTTGCATTCTCCTTCTTTTCCACCTCACCATTCTGATCCTGTTCTTTCTTCTCAGTACCTAGCAGCAAGAATTACAATACTTTGTAAGTCATCTAAGGATCTGACATTAAAATCTGGCAAATTGATTGTTGGTAAAGCACATAACTACAATAAAAACTACCTTAAATTTAAGAAAACTATGAACAAAGAATGTGATAGGTACCAACTAGTAGATTGAACGAAAAGGATGATTACAATGTATCCCTAGAGTGTTCGAGAGACTCTAGAACTCTCCATAGTGCCATAAGGCTCAATTCTTTACAAATGATTACATACCTTCCTCCCTACTCCCGCTTCTCTATATATAGGCTATATGCCTTAATGGTATTCACTAACTAACCATTCAACCAATTAACTAACTAACTCAACCTAATTAACAAATTGTAACTAACTAGCTAATTAAGTCCTAAGCCCCATAACAACCATACGGCTTAGTCCTATCAGAATGTCACCACATCCAGATTTTGTTTAACTGTTTGGATATGAAATCAGAAAGAAATTAAACTACCCATTGTTTTTTAAAAGAATAGTAAGTACCTCTTATGACTTGCAATGCTTTAATTTTTTGACAGAAGAAAGTGAAGTTGCATTAGTTAATTTCCATCATCAAATGACATTGAGCAGGAGTCAGGACTTGCCAAATCAAGACAACTAACATAGAGCTTCTGATAGAGTGATAAGTTTTCAGTGCATAGTTCCATATATGTTCATAATTGTATTCTATTAGTCACACTGCACATACTCTATCATATTCACAATTTACTAATTTAGGAGGTGAAAAACATATATGGTCAGGTCACTTGTTTGTATGAAAAATTGATGAGAGCTATAATGGTAATTAGACCAGCCCATGCCCATTATTTTCTTATATGGATAGTAGACTGCAGCAACCTAGTGATCAATGAAATACAATATTGACTAGTTAGTGCATGACTGACAACCCAGTAGCTAGCTTGATATTCAAAACAGATTTTAATACTCCATTGTGTGTGTGCTCTATTTTCCCTACAAGAATTTATGGGCACTGTTACAAGAAATATGTATACTTCCAGAGTAGTACTAATTACCATTGGCTTGGCTTCAACAGGTTTAAAACCTATTGCACTTAACAGACACAAAATAAATAACATTTCTACACAATCAACATTCAGCAGTTAGAATTTTATCAGCTTCCAAGCATCATGACCAAATGTCAGAACACTTCAGTGTTGACTACTATAATTGGCAAAACCGACGTTATTAGACTAGACATTTTCCGTGGTTATGCTTCGTTGCTTGCATGCTTGCCATTCTGTCTACAGACACCAAAATTGAACTAGTACTACCTCAATCTTTATAAAACCAATTCCAAATTACTAGATGCACTAATTAGTAGTATTAAAACTCAGACTAGAGAGCAACAGTTAGCAGCAGCAACAAGGACAAAATTGACGGCCAAGATTTGTGGGGAAAGCCAACAGAGGGTGTTCAACTCCTTTTATTTTGAGGAGTATGCTTGGAATGGAGAGTTTACCATTAACACCTCTTCAAAGATCAACTGGAAGAAAAATAGAAAATACCTGTTGTGACTTGCAGATGCTTTAATTTTTGTTACTTTGTCCTTTTAATTTGAAAACTTCACTTTCAATTGCATCTCTGATTTGAAGTTGTTGTCATGGATTCTTCACTTTCAGCTCAGGATACTGCAATTCAGTAAGTCAGTAACATACCAGAAAATCTGCTAATAAAAAATGTGGTAATTGTGATTGAACAATACAAACTAGTTGCTGACCAAGTAAGGATTTTGTTTGTTTTAAAGACTGCCAAAATATATGATAAGTATAGCAAGAATTTCAATACGTCAGCCCCTCTATTTCATATAAGCATTAACAGCTTCAAGCTCTTCAAGCCCTTTCTTCTTCAATTCCTTCTTTGAAGCTTTGCATTCCTTGAGTCACCTCCTGCAGTATGATGCAAAAAAACATATGCAGCAAATGTTGCCAACATATTTATTTCTACAGAAACTGGATCTTACTCAAGTGCAGCACAAACACAACCATTCCACACAAAAAGCCAAGTGCAGCACTTGAACCCACAAGTGAAACAGCGGTGCAAATAAGTATCACAAAGGTATCTTCCTTAGAATTCATATCCCTAGCTAAACCAACAACCAACTAAATTCATTAACCCAACTGTCACTGAAAGTGAAGAAACTGAAAATTCCTTTCCTGGGAATAAATCAGATGACAACTTACAAACAGCTATCACAGAGTTCAAAATTGACAAGGGTAGTTGAGGAATTGCGCCCTTAACAAAACCTTTCTTCCAAGCTTCCCTACTGAATTTCATCACTTCCATTGAAGAAGGTCCAAACTTAATTTCATGGACTATCTCATGTCTTCTTATGAAAGCCAAAACAATACCCAACACAAAGATTATAAAAGCAGAAGGAAGTGAAAAATTAATTTTCTTTACTTTGCTAGTCCTATTACTACTTCTTGCACCTTCATTATTACTCCTTTGGACACCCAAATTAGAATCTCTAGTGTCATTATCT
Source organism: Astragalus membranaceus (assembly GCA_039519185.1). NCBI lineage: Eukaryota > Viridiplantae > Streptophyta > Magnoliopsida > Fabales > Fabaceae > Astragalus > Astragalus membranaceus. The sequence continues at coordinate 53,013,193 of CM076850.1, forward strand.
TCTGGAGCACCACAACACCCATTATTTTGTTCACCAGCTCCATTCACAATCACAATAAAACAAGCACAAACAATAGCCAAAACCAACCCTGTGCTAGTTGAATTCCTCTCACAACTGATAAAGGAACCAACTTGTACACCAACTGTAATAAAGGAACCAACTTGTACACCAACTTGTACACCAAATGTTACCAACTTGTACATATGCAGCACATTAGTATACCAAATGTAATAATTTGATAGTTTCTGGGATTAGAAGATGGGATTAGAGATGGGGTAAGAAAATGAAGAAGATCTAAATACATGTTCCTGAGAGCCGAAATACATATTACACAACTTATTACATGTTCCTGATAGTTTATGGGATTAGTGAACCTACTTATTACACAACTTCTAATTCAGTTGTAGGTGTTTCTAACAGTATTAATCAAACTAGAAATGCAGCACAATTTGAATCTGCAACATACCAATTAAACAAAACAAACTTCAGATGGATACCCTTCGATTATTCAACTTGCTGTCTTGATGGTGTTCTCCATGTGGTGAGCCTCATCTTATACTCAAGTGTTCATCAAAAGGGCATACATACAGAAACATAGAATTACAAGTCAGGTTTTGAGGGTAAGAAAGAAAGCAAAATAAAAATCACAGTGGTGATTCTGTACCTTCGTAATCATTTGGTTCAGTCATCAAATCGGTGTTCCCATCATCATTTCATTCACATACAAGAGCAAGAAATCAACATTTCAGATTCACAGTTTTAGGTGTTTTACGAATAGCAAAATTAAACAAAGAAACCAAAGGGCTTTCGTGTAACACCTGTTCGTGGTGACTTTCGAAGCTCCATTGCTGCGATTTCACGTTCGGTTGCTGCCAAAATCAAACAAACGTGAAAAACCTAGCAGAGTTCAGTGGAAACGAAGAAGAAAGACGAGAGTGAAGAGTGAGAACAACCTGAAGTGCGTAAACGGCGCTGATTTAGGGTTCTCTTTCGTTTATATACCGCGGGTGGTGTGCTGACCGAGGCAGTGGCTCTCCGTGGTTGTTTCTGTTTTGCTCGCGATTGCTGTTTCGCCTAGGGTTCAAGGAGAAGATGGAGTGCAAGGCTGATGATGCTCTGAGTGTGGGGGAAGTGAAATGATGAGAGATGGAGTGCGAGGCTGATGAAGGAGTGAGAGATGAGAGATGGAGTGCGAGGCAGATGATGGAGTGAGAGATGAAAGACGCGAAGTGAGAGACGGAGTGTGAAGAGGGATGCCAGGGATTTGCTGAGAGGGAATGAAGGAGATGCGACAGAGAAGGGGATTTGATGAATGATGCTTGAGGGTTTGAGAGGTAAAGTGTGAGAGGGATGAGAACAACGGGTTTGAGAGGTAAAGTGTGAGAGGGAAACTGAAAAAATAAGGGGGATCGTGAAAACTTTAGTAATGAAACAAGACATTTTGAGTCGGTTGTTTAAAGAACCGTTTCGGAATGTACTTATTCGGAATCGGTTATTCAGTCAACCGATTCCAAATGTCTAAATTGGCACATTTCGAATCGGTTGTTTAAACAACCGATTCTAAATGTCTAAAAAAATCTGCTACACTTCCATTTAATTGCAATTTTGCCACCGCGTCCACTTTTGGAATCGGTTATCCAAACAACCGATTCAAAATAGTGCTTTTTAAAGCTAATTTTGCACTAGTTGATTTAGGTCCTCATTTGTTGATTTATGATTCAATTTTCCTGCATTTTTCCAGATAGATGATGTGATTAGTCAAGCTCAAGCAACAAGATCTGTCTTGGGTTCTCAGAGGGCATTGTTTGGTGATGTTCAAGGAAAAGTGAAGCTTCTTGGCGACAAGTTCCCCATTATTCGTAGCCTGCTCGGTATGTTCTAAAGTAGCTTTTATCATTCTAATTTCCCATTAATTTTCTGATTCACTTATCTCTTTTGTTGACCTTCGTTGCTCTTGCAGGTTCAATAAGAAGGCGACGCTCAAGGGATACTCTTATCCTCTCAGCAGTTATTGCTGCTTGTACGTTGTTTCTCATCATTTATTGGCTCTCAAAGTAACAACATATTGTGTAACACAAAATAATGAATTTTTATGATGCTTTTTTGGATGAATTTTTCTGCTTCTTTTCCTTGGTCTTTTTAGGGATGTGGAACGTTTAGAGTTTTTAACATTTCACATCGATCTCGGGGGCCTCAATTTTGTACTTAGTTGTTACTTGTAACCGTAAAAAATTATTTAACTCTTCAATATTGATATATATCAGCCTTTGCTTGTCAAGTAGATGCTACATGTCTGATTTGTTGAGAAGTAAATGTGCCTTGATAAGTGGTAGTATCCTAGTATGTGAAGTGAGAGATATGTGAAGTGTCTCTTACTGTTGGTTGCATTGACAATTTCAGTGACATCAAGACGTCGACTTTCGGGTTCAAACCTCGGGTGTGAGCAGTTGATAAGATCCAAAGTAGATTTAGAAGATTAGGATCTTGAAAATTGACAAAACAACAATTTCTCACATAAAATTCATGAAAGAAGTTGAACACCCTTCAAAATACAAGAAAAAACACAAAACTTACATGACAAGGAAGAAAGACCAAATGTGGAAGAGAATTTGAATGGAATCGAGATTGAAGATCACCACGCATTTCTTTAAAAGGTGATATTCGAAAGGTGATAAGATCACACTATCCTTAGGCTCTCGTAGCCTCAAGGACATGAGCTTTAGGTCCTCATTTCAAGATCTAAAGAGAATTTTCTAGATGAACCTCACCCTCTCAATACATGTACTCGCCACTCTCAAGCCGCACCCTCTAAAAGTTATTTTAGCTTGAGAGTTAAGATTTTGTATTTGTTTTTTGAAGGGATTTTTATTCAAATTTATTTTTGTTGGGAATTCAATTACAATTTTCAAATAATATTTCATATTAGTAGTGGTGGAAAATTCAAGAAACACCTTTGAAGAGATGGAGAAGTGTATCTAGAATGTTGAAGAAAAGTCAAGAAGTGGTGAGACAATAAATGTCCACTAATGCATGCATGGAAGTCATATACTCTCCTATAAATAGAGAGACTTGTGAAGAGTGAAGACATCCCCATTGGAGAGGTGAGGCATACCCTTTGGTTGATCATATAGGTGAGAGATCCCCATGTGGAGAGGTGAAGTATTCCTCCTTGGGTGATCATGTAGAGTTGAAGGGTCTCCAACCATGTCCCAGAGAGAGGAGAGTGCTGGTGATCATTTGTTATGTGTGATGAAAATGTTATCATTCATCGTAACTCTTAGAGTGAAAAGAGTATTGTAGGGTGATACACATATTGGGGTGAGTTACTAATATTGTAGTCATGTTTGAAGGCAATGAATGAATTGTGTTGATGTGTTCCCGTGGACGTAGGTAAGAGGTGCCGAACCATGTAAATGATTTGTGTTCTTCTTTCCTTTATTCTTGCGGTGTGGGTTAATCCATTGACGTGTGTGATTTTCCCCAACAGTGGTATTAGAGCTGTTATCCCCAACAGTGGTATCAGAGCTAATGGTTTAGGGTGACTGGCTCAAAGTCGTCGGTGTGACCAAGTGGTCGATGCAGATAAGTATTGAAGCTCAATGAGTTTGGTGGTGGATCCATGTGGGTTCAGTGTATCGAAAGTCTTCTTGACAATGTGGAGGTCAAGCGGCGTGCCCTGTTGGTTGTTCCTAACAATGTTGAAGAAGTTTGGAAATTTTAATTGAGGCAGGATTTGTTGAGAATTCAATTACAAATTCCAGTTAATATTTAATATTAGTAGTGGTGGAAAATTCAAGAGACACCTTTGAAGAGATGAAGATATCTAAAATGTTGAAGAAAAGTCAAGAAGTTGAGCTCATTGGAAAGTTGAGACAACAAATGTCCACTAAGTCTTATGCATGCATGGAAGTCATGTATTCTCCTATAAATAGAGACACTTGTGAAGAGTGAAGACCTTTTGGGTGATCATGTGGAGAAGTATTCTTCCTTGGGTGATCATGTAGAGTTGAAGGGTCTCCAACCATGTCTTATAGAGAGGAGAGTTATACTGCACAAATTTGATATCAAGAACACGTGAAATCAACACCACTATTTATTTCGTCTGTATATATATGTTCATAAGACCAGCTTGCCGTGCATGCAAGTGCTGGCAAATTTTCCTTTCTTACTGCTATATGGTCCCTTAGCCTACCCAAGTGAACCATCCCTAAATCATCAGAGATATAAAATTCCTGCAAAGATATTGAACACCGCAATATAGTTCTCGCTGAATAACAACAAAACAGTCTTAAGTACAAATAAGACCGAACAGGTTTCCTGACCATAACCTTCAGCAAACTATAGTGCTCAATATTATACAAGAAAGCGGAATAAAAATTATAATACCAATACATAGAGTTGTAGTACATAGACAACAAAAGGAAATATAAACTTAAGCATAACGCTAAGTCTTCAGCCACCATCCGAGTACCACCTACTCGTGCCTCTTGGATTTCCGCTGTCCCTGTTTCTCTGTAAAACAACAACATATAAACAATGAGATACAATCTCAGTGAGTTCTACCGAGACCCCTATCTACACTCTCGGTTAAATTATGAATCCTATTTAACTTAACACGACACCGACTGCAATCCAGTGCTAAATCCCGGTGAACCGTATTATAGGACTTTCTTTCATTCGTGGTTTAATTTATAACCACGTGCATTTTAATTCAACACGACACCGACTGCAATCCAGTGCTAAATCCCGGTGAACGTGTTAAGACTCAGTACGGCACCGACTGCAATCCTGTGCTAAATCCCGGTGAACCGTACAGTACGACACCGACTGCAATCCAGTGCTAAATCCCGGTGTATCGTACAACAAAACTTTCAACATAACACCGACTGCAATCCAGTGCTAAATCCCGGTGAACCCCAATACCAATAGTGTTTCCTAATGGCACGGAGCCTAGGGTAAGGGATCATGACTTCCCCGCCTAGTATGTTAACATGGGTCGTCACCCAACTCGATATAATAAATATATCTACAGACACATGAACATTTAGTTCGTTTACATTTGACCGATAACTGAACACAATACCCGCATTGGGCCGTTTCCTATAGTCGATATAATATATATATCGTGAATCGTAGACCGGTTTAGACGAATAAATAGTAACCATCACGCGTCAGTTATACTGTACCACGCAGGACTCATAATCCGCTTTATTATTAATAAAATATATCCGCACACGTGTACTATTGTTCGGCTTTTCGAAACAATTTCAATCTTCAAAAGTATTTTATAAACCCTTTTGAAACATACCCAAAATCATGGCATTATAAGCCTAATATCATTATAGAAGGGTTAGGAAAGGATTAGGAGAGGATTGGAATCGATCGGGATCGTTTCGGGCAGTTTTGGAAAATTTGGACAGAACACAGCGCACGGTTCGTGCTCCCATACGCACGGGTCGTGCGCCCTATAATGCGTTTTTGAAAACAGAAACAGAAAGACCCGCACGGTCCGTGCGCCTGAGACGCACGGGTCGTGCGCTTTTGACAACATTGTATTTTATCCCGTTTTCGCATTTTTTTGTCGTTCCGACCAATTCCGATACCTGTTCCAGTCCAGTCCCAACATAAAAACAGTACGAACACGTATCCAATAATATTCATCAATCAATCAAACATATCAATCCATAACACTCAAACATCAATTTACTCAAAATCCGTTAATCGTCGATCTAACGGTTTTTCGACCAAAACGATATTTTACACGCAATTCAAGTCGAAACAATCACATGAAACAAACAGTCGAATCAATTTATATAAAATTCGTTTTAATCAATCAATTCAAAACATAAATCCTAAACGTGAGTAAAACTCACCTATCGTGATGAAAATCACGAAATACCGAGACTTTCCGCTACTCGAACATCCGGCTCGCGAGACTCGAGAAATCCTCGCTCGGTACCAATTTGCACCTAGACACCAACCATGGCTCCTAAGGCTCCAAGCTCCTCTCGCAAACACAAACTCGATTCCTAGCTTTGAATTTCCAAAATCCCACTTGACTTCAAACAACCACTATTCATCATCTTCCTCCTCTCACCTCCATGACACTATTCACACATAAACCCCAATTTTCAACCTTAACCCTTGATTCCTCCAAATGATCCAAAACTTGAGTGATTGAATTACCCAACCAACAATATGGCTCCTATGGAACATCAATCCTTCACCTAAGCTACCCTTTGAGCTTTAATCATCAAAGCCCTCTTTTACCCCTTGAAAAACGAAAATGGTGGAGAGTGAGAGGATGGTTTGTTGGTGATGATCCTTGAATCAAAAATGGAGAGGGTGATGAGATGGTGCTAGTGGAAGAAAGAAGAAGAACATTTGGTGAGGATTTCTCACTCCCTCTTCTCTTTTCCCTCTTCGCCACTTTCCTTCTTTTCTCCTTCTCTTCTTTTCTTTCTCTCGTTCTCTGTTTCTTTCTTTCTTTCTTAATTTTAATTCTTTTCTTCTCCTCACTCACACACACATTCACGCATACTTATATATATTTATTAATATATACGCGGTAACGTGATCCAATTACCATATTGATGTAACTCTTTTATTTCGATTCCAAAACTTCTTTGATCCGTATTATCCGGTTAACGATCCGATGACAACCAATAAATAATTTTAGCACTCAGTAAATTTACCAGTTAAGTACTAAATTAGTTTAATTGGGTTAACACCCAAATAATTCTACTAATTATTTTGAGGATGTTACATTCTCCCCAACTTGAAAGAATTTTGTCCTCAAAATTTCGTCAAATCTTTCATCTGACTAACCGAGAATCGACCTTCTCAGAAAGATCTTAAGTTGCTGGAACACAATCTTGAATTAACGAAATGAGTGTAGAAAATCTTCCCAAAGTTGGCACATCAATCTCCGAGTATGAGTCACTACTACCTTGATACGAACTCTCTGGTTACGAATCTACACGAGAAATTCCTCTTTCGCCTACATAGGCTCAGCACCGCGTCCGAAAACACTTCCGAAGCTTCATTCCTCACTTGCTCCCCAACTTTGATTAATCTAAATCAAAGGGACTAATATAAGACACTTGATAGAAATACAGGTTGAAAATGAGATCCACGAACTGGTACTCCTCGGTAGAGGTAAAAACAAACACGATGTCCTCGAATGGTGTAAACACTTTCTCAACAAATCTTCTAATATCCACAACAGTTCTCATACACATTGAAAAATGTGACGGAAAAGTCATCTGTGAAACTTCCTGACTCGCCCTTGGGATTTCGAGATAGAACTTTTCAAAAGATGGAATGAGGATTTACCAGGAACGTTTATCTTAAACGTAGAAATAAACCGCGGGGACATCAAATAAATTGAACGTAATAAAAATCACCTCAGTTGTTCTCCAAACAACTATCAAACAGAACTCAGAGCTCCTTTCCGAATTAGTCAATAGCGTTGAGAGATTCCCCTCAACCTAAGTAATCCTCCCAAGATTTTCCTCCTCAATCATATCCTATTAGCCTCTTAATTCGTTCCCAAAACTAACTTTAGCATGCGGGTTTTCACAAAAACGATTTTTTCAAAACTATCATACCGCACCCCAAGCTTCACTTTGGGAATTTCAGACGCTTGCAAGCAGATCCATCAATTAATCCTTTGGTGCTTATTCGCAGTATGAAAAACAGTCAACAGTTACCTCACCTTCATAGTCGCGTTCGCGTTCGACTTGTCAAACGGAATCATATAATACCATCTCATTGTTAACCTTCACAAGGAAGAGATTATCAACTAATACCTTGCCACTAATACATCTGCTTTACATCTCTGTACATCTTGGTGGAGTTACAGAATATAACTTCGGTGTGCTTCCTCCAACACTTGCCTTCTATTTTTCTCATCATCGGGTTCACAGATCCTACCGTTGAAACAACTGACTCCATCACTATCCATGGTAAAATCTGGAAATACCTTTTGTGATTGTAGCTTCACCTCAACTTTCTGTGCCAAACGTATAGAATCCCTTAGGGAACTAGAGATCCTCATATGGCTCAACACTAACCGATTCCTCCTTGATCTTGAATTCAGATTTAAGTCTCTGAAAGACTCTGATAATTCCATCTTATGCATCATAAACTCGACCATGTGGATGGATTTCCTACTCAGTGCACCAGTTACAACACTGGCCTCTCTTGAATGCTACATCAACACAAATTTATAATCCTCCAGAAACTCATCACACTTCTCTACCTGCTATTCAGTTCTTTCTGGTCAAACAGATACCTTAAACTCTTGTGATCACTTAAAGATTTCGAAACGAGACCCATACAGGTAATGTCTCCAAATCTTCGGTGCATACACGATAGCTGCCAACTCCAAATAATAAGTTGGATAATTCTCCTCATGGATCTTCAACTGTCTGGACGCATAAGCTACCACTTGATGATTCTGCATGAGAACACATCCCAAACCCTTTCCAGAAACATCGCCGTAAATTTGGAATTCCAAATACGAATCTGGAAGAATATGGGTTGGAGCAGAAGTCAACTGAACCTTCAACTCTTGAAAACATTCTTCACAATCGACATCCCACGTAAGCGGTTGACCCTTTCGAGTTAACCGAGTAGGTGGAAGAACCAATAGTGAGAATCCTTCGATAAACTTCCTGTAGTAACCGGCTAGACTTAGAAAACTTATGACTTCGGCGACTGACGTTGGTCACTCCCATTCAACACCGCTTCCTTCTTGCTGAGATCTATAGAAACTCCCGACTTGGGAAATCACATGTCCCAAAGACTTTACCTCCAACATCCAAAAATCACACTTCGAACGTGTTACGTACAACTTCTTTTCTCCGAGTACTTTCAGAACAATGCGGAGATGTTGGACATGCTCCTCAATGGTCTTCTAGTACACCAAGATATCATCAATGAAAACGACTACAAATTGATCTAGGTAATTGAGGAAAACTCGGTTCAGGTAATCCATGAATACCGCTGGAGCATTAGTCAAACCGAAGGGCATCACTACAAACTCGTAATGTCCATACCTAGTACGGAAAGCTGTCTTCGGAATATCTAAGGCTCTAACTTTTAATTGATGATATCCTGACCTCAGATCAATTTTAGAAAACACTGGGGCACATCAAGTTGCTCAAGCAAATCGTCTATCCTTGGTAAGGGATATTTATTCTTGATCGTCACTTTGTTAAGTTGTCGATAACCGATGTGCAATCTCATGCTACCATTTTTCCTTTCGACTAATTACACACCAGAGCACTCCTGAGAGAAGCACTCGGTCGAATGAATTTCTTTAACATCGACTCTTCAAGTTGAGACTCCAATTCCTTTAATTCTAAAGAAACATCCTATAAGAAACAATAGATATTGATCCCGTGCCAGGAACCAATTCTACGGTAAACTCTACCTTTCGCTCTGGAGGTTCAGAAGAAACTTCATCGCGAAAACATCCGGAAAAACATTCACAACTCGAACGTTCGCCAAATCTAAACTAGTTTCAGTGGATGCAGATAACATACCAACATGTGCTTCCGCACCTTGGAATGAAGATTGACCATCTAAGGTGAACTAGGTAACCGCTTCAGAATTTTTCCTAGACAATTTAACTGATTCTGAAGCGAAGCTGATAGTTGATTAACACAGTCGATTGCAACATGATTTGCAGTCATCGAATCCATACCCAAAATGGTGTCCGCACTTCTCATAGGCAAACAATAAATTCTACAACTAAATTTCTGCCTCCTATGACAAGTAGACAATTCTATACAAAGATTAGGTCTGGACACGACCCTTATCAGCAGTTAAGATAGTTATCGGCTCGGATAGCGGAGACAATGCTAATCCAAACCGATCTACACATGCTTGTGCTATAAAACAATGGGTTGCACCCGAATCGTATAATATACTGACGGAGTTATTGAAAACTGATCTCATACCCCTCAGTAGATTGTCTGCAGTTGTAACTGTCTAAGCATCTAGAGTGTTGACTCGTCCTCGTCTTGGAGCTGCTTGTGACTCCCCAGAATTCTTCCTTGCATTCGGAGTTGATAATTCAACTACCTTCTTTCCTTTCCAGTACTCCCCATGAGATCATCCTCGGCGACATAGGCTGATTGCACCAAGGCAACATAATTGGTAATAGTATAAGAACTGAGACCCTAAGTCATAAAAACACTAAGGCCCTTCTTATACCTCCGCATTCTCCATTCGTCATCCAGAGCTTACTTTACCACTTGAAAAAACTGAGACAACTTCTCAAACTTAGCGGTGTATTCTTCCTCTGTCATGTCACCTTTCTTGAGGATGCATCGGTTGGAAATTCCGGTTTTGGTCGAGGATTGCGTCTTGATCATCCTGGTATAATTCCGCTTATGATGCACTAAGTATTAAGTTGATCAGGCTCAATGTCTCTTAGCATCACAAGTGTAATTACAAAAAGGACTAGCAAGGAATCGACTCAACCCTAAACTAAGTCCGACTAGGTCGAACTGCTCTGATACCAACTGTAACACCCCGGTATTTTTATCGAGTAAAAATACCCAAGTGAACCATCCCTAAATCATCAGAGATATAAAATTCCTGCAAAGATATTGAACACCGCAATATAGTTCTCGCTGAATAACAACAAAACAGTCTTAAGTACAAATAAGACCGAACGGGTTTCCTGACCATAACCTTCAGCAAACTATAGTGCTCAATATTATACAAGAAAGCGGAATAAAAATTATAATACCAATACATAGAGTTGTAGTACATAGACAACAAAAGGAAATATAAACTTAAGCATAACGCTAAGTCTTCAGCCACCATTCGAGTACCACCTACTCATGCCTCTTGGATTTCCGCTGTCCCTGTTTCTCTGTAAAACAACAACATATAAACAATGAGATACAATCTCAGTGAGTTCTACCGAGACCCCTATCTACACTCTCGGTTAAATTATGAATCCTATTTAACTTAACACGACACCGACTGCAATCCAGTGCTAAATCCCGGTGAACCGTATTATAGGACTTTCTTTCATTCGTGTTTTAATTTATAACCACGTGCATTTTAATTCAACACGACACCGACTGCAATCCAGTGCTAAATCCCGGTGAACGTGTTAAGACTCAGTACGACACCGACTGCAATCCTGTGCTAAATCCCGGTGAACCGTACAGTACGACACCGACTGCAATCCAGTGCTAAATCCCGGTGTATCGTACAACAAAACTTTCAACATAACACCGACTGCAATCCAGTGCTAAATCCCGGTGAACCCCAATACCAATAGTGTTTCCTAATGGCACGGAGCCTAGGGTAAGGGATCATGACTTCCCCGCCTAGTATGTTAACATGGGTCGTCACCCAACTCGATATAATAAATATATCTACAGACACATGAACATTTAGTTCGTTTACATTTGACCGATAACTGAACACAATACCCGCATTGGGCCGTTTCCTATAGTCGATATAATATATATATCGTGAATCGTAGACCGGTTTAGACGAATAAATAGTAACCATCACGCGTCAGTTATACTATACCACGCAGGACTCATAATCCGCTTTATTATTAATAAAATATATCCGCACACGTGTACTATTGTTCGGCTTTTCGAAACAATTTCAATCTTCAAAAGTATTTTATAAACCCTTTTGAAACATACCCAAAATCATGGCATTATAAGCCTAATATCATTATAGAAGGGTTAGGAAAGGATTAGGAGAGGATTGGAATCGATCGGGATCGTTTCGGGCAGTTTTGGAAAATTTGGACAGAACACAGCGCACGGTTCGTGCTCCCATACGCACGGGTCGTGCGCCCTATAATGCGTTTTTGAAAACAGAAACAGAAAGACCCGCACGGTCCGTGCGCCTGAGACGCACGGGTCGTGCGCTTTTGACAACATTGTATTTTATCCCGTTTTCGCATTTTTTTGTCGTTCCGACCAATTCCGATACCTGTTCCAGTCCAGTCCCAACATAAAAACAGTACGAACACGTATCCAATAATATTCATCAATCAATCAAACATATCAATCCATAACACTCAAACATCAATTTACTCAAAATCCGTTAATCGTCGATCTAACGGTTTTTCGACCAAAACGATATTTTACACGCAATTCAAGTCGAAACAATCACATGAAACAAACAGTCGAATCAATTTATATAAAATTCGTTTTAATCAATCAATTCAAAACATAAATCCTAAACGTGAGTAAAACTCACCTATCGTGATGAAAATCACGAAATACCGAGACTTTCCGCTACTCGAACATCCGGCTCGCGAGACTCGAGAAATCCTCGCTCGGTACCAATTTGCACCTAGACACCAACCATGGCTCCTAAGGCTCCAAGCTCCTCTCGCAAACACAAACTCGATTCCTAGCTTTGAATTTCCAAAATCCCACTTGACTTCAAACAACCACTATTCATCATCTTCCTCCTCTCACCTCCATGACACTATTCACACATAAACCCCAATTTTCAACCTTAACCCTTGATTCCTCCAAATGATCCAAAACTTGAGTGATTGAATTACCCAACCAACAATATGGCTCCTATGGAACATCAATCCTTCACCTAAGCTACCCTTTGAGCTTTAATCATCAAAGCCCTCTTTTACCCCTTGAAAAACGAAAATGGTGGAGAGTGAGAGGATGGTTTGTTGGTGATGATCCTTGAATCAAAAATGGAGAGGGTGATGAGATGGTGCTAGTGGAAGAAAGAAGAAGAACATTTGGTGAGGATTTCTCACTCCCTCTTCTCTTTTCCCTCTTCGCCACTTTCCTTCTTTTCTCCTTCTCTTCTTTTCTTTCTCTCGTTCTCTGTTTCTTTCTTTCTTTCTTAATTTTAATTCTTTTCTTCTCCTCACTCACACACACATTCACGCATACTTATATATATTTATTAATATATACGCGGTAACGTGATCTAATTACCATATTGATGTAACTCTTTTATTTCGATTCCAAAACTTCTTTGATCCGTATTATCCGGTTAACGATCCGATGACAACCAATAAATAATTTTAGCACTCAGTAAATTTACCAGTTAAGTACTAAATTAGTTTAATTGGGTTAACACCCAAATAATTCTACTAATTATTTTGAGGATGTTACATTCTCCCCAACTTGAAAGAATTTTGTCCTCAAAATTTCGTCAAATCTTTCATCTGACTAACCGAGAATCGACCTTCTCAGAAAGATCTTAAGTTGCTGGAACACAATCTTGAATTAACGAAATGAGTGTAGAAAATCTTCCCAAAGTTGGCACATCAATCTCCGAGTATGAGTCACTACTACCTTGATACGAACTCTCTGGTTACGAATCTACACGAGAAATTCCTCTTTCGCCTACATAGGCTCAGCACCGCGTCCGAAAACACTTCCGAAGCTTCATTCCTCACTTGCTCCCCAACTTTGATTAATCTAAATCAAAGGGACTAATATAAGACACTTGATAGAAATACAGGTTGAAAATGAGATCCACGAACTGGTACTCCTCGGTAGAGGTAAAAACAAACACGATGTCCTCGAATGGTGTAAACACTTTCTCAACAAATCTTCTAATATCCACAACAGTTCTCATACACATTGAAAAATGTGACGGAAAAGTCATCTGTGAAACTTCCTGACTCGCCCTTGGGATTTCGAGATAGAACTTTTCAAAAGATGGAATGAGGATTTACCAGGAACGTTTATCTTAAACGTAGAAATAAACCGCGGGGACATCAAATAAATTGAACGTAATAAAAATCACCTCAGTTGTTCTCCAAACAACTATCAAACAGAACTCAGAGCTCCTTTCCGAATTAGTCAATAGCGTTGAGAGATTCCCCTCAACCTAAGTAATCCTCCCAAGATTTTCCTCCTCAATCATATCCTATTAGCCTCTTAATTCGTTCCCAAAACTAACTTTAGCATGCGGGTTTTCACAAAAACGATTTTTTCAAAACTATCATACCGCACCCCAAGCTTCACTTTGGGAATTTCAGACGCTTGCAAGCAGATCCATCAATTAATCCTTTGGTGCTTATTCGCAGTATGAAAAACAGTCAACAGTTACCTCACCTTCATAGTCGCGTTCGCGTTCGACTTGTCAAACGGAATCATATAATACCATCTCATTGTTAACCTTCACAAGGAAGAGATTATCAACTAATACCTTGCCACTAATACATCTGCTTTACATCTCTGTACATCTTGGTGGAGTTACAGAATATAACTTCGGTGTGCTTCCTCCAACACTTGCCTTCTATTTTTCTCATCATCGGGTTCACAGATCCTACCGTTGAAACAACTGACTCCATCACTATCCATGGTAAAATCTGGAAATACCTTTTGTGATTGTAGCTTCACCTCAACTTTCTGTGCCAAACGTATAGAATCCCTTAGGGAACTAGAGATCCTCATATGGCTCAACACTAACCGATTCCTCCTTGATCTTGAATTCAGATTTAAGTCTCTGAAAGACTCTGATAATTCCATCTTATGCATCATAAACTCGACCATGTGGATGGATTTCCTACTCAGTGCACCAGTTACAACACTGGCCTCTCTTGAATGCTACATCAACACAAATTTATAATCCTCCAGAAACTCATCACACTTCTCTACCTGCTATTCAGTTCTTTCTGGTCAAACAGATACCTTAAACTCTTGTGATCACTTAAAGATTTCGAAACGAGACCCATACAGGTAATGTCTCCAAATCTTCGGTGCATACACGATAGCTGCCAACTCCAAATAATAAGTTGGATAATTCTCCTCATGGATCTTCAACTGTCTGGACGCATAAGCTACCACTTGATGATTCTGCATGAGAACACATCCCAAACCCTTTCCAGAAACATCGCCGTAAATTTGGAATTCCAAATACGAATCTGGAAGAATATGGGTTGGAGCAGAAGTCAACTGAACCTTCAACTCTTGAAAACATTCTTCACAATCGACATCCCACGTAAGCGGTTGACCCTTTCGAGTTAACCGAGTAGGTGGAAGAACCAATAGTGAGAATCCTTCGATAAACTTCCTGTAGTAACCGGCTAGACTTAGAAAACTTATGACTTCGGCGACTGACGTTGGTCACTCCCATTCAACACCGCTTCCTTCTTGCTGAGATCTATAGAAACTCCCGACTTGGGAAATCACATGTCCCAAAGACTTTACCTCCAACATCCAAAAATCACACTTCGAACGTGTTACGTACAACTTCTTTTCTCCGAGTACTTTCAGAACAATGCGGAGATGTTGGACATGCTCCTCAATGGTCTTCTAGTACACCAAGATATCATCAATGAAAACGACTACAAATTGATCTAGGTAATTGAGGAAAACTCGGTTCAGGTAATCCATGAATACCGCTGGAGCATTAGTCAAACCGAAGGGCATCACTACAAACTCGTAATGTCCATACCTAGTACGGAAAGCTGTCTTCGGAATATCTAAGGCTCTAACTTTTAATTGATGATATCCTGACCTCAGATCAATTTTAGAAAACACTGGGGCACATCAAGTTGCTCAAGCAAATCGTCTATCCTTGGTAAGGGATATTTATTCTTGATCGTCACTTTGTT
Source organism: Astragalus membranaceus (assembly GCA_039519185.1). NCBI lineage: Eukaryota > Viridiplantae > Streptophyta > Magnoliopsida > Fabales > Fabaceae > Astragalus > Astragalus membranaceus. Next base: position 53,028,794 of record CM076850.1, read on the forward strand.
AAGTTGTCGATAACCGATGTGCAATCTCATGCTACCATTTTTCCTTTCGACTAATTACACACCAGAGCACTCCTGAGAGAAGCACTCGGTCGAATGAATTTCTTTAACATCGACTCTTCAAGTTGAGACTCCAATTCCTTTAATTCTAAAGAAACATCCTATAAGAAACAATAGATATTGATCCCGTGCCAGGAACCAATTCTACGGTAAACTCTACCTTTCGCTCTGGAGGTTCAGAAGAAACTTCATCGCGAAAACATCCGGAAAAACATTCACAACTCGAACGTTCGCCAAATCTAAACTAGTTTCAGTGGATGCAGATAACATACCAACATGTGCTTCCGCACCTTGGAATGAAGATTGACCATCTAAGGTGAACTAGGTAACCGCTTCAGAATTTGTCCTAGACAATTTAACTGATTCTGAAGCGAAGCTGATAGTTGATTAACACAGTCGATTGCAACATGATTTGCAGTCATCGAATCCATACCCAAAATGGTGTCCGCACTTCTCATAGGCAAACAATAAATTCTACAACTAAATTTCTGCCTCCTATGACAAGTAGACAATTCTATACAAAGATTAGGTCTGGACACGACCCTTATCAGCAGTTAAGATAGTTATCGGCTCGGATAGCGGAGACAATGCTAATCCAAACCGATCTACACATGCTTGTGCTATAAAACAATGGGTTGCACCCGAATCGTATAATATACTGACGGAGTTATTGAAAACTGATCTCATACCCCTCAGTAGATTGTCTGCAGTTGTAACTGTCTAAGCATCTAGAGTGTTGACTCGTCCTCGTCTTGGAGCTGCTTGTGACTCCCCAGAATTCTTCCTTGCATTCGGAGTTGATAATTCAACTACCTTCTTTCCTTTCCAGTACTCCCCATGAGATCATCCTCGGCGACATAGGCTGATTGCACCAAGGCAACATAATTGGTAATAGTATAAGAACTGAGACCCTAAGTCATAAAAACACTAAGGCCCTTCTTATACCTCCGCATTCTCCATTCGTCATCCAGAGCTTACTTTACCACTTGAAAAAACTGAGACAACTTCTCAAACTTAGCGGTGTATTCTTCCTCTGTCATGTCACCTTTCTTGAGGATGCATCGGTTGGAAATTCCGGTTTTGGTCGAGGATTGCGTCTTGATCATCCTGGTATAATTCCGCTTATGATGCACTAAGTATTAAGTTGATCAGGCTCAATGTCTCTTAGCATCACAAGTGTAATTACAAAAAGGACTAGCAAGGAATCGACTCAACCCTAAACTAAGTCCGACTAGGTCGAACTGCTCTGATACCAACTGTAACACCCCGGTATTTTTATCGAGTAAGAATACCCAAGTGAACCATCCCTAAATCATCAGAGATATAAAATTCCTGCAAAGATATTGAACACCGCAATATAGTTCTCGCTGAATAACAACAAAACAGTCTTAAGTACAAATAAGACCGAACAGGTTTCCTGACCATAACCTTCAGCAAACTATAGTGCTCAATATTATACAAGAAAGCGGAATAAAAATTATAATACCAATACATAGAGTTGTAGTACATAGACAACAAAAGGAAATATAAACTTAAGCATAACGATAAGTCTTCAGCCACCATCCGAGTACCACCTACTCGTGCCTCTTGGATTTCCGCTGTCCCTGTTTCTCTGTAAAACAACAACATATAAACAATGAGATACAATCTCAGTGAGTTCTACCGAGACCCCTATCTACACTCTCGGTTAAATTATGAATCCTATTTAACTTAACACAACACCGACTGCAATCCAGTGCTAAATCCCGGTGAACCGTATTATAGGACTTTCTTTCATTCGTGTTTTAATTTATAACCACGTGCATTTTAATTCAACACGACACCGACTGCAATCCAGTGCTAAATCCCGGTGAACGTGTTAAGACTCAGTACGACACCGACTGCAATCCTGTGCTAAATCCCGGTGAACCGTACAGTACGACACCGACTGCAATCCAGTGCTAAATCCCGGTGTATCGTACAACAAAACTTTCAACATAACACCGACTGCAATCCAGTGCTAAATCCCGGTGAACCCCAATACCAATAGTGTTTCCTAATGGCACGGAGCCTAGGGTAAGGGATCATGACTTCCCCACCTAGTATGTTAACATGGGTCGTCACCCAACTCGATATAATAAATATATCTACAGACACATGAACATTTAGTTCGTTTACATTTGACCGATAACTGAACACAATACCCGCATTGGGCCGTTTCCTATAGTCGATATAATATATATATATCGTGAATCGTAGACCGGTTTAGACGAATAAATAGTAACCATCACGCGTCAGTTATACTATACCACGCAGGACTCATAATCCGCTTTATTATTAATAAAATATATCCGCACACGTGTACTATTGTTCGGCTTTTCGAAACAATTTCAATCTTCAAAAGTATTTTATAAACCCTTTTGAAACATACCCAAAATCATGGCATTATAAGCCTAATATCATTATAGAAGGGTTAGGAAAGGATTAGGAGAGGATTGGAATCGATCGGGATCGTTTCGGGCAGTTTTGGAAAATTTGGACAGAACACAGCGCACGGTTCGTGCTCCCATACGCACGGGTCGTGCGCCCTGTAACGCGTTTTTGAAAACAGAAACAGAAAGACCCGCACGGTCCGTGCGCCTGAGACGCACGGGTCGTGCGCTTTTGACAACATTGTATTTTATCCCGTTTTCGCATTTTTTTGTCGTTCCGACCAATTCCGATACCTGTTCCAGTCCAGTCCCAACATAAAAACAGTACGAACACGTATCCAATAATATTCATCAATCAATCAAACATATCAATCCATAACACTCAAACATCAATTTACTCAAAATCCGTTAATCGTCGATCTAACGGTTTTTCGACCAAAACGATATTTTACACGCAATTCAAGTCGAAACAATCACATCAAACAAACAGTCGAATCAATTTATATAAAATTCGTTTTAATCAATCAATTCAAAACATAAATCCTAAACGTGAGTAAAACTCACCTATCGTGATGAAAATCACGAAATACCGAGACTTTCCGCTACTCGAACATCCGGCTCGCGAGACTCGAGAAATCCTCGCTCGGTACCAATTTGCACCTAGACACCAACCATGGCTCCTAAGGCTCCAAGCTCCTCTCGCAAACACAAACTCGATTCCTAGCTTTGAATTTCCAAAATCCCACTTGACTTCAAACAACCACTATTCATCATCTTCCTCCTCTCACCTCCATGACACTATTCACACATAAACCCCAATTTTCAACCTTAACCCTTGAGTGATTGAACTACCCAACCAACAATATGGCTCCTATGGAACATCAATCCTTCACCTAAGCTACCCTTTGAGCTTTAATCATCAAAGCCCTCTTTTACCCCTTGAAAAACGAAAATGGTGGAGAGTGAGAGGATGGTTTGTTGGTGATGATCCTTGAATCAAAAATGGAGAGGGTGATGAGATGGTGCTAGTGGAAGAAAGAAGAAGAACATTTGGTGAGGATTTCTCACTCCCTCTTCTCTTCTCCCTCTTCGCCACTTTCCTTCTTTTCTCCTTCTCTTCTTTTCTTTCTCTCGTTCTCTGTTTCTTTCTTTCTTTCTTAATTTTAATTCTTTTCTTCTCCTCACTCACACACACATTCACGCATACTTATATATATTTATTAATATATACGCGGTAACGTGATCCAATTACCATATTGATCTAACTCTTTTATTTCGGTTCCAAAACTTCCTTGATCCGTATTATCCGGTTAACGATCCGATGACAACCAATAAATAATTTTAGCACTCAGTAAATTTACCAATTAAGTACTAAATTAGTTTAATTGGGTTAACACCCAAATAATTCTACTAATTATTTTGAGGATGTTACACATGTGGGTTCAGTGTATCGAAAGTCTTCTTGACAATGTGGAGGTCAAGCGGCGTGCCCTGTTGGTTGTTCCTAACAATGTTGAAGAAGTTTGGAAATTTTAATTGAGGCAGGATTTGTTGAGAATTCAATTACAAATTCCAATTAATATTTAATATTAGTAGTGGTGGAAAATTCAAGAGACACCTTTGAAGAGATGAAGATATCTAAAATGTTGAAGAAAAGTCAAGAAGTTGAGCTCATTGGAAAGTTGAGACAATAAATGTCCACTAAGTCTTATGCATGCATGGAAGTCATGTATTCTCCTATAAATAGAGAGACTTGTGAAGAGTGAAGACCTTTTGGGTGATCATGTGGAGAAGTATTCTTCCTTGGGTGATCATGTAGAGTTGAAGGGTCTCCAACCATGTCTTATAGAGAGGAGAGTTATACCGCTTTGATATTGATATCAAGAACACGTGAAATCAACACCACTATTTATTTCGTCTGTATATATATGTTCATAAGACCAGCTTGCCGTGCATGCAAGTGCTGGCAAATTTTCCTTTCTTACTGCTATATGGTCCCTTAGCCAGCCCACTAATGTGTCATCTAATGCATTATATATAGATCTCTTCCAACATGTGCAATCTTATCTTGTTTCCTTAAAATTCCGAAACATATTTAATTAGTACTCTATTAATGTATCGCCCTTCTAGCTAGATTATGTGAACTTTAACTTTCACATCAAAATGTGTATCCTTTCAGAACATTGATTGAAATCATAACATAGCTCAAACACTAAATATCCTGTGTTCCTATCATGCCTGGGTGACTGGGTAAGATGGGCTTATGTATATCGCGATCATCAATTTTTTTGTGTGCCACTTTTTTCAGTGATAATATTAGAACTATGGTGGGGGTGCTTAAATTTGAGATATATTATTTTTTGGGAAATCAATTTTATGATTTTGAATAATACCTCTCGATGAATTAAAGGAAGAAATGGAGACTATGCGGAGGTTTTAACCAAACCGGATCTATTCGGTGAGCTCATCATAGTTCAATATGTTTTTAGTTCATAAATATATGAGGTTTTCATTTTAGTGGTCAATGAATTTTTCGTCATTTTTAGTCCCCGTTTATACCTTCGTTCACAATTTTGGTTTCTACTTATATCTTTGTTATAGCCAAATTTCGCAATAGCTACAAGGACACGTCAGCAAAGGTTATCAAATAAAGTTCAAAGATCATTCGAAGGAAGGAATGCTCGAAAGATTAAAAGACTCAGCAATTTGATTGTAATCTCGAAGGAAGACTCAAAGGCGAGTTTTGAAAACCGAAACACTACACAAGAGCAGTTGAAGTAGTTGCCTTAGATAAGACTCAACGCAAAGAATCCAGACGCCAGAGGACACGACATCAATCATCATCGATCAATAGTCATCATGCAACGAAGCAGTTGCTTGCTTGTAACTCTATAAATAGTAGTTCATACGAAGAACTCAGGGCGATTTCATAATATTCAGTAACCCATTACGCCTAACACATCCGATCACACACGATCTCTGGCTACAAGCGGTGAACAATGTATGTCTTAGCCAACAACCCAAAAACCTTCAACCTATTTTCAATTCAATGCAATTTTTCATTGACATGTCGAGTGCTTCGCTCTTGTCTCTTTTTTATCTTGCTTTTATAACTAGCTTTTTACTTACTTCAATCTTTGCACTCGCGGAATTCGTGATGTTTTTCCTACTTGGGATTGATTTCCGTGAATTACTTGAGTTTTGTCTTTCTTTTATTTACATTTCGATAACATCGAGCCGAGTACTTGAAGGATTCACGATGTTCTACCCGCTTCGCATCTGATTTCCGGGTTTTGTTCTAGTACCCATTACTTCTATTTTGATCAGACAATCGCCTAGAATCCCTGTTTCCTTTGATAGTGTGACCTACTTCTCTCCCGATACCATTTTCCTTCTCAAAAAGCACACAATTTGGGGCTGACAGTGTAAACCTGTCAATTGGTGAACCCAGAATCTAATTTGAGTCCTCATATCTCATCTCTTTCGAATTTATCTGTTTGACAGAAAACACTAACGAAAAATGCTGGAAAACAATCTCCATTTACACTTTTGGCTAACCGACTTTAATCGCGTCAAAATTTTAATAACTCGAGGATGCCAAAGCACCAGATGTGGCCGGTTTTTTGGTGCTTAGTCATTATAAAGTGTGGGGTGATAGGTGTACATAAAGGCGGATGATTTGGTGTCATAATCTTTTGAAAGGCGGATGATTTGGTGTCATAATCTTTCGATTAGTTTGCTGAACACCAAGACAACATAAAGGCGGATGATTTGGTGTCATAATAATTTGAAAGTATGACGTGCATGTGCAAGCATGATAATTTAATTCGTTAGCTAGTTGATTATCAACTTAACATCAAGGAACAAAAGTTCAAACAAAGAAATAACATTGTTCTGCATCTTGCGGTCGTCCGGACCGGATCCGGAGACTGCAGTTGCTAGGTCTCCTGCCGTCCAAGTCGAGTTTCAGAGTGATCCCAGGTGGGGTACTTGCGATGCCACTCCGATCCTCAAGTCAGTATTGAGAATTGTAGAGTGTAGTAGGAAATGAGAATGTACCTATTTTTTGTAATGTGTGTTAGTATTTATAGGGATCCATGTCAGCTCTGAGCCGTTGGATCAATTAGGTGAATCTGAGCTGTTGACACGTGATTGTCATAAATGGACTGATTTATTGTGGATTTAGATCCAAGCTGTTGGGCTTATCCAGACCCAATTATTGGAGTGGGTATCGTGACCCAGTCCAAAACAAACATCAACTTGACGTGCATCCGAATTATTTAGGGCCCTTTCTTTTAACACCGGAACGGGATCAAAGACCTCTAGACCTAAAAATATCAGCACTCAGATGGCGCAACCCATGCAGATTAACAGATAAACCACTAGTAATTATTAAAGTCTTCCACCATGCCGATATGAAAGTCTATTAGCCAAAAGTAAAAATAGAAATTTAAGTGAGACTAAAATAAAAAACTTTGTATATAATAGAGACTAAAATATATTTAACTAATTATTTAATCATGATATACTCCGAACTATCGAAAAAAGACAGTATATGGATGGCTAACCCAAGATCACTTGGATGAGATGGTAGGGGTCTCTTCCAGCTTAACCAAGGTCTTGAATTCGAATTCAGCCTTGGGCATGCAACAGTGTTAAATCTCTTGAGGGAGAGCTTTGCCGTCCATTGTGGTCCAAGACCGTTGTCATACCCCAATTTTGTCCGGCTTAGGTCCAAACCCTAATTTTCCCCACAAAAAAAATAATAATAATAAAATGTATTGCATTTTGGGTCCTAGAAACCATTCCAAAGTTTTTGAAATCATGTTTAGGGTTAGAATGCACTTTTTGGGAAATTAGGGTTTTTAGGGTCGAAAAGGGCATTTTGGTCATTTCTCGCAAAGGGGTCTATAAAAATAATTTTTTGCATGAAAATATTTCTCAATAAGCCTCATGCATGAAAATGATTTTTTTAGAAAATATAAAATTGATTTTATCATGCATATAATATATTCTTGATGAATAAGGAAGGCCCATATTTTTAGGAAAAACAAATAATCGATTACCTCCTTATCTCATTCAAGCAAATAATCGATTATTTGCTCTATGAAAACAAGCAAATAATCGATTATTCCCTCCCTTTTTGAAGCACATAATCGATTATTAGGATGCCCATATTTTTAGGAAAGCAAATAATCGATTACCTCCTTATTTCATTCAAGCAAATAATCGATTATTTGCTCTATGAAATCAAGCAAATAAACGATTATTCCCTCCCCTTTTGAAGCACATAATCGATTAGCATCCTATTTTAACTAAAGCACATAATCGATTACCACCTTTTAAGGAAGGTTGATAATCGATTATGCACCTGTTTTGCCTTACAACAATAATCGATTATCATCTCACCAAAGTTTCCATCTTCATCAACATAATCGATTAGCATGTGTTTTAATTGAAAGACATAATCGATTATGTCATGCATTAATTGTTGAGTTTTTGAAACTCTATAAATAGGAAGCTACGCTTCACCATTTCTTACGGACACTTCACACAAGATCAGAGAGAAGAATTGCTACACACATTTTTCACGAGATCTGACACACATTTTTTCACGAGATCTGAGAGACATTTTCACGAGATCTGAGAGACATTTCACGAGATCTGGGAAGACAACTCTCGCAAATCTCATTTTCCAGTTCTCCGCTTCATTTTCGCTCTATCCGCGCCGTTGGTCCGTCTGAGCTGATCTCTTGCAAGGGTTAGTCGGGGTTTGCGTTCTTCAGATCTGTAATATCTGTCTTCATCAGAGGTATTTCAGTCTTTTCATTTGTTAATGTTTAGTTATTGTGATCCATGTGATTTAACTTAACTATAGCATTCATTTACTCGTTCTTGTATGTTATCGTCCATTGCTGATGACGAACCATATGATTCCCACTTATGCCTAGTGCATCATGTTCTAAGTGGTGAAGATGGTCTCGGGTGATTCAGCTTGCCCCTTTTAAACCCTTTCAAAAACATTATTAGAACTACGTCGCTTTGATTCCCGTTTGGGATACGTAGGAGCGAGCCACATTCTCGTCAAGCGCAGCAAATAAAAATTCTTTTCATCCCCCTAAACCAATCATTTTCATAAAACAAACAAAAATCATTTTTCAAACCCATTGTTGCTAGTAGCTCATCAGAGCCTCTGTTCGTTTAGCTATTAGTGACAATGTCCTTTTCTTCTAAAAATAATAAACGATGATCCATCATAACCTTTGTTAGTTTGATCATCGTACAAATCAATCTCTTTCGAAAATCACTTTCAAAAAAGATAATAAAAAACGAGTTGTTATCAATAGTCCATCAGAACCTTTGTTCGTTTGACTAGCGGTACAACTCTCTCTTTTTTGAGTATTTAGTAGTGATTCATCATAGCCTCTGCTAGTTTAATCATTTGCTAATACTCGTCCTATTTCAAAAAACTCACTAAAAAAGATAAAAAAAACAAAAAAACTTTTCAAAAAGAACCAAGAACTACGTAGCTTTGAATTCTCCATCGCACCGGGAGATACGTAGGAGCGGGCCATGTCCTGTCAAGCACTTTTTCTAAAAACCCCCTTTTTCCCCCTTTCTCACCAAAAATAAAATTTCCAGTAAGTTTTCTCATTCGTCTTCAAACAAGAAATAAATAGGCAAATCTAGGTATTTTTCAAATCAAACGTTAAAACCACACATTTAATTAGAGGTTCCCTTTCGGTAGAAAGGACGTGCGCGGTGCTAACACCTTCCTCGCGCGTAATCGACCCCCGAACCTATATCTCTAGTTTTCAAAGACCATCCGCCTTGTCCAAAAGACCTTTTTTCAATGTTTTGGTCTTAAAATTAAAATATTGGTGGCGGCTCCAAAATTATTCCACGTTGTACATTGAGAAACCCCAAACCGGGGGATTTTTCGGGGTGCAACAGCTGGCGACTCCACTGGGGAATTTTTTTAAAAGACGAGGGTCAAGCCTAACTAATTTAAATGTGTGGTTTAATGTATTGTAGATTTGATTAAAACCTTGTTTGCCTTTCTTTCTTATCATTGATTGTAGGCGTACGCATTTGTGTTCTTCTATGTTGTTCCCTGTCTCATCTTTTATTCCTTTCTTTTATCGCTTATGCCCATGCATTTTTTTCAATCCCCATGATCCCCTCTTCTTGGCTCCTTTTCCTAAGGTGAGCAATATCCTTGTTTATAGATATTCTAGGTATGGAACCCTAGGGTAGATAACTTGTTATTGCTTGCTTTTGTCTGGACTGCTCTGGTTTTCATTTCAGGTGGGGGTAGTATTAGGGAAAATGCCCTTAACACACACTACACTTATACCCTGTGACTATGTGTTTTGAGTGGGACCATAACCCAGGTCTGCAAAAACTTAGGAGAGTGGATTCGAGTAGTGAGAGCCCATCAGGACCTTTGTCCGTTTGGCTACTTGCGAAAGTTTCAACCAGAGTTGTGCTCTTTCATGATGCCTCACACCTAGCAGTTTGCTGCATTTGTGGGGAATTTTGTGAAAGGGACTGTAGCTCTGGTGGCCTTGTGAGGGAGTGAATAGAGCTACATGGAAGGATTACCCTTTTAATTGCCCTAGATCATAGGTCTTACCTCTTTTTAGGTCACAAGGGCTTTTCCAAAATTGTGTGTGCATTATTGCATCTAGTTTAGTTCATTTCCGCCAACGTTTTTTTGAAATAAAAAAAAAATAGGTTTTTCCTTCTCTTTCATAAATACCTATATGGGGTGGCATATAGGGTATACCGCCCTAATTTTTCAAAACCCCACCTGTAAATATCTGTCTTTATAACAAGCATCCTCATCATCCGCATTTTACATCATAACAGCATGCATTACATAAGCAAAATTCTGAAAAAAATTCATACAGCATTCCTCATGCATCTAAATACAAAAATAACATAAAGCCATATGCATTGCATTCAATTACGCATTCATACTTGTACTCATAAAAGATGTTCTATCATCAGAAAGAAAAACAAAAGGCAAGCTGGTTCGCCAACACCGATACTCTATCCGTCTACAGACAAGACTAATGGCTAGAAATCAACATGTCGAGAATGAGGACCCCCTGGGTCAAGATGAGTCGGTTGTGGAAATTCTTAACCCCGAGCAGCTGGCTCAAGAGAATCAAGCTTTGAAGACTAAAGTGGAGGCTATGGAGGCTCAGAGGGCCGAGATAATGAATATGCTGCAAAATCTGAGAAGTGGGACCACTGCTGAAGCCATTCCCGTGGTGACAAGTCAGCCTGCTGTGGTTACTTCTAGTGGAGCTGTGGGTGTGCCACACATTCACATCCCTAGTCCCAGTATTATACCTCCCAGAAGTTCTTCTGCTCTTGCTCCGGAGATTATTGAGAATCCTCCAAGTGTTGCTTATCAAATGGGAAACTCCGCTCAGTATGGGGTTTACTACTTCAGTCCGAGGAGCTACCCTCAGGGCCAGATGATTGAAAGCCCACAGCCAAGAGACAGATGTCACTTGCTAGAAGAACGATTGAAGGCAATGGAGGCCCAGATACATGAGATGATGGTCATATTGCAGAGCTTAAAGAGTGGGGCAGCTGTTGAAGGTGTCACTGTCGTGGGTCCGGTTGGTGTCATTTCTTTCATTCCTCCGCCACCACAAACTGTTCCATTCTCTGCTCCTGTGTCATCCCAGCAAGGCGGTGACAGTCACAAGGCTCAGGGTTATCAGTACAAGAAACGAACCAGTTTTGATCCAATACCGATGACATGCACGGAATTGTTTAATCACCTGACTTCCAAGAACCTGATCAGCACCCGGCTAATGAAGGCCCTTCAACTGCCATTTTCCCGAAGGTACAATGCAAGTGCTACCTGCAGTTTCCACGAAAACGGGGTTGGTCATACTGTGGAGGAGTGCAGAGCCTTCAAGCATGCAGTGCGAGACCTGATAGATCGGTGCGTGATTCAGATAGGAACCCCTGATATTGATGGTGAAGAAGAAATCAATGAGGAAGTAACAGCGGTGCCTGCGAAAGAGGGATGTTGGGATACCCTAGGGGAGCCCAGTGGAAAGTTTGATTACTTGGTCAGATATGACGCTCCCGAGAGTGCTCAAATCCGAATAGAAGACATCCAGCCCACAGGATGGGATGAGGAAGAGGAACAACACGATCAAATTGCTGTCATCAAGGATGAGGGTGGTGCAAACCTGGTTTGTCGCTGCAGTGCTGGTGAAAGAATTAAAGAATTGAAAGACTGCTGATCCTCCTGGGACCTTTGATTTAAAGTAGTCATTTGTAATGCAACCCTGTGGCTCTGCCCAAGGCCACAGGACCAGTTGTTAGGGGCGCACATGTTTTTATTTTCTAAATCATCATCATTAATAAAAACGTTGTTTTTGAATTCCAATCAATAAAAATCAATTCCTTTTCATTTCATGTGTCTCTTCTTTTCTTTATTATTTTTGCTTGCTTGTCTCACCTTCCATTTTGCTTTTTCGCCTCGTCAAAAAGCAAATCCACAGCAATTGTCTCTCAAAATAACAGTGCCAACGGTCCATATTTTGACTTTGATCACCTTATCAATCAAGCAGAGTGGGACGTTGAGAAAGACCGGGAAAATCCTCCAGAAGGTTAATGAAGCAAGGAAAAGGGGTTATTCAGCATCACGGGGAACCCACTGAAGCGATCAACTTGGGGACCTCTGAAAACAAGAAAGAGGTCAAGATGGGTACTTCAATAAAGGAAAATTAGAGCGCGAAAAGGAAATAAAGAAGAAGGGCAAGTACATGAAGATAAGTGAATTATTGTCCCAGAGTTAATTCTTGAGGAAATAAGCAATCATGATTTGAAGTGAAGTCGGACTACCATTCCATATCCAAAAACAAAATCCTCTCCTAACCACCTTAAGCCAAGAAAATCCCAAAGAGAAACCAAAATCCTTTCCGACCCATCTTAAGCCAAGAAAAAGCCAAAAATCCAAAAGTCACCTTAGACAAGGACCACCTCAGAAAAAAAAAAAAAAAAAAAAAACCAGTGCATCGTACTTTATCAGTTCACCCAAGCTCAAGAAAAAGAAGAAATCAAAGAAGGAAAAATCATTCAAAAGGAAAATCCCCAAAACCAAAAGAAAAATACAAAAGAGATGTTACCACAAAACCCAAGAGGTCCTCGTCTCAATAAACCTTCAAACACTTTCTCATTTCCATGCACCCCTCCTCTCATAAACCGCAAACACTCTCCTTTGACCTCGATAGACCGCCCTCCACAGACTCTTAGCCAGGAATAAAACCTCCTAAAGCCAGGTAACCATCCTGCCATTAGCCCCAAATACCTCATTAAGCCTACTCATCTCTCCTCCACCAAACACCACAATCCCGAAAAGTCCATTCCGATCAATGATTGATTGCTGCTGTTTTCTCAAAGTTTTAGCTCAAGGACAAGTAAATTCATTTGTTTACAATATGCCAAGTGGGGCAATCCTGTCGCTCTTCACCCCTCCTACAATTGGGGAAATTGATCCTACACCTATCTCATCCCTTGTCGCACTCACATTCATTGAAATCATACAGGGGCAACCCCCTTTCCTCTCTAGTGTATGGGTCAGAAGCAGTTCTTCTCATCAAGGTTGAAATACCCTCTCTACGAGTAGTCATGGAGGCCAGGTTAGAAGAAGCAAAATGGATCCAAGCTCGTCTAGATCAACTGAATCTCATTAAAGGGAAAAGAATTGCTGCCCTGCGCCATGGCCAATTGTACCAACAAAAAATGAAGGCAGCTTTCGGCAGGAAAGTCCGTCTTCGAGAATTCGGCGAAGGAGACCTTGTACTCAAAAAGATCCTACCTATCCGGACTGACTCCGTGGGAAGTTGAGGCCCACTTATGACGGTCCATGTGAAGTCAAGAAAGCTTTTTCCAGAGGAGCGCCGATACTCATAAACATAGACGGCGAAGATCTCAGAAATCCAGTCAATTCAGATCAAGTGAAGAAGTATTATGCCTAAAAGAAATAGATGAAAAAAGAGAAAGACAAGCCAAGTAAGAATTAGCTCGCTAGGTTGAAAACCCGCAAAGGGCGACCTAGGCAAAATCAGAGCGACCCGGTGGATTGAAAACCCGCAAAGGGCGATCCAGGCAAAAATTAGGGTCTGAAAACTTAGGCATGAAAAGTAAAGAAAGGCATACAACTCTCCTACAAGCTTGGATGAGGGAGTGATCAAGGTCAAGGACATAGATGTTTGGCACTGTTCCACAGAGACAGACAGTCAGAATTCAGCTTCTCTCCTTTTTCGTGTCTTTTTACAGTTTAAACTTTCAAGTGTAATAAATAATCGGCGTAACTTCTTGTGCGACCGGTTTCCACATTAATAAAGTTCAAATTTCTCGTATCTGTTCACTCTTTTATTTTCTGTTTTTTCTGCTCAAAATAAATGTTTTATGATGATGATGGTCCTGAACTGTAAAACATGTGCATATCTCATAGAGCATTGCAAATCATTACGAGATTCTTAAGAGTCCTGAGAGAAAGCACATCCTCAAAATCAGTCAATCATGCAAGAGAGCAACTACATCCACGATTGTTTCAAACCAGCAAGTCAAGACCAACATGCACTCGGCCCATGAGCCCCGCAAGTCCAACAGGTTCCTCAGTCTCGTGTCATGAGTGTCGCGGGTTGGCTGAACCAGCAAAAATAAAAAAAATAATAATAATAAAAAAAAAAATAATAATAAAAAAAAAGGCAATAAACAAAACACAGTCATGCATTACATTCATCATTACACCAAAATCATAGCATAACATGCACTCATTGCATGCACATGCATAACATGCCTTTGCATAACATGCACTCATAACATGCACTCATAACATGCGCTCATTGCATGCACATGCATAACATGCACTCATAACCTGCACTCATACTCCATGCACCATTCCTTGCATCAACTGACGTATGCAGGTACCTCAATCCAATACAGCAGCATCGGTCATTTCAAATCAACCTATCAACAGCATTTGTGAGCCCTCTGCGCTCACCTTGAGCCCTCTGCGCTCATCCTGAGCCCTCTGCGCTCATCCTGAGCCCTCTGTGCTCCCTCCTGAGCCCTCTGTGCTCCCCCCTGAGCCCTCTGTGCTCCTCCTGAGCCCTCTGTGCTCACCCTGAGCCCTATGTGCTCCTCCTGAGCCCTCTATGCTCATCCTGAGCCCTCTGTGCTCCCCCTGAGCCCTCTGTGCTCTCCCTGAGCCCTCTGTGCTCATCCTGAGCCCTCTGTGCTCATCCTGAGCCCTCTGTGCTCCCCCTGAGCCCTCTGTGCTCTCCCTGAGCCCTCTATGCTCATCCTGAGCCCTCTGTGCTCTCCCTGAGCCCTCTGTGCTCCCCCTGAGCCCTCTGCGCTCATCCTGAGCCCTCTGTGCTCCCCCTGAGCCCTCTGCGCTCATCCTGAGCCCTCTGTGCTCCTCCTGAGCCCTCTGTGCTCCTCTTGAGCCCTCTGCGCTCATCCTGAGTCCTCAGTGCTCCTTCTTTACTGCTTTCTTTACCACTTTTTGCACGCCAAGTGCCCATTTTACGTTTCTATCTGCACGCCAAGTGCCCATTTTACTTTTCTGTCTGCTTTAGTTGAACATTTCAATCAATCAACCAACAGGATTTGTGAATCCCTTCAGGACCCAAGTGTCCCTTCAAAAGCAGACTTCACCTCGTATTCGAGCTGCGGGTAAGTCCTTCAGACCCCAAGTGGTCCTTCAGACTAGTTGTGTCAGCCTAAGACACAACGGACGTCCTTCATGGTCAACATATCAGTTCCGGAGCTGATCTTGACCCATCATGGCCGCTCGAAAGGCCCCCTCAGACCGTTTTACTAGTACCATAGCTAGTAGCGCTCCTTCAGACCACGATGGTCCTTCAATTAAGGCCTATGCAACCTTCCAGACCCTGAGTGGTCCTTCAGAGCCTTAGTGCTCCTTCAGACCCGGAGTGGTCCTTCAGAGCCTTAGTGCTCCTTCAGATCCCGAGTGGTCCGTCATCTTCTCTCTCGGTTAATGCGCCAGGTGTTAACCGTTCCCCGTTTGTTCTCAAGCCTATCTTTTCAAAAATATAGAAAAAGAAAAGAGGAAAATTCGGGTTTCCCCAAGTGGACAAAATCGGTATAATTTCTGAATTCTTTATCTTTATTTTGCCTTGGAATATGTTTCGGCCAATTCATATTCCTCGTTAAAATTCAGATAAAGAGGGGCAGCTGTCATACCCCAATTTTGTCCGGCTTAGGTCCAAACCCTAATTTTCCCCACAAAAAAAATAATAATAATAAAATGTATTGCATTTTGGGTCCTAGAAACCATTCCAAAGTTTTTGAAATCATGTTTAGGGTTAGAATGCACTTTTTGGGAAATTAGGGTTTTTAGGGTCGAAAAGGGCATTTTGGTCATTTCTCGCAAAGGGGTCTATAAAAATAATTTTTTGCATGAAAATATTTCTCAATAAGCCTCATGCATGAAAATGATTTTTTTAGAAAGTATAAAATTGATTTTATCATGCATATAATATATTCTTGATGAATAAGGAAGGCCCATATTTTTAGGAAAAACAAATAATCGATTACCTCCTTATCTCATTCAAGCAAATAATCGATTATTTGCTCTATGAAAACAAGCAAATAATCGATTATTCCCTCCCTTTTTGAAGCACATAATCGATTATTAGGATGCCCATATTTTTAGGAAAGCAAATAATCGATTACCTCCTTATTTCATTCAAGCAAATAATCGATTATTTGCTCTATGAAATCAAGCAAATAATCGATTATTCCCTCCCCTTTTGAAGCACATAATCGATTAGCATCCTATTTTAACTAAAGCACATAATCGATTACCACCTTTTAAGGAAGGTTGATAATCGATTATGCACCTGTTTTGCCTTACAACAATAATCGATTATCATCTCACCAAAGTTTCCATCTTCATCAACATAATCGATTAGCATGTGTTTTAATTGAAAGACATAATCGATTATGTCATGCATTAATTGTTGAGTTTTTGAAACTCTATAAATAGGAAGCTACGCTTCACCATTTCTTACGGACACTTCACACAAGATCAGAGAGAAGAATTGCTACACACATTTTTCACGAGATCTGACACACATTTTTTCACGAGATCTGAGAGACATTTTCACGAGATCTGAGAGACATTTCACGAGATCTGGGAAGACAACTCTCGCAAATCTCATTTTCCAGTTCTCCGCTTCATTTTCGCTCTATCCGCGCCGTTGGTCCGTCTGAGCTGATCTCTTGCAAGGGTTAGTCGGGGTTTGCGTTCTTCAGATCTGTAATATCTGTCTTCATCAGAGGTATTTCAGTCTTTTCATTTGTTAATGTTTAGTTATTGTGATCCATGTGATTTAACTTAACTATAGCATTCATTTACTCGTTCTTGTATGTTATCGTCCATTGCTGATGACGAACCATATGATTCCCACTTATGCCTAGTGCATCATGTTCTAAGTGGTGAAGATGGTCTCGGGTGATTCAGCTTGCCCCTTTTAAACCCTTTCAAAAACATTATTAGAACTACGTCGCTTTGATTCCCGTTTGGGATACGTAGGAGCGAGCCACGTTCTCGTCAAGCGCAGCAAATAAAAATTCTTTTCATCCCCCTAAACCAATCATTTTCATAAAACAAACAAAAATCATTTTTCAAACCCATTGTTGCTAGTAGCTCATCAGAGCCTCTGTTCGTTTAGCTATTAGTGACAATGTCCTTTTCTTCTAAAAATAATAAACGATGATCCATCATAACCTTTGTTAGTTTGATCATCGTACAAATCAATCTCTTTCGAAAATCACTTTCAAAAAAGATAATAAAAAACGAGTTGTTATCAATAGTCCATCAGAACCTTTGTTCGTTTGACTAGCGGTACAACTCTCTCTTTTTTGAGTATTTAGTAGTGATTCATCATAGCCTCTGCTAGTTTAATCATTTGCTAATACTCGTCCTATTTCAAAAAACTCACTAAAAAAGATAAAAAAAACAAAAAAAAACTTTTCAAAAAGAACCAAGAACTACGTAGCTTTGAATTCTCCATCGCACCGGGAGATACGTAGGAGCGGGCCATGTCCCGTCAAGCACTTTTTCTAAAAACCCCCTTTTTCCCCCTTTCTCACCAAAAATAAAATTTCCAGTAAGTTTTCTCATTCGTCTTCAAACAAGAAATAAATAGGCAAATCTAGGTATTTTTCAAATCAAACGTTAAAACCACACATTTAATTAGAGGTTCCCTTTCGGTAGAAAGGACGTGCGCGGTGCTAACACCTTCCTCGCGCGTAATCGACCCCCGAACCTATATCTCTAGTTTTCAAAGACCATCCGCCTTGTCCAAAAGACCTTTTTTCAATGTTTTGGTCTTAAAATTAAAATATTGGTGGCGGCTCCAAAATTATTCCACGTTGTACATTGAGAAACCCCAAACCGGGGATTTTTCGGGGTGCAACAACCGTATGGTTGACTCTTTTTGAAGAGTGCAGATGTAATGTGTCAGAAAAATACCAAAGTATAAAAATCCCATCGAGAAGCTGACTTCATACTAAGGTGGGAGTCTTCGGTTGGAGATTGTTGTTGGGGAAGCTCGCAAATCGCGACGCTCTTATTGCTAAGGTCATTATCAGTGATCCTCATGGGGCGTGCTCCCCTTTTTGTTTTGAGCACGATGAGTCGATTCTTCATCTATTTTTCTTGTGCAAGTGTTCTAGGTTAGTTTGGACTGTTATTCAGAATTGGTTAGGCATGGTGATTTCAGAGACTTTAGTAGGGGTCGAGCATTTCCGGGCTTATGGTTTGCATCTGGAATCGAAGAAGGCGTGCAAAATGACTGTCACTTGGTGTATTTGGTTTCATAGGAACCATATTCTATTCAGAGGTCACGTTTTTATAACGAATGTGGTTGTTAACCATGTTAAGTCTATTACATGGACATGGTTCATAAGCATAGATTGTCGCAATTCTACTCTTAAGATCCCTAATTGGTGGGGTAGTCCATTTGTGTGTAACTGACTTTTTGTCTCATTCTTCCCGGGGTACTGTTTTTCCTCCTTGGGTCTTTTTCCCATAGGATTTTGACCTAGAGAGGTTTTAATGAGACCCTTTGTACTTGTAACGGTTGGAGTGCCCGCTTGCACCCCTATTAATATAATTTTTGCTTATAAAAAAACACGTGGTTATGCACTTTAAATTCAGAGTATTTATTGAGTATTGAAAGAATAATGCATAGTAAAAAAAATTAATAATTACACCCAACAACTGACATACAAAAAATTCTTTTGGTTTCGTGTCTAGTAAAACAAAACATGCCTAGCAGCACAAAGATTAGAGGAAGATTATCTACCTCTGTCTCTATCTCTACTCTATGGGCGTAAAAGTCTATAAGGCTTTTTAGGGTACTTTTGTTTGGTAATGGTAGCTGAGACTAGTCACTTAGGGGTCTACTTGTTCATTTATGCTTTTTTCTGTTGCTATGAATTAAAAGAAGAATAAAACAAGAACATGTTAGTTCATTCTGGGAATTAAAAGGCTTGACTTATCTTCATGTTCAAGTTTTAACAAACAACTATGGAAGGATGAAAGCTCAATTGTTTGTGTTTGCTTTCAACAAGAGCATGGTCGCTTTCGGCAAGGAAGGTAATGATGAACACTTGTGAAGGATATGCAGCAAAACATTCGTGTGTTTGGGTTGCAGTGAAATTTACTATAATTAGGAATTAGGGTAAGTGGCCATGTCCTTGTCAAAAAAAAAAAATACAAAGCCATGTCATTCTATTTGTCCTTCCATGGGGAAAATTCATGTTTTTGTCGAAGAAAAAAACACGTTAGCTACTTTTTTAGAATAAAAAGATTGAGAATCGGAAATGGTGTCTACTTGTAATTTTTTTATTTGACTTTTTTTATTTTATATTATACCATATTGATTATTATGCCTAAGTCAATAACTTTGTGTATGCTAATTTATTTTTAGTGAGATTTATTTAATATTATTGGATGTCCACTATCAGACTTTCACTTCTCATTACTCCCTTTAGCGATGGGTTGTTAGTGGCTTCTTAAGATTGATCTTTCACTTGCCTTTCTCACCCTATAAATAGGGCTCACTTTTATGTGTAATCACACACTTCAAAAGAGAATAATATAAAGCTATCATATTCTCCATCTTTTCTATTGTTCTTCATATCTTCTTCATATTTGTTCTTGTTCCTTGTTCTTATTTTATAACATGTTATCTCCACGAAGCTCAACCATATGATCGATGACAATTCTCCTCTTCTTCTTCTCCTTTTCTTCTTTACTCTCTTTTAATTGTGATATTGCTTTAGTTTTATCCCATTTTATGCTTTATCTCATTTTGTATTTATTTATCAATGTTAATGAAAATTTGTGATATACTTCCTAAAGAACAATAAATTCATTATTCACAAATAACAATTTTTATGTATTAATAGTTTATGAAGATTTATGATACACTTCCTAAAGAACTTAAAAAGTTTAATATCCAAATAATTTGGTAATCTAGTGTCCTTGTAGTATTGCTAAATTGCATTTTCTTTGGTTACCATTTATGAGTATTTGTGTAATAGTTATACATTTAATCCGTGATGGAAGTCTATAAGATTTGTGGTTGAGTCCCTGGAGAACTTGAACCTTTAAACAAAAATTGCAATCTAAAAGATATATTTGATCTAAGTATAATATCTTACATATTGAAGGGATCTATTGTGGTTGAGCATAAGAGAAGCCGTTGACTGAAAATGAGAAAGGTCATCCAATGAATTGAACTTTAATCTCAGAAGTGAAAAACTTACATATGAAGGGTTAAAAAAATGTCATTAGTATGTTTAGTGGTTATGACCTTTCTTATTTCTAATGAATGTGTAGTGACTCATGCATTATAGAGAATTTCACTTATTTTCCATCCTAACTTTTTACTATCTTCTGGTAATTTCATATATTATCAAAATATTATAGCACATATGAAATGTCATGGGTCATATCTATTAAAAAACAACATTTCTAAGTGTTGCAAACAGATAATTGAATCAAAGGTTAAAATAGTATGCATAGTTTCTATAGTTTTGTTTATTGAAGAAAATTGTGTGTCTCAATTTTTTGATGTATAAATTAGTAAAATTGTTATATGCATAAGTTAATAATTTTATATTTTGTAATTTGAATGATCAATGTTTAATAAATTATTTTTGTTTAAATAAATATGAGTGCGGCTAAAATTATGCTATAGTAAACCAGAATTGTGCTTTGTACTTATAAAAAATAAAGTGTTGTTTCAAGCCTGAAGTTTTAGCAGTCGATATAGTTTTACTATTTAGAATACGTTTAGCAAGATTATCCTAAAGTAGGAATTACATCTCAAATTGATATTCTTGAATGACTATAATATTTTTCAATATAACGAGTTTTTATCTATCAGTTGTTCTTAAGGCATGTTAATTATAAGACATTCTATCTTTTTACAGTGTAATTAAGATTGTATATGCGCATTTGCATTTTTTATTAAATCGTGTACATTATGTAGTTATGACTAGAAGTCATATGGTAGCATGTGTACTTGTTATCAATTTGCAACCAGAATTCTGCTAAATGTAATTGAAGGCTTCGGAAGAACTAGTGTATTCTTTATTACCTAGAATTTTTTTTAACACATTGATACCATATTATAATCTCTCAAGTCTCATAGAAATTTATTAAGTTTTAAAGACATCCGTCCAATGGATATCATACTGAAACAACAAATGAAGGAGATGTTGAATAACTTTATATAACGAGAGATACTTTCGATAAAATAAGTGTAGTGGAAAAATTGTCCGCTTTTTTCTCTAGTTTGTACTACACTTATATCAGTGCAATTGAAGCACATACTGTAAACCATAAATTTACAAACAACAACAAATTTGTTGTTTTGCATGACCGGTTGGGTCATCCCGAGTCTATAATGATGCGAAAAATAATTGAAAATTCATATAGTCATCAGTTGAAGATCCATAAGATTTTTCAATATAATAAATTCTCATGCATCTGTTGTTCACAAGGGAAGTTTACAATTAGACCATCACCACAGAACGTGGAAGTGAATATCTTAAATTTTTAGAACGAATATATGGTCATCAACTAACGAGTAATGTATGTCTATTAGAGTTTATATTGGACATCACGTGGCATATATTGATTCATAAAATGGTCTTGAAGAACCATTCTTAGACGCCTAAAGTTAATTATATGAGATAAGAACTTCCAGTTTCTACTTGGGAACATGCAATTTCGCATGCTGCAAAATTTATTCACATCGGGCCAATAATTTATCACAACTCTTCCCCTTTACATTTGGTTTTTGGTCACAAACCTAATATTTCCCATCTTAGAAAGTTTGGATATGCAGTGTATGTTCCAATTTCTCCACTCACAATGCACTATGATGGTCCAATCAGTTCCAAAGATAAAAATCCTCGAACAAGAAAAGAGCTAAAAAGAAAGATGATCCAAGTGAGGATATAGAAACTCTAAAAGAGTCTTCAGACATAATTGACATTTCACTTCCAGAAGAACTGATCAGGTACCTGAAAAATTGAAAAATTCTAACAATTAAGATATCTCAATGAATTATGTCAAGAAAGAAATACAATGGAACCGGAACAAAGTCAACGTTGACGATATTTTTACTTATAATATAGTTCTAAATGTGATTATTGATAGCGAGGACCATGAACCAAAGTCTATTAAAGATTGTAGACAAAGTGAGAATCGCCGAAATTGAATGGTTAAATTGAAAAAGAATTAAACTCGCTTTACATACAAAATATTTTTGAACCTGTAGTCCTAACACCTAAAGGTGTGAAACTAGTTGTATACAAATGAGTTTTTTGTGCGAAAACGAAATGAGAATGGTGAAATTGTGAGATGCAAAGCTCAACTTGTTGATCAAGGATTTTCACAAAGACCTAAAATTGATTTTAATGAGACATATTCACATGTAGTGGATGCAAGTACATTTTAGTACTTAATTAGCCTTGTAGTATATGAAGAGCTCAATTTGCACAAGATGAATGTTGCTACAACCTATTTGTATGACTAATTTGATAGTCATGATTATTTGAAGATTTCCGAAGGATTTAATATTCTTAGACACACTTTTCGGATTCTCGAGATGATTACTCAAATTGAATCAGTCCTTCCATGAGATAATATAATTTGAACGTGTGTAGTATAATCGTCTCAATTCAAATTCTAAAGGAGGGATATAAAAATGACATTACTTTTTTTACAAGAAAAATGACATCACTTGTCCATATAGTTTTATGTAAAGATCAAGAAATAAATGTGGCGTAGTTTTCTAATTGAAACTCCTGAAGAGCTTTCCAAAATTATATATTACTCAAATAATGAGTTCTATATGGAAAATCCCAAAAGGATTCAAGATATAAAGAATTATCTTTAAATAAAATACTTCTGAAAAACAAAGTCTTGTATTGCTCTGCCGATTAAAGCTATGTTTAGGAAGTTATGGAGAACTAGTTTTTAATTGACTCATGATAAATTATTTATATTCAGTACTAACAGCTGTATAGGTACTATTAGCTTATTGGGCCTCAGATGGTTTTCATATAAGACTATAGTCCAAACCCACTACACTCATTGTAATATAAAACCATTTTGTATCATTGTCAGAATCCAATTGAGAATAGAGCTTCATTTTCCTGGATTCTTAGTTCATTTCTTCTCTCTAACTGATTCGGTTAGATTCTGTTGCGGCATCAGAGCACCTGGGTGCTCTGCTGCTGCGACTCTGAAATGGTGCGAGGAAGTAATGTCAGCTTCAGTTCTAACACCAACGTGGATGTGTTGCAATATGCTGAACCGGTGTAGAACCCAATGTCGTCGTATTATGTTCATGCTTCTGAGCACCTAAACACAGCGTTGGTAACGATGGTGCTAACCGGACCACAGAACTATCATCCATGCTCTTGCCTGATGAAGAAGGTGCTCATCGCAAAGAATAAATTCAAGTTCAATGATGAATAGATTCTGATGCCTACTGATTCCTTCGATCCTAAGATGGAAGCATACAATCGCTGCAATAATCTCATTCACACGTGGATTGTGAACTCCGTTAGCAAACCGATCACGCAAATTACTCTGTACATCAATAGCACAAGCAAAGTATGGAAAATCCTCAAGCAACGATTCTCACAAGGGGATTCGATGCTAATAGGCATCAAGTGCACAGTTTTATCACGTAAGAAAAGAGTATCGATCAACAGAGACTATGTGATTACCAATTTTAATTTCGGTTGTCATTAGCTAAAAGGAATGATTTAGTAGATGGAATTGTTGATTGGTTTAAATTCAGAAATGTAAAGAATCTCGGGTTATTAGTTTCATCACAACAATGAGAAACCCATGTAATTCTTTAGCCATTCACCAACCCATAAAAGTAATATACTCTAAAGGCAAGGTAACAAATGTAATCATTGTCTCCTTTCAAAGTACAATGATGTGTTTTGATCTAACTTTCAATCCTTTTTTCAAGGTTGAAAGTTAGCAAAACCCTTTAAGAACAATACCTTTTAAATGCCTCAAGGGAATTAGGATTATTTTCATATCTTAATTCTCTTGTTTAATTTCATAGGCAAAACAAAGAATTTCACCTTTCAGTACTTCACTCTACTGTTTAAAAATCAGATTAAGAACAATGAAATTAGATTAGAATGACAAAACAATTGGAGTGGAGAATAGTCTTGAGAATTACTAGGGACCTATCATTGGATTACTCCCAACAACCCCAGACTCTTCATCTAGTCACTCATATCCATAATATAAATTGTGATAATCGTAAATGACTTGAAAGTAAACTACTGGAATGTAAATGACTGAAGAATAAAGTTGCAGAAAGAAAAAGACAGAAATATAAAAGTGCAAGAATATAAAAGAGTAGAAAAATAAAGAAAAAGAATGTAAAGATGAAGTAGAACAATTCTATAAACTTTGAGCAATTGAATGATGTCATAGCACTCAGAATTTCGATCTATTAATAGGCCTAAGGTCATCAAAGTTGATTAAGATGAATTACAAGGAATGAAAAGGAAAGTGTAACAACAATTTGGGGTCAGTTCAGAAAACACGGTCGTGTTTGATAAACATGGGTGGCAGTGTTTTCTTCTGGTTGAATGCTCAAAATGAAAAAGATAGAATTTTTCATTAGATTTCCAAAGCAACAAAGAACACCTCAATCGGATTCCTGAATTGTGAGATATGACCAAAATGTTGTAAACGGGAATAAAACTCTTGAAACCGCAATATGCTCTTTGTGCGCATCGACAAGGTTTGATTCTTTGCTTCATTCTTGATTCCTTTTGACTAGGGACTTTACCCTTATGCTTTTGAAGCTCAAATCCCTTCACTTTACTCTAAGTTTGACCTAAAACGAAAAACAAACATTCGGTAGTAAAATAGCTCAAGAACAGAACTAAATTGCTACACAAATTACTAAAAACAAACACTAAAAAGACACTTAAAATATATGCAAAATTACACTAGAGGTCCTTTAAGTTATTTATTTGTAACGAGTTGGTCCTTTATGTTTTTCCGTACCAACTTAGTCCTTTAAGTTTGATAACGTGTACACCGTTAGTCCTTTTTAGTATTTCCGTTACAAAAAAGCACAGTTGGCATAAACGGCGCTGACAAAATATACTTATCAAACTCCATCGTGCTTAAATCTTTGCTTGTCCTCAAGCTAAACATTGTAATCCATTAAGCCAATCTTGCAAATTTATCAAATTCATACAAAAACCTTTATACATTTAGCTTGAAACTTACCAATTGGGGTTTTTGTAAAAGACAAGACAAGCTTAAGGTATCAGGACATCAAGATTAGATATCAATGTCAGCATAGAAAACCAGTTCTCTTGCAACTTTTGCTTGGATCCTCCATTCACTAAACCGAGTCTCAAAGGAGTGTTTTTATAAGCTATTCAAGAATTTATTAATTCATGCTTATTTTTTTTTCTTTTCTTGCATAAAAATAATTTTCTCTCTTTTCTTTCTTTCTCTTTTTATCCTTTTCTCTTTTATAACACTTTTTCGGGTTCCTTGATACCCCTGCACAGACATTTCTCCACTAACCACGCATCTAATGAATGTCACCTTGAGAACCAAATTGCTAGTTTCTTTTCAATTTTCCTTAAAAGGTTCTAATACCAAAAAACCCGTCTTAAAAGTGTGTGTGCGAACACTAGAAACAACTACAAACAAACACTTATATTTTTATACCAACCATACCACTTAGATGAATGTGATGAAACTCAAAACAATTTACCTAAGAAAGGCCTTCAAAACAAGCTTAGGATTTTCACAAACTTTTGTAACATGGGAGAAGAAGAAAATAGACTCAAAACAAACACAACAAACTTAACTACTTGAAAAGAAAGGATGGGGTACCCCCCACGCCCCCATGATTGGACCAAACATTGTCCTCAATGTAAAATAGAATAAAATATATGAGAGGGGTAAGAAAGCTCACATTGACTACCATTTGTAGTTTTTCTTCTTATTCCAGCAAAACAAAACATAGGTAAACCCTGGGTTGCCTCCCATGCGGCGCTCTTTTAACGTCAATAGCTTGTCGCTTGTCTTTCATTACTTCACTCGGATCTTCTTTCGCAAGAGGTGCTGATTTTTCTGCAACCAAGGCTTGAATGCCCAAGTTTTCAATGGGAGGATTTTCATCCAGCAATTTGTCATAAGCTTGGGTTTTTTTCAGCCACATTTTTATTCTTGCTTTCAATGAAACATGCTTTCAAAACCTTAAACCCACAACTGACCAAGTACCGCGACAATGTAAAATCTCTCTTGTCAAATTTCAATTCTTTTAATCTGACGTACAAACCTAGGAACCATAACGCCCAAGATGGCATACTGTCCTAGCTGGAGAGCACCAAGAAGCCAGGAACAATCAATCTGTGATCAAGGAAACGCTGGCGCAACCCAACATTGAGATTATTGCAATCTTTAGCTATCAGAAGTCGAGGCCGACCCTTGGATGCGGGAACTATGCGACTATCTGGAACATGGACAACTCCCCAGCGACCAAGCCATCACGACTAGAATCAGAAAAGTTCCAGCTAGATACTCGATGCTCCACGGCAGATTATTAAATAGAGGACTCTCCACACCACTCCTGAGATGCCTCAAAAAGAAGGAAGTTGAATATGTCCTCAGCAAGGTTCATTGGCAGCCAAGATCCTTTGTGTTGGCTACTCATGGCCTATCGCGAATAAAGACAGTGCTGCCTATGTGCGGTGATGTGACAAATGCCAATGCTTTGCCAGCATTCCAAAGGCACCATTGAAGCTCCAATCCATATCATCTCTGTGGCCATTCCACGTGTGGGGTGAAGACATACTAGGACGATTCCCCTAGCTCCCAAACAGGTTAAACTCCTGATTGTCGCCATTGACTACTTCACGAAATGGATAGAAGTAGAGTCGATCGCAACCAACACAATAGAAAGAGTTCGGAGTTTTTACAAGAAGAAAATTATATGTCAGTTTGTCTTGCCGTCAACAATCATAACCGACAACGGCACACGATTCCCCAGCAACTCGGTGGTGGAACTCTGTTCTGAATGGGGAATTAAGTAAGTTTTCACCTAGTCGAGCATCCACAAACCAATGGGCTCGCCGAAGTAGCAAACAATGTAATTCTTAATGGTTTTAAGAAAAAGGTGGACGGTGCCAAAAGATACTGGGCCGAGGAACTTCCCTTGATCCTATGGTCGTACCACACAACCCCACACTCCACAACACAAGAAACACAGGAAAAATCTTATCCGACGAAGGGAGCAACGAGCCCAACCTACGTGTAAACCTCGACTTACTGATAAGTCTATTTTTAGAGTCTTTTTAACAGTTATTTTTATTAGGTTTATTTGGTATTTTAATTATATTTTTGAGCTATTTTACTACAAATGTTTACTTTTTATTTTCAGGTTTTATTTTGAAGCAAAAGAGAAAATATGAGCTAAAATGAAGAAACAAAAAATATTTGAGGAAGAACAATTTTTGAGACAGCACTAGGCACTCTGCAAGGCAAAAAGGGCACCAAGGAGCAACACTGGCAACAGGGCGCCAAGGGCGCCAAGGAGCAACACTGGAAACAGGGCGCCAAGGGTGCCAAGGAGAAACACTGGCAACAGGGCGCCAAGGAGCAACACTGGCAACAGGGCGCCAAGGAGCAACACTGGCGCAGGACAGGGCGCCAAGGGCACCAAGGAGCAGCAGCAGCGCAAACTGGCGCAGGACAGGGCACCAAGGGCGCCAAAAAGCAGTCAATTTTGGTTGTGGCCACTTGTTTATGGCCATCTTTTCCAACTTGATTTTTCACTTCTTTTTGACCATTTTGCCCCTCCACTCAAAGTGCTTTGTCCACTTGTTGATGGCTATTTTGCCAACTTGCTTTGTCCACTTGTTGATGGCTATCTTTGCCAAAACTTGAATTGACCATTTTGCCCCTTCCCTCATATTTTCCTATAAATAGGACCTTGATCCTCACTTGTAAGGACACTTGAATTTTGTGAGAAAATCACTTTCAAAAACTCTCTAAGATTTATGACTTCAATTTACTCTTCATGTTCTTTATGATTCTTGCTTATTTACTTTCTTGCCCTTTTAATTCTTGCTTATTTACTTTCTTGCCCTTTTAATTGCTCTTTTACTTTCTTGCTTATTTACTTTCTTGCTCTTTTAAATCTTGCTCTTTTACTTTCTTGCCCTTTTACTTTCCCGCTCTTTTACTTTCTTGCCCTTTTACTTTCTCGCTCTTTTACTTTCTTGCCCTTTTACTTTCTTGCTCTTTTATTTTCCAAGTCATTTAAATTCCTTGCAATTTACTTTTTAAGCAATTTACTTTCTTGTCATTTACAATTCCGCTATTTATAATTTTGCAATTTTCTCAATTCCTAACATTTATTTTCTTGCCATTCTAACATCTAATTCCTAACTCATTTACACATTCCGCAACTTATCGCTTTATTTACAATTCTTGCAATTTACACATTTCGCAACTTATCGCTTTCTTTACAAATTCTTGCAATTTACAAATATGCAATCTTCCTCTTCTCCTCTTTTGTCTACAATGATCATGAGCGAGTAGACTTTCTTAGCCTTGGGGTTTTTGGCAACCATCAAATGATGGCTTCCTACTAATTAATTCCCGAGACTATTCTCCACCTTAATCGCTTTGTATTTTTAAATCTAATTTCATCATTTTTCATTATTATTTCAAAACACCACACGATGTACCGAAAGGGGAAGTGTGGTTGTTGGATCTATGAAATTAGACAATAAAATCAACACATGAAAATAGTTTTGGTTTTATTGAGACACGAAAAGGTCTTTGCTTAATGGGTTTTAATAATAATCAACCATGAAAATAGGCTTGATAATAAGTTTAGAACATGCGTTTGTATTCCGAAAGGAAACTCTTGCTACAACCGTCGCCTTGTCTTAAGAAATATATCGTTCTTTAAACTGAAAAATAGTCGAAAGGATTAATAACGGAAACCTTATCATTTCGATGAAACTAATACCCCATGTCTCTTTTTATCTTTAAAACATCAACAAAAACATTCCTTCTTTCTAAAAAGACTTTCTTTTCAGTTAATCAACTTTGGAAAACTAAATTGGTAATCACCTAAGCTCTCCCTGTGGATCGATAACTCTTTTATTACGCGACAAGACCGTGCACTTGCGGCCTATCAAGTTTTTTGCGCCGTTGCCGGGGAGGCAGTGATATTAATTAAGTTTTTCGAAACCGGTTAGACTGAAGTTTTATTTTCTTTAGTTTTACTTTTTCTTCTCTTGTCCCTTGAATGCGAAGAACCAGAAGTTTCGGAGAAACTGTTCAACAAATTCCCGAAATAGAAAAGTTCTTACATAGAAGGAGGAGAGAAATTCCCGATAACCAAATGGCGGCTAATGAAAATCGTGCTCTCAAAGAGTACGCAACACCTTCAGCAGAACCATCGGCTGTCATTATACATCCAAATGTGGAAGCAAATAATTTTGAACTCAAATCATCTCTACTTTCAATGGTTCAACAAAACCAATTTTTTGGTTCTTCCACGGAGGACCCAAATCTTCATATTTCAATTTTTCTGGAATACTGTGGGACTCTAAAATTAAACGGGGTACCTCAAGATGCCATAAGACTAATACTCTTCCCTTTTTCATTAAGGGATAGAGCAAGAGCATGGCTACATTCTTTGCCTTCGGAATCCATTACCAGCTGGGGCCAATTAAAACAAGCTTTTCTCGCTAGGTTCTTTCCCCCGAGTAAAACAGCTCAAATGAGAAGTCAAATTACTTGATTTTCTGAAAACAACGGGGAATCTCTTTATGATACTTGGGAACGTTTCAAAGAAATGTTAAGGCTATGCCCCCATCATGGACTTGAGAAATGGCTCGTTGTTCACACTTTTTTATAATGGATTACAATATGCAACAAGAATGACTGTTGATGCAGCTGCAGGTGGAGCTTTAATGAACAAAATTTTTACTGAAGCTTATGCACTCATTGAAGATATGGCTCAAAACCATTGTCAATGGGCAACTGAGCGAGCCATAACAGATAAACCAGCATCATCAAAAGAGCCAGGTAAGTATGAAATATCTGCTGTTTATCATCTTGCCTCAAAAGTGGACGCACTTTTTCAAAAATTTGGAAAATTAAATGTAAGTGCCGTTTCACAAACTTTTTCTCCTACTACTCCACCATGTGAATTATGTGGGGTTGTTGGCCATATTGGAGCTGAATGCCAGCTTGAGGCATCTAGTACTGGAAATGAGCATGTTAACTATGCTCAAAAAGAAGATCTGTTTTCAAATACTTATAATATTGGGTGGAGAAATCATCCAAATTTTTCTTATAAAAATCCTCCACCCAATCCAGCACCTAGACCACCTCCTGGTTTTCAAAATCAAAGGGTTTTTAACAACCTACAAAACAACCCGCAAAAGTCGAACTTGGAATATTTGATGGAAAAATTTGTGTCATCTCAAACAAAACAAAATGAAGAATTCAAAAATCAAACTGGTTATTTGAATGACACACTTATCAAATTAGTATCAAAAGTCGACTCTATTGCCACTCATAATAAGATGCTTGAAAATCAAATAACTCAAGTGGCAACACAGGTGGCTTCATCCTCTAAATCTTCGGGGGTATTTCCTGGACAGCCTGAACAAAATCCATATGGCCAAATAAATGCCGTCACCCTTAAAAGCGGAAGACAATTAGAGGAACCAAGAGCAAACCAAGAAAAAATTGTGAGTGAAAAACATAATTTACCATGTGAGCAAGAAGAGAATGAAAATGAGAAAGAACCATAAAAAGAAAGAGAAGAACCATACATCCCCCCACCACCATACAAACCACCCATTCCTTTTCCCCAAAGATTTGCAAAAAACAAACTTGACGAGCAATTCAAAAGGTTTGTCGACTTGCTTAAAAAGCTTTACATCAACGTTCCTTTCACTAATGCATTGTCTCAAATGCCGTCTAATTCTAAATTTTTGAAATAAATTTTATCTAAAAATAGAAAAATAGACGACTATGAGACGATTGCATTAACAGAAGAATGCAGTGCAATTATCCAGAACAAGCTGCCACAAAAGCTCAAAGATCCAGGTAGTTTTTCCATACCTTGTGTAATTGGAAGTGAAACTATAAACAGAGCAATGTGTGATCTAGGAGCCAGTGTAAGTTTAATGCCTCTTTCTCTTTGCAAAAGACTAGGGATAGGTGAACTTAAACCCACAAAAATGACAATATAGTTGGCAGATCGTTCCGTTAAATACCCCACTGGAATCTTAGAGGATGTCCCTATCAAGGTAGGGCAAACTTTTATACCGGTGGATTTTGTTGTAATGGAAATTGAAGAAGACTCCCAAGTTCCTATTCTTCTAGGGAGGCCTTTTTTAGCTACTGCAGGGGCAATAATTGACGTTAAAAACGGTAAGTTGGTTTTTAACGTGGGGGATGAAAAGGTTAAGTTTGAAGTTTCAAACTTCATGAGGAGTCCGTCTGTAAAGGACTCATGCTGCAGGATTGATATTGTAGACTATTGCGTGCGAGACTGCTCTTTAGCATCATCTTCACAAGATAGTCTGGAAGATTAATATTGCCTTTTAGGCAATACAAATACAAATGCAGCAGAGGAAACCCAATTCTACATAAAACTTTTAGATGAGAATCCACCATCACAAATATTGGGTGCTGAAACTTTGGGTGAGGGAAAACCTCGACCATCTCCTTTGTCTTATTTTTCACCTTCCTTTGTGAAAATAACATTTGATCTAGGGGGAATTAAAAATAAAATCTTATTGCTTATACAACTTCCATTTTACAAGCCATGGGATCCAGAAATATGTTTTCATTCGTCATGTGTCACTTGGTCTTTATGCTTCAAGCAATGGGACCCAGGAATAACTCTACAAAGGGCAGCTGTGATCCGGTGAGCTATCCTAACCCCTTTTGTGTTGTTTTATTTGAAAAATCATTGAGGACAATGCCTAGTCCAATTTTATTGCTTTTATTGGGTATGTCTTTATTGCTTTGCTAAGTTTTTATCTTTTTGTACTTTGAGTTGTATCTGCTCCCTCCATGATGAAACTTTGTGAACCCTAAGCATGTTTTAGATAAGCCTTTTCTGGACAAAAATAATTTTTCAAATTTTCATTAGCAATCATCTAGGTGGACTGGTTGGGAACAACAAAATTGTATCATGGTTCGATTTCTACTTCTAGGGCTTTTTACACACACACACACACACACACACTATTGAGACTGTTTTCAGTTGTTAATACAATTAGAAGGATTGAAGAGAAACTAGTAACCTGGTTCTCTTGGTGACATTCACTAGATGCGCGGTTATTAGAGAAAAACGTCTGAGTTGGGGTATCAAGCAAAGACAAAAAAATATGCAAAACCAATTCAAAATGCAAAAAATTGGTGCATTTTAAATGTCAAAATGAATGGTTAGCATATAAAATCAAAAAGAAAAGAAAAATGCTTGAATACCCAACGTATAAAGACCCTCCTTTGAGACCCGGTCTTAGTAAATGGAGGACCCAAGCTTAAGAATGCTGGGGAACCGGTTCTATGATGACATTGATATCCTCTCTAGAGTATTGATACTTTAAAGTTGTCTCCCAATTCCACAAGAAGCCCAAATAGTAGCTCTCAAACCAAAGTGTTAGAATTTCCCCACAGTTCACTTAAGGTTTCGATATGAAAATAATTTTCCTTCAGAATTGAGCTAAAGATTTACACTGTTTTTACTTGAGGACAAGCAAAGGTTAAAACATGGGAAAGTTTGATAAGTCTATTTTTAGAGTCTTTTTAATAGTTATTTTTATTAGGTTTATTTGGTATTTTAATTATATTTTTGAGCTAGTTTACTACAAATGTTTATTTTTTATTTTCAGGTTTTATTTTGAAGCAAAAGAGAAAATATGAGCTAAAATGAAGAAACAAAGAAAATATTTGAGGAAGAACAATTTTTGAGACAGCACTAGGCACTCTGCAGGGCGCCAAGGAGCAACACTGGCAACAGGGCGCCAAGGGCGCCAAGGAGCAACACTGGCGCAGGACAGGGCGCCAAGGAGCAGCAGCAGCGCAAACTGGCGCAGGACAGGGCGCCAAGGGCGCCAAGGGCACCAAAAAGCAGTCAATTTTGGCTGCGGCCACTTGTTTGTGGCCATCTTTTCCAACTTGATTTTTCACTTCTTTTTGACCATTTTGCCCCTCCACTCAAAGTGCTTTGTCCACTTGTTGATGGCTATCTTTGCCAACTTGCTTTGTCCACTTGTTGATGGCTATCTTTGCCAAAACTTGAATTGACAATTTTGCCCCTTCCCTCATATTTCCTATAAATAGGACATTGATCCTCACTTGTAAGGACACTTGAATTTTGTGAGAAAATCACTCTCAAAAACTCTCTAAGATTTATGACTTTAATTTACTCTTCATGTTCTTTATGATTCTTGCTTATTTACTTTCTTGCCTTTTTAATTCTTGCTTATTTACTTTCTTGCCCTTTTAATTCTTGCTTATTTACTTTCTTGCCCTTTTAATTCTTGCTCTTTTACTTTCTTGCTTATTTACTTTCTTGCTCTTTTAATTATTGCTCTTTTACTTTCTTGCCCTTTTACTTTCTCGCTCTTTTACTTTCTTGCCCTTTTACTTTCTCGCTCTTTTACTTTCTTGCCCTTTTACTTTCTTGCTCTTTTATTTTCCAAGTCATTTAAATTCCTTGCAATTTACTTTTTAAGCAATTTACTTTCTTGTCACTTACAATTCCGCTTTTATAATTTTGCAATTTTCTCAATTCCTAACATTTATTTTCTTGCCATTCTAACATCTAATTCCTAACTCATTTACACATTCCGCAACTTATCGCTTTCTTTACAATTTTTGCAATTTACACATTCCGCAACTTATCGCTTTCTTTACAAATTCTTGCAATTTACAAATATGCAATCTTCCTCTTCTCTTCTATTGTCTACAATGATCATGAGTGAGTAGACTTTCTTAGCCTTGGGGTTTTTGGCAACCATCAAATGATGGCTTCCTACTAATTAATTCCCGAGACTATTCTCCACCTTAATCGCTTTGTATTTTTAAATCTAATTTCATCATTTTTCATTATTATTTCAAAACACCACACGATGTACCGAAAG
The DNA here is from genome assembly GCA_039519185.1 of Astragalus membranaceus. Taxonomy (NCBI): domain Eukaryota; kingdom Viridiplantae; phylum Streptophyta; class Magnoliopsida; order Fabales; family Fabaceae; genus Astragalus; species Astragalus membranaceus. Next base: position 53,063,062 of record CM076850.1, read on the forward strand.
GGGAAGTGTGGTTGTTGGATCTATGAAATTAGACAATAAAATCAACACATGAAAATAGTTTTGGTTTTATTGAGACACGAAAAGGTCTTTGCTTAATGGGTTCTGATAATAATCAACCATCAAAATAGGCTTGATAATTAGTTTAGAACACGCGTTTGTATTCCGAAAGGAAACTCTTGCTACAACCATCGCCTTGTCTTAAGAAATATATCGTTCTTTAAACTGGAAAATAGTCGAAAGGATTAATAACGGAAACCTTATCATTTCGATGAAACTAATACCCCAAGTCTCTTTTTATCTTTAAAACATCAACAAAAACATTCCTTCTTTCTAAAAAGACTTTCTTTTCAGTTAATCAACTTTGGAAAATTAAATTGGTAATCACCTAGGCTCTCCCTGTGGATCGATAACTCTTTTATTACGCGACAAGACCGTGCACTTGCGGCCTATCACTTACTCGACGAGCGTTGAGCCATGTCTAGAGTCATACATTGGAAATTCAGGCCGGGAGACTTGATACTTAAAAGAACAACAAGTGTAGGGGAAGTCAGTAAGTTGTCACCCAATTAGGAAAGACTACTATTTCATGACTGAGAAGTGGTCGGAAAGGATCGTTCAAACTAGAACACCTGCGAAACTTTATCAGCTAGCACAACAATGTACGCAGCTTTCAAAGCTCACAGAGGCCAATGAAATGCTAAACAGAGGCTATTCATACAAACAACTTAGTAGAACAAATGTCAATAGATCTCAGGGCTTAGGTCATTCTTCCCCTCTGCCGACGGGCAGTTAATTCGGTTTCTCATGATCCAGTTCGAGAGGTCAAAAGGGCCACGAGCAAATACAATGGGCACTAAACCAAGGCACACTAAAACCTGCGGGAAAAATAAGACCTTTAAACTAAAACTTGAGCATGACTTGGCTTCCCTCTTTGCCCTTGTGCGGTAAGTTGGGGTTCTCCAGATCTAGTTGGGGATGGGTTTAATGTGAAGAGCCTTAAACCAAAATCTGAGGATGACTCGGTTTCCCTCGCCTCCTCGTGTGGTACGTTTGGGTTCTCCTAATCTAGTTTGGGAGGGCTTTAAGGGGAAGAGCCTTAAACCAAAACCCAAACATGACCCGACTTCCCTCTCTGCCCCGAGCAGTGCGTTGGAAATCTCCTGATCTAATTCAGGAGGGGTTTAAGGAGAAAAGCCTTAAACCAAAACCCAAGCATGACTCGTTTGTTTAAAGTGAATAGCTTTAAACTAGAACCCGAGCTCGGCTCGACTTCCCTAACCGTCCTCGGGCGACAAGTTGGGGTTCTCCTTATCTAATTCGGGAGGGGTTTAAAGGGAAGAGCTTTAAACTAAAACCCGAGCATGACTCGGTTGTTTAAGGTGAAGAGCCTTAAACCAAAACTCGAGCATGACTCGCTTGTTTAAAGTGAAGAGCGTTAAACCAGAACCCAAGAATGACCCGCTTACCCCTTTCGTCCTCAAACACTATGACGGGTCCTACCAAAAAAAAGGAGAAAAACGGGCAAGAAAAATAACAAAAGATAACTTTGTTCCACAAATACATTTAGAAACGTGAACCCAGCAGAATCGAAAACAAGAAAAAGACATAAAAATTGACGTTAAATACAACATGGAGCTCTGTGGCTCCCCTCACAATGATCAAAAGTATCTGAAAGCATCACCATAACCAAAGAAGAACTCGTGATTTTCACCATTATCTTGAGGAGACCCAATCATCAAAATCGCTACCAGAAAGAAACCACATGTTCTCTCCCAAGTCAGTGATGAAGATGCAAGTTTGCAGATGCCATAGGGGATGGAAAACACCGACGAGCAACCAAGATACTCGACTGGTGATGGTTGTCGCTACCTCGCCTTTCAGGAACCTGTCACAAAAGAGAACCAAGACGGTTAGGAGCACACGCCACTGAAACTAGAGGGAGGAGTGGTGTTGTGCCGTGAATAGATCCCCGAGTTCAACAGTGACTACCAAGGAAGAGGACCTTTAAGTATTTAGCACCTCATCCCTGTCAAAGAGAAAAAATGCTTAAAACACGAAAGGACATGAAAACAGACAAGATTGAGGAAGGTAAAGTAGAGGAAGATTGTGACATAAAGGCCTAGAAGCCACCCCTATTTATACGGAAGCAGGGAAGAAAACGTATTCAAGATAGGAAGGCAGAAACACGACGAAAGCATTAAATTATCACGGAAAACAATGAGCTTTAAATGATTCTTCAAAAAGAAGATCGCTGGTGGGAGCTTCATAAGGGTTATCATGAGTAGGCTACTCTGAAGGGCTTGGAGTATCTTCACCTTGAAAGGCTCGAAGCTAAAAGGGATATGTACCAGGGGTGTCTAGAAGTACCAACTAAGTACCCCAGAGACCGAAGACAGCCACCGCTAGCTGAGGAAAGGTGCCCGAAGAGCGCAATTGACACCTAAGGAGGCACAAATAGTACAACAGGAGGCGTTCGTACGTCAATTTCCGCCGTACGAACCATGCACGGAGACGAGTTCGAGTAGAAGACAAGCGAGAAATACGTGGCAGCCGACAATTGGCTCGTACAAAAGTAGTGGCCACCCCACTACCTCGATGGCAGGCGAAAGATAGTGATACCCTATAGTGTAGAGCACTGTAGGACTCCATTTGTAGTATAAATAATGCATGCTACTGTTGTATTGAGGATCTTTTCTTTGGTTCTATATACTTGGGAGGTCTCCCTTAGTAAGGCTATATCCTTATGGGTTGTATGATCCCATTTTTGTATACCCGAAAGTAAGCAGTACTTCCAAAAACTTTCAGGTGTGAATAGATATCTTCTTTCCATTCCACCCCTCGAGGAGTTTTTAGATTTGTTGATGTTGAAGGACTCATTAATGAGATAACAAGCTGTATGGGAAGCTTATGCCCAAAACTTTACCTGCATACCAGACTTTGATAACATACGCCTCATTCTTTCTAAAATAGTCCTATCCATCCTTTCAGCTAGACCATTTTGTTGAGGGGTATTTCTAAATGTTTTATGCCTAACTATGCCATGATCTTTACAATAACAATTGAATTCTTCACTACAAAACTCTAAGCCATTATCAGTTCTTAAAGTTTTAATTTTCCTATCAGTTTTTGTTTCTATCATAATTTTCCATTCCATAAAAGCCTTAAATGATTCATATTACTTTCAAGAAAATATCCATTCCTTTCTACTAAAATCATCTAAGAAAGTAATAAAATACTTATTACCTACTTGTGAAGTTACCCTTATTGGACCCCATAAATCACTGTGAACAATGTCAACAACTCTTTTGGTGGAATGTTCACCTTTGGAGAACCTCACCCAATGCATCTTGCCCAGAGCACAATGCTAACATAAACGTAGCTCTCCAACCTTGTCTTCACCTAAGACTCCCTTTATGCAAAATATTTGCATTTTCGTTTGACTTACATGACCCAGTCTCTAGTGCCATAACATACGAAGAGATATGAAATTCCTTTTAATTAGTTTAGGATCTCACACCTGTTAGAACCCTTTGTGTACCATCTTCCAATATCAAGTTTATATAAGCAATTCCCATTAGCTTACATGTTCTGTTTTATCCCATAATGAAACTACCTGCATCAATTTCCTTCGGTCCAAGATACCAATCTCTATTAGGGGTCATAGGGTATGAACACCCTATATCAAGAACTCATTCTTCTAGAGTGAGACTTGATGTTGCGATTAGAATGTCAGCACATAGGTAACCATCTTCGACAATAGAGACACTTGCCATATCTTCATTACTTTATTATTTTTCTTGAATTTTCTCTCTGGACAATCAGCTTTAAAATGCCTCTCCTCTTGGCATTGAAAACTCTTATTCTTGTTTTTATCCTTATCCTTCTTTTCAAACTTTTTTTTCTCTGTTTAAACTGCTCATGTTTCGTGCCATTTCTCCAAAAATTGCCTTTAACAAACAGCCCTGCACTGTCATGTTCTTCTTTAACCTCTGATTTTCTTTTGATATTTTTTTGGCAACATTGAAGATTGAAAATTTCAAGAGATAAAGATTCTTTGCCATATAATAAAGTGTCACAAACTTTCATATGATTTAGGCAAAGAATTTACCAAAAGAATGGCTTCATCCTCATCCTCAATTTCGATGTCAATGTTCTCATGATCAATAAAAATCTTCTGGAACTCATCAATGTGATCCTCCACTGTTTTTCCATGTTGCATCTTGAAGGCATACACACTTTGTTTCAAGTAGAGGCATTTTCATTTGATTTTGCCATATAAGGATTCACCAACTTGAGCCATGTTGTTGCAGTCATTGGTTCTTTAATGACTTCCCTATGAGGTTTATCTCCCAAACTGAGAATAAACGCTCTATGAGCCTTTTCCATTGCCTCTTCATTCTCCTCTACAGTAAGCTTTACTGGTAGGCCATTTTCACCTTTTAACGCACCAACCAATCCTTGATAAGCTAGCATTGCCTTCATCTTGATGCAACATAAACCAAAGTCTTTCTTGCCATTGAATTTCTCCAATTCGTATTTTGTTGACACCATAATTTCAAGGCCGTTTTTTCCTTGCTCTGATACCAATTGTTGTGAACTTAATACAAGAAATGAGTTCAACAACCTAAAAATCAAAGGACATATACGTGTGGAATATTTGTACAGTGTTGTAGCACTAGATTACAACAATGTTATTAACAAGATATAACAATATTTGTACAGTGTTGTAGCACAAGATATACAACAATGATAGCCAAAAGCATAATGTGTTTAGGATTTTTTTTACCCCCCTCCCCCCATTGACTGTGTATCCCCCCATAAGACGTTTTATCCCCAAAATACCCCTAACTTTTTTACCAAAATTTAAATTGAAACTGATTTATTTTTTTTTAAAATTTCCGGAAATATCTATAAACAGGTGTTTCCGAAAGTCATTTTTTTCAGTCTTTCCGGAAACACCTATTTTGACATATTTTCGGAAGTCATTTTTGTGTTCCGGAATTATGTCAAAAGAGATGATTCCGAAAGCAACATCAGGAAACACCTATTTTGACATAATTCCGGAAATTATTTTTTTTGTTTTATTTTTTTTCTTTTAAAATAACGAAAATATGAATAATAGAGATAAAATACGAGAATGATAATTTCCGAAATCCGATAAAATACGAGTACAAATCCGATAATAAAATACAAAACCGATAAAATACATCACAAGCCAATGTCCAAATCTGATAAAGCTCTCGAGAGAATCTGATATACATGAGGTGGAATGTCGTCGAATGCCATGGCCTCCGGATGCGTGTAGTTGCTGACTCGAGTCTATCCACTAGAGTCAGTGGACTAGGTGATGGCATCTCCTCATCAAGTGCTTGTGCTTCCTCTGAAGACACAGTGAGGCAGGGAATCGACACCTCTAAGTACCATGGGAGGTAGCTCTCATCGCACTCACCCCAGTGTCTGGCCTGTCTAGCAGATCTGATCAAAGTATGAACCGGGTCCTTGTAGTACAACCATCTCTCCACAATGAACCTAGAAGGTGGACATGACCCACCAACGAGAATGGGCTCAGTAGGAATGGTCTGGCGGTATCCAAACTGCCATAAGCACCTGTCCGGCATGTAAGGCACAGTAATCTCATCCCATAGTAGATGACCTCTGAAAGCGCAATGGAATGAAATGGTATGTGCTGCCTGTGGTCATCCTAAGGCCTCGATACGACGTCACTAGGTCGTAAGGCATCCAGCTGGCCCCGAAAATGTATAAGCTTGACAGCGTCATTCTTTCTATTTTTCCACCTGCAACAACGTGGCCGCTCAGAAGAACCAAAGTCTCTGTGATCGCCAATGGTGGGAAAATACTCGAATATCCAACACTGAATTAATAATATGAATAAAAAAATAAATTAATTATTATATAAACAAAAAAGTAAATATACAAAAAAGTAATTAATTATTACCTGCAGCAATGATGCGTATCCTCCACACTAAGCAGTGTCCCAGATGCAAGCATCATTCAGCTGCTCGTATAAAATGGCCAAAGCAGCGGTACCCCACGGCCACTGGCCACAATCTTCAAATGTCTGAAACAGTAGGACCCACTTGTGTTACCAAGTGGCTTCAGTCTCAAGAGGGGGGGGTGAATTGAGATTTAAAAAACTTTTCAGATCTTTCAAAAACGTTTTTCCCCTTTTCAATGACTTAGATCAATTTCGCGCAGGTTAAGTGGAAGCGAAGGAATTAGAATATAAAGCAGTAAAGCGGTATGACAGTAAAGCAGGAAAGCAGTAAAGCACGCAGAGATTTATCCTGGTTCGGTCACCTCCTAGTGACCTACGTCCAGTCCTCACACCCTTGTGAGATTTTCCACTAACCAAAACAACAAGGCTTACAGGTGCCTTGGGAAACCTTTACAGACTCAGGCACTCTCCTCCTAGGATACCCCACCTATGGAGAGCCCTCAAATCTAATATAACAATAACAAAAGATACCCCACCCCTGTTACAATCAGCTGCCCCAGAAAGATACCCCACTTCCTAGTACAAACAGCTACCCTAGAGAGATACCCCACTCCCTAGAACAAATCACAACAATTAAATAATAAACAATTGTAAATACAGAAATACCTCTTAACGTAGGCAGATTACACAATTTGAAGAACGCAACCCCAACTAACTCTTAGCAAAAGATCAGCTCTTGACGGACCGGCGGTGCGAGAAGAACACAAATAAAATATAAGAGTTTTTCAGAAAGAATAGATTGTGAGAATGGGTTGGTTGAGAAATGGAGGCTATGAGGCCTCTATTTATAGGCTTTGGAAAAATCAAGTTTACGTTAAAAAATATGTGGGAATCGATTCTTTGTTATTTGAATTGATCTAGGAATCGATTCTTGTTTACTTGATTTAGGAAGGAATCGATTGTGAGATTCTTTGAAAGAGTTTGAAATCGATTCTTCATTTGAATAAGAAAGCAAGGAATCGATTATGTGTTTTAAAACAAGTAATGTGCAAATCGATTCTTTACTTTATTTGAAGAGAGATGCAAATCGATTCTTTGCCTGAGAATCGATTCTTTCATTTATGGAAAAGGTGTGAATCGATTCTTTCAATTTAGAGATAAGTGGAAATCGATTTCTTCAAATAAGGAAACAATATGAATCACTTGTATGCTTATGAAATCGATTAGGAGCTTAGCCATTGTGTTTGAAAATCGATTTAGGCTTAGTTTCAAAGAGAGTGAAATCGATTTTAGAGTTTTTCAAAAATACTTTTTAGGTTTACTTGTTCATGCATGTATTTTGAAAAAGCTTTTGGGACGAGAGACTTTGCGAGATGAGCTGACTTTCGTAAGAGCTTACATTTATCCTAAGACTCACCCAAGACCCTAAGGACTACCCTTATACTTAAGGACTACCCTTAAGCTTGAATCTTCAATACTTTGAGCTTGGTTGACTTGGATTGTGACTTTTGAATATATGATACTTTTTATCAGTTTTGCTTTGACACTCTCATTCTTTTGGCCATCAACTTGGCTTTGTCTTTTTCATCATCAAAACTAATCCTGCAATATTAGATAACCTGCAACACAGGTATCCACATTCTCCCCCTTTTTGATGATGACAAAACATTAACTCATCTCAAGGTGGGAGGTTAGTTCAAACAGATAATATATATATATGATGCTCCCCCTATCATGATGCTCCCCCTGACTTATTGCCTAGATGTATAATATGCAAGTTCTATATGCTCATATGCAACCCTATATTTCTCTCCCCCTTTTTGTCATGATCAAAGAGGGTCAACGTAAGATAGAGTTTGCGAACCGAATGTCACGGCTATTTGACAAGGTAAAAGAACCATTGCAGTTTTATAAGGGATCATCAAAACTTGAAGAAAAAAAAACATTTATGAGACCATGAAGAGAATATTTTATCAAACACAGATAAAAGCTAGTTATGAGTCTCAAAAATCTGTGAAGTAGTTGTTTTAAACTTTATACATTTCATGCTGCTTAGTTTGAAAGTTGGTGATGGCAGCTAGAATATGGGAGAAAAATTATTTTAGGTAAACAACGATTGTGAGCATGTATTTTTCGAAAAATACCAGTGCTAGCAGTTGATTGTAAAATAGATTTCAGGAAAAAAAATAGCACTTTAACTGCAGAAATTCACAAGTCACAATTTCACTTAAATTCACATTTCTTTAAAAAATCACTTTGAAAAACATTTAATTGAAACCTCATTTGAATAAGTGAAGAACCAGGTTTTCTTTTGCAATGGATTTGTGAAAATATCAACTAGCTGATTTTGACGATTCAACTAACTCAATCACACTATTGCCTTTCTAACCATAACCTCTAAGAAGGTGATGTATAATTTCTATATGATCAGTCCTAGAGGGTTGACCAGAATACTTTTGTTGATTCCTGTTATTCTAATCATGCCTTATAGATATTGTTCTTAATGATGCATGAAATTAGTCTCTGTTTCGCTAGTCACATATTTGACTTAATAAACTATTTTTAAGCACATTTTCAAAATAGAGGTGAATAAAAATTTTAACCAATCTGACCTTTACCGGTGATTCTTCCTCTATTTATCACAAGTCACATGACGGCTTTTTCCGGGGGTGAGTGTTAAGAACTTTATTGTGTCTCCGGTCATGCGCTTCGAGTCTTTGCTGTCAAGGTATCAATCTGCCCCCATACCTTGAAGCATACCTGCAAAGATCTAAAACAAGGTTCTCGGTACCCAAATCTCTTTGGGTCCTTGTGGGTTAGTGTTTGGTATGGTTCCTTTCGGAACCCACACCTTTTTCATATTTTGTTTACCTCTTGCCCTGCAAACAGAAGTTGTATGTCCAGGTTTACCACAATAATAACATCTAATATAAGGTCTAGTGGAAAATTTTGGTTTATAATGAACATGCCTTTCTATGGGTTTGTTTCTAGGGAATCTATGATGCACATTTTGTAAACTAGACAATTTCCCAACAGTCCATTCCAGTTCATCAATTTTCTTTTCAGATTCAACACATTTATCACAAGTATAATTTTCTTTAAAGCATGCAAGGCTATCATTTTCTTTTCTAAGCTCTGACTTTTCTTTAGTTAAAGCAGTAACAGCATTTTCAAGATGAGTGATAACTTTCTTAGATTTATCTAATGCTTTAGCTAGTTTTAAGGATTTATCATGCAATTCAGTAAATGCTTCATATAATTCATCATAGGCATCTTGTAAAGATTCAGAATATACCTCAGTTTCACTTTTGCTGTCGTGGTCGGCCATGAGAGCAACTTGACCTTTTTCGCTTTCTGAGTTATCTGTTGAGTTCATGTCATTGTCTTCCCAAGCTATGTAGGCTTTTCTACCATTGTTTCCTTTGGACCCCTTTTTCTTGAACTTTGACAATTTTCTTTCTAAGTTCGGGCACTTCATCGTCAGGTGTCCGGATTTACCACATTCGTAGCAAGTTGGAAGACTTGAGAAGTTTTCTTTGCTTGAGCCTCTTTTGGTTGGAGAATTCTTTTTGAAAGATCTTTCCCTTCTCATGAACTTTTTGAATTTACTAACCATTAGTTCCATTTTCTCCTCGTCTTCATCTTCATCTTCCGAATCATCACTATCGTCGGATGAGCTTGAACTGGAAGTTTTGAGAGCTAAGTTTTTGTTCTTCTTGTCTTTTCCTTCATGCTCAGCTAGGCGAGTGAGCTCTAACTCGTGCTCTAGTAGTTTCCCAAACAGGGTGGCGAGAGTCATGGTAGTCAAGTTTCTTGACTCAGTTATTGCAGTCACCTTTGGTTGCCATTCTCTATTTGGGCATCTTAGCACTTTGTTGATCAAGTCTTCGGGAGGAAATGATTTTCCTAATGAACCCAATTTGTTCACTATGTGAGTGAACCTTTTCTGCATCTCTGATATTGTTTCACCTGTATTCATTCTAAACAATTCGTACTCTCTGGTAAGAGTATTTATTCTTGCCCTTTTCGCTTCACCTGTACCCTCATGAGTAACTTGAAGATTATCCCACATTTCTTGGGCAGTTTTACAGTTTGAAACTCGAAAAAATTCATCAGCACTCAAAGCAGAAGTAATAATATTTTTAGCACGTAAATTCAGTTGCACTTTTCTTTTCTCATCATCAGACCATTCATTTCTACTTTTTATTGTAAGAATACCATCTACTATGCGTGTGGGGACGAAAGGTCCTTTTTCCACAGCATCCCAAACATCTAAGTCTACCCCTTCAATAAAAATTCTCATTCTTTCTTTCCAATATGCATAGTCTTCTCCGTTGAATCCCGGAGGACGGAAAAGAGATGCACCCTCTTGCGTAGACCAACCTGAAGCCATTTCTCTTGAAGCTGCTAGGCCCTTTATACAAGAGTCTAGCTCTGATACCACTTGTTACCAAGTGGCTTCAGTCTCAAGAGGGGGGGTGAATTGAGATTTAAAAAACTTTTCAGATCTTTCAAAAACGTTTTTCCCCTTTTCAATGACTTAGATCAATTTCGCCCAGGTTAAGTGGAAGCGAAGGAATTAGAATATAAAGCAGTAAAGCGGTATGACAGTAAAGCAGGAAAGCAGTAAAGCACGCAGAGATTTATCCTGGTTCGGTCACCTCCTAGTGACCTACGTCCAGTCCTCACACCCTTGTGAGATTTTTCACTAACCAAAACAACAAGGCTTACAGGTGCCTTGGGAAACCTTTACAGACTCAGGCACTCTCCTCCTAGGATACCCCACCTATGGAGAGCCCTCAAATCTAATATAACAATAACAAAAGATACCCCACCCCTGTTACAATCAGCTGCCCCAGAAAGATACCCCACTTCCTAGTACAAACAGCTACCCTAGAGAGATACCCCACTCCCTAGAACAAATCACAACAATTAAATAATAAACAATTGTAAATACAGAAATACCTCTTAACGTAGGCAGATTACACAATTTGAAGAACGCAACCCCAACTAACTCTTAGCAAAAGATCAGCTCTTGACGGACCGGCGGTGCGAGAAGAACACAAATAAAATATAAGAGTTTTTCAGAAAGAATAGATTGTGAGAATGGGTTGGTTGAGAAATGGAGGCTATGAGGCCTCTATTTATAGGCTTTGGAAAAATCAAGTTTACGTTAAAAAATATGTGGGAATCGATTCTTTGTTATTTGAATTGATCTAGGAATCGATTCTTGTTTACTTGATTTAGGAAGGAATCGATTGTGAGATTCTTTGAAAGAGTTTGAAATCGATTCTTCATTTGAATAAGAAAGCAAGGAATCGATTATGTGTTTTAAAACAAGTAATGTGCAAATCGATTCTTTACTTTATTTGAAGAGAGATGCAAATCGATTCTTTGCCTGAGAATCGATTCTTTCATTTATGGAAAAGGTGTGAATCGATTCTTTCAATTTAGAGATAAGTGGAAATCGATTTCTTCAAATAAGGAAACAATATGAATCACTTGTATGCTTATGAAATCGATTAGGAGCTTAGCCATTGTGTTTGAAAATCGATTTAGGCTTAGTTTCAAAGAGAGTGAAATCGATTTTAGAGTTTTTCAAAAATACTTTTTAGGTTTTTGAAAAAGCTTTTGGGACGAGAGACTTTGCGAGATGAGCTGACCTTCGTAAGAGCTTACATTTATCCTAAGACTCACCCAAGACCCTAAGGACTACCCTTATACTTAAGGACTACCCTTAAGCTTGAATCTTCAATACTTTGAGCTTGGTTGACTTGGATTGTGACTTTTGAATATATGATACTTTTTATCAGTTTTGCTTTGACACTCTCATTCTTTTGGCCATCAACTTGGCTTTGTCTTTTTCATCATCAAAACTAATCCTGCAATATTAGATAACCTGCAACACAGGTATCCACAACTTGACTGGCACATGTGTACGACTCATGTCGGCAAAGATGGTGTAGCCTAATAAAAGCAACAGATAGCACCATGTAGCGTGATCAATATAACCCGGCTCCAGATTTCCTCTGTAGGCATCCTCCAAAAAACTGAACCTCAAGTACGGTCCTCTGTTAAATTGACACTTTCTCGCACATTCAACCTCCCGTACACCCAACAGCTCAAACCCGGCCCTAATGGCCATCCCAGCAGTAAATCCACCGATCAGCGGCAAATGGAGCAAGTTGGACACATTGTCCAAGGAGACCCTCATCTCCCCAAATGGAAGGTGAAACGATCTGGTCTCTGAATGCCTCTGCAGCGTCTATAAAATGGTCCTGGCCTCATCAACAGCAGCGTGATCAACAGCAACGTGACCACGGACACGCCTTTCACGAGCAGAAGCGTGACCAGCTAGCCTAATCCTAGTGCGGGTACTAACGGGAGTCTGCTCGGTATCTCCGTCTCCTAACCGTGAGGACTCGCCTCCCTCGAACCGTCGTGGTATTCTGCCCGCCACTGCAAAAAAAACGACTATATATTTTTTAAAAAAAAAAACGGGAAACACCTCAAAAGAGGATGATTCCGGAAGCAATGTTGTTGAATTTGTCCTGAAACAACTCAAAAGAGGTATTTCGGGAAGTCATTTTTGTGTTCCGGAAATACCTCTTTTGAGGTGTTTCCGGAAAATCCAACAAAATGACTTCCGGAAATACCTCTTTTTAGGTGTTTCCGGAAAAATTCAACAAAATTGCTTCTGGAATACCTAAAAAAAGGCATTTCCGGAAAAATGAAAAGTTTTCTTACTCTGATTTTCAGAAGTATGTAAAAATGACATGTTTGTTTTGGAATTTTATTGTAATCAAGGGTAAAATGGCCAGTTTGGTCAAAGTGAGGGTACACGGTCTATGTAGGGGGGGGGGGGGGGTTTTAAAAAAGAAAGCCATGTGTTAAAGACCTGCCTACAATGGAGGTTTATATACTAGCTCATAAACTACCCATAAGCATAGAGGTGTTTACTAGAAAAGCTATAGCAACAGAAACAATAATATAACAGAAAACACGCAATGATGCTATGAGAGATGATGCGATATCAAACTCTAACAAAAGCCGAGATCCTACAAGTGATACTATAGCACTTAACAAAGTCCTGACAGAATGCATATGATGCTACAACACAATAATCCAACGTGTTACAATATACAACTACAGTGAAAACTACATCTATTGACTAAGTAGATTTTGATTACATAAATAAGACACTATATCTTTATTATCTTAATTTATGTTTAATAACAGACCGATCTTATCTGAATCCCGTTAATCACTGAAGCTATAATTTTCTTTGTGTGCTTCTCGACCTCAAAACGTATAGAAAAAGTGTTTCTAGAATGTGGGGCTACACATGAAGTTATTATACTATGAGAATACTTGACTTCGATAAATAATTTAAAGACAAGACGCCGGTCCACGAAGGTAGCTCGGTTTGCGAGTTAAGAGACATGAAGGAGTTGCAAAGTTGAAAAAAGGAGGTCTAGAATTCAAAAACCGGAAACTAACATTCCCTCATCCTCACTAACATTTGCTTATAAAAAAAAAGACCGCCTACCCTGGTGTAGTGTTTAGTAGGGCTATGGCTTATGATACTTAGCCTTTTACTTAGTAATTTATACTAAATAAATACTAGCCATTGGATTCTCAAAACTTCAATGAAATTTATTCTATTGGGTAGTATTGAATAAGGGCATTTTTGTCATAGTCATTTTTTTGTTTTAATTAAATTAAATTAACCATTAAATCATGCATTTTTTTAGGGACAGTTACAAAAACAAATCAAATTTTTTTTCCACGATTTTCTCTTCACATTTCCTCTTTCTTTTACGCTCTTCTTCTATCTTTTTCACGTTCTTGATTTTTCTTTGACTTTCTTCTTCTTCAGGTTCTTATTATCTATTCCATTATAATTGCTTCTTTAGGTTCTTATTATCTATTCCATTTATAAATCCCAATTATAAATTGCTTCTTCATATTCCATTATAATTATATCACAATATGACAATACTAAATTGTTTCTAAACCACTTCATATCCACCCATAAATATATATTCAAAATCAGTATATATATAGCTTCCAAAGATGCGTCAATTCCATTCTCACTATCCTTCCAAAATGTCTCATAATAAAACAAGGCGTCTGCCATTAGTTTTGTTTCTTCCACCATAGTCTAGTTCAAGCACATATAACGTATTCAATCACCACATGAAAACATTCTAATGGATATCAACGAACCAGCACAGATAAGAGATGCTTCTTCCGCTAACCAAACTATTGAAAAGTTTGGTTAGTAGAATAATAACCAGAGAAGTACTATACTTTTGTTATTATTGCACTAACAAAATTATTGAAAAGTTTGGTTAGTGCAATAATAACCAGAGAACTACTGTACTTTGGTTAGGTTTCGTAAACTACAATTTATCAAGCAGTCATTATTCATTTGAACATTTACAACACAACGGATAAAAATTATAGATTACAGCGTATCATTAAGGAAAAACTGAGAATGTGAAACGCACCGGTTATATACTATTAATCTAGCCATTATATAGACAATCTTTGGGTAGTGTTATCTAACCACCGTCCTACATGTTTTTGGTTTTGGGACATCTAACCAATGGTTCGCAAACAAATGGCTAGTTGCAGCTAACAACCTTATAACTTTGAATTTTATGTACTATTCTTAAAATCAAACAAATGTGACCCTTAACATTAAAATGTATACTACTGTTAGCCTACATTTTCGACAGGCTCAATTGAATGCAGGCAATATTGATGACTTGTCTTTAATAAAGAGGAGATGCTAATATTTGGCATTAAGAAAGGCGTTATAAAGAGTAATTTCGATTATGTTTAAGGCTTAATGAAATCGAGAGTTTAAAGACAAAGATTTCGACAAGAAAGACGTCAGAAAGTTTAGTCGAAGGCAAGACAGTGTTTCTGTCGAAAGTGTGGACATTTACATGTCAACAAGGTTTGACTAGTTGCAGTCAGGAAGAAAACTTGACATTTCGACAACAAGAAGCTGTGCACAGGAAGAGTCAGCATAGCACGTAACTTGGCGAAAATTGTAAAGCTGAAGTTAACAGTTTCGACAGGGAGTTGAATGGCATTTAGATAACAAGTCAAATCAAAGATAGCTGGTAGGAAAGGATAGCAATGCTATGGTCGAAAGATGGAGCAGTTATTTAAATCTTATCCAGTCGAAATAGCAGTTGTAACCGCTGAGCGGTTATTGTTTTTTCTTTCATTATCAATAGAAGTTTCTCGTAGAGAGAAAAGGGGGGCACAAATCATTACGCAAGTTACAGAATTCTGAAACTCTAACTTCCAAGCCAAAGCGATAAACGAGTAGAAGAATCATTGTTCATTGTATGTGATTGTGCACCGTTTCTTCTTTATTATTTTTCAACTCAATTCGAATTTGTTTACATCGTTGCGAACCATTTACTGCTTCTTTTATTTTAGTTCTGTTTTTATGGTAAACTGTCCCCTTTTCTTTAAATTTCTTCTAATCAAAACACTGGTGTTCAAAGGCAATTGCACAGAGATTTTTCTAGTTTGATCTCACAAACATTTCTCATAAAACTAGTGATTGTTTGCTAAAAACACCAGCAAACAAATTGGCACGCCCGGTGGGACATTTGCCTTTCATGTTGTGTGTTTATTTGTCAGTGTGTACAATCGTATGCGCTTGAGAAGTGGTAGAATGGTGCGTACTAATTCTAACAGTTCTTCTAGTTCTAGTCCTGCGATTTCACAAGGACAAGGAACAACCGTTGATTCTGCAAATATAACCGTAAGAGCAGTTGTAGGAACAATAACCCCTTCAACAGCAGTAACCGTTCCTGCAGTATCAATGATCAATGTTGGTTCAACACAGTCTGTGACTTTGCCATCAAGTATAGGGCTTCATTCTAGTCCTTATTTAGGGCCTCATGGTAGTCCTTATATGGCAACAGGAAGCGGTTTAGATACACGTTTTCAAAATTTGAATTTTCCACCGTTTCCTTCGGGTATGTATGGCATGCCTACTGGGATGCCTCATGTGTCAACATTCTCTCCTACACACGTTTCTTATGAAAGTGTGCAGGGACGAGACCCGACTGCATTAACCAATGCATCGTTGTTGGCATTAAGACAACAAGTGGATGAAAGTAACCACGATATGGTTAATATGCTAACCCAACAGATCGGCACGGTTTTCAACCCCTTAATTCAAAATACCAACACAAGTTATCAGATGTTGGCAAATCAAATGGGTAGAATCGCCGATTTCTTTGGGACTCCGACGGCTGATAATAGGCAAATTCCCAATGTTATGGGTAACATGCCTGGTAACCCTCAAAGAGCGGTTGCAGTCGAAGCCCAAGCAGTTATAGGCGAACAACAAGGGGTGGCAAATCATATCCCTGAAGTAGTTTTGGTAAACCGAAACCAGAACGCTGACGAGGTTGTTCGACAAGTGCAACGAAATAATATTGGCGCTCAAGATAATATAGCCACTTTAGTAGAAACTATAATGGCTCAGAATGGCCTTAACATAGGTTTACATAGGCCTAATTTCATATCACCATTGTGTGAATATGTAATACAAACGGAACTGCCAAGAGGTTGGAAAATTCCTAAGTTTACCAAATTTGGTGGTGACACAAACGAGTCTACTGTCGAACACATTGCGCGTTTCTTGACTGAGGCTGGGGACATAGCCCAAAATGAGAATTTGAGAATGAAATGTTTCCCAAATTCTCTAACAAAGAATGCCTTCACGTGGTTTACCACATTGCCTCCTGCTTCCGTATTCACATGGGGTCAACTAGAAAAGGCGTTCCATGCACAGTTTTACATGGGTCAGTCAAAGATTAGTCTAAAAGAACTGGCCAGCGTTCGACGCAAAATGCCTGAGACCGTTGATGACTATCTGAATAGGTTTAGACTTTTAAAATCTCGTTGTTTTACACAAGTACCTGAACATGAACTCGTCGAAATGGCTGCGGGTGGCCTCGATTATTCGATCAGGAAGAAATTGGACACATCTCATCTAAGGGATATGGCCCAATTAGCTGACAGAGTTCGACGGGTAGAAAGACTTAAAGAAGAAAAATCTACGTCAAATAGGTTTCATAAAAAAGAAAAAGTGGCTTATGTCGAAGAAGAATTCGACACCACACTTAGTGATGTCGAAAGAGAGGAGATAGACGTAGCTGAACTTAAGCCTGGTCCTCCTTACACCTGTAAAGTGTTAAGGCCTGCAAATGGGGGCAACCCTGTAGAGCCTAAAAATGATAGGTTTATGCCTAAAACTTATACATTCGACGTTACTAAATGTGATGAGATTTTCGATCTTTTGGTCAATGATGGCCAAGTATTGGTGCCTAAAGGTTTAAAAGTGCCAACTATTGACCAAAGAAAGAAAAAGGGTTACTGTAAGTTTCATAATTTTTTGGGACATAACACTGACCGTTGTGTACTTTTCAGGGATATTGTGCAAAAGGCAATCGAGGAGGGAAGGCTGAAATTTGCTGATAAGAAAAGGAAGGCGCCCATGCTGATTGACACTGATCCATTACCCAAAGCTGACGCCATGTGTGCAGAACCTTTCGAAACGAATGTAAACATGGTAGATGCTAGACTGGAAGATCCTCCAAAAAAACTTAAATCCTCCACCAAGAAATTGGAGGGTTTTATATATGCTGAAGGGAAGAAACAAGAGGTAACCTTGAAAGAGTACGATGGGAAGCTACATGCTGTGTACCCAAAAGCTGAAGAGGAATTGATAGACTTCCTCAACAGATGTAAGTGGAACAATTCTGAAGTCATGATGTGTCCAAGATGCAGTGCTGTTTTCGACAAGGAAGCAGCCAAAGCTGTCGAAGGATACCAAGAGCAGGAACAACGCAAGAGAAAATGGCTTGACAACAGGCCAGATTTTAGCTTCGAAAAGGGAGACCTTCCTTACGAGATTAATGTTTCTACTAAGCCGTCGACAAGTAAGCAACAGTTTGTCAAGAAAACCTCGACCCAGAAGGGGTTCTTGAAGATTTTGCCCGAAAAGTCTTTTGTTCCTAAGTCAAATGCTCCTGTCGGGCAATGGATGTACAATAACAAACAAGCTAGAGCTGTTAAACAGGGTTTGGATGCTGCTAAGTATAATTACCAGAATAATTATAAAGGGAAAAATCCCATGTCTAAGACCCAGTGGCGTCGTTACCAAAGACAGCAGAAAAAAAAGAAGGTGCTTATGGATGTTGATAAAGTTCCAAGTTTTCTGGCAAACAACCGTGTTCCACTAAGCATGGTGACAACAAAAGATGTGGCTGAGAAAACTGGAAATGTCAAAGAAGAGAATGCAGAGGAGAATGGTGCTGTTGCAAGTCAAACAGATGCTGCGAACAAGGATCCAGATAAGAAGGGGTTCGAGTTATCAGCTTCCGCCAAATCCTTCGTTCCAATGGCAGCTCCTACATATGAGAAGTGGATACATGCTGGGTGTAGACATTACAGACATGCTAGTCCGCGTGGTGAAGTTGTTGAAAAAGAAAAGGGAAAAGCTGTTGTTATAGAAAAGCCAAGAAGGCCTGCTCTTGAAAGGATTTTTCCCCCGTTGTCGAAGTTGAAGGAGCAAAACTCTGATTTCGATGAAGAAACAGAGTCAGATTCTGATTATTCTTTCGACGTTGTTTGCAATGTGGTGTCAATATTACCTGTTGAGTATGATGTCATCACGGTACCAAATGATGTAGAAGAGGATTTTACTGAAGATATGGCTCATCATAAGCCAATGTGTTACTATGTGATGGACGATGGCTGCGTCGAAGAACAGACAACAACTTTTGAAAGGCCAGATATGGTTATGAAAGACCATTTGAAGCCATTGTATGTGCAGGTCAAAGCAAATGGCGTTGGCATAAACAAAGTTCTGGTAGATGGCGGCGCTGCGGTAAATCTAATGCCACAGTGTTTGTTGAAGAAAATAGGTAAATTCGACACAGATCTGAGCCCACACAACATTGTGTTGAGCAACTATGAAGGCAAATCTGGTCATTCTTTAGGTGCCATTGAAATAGATTTGGTAGTAGGAACAGTGAAGAGAAAGACTATGTTCTTGGTGATAGCTTCAAAAGCTAATTATAACATGCTCCTTGGAAGAGAATGGATTCATGGAGTAGGTGCCGTACCCTCAACTTTGCATCAACGTTTGGTGATTTGGAAGGAAGATGGTCTGGTTGAAAATATAGAGGCAGACCAAAGTTATTTTCGAGCTGAAGTGAACCAAATAACAAGAGAAAACTTTGAGAAACAAATGGCTAAAATTGCGCCATTTACATCTTTGCCAGCATATACTCCCCATGATAGCACACTTGCTTCAGTAAACTTACATCCAATGTATGGCTTCATGTGGGAAAGACAAATGGTGGGAGATGTAGGTGTTTATCCTGTTCCCCCAACAGGATGGAACACTGATTCTTAAAGATTTGTTTCTTATGTCAGCCCCCAATGCGTGGGACAAGATTACGGCTTATATGGCCGAAAACAAGATAAAGGCGGCTCTAGAAGCCGAATTGATTCAACAAACAATGGCTGTCGAAGCCAGGGACTCTGAAGAGAAAAACGGCATCATCATAGAAGAAAGACTTGATTGCATTTATGATGATGGGCCATTAGGGTTCGAAAAGGATCCTAGAGATTTAACAAGGCGTATGCAAGCTCAAGACCCATTGGAAGAAGTAGACTTGGGAGATGGCTCAAGGAAAAGGCCAACTTATATTAGTGCATACCTTGATGTCGCATTGAAAGCCCAAGTTATAACATTACTAAGGGAGTTCAAAGACTGCTTTGCTTGGGACTACGACGAAATGCCTGGTCTAAGTCGAGAAGTTGTAGAGATGCAACTACCAATTCGCCCAGGGAAGAAACCGGTGAAACAAATGCCAAGGAGATTTGCCCCTCTAGTGTTGACGAAGATCAAGGAAGAAATCGAAAGGCTATTCAGGAGTAAATTCATCAGAACTGCCAGGTATGTCGAATGGTTAGCTAATATAGTCCCTGTAGTAAAGAAAAATGGCACACTTAGAGTTTGCATAGACTTTAGAGATTTAAATAATGCTACTCCCAAAGATGAATATGCTATGCCTGTGGCAGAAATGCTAATTGATTCAGCAGCGGGATTTGAATATCTCAGTATGCTAGATGGTTATTCCGGGTATAATCAAATTTTCATGGCTGAAGAGGATGTAGCGAAAACCGCATTTCGATGCCCAGGGGCGTTAGGTGTTTACGAATGGGTAGTGATGCCATTTGGTTTAAAAAATGCTGGGGCTACATACCAAAGGGCAATGAATTCTATATTTCATGATTTCATTGACAATTTTATGCAAGTATATATAGATGATGTGGTGGTAAAATCTTCCTCAGAAAATGGTCACTTGAACCATCTTCGACAATCTCTTGAAAGAATGAGGAAATATGGATTAAAAATGAATCCACTAAAATGTGCCTTCTGTGTACGAGCAGGTGATTTCCTGGGTTTCGTAGTGCATAAAAAAGGCATTGAGATCAACCAGAATAAGACTAAAGCTATTATGGAAACGAAGGCTCCTTCGACCAAGAAAGAACTTCAGTCATTGCTAGGAAAGATTAATTTTCTTCGAAGATTTATATCAAATCTAAGTGGCAAAACGCAAGCATTTTCGCCATTGTTGAGATTGAAGAAAGAAGACGTGTTCAAGTGGGAACAAATCCATCAAGCAGCTTTTGATGAAATTAAGTCTTATTTAATGAAACCACCAATTTTATTGCCAGTTATTAGAAATAAAGTGCTAAAATTGTATATAGCAGCTTCTGATAACACAATAGGTAGCATGTTAGCACAAGAGGATGATAATGGTGTCGAAAGGGCCATTTATTACCTTAGTAGAGTTTTGATTGATGCTGAAACCAGGTATAACCCAATAGAAAAGTTGTGCCTTTGCTTGTATTTCTCTTGCACAAAGTTAAAGCAATATATAAAGCCAGCTGATGTATATGTTTATTCGCATTTTGATGTAATTAAGCATATGTTATCAAAACCAATGCTACACAGTCGAATTGGTAAATGGGCTCTAGCTTTATTAGAACAAGTGGTCGCCGATTTTATAGTAGACCACTCTGTTGTCGAAAATATGATAAGTATTGTAGACACGCGTCCTTGGAAGTTATATTTCGACGGTTCAAGCCATAAAAAGGGAGTTGGGATTGGCATGTTAATTATAACCCCTAACAATATCCCAACGAAGTATAAGTTTCGAATTCAAGAATCTTGCTCCAATAATGAGGCGGAGTACGAGGCTTTAATTGTAGGCCTTAAAATTTTGCTCGAATTGGGGGCAGATCATGTCGAAATAAAAGGTGATTCTGAACTGGTTATCAAACAGTTAACCAAAGAATACAAATGTATTAAAGAACACCTTATAAAGTACTATGTTGTTGCCAACACTATGTTACAGAAGTTTGCAACTGTACACCTGGAACATTTACCACGGGTTAAAAATCAAGTGGCAAATGAATTGGCGCAAATAGCTTCAGGCTACAAAGTCTCAGCACAAAGCCTAAAAGAGTTGATTGAGATAAAAGACAAACTCGTTTTAGTCGACTCTCTTTCCCATGATACATCTTCAACGTTATTGTCAACACCAAAAACTTGGGGGGCAATAAATACTAGTGAAGAGTTTGTCGAAAAACGTCACATTGTTGATGATTTTGATTTAGCGGAAATTTTTGCTATTGACAATATGATTGATAATGATTGGCGGAAGCCTATTATAGAGTATTTGCAAAATCCTACAGGAAACACTAATAGAAAAGTAAAGTACAGAGCTTTAAGTTATGTGATAATTGGAAACGAATTGTTCAAGAAAACTCCTGAAGGAGTGTTATTAAAATGTCTTAGCGAAAATGAGGCATATTTAGCAGTTTCCGATACGCATAGTGGAGCATGTGGTTCACACCAAGTAGACCACAAAATGAAATGGTTATTGTTTCGACAAGGAATGTATTGGCCAACTATGTTGAAAGATTGCATAGAGTTTGCCAAAGGATGCCAGGAATGCCAAAAGCATGCGGGGGTACAACGTGTGCCTGCAAATGAATTACATTCTATAGTTAAGCCTTGGCCATTTAGAGGTTGGGCTTTAGATGTGATTGGAGAGATAAAACCAACTTCATCAAAAGGCCATAGATTCATCCTTGTAGGGATTGATTACTTTACCAAATGGGTTGAAGCAGTACCGTTAGCCAATGTTGATCAAGAGGCAATTATAAAGTTTATTCAGAATCATATCATTTACAGATATGGAATTCCAGAAACCATTACGACAGATCAGGGTACTGTCTTTACTGGTCGAAAAATGGTAGAGTTTGCTGTTGAAATTGGTTTTAAGTTATTAACTTCGACACCATACTACGCACAAGCCAATGGTCAGGTAGAGGCTGCCAATAAAATCATTATTAATTTGATTAAAAAGCATGTTGGGCAAAAACCAAAAAATTGGCATAATACTCTCGATCAAATATTGTGGGCTTGTCGAACCTCACCTAAAGAATCTATCAATACCACTCCTTACAGGCTAACATTTGGACATGATGCAGTGTTACCTGTGGAAATTTGTTTACAATCGACAAGAATTCAAAGGCACTGGGAAATTCCTTCTGAACATTATTGGAATATGATGCTCGATGAATTGGTTGATTTAGACGAAGAAAGGTTGTTAGCTCTAGAAATACTTATTCGTCAGAAAGAAAGAATAGCTAGAGTTTATAACAAAAAGGTTAAGTCGAAAACCTTTGAAGAAGGGGAGTTAGTGTGGAAAACCTTGTTGGCTAGGGTGGGAAGGTCCATTTCGCATATTGCAATGTTTTTCGAACGGTGCTTATGAAGTCGAAGAGTTAAGTGCTGATAATCGAATTTTGCGTATAAATGGCAAGTATTTAAAAAGATATAAGCCAATGTTGCAAGAAATTAAAATAACGCAAAATTAAGAGAATAAAAAGATATAAACATGGCACTCATGCCAAGAAAGATTTTCGAAATCCAGATCGAACAAAATGTTGTCAGAATGCTGACGGAAAATTAAATTACAAAAGAAGCTTTAAGCCTCTCAAAGGCTGCGCTGGCATGCCTCAATCTGATATCTAAAAGGGTTTCTTCTTCAGTTAGCCTCTTAACTGCTTCGTCATGTTTCTGAACCTTCTCCAAGTGTTCGATAGCTAAGGTCGCCTCAGTGCGAAGTGCGTTCTCTACAGAAATTGAAGACTTCTGTCGAACAGAGATTTTCTTCTTCTCTTCCGCTTCAATCTTTGATTGCAACTCCTTGATTTGGGCCTGGTATGTCGAAATGTTTGCATCACAGTCTTCTATTTCCTTGGAATTAGTTGCTGCTTGAATTTCCAGGGCTGAAATCTTGCTTTCTGAGGCTTCGACGGCGACACTTTCTTCTGTTAGAAGTTCAAGCTCGCGCTCTTTGCTCACAATAGTACTCTTCTTTTTCTGAATATCTCTGGAAATTTGCTCTAGTAAAGGCTCAAATTCAACAATAAAGCATAAAAGAGAGTCACTGGAGCCAGAGTTATTAAGTTTATTGAGCAAAGACTTGAGTTTGTAATAGAGCATATGATTTGTTTTGATAGCCTTGAATAGATCTATCTCAAAGAGGGTTGTTTGAAGTTCTCGAATCAGGTTTTCTTTAGGACCTTCAGAGGAATTGCCAATAGAAGCGGTCGAAGCACTTGGCTTACTTTCTGTCGAAGATAAACCACTCACCATTCGTTTGAAAGCCTCAAGAGGATCTTTGCGTTTTAGGTCCAAAAATTCTTGTTCCTGAAGGCTAAGAGCGGTGTCATGTGTTGAGGGCACAGAGCGAGGAGAATTGGCTATCTCAAGAGATTCACTCCTTTCATTGTTACCGTCGTCTTCACTTTCCTCTTCGTCGTACCTTTGCTCTTCCATGTTTGGAGAAGAAGATATACTGATCTCAGCTCCACTGTGGCCAACATCAGGAATTTTCTTGGCAGTTTCAGCAAGAATAGTCTTTTCGGCCAACAGTGTATCTTCGACAACAGGTGCATGTTCAGGCAAATCTTTTTCTTCGACACCTTCTCCAGAAACATTTATTTTTGAAGGGGAGTGAGTGGAGGAAGGCATAGCATGTTTTGTTGGGACTTCAGTTTCCTAAAAAATGAAGCAAAGTGAGTACTATCACATAAACAAAATTTTCGGGTTTTCGAAAAACATAGGCTTCAATCGATCACCTTAGCTATGATATTCTCAACTAAAGAGTGTGCACTTTGGGTTTTCTGCATAAGCCTTTTCGGAACTTTTTCTTCTTGTTGTTGTCTTTCGACAGAAGTTTGTTGGGAAACAGTTCTAGGGGCATCTTGAGAATGTTTTGTCTTTCTCTCTCTTTCTGTTTCAGGAACTTGAACCTTGATGGGTTTAGTCCTGAGCAGTGGTGTCTCATCAGACTGAAAATACAACAATCATATAAGCATGAATAAGAAAAAGAAAACAAATATAAATAGGCAAAGTTTTGAGAACTTCGACCTCTGAATCGCTCACGACTCTTGGTTTAACGTTTCGTGCTTTCTTTGGATTGGACGTTAAAGAGCTACTTGTTCTTTTTCGACTCTGCAAAACGGATGACTAATTAGTTGAAGAGTATAAGAAGATGACACAATGAGTAAAGGTAAGTACTCACTTTTTGTTTTTCTTCTTGAAGAGGTTGTTTTCTTGTTGACGAAGCCTCAACATCATTTTTCTTCGTCTTTGTTGCTGCGCCATCTGTCGAAGATGATGTGATAGGAACAGCTACAAATATTCGACATACAAGTGTTAATACGAAATACATAAAAAGGAAATTTATTTTTTTCTAAGAAGTCTTGTGAATCACCTTCTCTAACGGAGGACAAGATTCGAATATGTTGAATATCTAAATGAAGATGACCCTCAAAAGTGTATATGTCCTGCTTAGTCGAAACTACTTTCTCAGCTGTTTTATTTGAAATATCAAATAGCGCCTTAGTCGAACCACATACGAACCATTCTGGAATGGGTGACCAAAATGCCAAAGCCAGTTCACTGGTTGGTAAAGGTGGAAATCGAATTTTGTTTTGTGTTAACACAAAAAAATATTTATCAGGTACATAAGGTGGAAAAATCATAGTAGGGATTTTGTCAAGAATTTTTTGTTTAAAAACATTTGCAGCTTGAGAAACAGTTCGACGAAGATTAGTCGGATCATATACAGTTTCGAAATATTGTTGAAATGCTCGAATTTCTTGAATATGTATACCTTTCGACTTGGTCTTCTTTTTCTGCGAAGAAGGAAAAGCAGATATTAGTTTGACCAATAGAGTAGCCTCCTCGACACCAGTGAATTTCCTGGTGATATACTCTGTCCACCACTGAGAAAATTTGTGGGTACAAGAGAAAGTTGGTTCAAATGGGGGGGGAGTAAGACGAAAAGAATCAGCAGGAAAGTCATTGAGACGATTTATCCACTCCTCCTCATTCTCAGGAACTAACAGTTCCCTTTTAGACCGGAAAAAAGGGCTGGGTCGAAGTTGACACAACCCAAATTGCCGTGCATATAAACTTGGATGATATGAGAATAAACCAAATTGGTTTGATGACTTCCCAGGAGAAATTCGAGACGATAGCAGTTGAGGAGTTAAAAATGCTTTCCAAATTTGATTGGTTTCTTGCTCCTCATCAGGGTTGTTAGCAGGGAATTCCCTAGTGAACCAATGTGGTCCATAATTTCTTCCAGCAAAAGGGGCCATAGAAGGAGAAAATTCTGTACAGTTCAGAAACATGTTGAAAGATTGTGAAAAGAGGTCTTCGATAGATACTCCTATTTGTTTAGGTTTCAACAAAGCAAGTCGCACACCTTCGACCCCTCTGTTAGAAATTACGTCGAGATACTCATCAGGAGTGTACATTATCAATTTCGAATTGAAAGTGGCAAGAAGCCATAACTGAAACAGCCAAATTGGTCCAGAGACCAAATATTTCCCTTCTGGTTTGAGTCCTTTCAAATCAAAAGCCCCTTGTTTCAAGTTGTCGAAAAGAGACCCCAAAATAAGGGTAGCCAAGTTGATCTTTCGACGTTGATGTAATTGAATGGCTAGGGGGATATACATCTTAGCCACTTGAAGTGACGAAGAACAGAAGACGTAAAAGGATAACCAGAAAGTGAGAAAAGCAATATACTCTTCATCAGAAACATCCTTCGACCCGGTAATAGGTTTCTCTTCAATATAACCTTTAAAGCTAGCCTTTTTGAAGTCCAAATCGAAGTCAGTTTGGGTAGCAGGGTCGAAAATTTCCCCTAAGTCAGTTTGTGTTTCTCTGTTATAGCTGCCACATCAAGCAGAGTAGGGGCAAGCATACCACACTTTAAATGAAGGCTGTTGGTAGTAATATCCCAAAAATGAAGAGCAGAAAGGAGCATTGGGCTTTGATACTTAGGCCCATACCTTGAAATTTGGATCAGGTCGAAAATTCCCTGACTCTTCCAGATATCTCCTTTCTTTGACTCAATTTTGTTGAGCCAGTCGATGTAAGGCGTGTTTTTCTCAGTTGGTGGCGAAGATCGAAAAACCCTATTCGGGTTACTCATGAAATCCATTACGTGTGGACCTTCGCTGAAAACCCTAGGGCTGAGTCTATGGTAACTAGGGAAAATGTCTCTAATCTTAGAGGAATCATCATCAGCGAGAGGAAGAGGGCCTAAAAATGCATGCTTTGAAGGTTCAGAGAAGGGGATAAGTACCTGAGACCGGTAAATTTGTGTTTCCTCCAAAGTGAGAGCAGGTTCAGAAACAAGGGTTTTCTTCCCAAGAGCCACAGCAGGAGAATTCATGGTAGAAGAAGATGCCATCGTCAGAAACAGGAAGCTAGTGAAGAAATAGAAGTGCTTAGTAGTGTCTGCTTTGCTGCGTAAGGCGAATAAGGAGAAAGAAATGCAATAATCAGAAGAAGCTTTAATGGAGTTTCTCGCAGAGAAGAAGAAGTTGATGGTTCTGAAAAAAGAAATGAAGGGGTACAACTTCCTTTTTATAGCCGTTTTACGAAGTTCAAAATAAAAATAATAATAAAATACGGCGGTAATCGTGGCTTTAGTGGGAAACGTGAGATTGTGGAAAATCTAAACAGTTAACTGTGCACACGTGGCGCTCTCTCGGTGGAGGAAGGCGCCAGCGAGCTCTGTTTTTGCCCAGAAATGTCCCCTCGTATTCTGAAAAGAGATATGAAATGATAACATAAGATTTCATGGGATAGTCGAAAGAAGTTTCAAAAAGTCGTTTTCTATCTTCATTCAAGAATTCAGTCGAAAACGTCTTTTTGGGGGGCAATTTGTTAGCCTACATTTTCGACAGACTCAATTGAATGCAGGCAATAATGATGACTTGTCTTTAATAAAGAGGAGATGCTAATATTTGGCATTAAGAAGGGCGTTATAAAGAGTAATTTCGATTATGTTTAAGGCTTAATGAAATCGTGAGTTTAAAGACAAAGATTTCGACAAGAAAGACGTCAGAAAGTTTAGTCGAAGGCAAGACAGTGTTTCTGTCGAAAGTGTGGACATTTACATGTCAACAAGGTTTGACTAGTTGCAGTCAGGAAGAAAACTTGACATTTCGACAACAAGAAGCTGTGCACAGGAAGAGTCAGCATAGCACGTAACTTGGCGAAAATTGTAAAGCTGAAGTTAACAGTTTCGACAGGGAGTTGAATGGCATTTAGATAACAAGTCAAATCAAAGATAGCTGGTAGGAAAGGATAGCAATGCTATGGTCGAAAGATGGAGCAGTTATTTAAATCTTATCCAGTCGAAATAGCAGTTGTAACCGCTGAGCGGTTATTGTTTTTTCTTTCATTATAAATAGAAGTTTCTCGTAGAGAGAAAAGGGGGGCACAAATCATTACGCAAGTTACAGAATTCTGAAACTCTAACTTCCAAGCCAAAGCGAAAAACGAGTAGAAGAATCATTGTTCATTGTATGTGATTGTGCACCGTTTCTTCTTTATTATTTTTCAACTCAATTCGAATTTGTTTACATCGTTGCGAACCATTTACCGCTTCTTTTATTTTAGTTCTGTTTTTATGGTAAAGTGTCCCCTTTTCTTTAAATTTCTTCTAATCAAAACACTGGTGTTCAAAGGCAATTGCACAGCGATTTTTCTAGTTTGATCTCACAAACATTTCTCATAAAACTAGTGATTGTTTGCTAAAAACACCAGCAAACAACTACATATAGGGCATAATTTATTTTAAGATGTCTCTCCGTTATATATATATAACGGGCATAAATTATTTTAATTTAAGTGTTTTTCTTATTAAGAAATCAAAAATTCAGGAATAAAAAAGTGCGTGAGTGAGTGTCTTATTAAGTAATTAAAAATTGTTATAATTACTCTAGTAGGAATATTATATGAGAAAAATAGAATTTGCTAATCACGCCACACATTCAGATTAATCAAAATTTGTAATAATTACTATTAGATACACAACTGCATAAAAGTTGTAGTAAAATTACTCTAGAAGGAATGTTATGTGAGGAAAATGGATTAAATCGTGAATTCAAATGTTTTCATAAACAAGTTCCTAAAACGCAACTTTTTAGAGGTGTATTTTGTAATCATAAGGGAATTTAGTAGTAAGCGGCATCTAACCGATGTTCTACACACTTGTGTCTAGAAACAGATGAAGGCCTATTATCAATGACAACAATACCATTTTGATCAATGTAATAATCTTTGACTAACCACAGATACGCACATATGTGGTTTGTGGCATCTAACCGCATTTATGCACAAATGTGGTTAGATGCCACAGCTATGCATAACAATGGATAACACATTTAACATTAATACCAATCTTGAAATGGACAACTAGACCACGATGACCAAATGGTGTAGGCTTGCCCTCTAAAGAGTGGACGGTCCATATCGACGTGATCCCGCCAATGGCGGGTGACTCGGATTGCGATCCGTGCGACTTGGGCATCAAGAGTCACGATCGCCTTCACAGATCCATCGACGAACGTTGACATCACAGCATATAACAGGACAACTCAGCGCTACAGGTATGATCTCATAACCCATCTCACACTAGAATTCACTAAACTGACTTGGGCGTTGGAGTGTATGCAGGTACCATACCCACGTCGGTCTTCCACTTGGGGTTGGAGCTCGGAAGCTACGTCGGTCAAGACTATCTCAACCTCATCTCATGTCCTACACTAGGACAGTGCATAAGTTGTTTCTATAATATAGAATAAAATAGTGCCAAATTATTCTTCTATAACCAATAAGCTCTTCTCATAAGCTATCTTGGAGAGCTAATGAAAATTAGCTAAAAATAACTTATGAGCATCTGATAAGTTATTTCCATAAACTTTCTCAAATAGTCTCACAAGTGCTTATGCCAATAAGCCCAATATGGGTTTTTATCTATAAGTTATATAAAGGTTTTATTTATATCATCTAGCTTAAAACATCGTTGTGTGTATCTACCGTCTAGGAAAGATTGTAAAGGCAAATACAACACCACCAGAGCCAACATAGAATTCAGATTATGATGATAGCTAAAACCGATATAGGTTGCAGTAAATAAATCGCATTTTACCGTCGTGTTTTTTTTCAGCGGTTTTTTTTCCGTTGGTACTGTTCCAGCGGGAAAAAAATGGACTTTTCGCCGGTATGTTTCCGACGAAAATTTTGGTGTTTGCGCTGGATATTTCCTTCGAAAACGCGTTTAAGAAAAACAAATGGTCGGTTCTGCGGATCTTAAAATCGCCAGTAAAATCAGGCACAAATTTTAAAATTCAAATTCAAATTCCACCAATTACAGGACGTTTTTGGCGGATTCTGAAACTCTCGGTAAAATCGGGTGGAAGATCTGAAAATCAAATTCCGCCGGTAATGCGTTTGTGGCGGAACTGAGAATCGGCGGTAATGCAACGCGGGAATCTCGATCTTAAAATCAGCTGGTAACGGTATTTTTGGTGGATCCCGAACTGCCCGTACGAAGGCGGGATTTTCGAATTTTAAGAATTAATCTGTTGGGCTTACTAGCAGATTTAGTGGTGGATCAGATCCGCCGGTACCATCCAATCCGAAATTATAAATTCTTACCTTCCCCGGTATGGAGTGAAGTGATGAGGGAGCGGGGAAGGTAAGAATTTATTTGTTAACTTTCGGTTAGTTATCAAGTTATTTGTTATTAGATATTTTTGTGGTAGTTAATAAAACTGATATTTTAGTGGTAGTTAATATTTTAGTCGTACTTAAAAAAACAGTTTTATTGGTTTGGTTCTTTTAGAAAATTATAGATAATAATGATTCATCAGCAAATAACCAAATGAGGTATAGGAGCCACAATAATATCTTCAACGTGAATTTTTGGGCCTAAAGCCTAGAGCCAACCAGTGCACTTCAAAATAGAGTTATATACTATCAAATAGGAAGAGAAAATGAGAAACTTGCTAACAATAGTGAAGCTTTTTCGTGTATTTGAAAGAAATGTAGAAAACGATTAGAGTAAACATTAAATAAAAGAAAACAGTGAAATAAACCCATGGATGTAAATCGTAAACAAAATATGAGAGAGGAGAAGGAGATCTGGAAGGAACCGAATGAGAAAGAAAGTACAAGAGGAGACCTAGGAACCGCGAGCGAGGTTTCCTTCTTGGTGGAGACCTGGAAAGTGTTCCTTTCTTATGTTCACGTTCTGTACCCACAACATATTTGTGTTCCTTCCTTTCTTCGATTGCCCTAGTTTGCCTTGGAACAATACTGACTATCCATTTACCTCGCAAAGCCCTTAGCCATTTTCTCACGAACAAAAATACCCCTTGTTCGGTACCTTGCTTTAGGATTCAGGATTCGAGAAGAGCAGTTGGTATCTTCAGCGTCGTCTTCCTTCGAGGTTGGACTCGGCGGGTTGGGTACCTGCTGACACTCTGATGATAAAGTCAGCGATCAGAAGTCAGTGAGAGGTACAAATGAGCAAAATGTACCAGATATCAAGGGTCGATGGTGTATTTATAGACGCATTGAACTCGACCGTTGGAGTCGCTTCTGCCTATTAAACTAATTTAGTACTTGACGGGTAAATTTATTGAGTGCTAAAATTAATTATTGGTTGTCATCGGATCGTTAACCGGATAATACGGGTCAATGAAGTTTTGGAATCGAAATAAGAGATTTGGATCAATATGGTAATTGGACCACGTTACCACTTATTTATTAAATAAATATATGTGTATACGTGTATGTGAGTGAAAGAATTAATAAAAGAATAGAAAGAAAGAAGAGGGGCAGGCGTGAAACAGAGAAAGAAACAGAGGAGAAAAAGAGAGAAAATGAGAGGAAAAAGAAAGAAGAGAAAAGGAAAGGGTGTGGAAGAAGAAGAGGAAAAATAGGATAGTTCGGTTCATCAAAACGACTTCCTTCCAATACGAAAAATGCTCAGCGTTACTTCCTCTTCGATTTGGTACCAAGATCTTCATCATCAACTCACTCTCTCTCACTTTGCCATTTTCGAATTTGAGAGGAAAAAATTGGAGTTTTGATGGTTGTAGCTCAAAGGAAAGCTTTGGATGGTGTTTGGGAGCGAGCTCAAGGTGGATTGCGCAAATATTGAAGTCCGATTTGGGGTTTGTGAAGAATCAAGGGGTTAGGGTGCAAATTGGGGTTTTTGTGAATAGTGGTTTTGGAGGTTAGGGATGATGAATAGTGTCCATGGAGGATTTCGAGGAATTCGGTATTTCGGTCGATAAGAGGTTTCGTGATCAAGTGGAAAGCTTCGGAAGCGGAATTGAGCGTCGTCGGAACGGAAACATTATGCGGGGAATGTTCGTGTGGTTACTCGGTGAATTCGGCTTGATCGTGGTTCACGCTTCAAGGGTGAGTTTTACTCACGTTTAGGTTTTTAAATTAATAAACTTAATTTGTGAAATGCGTTTCGGTTTTGGTTCGTTGTCAAAACGTATTTTGTACGAAAATCGCGTTTTATGTCCAATTGGTTTTTGGATTGATGATTTGATGATGATTATTATTGTTGTATATGTTTTGGACTGTTTTATGTTGGGACTGGACTGGAACGGGTATCGGAATTGATCGGAACTACAAAAATTGCGAAAACGGGATAAAATATAATGCTGTCAAAAGCGCACGAGTCGTGCGTCTCAGGCGCACGAACCGTGCGTGTCATTCTGTTTCTGTTTTCAAAAAATGCATTACAGGGCGCACGACCCGTGTGTATGGGCGCACGAACCGTGCGCTGTGTTCTGTCCAAATTTTCCCAAACTTGCCCGAAACGATCCCGATCGATTCCAATCCTCTCCTAATCCCTTCCTAACCCTTCTATAATGATATTAGGCTTATAATGCCATGATTTTTGGTATGTGTCAAAAGGGTTTTATAAAATGCTTTTCACGATGAAATTGTTTCGAAAAACCGAATAATAGTACACGTGAGCGGATATGTTTTATTGTTAACAAAGCGGACTATGAGTCCTACGTGGTTAAGTATAATTTAAATGTTCAATTGATTGTCTGAGGTAATGAACCCTGAGTTCATATGATTGTAGATATATGTTTAAATATATATCGAGTTGGGTGACGACCCATGTGTAACATACTAGGCGGGGCAGTCATGATCCCCTTCCCTAGGCTCCATGCCAATGGGAGAATGTACTATTGGTAGGGGGGTTCACCGGGATTAGCAATGTTCTGCAGTCGGTGTTATGTTAAAGATTATTGTACGATACACCGGGGTTAGCAATGTTCTGCAGTCGGTGCCGTGCTTTGTTTGTTGTACGATACACTGGGGTTAGCAATGTTCTGCAGTCGGTGCCGTGCTTTGTTTGTTGTACGATACACCGGGGTTAGCAATGTTCTGCAGTCGGTGTCGTGTTAAGCTATAAAAGAACTAATAACTGAACCGAGAGTGTTAGTAGGGATCTCGGTAGAACTCACTGAGATTGTATCTCACTGTTTAAATGTTGTTGTTTTACAGAGACACAGGGACAGCGGATATCCAAGAGGCACGAGTAGGTTGAGCTCGGACTGGATGCTGATAGCCTAGCTTTATGTTTAAGCTTATTTCCCTTTTGTTGTCTGTATACTAAAACATTATGTATTTATTGTATATCCTTCTTCCGCTTTCTTGTATGATACTGAATGCTATAAATGCTGATGGTATATGGTCTGAGAACCATATTGTCTTGTTGTAAATAAGACTGTTTGGGTTTTATTCAGCGAAAAATTTATAGTGATATTCAGTGTCTAAGCAGGAAATACATCTCTGATGTGTTACTAATGTGCACTTGGGTATTTTTAGTAGATAGAAATACTGGGATGTTACAGGGTCGGAGGTAACCTTTGGAGTCGGAGGATCCTAGGTTTGACTAGGATCTGCCTGGGATGCCACGTGCCAACGTGTCAGGGGGATGTGACGTTTATCTGAAACAAAACGTCTTGTCATAATGATTGCATAAGTTTTAGCGCCTGATCATTTATTGCCTCGGGATGGGTCGCGTCTTTTCATCTTCCGGGTCCAAAACCCCTATAAGTAGAAGTTCAAAGCCAACCCTTTGATACATTTCCGTTTCTTTAACTCTGAATTCTCCCGAGTCTACAAAATCTTGGACGAGCTCACTTTCCGACCAGTCGACGTTGAGTTTCTGGTTCCCAATCCTCATAACTTAGTGGCGATTTCCTTTGCCGTCCTTTCGACGTTGAGCCTCCGGTGAGGACTTTTCCAGATTCTTTCTCCGAGTTCAAACTCAAATTTTCGAGGTCAGTTTTCGTCTTCTTCATAGTCGGATCAATCTGGCAAAGACTAGGGATTCCGAGAGAAGGTCTGTGGTTGCCCCTGGGAAGCCACCGCTGAAGAAATCCACAGAGGGTCGTCCCATTATTGACGAGCAGATGTCGATTCCGGGGAGGTTGTCTGGCAGGGTCGAAGCCAATGGTTCCGCTTTAACACCTCCGGCAGGGGTGTCTCCTGGTGCCGAGCCAAGGGAACAGACCGAAGATGAAGCCCGAGTGGAGGAAATTAGAGGATCCAATGCAGAGGATCCCTATGACCGGGATTCCAACGATATCTGTAACGTTCCGTCCGTCTACCGAGTCAGGCGCAGCGATTCGATGGTCCTTAAGAGGTATGAGAAGTTCATAGGGGGTGTTATACCCTAATTTTGTCCGGATGTTTTCAAATAAATGAAAACGATATCAAAACTTTTGGAGTTGTGGATACCCAATTTTAACCGGTATTTTTCACTTTTTAGAAAAAATAAAAAAAATGTTTTTTGTTATATTTGATTCTTAATCCCTCGAATAGGTCGTTTCATGCTCATTTACTAATTTTGCATTGTCATTTTTTTAGTGGTTAAACAAAGATTAAAAAATATGTTAATTTAGATTATTACAAAAAATGTCCATAACTTGGTCCAAGAATGCCAAGGTTAAAAAATATAAAAATAGCTATTTTGCGAATGCAATTTCTCTCTCCTTAGAACTCCCCTCGACGATCCGAACGGTGAAAGTGAAGATATATGTCGCACGAACCTGCTGCCCAAAAAATGAAGACGGTCCAACGGTTAACGAATCCAGAATCGCACTGTCAATATGGCTGGTTTGAGAAAAACGGGATTAGTTTTTAGCTACTTTCTGAATGCAATTTCTCTCTTCTCAGACATTTTTTCAACGATCCGAACGGTGAAATTGAAGATATATGTCTCACGAACCTTGTGTCAAAAAACAAAGATGATCCAACGGTTAACAAATCCGAAATCACACTTATACGAAGGCTGGTTTGAGAAAAACGAAAATTGCTTTCTCTATCTTGTTTTAGTCCCACATTGCTTGGGAGAAACAAGAACTACCTAGCATTTGGCTATAAAAGAGATGGAGATGCAAAGGCTATGAACATGGGCAATCGACGGGGTAAGTGATCTTCTGGGCTAGCCTTCGCAGTCCATTAGATTAAAAGCCTGTCTTTGATTCTTTTGGGCTAGCCTTTGCGGTCCATTAGACTAAAAGCCTGTCTTTGATTATTTTTGGGGCTAGCTTTTGCGGTCCATTATTTGGCGGTTTTCGGGTCAAAATGGGCCAGATAGGAGTCCGGTTCGCGGTTGACCTGGTCAGACTGTTCAGTCCGATTTGGTGTTCATCGCGTTGATCAGCTTGAGGTTAGTTTTGTATTTATTTATTTATTTTATATTTATTTATTATTTTTATTTATGTGTATATTTGTTTATTTATTTATTATTACTTCACTCTTTATTAATTGTTAGTTTTGTCATTAGTTTTTTTTAAATACACAAATTATTTTCTTTCTTCAAAAATATATTAAGTCGACTGTACAGTTGGATTAGTCAGCTTTTTAGGACCACAAATGAACCGTTACGGATCAAGTCCTAAAATCCCTATTTAAAACAAAACAATTTCTAAAATAAAGAATGCAAATACATCTCTTTCAAATTTTCAAAATAGGGGATTAAGTCGGCCGTACGGCCGGGTTAGTCAGCGTTCTAGGACGAATGAACCGTTACAGATCAGCAGTCCTAAAATCCCTAAATAAAATACACCAACAAACACACTTTTTCTACCCAAGAACTACGTGTGATTTGATTCTCTACCAAGAGATACGTAGGAGCAGAGGGCGGCCGACCTCTGTCAATTGCATTAATAAAAAATCTTTTTTTAGTCCTTTCCTAATAATCATTTTCTTAAATAAAATATCAATTTTCTTCTTTCTTTTTAATTCACAATAAAAGGGTAAAAATAAACATTTTCAAAATTAATATTCTTTCCTAGAACTAGTTAGTAGGTAACCTTCATTAGGAAGGATGTCGTGGAGTGCTAATACCTTCCCCACGCATAACCGACTCCCGAACCCTTTTCTGGTCTCAAGGACCCTTATCCATTCCAGAAGGGATTTTCCAATGTTTGCCCTTAAACTAAACTTTGGTGGCGGCTTCATTTTTGAACCTTCGAGGAATCCTCGCCCGGATTTTTCGGTTGCTACAGGGGGTGAAGGACAGTAATGGGGGTTGGAGCTCGTCTCCGAGGACGAGGCTGGGGATGGGGATGAGGATCCCTTTTTCCGAGTTCCAGAGGAGGGTTTTGCGGTTCCTGCAGGTCGCTCATTCGCAGCTCACCCCCAATTCTTGGGGGATTATAAGTACTTTTGAAATTGTGATGAAGGCTATGGGTCGGGCTTGCCGCCTTAATGTTTTCTTCCTTCTTTTCAACATCTTCCGTCAGCCCGAGGCCGACTCTGAGACGCAAGGCCAGGTGGGATTGCGCTGCAACAGAAAGAAGATCCCAACAGAAAGTTTAGCCTCTTTAAGGATTTCAAATTCAATTTCTTCTTCGTGGTGCCGGTGAACGAGGATGCGAAGAAGGAAATTACCGAACTGAACGATCAAGGGGAGGTCGTGAAGAATCTATTCCCCCTCTCTTGGTGTAAGGAGCACTTCGATTTGGGAACGGCCGGGCATTCTTATGAGGACTCTAAGTTGAGTCCGCAGGAAGCTCGGACTCTTAAGCTGCTGACCAATTGGGTGCAGAAGTTTACTTTGGCTCTCAAAAGGATCGAGTGCTGGAAAGTCTTGGAGGCCAATGCCAGGTCCCCTGCGGCTCTGGTCACTGCCCTTGGTAGGGGTCTGCTTCTCCCTGTAACTTGTTTTTCTTTAAATTCCAATATTCAGTTTCAGACACGGTTTTTTCTCAATCGAATCAGACAAGATGATCAAACCGAAGACCTTCGCAGAGTGTCTTGCATCTGATGGCCTCGGAGAAGGTAATGATGTTGGGGCCACCTCTTCTTCGGTTCCGCCCCCCGTCAGTCGTTGTTGTCGAGGCTGGGGTCGATCAGAGTTTGGCCCCGATTGGTCAAAACGACTCCAATGAATCTGAGGCCAATCTCAAAAGCCCTGGTGAGAAGTCAAGGAAACACCCTCTTCCGAGCTCACCTTTCGGGTCTAAAAAGCTAAAAACGAGCCAGTCGGTGGAAGGCAGTGCTGAACTCTCTGTTGTAAACTTTAAAGCCTGCCTCAAGGTTGGTGAACTCGGCCAACAGTTTCTCACCCGCTGGAGTACTGAGGTTTCCTCCAGCGAGAAAGGTAATAATTATTCTGTGGCTGAAAACTTGTGGCTTGACGGTGAATTGTAGGATAAGTCTGATGAATTAACGGCTTGCTTGGAATTCCTTTCAGAAGCTCGGGACGAGACTGAGAGATTCAGGAAGGAAAATAAAGAGCTTCAAGCCAGGTTAGATAGTCTGGCTGCTGCCGAGGCTAATGCTGAGGCCCTGAAGAAGGAGCTAGCCGAGTATGCTCACAAGGCCGAGCTTGCTGAGGAGGTACCGAGGCTAAAGGGGCAGATTAAAGAGTCTCAGGTCAGGAATCAAGAGCTGGAAGTTGAGGTTGCGAGCTTGGAGGGGGAGCTGGCCTCTGCTGAAGAGGAGTTGGAAAGGATCCAAGGGGAACGAGACGAGGCTCTCCTTTTCAACCAGAAGTCTGCAAAAGAGGCATTGCCTATTTCGTCCTTCAAGAACGTGCTGGCTCAGGTCGGGGTGTTGCACCCCGGGCTTTCCATCCCCCATTTGCACCCTTCGCATGTGGTTTCTGACAGGAGGATTGTCAAGCCTCGGGAGTCCGATGCTGAACCAGAGGAGCCCGTGCTCATCTTGGCTCCAGATTCTTAGCTCGTAGATATCTTCTGTATTTTGCTTTGGTGGCCTTGGCTATACCCGGGTCCACCTTGGTTTGTAATATATACTCGGAGCACCGTCCATTTCTAGTTTATATCTAAGTTATCTTTACTTCGTTTTGTTATGCTTTTAAATTGTGTTTTGCCTTGACGTCGCTTGGTTTATTTATTGTTTTGCGTGAAACTTCGGGTGAGAACCGAGTGGCTCGGGATCGATCTTGAAAGATGAGAACTGGTGAGGATCGAGCGAGTTGGCGCCAGAACTCCCGACTTCGATCCTTAGGTTGCTAGATATCCGATTCTACGGAGAGGATGGCGGGTCAGGTTAGGCGCGTGTCTAAAAGATTGGTTAACGAGCCACGTTAGGCTCGACCTCGTGGTAGAGGTCAGCGAGCCACGATAGGCTTGACCTCGTGGAGGAGGTCAATGGACCATGCTAGGCCCGACCTCGTAAAAGAGAGGTCGTTTGAAGAAGGAAGTCAGTCCGAGTGCAAAGCTTGGAGTGAACGTGGAATGAAGAAGCTTGCACGAGGTCAGATGCAAGGGCCCGACCTTGACCTCGACCAGTGCTCTTTGTGAAGCAGCTCAGAGTTCCTGAAAAGAAATCACTTTATTGACAGGGACCGAGATCCGGCATGAATACAATCATCATTAGGGGACTCGGAGGTCCAAATTGACTGAAATTTGTAAACATAGTAGGGAAAGAAACACAGCAGTAATAGAGGCTACAAACAGACGCTATAGGGACCAGCGTTCCCCCCTTTTTTGTGTGTGTTCTGATTCGGACCTGGAGTGCTTCAGAAATCTGCTCCCTCAATGGCGATTTCGGCCTCGATGTCGCCGAGTTCATTACTGGTGCCTTCAAGGGGTGGCGTGATGTCGTTTGAATTGGTTAAGGAGTTTGTCAGTGTCGCAGTCAGAGCCTTCCTAACTAGGCCCGCTGGTGAGGGTGCGGATGCTAACTCGGGCTCGGTTGTTAGGGTTGGTCCTTGTTTCTCGAGGCTGAGGCCAATAGTTCTTGTCCCGGGAGATTGGATATGTCGAGTTAGGGATCGGTTAAAAGTTCGATTATTTCATTCTGCTTGCCTTCCGATCCACCGGAGTCGTGATGGTTTTCGAAACCAATCAGATTGACTTAAGACACTACTTTCTTGCCGGATGATTCTCTTTTTTTAGTTTTGTCCGACTTGTGTTCTATTTTTACCGAAAGGTAGTGACATTTCTTTGAAGATTCTAGGTCGGCAGCGACCGTGACGATTTTATCATCAGTTGAATAAAACTGCATCTCCAAATGGACCGTAGAGGCCACTGCCCCCGAGCCTGCCTAGCGTCGGCCTCTCGATGATTCAATTATATGGAGATTCACAGGGCAGGACTAGGAATTGATTTTTCACCGTTCTGGAGAGCTTCCCGTCTCCATATGTGACCATTAGTTCAAGATAACCGAGCGGTGTGGTTTTTCCTCCGTTGAACCTGGAAAAGTCCGAGCCCCTGTATGGGCTGAGGTCGGTCTCGGTAATTTTTACCTTGGGGAGTAGATCCTGGAACATAATAACCGCAGAGCTTCCTTGGTCCACTAGTATTCTCAGGACTTGGACATTTACCATCTCAGCAGAGATTATTTGTGGAATGTACTTGTTAGGTCTGCCGTCTAGGAGGTCGTGGTCGCAGAAGGCCAACGGGGGCCTGTCAAGGAGATTGGCGGGCTTGGGATTGCTGGCTATGCTTAGTATTTCCTTCCATTTCCTCTTCATGGATTGCTTGGTTTCCCCTGAGTCGACGAAATAACCACCAATGATCACAACAGCTATTGTTCTAGATCATTGCTGTTTCGACTCTTCTTCTTCAGAAGATTCAGAGGATTCCGCCTTGGCTGGTTTGGCTACTTCGTTTACCCCGGACATGCCCTTCCGGGGGGAGCGAGATCATTTTCGCTCCTCGTCGTCTCCTTCTTTCTTGACGTACCAACTCAATTTTCCTTTTTGTATCATTTTTTCGATCTCGTCCCTAAGAACCCGGCACTGGTTTGTGTCGTGGTTGTGGCTCTTATAGTAGCGACAGTACTAACGGCGCCGGTCATTTTCGATCTTTAAACTCGGTGTTGCCTGTAACATCCCCTATTTTGCTATTTAATTATATTGGCGTAATATTATTTATTAGTGATTTATTTAGTTGATTGAAATTATTTAAATTGAAAATGACTTGTTGATTTATTAAGTACGAAATTGTGTGTGATTGAGAATTTAATTATGTTAAGTTAGGGTGATTAGGGTTGAGAGGAGTCATATGGAATAGAGTTAGTAAGTGAGGGGTAAATTAGTCATTGTATCCTACCCCTTGTAAAACCCCTCAGTTGGACCAAGTGAGACACACACACTTCATCTTTCATTTTTCAGAAAAACAAGAACCAAGAGGAGAGAAAGAGAGAGGGTGCGAATGGGAGAGGAAGGGAAGAGGTGAGGGTTTCCTCAAATCACCATGCATGTTTAATCTTTTAACATATTCGGAATCAGCTCCTCATCCCCTTTCTAATGATACCAAATCTACAACCATCCTCCTCCTCCTTTTAAAATCACCACGAATGACCACAAAAGCTCCACTTGAACAAATTCTGAAATCCACCCCTTGCATGTTCAACTAGAAGGTATTGGAACCAAATTCAGAAACACTATCACGAATTAGAACAACCTTAGGCATCATCTCAGTAGCTGGGTTGCGGCGGGGAAGTGTGTCGGAGTGATTCCGGAGATAGTTCGTGAGTTGGTGTTGTGATCGAGTCCGAGGAGAGTTCGTGGTTCTCGGGAACGGTCGAATCCTTGAAGTCTCGGCAAATAGGTGAGTTCTATACTCACTAGGATGTTATGGTCATGAGTGTTATGCTCTGAGTTTTGTTCTCGCATTTTATGAAAACCGGTACTGAACCGTTTTATGGAAACATGGACAAATCGTTAAATTATGTGATTGGTTAAGTTTAGTCGTTGATTGTTGTGATGATTGTTGATTGCTATGTGTGTTGATTGATTGGTTTCTATGACTGTTTTG
Source organism: Astragalus membranaceus (assembly GCA_039519185.1). Taxonomy (NCBI): domain Eukaryota; kingdom Viridiplantae; phylum Streptophyta; class Magnoliopsida; order Fabales; family Fabaceae; genus Astragalus; species Astragalus membranaceus. The sequence goes on from CM076850.1 coordinate 53,103,818, forward strand.
ATGTATTATTAAGTTCGGATGTGAATCGGAATGGATACGGGAACGATCGGAATGGACAAGAAAACACGAAAAACTGACTTTTCTGAAATACTGGTAGCCACGCACGGATCGTGCGCCCCTGGGCACGGATCGTGCGTGGGGTTCTGGTACTCAAGGTGGATTTTTGAAAATTGAGCACGGATCGTGCGCCAAGGCGCCCGAATCGTGCGTCCCTTGCTGATGACCAATTTTAAACTATGTCCTAAGCCATTCCGATTGGTCCTAGGTCCCTTCTAATCCACTCCTCAAGGTCTCCCAAGGATGGAGACATATTAGTATGATGAAATCAAGTGCGATCGAAGTAATTTTATGTTATGTTCATGTCTTTGCTTATGTGATGGCCCGATGTGGTATTTATGAGATCGAATATGACTAAGTTAGGTAATCATAATGTTGAGTATGGGCGATACATTATGACGCGGACTAATTAAGGGATAGTTATAAGTTAAGTTACAACGTTAGTAATTCCATATGAGACCACCTAATGACAAGATTATGCTAAGTATAAGATTAGGTTAAGATTAAGATTATGTTAAGTATAAGCTCATTGTTATGTTCACAGATCACTGTTCACTGCTCATTGTTCAAGGTATATTAAAATATATACATAAGGTTAGGGTGACAACCCTATTTCAGTTTAGTGTGCTAGGGGAAGGGAAGTCATGCTAAAAATCATTGTTCATTGTTCATGTGTTGCCTCTTGTAACTGCTTATGAGGGTTATGAGGACAACGTTTATGTTAGCCACATAGTCTACTATTAAGACTATGAATTTTTAATCAAGAATAACGAATCAAGCATAATTGAACCGAGAGAGTTAGTAAGGGGTCTCGATAGAACTCACTGAGACAAGTTGTCTCACCCAATCCATGTTGTTGTTTTTCAGAATTGCAGGCTAAGTTGAAAATGATGAGGCATGGTCATGGAGACGCTTGAGAAGTTGCTGACGCTTTTGTTGGTTTTGTCATTTTATGTATCTCTGGATTTCAGTTTCTTTTGTATCTTAAGATTATTCGATTGTACGACTTATGTCTTTCAAGTTGTAAATCGCTTCAGCAGACTTTCTATTTTGGTACTGAACACTAGTTGAGTGGTGTAAGAACGCTTTATGTATTTTTCATGTTAAGTTATGCATCGCGCTTGATGGTTTTTAGTATCGAGTATTAGTATGTGTTCAGTATTTAAAACAGGAGGTACTCTGATGTAGGCCAGTAGTGCGCATCGGTAATTTCTACAAGATAGAAATTAACGGGGTGTTACATTGCCACATTCGATTAGGATTTTTAACTTGGTGGTTTTCAGGTCGGTGTGTTCGGTGAATTGAGGCCGCCTTTCGCGCGGGGGTCCTCCAGAGTCTTTCTTGGAGTTTTTGCCCTTGTCACTGTTCTTTGTCGAGGCGGACCCTTGACCGACCTCATCGGTCTTATCATCCTTCTCATAGTCAATGAACCTCTGAGCCCGACGTAGTAATTCTTCGAGATTGCGAGGGCGGCGAACACCGACATCAATTTGGAAAAGCCTCTTCTTGCGGAGTCCATGTCTCACAAAAAGGAGTCTGATTTTGTCCTTCAAATATCTGACGTTGTTAGCTTCCCTGTTAAATCTTTCAATATAGTCATGCAAAGTCTCGTTCTCTCCTTGCTGAACTGCCTTGAGTACATCCACTGACTTCGGCTTCAGCCTGGATGCAGTGAAGCGCGCCGAGAATACCCGTACGAGCTGGTCCCAAGAGTATACGGAACTGGGCTCGAGGTCCCTGAACCAGGATAGTGCTCTCATGCTCAGGGACAGAGGGAAGATCTTGCATTTGATGTCGTCGGTAGCATTTTGGTACTGCATCATGAGGTCAAAAGTGACCACATGTTCATCCGGGTCCCCCGTACCATCATACATGTTCAACTGCGGAGGCTTCTCCAAGGACTTCGGCACTTTGCATTCAGCGATCTCTCGGATGAAAGGGCTTCATCGGGGTCGCCCGGTACGGCCTCGGTGGGGAGAACGGCTTTTCCTTCAAGGGCAGAGTTTTTGGCGTGGAGAGGGGCTGTGAGACGACGACGAGCCATACGAAGAGCTCCGGTTGGAGCTGGAGCTCGTGGGAGTCGGAGGAGAACGAGAGCCCTTATGTCTCCCTGCTCTTCGGGGAGGGGACCTGTGTGGACATGATGCCTGTGGACGAGCTTCCTTCGAGGCGGGGAGCGGTAGCGCTTAGAGACCGCAGTCTGTTGAGGGGGAGACTTGTCGCGAGGACGGACTGAGGCTGCAGCAGTGTTAGCTCGAACAGCCGTGACTTTTCCATCTGGGTCAGGCACATTTCCTATTGCGCGATGTCTGGGCTTCGTCGATTCAAGAGATCAAGGATCTGGTTTACCGCCTGGACTGGAACCGAGACGACATTAGAAACCGCCTGGACTGGTTTACCGCCTGGACTGGAACCAAGACGACATTAGCAACCGTGCCCTTCTGGAATCTGATTCGACTTGGGCACAAGTTCAATGACGCTTCGTGGACGAGGCTGACTTTGGGTAGGGGGTCGTCCTCGTGTAGCCATGGAAAAAGACTTAGATTCAATGAGACTTTAATGATCTTGCCTTAGAATTCAGGATCTGGGAAGGGTAGTTTGTATCTTGAGCCTTGTGGTAGTCCTTTCCTAGGTCGAGGCCAGCTAAGTGCTTCAGGAGTCGGAATCTTCCGAGGTCGTGCTCTTCAGCGCCGTCTTCCTCAGAGGTTGGACTTGGCGGGTTGGGTACCTACAGACACTCTGATGCCAAAGTCAGCGATCAGAAGTCAGTGGAGGTACAAATGAGCAAAACGTACCTGATATCAAGGGTCGATGCTGTATTTATAGACACTGGAGGAGGCGGTCGCTGGCCGAGGCTGAACCTGAGTCGTTGGATCAGGCCGCGTTGATCTCGACCATTGGAGTCGCTCCTGCCTATTCCCCTGTGTACTAGGCCGGATCCAATGCGGGATTGGGTCGGTCTTTAAGTGGATTGGGCCTCTTGGGCCAGTCCGGAACACCCCTAAACTGAAATAATAACCTCAACAAACAAAAATAGAGAAAATAAAAAATACCGAAAAAGAGATGGAAAAAGAAAAGATAGGAGAGGGAGAGTGGCAAATGGTTAACTTGCCGCATGTTGTCGCAACTTATCCTGCCTAATGGTGTGCAATCTTTGCTACCCTACAGTAGAAAAAAATTAGTAAACTATCAAATTACAAACCCTAAATCAAATGAAACAAAAATTACAAACCCTAAACCCCATTGGATATTAGGTCCAAGAATTCGAAAGGTTAGGGAGTGAGAGGATTTTGTATTGAAGATTTTAAACTATACTTGTTAGAGACTCAATTATGTCTTAAAGTTTTAATAGTCTATCTAATTTCCAATACATGCATCATAATTGCTATTATGTTTTAAAGTATTGATAGCCTCTCCTGTTTGCAATTCATATTAATAATAACATTTGCTGTATCGTTAATGATATGTAATTTTTCAAGCAAAATTGAAGTTCAAATTTTCAATATAGTGAAAAAATTACCCCTCATAAAGGATTAAATGACTAAAATAACCTCAAATTTGGCGCACTTTTTCCCACCTAAACACCAAACATTGTATCCTACTTTTATATATAAAAGATAGTTCATTAGTTAGTAAATTTATTTAAATTGAAATTATATATATAATATATTATCGTTAACACCCAAAAATAAATTAAGTCGTAGGCCGAGGGCTGAGAGATGGAATCAAAGGGGAGACCAGGACACCGAGGCAAGTCACCTGACAATTTACAGAAAATATTTGTCGAAGGAACAATCCCTAAGGAGGGGCTCGAGGCTAAAGTGATGCGGACCACAAGAGCATCGAGATAATCTAGTTTTTATTAAAAATAGGATGAACTTTATTTTATTTTAATTGTAAAAGGCTATACTTTAAGTTTGAAACTCGGATTTTAAATATGTAGGCATGTGTTAAACTAGTGGGCCATGTTTTGGGCTTGTATGTGGGCCTTATTTTGTTTGTGTTGCCTTGGCCAAACCCTACCTATATAAGGGTTGGTGTTGCTTCTTGTAAGGGACCTTTGATCATCTTATGATATTGTGAGAATAGAGAGTGCTTCTCTAGGGTTCTTCTTAGAACCAAATTTGAGTATTATCAAGAGCCTCTTACTCTTGTGGTGATTCCACCTTGATCTTATCATCCTCTTGGATGTGGCGATTTCTCCGTCTTCTTTCCTAATCCCAGTTGTATGCTTCTTTTCCCCTTTATCTTTTAGTCTTATTTGATTCAAGAAATCACTTGGTTAGATCCTTTATTTGTCATGGAGTCAATTAGATTCACATCAAGTGGTATTCAGAGCCATTACCAAGTGTTTTGGTGTTCTTGAATAAAAAAAAAAGAAATCTGCAAACAAATGACTTTTCCTTTTTTTCTTGTTCGTCGGTGTTTTTTGTTCCTTTCATGCCGCCAAAGTTTCGAACTATCAATTGCTATGTTGATGTCCTATCATTCCAAGTTGTGATTCACAGTTTAAGCTTTCATTTCAGATGATTTTCATATTTTGTCGCTTTAATATTAATGTCAGTATTACAATTTGGGTTCCGTTAAAGTTCACTGTTTCAGTTTTTGTTTTTAGTTTTGTTAATTATCATTTTGTGTCATATTGAGTGGTTCGTATTATATGTATTATAATTTGTGAGGGAAGGTTTAGTTTGCTGATTAGTAGCTTAATTTTGGGTGAAATTCGAATTCTCTAGTTGCTGAAATATTTCTGGAAGAATTTTCTGCAACTTTATCATCATCTTCACTTGTAATTGTTTGATTCAAAATTTCATATGCAAACCTGTTTTTGATGTTATTTCTTCCATAACAGAGTGATATACACGAGTGATACAGTTCTTGAGCGTAAACACTTAGTGAGTGGTGAGGACTTTTGTTTTTGTTACTTATTTGATCATTTGGTACTTGTTAGTTTGTTGGAATCATGAATAGAGGTTTGGACTATAAAAAAGAATGTGTTGCAAAAACTCTTAAGAAGTATAAGGTTGGTGATTTGATTCGGAAGATGAATGAGAGGTATGAAGAGAATGTGAGAGAAAAGCATAGAAAGCATAAAAAAGAAAGGAGCTATGAGAGGAGAGATAGAGATAGAGGAAAAGAGAGAAAACATAGAGATTATTTGAGAGCAAAATGAGTTGAAAGAAAAAGTGAGCATTCCAAACTTTCATGGAAAGAGTGACCCCGAAGCATATCTTGATTGGGAGCTTAAGGTAGAACAAATTTTCTCTTGTTATGATGTTAGTAAAGAGCCAATGTTGAAGTTGGTTGTGTTGGAGTTTAGAGATTATGCACTTATTTGGTGGGATCAAGAAAAAAAGCTTAGGAGAAATTGTGGGCTTGAGCCTATAGAAAAATGGGAGGATTTGAAGGCCATGATGAGGAGGAGGCACGTTCCTTCTCATACCCATAAGGAGTTGTGTGCCATATTACATAGACTTACTCAAGGAAGTAAAAGTGTTAATGAGTACTTTGAGAAGTTAGAGGTGGCTTTGACTAGAGCTAATGTGGAGGAGAATTTGGAGGATACTATTGCTAGGTTTCTTGATGGTTTGAATGAAGATATAAGGAAAGAAGTAGAGTGTCACCATCTATGAAGCCCCGATACTTCAAAAATGGAGACGTACCCGTATCAGATACGTATCTGATACCGATACGCATCCGATACTTCTCGATACGTACCCAAAGAGTATCCAATAATTTTTTAATTCTTTTTAAAAAATATTTGACTCGATACTTTTCAGATACATCTTTGATACTTCTTACCAACTAAGGATACTTCTCAGATACTTTTTCGATACCTCTTACCAACTAAGCAAATGATTGTCACTCATATATAATACACTTTAATGGCTCAATAACTAAAAGACAAAATTACATGTTTTATCGTAATACAATAATAGAATAAATAATACATTGTGATATGAGTGAGATAAATATACGTAACTATCTCTACTTGATATGATCACAAGTATTTATTTTTACAATGTGATGATCATATATTGATTAATGCTATGCTTATGTTTTATTGAGCAACTATATACTAATATGAATATCTTAGTCTATAAAAAGTCATCTATTTCTGCCACTAACTATTCAGATTATACGATTTCGGATGGTCTCAGTTTTTCATCAATCTTTACTTTTTATGACTAGTCACTCATACATAGGCGTGTCAGCTATCCTCTTCCTTTCATCCATATATTTTTTGTTTGATTTGTTTTATCTATTTGGGCAGGTTTTTTCGTATCGATAAAATGCAATATTTCAGTTTTTCATCTTTATTTTTTTATATTTGTTTCTATTCTATTTTATTTTTTCTGTTATGTTTATATATATTTAAATTTAAATTTTTATTAGAGTACCCCAGCCGTATCGTATCTTGATTTTCAAAATTTTCCCGTATCCCCGTATCCGTATCGTGTCGTATCCCGTATCGTATCCCGTACCCGGGCTTCATAGTTTTGTAATGATTGAAGATCTTGTCCACCAAGCCATTAAGGTGGAAAGACAATTGCAAATAAAGAAGGCCTATAAAAAATCCCCTTCAAATTACCACTCTTCAAGTTGGAAGAAAAATTTCAAGAAGGAGGGGTCTCCACCCAAAAGACATGATGTTGCAACCTTCAAAAGTAAAGGTACAATTTCTAATTCTTCTTCTTTAAACCCTAAGTTAAAGAACACGAAATGTTTCAAATGTTTGAAGTATGGGCGTATTGCATTAAATTGCCCAACTAAGAGACTTATGGTCCTAAAGAAAAATGGCACTACAAGAATTTCGCCCATTTCCGGCGGACTATTTCCGGCGGAAAAAATCCGCCGGTACATTACCGGCGGATTTTGGGCGTTACCGGCGGAATATATAGGTGTTACCGGTGGATTTTAATTGGACCGTAGCTTACCGGCGGAATAAATATGTGTTATCGGCGGATTTTTCCGCAAAAAAAAATTTTAAAATTTTCCGCCGGTAAATGTAATTACCAGCGGATAATTTTGCCAATTAAAAACTAATTTTTAACATAAATCCACCGGTAATGGCAGCATAATCCGCCGGTAAAAATCATCGAAAAAAAATCCACCGGTAATTGCACTTTCCGGCGGATAATATTTAATTTTTTGAAATTCAAAATCCGCCAGTAATAAACCGGATCCGCCGGTAACAGTAAAGGAAAAAATCCGCCGGTAATTGCAATTTCCGGTGGATAATATTTTAAAATTCGAAATTCAAAATCCGCCGGTAATCGCACCTAATCCGCCAGTAATTTCACCTAATCCGCCGCTAATGACCGGTTAGTCAATAATCCGCTGGTATCTCGCGTTTTCCGGCGGATTTGTGTATCGAAAACCGCTCACTTACGTTCACTGATATCCGCCGGTAAGCCAACCAATCCGTCGGTAATCGACGGTTCCGCGGATTTTGCGAAATAGCCGCTGCGCCCTTCTATATATTTGAACCCCTTCTTCAATCACTCTTCACCCTCTTCTCCGAAATCTCTCACTCTTTTCTCCCAAATCTCTCACTCTTCTCCTCTCAAATCTCTCAATCCACTCTTTCCGAAGTCTCTTCTCCGAAATCTCTCACTCTTCTCCTCTCAAATCTCTCAATCCACTCATTTCGAAGTCTGTTTTGTTCTTTCTGTGAGATTATTCTTAAGGTATAATTTTTTAGTAAATTTTGATTGTTTTAGTTAATATTTAGTTTTTAAATATGTGTTGTTTAATATTTCTTTTGTTATTATTTGTTTTGTAATTGATTGGAGTTGCGAGTTTGGAGTTGCGAGTTCGAAGTTTTGAGTTGCGAGTTCGAAGTTTTGTTTACAAGAGTCCGGAAAGCATCAAATCAGAGACTTCTTTTCACTACCAGTTAATTAACAAAATTATTTCTTATAAAATGTATTTGTTGTTATTTTTATAAATTATAAATTATTTACGAAAATAAAATAAATTTTATTTATTGTGTAATAGTTAGATTATGTTTAGACTAATTGTATAATAATAATTATCTAAAATTTTTGAGAATTTTAAAATACGAATTTTTCGTGAAAATAAAACAAATTTTATTTATTGTGTAATAGTTATTTTATTAGTAAAAATTATTAATGTTATAGAAATTATTCGAAAAAATAAAATAAATTAGATTGTAATAATTAGTAAAATAATTAGATTATATATATATATATATATATATATATATATATATATATATATATATATATAATAGAAGTAAAAAAAAGTAAATTTATTAGTAAAATAAAATGTTGTCAAAAATATATTACCATTTGTATATTTGGCCAAACATAAAAATATCAATACCAATGTGTCTTGTTCTAATACACATATGATATATGTTGTGTAGTATATATATAATAAGGAACATACACAAAAAAAATGGATCGTAGCTGGATGTATGATCGAATATATCCTAGAAGAGCTGGTTTGAAGCAGCGTTTTGTACAAGGAGTCGAAGAGTTTGTTCTTTTTGCTAAGCGTCAATGTTGCACCCCGAAAAATCCGGTTTAGGTTTCTCAATGTACAACGTGGAAAAATTTTGAAGCCGCCACCAATATTTTAATTTTAAGACCAAAACATTGAAAAAAAGTCTTTTGAACAAGGCAGTTGGTCTTTTGAAAACTAGAGATATAGGTTCGGGGGTCGATTACATGCGAGGAAGGTGCTAGCACCGCACACGTCCTTTCTACCGAAAGGGAACCTCTAATTAAATGTGTGGTTTTAATGTTTGATTTGAAAAATACCTAGATTTGCCTATTTATTTCTTGTTTGAAGATGAATGGGAAAACTTAATGAGAATTTTATTTTTGGCGCTTGACGAGAGTTAGCCTCTCGCTCCTACGTATCTCCCGGTGTGATGGAGAATTGAATGCCACGTAGTTCTTGGTTGTCATGAAAGGGTTTTTATTTTTTATCTTTTTAGTGAATTTTCGAAATAGGACGAGTATTCGGCGAATGATTAAACTAACAGAGGTTATGGGTAATCACCGCTAAGTACTCTTAAAAAATGGGTGTCACCGCCACTAGTCAGACGAACAAAGGTTCTGATTGACTGTTAGTAGCAACTCGTTTTTATTTGTTTTTTTTTTAAAATGGTTTTTGAAAAAGATTGATTGGCACGAATGATCAAACTAACAGAGGTTATGGGTGATCACCGCTTTGTTGTTCTTTTGGGAAAAGACATTGCTACCAATGGTTAGACGAACAAAGGTTCTGATAAGCCACTAGCGACAATGGGTTTGAAAATGATTCTTTTTGTTTGTTTTATGAAAATGATTTGTTTATGGTTGCGAAAAGGATTTTTATTCGTTACGCTTGACGAGAACGTGACTCGCTCCTACGTATCCCAAATGGGAATCAAAGCGACGTAGTTCTAATAAATGTTTTTGAAAGGGTTTGGAAAGGGGAAGAGCTTTCATAATGATCAAGCAAGCAAAGGCTTTGAGTGATCATTACTAATAGCTCTTGATGGCGTTCATGACAATCAAACAAGCCAAGGCTTTGAGTGATGGTCACTAATAACTTGCATTAGTTAGCAAAGAGTTTGAAAGATTTTTGGGAAAAGGGTGAAGTTATTATCAATGATTGGTTACAAAATTCAAGCACATTCAATAATCAAGGAATCATGCATATGTTGAACGTTAACCAAGACTAAACATGCCAATACGATCGAAAGATCCACTTATCTAGGATGCAACGGTAAAGTTCTCAAAACAAATGCGTGTGTGTAGGAAGGAGTGTATTTACCCTAATGACTCTATGCTACAACAAGCAAGTAGGCTTACGTCTTCATTAGGAGGTCATACAAGTGGAGGGAATGGCATACAATTAAATCAAGACATTTAGGTAGCATCAAAAACAAGTAAACAATTGATCATAGGCATAAAATGATCTTAATTAAACTAATGACATGTGAGCAATGATTTCTCAATACATTGAACAAAGAGGAATTGCATCAAGACTAGGGTAAGCCTATCATTTGCAATCAACAATATGAACAAGTGCCCAAAGGCTAATAACACCATCAAAGAGAAGGGAGCATCAAGGTTTCGGGTAACCTATCCCTTGCAATACCCCACGAACCCTAAACCATAAACTTAACTATCTCCTCTTTTATTCATTAAGAAATTAAATAGGGAAGGTTGAATCATCTAAAACCATCCTCACCACTTAGAACATGATTGTGGGAATCATATGATTTATCATCAACAATGGACAATAATAAAACTAGAATACAAGAGCAAGTAAATAAACACTAAAACCAAGTTGAATCACATAGAGCAATCTTCTCACTTGACTCAAAGTGCCCTAGGCACAAGTGAGAATCAACTTGCCTATCATCAACCACTAACAATAAGCAAATTAAAATACAAAGATTAAATAAACACACAACTAAGTTGAATCACATAGAGCAATCCTCTCACTTTGAGAAAAGTGCACTAGGCACTAGTGAGAATCAACTTGCCTATCATCAACAATTTACAATAAGCAAATTAAAATAAAAGGATTAAATAAACACACAACTAAGTTGAATCACATAGAGCAATCCTCTCACTTTGAGAAAAGTGCACTAGGCACTAGTGAGAATCAACTTGCCTATCTTCAACAATTTACAATAAGCAAATTAAAATAAAACTAAAATAAAAGAAAACATAAACAAGGTTGAATCACATAGAGCAATCCTCTCACTTTGAGAAAAGTGCACTAGGCACTAGTGAGAATCAACTTGCCTATCATCAACCACTAACAATAAGCAAATTAAAATACAAAGATTAAATAAAGACACAACTAAGTTGAATCACATAGAGCAATCCTCTCACTTTGAGAAAAGTGCACTAGGAACTAGTGAGAATCAACTTGCCTATCATCAACCACTAACAATAAGCAAATTAAAATACAAAGATTAAATAAACACACAACTAAGTTGAATCACACAGAGCAATCCTCTTACTTTGAGAAAAGTGCACTAGGCACTAGTGAGAATCAACTTGCCTATCATCAACAATTTACAATAAGCAAATTAAAGTAAAACTAAAATAAAAGGAAACATAAACAAGGTTGAATCACCTCTAGCAATCCTCAACTACTTAACATAAAGTGCACAAAGCACAAGTAGGAATCATCTTGCTAGATCATCAACAAATATTTGCAAGTGAAATATGATGAAAATAACATTTAACACTAAAATCAAATACCAATACCAAGATTGTACATCATCAAGCAAAGAGGAACAACAAAATTAGCTTAAGAACCCATTAATCATAGTATGCGAAATACAAGAAATTAACATCACACAACATGAAACCAATTATTCAAGGGTGAGAGGCACCTTAAACACCCAAGCCTCCCTAAGTGCTTGTCAATAGTGTTTAAGGCTCCTCTCACCAACAACAACAAACTACATTTTAAACAAAATAATAGTGATATGCGAAATGAAAAATGAAGAGGAAAATGGGTTTTAATGCAAAAAGATTGAAGATGATGCAAGGGTTTTAGAGTATACCTTAGATTCTAGCTATATTATGCAAGAAATGGAGAGAAAGAACACAAATCAACCAAGGACATCAACAAAGAAACCCACACCCAAAATGAAGATCAAACCCCTATTGATGAAAGTTCCTGAGTTTTAGTGGAGAATGGAAGTAGTATGAGAGAGAGGGATGAAGGGGAGATGGATTGGTGGTGCTTGGATGAAGAAAAATCAAATAAAATGGAGGAGAGGAGGGTGGTATAGCTTCGCATATGAGAGGGAAGGGAGGAGAGGAGAGTGATGTGCTAATTTTAGTGTAGGAGAGAATGAGCCCAAAAGTTCTGATGTGTGGAAAATGAAAGGGTATTTATAGGATTGGTGAAGGGCTAGGGTTAAAATGGTAATCAAACAATAAGAAGGGAATTAATATTCAGCTGAAAATAAAATAATTGAACTTGGGCACCAAGCAAAGGGGTCATTTTGGTCATTGTTCTTGAGAGGTGCTCTAGGATTGAACTTTGATTTTGAATGGAGGGTTGAGATCACTTATCATATGGATTGAGGGTGGAGAGAAAACACAAAATGGAGAGGGAATGGGGTGTGATATGCGCAGCTCATGAGGGGAGTGAAGAGGGTGTGAATTTCTAAAAATGTTTTCTCCACAATTTCATATCACAAGATTGCCATCAACTATGAATGAATGGTGGAGATTTGCATCTTAATTTGAATGGAGGGTCATGATTGAGATACACTTTGCAAGTAATGAAAATAAATCAAAAATGGGGGGATAATGGGCTGGTTATGCGCAGCTCATGAGGAGAGAGAGAGTGAGTGGAATTGCAAGTTGTCATGTTGCACTATACTTGACCTTTCAAAATTCGAAAGATTATTGATTATTCCTTTTTAGATAATTCCTCATTATTAATACCATTTTGGGCCATATCCTAGGAATCAATCATTGGGCCCAAAATTCTATGATATCACCAATCCCAAAATTGATTTGATACCTCGCCTTGAAGGAAATTCCCATTTTGCCATTTTCTTTGAAGTTTGACTTTTTATGCAAAAATAACATCCATGCACATAAAAAAATAAAAAATAAAATCTAATTAAGCACATTCTTCTTCAAATAATTTCCCTGATGATTGCCCAGTGAATTGTGATGAAAAACCGTTTTTGTTGTGAAATGACCAAAATGCCCTTTTTGCTCCAAAAACCCTAATTTTGCTCCAAAATGCATTTCGACCCTAAAAATGATTTTAAAAGCTGTGGAATGACTTTTAGGACCCAAAATTCAATGCATAATACTCTTCATTCTTCAATTTACTTACTTTTGTGGAAAATTAGGGTTTTGACCTAAGCCGGACAAAATTGGGGTATGACAGTCAAAAAGAATTTGAGCGACATGGTGGAATTAGATGTGCTTACTCCAAATGTATGTTTCGATCAATAAAAAAGGAATGTGATGTTTGAGTTGATTTGTACAATAATGGGTTTAAGCCAAATTATTGGATATGGACCCGTCATGGCGAGTTAGCAGCTGGAGTTCCTGCGGTTGATAATGTTCCTGAAGGCTAAGGACCGAGAGCTGGGTAGGATCTGTAACTATGCCTCCCTTGAAAGCTGCCTCCAGCTTCCTCTATTCATCTGCTGAAGGAGGAAGTATTTGAGACTGATCCTGAGAGGCAAAGTACCGAGCCACCTCGGCCTCGGTCATCTAATTTGGACTCGCTTGAGGAGGAGGAACTGGAGGTGAACTGGTTGGTAATTGAAGAGGAGGAACTGAAGATGAATTTGTTGGTAAGTGAGGGGTTGGATTAGAGTAGAGAATTCATTGACTACGGCAGGGATGGCCACCTGTCATGATAGACAGAAGGTTTGAAGAGCGAAGCAGAAAACAAGAAAAAAAATCACATAAAGGGGTGTCATACGTTCGGTCTCTTGGATGGACATGGAGTTTCTTCCGCTGCCACAACTGTGTCCTTGGCCGTTGGGGACAAGAGGGTTTCAGCTGGGTTTTTCCTGGGTGGTCTGCAGAAAGTAATAGGACCTTCTTCCTCATCATCATTATGGCGTCCTGATGATTCCGAAGTTGTAACATGAGTAAGACCAGGAAGGCGACGGAGATAAAACAGAAGGCAAAGCGTGCTAAAAGGAGTACTCACCTGGATGAGACCGAGTGGGTGGACGCCGAGCAAGAACAGCAGATCCGGGTGTCTTCTTGGATGCGGAAGGAGTCGTCCTAGTACTAGCTAACACTGCAGAAGGTGGTGGAGCTGTGTAGGGTCGGCCGAGGTACTGAGTCAAGTATTCACCAAGTGCCCGAGGAAAGGCCAAGTCTTTAACACCAAGCCACTAATTGGTGAAGGCACTGGTCTCCCCCGGGCAAACCTCGTAGTGTGCCCACACACTTTCAGTAACCTTGTAGTAATTGTTGGTTATGGTCTAGCATATTTCACCATCGTTCAGGTCTTCACGACGACGGGGACCACTCAAAGCTTTGTAGGGCAGAGGCACATGCTGCATGAGCCCAAATTGCCTACAAACAAAATTAGGATAGTAAAATTCCGCCACAACCTTGCTGTAACGGGAAGGACCAAGGTAACCAACAAGCAGATCTCGGGACACTAAGGTAGAACGCCAATGATCACGAGCAGCATTGCGGTCGGCGATGGTGAGTTTGGACTGAGTTTTTTGGGGAGCAAAAATCTAAGAGGGGGCAAGCTTCTTTTCCAGGATGGGACACCACGACATCTCGGCCTAGTCCATGCGCAGGTGCGCTTCCATGAACTTGGCCGAAGATAGTCGATGGTAAGGCATATGAGAGAGCTGGGGACCTAAAACTTGGTTGGAGATTTGGGAATAGTAAGTCCCGAAGACAGGATACGAGGGAAGTAGAGGGTAGTCCACAACTGAAGGAACCACATCGGGCCTTGAATCTTGGTCACAAGAAGGCAGCCGGGCAGGGTGAACATCGACGCCAAAAGAAGGCAGACCTGTAATGGCAACCACATCAAGAACCGTAGGGGTCACTATACCCCATGGGAAGACAAAAGCATTGAGATTAGAAGACCAGAAACCCAAAAGGGGTAACAGAACGTCAAAGTTGTGAGGGATGACAAAGGTAGATAGAGCGATCATGTCACGCAAGCCCTAGTCTTTCCATGTATCTTTCTTGAAGGAATGCATCCTTTCAAACCAAGCTCGATAGTCGTCGGTAGGTTTAGCCCAGCCTCTGGTTTCTGACACTTTGGCATCAACGGTGAACCAGTCTTGAGTAATGGGAAGGCCTGGCTGCGCAGGAGCTTTAAAAATCTGTTGGAAGGCGTTGAAGCCCTCACGAACCTCAGAGGTGGTGGGTTGCACCGTGACACCACCGGGAACTGCGACGAGAAGGTCATCTTCAGTAACGCGGAGAGGAGGGATCACCGATGATGAATCCGAGGAAGAAAGACGCACCCGGTGGGCGTCACCATAACTGTGGTCTCGATTCTGCGAATCAGAAGACATAATGGAAGGACAGTTATGGTCAATGGAAAAGAGCTTTGTTCACAGGAAGACGATGGTGAGACTTTGAGAAATTTGGAATGCAAGCAACTGTGCACAACAATTATGAAGCCTAGTTATAGCTATTAGGAGTCGGTTTGCGGAGCATTGGGTACTGTTTTAGCCGCCTTATCGTTTTTCGAAGCGCTAAATGTCACATAGGGACAGGCAGCTACTGCAATTGTCACATCAGGTCATATCAAGGGTTTTTGTCCCATCAAGGTAAGATGGAATTTAATGTAGGAGAAGAAAAGATTTTTTTTGATTTTGAAAAACTCAAAAATAGTCCTTCTGTAACACTCCTTTTCTACCCGGTAATTATTTTACTAAAAATCAGAGTCTTTTTTTTTAAAAAAATCATTTTTCACCACACGGGATGTCACACATAAATCCACACCACATCATGCATCAATATAAAATAGTTCACCGTCAATAATAATGCGATACATAGCACATCACAACTGGGGTGAGCTCAAAACGCTCAATTCAATCAACATAGTAAAAACTCAGCATCTACGCAGCGAAAAGTCATAAAAACATCAACTACACCAGTCAAATAATCAAAAGAACTAAGGTTCATTCCCACCCCAGAGTGCTACGTATCAGAGTAGACGACCCGACTCAGCTAGCGAAGGTACCTAAGCCTTCACTCGAGATCACCTGCACGTTACCGCATCGGGGTAACATTCAAACAGAAGGGGTGAGTTCATCTAACAATATAATAGTGCATATGATAAGTATTGTGCTAGAGCTACAAAGCTATATAAACAACATCGCAACATCAAATCAGTCGTCACTGCAAGTCATCACAATGTCGTGAACATGTATGGGATGCAACCCACTACAACGGGCGTATGCATGTAGTACCTGTCATCATCGTCACTAAATAGCCTTTATGGCATCATCGTCACTAAATAGCCTTTATGGCGTCATCGTCACTTGTTTATGCACATGAGATGTATGAAGCACCAAGATATGCACCAGAGACAGTCACATACAATCACAATCAACTTAGTGACCCATCACTTACCAATTTGCCAATAAAAGGCACATCACCTGTCAGGTTATCGTCACACATATCGTTGCCACTAACATTCACCATCATTAATATCATCATCGCTAATAGCCTTTCTGGCATCATCGTCACTTATAAGGCCGCAACTTTTATTCATCATCAATACCATCGTCAATCAAAATAATAGCCACTAGGCGCATTGTCGTCAAAACCATCAACACATCGTTATTGACACCGGGACACTAAGATTACCGATTACACCAAAAGGTTTTACTCCAGTTCACGGCACCAAAAAGGACACCAAAAGGGGTTTTAAATACCGAAATAATTTTACAACGCCAACAACAACGACCACCGGGGACAGCCACTTGAGGCGCCCAGAAACTATCAGAAAAATAATAATTTTTACCTTAAAGTAGAATATACCGGCAGGCAACTGAATAAGCTTCACAACGCACTTCGAAACACTTAAAACGGACACCCGAGTCAAAAGATACGACGAAAACAAAACCGGGAAAATTATTTGCAACATTGCTGAAAACGGCACCCTTGGCGCCCCTCTGCGCCAACAAGGCGCAACAACAAAAACTGGCGCGGGAAGCAACATTGGCGCCCTTGGCGCCCCAGGAGCACCCACGCACGCACACACACACGCGAGACGCAACACAGACACGGCGCCCAGCACCAGGGCGCCAAACACAGGACATGCGCAACACCAAAACGCAACGCACCTTGCACACGACGCCCAGCAACAGGGCGCCTAAAACAGAACCACCTTGCAACACAAAACGCAACACGCTTAGGCACGGCGCCCATGCACAGAGCGCCTAAAACAGAGCACGCACAAGACATAGCACGCTACACACTTGCACACGGTGCCCACGCACAGGGCGCCTAAAACAGCACCACGCCAAGACACCATAACGCAACACAATTGGCCACGACGCCCATGCACAGGCACCAAAAACAGCACCACAACCACGCCCAGCAAATTGCGTCCAGCGCCAGGGCTCCAAAATCAGTACACACCAAATCATCAAATAACACATATGCAATTCATACCACCGTAATCAATTCAATTCATCAATCAACAACCAATTCAAACAAATCAAGCAAGATCATGGCAACATAGGTCTAAGCCCCCACCCTAATACCCATCATACCCACCATTATAGTGAAAGAGAGGTCTCACCCTTACCTTAATTATTAGGATTAGAAGACCCTGGAGAGAAGTCAACAACAGAACACAGCAACAAACGAGATCCTCTTCTCCTTCCTCCTTGGTTGCGCCGCGCCCCTCTTCTTCTCACTCTCCCTCAATTCGGAACTTTTTTTTTCTTTTGCACAAATGAGCCAAAACCCTAATTTTTAGATTTAAATATGCGCCTAGGTTAGTGGACCTGGATCGCGGGATTTCCATCAGCATAAGCCCAATTTAATTAGTGCCACCACTTCCTAATAGAATACCACACCTCAATATAACTTCTAATTTTAATTATACCAATTAAATAAATAAATAAGTAAATAATTGAATACCTAAATATTTAATTAAATATTTGGGCGTTACACCTTCCACCTCGGAATCTTGTTGCAACCCATAACAAGATGTTGGAAACTCAAATCTCACAAGTGGCTCAACAAGTCGCTTTGTCCTCAAGAACCACCGAGATGTTTCCTGGACAACCTGAACCAAAGCCTAACGTCCAAGTTAATGTCGTCACTCTAAGAAGTGGTAGACAATTAGAAGAACCTAAGGGAACTAATGAGGATAATGTGAGTGAGAATGAGAAAGAAAAAGAGATTCAAAATGAAAGTGAGTTAGCTGAGATTGAAAAAGAGAAAGAACAACCTTATGTCCCCCCACCACCTTACCAGCCCAAGATACCATTCCCTCAAAGGTTTGCCAAGTCTAAGCTAGAAGAATAGTTCAAAAAGTTTGTTGAGTTGCTGAAAAAACTTTACATTAACATTCTGTTCACGGATGCCTTGTCCCAGATGCCATCATATGCAAAGTTTTTGAAAGAAATTTTATCCAAGAAAAGAATGTAATACTATAATTCAAAACAAACTCCCACCAAAGCTTAAGGACCCAGGTAGCTTTTCCATTCCTTGTGTGACGGGGAAAAGGCCATGTCTGATTTAGGGTCTAGTGTGAGCTTGATGCCATTATCACTTTGCCAAAGGCTAGGCATAGGAGAGTTAGAACCCACCACTTTGGGTTTACAATTAGCTGATCGTTCCATTAAACACCCTACTGGCATTCTTGAGGACATTCCTATCAAAGTAGAAGATATTTTTATACCAACCGACTTCGTTGTTATGGAAATGGATGAAGACTCCCAAGTTTCGATACTTCTGGGGAGGCCTTTCATCGCCACTGCTGGTGCTATAACTGATGTAAAGCAAGGTAAGATGGAATTTAATGTAGGAGAAGAAAATATTTTTTTTGTCGTTGAAAAACTCCAAAATAGTCCTACCACCTCCAAAGAAGTCAGAAGTTTCTTAGGTCATGCGGGTTTTTACCGCTGTTTTATAAAAGACTTTTCAAAAATTTCTAAACCACTAACAAGTTTGCTCCTTAAGGATGCAACTTTTGTTTTTGATGAACTGTGTTTAGAAGCTTTTTGCAGCTTGAAGGAAGCCTTGACCACTGCCCCAATCATGCAGCCACCCGATTGGAATCCTCCATTCAAAATTATGTCTGATGCAAGTGACTACGCAGTTGGGGCAGTTCTTGGACAAAAGAAGGACAAGAAAATGCATGTCATTTACTATGCAAGCAGAACTCTGGATGAAGCTCAGGTAAACTACGCCAATATTGAAAAAGAATTGTTAGCTGTAGTCTTCGCCATTGACAAGTTCAGGCAGTACTTGGTAGGATCCAAAATCATCGTTTATACGGATCACTCGGCAATCAAATATTTGATGAACAAGAAAGATGCTAAGCCGAGGTTGATCCGGTGGATCCTACTTCTCCAGGAATTTGACCTGGAGATCGGTGACAAGATAGGCACCGAAAATGTGGTGGCCGATCATTTGTCAAGATTACAAGGAAACAATGGGAATGTGCTACCACTTGATGACTCTTTCCTGGATGAGCAAATATTCTCATTGGTGCAAGTTGAAGCACCATGGTATGCATACTTTGTAAATTATCTTTCGGCTGGGGTGTTACCTCCAGATTTGAACTACCAGCAGAAGAAAAAATTCTTCCATGATATCAAGCATTACTACTGGGATGATCCCTATCTTTTCAAAAGAGGTCGGATGGTATTTTCAGAAGGTGCATCCCGGAGGACGAGGTAAGTAATATTTTAATGTTTTGTCACTCTTCATCTTATGGTGGCCACGCCAGTTCTCAGAAAACAGCTTCTAAAATTCTTCATTCGTTTTATTGGTGGCCAGCTCTTTTTAAAGATGTGCATCGTTTTGTCTCTCAATGTGACCAGTGTCAACGCACTGGGAGCATTTCCAAAAGGAACGAAATGCCCCTAAACAACATTCTAGAGGTCTAAAATTTTTGACGTCTGGGGAGTTGATTTTATGGGACCATTTCCATCTTCTTTCGGAAATCAGTATATCCTTGTTGCGGTCGACTATGTGTCTAAATGGATCGAAGCCATTGCTTCGCCAACAAACGATGCACAAGTGGTCATAAAGCTTTTCAAAAAGATAATTTTTCCTAGATTTGGAGTTCCTAGAGTGGTCATAAGTGATGGAGGGTCTCACTTCATTTCAGAACAATTTGAGAAAGTGTTACGAAAGTTTGGGGTCAAGCATTAGATTGCAACACCCTATCAACCCTAAACTAGTGGCCAAGTTGAGGTCTCAAACAGAGAAATAAAAAGCATTTTAGAAAAAACTGTGTCTGTCTCTCAAAGACTGGTCAATAAAGCTTGATGATGCTCTTTGGGCATATCGGACAGCTTTCAAGACCCCTATAGGAATGACTCCTTTCAAGCTAATTTATGGGAAGTCTTGTCATCTTCCGGTAGAGCTTGAGAATAAGGCTTATTGGGCCATTAAAACCCTCAACTTAGACATGAGTTTGGCCGGTGAGAAAAGGAAACTTCAGTTGAATGGATTGGAAGAGTTACGATTGGACGCTTATGAAAATGCCAGAATCTATAAAGAAGGAACCAAAAGATGGCATGATAAGCGGATCCTTCCTAGAAATTTCAAAGCAGGGGATTTGGTGTTACTTTTCAGTTCTCAACTGAAGCTCTTCCCAGAAAAATTAAGATCAAGATGGTCTGGTCCATTCCAAGTGCGTCAGGTTTATCCTTTCGGAGCTGTTGAAATTTGGAGTGAAAAGACTGGAGCTTTTAAAGTTAATGGTCAGAGATTGAAAACGTATTTGGTAGGTGATGAAGTTGAAAAGGGAACTGTTTTGGTCCTTCGTGACCCAAATTGAGCAAATAAATCATTTTAACCGTCAAGCTAGTGACGTTAAAGAAGCGCTGCGTGGGAGGCAACAAACGGGTTAATGTGATGCCAACCTAGGATGGATTCCCTTAAAACGAATTAAATCAAGCCTAAGGTGGAAAAGTGGGGATTTTTGAAAATAACACATCTATCTTGTTTTGGTAATATCTCAAGATCCAGAAGTCCGATTAGCATGTTGGCATTGGCTTGTTGGCATTTCAAAAATATGTGAAGCTCATCTTCGACACCAGTTTCACACACAGGACATACCAGATCGCACGGGACATGTCGTCGCCTATGATTATCATGTATTGGAAGACAAAAACGATCTATTCGCCAAAGAAGAATTTTTACCTTCTGTGGAACTTTGAGTCTCCATATAAGCCTCCAGTTCCCCGGGACACGAAGGTAGGTATTAATAAGATCCTCCATAACACCATAATACGCCGACCTTACTGAAAACATGCCGTTACGACTTCTCCACCATATTAACTTATCTTCATCATGACTATTGTATAAAGGAATTATTTTGATCAAGCTTTCTTCCTAAGTATTGAAAAACTCAGTCCTATTTGCACTCCACAACTCTCTAACCTTCATATCATTCGTTCTAGGCACCACAGGAGAGCGAACAAAAACGTCCTTTCTCCCCTTAATCCAAGGATCAAGCCACACCAATACCTTACCACCATCCCCAACACACCATAGGGCTCCAACATTTATCACCACCCGAGAATGGAAGATACTATGCCACACATAACTCGGATTATCGAACAAGCGAGCCCCCATGAAATCACAATCTGGATAATATTTGGCTTTGAAGACTCTACATACTATAGTATCTGCATGAGTAATAACTTTCCACGTCTGCTTCCCTAGTAATGCTAAGTTGAATCCATGAAAGTGTCTAAACCCCATACCTCCATGCTCTTTTCTCATTGTCAACTTGTCCCAATTCAACTAGTTAATACCCTTTCGTCAGGTTTGATTTCTACCCCACCAAAAAGAATTAATCATCCTTTCAAGCTCCTCCCCAAGAGTGGTTAGGAGTAGAAAGGTGCTCATACCGTACATAGGAACTGACTGTGCAACTAACTTCACCAATACCTCTCTACCTGCCTTTGACAAGTGCTTGTCCGACCATTGTTGAACTCGCTTCCACAGTCGGTCTCTAAGATAACCAAACATCTGTTTCTTGCCTCTGCAAATCATGGATGGTAGCCCTAAGAACTTGCTTGTCCCAATACATTCGTCACACCTAATACTCCTGTGATCAAATCCTGCGTGAGTAATGAGTTTCCACACCCGCTTGCCTAGTAAAAATGCTAAATTGAATCCATGAAAGTGTCTAAACCCCATACCTCCAAGCTCCTTTCTCATTGTCGAATTGTCCCAATTCAACCGGTTAATACCCTTTCGTGAGGTTTAATTTCTACCCCACCAAAAATAATTAATTATCCTTTCAAGTTCCTGCCCAAGAGTGGTTGAGAGTAGAAAAGTGTTATACAGTATGTGACACCCTTTACCCCGAAAGTAATAATAAAAGAAAAATTACGAAAAATCAGTAAATTTGTTTTTCAAAATAATATCCGCAATTCATTTTCGAAATACATTTCGTAAATAAAAGATGCCATCAACTCCTTAAATCATATAAACTTGATTTATAATAACATTAAATACGAAAGCGATAAAATATTTCTTTTAATACAGGAACCAGAATGACCTGAAATTTAATATTAAAAATACAACTCAAATCCAGATGTCACATGTGGGTAATTGTTTTGGGTCGGCTATATGGATCAGCCAAATCCAGATGACAAATCCAGATGTCACATGTGGGGAATTGTTTCGTCCACTTAGCTATATGGATCAGCCACACCTTTATTTCTAGAATATAAAACATAAAAACACATTATTATTTTGACCAATAATTCGTCTTCCACTTCAAGCCAAATCTTCACCATAATAGAAGTCGAATCTCCAATAGTTATTGTGAGAAGACTTATAGAATTCTTTCTTATCTTTCCAATGAATCAAAAATCATGCTAATCGGACTTCTGGATCTTGAGATATTACCAAAACAAGACAGATGTGTTATTTTCAAAAATCCCCACTTTTCCACCTTAGGTTTGATTTAATTCATTTTAAGGGAATCCATCCTAGGTTGTCATCATAATGTTTCTGTTTTGTTTATGTTTTCCAGGGTATCAATGTTTTTCTAGAAGTGTGAGCATGATCCATGCCAAAAAGGTCCTGGTCCGGGTATTTGATGCAGCAAAAATGAATTTTTATTGCTGAGAGAGAAGCACGGTCCGTGCGCAGCATGGCACAACCCGTGGGTACTGGAGAAAATGGGCAGCTGTAATTGCGTGAATCAAGCACGATCCGTGCGCAATTACAGCACGATCCATGCGTGAATTAAAAAGTCCAACTGCAGTTTGTGAACAATACGCACGATATGTGCGTGGATCAAGCACGATCCGTGCGCTACCTGATTCTGAATCCGTGTCTCACAAAAACCAAGTAAGTCACACGATTTCTCTCACTTCTAAATCATCATCTTCTTCTTCTCTTCTTCTCCAAAACCTCAAACCTCCATACCCAAAACTTCCAAACAACCAAAAACACTCAAATCTTCACCAAACTTCACAAATTTTAACCCAAAACAATTACCCACATGTGACATCTGGATTTGGGTTGTATTTTTAATATTAAATTTCAGGTCATTCTGGTTACTGTATTAAAAGAAATATTTTATCGCTTTAGTATTTAATGTTATTATAAATCAAGTTTATATGATTTAAGGAGTTGATGACATCTTTTACTTGCGAAAGGTATTTCGAAAATGAATTGCGGATATTATTTTGAAAAACAAATTTACTGATTTTTCGTATTTTTTCTTTTATTATTACTTTCGGGGTAAAGGGTGTCACATACTGTATAGCACTTTTCTACTCTCAACCACTCTTGGGCAGGAACTTGAAAGGATGATTAATTATTTTTGATGGGGTAGAAATCAAACCTCACGAAAGGGTATTAACCGGTTGAATTGGGACAATTCGACAATGAGAAAGGAGCATGGAGGTATGGGGTTTAGACACTTTCATGGATTCAATTTAGCATTTTTACTAGGCAAGCGGGTGTGGAAACTCATTACTCACGCAGGATTTGATCACAGGAGTATTAGGTGTGACGAATGTATTGGGACAAGCAAGTTCTTGGGGCTACCATCCATGATTTGCAGAGGCAAGAAACAGATGTTTGGTTATCTTAGAGACCGATTGTGGAAGCGAGTTCAACAATGGTCGGACAAGCACTTGTCAAAGGCAGGTAGAGAGGTATTGGTGAAGTTAGTTGCACAGTCAATTCCTACGTACGGTATGAGCACCTTTCTACTCCCAACCACTCTTGGGGAGGAGCCTGAAAGGATGATTAATTCTTTTTGGTGGGGTAGAAATCAAACCTCACGAAAGGGTATTAACTAGTTGAATTGGGACAAGTTGACAATGAGAAAGGAGCATGGAGGTATGGGGTTTACACACTTTCATGGATTAAACTTAGCATTACTAGGGAAGCAGACGTGGAAACTTATTACTCACGCATATACTATAGTTGTAGAGTCTTCAAAGCCAAATATTATCCAGATTGTGATTTCATGGGGGCTCGCTTGTGCCATAATCCGAGTTATGTGCGGCGTGGTCTCTTCTATTCTCGGGTGGTGATAAATGTTGGAGCCATGTGGTGTCAAGGGGATGGTGGTAAGGTATTGGTGTGGCATGATCCATGGATTAAGGTGAGAAAGGACCTTTTTTTTCGCTCTCCTGTGGTGCCTAGAACGAATGATATGAAGGTTAGAGAGTTGTGGAGTGCAAATAGGACTGAGTTTTTCAATCCTTAGGAAGAAAGCTTGATCAAAATAATTCCTTTATACAATAGTCAAGATGAAGATAAGTTAATATGGTGGAGAAGCCGTAACGGCATGTTTTCAGTAAGGTCGGCATATTATGGTGTTATGGAGGATCTTATTAATACCTACCTTCGTGTCCCGGGGAACTGGAGGCTTATATGGAGACTCGAAGTTCCACAGAAGGTAAAAATTCTTCTCTGGCGAATAGCACGTTGTTGTCTTCCAATACATGATAATCATAGGCGACGACATGTCCCGTGCGATCTGGTATGTCCTGTGTGTGAAACTGTTGTCGAAGATGAGCTTCACATATTTTTGAAATGCCAACATGCTATTCACGTTTGGGATATTAGCAGTATTTCCCATGTTAAGAACTCTTTATCACAAGCGGTTTCTTTTAATGATTGTTTTTTTAGTTTGTTGGTATTGCTCATGCATGAACAAGAAGTTACTTTTGCTATGATGTTCTGGATCTTGTGGAAAAAAAGAAATGAAAAGGTATGGGAAAATATATCCAAACCAGGTTACGTTTCTATTCAGTTGGCAACTGGCAAGAAAGAGGCCGAATCAACCACATGAAAATACTAGCCAAGGCACCGAACAAGTGGGGAGGAAGAAGCCTCAAGCAGGTATGCTAAAGTGTAATGTCGACGCTGCTCTTTTTGCATTGGATAATTAGTATGGTATTGGTATATATGTGTATAAGGGATGAGAATGACTACTTTATGGAAGGGAAAACAACGTGGTTTAGCGAATCACCAAAACCTCAAGAAGTTGAAGCAATGGGCTTATTGCAAGCACTGAAGTGGTTGAAGGACTTATAGGCTTGGAAGTGGATACTATTGAGATGGACTGTCTCTTAGTGGTTAATGCGACAACTCAAGCAACACCCGACAACACGGATTTTAGTGTTTTAATTTCCCGTTGTATTGTTTTACTTTCACAATGTTTAAGCTATAAGGTTCGCTATGTTAGGAGGTAAACGATTCTTGTTGCTCATGGTCTTGCACGGGCATCACGACTCTATGCTAGCTCCCATGTTCATTATTTTTGTCCAACTTGTAGTGAAAACATTATTGCTATTAAAATGAATTAAGTTTTGTGTCAAAAAAATTATTGTATAGATATTTTATGGATATTTTAATTTGTACATTGTTGGATATTGTATGAGTGTTTATGGATTTTCTGTTGGAAATTACCGACCGCCTTTTGGAAATTACCAGCGGTTTTCTGAATTTAATGGCGGCTTTTAAAAAAACGATATTACCGGTGACTTTTTAAACTTACCGACGGTTTTTGCAAAAAATACAAAAGGCATTTCCAGTGGATTTTTAGGAGTTTCTAGAGGATTTCCGGCGACTTTTTTGGCAGATTTTTTCGACGGAAAGGTCCGCCGAAAAACATTACCTACGAGCGTTTTACCGGTGGATTTCTGGGGTCCAAAATCAGCCGAAAATGTCACATTTCCGACGGATTTTTTCCGTCGGTAAAACCAGATTTTCTTGTAGTGGCCGACAAGCAACTTCTTACTGGAACCCCTACACTACACCTTGACACAGCATGATGAGGAAAAACAATAAAGACTGAAAGAATCACCAACCGAACCCCCTCATAGCTAGATCATTTATACTAAGTTAAGACAATGAATCAGGTTTGTACTCCACCTAACATAAGAATTAGGAAACTTCTATAATTCTTCCTGTCATACCAGGGAATTATCCCCAAGATAAGTTTGCTAGACATTTAAACAGAGCTATGACATTCATAGGTTCCCCTTTGAAAACAATCTCATTTCTTGCACCCCATATTACCCAAGTGTCAGCTAACCGAATTAAGTGTCTTACCTTCTTCATCTTCTTCCCTGAAATTGGTTGGCCAAATTCTAAGAATTTCTATATAGGATCTCTGTGAGGAGCATCGACTACTCTGAGCCACCCCGGTACTTTCTGCCACATTTCAATCACCATTTTCCATTCAAAGAAGAGATGACTGTGAATTTTAGGTTAGTGAGATCTGATCCCACACTACGGGGGTCCCTCCACCAAAGTGAACACTTCTTCAACCTGTTGTTACTAACATTACTTTCCTCCAAGCACCACGAATCTAAGCTTTCGTAACTTGAGGTTAACAGTTTATACTAAATCGCATGGGCTCAGTATGACACCGTCATTTCAACTTTGATAGTAAGGATACATTAAACAGCTTTAGGTTCTTGACTCCCAGACCTCCTTCTCCTTTGGCTTACAAATGTTTTCCCATTTAACCCACAGCGTTGTTTCCCTTTTAGTGGCTCCTGCCCACAGGAATCGACGTTGTAGCCTAGTTATCTCTGCCAATACCTTCTTTGAAGCTCTAAAAAATGAGAAAAAAATAGAGTCGAAAAGAAGAGAGCATCCCTAAAATATTTAAATGGAACAGATCTGATACTACAAGATAGAAATTGCAAAGCCGTGTGGATAAAATCATTAGCCAAGTTGATCCCAAAAAAAGCTTTTAGCGAAGTTTACCCCCAATCCCGATACTAGTTCAAAACCCCGTCGAATAGCCTTAATGCTCCATAGATTCTCTCACCTGCTCTCCTCTACAAGAATAGTATAATCTACAAACTATAGCAACGACACAAACATCGAGTCGAAAGCTTTAAGTCCAAAGCACTAAGCATTAAGCCTGCCAAGCCTTCAACTGTAACAAGAAACAATAATGACGCAAGCGGGTCCCTCTGTCTTAGTCCCTTTCTAGTTTAGAATTCCTCCGTTGGGCTGCCATTTTCAATTACAGATAGGTTCCTTGGAAAGATACATGACTTCATCCATGGTCGCCACTTCCCACAGAAACCCAGCCTGTCAAGCATATAGTCCAAATAGCGCCAACTCACAAAGTCGT
Organism: Astragalus membranaceus; assembly: GCA_039519185.1. Classification (NCBI taxonomy): domain Eukaryota; kingdom Viridiplantae; phylum Streptophyta; class Magnoliopsida; order Fabales; family Fabaceae; genus Astragalus; species Astragalus membranaceus. The sequence continues at coordinate 53,131,166 of CM076850.1, forward strand.
ATGCCTTCTCGAAATCTACCTTCAACAAGACATGTTTTTCCTTCCTTCTTTTAACCAAGTCAAGTGCTTCGTTGATTACTACGTACCATCAAGGATCTGTCTCTTAGGCAATAACGCACTATGTATTTGAGATTACACTGCCCAACACTTTCTTCAATCTACCTGCCAATATCTTTGCAAGGATCTTATACTGACTCCCCACCAGGGAGATGGGACGATATTTAGACAAGGCTTGGGGGTTGTCTTTCTTAATAACTAGAGTAAAAATGAGGACGAAATTTCTTTCGGGAGCACGCCAGTTGTATGAAATTCATTTAAGAAGCTGACCACATCAGACTCAATCACATCCCAACACAATTTAAAGATATTGAAGTTGAAGCCATTCGGCCCTGGGCTCTTGTTATAATCATATTCCCAAGCTGCTTCTTTAATTTCTTCTAATATAAACTGTATTGCTAAAGATGCACTATCATGTTCTGACAACCTCTTAAAATCTATGCCATCCAATTTTTGTCGTCTCTCAATATTCTCTTTGAAGTTGTTCTCAAAATGGTTTCTTACCACCCCTTTGACCTTGTTCACCGATTCAACCCAGTCTTTAGCAGTTTCAACTTTCAAGGACAGTGATTTGGTTACACCTCTAGTTAGATTTAACAGGAGCATGACAGAAGCGGGTGTTCCTATCACCTTTCGGTATCCATTTTGATCGTGATTTTTTGTGTATGATACTATCCTTTGTTCTAACTTGATTCCAATGTCATTACTCTCAACTTGTATACTTGTGTATCAGTCTCGTCTCTGTCAATTGCTTTTATTGCGTTAGTATCAACTACAACCTTCTCAATGTTTAGGACCACCCAAACCAAACACCTCTTTATTCCACACCCTTATATTGGCTTTTAGTTGTTTCAGTTTTTACTTTATACCACAGGCAGTTTTACCATTCATTGGGGGTCTCATTCCATGCCTTTCATACAAATTCTTAAAGTCATCGTTTTTCAACCAGTAACTCGAGAACCGAAATGGATTTAGTTCACAATGTTTCTCCGAGCATAAGAGCCAAATTGGGCAACGGTCTGACACATCTCTGTCACCCACCCATTGAGCGGATACGCATATGATAGGAACTGATCAATTCTACTTTTTGTGATTCCATCAGAACAAAAATACGTGTAGCTTTTTCCTAGAACTGGTACGTCGACCAATTCCATCATTGAAATAAACTAGCTAAACTTATCAATTTCTGTTTAGGAGTACTGAACTGATGCTCCATGTCTTTCGTTACCAGATGTCACTAAATTGAAGTCTCTGCCACGACATAGCTAACCTACCGCCATATTACCTCTTAATCTCGTTAAATCCTCCCATAACCTCCTCTTCCCGAGAATATCAGAGGGAGAATACACATTAATTAGGTGAATCATCGCATCCTTCTATCTTAAGGTTACGCCAAAGAATCCATCACCAGTGAAGCTATTCACCAAAGTGAACTCATCCCGCCTACATATACACAACAACCCACCAGATAAACCATTTGAGGGTTTTGCCAACCACTCCCACTCTTGATTTCTCACTAGGTTGCGGACTATTAAGGGATCAAGATTCATACACTTTGTTTCTTGAAACATACGGAACTTAAATTGTTTTGAGAGGATATCAACGACTTGATGTGTCTCCTTTTCGCCCTCTCTCCCCCTTCCCTCTTATATTGTATGATAAAATCATCATGTCACTAGTGCAAAATCAGGATAAGAATTAGACATTTAAAGTCAGGCGCTCAGATGCCTGACTTTATATGTTGACGCGGTGGCAAACTTGTAATTAAGAGGCAAAACTCGCGAGTTTTAAAGTCAAGCGAATACACGCCTGACTTCTAAAGTGAAAAAATAGCAAAAAAATTAGACTTTTAAAGTCATGCTATCAGACGTGTGACTACATAAGTAGACACGGTGGAAAACTTGTAATTAAGAGGTAAAGTTTTAAAGTCAGCAAATAGACGCCTGACTTCTAAAGTACAAAAATAGAATTAATTAATTCATTTCATTCGCGTTTCCTCTCGCATTCTCATACCCTCTCCTTCGCAAACCCTAGCTATCTCTCTCAGAACCTATCTCTTTCGCACGAACCCTCTCCTACGCACACTCTCAGAACCCGTTCTCACGCCTCACTCCTCTCGTGTTCTCACGCCTCACTCCCCTCGCGTTCTCACTGGCATATACTATCTCCGTATTACTCCTTACCCCGCTCATGGACGCCCTGGCGCAGGAGCAGGAAGCTAACGCGCAGATCGGTGTTGCGCTGTGTCTCGCTGCTGCCCTGACACAGATCTGGTGCTGATCGGAAGCATAGTGGTCGTAGGAGGTGCGGCGAGTCGTGGAGCGATGAATCGGAAGCGTAGTGGTTGGTGAGGATCAGACGATGGCTTTTGTTGTCAGGCCTAACACAAATTCTTTCGTTTGTAAGATTAGTTCGTTTAACTAGTTAACAACTTGTAAGTAGATGAGACGAACTGATCTAAGTAGATGAGACGAACTGATTTGCAGCTGATTTTTTCACCTCTCTCTCCTAACCAGACATGAAAATTAAATTGTAAGCTTTTCGAGGTACCGTCTTTATTTCCTTTCTCTCAACTTCTAAATCTTCAAATCCAACTGCCCTCTTGTTATTTTTTTTTACCGATTATTGATTGTGATTATGATTATATATTATTATTGTCATTATTGTTTTAGATTTTGATTTTTGTATATCATATTCCTTGTTTGGCGTGCTATGGATTCTATAATGTATACTTTCCTTCATTATTTTGTCCAGAAATCTGCCCAGATCTTAAGGATGCTGCTTGGTTTCTCTGCAAATTACACAACACGCGAATGGCAGTAAAAATATGTGCATTTGACCCTTTTCTTATCTTTTTGTCTTTTGGGTTTATTGAGTTTTGATTTTTTTTCCTTTCATAATAACAAAAGCTTACATATATGTGAATTAACTGCCTAAAAACTCTTATAAAGAAAAAAGATAAGAATAGAAACGAAAAAAAAGGGAACACTGATCAATGGAACCGAGGTGGCAGTGAAGAAACTTCTTAACAACTTGTAAGGATATTTTATATTATCATTGGCGAATGCGTACCCTTTTAATATTTTCCTCTGGCACTTTTAGACTCTATTTGTGTACAATGACTTATTTTTAATCTTGATAAGTAACTGTGTTCCACATTGAGTTCAAAGGGGACAAGCAGAGAGAGAATTCAGGGTTGAAGTGGAGGCCATAGGCCATGTTAGACATAAGCATCTTGTTCGCCTGCTTGGATATTGTGTAGAAGGCGTCCACAGGTATCTGGGCCATATTTTGTTGTAGTTGTGCTCTTACCTGTCTATTTCTCAATAATTTTCAGTAATAGCATTAACTCTGGTTTCTGAGAGTCATATTCTATACTTGGTCCAAAATGGTATAGAATTTAATTTTATGTTATGTTTCTTCTTTTTTATAATGAATCTACTTTGCAATTGATATTCAGGATGTTGGTATATGAATATGTGAACAATGGTAACTTAGAACAATGGTTACATGGGGACAAGCACCAATATGGGACACTTACATGGGAGACCCGCATGAAAGTTATACTTGGCACAGCCAAAGCGTAAGTTCAGCTCGTAACTTAGAAATATGAACCATGTATTGTCTGGTCCCAAATTGCTCAGTATAATTATTAATTATCATACATCCTTTGTCTATGATTTTCTTTTTATCCTAAATTTTTTTTTAAGCCACAATTAAATGTTTTTATTTATAAAATAAAGAGAAGACATGAAAACACAAGGATGGACTAGACCAAAACCCTTGGCAATGAAAACTATAATAGAAAGCCCAACAAAGGCCCCTAAAATAAACAACCAAAGAGTTCTAATAAAAGATATTCTAAGGTGACCAGGACAGCCCAAAAAAGGAAGCAGGGCAACACCAGAATGGCCCCCACAACCTCCACCCACTGCCTACTGCGCACACACTCCAAACCACCACAGCCAGAATCACCTCACTATCCTCACATTAAGCACACTCCCAAAAATCGAGGTTAGAGGTGGAGGCCAAGAGACGATTGGGAAGGGCTCAGAAGCTGAAGGCAAAGGTAGGAGCCCAGCGAAGAGAACTGCTAACTGTAATCTAGGGACCCAAACTCCGAAGCAGGGCAGCACCTGCAAGCCCCCACACACCACCACCCACCGCCAATTGAGTGCCACACCACAACACCCAGCATCACCTCACTATCCTCACATTAAGCACACTCCAACTGATCGAGGTTAGAGGTGGAGGCCAGGAGAGGGGAAGGGCTCAGGACCTGAAGGAAGAGGGGAGGAGCCCGTCAGAGAGAACTGCAAACAGCAGCCAGGCAAACACCCACCGATTCAGCACACCCACTGTCTTCCGGCGTCGAAACTCTAGCCACCACCGCGAAGCCGTGTCACCGGCCAACACCGCGACACAACCGAGCTTGACCGAGGTCGTCGATCACCGGCCACCATCGTGGTGTTGTGCCACCGGCCAACACCGTGACACAACCAAGCATGACGCTACTTAGCGACATTCAGCTAGTGACGGCGACGAAAGACGAAAAGCGGCCTCGGAGGCGGATGCTGCCGTGATCACGGATCTAAGAGCGATCCACCAGCCACCATCCCGCTCAAATCATCAAACCACCGTGAAACAGAAGCACACCACGTACCTCCTAAAACGCGCAGATCCACCAAAAAAGCAGATCCAAACCAGCAACGCCACGGGGCAGAGACCATGAACGGCACAGAGGAAGCAAGATCACTATTCGACCCACGGAAAGAACAACAACACGCTGAGACCCAGATCATCAAACGCATAACCAATCGCACAAAACCCAGATTCCAAAAATCGCAGTCAAAACGCAAATCCGAATCAACAACCATCGCTGGACAATCACACGAATCAAATCGCAGGATTCAAGAGAACAATCGCACGACTCGGTGGAGAAGATTGCGACAACAGAGGTGGAGACTCAGATTGGAAGGGGGAAGAAGCCCATGGGGAGGGAGCCCCCCCCCCCCCCCCCCACAGCGGCGGCGGTAGGTCGCGCCTTTTTTTCCTAAAATATTTTCATGTTCCTTCATTTATAAATGTTGTTACTTTTAGTATTTTGTACATGTCAAAATCTATCACAAATGTTATTGTTGGATTATTTTTGTTTCTTCATAATATTATGCTATAGATTAATAAGTAATCAGATTTGCTTTTCTGGAAACTTCAGCATGAGACCTAATCCTACTGATTAAACTCCCTATTTTACTGTGATTGGTGGCAGGCTTGCTTACTTACATGAAGCAATAGAACCAAAAGTCATTCACCGTGATATAAAGTCTAGCAACATATTGATCGATAATGAGTTCAATGCAAAAGTTTCTGATTTTGGTTTGGCCAAACTTTTGGATTCAGGAGAAAGTCACATAACTACTAGAGTAATGGGAACATTTGGGTAGAAAAGAAATTCATTATCTCTTTAACTAGTTTTATTAGGATTTATACTATCGGTAACTTACTTTTGTTGTGGATTGCAGTTATGTGGCTCCAGAATATGCTAACAGTGGTTTGTTAAATGAGAAGAGTGACGTATACAGCTTCGGTGTCCTCCTGCTTGAAACTGTTACTGGAAGGGACCCTGTAGACTATGCTCGTCCTCCTAACGAGGTGCTTAATCCTTTGGAATCCCGTGAGCTTGCTAGTTTTAACTTATGTAGTACCGCCTAGATTGCAGACCGCCTTAGGAGAAATTAAGAACCAATATGGGATAAAAGAGAAAGTTAAGAATTAATGGTTTATCTCATTCTTTATAGGAGAATAGAATAAGAAACTAAGTCACTCAAGGAAAAGTAATCAAATTTAGTATGTAATAAAGGTGGATTTGTGAATGTACATGTGTGAAATTATCTCTTACCCAATAGATAACTCTTTACCTGTTGTCTTTCAACAGAAAAATCCCAAGAGGTTTAACTGAAGCATCGTTCTCTAGAGCAGGGTTATCCCACTAGTGCAAAAAAAGAGATTTAAAGTCAGGCGAAAAGGGGATTTAAAGTCAGGTGCCAGCTTGACTTTTATTAAGTCGACTTTGTATGTCAGAAGTTTTAAAGTCAAGCGATAGTCTGACTTCGTAAGTCTGATTTAAGGTCAATCATTTATTTCGTCTGACTTCGTAAGTCAGTTTTAAAATCAAGCATTTATTTTGCCTGACTTCGTAAGTCTGTTTTAAAGTCAAGCATGAATTATTGCCTGACTTCGTAAGTATGTTTTAAAGTCAAGCATTTATTTCTCCTGACTTCGTAAGTCAGTTTTAAAGTCAAGCATTTATTTTGCCTGACTTCGTAAGTCTGTTTTAAAGTCAAGCATGTATTATTGCCTGACTTCGTAAGTATGTTTTAAAGTCAAGCATTTATGGCCTGACTTCGGAAGTTTTTTTTTTTTTCAAATCTATACTTAAGTCAGGCATTATTGCGCCTGACTTTAAAAGTTTTTTTTTCTTTTCAATTTTTGGTTTAATCTCCTACATACACCCTGGTTATACGAATTTGGTCATTCTCCCAGCAAAACCAGCAAATAAAATTCTACACTTAAATTCATCACATTCTACTTTAAGTACATCGAAAGCTAAAATTCATCACTTTAAGTAGAATTCTACACTTTAAGTACAAAATACATCCAAAGCTAAATTACATTAAAGCTAAGTACATCCAAATAGAATTCTACACTTAAATTCATCACATTGTACTTAAATTCATCATATACAACAATTCTCTATGAACAACCCAGTGATTTAGTCATATGACAATGTCAAGCAATAAAAACATAAAAGATAAGTAATCAACAAAACCAGTGAACAACAGCAACTATGAACATACCCTTGATGATCCATCCATGAAATTATAATTTTGACTGAAATCATTAATTCCAAAAAATTCATCAATTGTCCACTTTGACATATTTCCAGATGTAGAACCACCACCATAAGACATCTTAGCTGGTGGAAATTGACCAACTCCTCCAGCTTCAGTGGCTAAAACTTCATTGTAAACTACTTCAAATGACTGCTATCAACAAATATATGTTTTTACGCTGCTGCCTTCCATTCCATGAAACTCGAAGCTCAATACTCGCCACTTCTTATGTTGTTCTACCACTCCAATTATTGTCTTGGGTATTTCCATGAACCATTTCTCCAATAATGGTAGAGTTCATGAACTTGAAGCAACCCATTTTTGTGAATCTATTGATAACAAAGAGGCCTCTGTTAGAAGAATATCAGATATTGAAAGTGCTTGAAAGAAACTCATTTTTGGACAGATTAAATACACTTGAGTTTTTTTTGGTGGAGATTAAATAAATAAATAAAACACTTGAGTGCACACTAAAAGAAAAAGGAAAAACAGTACTATTGCCATGCATGGATCAGACACATGGTTTGTAAATTTCTGGAGGAGAATGTAACAAAAAAAATATATATAATAGTAGTACCTTCTGGAGGAGATTCTGAGCTTCTGTAGATCAGCTTGCTCCTCTAGTTTCCTAGAAATCCAAATCCAAACATAACTAAATATTACCATGCAGCAGCAGCAGCAGTAGCCACAGGTCTTGTGGGAGTTCCATTAGGAGGTGAACCTCTTACAGTGCTAACAGAGTTCTGCTCCATAATCAAAATGAAGTTAGTACCTACATGTTCAGCAACAGAGTGCATTTAGCAGTATAGTCAATCTGGGAGAGCAACTCAAAAACAAATCAGCACAGAAGTGACCCAAGAAAAGCCAACACCCAACAATGGCAATACAACAAAACAAGAGTTAGCACATGAAAAAAAATGGCTTACACTTGTAGAATTTATCACAATGGGTTTTCCCGAAGTGTTGTTGGTGCAATCATCTAACGGGGGAGGCAACGCATTCCCTGACCGTCGTTGCATATTGCTTGTAGCACCAGTAATTTGATGAACACGACTTCTTCAAAACAACAAATCAAGTTACTAAACCATCATAAGAAAAGCATTACATGCAGTTCATGCAATAGAAAGTGTGGAAACATATAAGCACAAATTATGCAATTGAACCCCTTCTTCTTGACCCATTCCAAAGGTAAATGAAGTCGCTAGTTAACTATCACAAATTACCCCAACTGCCAATTAACCGTAAAATTGATATGGGAAGTTTCAACTATTACAGTCCTTGTCTTTTATCATTCATTTTTTCTAAGATGACGGAGTCATCAGGTTTTCCAAATATTTAACCAGTCAACACGATATTCACAAAATGAAAATTTCAACTATACTCATATAGTTTATTGTTACAAAAAAAAAGTATGGTAGATCAATCAGTGTTAATTAAAAACTAAATACTGGTGTAAAATGCATTCATGACAAGGGCTAAGAAACATTCTATTAAACAAGATGAAGGTATATACTCTCCTATACTTGAGCAAATTAAAAAAGATTGAATGGCAGGACAATAGACGTCCAAATCCAACATATGATTTATCACTCAACCAAATCATAATAATCCTCACATCAAAATTCATATAAAAAAGTACCTAGTGTATGCTGAAACTATTTCATCTTTTGTGAAACTGTCTTGTTGAGAGCCAATCTCATGCAGATATAGACAACCCGGATTGCTGCAAGGCTGGTAACCAAGATCTATACTCGATTAAAAGCTTAACTAGTCAAGGAGCGAGGTAAAAACCTATATAGGAATCAGAAATTTACAAACCATGTTTCTGATCCATGCATGGCAATATTTAGTTATTCCACGCTGGAAGAGAAATATATATAATAGTAGTACCTTCTGGAGGAGATTCTGAGCTTTTTTAGATCAGGTTGCTCCTCTAGTTTCCTCCTCCACAACATGTCTTGAGTATTGTAGAACATTCTCCTATGTAAAATCATACATTTAGTTGTTCCACTCTGGAAGAGACTATCTGTTTGAGATGAAAAACTTCGTACTGTACAAGCAACAACAAAATGTTTAACAGGTCCAAGGAAGTTTGGTCAAAACATCAATAACAACCTAATCAAACCAACTCAGACGAGAGTATGGACAAATAGCATCAATAAACTCAAACACAATCAACATTCATTTGAACATCACATCACCTACAGCTAAAGATTACTAATCAATCTAAAGATGTAGATGTACCTGTAGTTGGAATGCCCTGGCTCTTTCTCCTACAATAACTCCTCTAGTTGAGTGCAACTCCTGAAACATACTTCAATCAGCTAACAATAAACATGTATAAAGGCATCCAGGTGCTTCAATTAACTGATGTGTGTGCCAGCACCATGTACCTTCTGCGTGTCATCGAGAACAGCCTTGAGGAAGGCCACATCATGCTCGAGCCGAACGTTGTCTGAGTGGACAATGTTTGATACATTGTTGGCCTCTTCTTGAGCCATCTATAGACTGGCTAGTCTCTCTCTCTCAGCAATTCCATCTCCTTCACTGCATCGGTCAATTTTTTCTCCATTACCTGCCTACTTTTAAGAACAGATGTTAAGCTTTTCTCTGCCAATTGACCCTCCAGAATTCCATTTTTCCTTATTAGGGTGGCCACTTTACTTTCGTAATAATGATATATATATATTTGAAGTAGTAGAGACAGTGATCCTGATTTATCATTTTCAGGAAACGACACATCACTTTCTAGCGTGTCGTTTTCAAATGCTTGGTTTTGTTGATTTGAAATTTCGGATACAGGCAACACCTGCTGCTCTTCCATGCTGATCTTGGCTCCGTGAACATTCATCTGTTTACCACGGTCACTTTCATTTGTTCTATGATCTGGCCCCTGAAATGAATCACACGTTTAGCAGCACATTACAATATACGGTTCTTACATCCTAGTGTTAATAAGTAATGTTTTTCCCTAAATGCAACAATGTGAGTGAATATTATCGGAAAAATAAACTAGGCACAGACTTATTGTGTGTGAGATAACAGAATCCTACGAAAGAACATGGAAAAAAGGGTATGACCCAACCCAATTTTTTTGACATATCCAGAAAGGAACCTGCTTGTATATGTGGTGTATGTGCATGTGTTTGTGTTTGTGATTGTGATTGTGATTGTGTGTGTAGTAGAGAACGTTTTGTGGTTTGGGACTGGAGGAGGTAATTAGATCGGAAAGTCTTAAAAAAAGTGCATAGGGTAAAGAAATCCTTATTTACATTTATGCATGTTCAAACAAAGTGGGAAAAATTTTAGGATATGCAGAAGGTAAATGCCCAAGGATTGTCCATCATCTTTAAAGACACTAAAAAGGTATCCAATGCTTTGAGGAGTCCAAAAATAGAACACAAGGCTAACATTAATTAAAAAAAACATGTTTTACCCGAGGGAAAGAACTTTCATCTGAGTTCTTGTCTATCTTGACATCTGTATTATATACTTCATCACGACCAAATTGCTTTCGAAGGGAGGTATCGGTTGGGGAATAATTGGGATCTACAACCAGGGATTCTGATAGAGATTTCCTTCTAGAACCATGTTCAACTGCAGCTGCTAGATTTTGTCTAGCAACAGAGTCAACTAAACGCTGGGACAAGGTTATCAATCTAGTGGATGATGAATGTTTCTCAAGAAGTATAGATGCGGGACCTTTGATGGGAGCTGATCGTCTTCTCAGTGTCAATTCATTCCTATCCATTCTCAACACTTCCACCTGGTAGGATAAGAAGCTAGGTTAAGCTCCGTAAGAATGAACTAAAACAATTAACTTCATACTTTATGTCAAACCTGATTTGATGGCTCTTTTTTGGATCCACCAAATGTGTAACACCCTAAATATTTAATTAATTTATTTAATTAAGTATTTAGGAATTTAATTTAATTTATTGGATATAATTTAATTAATTAAAATTATATTAATTTTATGTTGGTGGTATTAGGAAAAGGAGGCGCCACATGAATGAACTTGGGCTTAAGTGAAAAGCCCAAGCCCATGATCCATGAGCTATGCGAAGTGGCTAGGTCAAGTGGGGTTGGGGTTTTGTGTTGAGAATTGCGAATTGTGAGAAGAGAATAGAGAGAGTGAGAGCACCGTAGAGAGAGGAGAAAGAAGAGAAGAAGGTCGCGAAGCTCAAGGAGGAAGAAGGACGTGATTTTGTTGCTGTGGTTTTGTTCGTGATTGTCTCTAGGGCTTCCGTTCTTCAAATCCAAGGTAAGGGGAGTTCTATCTTTCTATATAATAGATGTTCATGATAGGTTGTAAGTTAGGGTTAGCCTAGATCTATCCATGTTCTTGATTTTTGTGTAATTTCATGTTTGGTTAGTGATATATATGTGATCTTCATGATTGGTGGCTGAAAAATCCACTTTTGGTTGTGGCATGGGCGCCTAGGGCGCCATATGTTTGATTGTGTTGCTGAAATTGTTGCTGGATTTTTGTTGTTGGAAGTGTTGCAGGGCGCCAGGCACTGGGCGCCAAGGGCGTTGTGCGCTGTGTTGCGTGTGTGTTGTGTTGTGCTGGGCGCTGGGCGCCAAGGGCGCCGTGTGTGTGTGTGTCGCGTGTTGCTGGGCGCTGGGCGCCCTTGGCGCCGTGTGTGTGTGTGTCGCGTGTTGCTGGGCGCTGGGCGCCAAGGGCGCCAGTGTGTGTGTGTGTTGTGTTTCCTGCGATGTCTAAGTTTGTGTCTAGGCGCCCAGTGCCTGGGCGCCATTTTCAGGATGTTCCCAATTTTTCTATAAAAACTGTTTTCGCTATATCTTTTGACTCGGGCATCCGTTTTAAACGTTTCAAAAGGTGTTGGGAAGCTTTTTCAGTTGTCTACCTGTGTGTCTTATTTTTAAAATAAAAACTTATTATTTTCTGGTGTTTTCTGGGCGCCCAAGTGGCTGTCCCCGGTGGTCATTACAGTGACGTTGTAAAGCCGTATAGAGTCCTTTTAAAAAATATCCTTTTCGTGTATAACCAACAGTTTTAACGCTTTAGTGTCAAAATGGGTGATTATGACGATGATGCCCTTAGTGGCTAGTTAAATGACGTTTTTGCCCTTAGTGGCCAATATTATTGATGATGATGTGTAAATGACGATGATGCCCTTAGTGGCTAGTTAAATGACGTTTTTGCCCTTAGTGTCTATTGTCTGATTGATGACGATTTATGAATAAGTGACGATGAGGCGCAAAAGGCTAAGCGACGATGATAATAAGCGACGATGAAATATAGCGACGTGGTTGTGTGTAATTATAAATTGACAGGTGTTGTGCCTCTTATTTGGCAAATTGGTAAGTGACGGGTCACATAGTTGACGGTGATTGTGTGTTTGTGTGTGGTGCATGTCATAGTGTCTCATGTATTCCATGTGCATGAACCCAGCGACGATGAGGCCATAAAGGCTAAGCGACGATGATGAAAGGTACCTCATGCATATGCCCGCGAGTGGGTTGCATTTCATATAGTCACATGACATCGTGATGAGTTGTTGTATTGACGTAATTGATAACTGTGATGTGGTTACTCTAGTGCTGTGACTCTGACTTATTGCTTATCATATGATTTATTATATGGATTGAATTGGACTCACCCTTCTGTTTGAATGTTATCCCTATGCGGTAACGTGCAGGTGATCACGAGTGAAGATCTAGGTACCTTCACTAATTTGAGTCGGGTCGTCATGCTCTGATACGTAGCACTCAGGGGGGAAACGAACTCGATGTTTTTAAGACCATTTCGGTTGTTATGTGTTATGTGATAGTTTTCTCTTTATTTTACTTTCCGCTGCGTAGGTGGTTTTTATTGATGTTAAGGTTGTGGTAACGATGACTGATGCTTGAGGTTTTCCCCATTGGGGGCATGCTACGTATTGCGCAATTATTGATGTTGAACTGTTTTATTGAAGTACGATGTTTTATTCGAAGTATGTGTAACATTCCTTGCGACGAAAGAAATTTTGAAACTCTGATTTTTACAAACAAATTAACGGGTAGAAAAGGGGTGTTACAAAATGCAACAAGAAAGTCCTTTTCCTTGTGCTGCACAGATTTATAAACATCGTTTTAGAATCATAAGCAAAGCATGGTGGTCACCCAAGACATTTAGAAATAATAACATTATTAGGGTTCTTCTTAATAAATTCATCATAAAATCTCAGTTCCAGTCATAGGTTGACAGAGCCAATGAAGAACCATGGCTATTTATCACAGTAAATGAAGAAACAAAGAATATATTAACAAAGCTTTATATCTGAAGGCCCAAGGACCATTTTCCAATGGCAATATTTAGTTGTTCCACGCTAGAAGAGAAATATATATAATAGTAGTACCTTCTGGAGGAGATTCTGAGCTTCTGTAAACTCCTCCATATTTTCTCTGTACTGGTAACTGTTCCATATTTTCTCTGTACTGGTAACTGTTCCAGCTTGTGTTACTGTGCCAATGTTAATTCCCATTAAACTTCCTTTGAAACTTTTATTTTCTGCAACATAAAAAACATGAGTCAAAAATTGCAAGAAAAGTTTATACTAGTTTTTAACCTCTAATGTTTCATATAAATGAATCTGCTTTTTACCTTCTACTTTGGCCACACCAAGACCCAATCCAACTAAATTACAGATTTCCAACATCCTATCCTTCCTTGCCTCTAGCCTCAAATAAATATGTGAACATACAACAAAAACAGATCAATCAGTGAACATACAACACAAACAGATCAATCGATCAGTGAACATTACATAAAGCCAGAAACTTAAAAGGCACAAAAATACAAACTCAAAGCCACGACTACAAATTAAAGGCACACACAAAAATTACACCCATGAATCTTAAAATGAAAACCCTAAAAGCGGAAACCCTCAAAGCAGAAACTAATACTCAGAGAAACCCTAAACTTGAAACCAAACATGTTACTGTCAAACCCAGAAAACGAAAATCCCTAAGAAATAAAAATGTAACAATAGAGAAACGGAAAGCCCTAAAAACGGAAATGAAAACCCTAAAAACGGAAAGCCCTAACACACAGAAATGAAGATTGGGAGGGGAAACAGAGAAATAAAACAAAAACGAGAGAAATCTTGTGCTATAAACCCTAAAAAATGAAAGACAGCGAACGGAGGCTTACTAGTGTAGAAGATGTGTAATGCACCACCGAAGATGTGTAGAAGACGACGAATAGAGCACAGCCGGAGCAGGGTGGAACTGGCTTTGTGAAATGAAAGACAACGAACATAGGTTTACGACGATGGTGAGAGGAGAGAGCAACTCACAGAGACAGAGAGATGGAGTGGGTACTTACTTGCCTTGGCGAAATTGCTGAGACGATGAAGAGGAAGGAGCGCGCCTCACCATGGTTGTCAAAATGGCGGCCTCACTCCTCTCGCGATAGGGTGGGTTCTGAGTGGTTGAGCTCTGAGAAGAGATAGGGTTCAGAGGAAAGGAGCAACTCACGAGTGTTGGGTCTGATAGAAAGATAGGGTTTGCGTTTTTTCGAATGAAAGAGTGAAATAATTTGTTTTATTTTAGTACTTTAGAAGTCAGGCGTGTAAGCGCTTGACTTTAAAACGTTACCTCTTAATTACAAGTTTGCCACCGTGTCAACTAATCTGGTTTGATAAATATTTTTTATGTCTCAATTTAGTTTTTTGCAACGTTTACCCTAGAATTAGTTGTCAAATTTCATTTGGATATATATATCATGCAAGCTTGTTGCAGGAACTCAATGATTATTTATCTGTCAGCACCTCCACATCCATGATTATTGACAAGAAGTCTGATGTTAATTCAGTTTTTTCTTTCTTCCTTTCAAGCTTGTTTTCAACTAGAGTGGGTGGATGTTTTGAGACACCGTAGCAAAACTATGAATGAAAATATTTGTTAAAACTGAGTAGCAAAGTAAATGCCAAACATGCGTGCGTACTTTTTTATAGTTTTGTAAAATGCAGACCTTAAGCAACCTGTAATTGATATAGCCTATCCTTTAATACCTTCTGTGGATATGTTGTATTGCAGGTAAACTAATATTGCAGAATATGTTTTGATGATGAAAAAGACAAAGGTAAAGCTGATGGCCAAAGTTAATAAAAGTGACTAAACATCAAAGTCAATCCAAGACAAACAAGCTCAAGAATTGAAGATTCAAGTTTAAGGGTAGTCCTTAAATATAAGGGTAGTCCTTAGGGTTTGGGTGTGTCTTAGGAAAAAGTGTAAGCTCTTTCAAAGGTCAGCTCGTATCTCAAAGTCTCACACACTCACAAGTTTTTCAAAGATGCATGCATACTTACGTAAACATACTTATCATCTTTAAAACATAAAAATCGATTTCATCTTGCATATACACTCATCAAAATCGATTTTCAGGCCAATCAGAAAAGGAAGAATCGATTTTCACTTCATGTATTTTCAGTACATAAATCGATTTCTGAGCCAAACAATTTTAAAGGAAGAATCGATTCCCACTCTTTTGCACTTAACTGAGAATCGATTCCTACATGTCTCAGGCAAGCTGAGAATCGATTCATACAAAGTTTCACTAAGTATAGAATCGATTCCTAGCTCTCCATGGTTCTCAAGAATCGATTGTCCCTATTTTTCAAACAAATCAAAATCGATTCCTCACTTAAATGAATCGATTCCTAGATCAAATGCTTTCAACAAAGAATCGATTCCTACACTATTTTCAACGTAAACTTGATTTTTTCATAGCCTATAAATAGGCACCTCATTACGTTCATTTTCACACAACCCATTTTCACGAATCAAAAAACTTTTGAGAAAACTCTTCACGCTTTTACTTTTGCTCGTCACGCACCGTTGGTTCGTCTGAGCTGATCTGTTGCTAAGAGTTAGTTGGGGTTGCATTCTTCAAGTTGTAATATCTGCCTTCATTAGAGGTATTTCTATCTTTACAATTGTTTATTATTTCATTGTTTGTGATTTGTACTAGGGAGTGGGGTATCTCACTAGGGTAGCTGTTTGTACTAGGAAGTGGGGTATCTTTCTGGGGCAGCTGATTGTAACAGGGGTGGGGTATCTCTTGTTATTGTTATATTAGATTTGAGGGCTCTCCATAGGTGGGGTATCCTAGGAGGAGAGTGCCTGAGTCTGTAAAGGTTTTCCAAGGCACCTGTAAGCCTTGTTGTTTTGGTTAGTGGAAAATCTCACAAGGGTGTGAGGACTGGACGTAGGTCACTAGGAGGTGACCGAACCAGGATAAAATCTCTGCGTGCTTTACTGCTTTCCTGTTTTACTGTTATATCGCTTTACTGCTTTATATTCTAATTCCTTCGCTTCCACTTAACCTGCGCGAAAATTGATCTAAGTCATTGAAAAGGGGAAAAACATTTTCGAAAGATCTAAAAAGTTTTTAAATCTCAATTCACCCCCCCTCTTGAGACTGAAGCCACTTGGTAACACCTTCTTATCTCTGGTTCCTTGGTATTTTAATTCTTTGATCCCCTGTCCTTAATTTTTGACCTCTTGTTTTCAGAACAGGTTGAAATTGTGAATTGGAAACCGCCTAGATTGCAGACCGCGGAGGTATAGGTATATCAATGTTGCATTTATTTGTTTTGATGAAAATTTCCTTGCTCTATTATTTCACTGCTTGATGAGAAAAAGATGAGAACAATAGTCTTCCTTACTATTTGATTATTAGCTACTGTTATACTTATTATACTAGTTATAAGAATAAACAAATAAATGTTGAAAGGTTGCTTTGATGGCAATTCTCATGTCAATGTTAATAATAACAATGAGAACATATTTATCTGTTGAGTGAGTCACTTGATGACTTTATCAGACAAATCATACCTTTTGTGTTGCCTTCAAGAAACATGTCCACCTCAATAATACAACATGAAAGTATTTGTTACATTGATCCGATTATCTGTTCTCATGACTTTTGAACTGAATGTACAGAGACACAAGTAAGTATGGTGGCTGCGTATTTGCGTGTCTTTTCTGCATTTCCAGGTGTATGATGCCAGTGTGCGACAAAAATATAGGCCACTTGGAATAGTCTCATAGGTGGAGTGGTGATATTTTCTATTAGGCATGCTTTTGTACTTCGTGCTATAATTTGGTGTTAACTTTACCAATAATTTAGTCTTCATGTTCATGAAATTCAAAGTAACTTCCTATTAACGGTTTACTTTATAATCATATCTTCAAGAATATTGTTCACTTGTAAAGAAATGCATTATTTGAACACTTTATTTTAGAATTATGGTTATTACATCTTAAGGAGTATGAAAGAGAATCAGTCCTTTCATAAACAAAAAAAATTGAGGGTCATGGTTGGTTGGCTTGAATATTTCTCCTGCATGCCTGTAGGTAGAGAGCGCAATGTGTATCTAGTCATTATGCTTATCCCACTTACATGTCAAAATATTCTTTGTTAATATTATTTTCATTTAGTTCATAGATTCTTGGTTGAGGTTTTTAAGCTCTGGTTCTCCCTTTGACAAAATTTTTCTTTCTGTTTAACTAGTCTGAATACTTCAACAACTATTTGGATGATCTCCTTTGGACTTAGTGGAGCTGTAAGGTGAGCAGCTATTCTAAGGAGCTGAGGCGGTGGCAATGGGATGCGAGGAGATGGATCCGAAGGAGCTGAGGCGGAGGACGGTGGCGAGGTTCTTGGAAGATTTCGGATCTGAGTTTTGAGGACGGTGGCGAGGTTCTTGGAGATATCAAAAGCATACTTGATAGCAGCACATTACCAATTGGTGGAGCTGCCAAGCGTTTAAAAGACATAGAACAAGTTGAATTAATTGTGAGAATGTAGGCTTATTATCATTAGCAAGTTTTATTTATCTGTAGGCTTTGTATATGTTGGTAGTTGTACTAATTTTTGTTAAAGAATTTGTATATTATCATTAACAAGGTTATACAAAGGATATGGAGTTTTGTTCATGTATATGTTGGTAGTTGTACTAATTTTTGTTAAAGAATTTGAATTCTGTTGTTTTTGATTTATGGTAGCATGGGGATATATTAAGGATACCAAATATTTTTTTTTTTAAAAAAAAATGAACTTTTAAAGTCAGGCAGAACTAAAGCCTGACTTCAAAACAGACTTACGAAGTTAGGCGAAACAAATGATTGACTTTAAAACAGACTTACGAAGTCAGGCGAAAAAAATGTTTGACTTTAAAACAGACTTACGAAGTCAAGCTATCTCTTGACTTTAAAACTTCAGACATACAAAGTTGACTTAATAAAAGTCAAGCAGCCGCCTGACTTTAAATCCCCTTTTCGCCTGACTTTAAATGCCTTTTTTACACTAGTGTGTAGACCTTGTTTTTGCCTCCCTCTCCACCTTTGCGGCCCTGTCCCTATCTTCCATTACATCATATTCTCTGATTTTTCCAAGGGTAATTTAGAATTTACATATTTTTGAAGCCGCTTTTATAAACTATTTTATAGATTTTATGAAAATAAATTAAAAATAGTTTATAAATATCCTCATACATCACCTGGTCTTGGCGGCACTTGCGATTGAATTCGTCTGTGAGTTTTGTCAACCTCCACATAAGTCCAATTACCAGGAGGAGGTTGCGTCCTTAAATGGTGCAACGATTCCGTACACAAAAATGTAAACGGCAAATTTGAAGTTAACTAAGAATTAAATTTGACAAGTTGCCAACCCGAATTTTTTTTTCTTTTTGGTAAGGGCTATCAATCCCGTTTAAACTCGACAAGTTACCAATTTCTCAAGAAAAAAAAAGACTTTAAGAAGATCTTAGTGCAATTTATGTTTTTTCTATTGGGAGTACCGTTAAATGTGATTCTAGAGATAAAATTGATTTTGATATGTTTAGGCTCTTTTTGGTAAAAACTAGTAGATAATGGATATGTTATCGGATAGCGGATAGCGGATAGACTAGTGGACATCGGATAGAGGAGAAGCTAGCGGATAACAAATCATGTGTTTGGTAAACCTAACTGTTAAACTAACTACTAAATGTAAAATGACATAAAAAAATAAAGATTTAAAAATTGTTTAGTCTAATTTAAAGAGGATACAGAAAGAATTAAAGAAAAATAATGTGGGGGTAAAAATGACAAAAATGTAAGACGTTATATGTTATCCGCTAGCGTCTCAAAAAACGCTACTTTAAGTAGCGTTTGAAAAAATGCTAAATGCTACCTTAAAAACGTTAAACAGTGGCACTTAAAAAATACGTCTATTTATCATCCGCTAGTCCAATCCACTGTCTACTTGCGGATGTCACATGCGAAACATAGCTTTTTTTTTTGTTACATTTCTATCTTTCTTTTTTGTTACATAAACATAGCCTTAAATGTTTATAAAGTTTTCAAAATTAATTCTAATTTGAAGATATGACTTGTATCTTTTGCTTCCGAACATAATTTTATACTCAAATTTATTAATCAACTTTTAAATATGGATCACGTGTCCATAAGGCCTGGCACGACTTGCAAAATTGACATTGTTAGGCTCAGATATGGATGACCTTATATTAATTGGGGGTATATGCCCCTACTTTAAAAAAATTGCTTACAATATATATATATATATATATATATATATATATATATATATATATATTAAATTTATTTTGTTCTCATAAAAAATAGGGTTGCCCCATGAAATACGTTTTTTAAATATAATAGAGAAATTCACAAGAGATAAGTAAAATATGAAATAAGTTGATATTTTTTGGGTAAATCCGGGTATACACCGCACGGACAGCAGTGACTAATCCATCGCTCATTGTAGGTGCCTCGAGGGGCAGGACAACTAGCCTAGAGTTTTAACGCTGGAGGTTTAGCCCCAACTGCTGAACCCCACGCTTTGGGTTTAATAATAAGCTGATATTAATTTTACCTTTTTAGCTATATAATTTATAGAAATTTAAGTATTTTACAATTTTTTTTAATGGGATAATATATGCTGTAAAAATTTTCAATATTTTTTAAGAGAATATTATAAGCTTCTTATTACCTCCATTGGTAAAAATTTCTAGATCTATCCCTAGTTAGCTTGGACATTTCCTATCATTACCTAAATCAAAAAAAAAATTTAAACTCATATTGAAAAACGAATTTAAAGATAGTGCCGTCTAGAAAATGAATTTAAAGTTGGTCTCAGGTGGACCCTACTTGTACACGCCTGTAGTACGGATGAGTAAATCAACTACCACCACGTAGACAATGAAGAGGTACATCACTGCTCAAAGTTGCAACGTAAAACCAACTCCAATCAAATGTATTCATATACGACTTTTCGCAACGAGGAATGGTACAAAGTATTAATGCATGCATATAGATAGAGCCAAACTTGTGCTGGAAAGTGTGCGTTTTAAGTCAGAGATGACTAGGTATCTTAATATGTAATTAAGTTACCATTCATAATCATGTGGGAATTAGAATACTCCTATAAGAATGGCTTGAAAATCTCGTTTCCCAATGTTTATGATAAGGATAGAAAGCAATTAATTATCTAATACAAAAATATTTGGTGGATCCGGCAAAGCTTGAATATTTCTTTTTGACATAAGCAAAGCTAGAATCTAGTACTAACTGTACTGTGGCTCATGTTGTCAAAAAAAACTGTACTGTGGTTCATGGTTGCAAGTGGTGATTATTGTTTGGTGTCCGATGGCCCCAAAATTAGCATTTTAGAATAGATGCAATGGAAACATGAAGTGCATCTACAAAAGTTAAGCTAAATGAGTCAAGTCTTGATAGTGTTGAGATTTATAATCAAAACCTACTTTAATTTAAACTTATAGCCGTTGGCTATTTAAAAAAACTGTTTGGTTACTCTGTTAACTAACATAACAGAATATACAATTGGTTATAACTAACCTAAAGTCTATTCAAGTTTGTTATGTAACAAACTTTGGTTGTTAAACTAGTAACAACCAAACTCTAACAGCTATTTTTTCCAGAGAAAGCTATATAAAGCATACATATGTACATACAACATACAATGAATAAAAAAGGAAATTTTACAGTTTAAATTTTCCTGTGCTCTAGTCTATCAATCATATACTTTTCCTTTCGTATGCCTCTATCTTCTTTCTACCACAAATTCTGAGTTCTTGGTGTACATTCAGAGAGTGTCTGTACCTAGCAAGATTAGACAGAAACAGTGTTAGAAATTAGGGTTTATGTGACTTAAACCAAGAAAAGATAAGGAACAAAGGTTAGAGGAGATTTTCAGTTACCTGAAGTAAGAGAGCTTGAAGGTGCAAGAGATAGAAGGATTCTTGACTGAGTTTCAAGGGTGAAACTCATCAGTTCATGCAAAGAAGAACAACAGTAATCAGGGTTTCAGTTTCTGACCAGACAAAGGAAAATCAAAAGGCACAGTGGTGTGAGATTTACCTTGCGTATACTCTGAAAGCCTCAGTTTGAGTTCTTCACCTGCAAAGCAAAGTGCAGAAATTAGGGTTTCTGCAAACAGTGACAAATCAACAAGGAAAACAAGAGAATCAGTAAAAGAAGAAGTGGTTCTACCTTAGCGAAGGTGAATCACAAGCTTGATCAAAGAAATCAAGCAGATCTGGGCAAACTAGGGTTTGCTGTTCATCGCGAAGTGAGAAGAGGAGATTGTGGTCTCAGCGTTTTGATTCAGAGCAAAACCAACGAGGGTTTTGTTTCATCATCACCAGAGATCATCATCGACCAGAAATCAAGCTGAACCGCAGCTTCAATCACCGGTGGTGAGAGCTACGGTGCAGCAAGGTTCGAGTGAGAGAAGAGAGAAGAAGAGAACGGAGAAACAAGAAAGAGAGCTAGGGTTTCTTGAAATTCTGAACAGAGAGTAAGAATTCAGCTTAAATACTCCGGGTCAGTGTCAAGATCCGCGTGTTCCATTTCGCAAACGGGTTCGGGTGCGCAGGCAACAACAATAAACAAGTGTTTGCTCAGCACTGCATCATTGGGCTGGGTTGCTTATAAAGCTGGGCTTTACAAGTGACACCTCCCTCAATTTTGTTATACATCCCCCTGCAAATACAACACAAAGAGTGAGCAAAAATTCAACATGGTATACACAGAGCTACTATAAACGATCCAGAGCATATACTCTAATCTCTACTCAATTCTTGTGTTTTCTTTAAAGTTTTCTTTCTATATTGTTTGAAAAAAACTAACCGTGTGTGAAGTGTTCCAGTTTTAATGTCTAAAGATATGCAAACACATCCTAGTTTTGGGGCTCAAATTCCCATCCTAAATGGAAAGAATTGGGACAGATGGTGCCACCAAATGAAGGCAGTTTTTGGCTGCCAGGGAGTCCTAAAGGTTGTCAGAGATGGTGTGACACCAGTGACAGCACCTGCTACTGCAGAGGATGATGCAAAATTTGAAGAAGAAACCCAGAAAGAGTGGAAAGCATTACATCTAATTCACATAGGATTAGATGATAGTAATTTTGATAGAGTTAGGGGAATTGAGAGTGCCAAGCAAGCTTGGGATACTCTTGATTCCTACTACAATGGTTCAACTGAGGCTAAGAAGGAAAAGCTGGAAGCTCTTAGGGCTCAGTTTGAAACCTTAAGGATGAAAAGTGATGAGGATGTTGTGACCTACTGTGGTCGTGTAAAGAAAATTACCAATGCCATGACCCTAAATGGTCATACATTTACTGATGAAGAGATTTGTAGAAAAATCTTGAGATCACTAACTAAGAAATATTATGTTGCAGTGAACAGCCTTGAAGACACCCTCAATGTTGAGGACTTAAAGGTTGAGCAGCTGCAAAGCAGATTAGAAGCCAAAGAAATACGGCTGAATTTGCTAAATGAAGACAGTGATGATGAAGACACTGCCTTCTTCACAAAAGGCAAAGGTAAGAAAGGCTCAAAGCCTGGCAACAGTAAGTCTTCCTCTAAACCTAGCTCTAACAAAAATAAGCCTAAATCTAAACCTAATTCTAAGAATAAGGGTGATTCTAAGAAGAAGGATAAATCTAAGGTTGAATGTTATAGATGTGATAAATTTGGGCATTATGCCACTGAATGCCCAACCAGGAATAAGTCTAAATCAGAAGTAGAAGCTAATGTTGCAAAAGAGGATTCTGATTCAGACAGCCCAGTAGTGTTTAGTGCTATAAGTGATAACTCTAAACCTAGACCTAGGGCAGAAACTAAGGTAACTAATATTGAACTTAAGAAAAATAAGGACTATATTGCACTAGTGGTTACTAAGAGTGATGGGAGCTGTATTACAGAAATATGGTATTTGGATTCTGCTTGTTCTAATCACCTTACAGGAAATAAAGATTGGCTAGTAGATTTCAACCCTAACAAGAGGACTACTATTAGATGTGCAAATGATAGGTCTCTACAAGCTACAGGTATGGGAAACATACTGCTAAAGAAAGAAGATGGTCAGGTAGTCACAATTCATAATGTCTACTATGTTCCAGGTATGAGCTGCAACCTAATTAGTCTAGGGCAACTTATAGAGGGAGGGTTTTCAGTCATTATGAAAGACCTGAAACTTAAGATTTTTGATAAGAAAAACAAACTGATTTTAACATCTCAGTTGGCTAAGAACAGAACTTTTAAAACCAGTATTAGCACTATAGAGGCAGAATGCCTTAGTGCTACCACTGATCTTGAAAGTGTTCTATGGCATAGGAGGTATGGGCATTTAAACTATAAGAGTCTTCTTAACCTTAGCTCTAAAGGCCTAGTGGAAGGCTTACCTAAGATTGAGAAACCTAATAGTGTATGCACCACTTGTCTGTTGGGTAAACAACCCAGGAAGATGTTCAAGACAGATTTAAAACTAAGGTCTAAACATCTTCTACAGGTTGTTTACACAGACATATGTGGCCCATTTGATGTGATTTCAAAAGGGGGGAACAAGTATTTCTTATCCTTTATTGATGAGTTTTCAAGGAAGATTTGGGTCTATCTGATTAAGACAAAAGATGAGGCTTTAATTAAATTCAAGGAATTTAAAGCCTTAGTAGAAAAACAAAGTGGTAACACGCTTAAGATCCTTAGGTCAGATGGAGGAGGAGAGTTTACTTCAAATGATTTTGAAACCTTCTGTACAAGTCATGGAATTGTTCATGAGGTTACCTCTCCCTACACTCCACAACACAATGGAGTGGGAGAGAGAAGGAACAGAACAATTCTGGACATGGCCAGAAGCAAGATGAAATTAAAATCCCTTCCAAAAGACCTATGGGGTGAAGCAGTATCCACTGCTGTTTATCTACTAAACAGATGTCCTACTAGAGGCTTAGATGATAAGGTACCTGAGGAAATGTGGACTGGGGATAAGCCCAGTGTCACACATCTAAGGATATTTGGATCACTAACCTATGGACACATTCCTGATCCTAAGAGAAAGAAGTTAGAAGACAAGAGTAAGCCTATGGTACTAGTTGGGTATCACCCTACTGGTGCTTACAGGTTAGTTGATCCTTTAACAGGCAAGTTGGAAATATCTAGGGATGTTACTATACTCGAGGATGAGGCTTGGGATTGGAATAAGAAGGAGCAAGCAAACTCCACTGATTCAAATGTAATTGATGAAGGTAACACTGAGTTACCAGAACATCATCAAGGAATTGATGATGATGAAAGTGATGATGAGCCTATTGAAGGTGATGTTCAAGTTGAGGAACATGTTGTTGAGCCAAACTCACCTGAGATAGCTCAACAGGAAACTGGTGGTGCTAATAACCCTATTAGGCCTGCTAGAGTCAGAAATCTACCTAGTAGGTTGGCTGATTATGACCTAGTAAGGGATAATGAGGTGGATGATGATGGAGATATCATCCATTTTGCTATGGTGGCAGATTCTGAACCTCTAGACTATACTGAAGCTCTAAAAAACAAGGAGTGGAAAGTGGCTATGCTAGAGGAACTGAAATCTATTGAAAAAAATAAAACTTGGACTTTAACTAAGTTGCCTAATGGAAAGAGAGCTATTAGTGTTAAATGGATTTTTAAACTAAAGCTTGATCCTAATGGAAACATAGTCAAATACAAGGCAAGGCTGGTGGCACGTGGCTTCCAACAGAAACAAGGCATTGACTTCACAGAAGTTTTTGCCCCTGTTGCTAGACATGAGACTATCAGGCTAGTAACAGCACTAGCCTGTAGTAGAAGTTGGGACTTGTACCATCTAGATGTGAAATCTGCTTTTTTAAATGGACCCTTGGAGGAAATTGTTTACATCAATCAGCCTCCTGGGTTTATTGAAAAAGGCAAGGAAAACTATGTGTATCTCTTACATAAGGCCCTCTATGGACTTAAACAGGCTCCAAGGGCCTGGAATAAGACGATAGATGGGTTCTTTATTCAAAATGGTTTTGCTAGATGTACAACAGAGTATGGAGTCTATGTCAAAGGTGACATAAACTCCTACTTGCTGATTGTATATCTTTATGTGGATGACCTACTTGTGACTGGTAGTTGTGCTAAAGAGATAGAAAATTTCAAATCTTCTATGAAAGAAGAATTTGAAATGACAGATTTGGGAAAACTGACCTACTTTCTAGGGTTGGAGTTCCTAAGAGTAAATGAAGGAATAATATTGCATCAGCAAAAATATGCCAATGAGGTCTTAAAGAGATTTGAGCTGAATAATTGCAATCCTGCAATTAACCCAGCTGAGGGCAATCTTTCTAAGAAAGAAGAGGAAGAGGGCACCAAAGTTGATGCAACCTATTTTAGGCAAATTGTTGGGTCTCTAAGATATCTATGTCATAGTAGACCTGACATACTCTATGCTACTGGTGTAACCAGCAGAATTATGAATTGCCCTTTGCAGATTCAC
This sequence comes from Astragalus membranaceus, assembly GCA_039519185.1. Taxonomy (NCBI): domain Eukaryota; kingdom Viridiplantae; phylum Streptophyta; class Magnoliopsida; order Fabales; family Fabaceae; genus Astragalus; species Astragalus membranaceus. Next base: position 53,156,926 of record CM076850.1, read on the forward strand.
TTGAATGCTGCAAAGCGCATCCTAAGATATATAAAAGGTACTACTAATTATGGTCTGTTTTTTCCTAATGGCAGGTCTACAGGTAATAACAAGCTGGTTGGCTATTGTGACTCAGATTGGTTCGGAGACAAGGTTGACAGAAGAAGCACAAGTGGTTATGTGTTCCTATTTCAAGGGGCTGCTATCTCTTGGAGCTCTAAGAAACAGGCCACTGTGGCACTGTCATCATGTGAAGCAGAATACATTTCTGCATGTCATGCTGCCACCCAAGCAGCCTGGTTAGAAACCTTGCTTAAGGAAATAAGTGTAGAATTAACTAATCCTATAACACTGTTTATGGATAATAAGTCAGCTATTAACTTAGCCAAAAATCCAATATCACATGGAAGAACTAAACACATAGAAACTAAGTTCCACTACATTAGGGAACAAGTTGCTAAGGGTGTTCTAGTATTGGATTACTGCTCAACAAATGATCAGGTGGCTGATATATTCACCAAGGCTCTTAAAGGTGAAGGTTTTGCTAAACTTAGAAGGCAACTAAATGTGATTTCTTTCTAAGTCTCTAAGAAAGGAATGACCTATAGCTATTGTCTAAGGGCTTGTCTTAGACTATTATTGTTTTTAAACCTTCCAGGGGGTTGTCCTGTGTTCTAAGTTGCCTATGCTGTCTTTTCTAAGTTTAGCTCTAGTCTAGGTTAAGGTAGGGCTGTCTACTGTAACTTAGGCATGTTTTGATTAAGGTAGGGTGTTGAGATTTATAATCAAAACCTACTTTAATTTAAACTTATAGCCGTTGGCTATTTAAAAAAGCTGTTTGGTTACTCTGTTAACTAACATAACAGAATATACAATTGGTTATAACTAACCTAAAGTCTATTCAAGTTGGTTATGTAACAAACTTTGGTTGTTAAACTAGTAACATCCAAACTCTAACAGCTATTTTCTCCAGAGAAAGCTATATAAAGCATACATATGTACATACAACATACAATGAATAAAAAAGGAAATTTTACAGTTTAAATTTTCCTGTGCTCTAATCTATCAATCATATACTTTTCCTTTCGTATGCCTCTATCTTCTTTCTACCACAAATTCTGAGTTCTTGGTGTACATTCAGAGAGTGTCTGTACCTAGCAAGATTAGACAGAAACAGTGTTAGAAATTAGGGTTTATGTGACTTAAACCAAGAAAAGATAAGGAACAAAGGTTAGAGGAGATTTTCAGTTACCTGAAGTAAGAGAGCTTGAAGGTGCAAGAGATAGAAGGATTCTTGACTGAGTTTCAAGGGTGAAACTCATCAGTTCATGCAAAGAAGAACAACAGTAATCAGGGTTTCAGTTTCTGACCAGACAAAGGAAAATCAAAAGGCACAGTGGTGTGAGATTTACCTTGCGTATACTCTGAAAGCCTCAGTTTGAGTTCTTCACCTGCAAAGCAAAGTGCAGAAATTAGGGTTTCTGCAAACAGTGACAAATCAACAAGGAAAACAAGAGAATCAGTAAAAGAAGAAGTGGTTCTACCTTAGCGAAGGTGAATCACAAGCTTGATCAAAGAAATCAAGCAGATCTGGGCAAATTAGGGTTTGCTGTTCATCGCGAAGTGAGAAGAGGAGATTGTGGTCTCAGCGTTTTGATTCAGAGCAAAACCAACGAGGGTTTTGTTTCATCATCACCAGAGATCATCATCGACCAGAAATCAAGCTGAACCGCAGCTTCAATCACCGGTGGTGAGAGCTACGGTGCAGCAAGGTTCGAGTGAGAGAAGAGAGAAGAAGAGAACGGAGAAACAAGAAAGAGAGCTAGGGTTTCTTGAAATTCTGAACAGAGAGTAAGAATTCAGCTTAAATACTCTGGGTCAGTGTCAAGATCCGCGTGTTCCATTTCGCAAACGGGTTCGGGTGCGCAGGCAACCACAAAAAACAAGTGTTTGCTCAGCACTGCATCATTGGGCTGGGTTGCTTGTAAAGCTGGGCTTTACAAGTGACACCTCCCTCAGTTTTGTTATACATCCCCCTGCAAATACAACACAAAGAGTGAGCAAAAATTCAACAGATAGAGGAGGCAAAGTCGACAAAACTTTTTCGAGGCGAATAGCAATAGTGTCAAAGAGGTTATGTTATACGCCTTTTGAAGACTTCAACGAAAGACAAAAGGGTTAAATATATTTTTTGACCCTATAAAATTGGATTTTTTGTTTTTAGTCTCACAAAGAATTTTCACTTACTTTTGGTCTCTACATTTTATTATCTCATCAGTTTTAGTCTCTAATGACTTTTTATAAGGCTTCATGACTTTTAATAGCACTTTTTTTTGACCATTTATAAGCGCTATTAAAAGTCATTGGTGACTAAAACCAAAAAACACAAATTTTATAGGCACCAAAAGTAGGCGAAAATTTTTTGAGGGACCAAAAACATATTTAACCCAAGACAAAATCTTGACCATCAAGCAACGCACAATGATCGATCACAAGCAGTTATTAAATATAGTAATTTTAGGTTTAAGCACGATAATAAGTGAGTAATCGCCATAAAAGTGGCTCGCACGAGTTTAGGAAGTTATTTACAAGTTTTTCTATAAATATATATAAATAGTAGTTACTCCATTGTAATCAGGGTTGGATACTAGAGAATTTCCCCACTCTTAGAAACATGCCAAATTAGCAGATTGATTCAAATATACATCTCAAACCTTTACATTTTTTTTAAAAGTCACCAAATGAAATCCAACATTAAAGGCATTGAAGGTCACTTGAGCAAAATTATAACTAGAATCCACCATATGCAATCCATGAAGAAATTCAAAACTGCGAATAGAACCTAAGCCTCAGTAACATGATACTCAAACACTACATTTTTGCCTGAAAGCTTCCTGCAAACTGCAGCAAAAGTGTCAAACTTGTACTTAATGTCGTTCCCCTCCTTGGGGTCCAAAAACACCTTCATGATCAAGGATCCATAAAGACGCTACCTACCACACTTCCCAACAATCTCTGTTTAGGTAATACAACATCTTCTAGCATTTCCTCATGGACAACAGTGAGTGTACGGCTACGGGGACGCTAGCGTCAATATCCTCTGGTTGGCAATCAAAATCACATCCTTCCCATTAAATTTCCTCTCAAGCTCCCAAACAAGCCCGACATGAATTTTTTGGAAACCTTTCCTGAATCTGTAGGGGACATGTGGTTGCCAGAAAAATCAACTCGGACGGCTGAATTTATGTAGAAATCCTTCAGACCACTTTTCAACTCATAGTTTGGTATATTCTAGATCACTACTAGAAAAATCAAAATTAGAGAGGGAGCCAATTCGTCACTAAATCTTCAAAAATCCGTCACTAACGATTCTAGCGACGGAATTTATGACAAACCCAGATTCGTAACTAATTTTGGTGTCACTAAATTTTTAGCGAGGGATTTTGAAAATCCGTCGCTAATAGAGAGGGAAAAATTCTCTCTCTCTATTAGCCACGGAAATATCCCTCTCTACTAGCAACAGATTTTTCCCTCTCTATTAGTGACGGATTTTTCCCTCTCTAATAGAGTGGGAAAAATCTGTCACTAATAGAGAGGGAAAAATCCGTCACTAAACTTAAAAGTACTACAAACACAAAATTTCACCAATTCATTAAACTTGAAAGTTATTCAAATTTCTTAAAATTACTACATGTTTCTCAATGTGATTAAAAACGACTCCACTGGGGATCGAACCTAGAATCTCTGGTTCCGTAGACCAGCGCCTTATCCATGAATCTTGGAATTATCTAATGTTAGCCCTCTGATTGTAAATAGTAGATTTATTTATATATGTATTCGGCTCAGGCCCGTTAGGTTTTCACATAGAATAGCTTATTTAAACTCCTTAGTGTTTGTACTCAAGGACGATCGAAAAACCATCAATAAAACGGAACTACAGCTGCTCTGTAGCCGCAGTCGTAGGCAAAGTTTGGCCGAACTGCGTGATCAATATCGTGTCTCCTATTGTGACATGGTATTAAACTAGGTCTTGATCCTTTGGTTCCTGTTTCTTGTTGCGAAATTGTCCTGTGCGATTTCTCCTCTCTTGGTGTGCGTTCCGTTCGCACAAGTGTGTTTTGCGAAATTGTGTTTTGTGCGTTCTGCTTCTGCCTGGTGGTGTACGCGTCTTGTTCCTTGTTTTTTGTGTGTTTTGCTCACCTGCGGCTGATTCTTGATTGGGTACCATATTGGTTCCTGTACCTCGTGTTTGTTCGCGCTTCTGGTTCCTGTTCATCTTCTCCATGCGCGCGATCTGTTGTGAACTCACTGTTCACGCTTGGTTTTTGTTCGTGTTTGAGTCTCGTTCGTGATTCTGGTCACGTCCCATGCTAGCATCTTCGTTCGTGATTCTGGTTTTGTTCGCACCCTCTACTGCTGTTGCCGTTCGTGATTGCACGCTGCCTTTCTTTGTCATAGCAACAATTTTTTAATGGCTTCAGAAAAAGAAAGGGATAATTTCTGTGTTCGCTTTACCGGCGAGAATTATGCTGCTTGGGAATTTCAATTCAAGATGTATGTCAAAGGAAAAGGATTATGGAGTCACCTTGATGGGGTTTCTAAGGCACCGGAAGATAAAATCGCCTTAGACACGTGGGAAGTCCAAGATGCTTAGATTATTTCTTGGATCCTTAATTAGTACTATTGATCCTCAGATGATCAATAATTTGCGAGCATTTTCAGCTGCTCAAGAAATGTGGAATTATTTGAAGCGTATTTACAACCAGGACAATACAGCCAAGCGTTTTCAATTGGAGTTAGAAATCGCCAATTACAAACAAGGTAATTTGTCAATTCAAGAATATTATTCTGGTTTTCTGAATTTATGGACAGAACACTCTGCTATTATCTATCCCGCTGTTCCCAAGCCGCCACTTTCGGCCGTCCAAGATGTTTATGATACTAGTAAACAGGATCAATTTTTCATGAAACTTCATCCGGAATTTGAGGCTGTTTAAGGTCCTTGGATATCTGTGTTGGTGAACTGCTCCGGGAAGAACAACGTCTCCATACTCAGGGAACCATGTCTCATGATCCCGTACTTTCTGAACCTGTGACAGTTGCATATGCTGCGCAAAATAGAGGCCCAGGCCGTGATATGCGACAGACTCAATTCTTCTCTTGTAAACAATTTGGACATGTTGCTCGTAGTTGTCCTAAGAAGTTTTGCAATTACTACAAGCAGCAGGGTCATATCATCTATGCATGTCCTACACGTCCTCCACGACCGACTAAGCATCTGGTGCAGGCATTCCATGCCACTACTAGCTCTACAGATGGTCCTTCCACCACTGGTGCATCTAGCTCTGCCGCTGGTCCTTCCACCACTGGTGCATATGATAGTGGTGCTCCATAGCTTGAATTAATTCAACAAATGGTACTATCTGCTCTTTCTGCCTTGGGCATTACTGGTATGTCTTCTTTCATATTATGGTTACTTGACTCTGGTGCATCGAATCACATAACGGGTTCCTTTGAACTCTTGCACAATTTATGTTCTTATATTGGTAATCAGAAAATTCAAATTGCTGATGGCAGTACCCTTCTTATAACTAATGTTGGTGACATAAATTCTAACTTTCGAAATGTGCTGGTAGCACCTGGGCTTGCCTCAAATTTATTGTCTGCTGGTCAATTAGTGGATGAAGGTTGTGATGTTAATCTTACTCAGGATGGTTATCTTGTGCAGGAGCGGGTGTCGGGGAAGGTGATCGCGAAGGGGCCTAAAGTTGGATGAGTGTTTCCACTCCACTTTATTCCAAGTCATTTATCTCTTGCTTGTACTAGTGTTTTGAATGCATGTGAGGATTGGCATAGGAAATTGGGCCATCCAAACTCTGTTGTTTTGTCTCACTTGTTTAAGAATGGCTTGTTAGGTACTAAACCGATGGACTCTAGTGCCTCTATTTCATGTTCTGTTTGCAAATTAGCTAAAAGAAAAACACTTCTTTTTCCGTCTGGTGCTCATCGTGCTTCTACTTGTTTTGAGATGATTCATAGTGATGTTTGGGGAATCTCACCCGTCGCTTCTCATGCTCACTATAAATATTTTGTCACCTTTATCGATGATTATAGCCGTTTTACTTGGATTTATTTTCTTAAATCTAAATCTGAAGTGTTTTCTATGTTTAAGAAATTTCTGATGTATGTTGAAAATCAATTTCAAACCAGTATTAAAATTCTTCGGTCTGATTCTGGTGGTGAGTATATGTCTCATGAGTTTCAGGAGTTCTTACAACAAAAAGGTGTATTGTCTCAACGATCTTGTCCCAATACCCCTCAGCAAAATGGTGTTGCAGAACGTAAGAATCGCCACTTGTTGGATGTGACACGTACCTTACTTCTCCAGGCTTCTGTTCCATCCAATACCCCTACAGAAGAGTAAATAAAGAAATTCATTTTGTTTTTCCACTCTACTGTTACCATCTTCGATCCCTCTTCTCCCTAAGTGTGCTTCTCTTTCCCTCTCTTGTACATTCATTGCGATAATCCAACAATTGGCCTCAGAGCGAGAAGATCCACAGCCACGGACGACGGTGAAGCATGGCGGCGACCCAAGCAAGACCCTCCAATGACCAGATTCCGACGAAGCTACCCGTCTTCGACGGCACCAACTATGAACGATGGACGGCGCAGATGAAGGTTGTCTTCAGAGATCGAGGCATTCTTGAAATCATTCGCACCGGCGTCACACCCCTTGAAGTGAATCCAACGGAGGCACAAAGGGCTACGAATCGCGAACAACTGATGAAAGATGACAAGGCGATTTTCTTGATTCATCAGTGTGTGAACGCAAACGTTCTTGAGAAGATCATTGAATACGAGACGGCGAAAGAGGCGTGGGACGTGTTAGCAACTATGTATTCTGGTGATAGGCAAACGAAGAAGGTAAAACTCATGTCCTTGAGGCGTCAATTAGGGCTACTCCAGATGGAATCAAACGAATCAGTGGCGGAATTCGTTGACAGGTTAGTGGTTTTAACTAATCAAATGAGAAACTGTGGTGAAGTGGTGACTGATTCCATGAAAGTAGAGAAAGTCCTTACTGGGTTAACGCCAAACTTTGACCATATTGTTGCTGCCATAGAACAATCCAAAGACCTAGATAATTTGAAGTTAGAGGAATTACTAGGTTCATTAGAAGCCCATGAAATCAAGATCAAAAACAGAGAAGGTATCAAGAAGGAAGAAAAGGATGGTGAGAAGGCCCTATTTGCACAATCCCATAAGAAGGGAGGTGGTGGAAATGATTCTTGGAAGAACAAGAAAGGGAAGTGAAAATGGAAGAATAATAAGCAAGAAGAGGGTGGTTCAAAGAGTGAGAACCAGAAGAAAGAAGGTGGAAACACTGAAAAGGATAAGAAGAAATCAAAGGAGCACATACAGTGCTACAATTGCCAGAAGTGGGGGCACTATGCTGATGAATGTACAAACCCTAAAGTTCCTAGAAAAAGGAGTGAAGAAGCAAAATTTGTGCGTGACTCTGATGATGAAGAAGCAGTAATTTTAATGGCAATCATTAACAATCAAACAAGTGATGAAGAATGGTTGTACTTGGACACGCACTACAAGAAAATGTTGAATTTTCGGCCAGGAATTTCCGGCGGTTTTGGAGCTGCCGCAAACTTTCCAGCGGATTAGGGGAATTACCGGCGGATTTTATCCGCCTCAAACTTTGCGGCGGATTCCATGGATTTCGTCGTGGATTTTGCGGCGGATCGTGTGGATTTTGCGGCGGATTTGAGATTACAAAAATATTTTTTTTAACGAGATTTTAACAATCCGCCGGTAAGGTTATTTGCGGCGGATATTTGCCAATTTTGAACTTCACAAAACCGCCGCAAATCCCCCTAAGTCCGCCGCAAATCCCCTAGCTCCGCCGCAACGCCCATAAATCCGCCGGTAACCACCGTTTCCGGCGGATGCTACCTTTTGACCGTTTGAGTTCGTTTCTCCTATATAAACCCCTTCTCCCCTTCTTCGTCTTCACACCTCTACCAAGAAACAGAGACATACGCCACTCTCTTGATACGACACTCTCTTGGGCATTGTCGGCAGCGGCTCCAAGAGAGTGGCGTATGTCTCCATTTCTTTATAAAGAAACTTCCACCTTTAATTTAATATTCACTATTCCTCCGAAACTTCACTCTCTAATTGGAGGATGAGAAGTGCAAGTATGAAAAGATGGTTGAATCTCTAAATAGAAAGTTTGAGGAACTGCTAGAACGGGTTGTTAAATTGGAGGATGACACCGAGCGTTTGATGAGTGTAGATGTCTCTTGTGGTGGAAATAACCAGGACATTAAATAGTGAATAGTGCAGCGTGATTATTGAATAGTCAATGGTGATTAGTGTTGACACTAATTAACGGTCAAGATATTGCCGACACTAAATTAACGGTCAAGATCTTCCCGACAGTAAATAGTGCATATTGAATTTGGTGACCGAATTTTTTTGTAAAAAAACCGCCGCAAATCCCCCTAAACCGCCACAAATCCTCCTAAACCGCCGCAAATCCCCCTAATCCGCCGCAAATCCCCATTTCTGGCGGCTTTTAAAAATTAAGCGCCATTTTAAATTTTCAAAATTCCGCCGCAAATCTCCAAAACCGCCGTAAATCCCCGTTACCGGCGGCCTTGAGAAAATAAACGCGCAGTTTGAATTTCAAATTTCTGCCGCAAGTCCCAAAAACCGCCGCAAATCCCCAAACCCGCCGCAAATCCCCATTTGACCGTTTGACTTCGTTTTCCTATTTATATCCCTTCCCCACTTCTTATTCTTCACACTTCTACCAATTCTCTCATTCTCTTCTTAAAATTTCTCTCTTACCCTCTCCAAATTCTCTCCTTCCCTACTAAATCTCTTCTTGAAACTCCTCACTTCCTCCCTACGAATTGTCTTCTTCTCTCATTGGCAAATTTATTCGATCCAAGGTATGTTTCTGATATGAGTTAATAGTTGTAGTTTTTAAATTATTTTATAATAATATGAGTTTGTTACTAATTGTGTTTTTGTTTGTTTAGGTATTGTTTGAGCTTTGGTTCCTGTTTTTTCCTCTTTCCTTGAGTTAGGGATACGCTTCAAGTCAGAGCCTTCTCTTCACTACGGTTAGTTATCAAGATAAATTAGTTTTTTCCTCTTTACCAACTTTTGCTCACCGTGAAATTTAGATTTTTTATTTTAGTCCTTGATGACCGTAAAAATAATTTATATTGAAAAAACTTATTTATTAAGTTCATTTATAAATTTTATTAACATATATTGTCTTATAAAAATTGAAATTTAAAATTAAATTTGCAAATATTGTTTATAATGTTTAAATTATTAATATATAACATTATCAAAAAATTAATTGTGATACTTGTAATTGATAGTTTATGGAAATATCAAAATAAAATGAGTAATATATCAATATATATATATATATATATATATATATATATAAATATATATATATATATATATATATATATATATCAAAATATGAAGTAATTGATAGTTTATATGATAGTTTATTTTATTTATATTGTAGTGTAGTACATAGTTCTTGAAATTATGGATCGTAGTTGGATGTATAATCGATTATTTCCTAGAAGATCTGGTGTAAAGCGACGTTTTGTAGAAGGAGTAGAAGAATTTTTTTGTGCTAAGTACATTAGATGTCCGTGCTTGAAATGTTCCTTTGGAGCTATTAAAAATGAACATGAAGTTAGACTTGATTTATACAATAATGGGTTTAGGCTAAATTATTGGACATGGAGTCGTCACAGGGAAGTAGCACCAGGGGTAGCTGCAGTTCCTGCGGTTAATGTTCCGGTTGAAGTAGTAGATCACACATCAAGTACTAGTTATCCAGCGACTACGACATTTGAAGGATGGGGAATACAACCGTTAGATGAGTATCAGGGAATGGTATCTGACGCTGTTGGAGTAAATTTGGATTTTGAAGAACCAGATGCTTACGAAGTTTCAAATGAGGAAGCTCAAAGGTTTTACATGTATTTGAGTGAGACAAATAAACCCATATTTGAAGGATCGAAAGACTCAAAATTATCAATGTGTGTTCGGTTGTTGGGTCTTAAGTCTCAATTTAATGTTGTTGAGTTGTGCATGGAATATATGACCAAAATGATGTAAGATGCAACCCCCATTAGAGGGCTTTTGCCACAAAGTTATTATGAAGCTAAAAGAGTGGTATCGAAGCTTGGCTTAAAATCTAAAAGGATTGATTGTTGTGTGTCTGGTTGCATGCTCTATTATAACAATAAGTTCGGCATAAATGATGGAGAGTTGTCGGAATGCAAGTTCTGTGGACAGCCATGCTACCGTGTCAGTAGAAGAGGGATGAGCAAAGGCAAAACAGTTCCACGAAAAGCAATGTTCTATCTGCCTCTTATTCCAAGGCTACAGAGGATGTTTACTTCAATGGAGACCGCGGGTAAAATAAAGTGGCACCATCAAAATAGAAATAATTCTGGTGAATTACGTCACCCATCTGATGGTGAAGCATGGAAGCATATTGATCGTGTTCATCCAGATTTTGCCAGTGATCCACGCAATGTTCGGCTTGGTTTGTGCTCTGATGGTTTAACACCATATATTCAAGCCTCAGCAACACCGTATTCATGTTGGCCAGTTATTGTTACCCCATACAACCTTCCTGCAGAAATGTGTATGTCCAAACCATACATGTTTTTAAATTCTATTATTCCAAGGCCAAGTAATCCAACGGCTGGTATTGACATATATCTGCAACCTTTGATTGATGACCTAAAAAGGTTGTGGAATGGTGTTTTAACTTATGATGCGGCACGCAAACAAAATTTTGTGATGAGGGCGGCTTTGATGGGGACCATTAATGACTTTCCTGCCTATGGAATGTTGTCTGGATGGGGGACACATGGTAAGATGGCGTGTCCGATTTGCATGGTTGGCACAAAGGCTTTTAGTCTTAAATACGGAGGAAAAACTTCATGGTTTGACTCGCACCGTAGGTTCTTACCTATGGATCACCCATTTAGAAAGCAGAAATATGCGTTCATCAAGGGAAATGTTGAAACAGCTGGACCTCCTCGTAAGTTGACACCAGAGGAAGTTTGGAATAGTGTTAGGGATATCCCTCCTGTGGAAGTCGTAGCGGGTGTTGTTTCTCGTCCAGATGGCTATGGACAATGGCACAATTGGACAAAAAAAAGTATTTTTTGGGAACTTCCCTATTGGAAAGATAATCTATTGAGACACAATCTCGATGTCATGCATATAGAGAAGAATTTTTTTGACAACGTATTTAACACTGTCATGAACGTGAAAGGCAAAACGAAAGACAATGAGAAAGCTAGGAAGGATATAGCTCATTATTGTAGACGAAAGGATTTGTTGTTGGTTGAGCAAGGTACTAGGACTTTGAAACTCAAAGCCAATTTTACTTTATCTACTGAACAAGCGAAAGCAGTTTATCAGTGGATAAAAGAGTTGAAAATGCCAGACGGTTATTCTTCCATTTATCTAGATGTGCGGATGTGGATAATGGGGGGTTGAATGGGATGAAGAGCCATGATTGTCATGTATTCATGTAGTGCTTACTTCCTATCGCTTTTAGTTCGTTGCCAACCCACGTTTTGAATCCGCTCATTGAAATAAGTCAATACTTTAAGAATTTGTGTTCTGCAACGCTAAAAGCTGATGATCTTTCAAAAATGGAACAAGACATCCCACTTATCTTATGCAAGTTGGAGAGAGTATATCCGCCTGGTTTCTTTGATTCTATCGAGCATCTACCGGTGCATCTCGCATATGAAGCTAAACTTGGCGGACCTGTCCAATACAGATGGATGTATCCGTTTGAAAGGTCAGCTAATTTTTATAATATAAGAAACAAGTTTAAAATATATGACTATTATATATTAATATCATTTTCTCTAGGTTCATGGGTGATTCAAAAAGATCGGTGAAAAACAAAGCTAGAGTTGAAGGATCAATATGTTCTTCTTACTTACACCGTGAAAAAACACATTTTTGTTCTCATTATTTCAAGAATGATGATCAGTTTGCTCCTGGAAGCAGTCGAAATGAAATGGATACTGAATGGCCTAGACATCCTTTGGCTTTGTCTGTCTTTGGTCTACCCGGTCGTCCATCTGGGAAGGAGTCAATTCACTTGCTAACAGATGAAGAGTTAAGTTCAGCACATGTTCATGTGTTGATAAACTGTACTGAGGTGCAATCATTTATTGAGTATGTTCCTCATTTAACATTAACTATCGATCTTAATTAGTTAATATAAAGTAGACAAGTGTAACAATTAAATTATTTCTTTTTAGGGAGTTCTTGTCATTAGAGGCAGTACGTGAAGACCAATCTTCTGCTCATATTCTTGCTCATTTTCCAATGTGGTTTAGTCAATGTGTATTCCCTCCCGCCAAATCCTACCAACCAACACTTGAGGAACATATCAGACAGTCCTCGAAGATGTGTTAAAGAATGGCACACATACTTTGTCAATGGATACAAGTTTCACACCAATGAATGGACACAGGGCAGAGAGACAGTCAATAGTGGAGTGTGCATGAAGGCCAGGGTCACTGGAGGAGGTGAAGATAATTTTTATGGTGTGGTTCAACACATATATGAACTTGAGTACCCCCATCTAGATTTTAGTCCAAAGGTAGTGGTTTTTTATTGTAATTGGTTTGATCTGTCTGCTCGAGGAACAAAGGTGAATCCAATGTCAAATACAGTGGACATTAAAATGAATAGTAGATATCGACTGTATGATCTGTTCGTCATTGCACAAAATGTGAGACAAGTCTATTATGTCCCTTATCCATCAATGCGGACTGATAGCCATGGTTGGTGTGTCGCAATTAAAACAAAACCAAGAGGTCGCATTGAGACAAATGATGACACGGTGGAAGATGTGCCATATCAAATGGAAGAGATGTCTAATGTAAATGAAGTGATTGAAGTTGAACCCATTGGTCGTTTATGTGATGATCCAAACACCAGCGATGAAGTTGATTGATAAGTCTATTTTTAGAGTCTTTTTAATAGTTATTTTTATTAGGTTTATTTGGTATTTTAATTATATTTTTGAGCTATTTTACTACAAATGTTTACTTTTTATTTCCAGGTTTTATTTTGAAGCAAAAGAGAAAATATGAGCTAAAATGAAGAACAAAGAAAATATTTGAGGAAGAACAATTTTTGAGACAACACTAGGCACTCTGCAGGGCGCCATGGGCGCCAAGGAGCAGCACAAGCAAAACTGGCGCAGCACAGCAAAACTGGCGCAGCACAGGGCGCCAAGAGCGCCAAGAAGCAAAACTGGCGAAACACAGCAAAACTGGCGCAGCACAGGGCGCCAAGAAGCAAAACTGGCGCAACACAGCAAAACTGGCGCAGCACAAGCAAAACTGGCGCAGCACAGCAAAACTGGCGAAGCACAGGGTGCCAAGGGCGCCAAGAAGCAAAACTGGCGCAGCACAGCAAAACTGGCGCAGGACAGGGCGCCATGGGCGCCAAGGACCAAAACCGGCGTAGGACTGGTGCAGGACATGGCGCCATGGGCGCCAAGGGCGCCAAGGAGCAAACTGGCGCAGGACTAGCGCAGGACAGGGCGCCAAAAAGCAGTCAAAAATGGCTGCGGCCACTTGCTTGATGGCCAACCATGCCAACTTGATTTTTCACTTCTTTTTGACCATTTTGCCCCTCCACTCAAGTGGTTGATGGCTATCTAAGCCAACTTGATTTTTGACTTATAATTGACCATTTTGCCCCTCCTCTCAAGTTGTTGATGGCTATCAAAGCCAACTTGATTTTTCACTTCAAATGACCATTTTGCCCCTTCCCTCATATTTTCCTATAAATAGAACCTTGATCCTCACTTGTAAACAAGCTTGAATTTTGTTAGAAAATCAATGACAAAGACTCTCTAAGATTCGACTTCAATTTACTCTTCATGCTCTTTATAATTCTTGCCTTTTAAATTCTAGCTATTTACTTTCTCGCCCTTTTACTTTCTCGCTCTTTTACTTTCTCGCTCTTTTACTTTCTCGCTCTTTTATTTTCTAGCTATTTACTTTCTTGCCCTTTTATTTTCCAAGTCATTTACTTTCTTGCCCTTTTATTTTCCAAGTCATTTACTTTCCTTGCTATTTACTTTCTTGCACTTTTATTTTCTTGTCATTTACAATTCCGCTATGTATGATTTTGCAATTTACCGCTTTCTTTTATTTCTCGCTATTTAATTTCATGTCTTTTCTTCTTCTTCTTCTTCTTCTCTCATATTTAATATGAGTAAGTAGATACAAAGTCTTGGGTTATTGGGAGTAATCCAATGATAGGTCCCTAATAATTCCCAAGACTATTCTCCACTCCAAATTGTTTTATATTTCAATCTAATTTTATTGCCGTTCAAATCTTATTTTAAACATCAAACGAAGAACCGAAAGGTGAAGTATTGATGTTGGATCTATGAAATTAGACAAGGGAATCAACACATGAGAATAGTTTTGAAACTCTTGAGACATTATAAAGGTGTTATGCTTAATGGGTTTTGGTGACAATCAACCAGGAGAATAGGCTTGATTGTTAGTTCAAAACACGCTCTTGTACTCCGAAAGGAGACATTGGTTATATTCGCTGCCTTGTCTTTTAAATATATTACTCTTATAATTTGTTGAATAGTCTAAAGAAATTATTTTGGTTCCTCATTGTTGTGATAAAACTATAAACCTGAGATTGTTTGTTTTTATTTCTAAATTTTACAACTCCTAAAAACCATTCCTTCTAGCTAATCAACTTTGGAAAATTAAATTGGTAATCACTTAGGCTCTCCCTGTGGATCGATAACTCTTTTATTACGCGATACGACTCGTGCACTTGCGAGCCCATCAAGTTATTGGCGTCGTTGCCGGGGAGGCAGTGATATTAATTAAATTTTTCGAAATCGGTTAGACTGAAGTTTTATTTTCTTTATTTTCACTTTTTCTTCTCTTGTCCCTTGAATGCGTAGAACCAGAAGTTTTGGAGAAACTGTTCAACAAATTTCCGAAATTGAAAGGTTCTTACTTAGAAGGAGCAGAGAAATTCCCAATAACCAAATGGCGGCTAATGAAAATCGTGCTCTCAAAGAGTACGCAACACCTTCAGCAGAACCATCGGCTGTCATTGTACATCCAAATGTGGAAGCAAATAATTTTGAACTCAAATCATCTCTGCTTTCAATGGTTCAACAGAACCAATTTTCTGGTTCTCCCACGGAGGACCCAAATCTTCATATTTCAATTTTTTTGGAATACTGTGGGACTCTCAAATTAAATGGGGTACCTCAAGATGCCATAAGATTAAAACTCTTCCCTTTTTCATTAAGGGATAGAGCAAGAGCATGGCTACATTCTTTGCCTTCGGAATCCATTACTAGCTGGGGCCAATTAAAACAATCTTTTCTCGCTAGGTTCTTTCCCCGAGTAAAACAGCTCAAATGAGAAGTCAAATTACTCAATTTTCTCAAAACAACGGGGAATGTCTTTATGATACTTGGGAATGTTTCAAAGAAATGTTAAGGCTGTGGCCCCATCATGGACTAGAGAAATGGCTCGTTGTTCATACTTTTTATAATGGATTACAATATGCAACAAGAATGACTGTTGATGCAGCTGCAGGTGGAGCTTTAATGAACAAAAATTTTACGGAAGCTTATGCACTCATTGAAGATATGGCTCAAAACCATTGTCAATGGGCAAGTGAGCGAGCCATAACAGATAAACCAGCATCATCAAAAGAGCCAGGTAAGTATGAAATATCTGCTGTTGATCATCTTGCCTTAAAAGTTGACGCACTTTTTCAAATATTTGATAAATTAAATGTAAGTGCCGTTTCACAAACTTTTTCTCCTACTACTCCACCATGTGAATTATGTGGGGTTGTTGGCCATATTGGAGCTGAATGCCAGCTTGAGGCATCTAGTACTGGAAATGAGCATGTTAACTATGCTCAAATAGAAGATCCATTTTCAAATACTTATAATCTTGGGTGGAGAAATCATCCAAATTTTTCTTATTAAAATCCGCCACCCAATCCAGCACCTAGACCACCTCCTGGTTTTCAAAATCAAAGGGTTTTTAACAACCCACAAAACAACCCGCAAAAGTCGAACTTGGAATTTTTGATGGAAAAATTTGTGTCATCTCAAACAAAACAAAATGAAGAATTTAAAAATCAAACTGGTTATTTGAATGACAAACTTATCAAATTAGAATCAAAAATCGACTCTATTGCCACTCATAGTAAGATGCATGAAAATCAAATAACTCAAGTGGCAACACAGGTGGCTTCATCCTCTAAATCTTCGGGGGTATTTCCTGGACAGCCTGAACAAAATCTAAATGGCCAAATATATTGTTAAGAATTCAGCAAGTGTACTGAAAACGTTGCAAGTAATAATTTAAACGGTAAGATACCGGTCGGTCCACAGGGATTGTGATTGTAAACAAGGACAAATTAATTAATTCTTGGATGTGATAGAAAAGGTTGATTTGAAAGATTTGTCACGCGAAGTAAAAAACAGTTATTTAGAATACGAGAAAAAGCGATTAGGGATTGATTCATCCCCCCTTGCCTATCATATGAACCCTTAGCCAATTACGCATCATTTGTTTAATTATGACATTCAATTCACCAAAACAGGTTATGGACAATTCCTTGCCTCAAAACCCCTATTACCCTAAGAGTTACCCAAATTCCTTAGGTGAGTCATGCCAAAGGGTAACACATTAAGATTAAGAATTTTTACGAATTCACATAAGCTACCACATATTCCTATGATGATTACTAGCATGTGATCTAAAACATCATATCCGGATAACAAACCCTAATCCCTTAGGTGATTACTATCCCTAAAACATTATAATCATCATGTGTGATTAAAAAGCATTAAGCATAGACATCTTAGACAATTCATAACCAAACAAATAATGAAATTAACTTTCAGCAAAGGTTCACATGATAGGGCTGGAGAGAATCATCTCTCCCCAATCAAAAGATTTAGTTACTCATAGAATTGAGATTACAACAAAGAGTAGAGAAAGAGAAAACCATAGTAGATGACATAGAGGTCTTCAACAACTTGTTCCCAAGTGAAGAGAGGACTCCAAAATCGCTTCTCTGACCCTGGCTGCGCTCCCTATGCCATGTGCCTCCAGAAACACGCTGAAAAATCCTTAAAATCCTAATTTTCTGAAGTCCATCGCGACGCGACACGAGACCGTCGCGACGCGATGCTGCTGTAAAGTGACTGGTCGCGACGCGACACGTCCAGGTCGCGACGCGATATTGCACAGTAACAAGACAACTGAATACAGTAACAAGACAACTGAATACAGTAACAAGACAACTGAATTGGAAACACCGAATCATAAGCAGGCAGCATTCTCCAGTTTTCTCTATTGCACACATCTCACTAGTGTTTCACTCTTGAGGTGTTTAGGGTATTCACTCACTTCACAATACCTGCATCATCGTTTCATAGGCTTGACAGAGTTCTATATCAATCTATACAGATGACTTGCATACACACTTTTTGAGGACTTTAAGGGTTATAGCGGGGCTTAGGTAAGGGTGGATAATTTTGGATAAGTAGGTTGCACTTGGAGTTAGGCCTACCTCTCTCTCAGTCAGTTTCACACAATCCATTTACTCACCCATTTTTCCCAAAGCATTCAACAAACAAGAGAAGGATTTCATATATAAAATATATATATATATATATATATATATATATATATTATTTTATATATATATATATATATATATATTATTTATTTTCTTTCTATATATTTTTTTTCATTTTGATTTTATCCTTCTCTTGTATACCACCCCAAACTTAGCATGTTGCTATTCCACGAGCAACCCCAAACTTAGAATTTTCCCCACTCCCACAGCTTTTGTTACCTAACTCCAAGTTAAAGAAAAACTAGGCTATGAAGTTCAGAAAAAACATTATAAACATTCACAATAGGCTCAGAGGGGCTAGGAGAGGATAAACATTAGTTAGGTGTGGTTTGAAAGGCTCAGGGGTGCCAACAGAAATGCCTCAGTGCGTATGAAAATCAAATGCAAGACAATTAAGTACAATGTCAAGTTCTGCAGACTAATGCACGCAAGGAATACACACAATATATAAGAAGGTGTTTAGGCTCAAACCTCACAGTTGGGATTGTAGAGATGAAACTTGAGAGATGCTGCTCACAGATGATAAAGTACTTCCGCAACTTTTGTCATGAATACTGCTATTACTTGATGATAATACTTGACGTGCGAGTGCTCAAAAGGAAAAATGTACACATGTGAAGCCAAATGCCACACATCATCATCATTGAAGCTGCTTTAACAAAAAGAGAATAGGGTAGTGGTGCCTCAATATCACAGAGTAAGTTATAATAATAAGTACAGACCAAAGTGCAAAATATAGTCAGAATGGGGTACAATAAAGTACTAACAAATGGTAAGTGGCTCTCACCAGTGGGTTGCCTCCCACTAAGCGCTTCTTTAACGTCACTAGCTTGACGGTTGTCAGAGGATGACTCAGTCTGGCTCAGGTGGAGAACTCAACCTCTCCAATGCCTCTTTAAATTCTTCTTGGGTACACTTTCCTTTCAGGTTGCCGTTCCTCTCGCTAGATGATGCACGAGAGGAATGTAGCAGAGGATCCACAGACATACCCACAACTTTTTTAGAATCTTTCGATACCATAAGAGAGTTCTCAAGGGATGAGTGGGGGCGAATTCTGTTTGCAACAATGGGATCAGGCGCCTCACTACCACAATACCCTTCTTTTTCCTTCTCTGGGCATATGGACTTTAGCTCATTCAAATTCACAGCTTCATCTTGGACTCTCAAGGTCAAGGTTCCATCTGCCATGTCAACTTCAGCTCTACTAGTTGCTAGGAAGGGTCTTCCCAAAATCAACGGGGTGTCATTGTCTTCATCCATGTCAAGAACCACAAAATCCACTGGGAAGAGGAATTTGTCAACCTTTACCAAGACGTCTTCGACAACCCCCCAAGGATACCTTATAGACCGATCCGCAAGTTGCAACGTCATGTTGGTCAGTTTCACCTCCCCTCCGCCAAGTTTTTCCCACATAGACAAGGGCATCAGATTAATGCTTTCCCCTAAGTCACAAAGAGTCTTGTCTATGGTTACACCACCAATTGCACAAGGCATGGGGAAGCTCCCGGCATCTTTCAACTTAGGAGGCAGTTTTCTTTGAATAATGGCACTACACTTAGCTGTCAAGGCCACCGTCTCATCTCCCTTGAACTTCCTTTTCTTTGTCAACAACTCCTTCATGAACTTGACATAAACCGGCATTTGCTCAAGTGCCTCTGCAAAAGGTATGTTGATTTGAAGGCGTTTGAAAATATCCATAAACATGGAGAACTGCTCATCTTTCTGATCCTTCTTGCTCCTTTGAGGGTATGGCAACCTTATGTATGAAGGAATTTCTTTGGGCTTCTCGTCTACCTGCAAATTTTCATTAAACAAATTTTCTTTTTGGTTAGACTTCACGGCTCCCTCATTTTTTCTTCTCAACTCATTTTCAACACCTTCATTTTTCTTTGTCAACTCCTCCCTCAACACCTCAGTTTCACCGCTTCCTTCTCTAGGTTTGGGTGTGGGCACTTCAGCAGGGTTCAGCTCTCTACCACTTCTCAATGAAATAGCATTACAAATTTCGTGTTGAATGTTGTGACTAGTACTAGCGGAAGAGAGCTTGTTATATGCTTCTGTAAGTTTCTTTGACAACTCCCCAACTTGACCCTCTAAGTTCTTCATAGCATTTTCATGGTTTTTCTCCATACCCTTCATAGCTTGCTCTTGAGATTGGAAGATGTTCTTGATCAATTGCATGCACTGTGTCAGAGCATCGTCCCAATAAGTTCCTTGGTCATGAACTTGCATTGCTTGAGCAGTTGCTGGAGTTTGAGACCTCACTTCCAAAGCAGCAGCCACTTGTTGGGTGAGAGATTCAATTTGAAGCGACATTAGCTTTTGTTGAGCCAAAATTTCACTATTAGTGTCCAACTCCAACATACCCTTTGTAATTACACCTCCACAGTCATTTTGCATGCTGTACTCATTTGAACTCATGTCCTCCACTAGCTGTTTGGCTTCCTCCCAAGTTTTAGTACCCAAAGAGCCTCCTGCCGAGGCATCTAACATCATCCGGGTTTGAGGGTGCAATCCATAACAGAAGGTTTGCATCTGCAGAAAATCTTCTATGCCATGCCCAGGACATTTCAGAACTGACAACTTGAATCTTTCCCAGGAATCATACAATGACTCGGAATCCCCTTGTGAAAAGTTAAAGATTTCAGTTCTCTTCTTGATGAACTTGGAGATAAGGAAAAATCGTTCTAGGTACTTGTTTTCAAGATCACTCCAAGCATTGACAGTTCCTGGAGGGATAGTGTTCAGCCAATCTTTTGCCCGTCCTGTTAGAGTGAATGGAAACAGGCGCACTTTCTTGGAGTTTTCATCAACCCCCTCAGGATAGGTGGTTTCACAAATCTCATGGAACTGGGAGAGGTGTTGGATGGGGTCTTCAGCATCTGACCCTGCAAACTGCTCTGATTTTAGTGCAGTGAGAACAGAAAACTTAATGTCAAAGGTAGCGGCCCATGCTGGTCGGAATGTGTAAGCCTGAACGCCCTGATTTCTCCTCCCAAAGTTATTGAGAATGCGTCTTGTGAGTGGGATTCCGGCCATAACTTCCTCTTGCCTTGGTTCATCTTCCGGAATGGAGGTTGCAGTTGAGTGTACCTGGGACCCTCCTTTGGCTTGTTGCCTTGCTAGTTTAGCTTTCTTCCGGTCTACCTTTTCTGTTTTCTCAATCACGGGGTTAAACAACAATTCTTGCGAATTTACCCCCGCGTAAACAACTTCTCTGCAACACTTAAACAAACCGTCAACAAGTCCAACACAATAACTAAGTATCTAGACAGAGAAATTAGACTCAACATTTTAAATGAAATAAAATAAACAGTAATCAACAAAACATAAAATTAAATACTAAGAATTAAACAACTAAAATAATAAATAAAAATTTAACAAAAGACTAAAAAGAATATATGTGCACCTATGAATCAAAAAATTTAAGTAACTAAAGATAAAACAAAACAAACTAAAAAAATCCAAAAATCAACTGGTTTGCCTTGTCGACAAAAGTCAACAATCCCCGGCAACGGCGCCAAAAACTTGTTAAGAATTCAGCAAGTGTACTGAAAACGTTGCAAGTAATAATTTAAACGGTAAGATACCGGTCGGTCCACAGGGATTGTGATTGTAAACAAGGACAAATTAATTAATTCTTGGATGTGATAGAAAAGGTTGATTTGAAAGATTTGTCACGCGAAGTAAAAAACAGTTATTTAGAATACGAGAAAAAGCGATTAGGGATTGATGCATCCCCCCTTGCCTATTATATGAACCCTTAGCCAATTACGCATCATTTGTTTAATTATGACATTCAATTCACCAAAACAGGTTATGGACAATTCCTTGCCTCAAAACCCCTATTACCCTAAGAGTTACCCTAATTCCTTAGGTGAGTCATGCCAAAGGGTAACGCATTAAGATTAAGAATTTTAACGAAATCACATAAGCTACCACATATTCCTATGATGATTACTAGCATGTGATCTAAAACATCATATCCGAATAACAAACCCTAATCCCTTAGGTGATTACTATCCCTAAAACATTATAATCATCATGTGTGATTAAAAAGCATTAAGCATAGACATCTTAGACAATTCATAACCAAACAAATAATGAAATTAACTTTCAGCAAAGGTTCACATGATAGGGTTGGGGAGAATCATCTCTCCCCAATCAAAAGATTTAGTTACTCATAGAATTGAGATTACAACAAAGAGTAGAGAAAGAGAAAACCATAGTAGATGACATAGAGGTCTTCAACAACTTGTTCCCAAGTGAAGAGAGGACTCCAAAATCGCTTCTCTGACCCTGGCTGCGCTCCCAATGCCATGTGCCTCCAGAAACACGCTGAAAAATCCTTAAAATCCTAATTTTCTGAAGTCCATCGCGACGCGACACGAGACCGTCGCGACGCGATGCTGCTGTAAAGTGACTGGTCGCGACGCGACACGTCCAGGTCGCGACGCGATATTGCACAGAAACAATTCCTCTTCTTTCCATTCTTCCTTCGCGACGCGAACCCTCCTGGTCGCGACGCGAAATTACTCAGAAACTCAAATCTTCCCAATTGTGCTGCATCTCTAGGCAAGTGTCTGGTTCGCCGAATGATAACACACAAGCTGGAGGTCTTCAAGTACAGTTAGCTCCCAAAAGTGAAGAAATTGCTTACAACAGGACTTCCTACTACAATTATCTAAAACTAGACTAAATCCCCAGATAATGACTATGATACAATGAAAAACCTACACAATTGGTCCTAAAAATGCACAACTTACATCATATGATAGAGAGTCAACATATATGCCGTCACCCTTAGAAGCGAAAAACAATTAGAGGAACCAAGAGCAAACCAAGAAAAAATTGTGAGTAAAAAACATAATTCACCATGTGAGCAAGAAGAGAAAGAAAAAAGAAGGAACCAGAAAAAGAAAGAAAAGAACCAAACACCCCCCCCCCACCACCATACAAACCATCTTCTTTATCTTATTTTTCACCTTCCTTTGTGAAAATAACATTTGATCTGGGGGGAATTGAAAATAAGATCTTATTGCTTATACAACTTCTATTTTACAAGCCACGGGATCCAGGAATATGTTTTCATTTTTCATGTGTCACTTGGTCTTTATGCTTCAAGCAATGGGACCCAGGAATAACTTTACAAAAAACCAATCGTCAAGCTAGTGACGTTAAAAGAGCGCTGCGTGGGAGGCAACCCGCGGCTTAATGTATTTTTTCGATTTGTTGAAGAAAAAAAAAGCTCACGGTTAGAAAATTGGAGCACGTGACAGATATGCTCCAAACCCTAAATACATCATTTCAACATCAACCAGGGTCCCCCGCCCGGGCAGCTGTGATCCGGTGAGATATCCTAACCCCTTTTGTGTTGTTTTATTTGAAAAATCATTGAGGACAATCCCTAGTCCAAGCATGGGGGGGGGGGTATTTTATTGCTTTTATTAGGGTATGCCTTTATTGCTTTGCTGAGTTTTTATCTTTTAACTTTGAGTTGTATCTGCTCCCTCCATGATGAAACTTTGTGAACACTAAGCATGTTTTAGATAAGCCTTTTTTGGACAAAAATAATTTTTCAATTTTTCATTAGCAATCATCTAGGTGGACTGGTTGGGAACAACAAAATTGTATCATGGTTCGATTTCTACTTCTAGGGCTTTTTCACACACACACACACACTACTAAGACTGTTTTCAGTTGTTAAGACAATTAGAAGGACTGAAGAGAAACTAGTAACCTGGTTCTCTTGGTGACATTCACTGGATGCGCGGTTACTGGAGAAAAACGTCTGAGTTGGGGTATTCAAAAAAAAATTTGCAAAACCAATTCAAAATGCAAAAATTGGTGCATTTTAAATGTAAAAATGAATGGTTAGCATATAAAATCAAAAAGAAAAGAAAAATGCTTGAATACCCAACGTATAAAGACCCTCCTTTGAGACCCGGTCTTAGTAAATGGAGGACCCAAGCTTAAGAATGCTGGGGAACCGCTTCTATAATGACATTGATATCCTCTCTAGAGTATTGATACTTTAAAATTGTCTCCCAACTCCACAAGAAGCCCAGATAGTATTTCTCAAACCAAAGTGTTAGAATTGCCCCACAGTTCACTTAATGTTTCGATGTGAAAATAATTTTCCTTCAGAATTGGCCTAAAGATTTACACTGTTTTTGCTTGAGGACAAGCAAAGGTTCAAGCATAGGGGAGTTTGATAAGTCTATTTTTAGAGTCCTTTTAATAGTTATTTTTATTAGGTTTATTTGGTATTTTAATTATATTTTTGAGCTATTTTACTACAAATGTTTACTTTTTATTTTCAGGTTTTATTTTGAAGCAAAAGAGAAAATATGAGCTAAAACGAAGAACAAAGAAAATATTTGCGGAGGAACAATTTTTGAGACAACACTAGGCACTCTGCAGGGCGCCAAGGACCAGCACAAGCAAAACTGGCGCAGCACAGCAAAACTGGCACAGCACAGGGCGCCAAGGGAGCCAAAAAGCAAAACTGGCGCAACACCGCAAAACTAGCGCAGCACAGGACGCCAAGAAGCAAAACTGGCGCAACACAGCAAAACTGGCGCAGCACAGGGCGCCAAAGGTACCAAGAAGCAAAACTGGCGCAGCACAACAAAACTGGCGCAGCACAGGGTGCCAAGGGCGCCAAGAAGCAAAACTGGCGCAGCACAGCAAAACTGGCGCAGGACAGGGCGTCAAGGGCGCCAAGGGGGCCAAGGTCCAAAACTGGCGCAGGACTGGCGCAGGACAGGGCGCCATGGGCGCCAAGGGCACCAAGGAGCAAACTGGCGCAGGACTGGCGTAGGACTGGGCGCCAAGGGCGCCAAAAAGCAGTCAAAAATGGCTACGGCCACTTGCTTGATGGCCAACCATGCCAACTTGATTTTTCACTTCTTTTTGACCATTTTGCCCCTCCACTCAAGTGGTTGATGGCTATCAAAGCCAACTTGATTTTTGACTTGTAATTGACCATTTTGCCCCTCCTCTCAAGTGGTTGATGGCTATCAAAGCCAACTTGATTTTTCACTTGAAATGACCATTTTGCCCCTTCCCTCATATTTTCCTATAAATAGGACCTTGATCCTCAATTGTAAACAAGCTTGAATTTTGTTAGAAAATCAATGACAAAGACTCTCTAAGATTCATGACTTCAATTTACTCTTCATGCTCTTTATAATTCTTGCCTTTTAAATTCTTGCTATTTACTTTCTTGCCCTTTTACTTTCTCGCTCTTTTACTTTCTCGCTCTTTTACTTTCTCGCTCTTTTATTTTCTCGCTATTTACTTTCTCGCCCTTTTATTTTCCAAGTCATTTACTTTCCTTGCTATTTACTTTCTTTCCCTTTTATTTTCCAAGTCATTTACTTTCCTTGCTATTTACTTTCTTGCCCTTTTATTTTCCAAGTCATTTACTTTCATTGCTATTTACTTTCTTGCCCTTTTATTTTCCAAGTCATTTACTTTCCTTGCTATTTACTTTCTTGCACTTTTATTTTCTTGTCATTTACAATTCCGCTATTTTTGATTTTGCAATTTACCGCTTTCTTTTATTTCTCGCTATTTAATTTCATGTCTTTTCTTCTTCTTCTTCTTCTTCTCTCATATTTAATATGAGTAAGTAGATACAAAGTCTTGGGTTATTGGGAGTAATCCAATGATAGGTCCCTAATAATTCCCAAGACTCTTCTCCACTCCAAATTGTTTTATATTTCAATCTAATTTTATTGCCCTTCAAATCTTATTTTAAACATCAAACGAAGAACCGAAAGGTGAAGTATTGATGTTGGATCTATGAAATTAGACAAGGGAATCAACACATGAGAATAGTTTTGAAACTCTTGAGACATTATAAAGGTGTTATGCTTAATGGGTTTTGGTGACAATCAACCATGAGAATAGGCTTGATTGTTAGTTCAAAACACGCTCTTGTACTCCGAAAGGAGACATTAGTTATATTCGCTGCCTTGTCTTTGAAATATATTACTCTTATAATTTGTTGAATAGTCTATAGAAATTATTTTGGTTCCTCATTGTTGTGATAAAACTATAAACCTGAGATTGTTTGTTTTTATTTCTAAATTTTACAACTCCTAAAAACCATTCCTTCTAGCTAATCAACTTTGGAAAATTAAATTGGTAATCACTTAGGCTCTCCCTGTGGATCGATAACTCTTTTATTACGCGATACGACTCGTGCACTTGCGAGCCTATCATTGATGACGAAGAAGATGTTGATGAAGATGTAGCAGACCAAATTGGTGTATCAGAAATTCACTCCTCATATGATTATGATTTTGAGAATGAATGTGATTCAAATTAGTTATTTAATTTATGTTTCAATATATATCAAGGATGTAATTTATGTTAAACAATTCTCTTTTTAATGAAGGATATTGTTTGTTTAAATGTATATGTCTAGATACAGATATGGCATCTCATGACTCAGGATCCGATCGCGATGACGGCGCATATGTTCCTCCACCTGTCGATGCCGCCAGCACTAGCAGGCGGAAGAGATCTACTCGCCTAGGGCGCCGTGTTCAGCCTGCGCGTGTTGTTGTTACTGCTGGCGGATATTTGCCACCACCTGTGTCTTAGGATGGTGCTAGTACTAGTACTGCAGGGGACTCATCGATTCCTGAGAGCTTAGCCCCGACACATGTTGATGCGGATGGGATACGCACATTCGTTGATGGGACTAATGTGGTGAGGTGTACACCTGATGGACGTATCATATTGCAGATTGTTGGCGACTCGTAAGTATATATATATATATATATATATATTATATTATTATTTATTAATTTATTTTTGTTGCCTTTTATATAACTTATATATATTTGGTGTAACAAAATTCATCTTTTTTTAATGCACTTTTCTTCCTTCGAAGGCTTCAGCTACCGCCATCACAAAAACAATCAAGGAGAATTTTACGAAGAGCTGGAAGAAGTGGTCGGAAGTTAGAAAAGATGATGTGGCAATTAAGAAGATGTTAAGATCATTTTTGGTAAGTTTCAATATGAAATAATTAATTTGGTATGTATTATGATCTTACTGACTTGATTAATTAATTTTTTTTAAACAAAGGAAAGGAGCCTCGTTAAAAACTTCTGATGCAAAACCCTCCTTAGGGATAAAAACATCAAGAAGGAAAGAGTACTCCCCCCAATTTCATTAAAACAAAACAAAAACTACAAAAAGCAAGGGGGGACATAAACCAAAACCCTTGCACAAAATTAATTCTTAAAACGAAAATAAGGAAGAGCAACCCTATTACGATGAAAATCATCCTTGATAAAATTGGGAATACTGTTCCCCCACTTAAACCCTGACAAAGTTACCCCATGAGATGCGATCTTATCAGCACAATGGTTTCCTTCCCTATAAACATGAGAACAAATGAACGACATGGACTTGAGAATATCCATGCAGTTACGCCAGCGAATTCAGAGATTCCAAGGCACAATGGAATCCGGAGAGAAAGCCATAATAGCAAGTTGAGAGTCAGTTTCAATCCAAAGACGATGCCAACCTTTCTTATAGGCCACCTCAATGGCAACTATGACACCCACTAATTCCGCTTGAAGAGCGTAATTAATACCAAGGGGGAGGGCAAAACAACCAAGAGAGTCAGCATTTCTATCACGAAAAATGCCCCCACAGGCAGCTAAACCAGGAGAGCCCCTAGCAGCGCCATCAGTATTACATTTCACCCAAAAGCAGGGAGGGGACTTCCAAAGAACTTGTTACCAAGTGGCTTCAGTCTCAAGAGGGGGGTGAATTGAGATTTAAAAACTTTTCAGGTCTTTCGAAAACGTTTTTCCCCTTTTTAATGACTTAGATCAATTTTCGCGCAGGTTAAGTGGAAGCGAAGGAATTAGAATATAAAGCAGTAAAGCGGTATAACAGTAAAGCAGGAAAGCAGTAAAGCACGCAGAGATTTATCCTGGTTCGGTCACCTCCTAGTGACCTACGTCCAGTCCTCACACCCTTGTGAGATTTTCCACTAACCAAAACAACAAGGCTTACAGGTGCCTTGGAAAACCTTTACAGACTCAGGCACTCTCCTCCTAGGATACCCCACCTATGGAGAGCCCTCAAATCTAACAATACAATAACAAGAGATACCCCACCTCTGTTACAATCAACTGCCCTAGAAAGATACCCCACTTCCTAGTACATGCAGCTACCCTAGAGAGATACCCCACTCCCTAGAAACAAAACACAACAATTAAATAATAACAAACGTAAAGACAGAAATACCTCTAATGAAGGCAGATATTACAACTTGAAGGATGCAACCCCAACTAACTCTTAGCAACAGATCAGCTCAGACGGACCAACGGTGCGTGACGAGCAAAAGTAAAAGCGTAAAGAGTTTTTCTCAAAAAGTTCTCTGAATCGTGAAATGGGGTGTTCTGTTAAAATGAACGTGAAGCACTGCCTATTTATAGGCTATGAGGAAATTAAGTTTACGTTGAAAATATTGTAGGAATCGATTCTTTGTTGAATGCATTTGATCTAGGAATCGATTTATTTAAGTGAGGAATCGATTTATTTTTGATTGAAAAATAGATACAATCGATTCTTGAGTACCCTGGAGAGCTAGGAATCGATTCTATACTTAGTGAAAATATGTATGAATCGATTCTCAGCTTGCCTGAGACATGTGGGAATCGATTCTCAGTTAAGTGCAAAAGAGTGGGAATCGATTCTTCCCTTAAAATTGTTTGGCTCAAAAATCGATTTATGTACTGAAAATACATGACCTGACAATCGATTCTTCCTTTTCTGTTTTTACCTGAAAATCGATTTTGATGTATGTTTATGCATGAGGAAATCGATTTTATGTTTTTAAAGATGATAGGTATGTTTACGTAAGTATGCATGCATCTTTGAAAAACTTGTGAGTGTGTGAGACTTTGATATACGAGCTGAACTTTGAAAGAGCTTACACTTTTTCCTAAGACACACCCAAACCCTAAGGACTACCCTTATATTTAAGGACTACCCTTAAACTTGAATCTTCAATTCTTGAGCTTGTTTGTCTTGGATTGTGACTTTGATGTTTAGTCACTTTTCTTTACTTTTGGCTATCAACTTTACCTTTGCCTTTTTCATCATCAAAACATATTCTGCAATATTAGTTTACCTGCAATACAAGGTATCCACAGAACTTCGATAATCTTAGGAGCATTACGAGGATTACCAGCCACTGAAAAAGCCTTAAGTATCGCAAAGTCCAGCATAGAGGCAGAAGTGGATCCGTTTCTAAGAGTACCCGAGAGATTCACATTTGCAGTAATCACATTTTTCAGGAAAGTGGGCACTATCTTTTTATTGTCAATGCGAAGCTTATTTCGAGCGTGCCAAATAGCCCAAAAGACATTAATAACAACAGCAGTCACCACATCCTACACCTGGGTTATTTTTTTCAGGAGAGCTTCCAGGCCGGGATGGTTGAGTACCATGAGTCACAGCAGAGCAGTGGGGCAGATATCAATCCTCTGGAGGAGGCTAGAGTAGGTCGGGATATTTGGGAGAGAGCAGTTGGTCCCCAAAAGTCTAATCGTCTGGTAGGATCAGGTGGTATTGGACAGGCTCCTTTTCGAACAAGCATTATTCCGAGTCTATCAGCTTCATATTCTGGATCCTCGACTGGTCGCAATTATGTTCCCAATGCTGGTGAGATGGATGCTGTCATTAGGAAATTGATGACGCAGGCTCAGCGTCAGTTTCTCGAGCGGCGGGAGCAAAGTGATCGGGAAGTGCAGACGCTTCGGGAGCAGGCTAGGGTTGTTGCGGAGCAGGCTAGGGTAGCTACGGAGCAGGCTAGGGGTAGCTGCGGAGCAAGTTAAGCTAACTGAGGAGCGCATGGAGGAACGCTTTAAGTTTTTGCAGGATCAGCTGATGTCTCAGCACTGGAGGTCATCCTCATCAGCATCCTACCCGCAGCCGCCGCAGCAGCATTACAGCGGTGCATTTCAACAGTATGCACCCGAATATTGCCATCAGCAGTATGCACCCCAGCATCCCCGGCAGTATGGCGCACCTCAGTATTCCCAGCCATACCACCAGTAGGCCCAGGCGCCATTCCAGCCATACCTGCAGCAACAGGATCAGTCACCCCGCCAGCCAAACCAGCAGCACCCCCAGGCGCCAGTCCAGCCAGACCAGCAGCCCCAGCCAAACATTGATCTTAATATTAGTATTGCATCGCTTTCTGCTATTCTTCAAGATGATACATATTATAATTTTGATGACATTAGCCAGCAGCCACCCCAGTAGCTTTAGATTATTATATTTTTTTGTATGGATATTATATTTTTTGTATGGATATTTTTTTTGTGATGATATTTTACTGCTCTTTCCAATTTTTATTTTTTTAAATAGTAAATTAATTAATTATTGAATTTTATTTTTTTAACAATAATTAAAAAATTTAATAAAAAAATAATTTTTTTAATTAAAACGATTTTTTTAAAAAAATAATATTTATTTTTTTTAAAAAAAAGGATTTTGCGGCGGAATTTTAAATAAAACGATTTTTTTTAAAAAAATATTATTTATTTTTTTTGAAAAGTACGGTCTTTGCGGCGGAATCATGGATCTTGCGGCGGATAATTTTCCGGCGGATTTATGCTCTTTGCGGCGGATAATTTGCGGCAAATTTTTTTTGGCATTTTCGGCGGATTATCTGCCGGAGACTTGCGGCGGATTTATCGGCGCCACGAAATCCGCTGCAAGTTTGCGGCGGATAAACCGTCGGAAAGCGTTTGCTGCGACCTAGCTACCGACGGCAAAAATCTGCTGCAAAGTCCAATTTTGCGGCGGAAATATGGCTTTTCCGGCGGATTTTGCCTGTCGCAAAATCCTGTTTTTCTAGTAGTGACGGGGTGCTCCAATCACATCATTGG
The DNA here is from genome assembly GCA_039519185.1 of Astragalus membranaceus. NCBI lineage: Eukaryota > Viridiplantae > Streptophyta > Magnoliopsida > Fabales > Fabaceae > Astragalus > Astragalus membranaceus. The sequence goes on from CM076850.1 coordinate 53,187,609, forward strand.
GCACAGAGATTGGTTTTGTGAACTTGATGAAACAGTGAGAAGAAGCATCAGGTTTGGTGATGGCAGGCCAGTCATGGCAAGAGGCATTGGTAAGGTGAGTAGATGGTAGCAAGGTAACAATAAGTGATGTGTTGTATGTTCCTAACATGGAGAGCAGTCTGCTAAGTTTGGGACAACTAATGGAGAAGGGTTTCTCAATGCAAATGCAAGGTGAACACATGGAGGTGTCTGATACAAATGGCAAGTGTGTCTTAAAGGTCCCTGTCTCCAAAAATAGAACCTTTAAGATAGGAGTGTGTACCATTGAGCAGGAGAGCTTAACTTCTCAAATCAGTGACAGTGTGTGAAAAATGGCATAAAAGATTAGGTCATTTGAACTTCAGCAGCATGAACCTGTTGCAGAAGAAGAGTATGGTTGTAGGGCTACCTCAAAATGAAGTGCCAAAAGAAGTGTGTGGCAGATGTTGTGAGGGGAAACAGCCAAGAAAATCATTCAAATCTGCAGTTCCAACAAGAGCCAAAGTGAAGCTTGAAGTGATTCATTCATATGTGTGTGGCCCATTTGAAGTTAAATCTCATGGAGGTAATTGGTATTTTGTCTCTTTTATAGATGACTTCACAAAGAAGATGTGGATTTACTTGTTACAAAGAAAGAGTGAAGTATTTGCAACTTTTAAATCATTCAAATTACTTGTTGAGAAATAGTCTGGAATCTCAATTAAACAGCTTAGAACTGATGGTGGTGGGGAGTATACATCACTTGAATTTGAGAATTTCTGTAAGGAGGAAGGGATAATTCATGAGGTGATGGCACCTTACACTCCTCAACACAATGGAACTGCTGAGAGAAGTAACAAGACACTGCTTAATATGGTAAGATGTATGCTAAGAGAGAAACACCTACCACGTGATTTCTGGGCAGAGGCAATGTTCACAGCAACACACATTTTGAATAGGTGTCCTACAAAAAGACTTGAAGGCTCTACACCAGAAGAAGCATGGAGTGGGATCAAGTCACGTGTGAAGCATTTCAAGGTCTTTGGCTCACTGTGCTACAGGCATGTGCCTGAGCAAAACAGAAGGAAATTGGATTCAAGGTCTCAAGCTATGATATTGGTGGGATACCGCAGTACTGGTGCTTACAAGCTCTATGATCCATTGAACAAAAAGGTTGTGATAAGCAATGATATGGTGGTTGATGAAGCAAAGGAATGGGATTTGAACAACAGCATAGAGAGACAAACTACTGACACAGTGGAAATTGAACTTGGTGATGCACAGGCACAGGAAGAAGACACACAGATTAACAATGTGAATGATAAAGACAACAATGTTGTGCCATTAAAGAGATCACAAGGACAAATAACTCAATCTGTCAGGCTACAGGACTATTATTAAACTATATGATAACCTTAGAGGGGGGTGAATAAGGTTATACGCTAAGAATGAAATCGTTTCAATTTTCAGACAATGCCAATTTAAATTAAATGCGGAAAATAGAATTTAAACTATATGCACTATCCTAAGCACGCTATAGGTATGACGGATCTAGATACGATTATATATTATGCTAACTATGCTATGATTGGTTTTAACACTAAGCAGATATTTGCATACAGCGTAATATAACAATAGACGTATATAAATGACAAATGAAGTAAAAGAGTAGGGAAAGAGGTACACCGTAATTTTTACGAGGTTCGGGATAAAAGCCCTACGTCCTCGGCCTCCGGCTTTGCAACCTTTGGACTGGATAACAACCACTATATGAGAAGAACCTCTTCAATGTTTACAAGAAAGAAACTTCCCTATAGCTAATCTCAATTATCCCAAATTGAGAACCCGAGCTCCCCGCTAAGGATTTCGCAACCACTTCAATCTCCCCGATTGAACGACCCAAGAATACTTCCCAGGATTTCGCAACCACTTCAATCTCCCCGATTGAACGACCTAAGAACACTTCCCAGGATTTCGGAACCTCTTCAATCTCCCTGATTGAATGACCCAAGAATACTTCCCAGGATTTCACAATAACCAAACAATAGATGATTACAATAGAGAAACTATGATCCAATCACTTAAGCAGTATAACAATATAATAGATGAGAGAGATGAGTGATTTGGATCTAGAAGAACTTTGAAAATGATATGACAATAAAAGTTCTTTTTCTTCCATTTTTCAGATCTGAGATATGTAAATCGTGTGGGGTTCAAGCTCACACAATCTACGAATAGGGCATCTATGAGAGCTATGGTTCCCATTTTGACAATAAGTGCAAGAGAAAACAGTAGGTGTATAACTTGAAGTAGCAGCTACAAAGGTCATTTTGTTTTTCAAAATAGAGGAGGTGGAATTACCTTTATACCCAATACCTCTCCTATCAACATATTCATGTTGGGAGTGGAGTATCTTGGTTAAGGTCTTTTCACCTACCTCAAACTTTTTCAAAGATTCTTTCAAAAAGTCATTTTCAACCTTGACTTTTTCAAAATTTTGTTTAAGCTCAAGTAGTTCAAGGTTGAAAGGTTTAATTTTATGTAGCTCATTCTTCAACTTAGCTACCTCATTCTCAAGAGTCTTAACTTGAGTGAACATTGTTGCACCCCGAAAAATCCCCGGTTTGGGTTTCTCAATGTACAACGTGGAAAAATTTTGGAGCCGCCACCAATATTTTAATTTTAAGACCAAAACATTGAAAAAAGGTCTTTTGGACAAGGCGGATGGTCTTTTAAAAACTAGAGATATAGGTTCAGGGGTCGATTACGTGCGAGGAAGGTGTTAGCACCGCGCACGTCCTTTCTACCGAAAGGGAACCTCTAATTAAATGTGTGGTTTTAACATTTGATTTGAAGAATATCTAGGTTTGCCTATTTATTTGAAGAATAAATGGGAAAACTTAACAAAAGTTTATTTTTGGCAAGAAAGGGGGAAAAAGGGGTTTTTAGAAAAAGTGCTTGACGGGACATGGCCCGCTCCTACGTATCTCCTGGTGCGATGGAGAATTCAAAGCCACGTAGTTCTTGGTTTTTGGTTTTGAAAATGTTTGAAAAGGGGAGGAGCTTTCATAATGATCAAGCAAGCAAAGGCTTTGAGTGATATTTACTAATAACTCTGGATAGTGTTCATGACAATCAAACGAGCCAAGGCTTTGAGTGATAGTCACTAATAACAATGGGTTTGAAAATGACTTTTTTGGTTTGTTTTGTGAAAATGATTGGTTTAGGGTGGCGAAAAGGATTTTTATTTGTTGCGCTTGACGAGAACGTGACTCGTTCCTACGTATCCCAAACGGGAATCAAAGCGACGTAGTTCTAACGAAAATGTTTTTGAAAGGGTTTGGAAGGGGAAGAGCTTTCATAATGATCAAGCAAGCAAAGGCTTTGAGCGATCATTACTAATAACCCTTGATGGCGTTCATGACAATCAAACAAGCCAAGGCTTTGAGTGATAGTCACTAATAACTCGCATTAATTGGAAAAGAGTTTGAAAGATTTTTGGAAAAAAGGGTGAAGTTATTATCAATGATTGGTTACAAAGTTCAAACACATTCAATAATCACGGAATCATGCATATGTTGAACATTAATCAAAACTAAACATGACAATATGATCAAAAGACCCACTTATCAGGGATGCAAGGTAAAGTTCTCAAAGCAAGTGTGTGTGTGTGTGTGTGTGTGTGTGTGTAGGAAGGAGTGTATTTACCCTAGTGACTCTATGCTACAACAGGCATGTAGACTTACGTCTTCATTAGGAGGTCATACACATGGATGGAATGGCATATTGAATCAAGACATTTAAAATGCATCAAAAACAAGCAAGCAATTGATCATAGGCATAGAATGATCTTAATTAAACTAAGGAACATATGAGCAACGATTTCTCAATAACATGAACAAAAGGGGAAATTGCATCAAGGCTAAGGTAAGCCTATCCTTTGCGTTCATGAATGAGTGCCCAAAGGCTAGTAACACAATCAAAGAGGAGGGAGCATCAAGGTTTTGGGTAACCTATCCTTTGCAATACCCCATGGACCTTAAACCATAAACCTAACTATCTCATCTATTATTCATCAAGAAGTTAAAAGGGGAAGGTTGAATCATCTAAAACCATCTTCACCACTTAGAACATGATGCCCTAGGCATAAGTGGGAATCATATGATTCATCATCAACAATGGACAATAATATACAAGAACAAGTAAATAAACACTAAAGCTAAGTTAAATCACATAGGGTAATCTTCTCACTTTTAGAAAAATGCACTAGGCACTAGTGAGAATCAACTTGCCTAGATACTCGACTCCCTAGCACAGATCACAACAATTACATAATAACAAATGTAAAGACAGAAATACCTCTAATGAAGGCAGATATTACAACTTGCAGAATGCAACCCCAACTAACTATTTGCGAAAGATCAGCTCTTGATGGACCAGCGGTGCGAAAAGAACGTAAACAAAATATAAAGAGTTTTTCAGAAGTGATAGATCGTGAGAATGGGTTCTCTCTTTCTTTTTTCCAAATGGAGGCCATGAGGCCTCTATTTATAGGCTTTGAAAAAACAGATCTCACGTTAAAACATTTGAAGGAATCGATTCTTTGCTATTGAAATGGATCTAGGAATCGATTCATTTAAGAGAGGAAATGATTTTGATTTGTTTGAAAAATAGAGACAGTCGATTCTTGTGATTCACAGAGGGCTAGGAATCGATTCTTTACTAAGTTAAAACTTGTATGAATCGATTCTCAGCTTGCCTGAGACATGTAGGAATCGATTCTTAGCTTAGTTTAAAAGTGTGTGAATCGATTCTTTGTTTGAAAATGTTTGGCCTGAAAATCGATTTATGCAATGAAGTAACATGACCTGACAATCGATTCATCCTTTTCTTTTTGACCTGAAAATCGATTTTGATGTATGTTTATGCATGGAGAAATCGATTTTATGTTTTCAAAGATGATAAGAATGTTTACGTAAGTATGCATGCATCATTGAAAAACTTGTGAGTGTGTGAGACTTTGAGATACGAGCTGACCTTCGGAAGAGCTTACACTTCTTCCTAAGACACACCCAAACCCTAAGAACTACCCTTATCTATAAGGACTACCCTTTTGACCCTAAAAGTGCATTCTAACCCTAAAAATGATTTCAAAAACTTTGGAATGGTTTCTAGGACCCAAAATGCAATGCATAACTTATTTTTTTTGTGTGGAAAATTAGGGTTTTGACCTAAGCCGGACAAAATTGGGGTATGACTGCTGCCCCTCTTTATCTGAATTTTAACGAGGAATATGAATTGGCCGAAACATATTCCAAGGCAAAATGAAGATAAATAATTCAGAAATTATACCGATTTTGTCTACTTGGGGAAGCCCGAATTTTCCTCCTTTTCTTTTTCTACTTTTTGAATAGATGGGCTTGAGAACAAACGGGGAACGGTTAACACTTGGCGCATTAACCGAGAGAGAAAATGACGAACCACTCAGGATCTGAAGGAGCACTAAGGCTCTGAAGGACCACTTAGGGTCTGAAGGAGCATTAAGGCTCTGAAGGACCACTCAGGGTCTGAAGGAGCACTAAGGCTTTGAAGGACCACTCGGGGTCTGGAAGGCTGCCTAGGCCTTAATTGAAGGACCATCGTGGTCTGAAGGAGCGCTACTAGCTATGGTACTAGTAAAGCGGTCTGAGGGGGCCTTTGTATTCGAGCGGCCATGATGGGTCAAAATCAGATCCGGAACCGATATGTTGACCACGAAGGACGTCCACTGTGTCTTAGGCTGACACAACTAGTCTGAAGGACCACCCGGGGTCTGAAGGACTTACTGATAGGCTCGCAAGTGCACGAGTCATATCGCGTAATAAAAAAGAGTTATCGATCCATAGGGAGAGCCTAGGCGATTACCAATTTAATTTTTCAAAGTTGATTAACTGAAAAGAAAGTGTTTTTAGAAAGAAGGAATGTTTTAGTAATGTCTACTCACTCATGATCATTGTAGACAAAAGAGGAGAAAAGAAAATAAATTACTTGGAAAATAAAGGGGCAAGAAAGTAAATGACTTGGAAAATAAAGGGGCAAGAAAGTAAATGACTTGGAAAATAAAGGACTTAGAAAATAAATTGCAAGAATTTAAAGAGCAAGAAAATAAATGACTTGGAAAATAAAGGGCAAGAAGGTAAATGACTTGGAAAATAAAGGACTTAGAAAATAAATTGCAAGAATTTAAATAGCAAGAAAATAAATGACTTGGAAAATAAAGGGCAAGAAGGTAAATGACTTGGAAAATAAAGCGCAAGAAGGTAAATGACTTGGAAAATAAATGGGCAAGAAAGTAAATGACTTGAAAAATAAAGGGGTAAGAAAGTAAATAACTTGGAAAATAAAGGACTTAGAAAATAAATTGCAAGAATTTAAATAGCAAGAAAATAAATGACTTGGAAAATAAAGGGCAAGAAGGTAAATGACTTGGAAAATAAAGGGGCAAGAAAATAAATGACTTGAAAAATAAATGGGCAAGAAAGTAAATAACTTGGAAAATAAAGGGCAAGAAAATAAATGACTTGGAAAATAGAGGGCAAGAAAGTAAATGACTTGGAAAATAAATGACTTAGAAAATAAATTGCAAGAATTTAAATAGCAAGAAAGTAGAAGAATATGAAGAACATGAATAACATGAAGAACATGAAGAACAATCTTTAGAGAATTTTTGAGATGAACTTTGTCACAAAATTCAAGTGCTTTACAAGTGAGGATCAATGTCCTATTTATAGGAAAATATGAGGGAGGGGCAAAATAGTAAATTACATGTTTTGGCAAAGATATGGTCATCAACAAGTGGGCAAGGCAAAGCCATCAACAAGTGGGCAAAAATATCCATCAACAAGTGGAGAAAGCATAGCCATCAACAAGTTGACAAAGGGCTTAGGTTGAGGGCAAAATGGTCAAAAAGAAGAAAAAAATCAAGTTGGCAAAGGTGGCCATCAAAAAGTGGCCGTAGCCAAATTTTCCAGCATTTTGGCGCCCATGCCTGCGCCAGTTCCTGCGCCAGTTTCTGTGTTGCGCCTGTGTTGCGTTTTTGGCGCCCATGGCGCCCATGCCTGCGCCAGTTCCTGCGCCAGTTTCTGTGTTGCGTTTTTGGCGCCCATGGGTCCCTGTCTTGCGCCAGTTTCGCCAGTTTTGCTCCTGTGTTGCGTTTTTGGCGCCCATGGTGCCCATGGGTCCCTGTCTTGCGCCAGTTTGGCCAGTTTTCTCTTGTTTTGGGTTTTTGGGGCCCTTGGCGCCCTGGGGTCCCTATCTTGCGCCAGTTTTGCCAATTTTCTCCTGTTTTGGGTTTTTGGGGCCCTTGGCGCCCATGAGGGTGTCTAGTGCCTTAAAAATTGCTCCTCCTTAAATATTTCATTTTTTCTTCATTTTAGCTCATATTTTCTCTTTTGCTTTAAAATAATACCCGAAAATAAAAAGTAAACATTTGCAGTAAAATAGATCAAAAATATAATTAAAATACTAAAAAGACTTAATAAAATAACTATTAAAAAGACTCTAAAAATAGACTTATCAAACTCCCCTATGCTTGAACCTTTGCTTGTCCTCAAGCAAAAACAGTGTAAATCTTTAGGCCAATTCTGAAGGAAAATTATTTTCATATCGAAACCTTAAGTGAACTGTGGGGCAATTCTAACACTTTGGTTTGAGAGCTACTATTTTGGGCTTCTTGTGGAATTAAGAGACAACTTTAAAGTATCAGTACTCTAGAGAGGATATCAAGGTCATCATAGAACCGGTTCCCCAACATTCTTAAGCTTGGGTCCTCCATTTACTAAGACCGGGTCTCAAAGGAGGGTCTTTATACGTTGGGTATTCAAGAATTTTTCTTTTCTTTTTGATTTTATATGCTAACCATTTATTTTGACATTTAAAATGCACTAACTTTTGCATTTTTGAATTGGTTTTGCATATATATATATATATATATATATATATATATATATATATATATATAATTTTTTTTTTTGCTTGATACCCCAACTCAGACGTTTTTTCTCCAGTAACCACACATCTAGTAAATGTCACCAAGAGAACCAGGTTACTAGTTTCTTTTCAGTCCCTCTAATTGTATTAATAACTGAAAACAGTCTCAATAGTGTGTGTGTGAAAAAGCCCTAGAAGTAGAAATCGAACCATGATACAATTTTGTTGTTCCCAACCAGTCCACCTAGATGATTGCTAATGAAAAATTGAAAAATTATTTTTGTCCAGAAAAGGCTTATCTAAAACATGCTTAGGGTTCACAAAGTTTCGTGATGGAGGGAGCAGATACAACTCAAAGTACAAAAAGATAAAAACTCGGCAAAGCAATAAAGACATTCCTAATAAAAGTAATAAAATACCCCCCCCCCCCATGCTTGGACTAGGCATTGTCCTCAATGATTTTTCAAATAAAACAAAAGGGGTTAGGAGAGCTCACCTGGCTGTCTGGTTCAGGATACTCGGCCCTGGGGTATTTTATTTTTCAACAAATCGAAAAATACATTAAGCCGTGGGTTTCCTCCCACGCATCGCTCTTTTAACGTCACTAGCTTGACGATCAAAATTTCAATTGGGATCCTGCAGAACTAAACTAGTTTCTTTCTCAATTGGGTCACCAATTAAATAATTTTTCAACCTTTGACCATTGACTTTAAACGATCCGGTTTTCTCGCTCCAGATCTCTACAGATCCGAAGGGGTAAACCTTACAGATTTCAAAAGGACCGGACCATCTTGACTTTAATTTTCCCGGAAAAATTTTTAGCCTGGAATTAAACAATAACACCAGGTCACCCTCCTTGAATTCTCTACGAATAATACGCTTATCATGCCAATTTTTTGTTCTTTCTTTGTAAAGTTTGGCATTCTCATAAGCATCCATTCGCAGTTCTTCCAATTCGTTTAGTTGGAGTTTTCTTTTTTCTCCGGCTAATTCCATGTTCAGGTTAAGGCGTTTAATTGCCCAGTAAGCTTTGTGCTCTAGTTCTACCGGAAGGTGGCAAGACTTCCCATAAATTAATTTGAAAGGAGTCATTCCTATGGGAGTCTTGTACGCAGTCCGATAAGCCCAGAGACCATCATCGAGCTTTACCGACCATTCCTTTCTTGAGGTCGAAACAGTTTTTTCTAAAATAATTTTAATTTCTCTGTTCGATACCTCAACCTGACCGCTTGTTTGAGGGTGATAAGGCGTTGCAATTTTGTGCCTTACTCCAAACTTTTGCAGTAACATTTCAAAATGTTTCGAGATGAAATGGGATCCTCCGTCGCTTATGACAACACGAGGGACCCCGAATCTTGGAAAAATTATTTTTTTGAAAAGTTTTATGACTACCTTTGCATCGTTTGTAGGAGAAGCAATGGCTTCGATCCATTTTGACACATAGTCAACGGCTACCAGAATATATTGGTTTCCAAAAGAAGAAGGAAACGGTCCCATGAAATCGACACCCCAGACATCGAAAATTTCAACCTCTAAGATATTATTTAAGGGCATTTCATTTCTTTTTGAAATATTTCCGGTGCGTTGACACTGGTCGCATTTAGAAATGAATTGATGCGTGTCTTTAAAAAGGGACGGCCAATAAAAACCAGATTGAAGAATTTTCGTAGCAGTTTTTGAAGAACTTGCATGGCCGCCATAGGAAGAAGAATGACAATGGTATAGAATGTTACTTACCTCTTCTTCCGGAATGCATCTTCTGAACACCCCATCTGCTCCCCTTTTAAAAAGCAGTGGCTCGTCCCAGTAATACTGTTTAAGATCATGGAAGAATTTCTTCTTCTGCTGATAATTTAAATCTAGGGGGAGTACTCCTGCTGCAAGGTAGTTTACAAAATCTGCATACCATGGTGCTTCAGTTTTGCCCAATGAGAAGAGTTGATCATCCAAAAATGTATCATTAAGTGGCAACTCTTGTTCTTTTGTTCCTTGTAGACGGGACAAATAATCAGCCACAACATTTTCAACGCCTTTTTTATCCCTTATTTCAAGATCAAATTCTTGTAGGAGTAAAACCCATCGGATCAATCTCGGCTTGGCATCTTTTTTGTTTAACAAATATTTTATGGCCGAGTGATCAGTAAAAATGATGCTTTTTGAACTACCAAATATGATCGAAACTTATCAACGGTAAAAACTACCGCCAATAATTCTTTTTCAGTTGTGGCGTAATTCATTTGTGCCTCGTCTAAGGTCCTGCTTGCATAGTATATGGCATGCAATTTTTTCTCTTTTCTTTGTCCCAGGACTGCCCCAACTGCATAGTCGCTTGCGTCGCACATTATCTCGAACGGAAGATTCCAGTCTGGTGGCTGTATGATCGGGGCAGTAACTAAAGCCTTTTTCAAACTGTTAAAAGCTTCAAGACAAAGATCGTTAAAAATAAATGCCGCATCCTTAAGGAGCAGACTTGTCATAGGTTTTGAAATTTTTGAGAAGTCTTTTATGAACCGGCGGTAGAAACCCGCATGGCCTAAAAAGCTTCTCACCTCTTTTACTGTGGTGGGAGGTAGCATTTTTTCAATCACCTCAATTTTTGCACGATCTACCTCAATACCTCTATGAGAAATTAAGTGCCCTAGGACAATTCCTTCATTAACCATGAAATGACACTTTTCCCAGTTTAGAACCAGGTTTACCTTCTCACACCTCTCTAAGACTTTTTCCAGATTGGCTAAACAGTTTTCAAAATTTGAGCCATGGACGGAAAAATCATCCATAAACACTTCCATTATGTTTTCAACAAAGTCTGAGAATATGGACATCATACACCTTTGAAAGGTAGCAGGAGCATTACATAGGCCAAAGGGCATCCTTCTATAGGCATAAGTGCCAAAGGGACATGTGAAAGTTGTTTTTTCTTGGTCGCTAGGGTGGATGGGAATTTGGAAAAATCCCGAATAACCATCCAAATAGCAGAAATGTGAGTGCTGTGCTAACCTTTCTAACATTTGATCAATGAACGGAAGAGGGAAGTGATCTTTCCGGGTAGCTTTGTTAAGCTTTCTGTAATCGATACACATTCTCCATCCCGTAATTGTCCTTGTGGAAATGCATTCATCCTTCTCATTTTTAATAACTGTTAAGCCTCCTTTCTTAGGTACTACTTGAACAGGACTAACCCACTTACTATCGGAAATAGGATATATTATCCCAGCATCAAGGAGTTTTAAAACTTCCTTTTTAACAACCTCTTTCATGTTTGGGTTTAATCTTCTTTGATGCTCGATAGAAGGTTTATAGTCCTCTTCCAGTAGTATTCTGTGTATGCAGATTGACGGATTTATTCCTTTAATGTCCTCAATAGTATACCCTATGGCTTTGGGATACTTCTTGAGAACATTAAGCAATTTTTCAGTCTCATTTTGTTTCAAATTTGCATTTACAATTACTGGAAAAGTAGAATTAGGGCCAAGGAACTCACACCTGAGAGATGATGGTAAGGGCTTCAGTTCTATTTTTGGTGTTTCTTTTGGGAGAGGTCGAGGTTTTTCCTCACCCAAAGTTTCAGTACCCAATTCTTGTGATGGTGGATTTTCATCCAAAAGTTTTATGTAGAATTGGGTTTCCCCTGCCGCATTTGTATTTGTGTTGCCTAAAAGGCAATCTTCCAGACTATCTTGTGAAGATGATGCTAAAGAGCAGTCTCGCACGCAATAGTCTACAATATCAATCCTGCAGCACGAGTCTTTTACAGATGGACTCTCCATGAAGTTTGAAACTTCAAACTCAACTTTTTCATCCCCCACATTAAAAACCAACTTACCGTTTTTAACGTCAATTATTGCCCCTACAGTAGCTAAAAAGGCCTCCCTAGAAGAATAGGAATTTGGGAGTCTTCTTCAATTTCCATTACAACAAAGTCCACCAGTATAAAAGTTTGCCCTACCTTGATAGGGATATCCTCTAAGATTCCAGTGGGGTATTTAACGGAACGATCTGCCAACTGTATTGTCATTTTTGTGGGTTTAAGTTCGCCTATCCCTAGTCTATTGCAAAGAGAAAGAGGCATCAAACTTACACTGGCTCCTAGATTGCACATCGCTCGGTTTATAGTTTCACTTCCAATCACACAAGGTATGGAAAAACTACCTGGATCTTTGAGTTTTTGGGGCAGCTTGTTCTGGATAATTGCACTACATTCCTCTGTTTTTCTTTTCTTGGATAAAATTTCTTTCAAAAATTTAGAATAAGACGGCATTTGAGACAATGCATCTGTGAAAGGAACGTTGATGTAAAGCTTTTTAAGCAAGTCGACAAACCTTTTGAATTGCTCGTCAATTTTGTTTTTTGCAAATCTTTAGGGAAAAGGAATGGGTGGTTTGTATGGTGGTGGGGGGATGTGTGGTTCTTCTCTTTCTTTTTCTGGTTATTTCTCTTTTTCTTTCTCTTCTTGCTCACCTGGTAAATTATGTTTTTCACTCACAATTTTTTTTTGGTTAGCTCTTGGTTCCTCTAATTGTTTTCCGCTTCTAAGGGTCACGGCATTTATTTGGCCTTTTGGATTTTGTTCTGGTTGCCCAGGAAATACCCCTGAAGACTTAGAGGATGAAGCCACCTGTGTTGCCACTTGAGTTATTTGATTTTCAAGCATTTTATTATGAGTGGCAATAGAGTCGACTTTTGATACTAATTTGATAAGTGTGTCATTCAAATAACCAGTTTGATTTTTGAATTCTTCATTTTGTTTTGTTTGAGATGACACAAATTTTTCCATCAAAAATTCCAAGTTCGACTTTTGCGGGTTGTTTTGTGGGTTGTTAAAAACCCTTTGATTTTGAAAGACAGGAGGTGGTCTAGGTGCTGGATTGGGTGGAGGATTTTTATAAGAAAAATTTGGATGATTCCTCCACCCAGGATTATAAGTATTTGAAAACGGATCTTCTTTTTGAGCATAGTTAACATGCTCGTTTCCAGCACTAGATGCCTCAAGCTGGCATTCAGCTCCAATATGGCCAACAACCCCACATAATTCACATGGTGGAGTAATAGGAGAAGAAGTTTGTGAGACGGCACTTACATTTAATTTTTCAAATTTTTGAAAAAGTGCGTCCACTTTTGAGGTAAGATGATCAACAGCAGATATTTCATACTTACCTGGCTCTTTTGATGAGGCTGGTTTATTCGTTATGGCTCGCTCACTTGTCCATTGACAATGGTTTTGAGCCATATCTTCAACGAGTGCATAAGCTTCAGTAAAATTTTTGTTCATTAAAGCTCCACCTACAGCTGCATCAATAGTCATTCTTGTTGCATATTGTAATCCATTATAAAAAGTGTGAACAACGAGCCATTTCTCTAGTCCATGATGGGGGCATAGCCTTAACATTTCTTTGAAACGTTCCCAAGCATCATAAAGAGATTCCCCGTCGTTTTGAGAAAATCGAGTAATTTGATTTCTCATTTGAGCTGTTTTACTCGGGGGAAAGAACTTAGCAAGAAAAGTTTGATTTAACTGGCCCCAGCTGGTAATGGATTCCGAAGGCAAAGAATGTAGCCAAGCTCTTGCTCTATCCCTTAATGAAATAGGGAAGAGTTTTAATCTTATGGCATCTGGAGGTACCCCGTTTAATTTGAGAGTTCCACAGTATTCTAGAAAAATTGAAATATGAAGATTTGGGTCCTCCGTGGGAGAACCAGAAAATTGGTTTTGTTGAACCATTGAAAGCAGATATGTTTTGAGTTCAAAATTATTTGCTTCCACATTCGGATGTACAATGGCAGCCGATGGCTCTGCTGAAGGTGTTGCATACTCTTTGAGAGCACGATTTTCATTAGCCGCCATTTGGTTATCGGGAATTTCTCTCCTCCTTCTATGTAAGAACCTTTCGATTTCGGGAATTTGTTGAACAGTTTCTCCGAAACTTTTGGTTCTTCGCATTCGAGGGACAAGAGAAGAAAAAGTAAAAACAAAGAAAATAAAACTTCAGTCTAACCGATTTCGAAAAACCTAATTAATATCACTGCCTCCCCGGCAACGGCGCCAAAAGCTTGATAGGCTCGCAAGTGCACGAGTCGTATCGCGTAATAAAAAAGAGTTATCGATCCACAGGGAGAGCCTAGGTGATTACCAATTTAATTTTTCAAAGTTGATTAACAGAAAAGAAAGTGTTTTTAGAAAGAAGGAATGTTTTAGTAAAGTCTACTCACTCATGATCATTGTAGACAAAAGAGGAGAAAAGAAAATAAATGACTTGGAAAATAAAGGGGCAAGAAAGTAAATGACTTGGAAAATAAAGGGGCAAGAAAGTAAATGACTTGAAAAATAAAGGGGCAAGAAAGTAAATGACTTGGAAAATAAAGGACTTAGAAAATAAATTGCAAGAATTTAAATAGCAAGAAAATAAATGACTTGGAAAATAAAGGGCAAGAAGGTAAATGACTTGGAAAATAAAGGACTTAGAAAATAAATTGCAAGAATTTAAATAGCAAGAAAATAAATGACTTGGAAAATAAAGGGCAAGAAGGTAAATGACTTGGAAAATAAAGGGGCAAGAAAGTAAATGACTTGAAAAATAAAGGGGCAAGAAAGTAAATAACTTGGAAAATAAAGGACTTAGAAAATAAATTGCAAGAATTTAAATATCAAGAAAATAAATGACTTGGAAAATAAAGGGCAAGAAGGTAAATGACTTGGAAAATAAAGGGGCAAGAAAATAAATGACTTGAAAAATAAATGGGCAAGAAAGTAAATAACTTGGAAAATAAAGGGCAAGAAAATAAATGACTTGGAAAATAAAGGGCAAGAAAGTGAATGACTTGGAAAATAAAGGACTTAGAAAATAAATTGCAAGAATTTAAATAGCAAGAAAGTAGAAGAATATGAAGAACATGAAGAACATGAAGAACATGAAGAACAATCTTTAGAGAATTTTTGAGATGAACTTTGTCACAAAATTCAAGTGCTTTACAAGTGAGGATCAAGGTCTTATTTATAGGAAAATATGAGGGAGGGGCAAAATAGTAAATTACATGTTTTGGAAAAGATATGGTCATCAACAAGTGGGCAAGGCAAAGCCATCAACAAGTGGGCAAAAATATCCATCAACAAGTGGAGAAAGCATAGCCATCAACAAGTTGACAAAGGGCTTAGGTTGAGGGCAAAATGGTCAAAAAGAAGAAAAAAATCAAGTTGGCAAAGGTGGCCATCAAAAAGTGGCCGTAGCCAAATTTTCCAGCATTTTGGCGCCCATGCCTGCGCCAGTTCCTGCGCCAGTTTCTGTGTTGCGCCTGTGTTGCGCTTTTGGCGCCCATGGCGCCCATGCCTGCGCCAGTTCCTACAACAGGCATGTAGACTTACGTCTTCATTAGGAGGTCATACACATGGATGGAATGGCATATTGAATCAAGACATTTAAAATGCATCAAAAACAAGCAAGCAATTGATCATAGGCATAGAATGATGATCTTAATTAAACTAAGGAACATATGAGCAACGATTTCTCAATAACATGAACAAAAGGGGAAATTGGATCAAGGCTAAGGTAAGCCTATCCTTTGCGTTCATGAATGAGTGCCCAAAGGCTAGTAACACAATCAAAGAGGAGGGAGCATCAAGGTTTTGGGTAACCTATCCTTTGCAATACCCCATGGACCTTAAACCATAAACCTAACTATCTCATCTATTATTCTTCAAGAAGTTAAAAGGGGAAGGTTGAATCATCTAAAACCATCTTCACCACTTAGAACATGATGCCCTAGGCATAAGTGGGAATCATATGATTCATCATCAACAATGGACAATAATATACAAGAACAAGTAAATAAACACTAAAGCTAAGTTGAATCACATAGGGTAATCTTCTCACTTTGATAAAAATGCACTAGGCACTAGTGAGAATCAACTTGCCTAGATACCCGACTCCCTAGCACAGATCACAACAATTACATAATAACAAATGTAAAGACAGAAATACCTCTAATGAAGGCAGATATTACAACTTGCAGAATGCAACCCCAACTAATTCTTAGCGAAAGATCAGCTCTTGACGGACCAGCGGTGCGAAAAGAACGTAAACAAAATATAAAGAGTTTTTCAGAAGTGATAGATCGTGAGAATGGGTTCTCTCTTTCTTTTTTCCAAATGGAGGCCATGAGGCCTCTATTTATAGGCTTTGAAAAACTAGATCTCACGTTGAAACATTTGAAGGAATCGATTCTTTGCTATTGAAATGGATCTAGGAATCGATTCATTTAAGAGAGGAATCTATTTTGATTTGTTTGAAAAATAGAGACAATCGATTCTTGTGATTCACAGAGGGCTAGGAATCGATTCTTTACTAAGTTAAAACTTGTATGAATCGATTCTCAGCTTGCCTGAGACATGTAGGAATCGATTCTTAGCTTAGTTTAAAAGTGTGTGAATCGATTCTTTGTTTGAAAATGTTGGGCCTGAAAATTGATTTATGCAATGAAGTAACATGACCTGACAATCGATTATTCCTTTTCTTTTTGACCTGAAAATCGATTTTGATGTATGTTTATGCATGGAGAAATCGATTTTATGTTTTCAAAGATGATAAGAATGTTTACGTAAGTATGCATGCATCTTTGAAAAACTTGTGAGTGTGTGAGACTTTGAGATACGAGCTGACCTTCGGAAGAGCTTACACTTCTTCCTAAGACACACCCAAACCCTAAGAACTACCCTTATCTATAAGGACTACCCTTTTGACCCTAAAAGTGCATTCTAACCCTAAAAATGATTTCAAAAACTTTGGAATGGTTTCTAGGACCCAAAATGCAATGCATAACTTATTTCTTTTTGTGTGGAAAATTAGGGTTTTGACCTAAGCTGGACAAAATTGGGGTATGACAAACATGCATTTGTTGCTCTTTTTCAAATCTTTATATTTAATCAAAAGAGTTTCATGTTCATTATAAAGATCTTCAAAAGCCTCACTCAAGTCTTGACTACTATACACATCATCAGATAAATCATCATGCTCAAATGAATTAGAAAGACTATGGTTATCAATGATTACCTTAGGGGTGTCGTTTGCCATAAGAAGATCAACATTGGCAGTCTTCTCTACTTCATCTGTTTCACTGTCAGTGTGAAGATTGTCCCATGTAGCCTCAGGGGTGTCTTTTGCCGTAAAACAAATAACATTTGCAACCTCCTCTTCTTCACCTGTTTCACTTTCAGTATCTGTGTTGTCCCATGTAGCCTTCATGACTTTCTTTTGTTGGTACTTGGGTTTTAGCTTTGGACAATTCATTTTGAGATGACCCTGTTTGTTGCATTCAAAACATTTTGGCTCATAATCTCTTCTCTCATAATTGTCTTCTTTGTTGTACCCAGATTTCTTTGAATAGTCACCCTTTCCAAGCTTTCTGAATCTCATGAATTCTTCAAACATTTTAGCCATGTCTTCAACATCGGATTCTTCATCAGACTCAACCTCTTTCCTTGCCATCTTAGGAATTTTAGCTGCAAGGGCAAAGAGACTTCCTTTCTTTTACCACTTCTTTTTCTTGAACCTTCTTAGCGGCCAGCACCACCTCAAATGCAAGAAGTGACCCAATCAAGTCTTCTTGAGGTAAAGTGCCAATATCTTTGGCTTCAGTGATAGCACAAGCCTTAGGAAAGAACTCACTAGTCAAGGATGCATGAATCTTCCCATTTAGATCTTTTGCTGAATACTTCTTCCCCGGTGCCCTCAAGTTGTTCACTATCAAATTCAGTCTCTGGTGCATAGCTGCAATAGATTCACCTTCCTTCATTTTGAAGGCTTCATACTCAGAAGTGAGAATTTTGATTTTTGTATCCTTCACTTGGCTTGTACCGACATGTGTTGCTTCCAAACAATCCCAGATTTCTTTTGCTGTCTGACACCCTTTTACCCTTCCATATTCTTCTTCACATAGAGATAAGTGAAGAATGTACATTGCCTTTTCATTTAAGAATATTTTATCTAATTCGAACTTTCTCATCTCACTCAAGTCAATGGCATAGATATCTTCAATAGGTACTTCCTCTGCTTTACCAGTGGCTTGAGATTTAGAAGTATCTCCGTCAACAACATCACCAGGTTTTGTAATTTTCACTTTCAGTGGAATAAGTGGTCCATCAACAATGATCCTCCATAAAGTGAAATCTATAGCCTGCACATGACATTTCATTCGACTACTCCAATAGTCATAGTTAGTTCCATCAAACAGAGGTGGCCTATAGAAGGACATCCCCTCTTTCATAAATTTTTTTTTTTTTTTTTTAAACAAAAAGGAAAGGAGCCTCGTTAAAACCTTCTGATGCAAAACCCTCCTTAGGGATAAAAACACCAAGAAGGAAAGAGTACTCCCCCCTATTTCATTAAAAAATAAAAAGCAAAATTACAAAAAGCAAGGGGGGACATAAACCAAAACCCCTGCAAACAAAATACAAAAATTACTGTCTAAAACGAAAAGAAGGAAAACCAACCATATTACGGTTAAAATCATCCTGAATAAAAGTGGGAATAGAATTCCACCATTGGAAGCCAGATAGGGTAGTTCCATGAGACGCAAGCTTATCAGCACAGTGATTTCCTTCCCGAAAAATATGAGTGCAACTGAAAGTCATGGATTTTAGAAGACCCATGCAGTTCAGCCAGCGGTTGCGGATACTCCAAGGCACAATTGAATGGGACGAAATGGCCATAACAGCAAGCTGAGAATCACTCTCAATCCATAAACGATGCCAACCTTTATGGAAAGCCACCTCAATGGCTACCATTATTCCAACAAGCTCCGCATGCAGAGCGTAATTTGTACCAAGAGGAAGCATGAAGCAACCCAGAGATTCAGCATTACTATCGCGAAAGATACCCCCACAAGCAGCTAAACCAGGGGAACCCCTAGCAGCGCCATCTGTATTACACTTAACCCACAAGCAAGGAGGGGACTTCCAAATAACCTCCATAATTGTCGGAGCCTTACGAGGCTTGCAATCAACCGAAAACGCTTTAAGAATCAAAAAATCCTGCATGGAGTTTGACGTGGAGCCCTTGCTGAGATTACCAGAAATGTTCACATTTGCCGTGATCAAGTTCTTCATGTGAGTGGGAAAGATCTTCTTGTTGTCAAAACGAATCTGATTCCGAGAGTGCCAAATAGCCCAAAATACATTAATAACGGCGGCGGTAACAACATCTTTCACTTGGTTGGACCAAGGGCGCTGACAAACCTCAAAAATCATCTCCGGGGAGGAAACATTAATATTAATTGAAAGCTTATCACTAAGCCATTCCCAGAGCTTCTTAGCAAAAGAACACTCACAGAAAAGGTGCAATGAGGTCTCATATTCCGCTTCACAGAGACTACACATGGAAACAGTTCCACAACCACGGTTTCTAAGCTGCTCATCTGTAGGCATACGGTTATGAAGGATACGCCAGACAAGAATAGATTTGGAGGGAGGGATGACACTACTCCAAATATTTCTGAACCGCCTAATAGGCTGCCCAATAGGCCTATAATGAAGATAAGCAGTCTTAAAAGTAAGAATACCATCTGTAGAGTTTTTCCAAATCAGTTGATCCTGAGAGTCAAATGAAGGCAGATGTTTTTCACGAAGGAGCGAAGCCAGCTGAGGAAAAATATTAGAAAGAGATGCTGGAATACGCCAGTGACCATTCTGAATGAAGTCACAGACACGGGCTTTTAGAGAGTTCTGACAATGCGCAGGGACATTGAGAAGATTTACCAGAGGGTCCGACATCCACGGATCTATCCAAAAGTTGATACAGTCACCTTTACCAATTTGCCATATGCAGTTTTCATGGATATCGGATAAATGAGCA
The DNA here is from genome assembly GCA_039519185.1 of Astragalus membranaceus. Taxonomy (NCBI): domain Eukaryota; kingdom Viridiplantae; phylum Streptophyta; class Magnoliopsida; order Fabales; family Fabaceae; genus Astragalus; species Astragalus membranaceus. The sequence continues at coordinate 53,207,417 of CM076850.1, forward strand.
CGCAAAGTACCCCACAAAGACGAACTGATATGATAAGAGATCGTAGTCCTATTTCTGAAAACCCGAGATCTTAAAAAGACAGCCCAGCTATTCTGGGAAATGCTGAGTTCCCAACTAAGCTTAAGACAGGCTGCCTTATTTGTGTCTTTAAGGGAGCGAATCCCGAGACCCCCCTCAGATGTTGGTTTACAAACCTTATGCCACGCCACTGTAACCACTTTACGCTGATTGACGTCACCAGACCAAATGAAATTTCTGATCCAAGAATCGACCTTATTTAACAGAGAGGTAGGCCATTTGTATATCAGGAAGCTGTACACTAACATACTTTGAACAACCGACCTGACCAGCTGCGCTCTTCCGGCAATAGAGAGGAGCGAAGCTTTCCAAGCTGATAACTTGGCTTTAATCTTGTCAGCTATAGGCATTAAATGGGAATGCCCAGGTAGGTGAACGGCAGCTGCCCAATAGAGAAGCCCAGTAGCTCTGCAATGTGACACTGGCGCTGAGTGGGAACAGCGCCCAAATGAACGGTAGATTTACTGGAGTTAACAATCTGACCAGAAGCCTCCCCATATTTGGTAAAGAAGTTGAGAAGACTATGAATATTTTTCAGCGAAGCTCTGCAAAAAATCATGATATCATCCGCATAAAGGGTATGAGATGGAACCTGAGTGCCTCTAGGACCATTAATTAACTGGAGATCCCCATCATACACCAACTTGGAAATGCCTCTGCTCAAAACCTCCTCAGCCAAGCAGAAAAGAAGGGGGGAGAGGGGGTCCCCTTGACGCACACCCCGCTTGCAGCTAAAGTACCCAGAAGGCTTTCCATTGACAGAGATGGAAAGCTTTGCAGAATGTAAAAGAGCATTAATCCAATCACAGAATTTGCTATTAAACCCAAAAGCCTTTAGGACTCTAAGAAGGAAATTCCAATCCAGAGTATCAAAAGCTTTCTTGACGTCAACCTTGAGCGCCATATTACCACCAAAAGCCCTATTATGAAGCATATTAATGGCTTCCGAGGTTAAGCAGATGCAGTCCGATATATTTCTACCAGGGATGAAGCCACGTTGCTGAGATGAAACAATACGGGGAGCAATTTTGGAAAGACGGTCAGCAAGAACCTTAGTAATAATCTTAAACTTGAAGTTCGCAAGGGCTATAGGCCGAAACTTCTCGATACTGTCAGCTCCGTTGACTTTAGGAATAAGGACTACCAAATTAGAGTTGAAGTTCGGGAGCATCCAACCCTGCTTGAAGAACTGCTGGACGGCATTCACCGTGTCCTCCGCAATGATGTCCCAGAACTGCTGAAAAAAGAAAGCACCAAAGCCATCCGGCCCAGGGGCACCGTTAGAATTCATAGCAAAAATGGCCTGCTTGATCTCTTCCGTATTAGGAACGCTGGTGAGCATATTGTTCTCCTCACCTGTAACAAGATTAGGGATAATCTCCTCAACCATACCATTATCAAGACACTGGTTATTAGAGGCGAAGATATTCTCAAAATAATTAACAACATGAGCTTCAATTTCATTCGGAGAAGTAAGAAGAACATCACCATGTTTTAGGGAAGTTATTTGCTTGGTAATATGTCTAATTCTGACCATCTGATGGAAAAATTTTGTGTTGCGATCACCATGTAAGTGCCAGTTGAGTCTAGATTTTTCGAGCCAAAAATCCTCTTGGAAAGCTAAAGCTTGCTGCAGCTCAAGCTGATGGACCTTTTCTTGCTCCTCTAACAACTCTGAATAGAACCCATGATCAAAAATAAATAAATATAATAAAATTTCGAGATGAAATCCTTTCAATTTTCAGACAATGCCAGTTTAAATTAAATGCGGAAAATGGAATTTAAACTATATGCACTATCCTAAGCACGCTATAGGTATGACGGATCTAGATACGGTGATATATTATGCTAACTATGCTATGATTGGTTTTAACACTAAGCAGATATTTGCATGCAGCGTAATATAACAATAGACGTATATAAACGACAAATAAAGTAAAAGAGTTGGGAAAGAGGTACACCGTAATTTTTACGAGGTTCGGGATAAAAGCCCTACGTCCTCGGCCTCCGGCTTTGCAACCTTTGGACTTGATAACAACCACTATATGAGAAGAACCTCTTCAATGTTTACAAGCAAGCAACTTTCCTATAGCTAATCTCAATTATCCCAAATTGAGAACCCGAGCTCCCCGCTAAGGATTTCGCAACCACTTCAATCTCCCCGATTGAACGACCCAAGAATACTTCCCAGGATTTCGCAACCACTTCAATCTCCCTGATTGAACGACCCAAGAACACTTCCCAGGATTTCGGAACCTCTTTAATCTCCCCGATTGAACGACCCGAGAATACTTCCCAGGATTTCACAACCATTTCAATCTCCCTGATTGAACGACCCAAGATTACTTCCCAGGATTTCGCAATAACCAAACAATAGATGATTACAATGGAGAAACTATGATCCAATCACTTAAGCAGTATATCAATATAATAGCTGAAAGAGATGAGTGATTTGGATCTAGAAGAACTTTGAAAATGATATGACAATGAAAGTTCTTTTTCTTCTATTTTTCAGATCTGAGATATGTAAATCGTGTGGGGTGTTTTGAAAGTGAAGCCCAGCTTCCTATTTATAGGATTTGCAAAAATATGACCGTTGTAGGATTTTGTAAAATGTTATAATTGATTCTTTGATTTTAGAAAGGAAGCTTGAAATCGATTCTATGCTCTTTGAAAGGAAGTGGGAAATCGATTTTATACTTAGTGAAATTAATAGAATTCGATTTTGTAACACCCCATTTTCTACCCGGTATTTAAATAAAAATTATCAGAGTTCAAAAATTTTATTTTTCAACTAATCCAAACGGGATGCTACATTTCTTCAAAACAAACATCAACAACATAATAAAATTCCTTTTATAAATCAAAGAAAATACGTAACACGTAACAATGGAATGGGGTTCCCAAAAACATATTATTCTGTCCACATGACAGAAATTACAACGTCTCGCAGCGAAATAAAGAGATAAAACTCAGCACACAAAACGCAGCCTCAACATAAAAATCTCAATAAAAGTGTTTAACATCTCAAATAAACAAACAAAGGAAAACTAGCGGCCATCCCCTCAGTGTTACGTATCAGAGCACTAGACCGACGCAGGAATGAAGAATAACAGCCTTCACTCATGGTTACCTGTAGTAATAAACAACGAAGGGGTGAGTCTAAACCGCATAATAAGGCTTATATTAAGCGGTATGATAGAGTATAAGGACTACGCCAATCACAGCAAATACATTTATATCTTATACATATACAGCAACATTTCCAACTGATAAATAAACATCAACATCCGCAATATATAATTGTCACACAGTCATATTGTACACCAAACAAAGTAATTATCAATAATGAGCATGTGTGTATGCGGTGCAGAATGCATGTGGTACCATTATCACTTCTCATTAGCCAATTGGGCACGTCGCGACCGCAGCCGAAAAATAACGTCAAGACCGCAGCCTAAAAATGCATCGTCAAGACCGCAGCCTAATGTATGCATGTGACTCCATGAACAACCAATAAGCATAATTTTTCACAATCCTAAGTCACACACATCATCATTATAAATTACAACGTCAAGACCGCAGCCTAAAATCATCACCAACATTTTTGGTCCGTAGACCCACCGTCACTTTACCACACCACTAGCAAAATACAAGTGTCCAGAAACTTTCAGCCAAATTAATTATTTTTCACATTACAGTAGCATACATAGAAAGAGGATTGAACGAGCTTCGAAACGCACTTTGAAGCACTTAAAACGGACACCGGAGTCAAAAGATGTCAAAAACAAATTTGGGGCAAAACCGAGACACGTGCTGAAAATGGCTCGGAACAACAGAAAATTCTGAGGCTTCGCGCGTGGCGCGCGGCTTAGGCGCGAGTGGCGGGCGGAACGGCAGAAATGCCCAGGGTCTTGCGCTTGACGCGCAACTGGCGCGCCAATGAGGCGCAAATTGGCAGAATGTGCTGTGACTATGGTGCATTCTTTTCAAAGTGAAGCCAACGGGACAACTTCAAAATGACACGTGCAAAAATAAAACCACTCGAGCCAAAATGTTTAAAATTGAATTTGGGCACGCAAATACAAAAGATGGCACGGTAAAATATGCCCAGAATTCGAAGTTCACCCAAAATACCCTATATACGCACACAAGCAACACCCACCGAGACAACTCCTAAATGACACGTGCAAAAATAAAACCACTCGAGCCAAAATGTTTAAAATTGAATTTGGGCACGCAAATACAAAAGATGGCACGGTAAAATATGCCCAGAATTCGAAGTTCACCCAAAACACCCTATATACGCACACAAGCAACATGGCTCCCGGGGGAGGGGATCTCAGTGATTTTTCAGAACATACATCCTAGCAACCAAAACTCAACCATAACGACATCCCAATGACATGATTACTCTGAAATATAACTCGGGAACACAAACCGGGCAGCCCAATTTAGGCGCCCTTGGCGCCCAGGCACAGGGATCCTGCGCCCCAGGCGCCACTGCACCAAGGCAGCAACACTGAAACATAGCAGATAGGCAACAGGCGCCCATGGCGCCCAGACAGCAGCAACAATGCATGGAATTGGCAACAACAATGGTGCCTAAGGCGCCTAGGGTCCTTCAAACTCAATTTTCTTCCAAATTTCATATGCTCAATCATTCAATAATTATTTCAAACACCTCAAATTCACTCTCATATCTTCAATTACACACTTTATCAATTATTTGGCATACACTATGATTCTCACATACATCTCATAACTCATACAATTTTCAATATAACACGTAGAGACAATCAATCTTCACACAATCAATCGTATATCAAATTCAACAACAAAATTACGAGACAAATGGTATAAACCCTAAACCCTCACATACAACCCATTCTAAGTCCTATTATAAGGTAAGACCCACCCTTACCTTGATTACACCGAAGACGAGGTCCTTCCTACGGAGTCACCAACAAAACCACAGCAACAGCTCTTCTTTTCCTCTCCCCCTTGTGCGATTCGCCCTTCTCCTTTCTCCCTTCTCACTCGCAACTCTCTTCTTCTTTCTTTTACGTTTTTCTTTCTTTTCCTTTCCTTGCACAAATGATGCGAATGCATCATACCCTATGCGCCTAGGGTCTCAGCTAACGGGCTTGGGCTTCTTCTTGGGCCAAATTTGCCATTCCGAAATTATTTATACCACTCCTTTCAGTTATAAAAATAAAATAACATATTAATAATTTTAATATATTAATAAATATGCAACACTTAAATAATTTAATCAAATAATTAATTAAATTATTTTGGGTGTACAGATTTCATCCTTAGTTGAATGAAGCTCATAATCGATTCTTTTCTTAGGCTTAAGTATAGGAGCAAATCGATTATGTGCTTCTCAATAGATTATGAAATCTATTTCATGTTTAACAATGGATTAGGAAATCGATTCTTTGCTTCAACAATAGATTAGGAAATCGATTTCAAGCTTTATAATAGATTAGGAAATCGATTTCATGCTTTAGAAAATGATAGGAATCGATTTCAAGCTCTCCACAAAATTGTTTTTAGGTTTAGGTGCCACCCTATGCAAGCATGCAATTTTATAAAATATTTTTCAAAGCTTGTTTTGATGCATCATGCATGTTTTGAAAAATCATCTCTCAGCTACTAAATGTCATTGACCTTAAGTGATACGACCATACACTGTGTCCTAATGAAAGCGGATAAACAATTAGGTCTTGACTTCTAAGGTGGCTTCTTCTCCAAGCTGCTCCACTTTAGGATATTCTGCTCTTTGAATTATGTCCTGTACTTTTATACACTGTAACCATTAGTAGACAAAATGTAATTTGTTATTATACAAAACAAAGAGTGTTTGTCCTTGTTTCAACAACTATGATGTGTTCCCTGACACTGCTATTGATGCTAATGGTGACTTGATGAATCTGGTATTTCTAACAGAAGCAGAACTAGTCTCACTTGAGCAGGCACTAGCAAACCCTCATTGGAAGAATGCAATGGAGGAGGAACTAAGATCAATCCAAAAGAACAACACTTAGGAAATGGTGAGATTACCAAGTGACAAAAAGGCTATTGAAGTGAAATGGGTATTCAAAACAAAGGTTAAGCCAACAGGAGAAGTTGCCAAGTATAAAGCAAGACTGGTTGCAAAGGGATTCCTACAGCAAGCAGGTCTTGACTTCAATGAAATATATGCACCAGTAGCTAGAATTGAAACTGTCAGGTTAATAGTTGCAATTGCTAGCAGGAGGAGGTGGACAATGAGTCAATTGGATGTAAAATCTGCTTTTCTCAATGGTCCATTAGACGAAGAAGTGTACACTAGGAAGCCACCTGGGTTTGAAAAGAAAGGCATGGAAGATAGAGTAATGAAGTTGAACAAAGCTCTATATGGTTTTGTCATACCCCAATTTTGTCCGGCTTAGGGCAAAACCCTAATTTTCAACCAAAAATAAATAAACCAAGTCTTAGCATTCATCCTAGAGGTTAGTAAGAGCATCATGCTTGCATCTTAGAAGTTTCAGAATGCATTTTAGGGTTAGAAAAGCATAGCATGGCATTTTAGAGCACTTTAGAGCATTTTTAGGGTTTCTAGGGTTTTTCTTAGTTCAAAGGGTATTTTGGTAATTTCGCCAAAAAGACTTATTTTCTCATCATGCATGCATTTATAGGGTTTTAGAGTCATCCAAAAGGTCTCAGGATCATTGTTAGAGTGGAAATGAAGTTTAGAGCAAAATCAGGGTTTTTGGGACCAAAAGGGCATTTTGGTCATTTCACTAAAATAAATAATTTCTCGGTAAAAACCATTATGCATCTCTTGAGGAGTTTATGTGAGTCCAAGTGAGTGGAGTTGTGCATTTTTTTATGCATCATAGGAGTATTTTTGGCATGAAATTCGGTTTTTTGAACAAAAGGGCAAAATGGTCATTTCCTTTGGAGTGGGGTCAATAAATCATTTTTGGGATTGGTGAGATCATAAAGTTCAGAGCCCAATCATTGAATCATGGGACATAGCCCAAAATAGCAAGAATTTAGAAGAATTATCTAGAAGGGAATAAGGAATATCCCTTTGAATTTTGAAAGGTCAAGTGTAGTACAATAGTACAAGTTGCAATTCCACTCACTCTCTCTCCTTGGCTGCGAATTCCAGCCCTTTTTTCCCACTTTTGATTTATTTTATTGGTTGCAAACTGTGTTTAAATCATGGCCTTCCATTCAAGTGTTAAATGCAATCCTCACCCTTCATTTGAATTAAAATGGCACTCTTGTAATAAGCTTCATGGAAAAATACAATTTTGTAATTGAGCTTATCCTTCACCACCATCCTTAAGCTGCGCCCCTCAGCCCTCTCTCTCCTCACTTTGTGCTTTCTAATTGCCCCTAATCCATGTGACATTTGATCTTGACCCTTGGTTCAAAATTTAGATGCAATCCTAGTGCACAATGGAAATCAAAATGACCTAGAAGCCCTTAATGATAAGTGAGCACTATATATACCTTCATATGACCAGCCCACACAAGCTCTTAGCCTCACTCTCCATTCAAAAACCCTAGCACACCTCCCTCCTCCTCTAGGCCGTAGCCACCCCCATTCCTTCTCCTCCATTTTTTTTTCAACTTCCATCCACTAACTCACCTCAAACTCACTCCATATTCATATATCCTCTTCCTTTCATCTTTGATTCCACATTTATATCATCAAAGGGGCTGATCCTTCAAGGTTGCGTGCTTGTTGTTGTTGATTTTGAGGAGTGTTGGTGATTTGTTACTCTTGATCTTCATTTCTACTCTTGTTTAGCTTGGAACTAAGGTATAACCTAAAACCCTTTGCATTTTCATCCACTTTCTTGCATCAAAATCCTTTTTCAACTTATATTTGCATCTCATAACATCATCTAAATGTAGATTAGGGGCTGTTGTGGGTGAGAGTTGGCATCTCACCCACCAAATAAATTGTTCTTGTGACTATGTGTTGATTATGTGTTGTTCTTGTGATGTTTTTGCATTTGGTGAAATAAAATTGTGAACCTATGGCTATTTTGGTTCGCAAGTTGTGTGAAATATATGTGTAATATAATTTTCTTGTTCATTCCTTGCCCAATAATACTTGATCTAGCCATTGATGTTTGATTGTTGTGTTATTATGCTTGGAATCATGTTAAAACTTGCAAAAATAATTTTACATCCATATGTATGTTTCGCAAGTTGCTAAAATAAATAGGGTTTTTGTTACCTTTTGGTTATTTGGCTTGTGATTGTCTCAAGTTGTTGATGGAGTCTTTGTTGACAATTAATTTTTAGGTTGAGAATAAAATTGTTGTTTGGTTATGTAGAGGTTTCGCAAATCATGAGACATTTAGGGTTTTTGTTGTTTCCTTGTTTATTTTGCTTGTATTGGTGTTTAAAAATATTGCTTCAAGTTTGTTTTGATGGGCTCTTGTTTGCAAGTAATTGTTAAGTTGATGATTTAGCTATGTGAATCGCCACTAGTGCCTAGTGCACTTTAATTTAAGTGGTAAAGATGGCTAGAAAGGATTCAACTTTAATTTCTTGGTTTATGTGTTCTATTTTGCTCATTGCTAGATATTGATGATAGGGTAAGTTGATTTTCACTTGTGCCCATGGCACTTTAATCTAGGTGAAAGGATTACTCTATATGATTCAGTTTTGCTTGGAATAAATGTATGTCTTGCTTGAGGTTTGTCTTGTAGTCTCATATGATTGGAATAGGGTTACATCTTGTGATGTGTTTGTGTGTTAACTTGTGAACCTTCACATGAAATCGATGTTGATTTTTGCATGAGGAGCATTCGGCCAAGGACCACTTTTATGTATAGATGTATCTCTTTGATTTGTAATGCTTGTATGAAGTGTAATTAAGGGAATTGCATTTTGGTTAGGAATTTATATGTTGATGGAAATGTTCTACTTATCTTTCAAAACTTTTTTCCAAATCAAATTCTTTTCCAAAACTAGTCTTCAAACCCAAGTCAAATGTTTTCTAATAAAAAAATCTAAGGCATTTTCTTAAATAAATCATTAGTCATCACTCGAAGCCTTTGCTTGTTTGATCGCTAATGAGGAGTTATTAGTGGTAGTCACTCGAAGCCTTTGCTTGTTTGGCTATCATGAAAGCTCCCACACCTTAACTAAAAGATAAATAAACTCCAAATTTCAAAAGCAACACGAGCTATTAGTGATAATTATCACTGATGCTCACCTTTTTTCAAAACGATTTCAAAAGGATAATAAAACGTTGTTACTTGTAGTCACTCGAAGCCTTTGCTTGTTTGATTACCGGTTTCAACTCTTTTCTTTCGAGTTAGTAATGAACGCCACTCGAAGCCGTTGCTTGTTTGGCATTCATGAACACTCGAGTCTTATTTCCAAAAACTCAAAAACACACTTTTCAAAAAAGCCTAGAACTACGTAGCTTTGATCCCTCTTCCAGAGAGGGTACGTAGGAGCGGGTCGTAACCCGTCAAGCACACTTTTAAAAAATCTTCATTTTGTCACCCAATTGCGAAAAACCCTTAAACCGTTTTCCAAACACACTTTCAAAAAAAGCCTAGAACTACGTAGCTTTGATCCCTCTTCCAGGGAGGGTACGTAGGAGCGGGTTGTAACCCGTCAAGCACCCCTTTCAAAAATCTTTGTTTTGTTCCGCTTTTCAAAGATACCAAAAATATTTCTTCTCAATAAAACCGTTTCTCAAACGAAAATAAAAAGAAAGGAAGTAGAACAAAAATCATTTCAAGTCAACTTTTTTCTAAGCCACACATCAAAGTTAATGGTTCCCTTTCGGTAGAAAGGAGGTGCGGGGTGCTAATACCTTCCCCGTACCTAACCGACCCCCGAACCTACATCTCTGTGTTTTCAAAAGACCATCCGCCTTTTTCAAAAGACTTTTTCCAATGTTTTAGTCTTTAAAAATAAATATTGGTGGCGGCTTCAAAATTTTTCACGTTGTCAAACTGAGGAATCCTTAACCGGGATTTTTCGGGGCGCAACAGCTGGCGACTTCACTGGGGACCCTTTTTCAAAAAGGCGAGGGTCAAGCCTAGTTAACCTGATGTGTGGCTTAAAATGTTTAACTTGAAAACTTTGTTCTACCTTTTCCTTTTCTTCCTTTTCTTCTCTTATCATGCATTTCTCAATTCCCATGTCCCCTCTTCTTTGCTCCCTTTCTACAAGGTAATCTCATGCATCATACCCTTATGCCCTTATGATCCCTTCTTCTTCGCTCCCTTTCTTGAGGTAAGCTATATGTTTGTTGTTGATACCTTAGTGTAGTTTATTTTGTTAAACCCTAGGGTAGACGACTTATTATTGCTTGCTTCTGTCTGGCTGTGCTGGTTTTCCTTGCAGGTGGGGATGGGTAGATTTTAGGAAGTATGTCCTCAATCACACACTTTCACACCTTATGATTTGTGTGCTATGAGTGGGCTCCTATACCCGGATCCAACAAACACTTAGGGGAGTGGAGACGATTAGTGACTGTCATTCGAGACCTTTGTCTGTCTGATACTCATGAAAGTCTCAACCAGAGTACGCTTTCTTATGACGCCCCACACTTGGTAGTATTCTACATTTGTGGTGTCGACATGAGGATTCTATAGCTCTGGTAGCCATTGTGAGGGTGTGAATTAGAGCTACATGGGAGGAACCTTTGAAGTTGCCCTAGAACTTAGGATTCCCACCTTGGTAGGACACGAGGGCATACGAATTGTATGTTGCATTGTAGTTTAGGCATGTCTTTACTATAATAAAAAGAGAAATTTTCAAAAAAAAGGAGAAAAGAGGAAAGGGTTGCCATTGTAGTCTTCCCTTTTGCCGGTCCGTACGAAATTGACATATGGCCCGTTTCATTTTCAAAAAAAAAGAGAAAGAGTTACCGCTGTAGCCTCTCTCATACCGGTCCATATGAAACAACGTACGGTCCTCATTTTCAAAAAAAAATAATAATATATTTCCCTTCATCAAATAAACCAGTGCGTGAGGCGGCACGTAGCGTGGCTCCTCAATTTTTGAACTTCCGTCCATATGCATTGCCTTTATTTTTTTTCACACGCATCATTCATATCATAATTGCATCATACCGCATTCATTTATTCGCATCCATTTAGCATCTCATATGCATTTGCTTGCCGGGAATCACCGAATGATGTGCTGTCTTGTCATAGGCGTATCAGAATGGAATCAAGTAGCAAGACTACGTCTACATCTCGCTTCCCGTTTATGAAGAAGATCGATGTTGATAGTTTGAGGAAGTGTGCAGCTCTTATGGGCCCAGCTGAAGTAATTTCCTTTGATCAAGCATATGGGAATATCCGTAGGCTCTTGCAGTTGAAGGTTCAAGAGGATGCCCTTGTGGCTTTGAGTCAGTTCTATGATTCCGATGTGAGGTGTTTCTTCTTCAAGAATTTTCAGCTATCACCTACATTAGAAGAGTATGAACAACTGTTGGGACTCTCCAAATCTCATGTCAAGCCATACCAATTCCCAAGACAATACTACACTGATGAGAAGCTTGCAACTTTGCTTAGGGTCGGTGTAGACAAGCTGAAGCCGCAAAAGTTAGAAAGAAATGGTATAGTCGGGTATCCACAAGAATTCTTTGAAGGCCTGCTGCAGTCCTATGCTTTAGCCGAGAATTGGGGTTTATTCAAGTTAGTGCTCGCTCTCACTATATTCGGGGTTATTCTTTTCCCTCAGCTAGAAAGATATGTTGATGAAGATGCAATTGGTGCATTCTTGGCCTTTAAGGACACCAAGAATCCTATCAATCCTGTGCCTGCTGTTCTTGCCAACACCTATCATGCTCTCACTCGTTACGGTCAGTTCAACAAAAAGAAGATATGCCTTCCTTCTCATGGTCTCTACGCCTGGCTCATCACCCATGTGATCCAAAACCAAACGAAGGTTAAGGAATTAATTTCTTACGCCCTGAGCTGTGACGTGGAGGTCAGAACCTCTCTAGAGTGGGTAGAGTTCCTAAGAAGCCTCAATGATCTCCAGATCCAGTGGTATACACCTGCTTGTTGGGATGACAGACCGATGGTGATATTCAGCTGTGGAACTTTTCAAAATGTGCCTCTCATGGGGACACAGGGGTGTATTAACTACAATCCTTCGCTGACCATAAGACAGCTCGGTTACCCAATGAGGAACTCACCCTCTGAAGATATGCTATCCCGTGTTTACCTCTACAAAGGGATGCCGAGATGCGATGATTTGCTCAGAAAAGTTCAACAATCATGGGGGTCTGTGGTGAGAAAAGGGGTTGAAGAGCTGTCAAAGAAGGCCAGTGATGTTGCTTTCAACCAATGGCTTAAAGAGAAGCTGCAAACTACGAAATCACTGAGTCAAGGGGCACTTCCCCTCGGGGAAGAAATACCAGAACCCTATACCCCTACTCATGAAGAATGGAATGAAGTCAAATCTGCTCTAGCTAAGGTGGAAGATGAAAAGAAGGCATTGCAGGCTAGGATAGAGGAGATGGCCTTGGAAAAGGAGAGGCTAGAAGAAGAAAGCATAGTCAGGAAGAGTGCTATGGAAAAGAGTGTTAGGCAATTCAAGGAAGAAAAACAAAGTAGGGTGGAAGCACAGAAACGTCTGAAAGAAGCCAGAGAAGAACTCCAAAGATACAAACAAAAAACAAGAAAGATACTTGAAGAGGCTCAAGGTTGGAAAGCAAAGGCTATGGAGTCAAGTCAAGAATCTCATCTAGTGGGAGAATTGAGGGGTCAGCTGAGAATCCTCGGGCGAGAAAGAAGTACTATTGAGGAAATGCTCAAAGAATATCAGCAGGCTTTGAAAGTTGAAAGGGGAATGTCTGATGGGCTGAAAAGAGACCTCTACCATCTAGAAGGTGCATACAGGCAGGTTCGAGTGGAGAGCCAATATTGGGAGAGGCGCTACCTAGGTTTGCTTGGAAGAATTGAAGATCAGGAGATCATCAAGGAACTCAAAGATGAAATCCAATGGTGGAAAGGCAAATTCTCAAAGCTGTCAGAGCTGGCTAGTCAGGCCATGGTAGGGGTTCCCAAGAGTCTCAGGATAGCCGAAGCCGAGATGTACTTCTTCAATACTCCACCCGAAGTATGCAAGTTCGTGAAGTACTGCCGAGCTTTGATCACAGAGTTCAAGAAGCAATCTCCAGGCGCAAACGTCAGCAAGAAGAGGAAGCGAGTTGGAGAGTTCAAAGCTATCTGTATTTGAGTCGTTTGTTTGTACCTTTTATTTTGATCATGTACTTTGAGTATTGTATTCAGAATACTGTACTTCAATGAAAGCTTTGAACTCTCAACAAATGAAGTATGTCGACTTGCTATTTCGATTCCTTGATCAAAAACAAAGTTTATGCGCTTGTGACAAGATAGAACACCTCGGGATTCACGGCATAAAACTAACATCCATCCGTATCTCATGCATTGCATTCATTAATTCATTTCTTCATTTAATAAAAAATGGTTTCAAACAGAAAAAAGGGCAAGCTGGTTCGTCCGCATCGCTATTTCACCCGTCTACAAGCAAGATTGATGGCTAGCAATCAGCCTCTCGGAGATGAGGACCACCTGAGTCAAGACGAGTTGGGTGTGGAGATTCTTAACCCTGAGCAACTGGCTCAGGAAAATCAGGCCTTGAAGGCTAAAGTTGAGGCTATGGAAGCGCAGATGGTCGAAGTAATGAGTATGCTACAGAATCTGAGGGGTGAGGCCGCTGCCGGGGCCACCGCTGTTGTAAATCCTGAAGGGGTTGTTACTTTCGTTTCTCCTCCAGTCTCTGCTGAAGTTACAGCTACTCATGAACAAGGGGTCAGTCACTTTGCCCATCCTCCAGGGGCGAGTGGACAAGGTCATCTGAATACACAGATATATCCTTGGGGAATGACAATGGGTTATAGGCCGTCCGTTGCTGAAGCTATTCCTTTGGGGTCGGGTCAACCTGTCATGACTATACCTAATGGATCTGCTATGGGACCACAAATTCATACTCCTAGTCCTGGTATTGTGTTGCCAAGAAGTTCACCTACTCCTACTCCGGGAGTTGTCGTGAATCCTCAGAATGCTGTCCATCATATGGGGAACCCCGCTCAGTATGGGGGTTATTATCACAGTTCGGGGAACTATCCACAAGGTCATTTGTTTGAAAGCACTCAGCGTGGGGATCGGTATCACTTGCTTGAAAAGCGTTTAAGGGCTGTGGAAGGATCGGGTCCCAGATGTTGTCATCCCCCCTAAATTCAAAGCCCCTGACTTTGATAAATATCGCGGCACTGGGTGTCCATCTAGCCATCTGACGATGTACATTAGAAAGATGGCCGCTTATGCTCATGATGACAAGGTGCTCATTCACTATTTTCAGAACAGTCTGACTGGGGCATCGTTAGATTGGTATATGCAGCTGCAATCCTCCGACATTCACAGTTGGAAAGATCTCTCTGAAGCGTTTCTGAAACAATATCAGTACAACATGGACCTTGCTCCCGACCGGTCTCAATTACAGCACATGAGTAAAGGAGATAGAGAATCATTCAAAGAATATGCTCAAAAGTGGAGGAGCATAGCTGCTCAGGTGAAACCGCCATTGACTGAAAAAGAGATGGTGTATATGTTTATGGAAACTCTTCCAGCGCTATATTATGATAGGTTGGTGGGGAGCGTTTCATCCAGTTTCTCGGATATGGTCGTCATTGGGGAACGATTAGAGCACGGATTGCGTAGCGGAAAGATTGCTGGTGGTTTTGGTAGCTCTAGTGGACAAAAGAAGCCCTTTTCCAATTTCCCCAAGAAGAAAGAAGGGGAGACCAATGTTATTACTAAAGGGAGAAGCCCGTCTTTCAATTCTCCACCGCAAACAATGCCATTATCCATTTCAGCTCAGCCACAGCAAACTAATGCAGGCTACAGAGTCCAGAACTATCAAGAGAAGAGACGTGCTAATTTTGATCCGATTCCAATGACCTATACTGAGTTGTTCAGTCACCTTGTCTCAAAGAATTTGGTCAATACCCGCTCCATGAAGCCTATGCAACCTCCCTTCCCTAGGGGATACAATGCTGATGCTACCTGTAGCTTTCATAGTGGAGGGGTCGGTCACACGGTGGAAGACTGCAAGGCTTTCAAATATGTAGTCCAGGATTTGATTGACGCCAATTGGATCCCTTTCAAACCGAACAGCCCAAGCACAACTACGAACCCCCTGCCAGGACATGGGATGCCCTCCGCCAATGCTATAGAGGATCCTGGGAGTCGGATCATGATAAAGAATGTTGAGAATATCAAGACTCCTATGGAAGACATATATGCTGAGTTACGTCGTTGGGGGGTGATTCAGAAAGGCTGTGTGTGTGCTGACCCTGTGTGTGCAGGCGCTTGTGAGGATTTTAAGGTTGTTTTACAAGATTTGATGGACCGCTATGTGGTTCGGCTGGAGGTGGTTGAGAAAGAAGAAAATGTGCTCATGCTGCAGTTCAATGATGGCAAAGAGACCAGAAAACCAATTGAGATACTATACAATCCGAAGCCAGCCCAAGCTAGATCTCAGCCGTTGATTATTGAGGTGCCTGCTCCTTTCCCCTACGAGAAAAACAGTGCAGTACCGTGGAAATACAGTAACTTGCCTCCAGTGGAAAATTCTCCAAGTGCTTCCGTTGTTACTAACATCACTGGGGCAAGTGGGATGACTAGAAGTGGCCGCATGTATGTCCCCAAGGTCACCCAGGCTGAGTCATCTAAAGCGGTTGAAGACATGGTACGAAAGGGGAAAGACAAAGAAGTGCTGAACGGGGCTCACGTTGCTCAAAACATTTCTGTGGGTCAATTTGATGAGGTGGTTGGAAATATTATGGCTGCAAACCACGTAACCTTTGCTGATGATGAACTTCCCCCAGAAGGGAGAAAACACAACCTAGCCCTCCACATCTCTGTCAAATGTGGGGACTTTGTGTTAGCCCGGGTGCTGATTGATAATGGCTCCTCTCTGAATGTTATGCCAAAGTCCACTTTGAACAAGTTGGATGTGGACTGCTCCTTCATGAAGCCTAGTTCGACATTGGTAAGGGCATTCGATGGATCAAAGAAGGAAGTAATAGGAGAGGTGGAGTTTCCTATCCAGATTGGGCCAGAGACCTTTTACGTGAACTTTCAAATCATGGACATCTCTTCATCTTACAGCTGTTTACTTGGGAGACCATGGATTCATATGGCCGGGGCTATCCCTTCCTCTTTGCATCAGAGAATCAAATTTGTATTGGATGATAGGATTGTGGTGGTGTTTGGAGAGGAAGAGATGCTAGTCAACAAGCCTTCTCCCTTCCGCTATGTAGAAGCGGCTGAAGAGTCGTTGGAAACTTCTTTTCAATCCCTTGAGATTGCCAATGCTGTGTTCGAGGGGGGTAAGTTGCCATCACCCGTGATGAAGCTGTCAAAAGATGAAGAAATGGTTGCCAAGATTATAATGGCCCAGGGATATCAGTTAGGACGCGGATTGGGAAAAGAAGGACAAGGAATTCGTACTCCTATTCAGTTAAAGAGAACAAAGATCGTTTTGGTTTGGGATACTGCCCAACCGAGGCTGAAAAGAAGAAGGTGGCTGAAGAAAGAAGAGGAGTGAGATTGGCCAAGCTGAGAGGTTGGAACCCGGAGCCAAAAAGGATTCCTATCTGTGACCTTCGCCAAAGCTTTAAGAGTGCAGGGTTGCTAAACCCAGATCAAATTACTGCCATTGAGGATGGTCCAAAGAATGAAGAAGGTGGTGTCAGCTTGGTCCGCCGTTGTCATGCTGATGAAAAGCTCAAGAATTGGGAAGCTGTAGACTTGCCCATCACTTTTAATTCAAAGTAATGATTTGTGATGCATTCCTTTAGCTCTGCCCAAGGCTTCAGGATAGTTTGTTAGGGCATGCATGTTTTTATGTTCAGTGACATCACCATCAATAAAAACACTTGTTTTGAATTCCATCAATAAAATTTCTTTGTCTTCATTCTATTTTGTTTGTTTCGCTTTTCATTCTACTCTCTGCTTATACGTACGCAGATCGAAAGTAATTGTTTCTGGAAATAACAGTGCCAATAAGTCATATTATGATTTTGATCATCCAATTAACCAGACTGAAGAGGGTGTTGAGGAAAACTGGGAAACTCCTCCGGAATTAATAATACTACTAGAACAGGAAGAAAAGATCATTCAGCCTCATGAAGAGTCGGTTGAGTTAACCAATTTGGGTACGGAAGAGGATAAAAAAGAAGTTAAAGTCGGTACTGCCATAGGGGATGGTGAACGCAAAAAGCTGATCCAACTCTTGCGTGAATACGTTGATGTTTTTGCATGGTCATACAAGGATATGCCAGGGTTAGATACCGATATTGTTGAGCACAGATTGCCCGTGAAGCCAGAGTGTCCACCAGTCAAGCAGAAATTGAGAAGGATGAAGCCCGAGATGTCAATGAAGATCAGAGATGAGGTAAAAAAGCAGTTTGATGCGGGATTTCTGGCAGTGGCTAAGTATCCTCAATGGGTAGCAAATATCGTCCCTGTCCCGAAAAAGGATGGCAATGTCAGGATGTGTGTTGATTATAGGGATTTGAACAGAGCTAGTCCCAAGGATGACTTCCCTCTACCTCACATTGATATTCTGGTAGACAGTACAGCCCAGCATTCTTTATTCTCCTTCATGGATGGGTATTCAGGGTACAATCAGATCAAAATGGCTCCAGAAGATATGGAGAAAACCACCTTCATAACACTCTGGGGAACATTCTGCTACAAGGTAATGCCTTTTGGGCTCAAGAACGCCGGTGCAACTTATCAGAGAGCGATGGTGACCTTATTCCACGACATGATGCACAAAGAAATTGAGGTGTACGTAGATGATATGATTGCAAAATCCAAGACTGACGAGGAGCACGTTGTTAATTTGCGAAAACTCTTCGAACGTCTACGGAAGTTCAAGCTCAGGTTAAACCCAGCCAAATGTACCTTTGGTGTGAGATCCGGAAAGCTACTGGGATTTATCGTCAGTCAGAAAGGGATAGAAGTTGATCCAGATAAGGTCAAAGCAATCCTTGAAATGCCAGCGCCAAAGACTGAAAAAGAGGTCCGGGGTTTCCTTGGGAGATTGAATTATATCTCAAGGTTTATATCCCAATTGACTGCCACCTGCGAACCTCTCTTTAAGCTGTTGTGCAAAAACCAAAGAGTAGAGTGGAATGGTGATTGCCAAAGAGCTTTTGAAAGAATCAAAGAGTACCTTCGGAATCCACCAATCTTGATGCCGCCAGTGTCTGGGAGACCACTCATCTTGTATCTAACTGTGCTAGACAATTCAATGGGGTGTGTGCTGGGGCAGCATGATGAATCTGGAAAGAGAGAGCATGCCATATACTACTTGAGTAATAAATTCACTGACTGTGAGACGAGGTATTCAATGCTGGAAAAGACTTGTTGTGCTTTGACATGGGCTGCTCGTCGTTTAAGGCAGTACATGTTGAGCCATACAACTTGGTTGGTGTCTAAAATGGATCCAATCAAATACATTTTTGAAAAGCCAGCGCTCACAGGACAGATTGCTCGTTGGCAGATGTTGTTGTCAGAATATGATATCTTGTATGTCACGCAGAAAGCAGTCAAGGGCAGTGCACTTGCCGGGTACTTAGCATGCCAGCCAATTCAAGATTATCAATCGATGCAGTATGATTTTCCCGATGAAGACATCATGGCGCTATTTGATGAGGGGAAGTCTCCAGAGGATGAAAGGTGGAGGATGATATTTGCTGGCGCATCCAATGTGTGGGGACACGGAGCTGGGGCAGTGTTAATCTCCCCAGATAACCGTTTTGTTCCAGTCACTGCCAGATTAAGCACTACAACAGAATTGTTAAAAAAGGGCGCCATCATCAGGGGCGCTTTCTAAAAAGCGCCCCGGAAGTCCAAAATACGGAGGGCCATCAGGGGCGCTTTTTAAAAGCGCCCCTGAAGGCCCTCCATATTTTGGTCATCAGGGGCGCTTTCTAAAAAGCGCCCCTGAAGGCCCTGCGTGTTTTGGCCTTCAGGGGCGTTTTTTTAGAAAAGCGCCCCTGAAGGCCAAAACACGCAGGGCCTTTAGGAGCGCTTTTTAGAAGCGCCCCTGATGCCTTATATTAAAATTGCCTTTAGGAGCGCTTTTTAGAAGCGCCCCTGATGCCTTATATTAAAATTTCTTAATTCCCCATCTCCCTCTCATCAGATCTCACTCCCTCCACGACTCACTCTCCCTCTCCAAACCTAAACACTCAACGTCTCACTCTCTCTCCCTAACGCCACCGTCAACGCGCACCGCCACCGTCAACGCCACCGTCGCCGTCAACGCCACCGTCGCCGTCAACGCAGAACCTCCCATTGCCCCTTCTCCACTCCTCACACCTCCTTCTCTCTGTCTCTCCCTCTCTCTCTGTTACGCGAAGGAAGTATTTAGGGGGTTTACCATCGAGAGCTTCGGCCACGCGAATGGTGTGGGTTGGGTTCAAATCCAGCGGGGGTTCGCAAGGAGTTTGCGACACGGTGCCGAAACGAGTTCGCTAGGAAGCAACCGGCTCGTAACAAAAGATAGATTGAAAAAAAAAATTATTCTGAAAAAGGCAATTCTTTGGGTAAGTAAGCTTTTTTGTATGCCATTTTTCTAGAGATTACTTTCTCTTTATGGAGAACTCTAACCATAGCTTGTTAGTGTTTTCAGTTTTCTGGTCTTTAGTATTTAAACATGATTGCTCGTGAATATAGGTACTGTAACATGAGGTGAGTTGGTATTGCCATGTTTTTACTTTTAATTATTCTAGGAGGGAATTAGATTTGATTACTAAGTCTGATAATTATTATGGGATATGATGTAATGTTTAGACTTCAAATTAATTAGCTATAACACACATAGTGGCCAAGTTTATCATAATTCAGGAAATAAGAGATCCTGAAGATAAGATTAATGGGAATTTGGTGTCAGAAATTTCATCCAATCAAAAGTCTTTCTGAAATGCATACAAATACAGACTGACATAAACCTTGTATTTTGCTGAAAGCAAGTTACTGTGAGTACTTCGTTGTTTCATTGTTCACATGGAGACTCTGAAGCAGTGATGGAGATTCTTTTGGCCTCTGCATATTTTTTGGTTAAAACTTTGCTGTTAAAATTGGATATAAGGTAAAACTGATTTATAGTACTGACACGTGATCTCTGAGATTGCAGACTTCACATGATGATCAATGATAACTGAATTATTTATAGCCTTACTCAAGGAGATTTCTTGATGAGGTTCACCTAATGATAATCTTTGCATGGCAAAATGAGCATGAAAATATACCTTTGACAAACAAGTACAAGTACTATTCCACTCTTCACAGACTTCAGACTCGACTTATATATATATATATATTATCAATCATAGCACTGCTACTTACGCACATAACATTGGTGAAGAGTATACAGTTAACCCGTGATTCCATGATGAATGAAGACTAAGTTGCTTTAAATTCAGAGGTTTCCAATTAAGCAGTAACTGAATTTTGACTGTGTGTAACAATATGTAATGCTGTCTTAATATGGACCAAGTGAGATAGATTGTTTTTGGATGAGCCACTCTTACTGCACCCCGTTTAAGAGTTGACGCCCATGATGACTTTCACCCCGACTATTCGAGTAAAAACAAAGTTATTTTGACTGATTAGGGTTTAATATTTTGGAATTGCATGCATAAACGGTTATATCATGTGTTCTATGCTTGCTGGTGCAACTTGCAGCACCTAGTTGGCCATTATATATATTTTCACTGCCTGTCCCACCTTACATCACATGTCTCATTTTTGTAACAGCAAATACCTTGAATTGGCATATTACTCCTACTTGTTGATTAATTCATTTTTTTATGTCTAGTTCGAGTACTTTTTGCGGAGGTTCGAGTTCTGTCTTGTTGCCGTTCACATCTAGGTCAAGTTCGTTGTTGCTTCCCCTTGTTACGGTACTTTTCTTATTCTCTCTTCTTTTTATTGTGGTTATTGTTTAGACACTTGAGCAATTGACATATGTACTCATAAGTATTGATGTATTTGAAATTGATGATTGTTTGAATTGGAGTTGAAATTGAATCGAAAATTGGATTAAATTGCATGATGATGGATGTTAAATTGCATAGAAAAGACGTTATCCAAGGTTGAATGGCTTGGGTTCAGAAAATTGTACTCTGTGTGTTTTTCACCTTTAATATGTTTAAGTTCTCTTATCAGGAAATTAGATATAATAAATTTCGGTTGTTATATAGCAAAATTTTTAAGTTAAACTATAAAAGAACTAACTCTGATGTCTTAGGTTAGAAAAATTGTACTTTGTGTGTTATTCTAATATGTTTAAGTTCTCTTATCAGGAATTTATATTAAATTTCGGTCTAATATGGATAGAAATTGGATGTATTTAACAACTTAGTTCTAACTTTATTTTATTTTATTTTATTTTGGAAGTATTTTCCAGGACACGAGGTTGGAGCTCCATTTTTTGATGACATACTTACTGAGGTCAAAGGCGAGTGGTGTCATTATGTTGCTTCTTTGATTAATCAAAATCGAAATTCAAGTCATTTTGGGTAGCTTGTTTTTTTGCTCATTTTGGGTAGCTTGTTTGTACTCAATAAGTGGACATGTAAATTTTGTTGCTACTTTGTGGACATGTAAATTTTGTTGCTACTTTGTGGACATGTAAATTTTGTTGCTACATTGGATGTCATATTATTTTTGTTCTCTCTATGTATGGATATTAGATGCATTTATAAGTTTTTTATTTGGAATTTGATTTTGAATTGGCTGGTTTGAAAATTTGATCCCCCAATTCAATTGGTTATTTTAGGTTGTTGTTGCTGCAGGTTTTATTTGGAACTGGTTAGATTTGGAACTGGTTAGATTTGGTAAAAAGAATTTAAAAAAAAAATATAGCATTACGAGCGCTTAGGAAAAGCGCTCCTGATGTCCTTTGTCCTTTGAAATTCAGGGGCGCCTCTTACAAGCGCTCCAGTTGGTCACCTGCGCTATGGCCATCAGGGGCGCCTCTTACAAGCGCTCCAGTTGGTCACCTGCGCTATGGCCATCAGGGGCGCCTCTTACAAGCGCTCCAGTTGGTCACCTGCGCTATGGCCATCAGGGGCGCCTCTTACAAGCGCTCCAGTTGGTCACCACCTACAGGAGCGCAAGCTTTAGGGGCGCCCGAAAACGCCCCAAATGGACAAAAAAAAGCGCCCCTGATGGCCTTTTCTGTTGTGGTGAAGCTTCTATGTTACTAACAACATCGCAGAATATGAAGCATGTATCTTGGGGATCCAAGCAGCCTTAGAGTGGAAAGTTAAAAGGCTCGATGTGTATGGGGATTCAGCCCTGGTTATTCATCAAGTAAGAGGCGATTGGGAGACCAGAGATCCTAAGTTGATTCCATATTGTGATTATGTGCGAGAATTGATGGAGTCTTTCGACGCAATTACTTTCCAGCACATCCCTAGAGATGAAAATCAACTGGCCGATGCTTTGGCAACTCTGTCATCAATGTTCAATGTCAGCTGCGACAAAAACCTAACTCATATCAGAATCCAGCATCGGGATCTCCCAGCGCATCATTACTGCACAGCCATAGAAGAAGAGCCTGATGACAAGCCTTGGTATCATGACATCAAGCAGTACATTATCAGCAGAGAATACCCTCCTGGGGCATCTGAGAATGACAAGAGAACTCTTCGGCAATTGTCAAGTAATTTCTTCCTCAGTGGCGAGGTTCTCTACAAAAGGAATTATGACTCAGTCCTCTTAAGGTGTGTTGCCAAAGAAGAAGCTAAAAGAATCATGAGAGAGGTACATGAGGGCTCATTCGCAACTCATTCTAGTGCGCATACCATGGCTAGACAGATTTTAAGGGCAGGCTATTACTGGTTGCAGATGGAAGGTGACTGCTACAGTTTTGTCCGAAAGTGCCACAAATGTCAAATTTATGCTGATCATATCCATGTGCCGCCTGCCAGATTAAATGTTTTGACTGCATCCTGGCCGTTTTCAATGTGGGGAATGGATGTTATTGGTCCCATTGAACCCAAAGCATCAAACGGGCATCGCTTTATCTTGGTTGCCATTGACTATTTCACGAAATGGGTTGAAGCTGCTTCATACTCTAGTGTGACCAGTTCAGTGGTTGCTAAATTTGTGAAGAAAGATCTGATCTGCCGTTATGGTCTTCCTGACAAGATCATCACTGATAATGGCAGCAACCTGAATAGCAAAATGATGAAGGATCTGTGTGCAGAGTTCAAGATCCAGCATCATAATTCTTCGCCCTATCGACCCAAGATGAATGGGGCAGTCGAAGCAGCCAACAAGAACATCAAGAAGATAGTTCAGAAAATGGTGGTCACATACAAGGATTGGCATGAAATGCTTCCCTTTGCTCTGCATGGCTACCGCACTTCAGTGCATACCTCAACTGGGGCAACTCCTTTCTCTCTGGTATATGGGACGGAAGCAGTCCTTCCTATCGAGGTTGAGATACCTTCTCTGCGAATAATCATGGAAGCTAAGCTGGAAGAAGCAGAGTGGGTACGGGCACGTCTGGATCAGCTAAATCTTATTGAGGAAAAGAGAATCACAGCCTTGTGTCATGGGCAGCTATACCAGCAAAGGATGAGAACAGCTTTTGACAAGAAAGTCTGATGCCGTGAGTTCAATGAGGGAGACCTAGTGCTTAAGAAGATCTTGCCTATCCAGACTGATCCCCGAGGGAAGTGGACACCCACTTATGATGGTCCCTTTGTAGTCAAGAAAGCCTTTTCTGGAGGAGCGCTGATACTCACGAATATGGATGGAGAAGATTTAAAGAACCCGGTCGATTCCGATCAAGTGAAGAAGTATTATGCCTAAAAGAAATAGATGAAAAAGAGAAAGACAAGCCAAGTAAGAATTAGCTCGCTAGGTTGAAAACCCGCAAAGGGCGGCCTAGGCAAAATCAGAGCGACCCGGTGGATTGAAAACCCGCAAAGGGCGATCCAGGCAAAAATTAGTGTCAGAAAGCTTGGGCAAAGAAAGTTAAGAAGGGCGTACAATTCTCCCGAAGACTTGGATGAAAGGATGATCAAAGTCGAAGACATAAATGTTGGCACTGTTCCATAGAGACGGACAGTCAGAAATCAGCCTCTCTCTTTTTTCGTGTCTTTTTATTGTTTAAACTTTCAAATGCAATAAACAATCGGCATAACTTCTTGTGCGACCGGTTTCCATATCAATAAAATTCAGTCTTTCTCATATCTGTTTGTTCTTCTATTCCTCTGCTTTTTCTGCTCAGATAAGTGTTTTATGATGATGATAACATTGACCTGTAAAACATGCACATAAATCATAGAACATCACAATCATTGCGAAATTCCTAAAAGTCAAGAGAAGGAAGTAGCTGAGAAAATTGAGCTCACAAAAGAATAATTGCACTCACAGGCCATTTCAGATGGCAAATTGCAAAGCAATTGGCGTCCGGCTCATATGCCACCGCAATTCTAATCAATCCCTCAGTCTCACAGGTTGGACGGACCAGCAAAAGAAAATAAGCCAAAAGAGCAAAAGAGCAAACAAAAAAACAGATGATCAGAAAAAAGAAAGCTGAACAAGTAAAATCATTCAAAAAAGAGCAAAAGGAAAAACAAACGATCAGAAAAAAGAAAGCTGATCAAAAAATGAAAAAAAACAGGGAAAAACAAACAGTCAGAAAAAAGAAAGCTGACTAGAGAAAAACCAAAGAGATGAAGAGTCAGGAATAGCATGTCATCACATTCATCATTACACCAAAATCATAGCATTGCATGCATCTGCATAACATGCGTTTGCATAACATGCACCCATACTCCATGCACCATTCCTTGCATCAACTGACATATGCAGGTACCTCAATCCAGTGCGGCAGCATTGGTCATTTCAATCAATCAATCAACAGGATTCGTGAATCCCTTCAGGACCCAAGTGTCCCTTCAAAAGCAGACTTCACCTCGTATTCGAGCTGCGGGTAAGTCCTTCAGACCCCCAGTGGTCCTTCAGACTAGTTGTGTCAGCCTAAGACATAGCGGACGTCCTTCATGGTCAACATATCAGTTCCGGAGCTGATCTTGACCCCCCATGGCCGCTCGAAAGGCCTCCTCAGACCGTTTTACTAGTACCATAGCTAGTAGCGCTCCTTCAGACCACGATGGTCTTTCAATTAAGGCCTAGGCAGCCTTCCAGACCCTGAGTGGTCCTTCAGAGCCTTAGTGCTCCTTCAGACCCTGAGCGGCCCTTCAGAGCCTTAGTGCTCCTTCAGACCCTGAGTGGTCCTTCAGAGCCTTAGTGCTCCTTCAGACCCTGAGTGGTCCTTCATCTTCTCTTTCGGTTAATGCACCAAGTGTTAACCATTCCCTGTTTGTTCTCAAGCCCATAAAAAAAAAATAGAAAAAGAAAAGAGGAAAATTCGGGTTTCCCTAAGCAGACAAAATCGGTATAATTTCTAAATTCTTTATTTCTATTTTGCCTCGAAATATGTCCTGCGCAATTCATATTTCTTGTCAAAATCCAAATAAAGAGGGGCAGCTGTCATACCCCAATTTTGTCCGGCTTAGGGCAAAACCCTAATTTTCAACCAAAAATAAATAAACCAAGTCTTAGCATTCATCCTAGAGGTTAGGAAGAGCATCATGCTTGCATCTTAGAAGTTTCAGAATGCATTTTAGGGTTAGAAAAGCATAGCATGGCATTTTAGAGCACTTTAGAGCATTTTTAGGGTTTCTAGGGTTTTTCTTAGTTCAAAGGGTATTTTGGTAATTTCGCCAAAAAGACTTATTTTCTCATCATGCATGCATTTATAAGGTTTTAGAGTCATCCAAAAGGTCTCAGGATCATTGTTAGAGTGGAAATGAAGTTTAGAGCAAAATCAGGGTTTTTGGGACCAAAAGGGCATTTTGGTCATTTCACTAAAATAAATAATTTCTCGGTAAAAACCATTATGCATCTCTTGAGGAATTTATGTGAGTCCAAGTGAGTGGAGTTGTGCATTTTTTATGCATCATAGGAGTATTTTTGGCATGAAATTCGGTTTTTTGAACAAAAGGGCAAAATGGTCATTTCCTTTGGAGTGGGGTCAATAAATCATTTTTGGGATTGGTGAGATCATAAAGTTCAGAGCCCAATCATTGAATCATGGGACATAGCCCAAAATAGCAAGAATTTAGAAGAATTATCTAGAAGGGAATAAGGAATATCCCTTTGAATTTTGAAAGGTCAAGTGTAGTACAATAGTACAAGTTGCAATTCCACTCACTCTCTCTCCTTGGCTGCGAATTCCAGCCCTTTTTTCCCACTTTTGATTTATTTTATTGGTTGCAAATTGTGTTTAAATCATGGCCTTCCATTCAAGTGTTAAATGCAATCCTCACCCTTCATTTGAATTAAAATGGCACTCTTGTAATAAGCTTCATGGAAAAATACAATTTTGTAATTGAGCTTATCCTTCACCACCATCCTTAAGCTGCGCCCCTCAGCCCTCTCTCTCCTCACTTTGTGCTTTCTAATTGCCCCTAATCCATGTGACATTTGATCTTGACCCTTGGTTCAAAATTTAGATGCAATCCTAGAGCACAATGGAAATCAAAATGACCTAGAAGCCCTTAATGATAAGTGAGCACTATATATACCTTCATATGACCAGCCCACACAAGCTCTTAGCCTCACTCTCCATTCAAAAACCCTAGCACACCTCCCTCCTCCTCTAGGCCGTAGCCACCCCCATTCCTTCTCCTCCATTTTTTTTTCAACTTCCATCCACTAACTCACCTCAAACTCACTCCATATTCATATATCCTCTTCCTTTCATATTTGATTCCACATTTATATCATCAAAGGGGCTGATCCTTCAAGGTTGCGTGCTTGTTGTTGTTGATTTTGAGGAGTGTTGGTGATTTGTTACTCTTGATCTTCATTTCTACTCTTGTTTAGCTTGGAACTAAGGTATAACCTAAAACCCTTTGCATTTTCATCCACTTTCTTGCATCAAAATCCTTTTTCAACTTATATTTGCATCTCATAACATCATCTAAATGTAGATTAGGGGCTGTTGTGGGTGAGAGTTGGCATCTCACCCACCAAATAAATTGTTCTTGTGACTATGTGTTGATTATGTGTTGTTCTTGTGATGTTTTTGCATTTGGTGAAATAAAATTGTGAACCTATGGCTATTTTGGTTCGCAAGTTGTGTGAAATATATGTGTAATATAATTTTCTTGTTCATCCTTGCCCAATAATACTTGATCTAGCCATTGATGTTTGATTGTTGTGTTATTATGCTTGGAATCATGTTAAAACTTGCAAAAATAATTTTACATCCATATGTATGTTTCGCAAGTTGCTAAAATAAATAGGGTTTTTGTTACCTTTTGGTTATTTGGCTTGTGATTGTCTCAAGTTGTTGATGGAGTCTTTGTTGACAATTAATTTTTAGGTTGAGAATAAAATTGTTGTTTGGTTATGTAGAGGTTTCGCAAATCATGAGACATTTAGGGTTTTTGTTGTTTCCTTGTTTATTTTGCTTGTATTGGTGTTTAAAAATATTGCTTCAAGTTTGTTTTGATGGGCTCTTGTTTGCAAGTAATTGTTAAGTTGATGATTTAGCTATGTGAATCGCCACTAGTGCCTAGTGCACTTTAATTTAAGTGGTAAAGATGGCTAGAAAGGATTCAACTTTAATTTCTTGGTTTATGTGTTCTATTTTGCTCATTGCTAGATATTGATGATAGGGTAAGTTGATTTTCACTTGTGCCCATGGCACTTTAATCTAGGTGAAAGGATTACTCTATATGATTCAGTTTTGCTTGGAATAAATGTATGTCTTGCTTGAGGTTTGTCTTGTAGTCTCATATGATTGGAATAGGGTTACATCTTGTGATGTGTTTGTGTGCTAACTTGTGAACCTTCACATGAAATCGATGTTGATTTTTGCATGAGGAGCATTCAGCCAAGGGCCACTTTCATGTATAGATGTATCTCTTTGATTTGTAATGCTTGTATGAAGTGTAATTAAGGGAATTGCATTTTGGTTAGGAATTTATATGTTGATGGAAATGTTCTACTTATCTTTCAAAACTTTTTTCCAAATCAAATTCTTTTCCAAAACTAGTCTTCAAACCCAAGTCAAATGTTTTCTAATAAAAAAATCTAAGGCATTTTCTTAAATAAATCATTAGTCATCACTCGAAGCCTTTGCTTGTTTGATCGCTAATGAGGAGTTATTAGTGGTAGTCACTCGAAGCCTTTGCTTGTTTGGCTATCATGAAAGCTCCCACACCTTAACTAAAAAATAAATAAACTCCAAATTTCAAAAGCAACACGAGCTATTAGTGATAATTATCACTGATGCTCACCTTTTTTCAAAACGATTTCAAAAGGATAATAAAACGTTGTTACTTGTAGTCACTCGAAGCCTTTGCTTGTTTGATTACCGGTTTCGACTCTTTTCTTTCGAGTTAGTAATGAACGCCACTCGAAGCCGTTGCTTGTTTGGCATTCATGAACACTCGAGTCTTATTTCCAAAAACTCAAAAACACACTTTTCAAAAAAGCCTAGAACTACGTAGCTTTGATCCCTCTTCCAGAGAGGGTACGTAGGAGCGGGTCGTAACCCGTCAAGCACACTTTTAAAAAATCTTCATTTTGTCACCCAATTGCGAAAAACCCTTAAACTGTTTTCCAAACACACTTTCAAAAAAAGCCTAGAACTACGTAGCTTTGATCCCTCTTCCAGAGAGGGTACGTAGGAGCGGGTTGTAACCCGTCAAGCACCCCTTTCAAAAATCTTTGTTTTGTTCCGCTTTTCAAAGATACCAAAAATATTTCTTCTCAATAAAACCGTTTCTCAAACGAAAATAAAAAGAAAGGAAGTAGAACAAAAATCATTTCAAGTCAACTTTTTTCTAAGCCACACATCAAAGTTAATGGTTCCCTTTCGGTAGAAAGGAGGTGCGGGGTGCTAATACCTTCCCCGTACCTAACCGACCCCCGAACCTACATCTCTGTGTTTTCAAAAGACCATCCGCCTTTTTCAAAAGACTTTTTCCAATGTTTTAGTCTTTAAAAATAAATATTGGTGGCGGCTTCAAAATTTTTCACGTTGTCAAACTGAGGAATCCTTAACCGGGATTTTTCGGGGCGCAACAGGTTTGAAACAAGCTCCACGAGCTTGGAACAAAAGAATTGATGGATTTCTGTTAAAGCTAAACTTTGTGAAATGCACCACAGAATATGGTGTATATCTGAAGAACTGTGGAGCATCTGGTGTTATAATACTCTGCCTGTATGTTGATGATCTTCTTTTCACTGGTGACAGTGAATAAGAGCTTAACAATTTTAAGAAAAAAATGATGGCTGAGTTTGAAATGTCTGATATTGGCAAATTTGCCTACTTTTTGGAAATGGAATTTGTGACATCTAAGAGAGGGATATTTCTTCATCAAAAGAAATATGCAACAGATATATTGAAGAAGTTCAATATGATTGACTGCAATTCTGCCACAACACCATGTGAACCAGGAAACAAACTAGCTGACAGTGGAGACACTGATCTGGTTGATTCCACTCTGTACAGGCAATTAATTGGTTCATTGAGATACTTATGTAACTCAAGACCAGACATCACCTATAGTGTGGGATTGGTGAGTAGATTCATGGAGAAACCTAGTAAAGCTCAATTACTAGCAGCCAAGAGGATCCTTAGATATGTGAAAGGAACCTTGGACAGTGGAATTTTATTTCCTGCTGCAGATGGAAGTTCTGAGATGGAAATTACTGGCTACATAGATGCAGATTGGAGTGGTGACATTGGTGATAGAAAAAGTACTTCCGGGTACATGTTTATGCTGGGGAATGCTCCTATATCATGGTGTTCAAAGAAACAAGATGTGGTGGCACTGTCTAGCTGTGAAGCAAAATATATATCAGCTGCTTTTGGTGCTAGCCAAGCCCTTTGGTTAGGAATGATACTGGAAGAACTGAATATGAAGTGCAGCAAAGATATGACGCTCAAAATTGACAATAAATCTGCTATAGACCTAGCCAAGCACCTTGTGGCACATGGACGCAGCAAACTTATAGAGATTAAGTATCACTTGCTCCGTGATCAAGTAAACAAGAACAAGCTGTCTCTAGAGCCCTGCAGAAATGAGGAGCAGTTTGCAGACATGCTCACTAAAGCCTTGTAGCCTAGAAGACTTGAAGAAATGAAGAAGAAGATGGGAATGCACATGCTAGCAGATTTGAATTAAGGAGGTGTATTAAATGTGTAATTCAAATATGTGTAACTGATTAATTGATAGTTAGTTAGGTTGTTAGTGAGAACTAACTATAGTTAAGTGATTGGGTGTACAAATAAATACCCCTTTGTAACTTCAGTTACCGTACAGAAGAGTAAATAAAGAAATTCATTTTGTTTTTCCACTCTACTGTTACCATCTCCGATCCCTCTTCTCCCTAAGTGTGCTTCTCTTTCCCTCTCTTGTACAATCATTGCGATAATCCAACAGGAGGGAGGGCAACACAAAGTTCCTATCACAAAGGTAAGGCTAACGAACTCGTCACCGACGTAATCTTTCTCCCTGAATCCTGATTGTAATAAGAGCATTTACAAGAAGATAAAAATTAAAACCAAAAATTGCAAACAGGGGGAGAGGGAAAGGGGGGAAAAAGGAACACCCACTGCAAAACGAAACAACCACCACAAAACGAAACACCCACTGCAATGACAAACTTCCTCACACCACAAAATGATTATGATTATCTGGTGTCAGTTTTTGAACCTTAGCGGCGCATTTCACTAGGTAACCAAAATCAGGTTTATCAAATAATCCTCTTTTCTCAAAAGAGCCCTAATCCCACAAAACAGATTATGCAGTTTCAACATTAGAAATTTTAGGCAGAGAAAGATAAAAAAGTGAGTAACCATGGTAGTTGAAGTTGTCCGTTATCACCAATGTCGACACCAACCCAACGAGCCTTCCTCCTGGAATCCTGGCAGTAACAAGAAAAGAAAAATATATAGATAGAGCGGAGGGGAATGGGGCTACGAGAGAGAAGAAGGAGGATGAGCGACCAAAATCCAAAGAGAGATGCGAATAGAGAGACAATGGAGCCGAGAGAGAGAGAGAGAGAGAGAGAGAGAGACAAAGAAAATAAGGGGGATGAGCGATCTTTTCTTAGGGGAGATAAAATGAGATGAGAGGATATGGCGGTATTGGATATGGGAAGAGATGGAAAAGTGAAGGGAAATGTGAAGGGTTTTAATTAACATGAGGGAAACGAAATTTTTTGGAGGAGTTTATTCTGTGATTGACTTACCGGGGAACCATTAACTAAAGAATATGTTAAGGGATATCGAAGGAGTGCACCAAGTAGGTAGCTCAGTTGGCGAGCTAAGGGATATCGAAGGAGTGCATCAAAAGAGTGCAAGAAGGAGGTCTTGGGTTCAAACCCCGAAAACTAACATTCCCCCACCCCCACTAATATTGCTTATAAAAAAACTAAAGAATATGTTTAGTAAGGGAATTAGTGACGTTCTATTCTAGTGAGGAAAATTATCTTTTTCAAAATCCGTTACAAAACATATTTTAGCTATTTTGTGAGAAGTTTTGTGACGAAAATTTTAGAGAGAAATTTTTTCCGTCATTAACGTCGTCACAACGATGAACTCATTAAAAGTTGACGCAGATTCTAATTTCCGTAACTAAATCCCTCACTAATAGTGAGGGACATGTGTCTATCTCAAAATTCCCTCTCTAAAAACAACTTTTCTAGTAGTGGATCAAGCAATGCCTATCCAACTGATTCCTCAAATTCAGTTGGCTCAGCATCCTTATCCTTCTTCCTTGATGTGTACATACCAATTCACCGCAACACAAGCTCCTAAGATGCTGAGGATGAATACCAAGATCTCAAACCTTTACATTTCAATGCGATTTTACTTTTCTATTACATTTATCTTCCTGCACATTTACTTTTGAGTAGCATGCAATTTAAAGTTTTCTTTTACCTTTAATTTATTGCAATTTACTTTCCTGCACCTTTAAGTTTTATGCACTTCTCCTGTCTTGAAGTCACTATCTCTTTTCCTTCTCTTTCATACCATCCCTTTTCCCCATAACCATGACATCCATCATTTTTGACGAGAGTCTTTATTTCCTGGACTGATGTGAGCCTCAGAGAAATTTAGACCATACGACTGTTAGCAATTCATACGAGATTACCAATTATTTTCCTCACACTTGATTTGTTTGATAGATAATTTGGCATGTGAGCAACGATATTTTTGACATGGTATAAATTGAATTGTGACTATGTTATTGCCCAGAACACTAGTATAGCATTGTCGGTGGTGTCCTAGGAGATCATAATGGATCCTTCTATAACAATAGCTGGGTTGTGGAAAATTCATATGGGTCTCAACCTAGTCTTGATTAAAGGTTTTACTTATTAAATCTGATTCAATATCGGCCTTGCATCTACTTAAGTCATTTATAACATAATCTAATCCAGCTCGCCATCAAACACCCCCTTGTTCTGACTGTACCATATCTTCCACAACACACACAAGATAAGAATTCCATGAGTCATTGTGATTATAACCTCAGAATTGATTTATATAGAAATTTGCAAACTATTAATGCTAATAAGGGTATTTTGGTATATACACAAATTAATGATATATTGATTTGTATTTATTTAAATTTAGATAGTGTTGTGTACCTTGCCTCGGGATCTAGGATCCGGAATCAGTGGTTGGTATCTTGTGTCTAGTAATAGTCCTTTCCTTGCTCGAGGTCGGATGAGTGCTTCGAAAGTCGGAATCTTCTGAGGTTGTTATCGTCAGCGTCGTTTTCCTCCGAGGTTGGACTCGGCGGGTTGGGTACCTGCACACACTTTGATGCCAAAATCAGCAATCAGAAGTCATGAGAGGTACAAATGAGCAAAACGTACCTGGATCTGGTGGGTGGAGTCGTATTTATAGACGAGGAGCGGCGAGCTTAGCTGATTCTGCGGATCAGGAGCCATTGGATCAGAGCGCAACGATCCAGGCCGTTGATCTTGGTTTTGGAGCGAATCGGCCCTGTTGGGCCGGATCCAGCGCTGGTTTTGGGCCGTTTCTTCATGCGGATTGGGCCTCTTGGCCCAGTCCAGAACAGTTGCCCCCCAAGTCGAGGTTGTTCACGGGAGTGCGGCCTCGGCTTGAATTGAAGTCGGTCGTTAGATGTTCCTGGAAGTTATCCTTCCCTGAGAGTGGTTTGACTCGGACTCGTGCGACATGTGTCGATTTGTCAAAGTGACGTGGCGTTTGACTGAAATGATGCGTTCCGTCATTATGGCTGTATGGGTTTTCGCAACCAATCATCATCATTTATTACTTTTTGGCGGGACATGCGTCGTTTCGCTTGTCGTGCCTGTTGCGCCTATAAATAGGTTTGAGGGTTATTGAATGCTTTCATGCTTTGACCTCTGATTCTCCCGACCCTACAAGAAATTCTTCCGAGTCTGAAAACTTTGTGCGCACTGCGGTTCAGTTTGACCGAGGTTGAAGTTCCGGCGAGCATTCCCCAGATCCCCTTACCGAGACTCGTGCTTGAGCAATCAACTGTCGTTAGTTCTTTCATTCTTTGTCTAGTCTTATGTCTCGAGTATTCATGGAGCGGGTTGCCGAACTCGTTCCCCCTATGCCTCACTTTGTGGAGGGCGGAAGTGGAAGTTTGAGCTCGTGTCCGACTTCGACATGGTATGCCAGGGAGTTTCTGGGTTGCGGTTCTTCGTGTACTCAGTCCTTTTTGAGAGGATGAAGATGAGGATCCTGTTCTCGGCGTTCCAAAAGTGGATCTTCCGGTACCTGAAGGTCGCGCCGTCGCAGCTTACCCCCAATGCTTGGGGCTTTATTCAGACGTTTGAGATAATGATGGGTGCCATGAGCTGGACGAGAGGGGAAAGACCATCAAACCTCTATTTCCCCTGTCTTGAAGCGAGAAGCATTTTGAATGCGAGGCTGCTGATTACGCTTACCCAACCTCTGCCCTGTCAGGGGAGGAGGCCCGGACGTTCAATCTGTTGCTCCGTTGGGTGGACAAGTTCCCCAGAAGAGTAAGAAGATTTACTGTAGGAAGATTTTAAACGCCGAGGCTGAGTCGCCCGAGGCACTCAGGGCCGCCCTTGGTAGGGCTATTTTTAATGTTTCTCTATCTTCTATTTGTTTTTCAAACTCAGACTTTGGTTTTTGCCATTATTTTACACATTTGATGGCGGACGACTTTAGCTTGGCCGATTACCAGGACGCCGTTGGGGTTGAGGGAGAGGATGACCTCATCTGTCTCGGAACTTCTGACGCTACGGCTAATTAGTATTCGAGTCTGATCCCTTGTATCTTCTACCGTGGGTGGTGTGGCTAGCCAGGCCAGCCCGTCGGTAGTTTTGAAGGAAGCCTCCGACCTAAACATAAGGGTCCCATGAAGACGCCGCAAAAGCGCCCTCCTCCCAGCTCGAGCTCTGAAAGCAAGAGACTGCGTGTCACCCAGTCTCATACCACTGAACTCTCCCTGGAAGACTTTGAGGCCTATGCCAAGGTTGGGAAGCTCGGACAGGAGTTGTTCATTCAGTGGAATGCGGATGCCTCCAAGAGGGAACAAGGTACTCATTTGAATTGCGTTGTACAAATGCCAAACTAACTGATGGTTTGAAATCTCTTGCAGAGGCTCGGGACAAGGCGGACTCGCTGAGGCTTGAGAGGGATACCTTGCAGGCTCGGCTGGACAGTCTTGCCAAGGACGAGGCGGAGATGGAGGCGCTCAAAGAGGAGCGGGACGATCTGAAGAAGAAGGACGAGCTTGCTGGACAGGTGCCCAAGCTGGAGAGAAAGATGGAGGAGCTAGGCACCCGAAACCAAGGCCTGGAGAATCAAATCAACGGCTTGAAGGAGAAGGTGAAGTTCGGGGAGGCGCTGGTAAAGAAGAGCCAAGAGGAACGACATGCGGCCCTTGCCTTTAAGCAGAAGTCTGCCAGAGAGGGGGCCCAAATGGCCTTCCAAAGCTTCTAGAATGCGGTCGATCAGGTCAAGGTCATGCATCCTGAGCTTGATCTGTCTCTTCCAAACACCATGTTTGCGGTAAGGGAAGGTAAGATCGGCAAGCTCGTGAAGGGCGCCGAGCCTGAGATTATCTACCCTGCTCCTCAGTTGTAATTTTTTTCCTTTTGAAACTTTTATTAGGTGGCCTTGGTTGTACCTGGGGTCACCTTTGGCTTGTATAACGTACTTGAGGTACCGGCCGTTTCCCCGTTTTATATTTTTTATGCACGTCGTGCTTGATTATCTGCCTTTTCATTATGCTTGTGTGTGTTTGTTTGGCGCTTGAGAGTGAATCCGAGGGTTGTTGCGAGCCCGACCTCGTGAGTGAGGCTCCCTGGTTGGGAGGCTAATGGGCCACGATAGGCCCGACCTCGCAGTGGAGGTCAATGAGCCACGCTAGGCTGGACCTCGTCGAGGAGGTCAGTGGGCCACGCTAGGCCCGACCTCGTAGTTGAGAGGTCAATTTAAGGCACGTCAGAGCGACCCTTTAAGAAGGAAGTCAGTTCGAGGCCATGGGATTAGGTGAGACTTCGTCGGTCCAGTCCACCAAGTGCAGAGCCTGGAGCGAGCATGGAGTGAAGAAGCTCGCACAAGGTCAGGTGCAAGGGCCCGGCCTTGACCTCGACCAGCGTTCTTTGGCAAGCAGCTAAGCATTTCTGAAAAAAGGAGTCATTTTATTGAAGAAGTGGACTCAGAGGTCCTGAAATTTGCATATATGATAGTTTGACAGTTACAATTTATATTTCAATTGTAATAGTGTTGGAGCTTGATAGTGTTCCAGGTTCTTGGGATCACTTCTTTCTTGAGAGTTTCAAAGTAGTAGGCTCCCTTTCCGGTCTTGGCAGTCACTCTGTAAGGACCTTCCCAATTTGGGACCAGCTTACCCTGTCTAGAGTTCTTCCCTCCGACGTCAGCCTGTCGCGGGACGAGATCTCCGACCTCGAAGCTACGAGGAACGACCTTTGCATTGTATCTTTTTGTGATTCTCCGTTTGATTACAACCTCTGCAAGGGCAGCTTGGTCTCGGACCTCTTGGGCAAGGTCGGGCTCTTCGCAAATAGCTTGAGTGTTGTCTTTTTTGTTAAGGGGGTGAAGGGTTCTCCAAGTGAGTTCCCCGACCTCAACCGGTATCACTACTTCAATTCCATACGTCAACCGGAAAGGTGTCTCTCCCGTGGTAGAATGTGGAGTGGTGCGGTATGCCCAGAGGACGTAGGGGAGTTCTTCGACCCAGGAGCCTTTGGACTCGTCCAGTCTCCTTTTTAAACCTCGCAAAATCACCCCGTTGGTCGCCTCGGCCTGCCCGTTAGTCTGGCGGTGTTCAACCGAGGTAAAGTGGTGCTTGATTTTGAGATCGGCCATCAACTTTCTAAAACCTTTGTCTGCGAACTGCGTCCCGTTATCTGTAACTACAACTTGGGGGATCCCGAATCTGACCATGATGTTTTTCTTGAAAAACTTGATGCATTCTTTTGCTATGATGATGGCCAAAGGTTCGGCCTTGATCCATTTGGTGAAGTAATCTACGGCCACGATCAGGTATTTGACCTGACCTGACACCAAGGGGAACGGGCCCAGCAACTCAATTCCCCACCATGCAAATGGCCATCCTGCCGAGATTGAGGTGAGGTCTGTTGGGGGAGCGAGGTGGACGTCGGCATGTCGTTGGCATTTGTCGCATTTTTTGACAAGTTGTGCGGCATCTTTGGACATCGTGGGCCAGTAGTAACTTGATCTGAGTGCTTTTTTGGTGAGAGCTCTCGAACCCAGATGTTGTCCACAGATTCCCTTGTGTATCTCGGTCAGGATGTAGTCGGCCTCTTCCCTTTCCACACACTTGAGCAACGGAGTGGAAAATCCTTCGATGAGTGAATAGGATGCTGCGCGTCTTCTGACGACGACAGTCTCCTTAGGATCAGCTGGATCGTGACCAGCTTCAATATATTTCTTCAACGGGGTGATCCAACTTTCATCGGGGTCAATGACATGGATCATCAATGCCGAGTTTAATGTCAGACTGACGTTGGGGCGAGTTAGTGTCTCCTGTATCAGACTCTGATGATTACCAGTGGGTTTGGTGCTTGCAAGCTTGGCCAGAACATCGGCTCGAGAATTTTCGGTTCGGGGCACGTGCTTAACTTCGGCCACAGTAAAGAGCTGCAAGAGTTCCCTTACCTGAGCCAGGTATTTTTGCAGGGTTGCATCCTTGGTGGTAAAGTCCTCCTTGATTTGGGAAACGACTAACAGGGAATCAGTATTGAGTTCGATCTTCTTTGCGTTGAAATCCCGGGCCAGCAAGAGTCAAGCCACACATGCCTTGTACTCGGCTCAGTTGTTGGATGTCTGGAAGGAGAAACCGAGAGACACTTCTATCACCAGCCCTTCACTGTTCTTGAGGATGAGCCCGGCGCCACTTCCTTTGCTGTTAGAAGAACCGTCGACGTTGAGTTTCCAGGTCAAGGCCTTGTCGTTCTGCGGGTCTGGAGCTGTTAGATCAGAGCGCAACTTTCCGGACCGTTGATTTTGGTTATGGAGCGGATCTGCCCTGTTGGGCCGGATCCAGAACTGGTTTTGGACAAATAGTTAAAAGTACCAATGATAAGAAAGAAGAAGTAAAGATTTAAGGCTCGTTTGGATAAACAGCTTAATTAAGCAGTTATCATAAAAGTGCTTATATATAAGCTGTTTATATAATAAAGGATAAAATAATGTTAAAACTATTTTTCTATAAGCCATAAACTGTTTTCATGAGCTATCACAGCGAGCTTATGGAAATTAGCTGAAAACATCTTATGAGCATGTCATAAGCTATTTTCAAGCTCTCCCAAATAATCTCACAAGTGCTTATGCTAGTAGATAAGCCCAAATAAGCCGATCGAAACGGACCCTAAGAGAAAGTAACCAACATGATGTGGCACAAGTAGTGAATATTTGGGTCATTTAACCATTTTGGTCCTTGGTTTGATCCTGATCAGTGTGTATGGAGAAACATTTGTTGGAAGATTGTCAGCCTCCTTAAATGGATCTCTGATACCTCAAAAGATTAATTTTCATAATCGCTATGGAGGATACATTAGTTTTGAGAAAAACAATGCTAAGAGAAAGTTAGTTTTTCTCGGAAAAACCAACAAAGGTGATAAACAAGACACTTTTTTGTAGTATTCAGGAGAAAGTGGCCGTGAATAATCCAGAATTAGGCCGAAATGTTATAAAGAAGATACTGGTTGGTGGTAATATTAAATATTCCCGTCAAAAAAAAGTCATATAATTAATTATTCGAGCTGCGTGGTATACGTGAGCTCTATGACTTTCGTGGAAACAAGCTGCAAAGGAAATATAATTTGTTCGACATTATCTAATAATAATGGAACATGAATGGGTTCACAAGTGTTGATTAGTCACCAATTCAATTTGCCCAATATATTTATAGATTTGACATCTCACTAACTTAAAATATATGGATTATTTCTAACTCAAGTGATTTTATGCTCATAAGCATATAGATTAAAGATTTGGGAAAAAAAGCATATTTTAAAGATATATCAAAAGTTTTGAATACGATGATATATATCAAATTAATGACACAAATATGGATTAAAGATATTTATAATTGAATAAACAATTACGAGGATGCTTTATAATACTCTCTCCGTCTCAATTTAAGTGTCTCCTTTGTCATTTTTCTTTATCCCAAATTTTTCTTTTTGACACAAAGTTGTCTCAAATTATTTGTCACTTTAGAATACCAATGAAATATTTATTATTTTTCAAACAATACCCGAATTTTTATTTGTACACTAGTGCAGAAAAGGTTTTTGGAATCGGTTGTTTGACACATTTGGAATCGGTTATTGGCCGATTGCAAATGTGCCGATTCTAAATGTAGTGACATTTTGAATCGGTTAAATAACCGATTCAAATGTGACATTTTAAATCAGTTATATAAACAACTGATTTTAAATGTACTAAAAAAAGACATTTAAAATCGGTTATTTAGATAACCGATTAGAAATGTTGCCTTTTTAAAAAAAAAAATCTTCTTCCACATAGTAAATGTTTTGGTGAGAAGAATAAAAACGGCTATATCAAGGTAAGCATAACCAGTAACCACAAAATCAACATATGCTTTCTCACAATCATCAACCCATTTCAATTAAATCTCATAGAATTCATAGAATGGTTTTTTATTATCATCAACACATTTTCAATTCAACTTAGGAAACATTCTCACGTCTATTGTAACACCCCAAAAATAATTCAAATGTTTATTTAGTTAATTTAATTAACTGGTATTTGGTGGGTTGTATTAAAATAATAATAAGGTGTTTCATGTTAATCAGGGAGTGGCGGCACGTAATTAACTAAATCGGGCTTACGATGTGGAGGAAGGCCCATGGCCCAAATCCACTAACCTAGGCGCTTAGGTCTATACCTACCAGATGGAATGACAAATAACAACATAGAGTAATCTGCAGAAAATGACAATAATACACTTTCATTATCGGTTAACATTAACCCTTCACTCAACTCCTTCGGTAACATTGCTCAGAAGTCTTGATCGAACTGAGTCCAAATCATACACACTCTTGACACTGCATATGTCACAGGTTTTAATAAGAACTTCAGAAAGAAAATTAAGAAATAACTATTTTGAAGTAAATGCCAAAGGATTTTGTCTAATTAAACTAATTTGTAGTAGACTAATAGCTTTTCGTTCATTACAAAAGTATAATACAACATACACTAGTAGATATAATGATTTTTTGTTAAAGAAAATGCACATGCAGTCAGAAAGAGACCCACCAGTACATAGTATGTCCAGAAGAAACCAACTTCTTGCAAATCCAGTCAGGCACCATCTTTTCCAGAATCTCCATCTGTTCTTCAACTTCTCCTATTGGGAGGACAAAATCAGTTGGCTAGTTTCTTCATTAATAAGAAACCATGAACACTATGATCAACAGAATTTAGAACATACCAATCTCAACAATATCCAATTTGTTCATAATTATCTTGTGCAGGAGGAGCTCCTCTCTTGTGATTGAAATTCTTTTAACAGAACTAAATCTTCAGATGGCATACCTCCTGAGGTAGAGCAACAAAACTAAGAGAATTTGAAACTTCAAAACATCCTCTGCTAGGTTCAGAGATGCAATTAAAATCGGGCAGAGCCTTGTTACCAAAAAATGACAGCATTACATTAAACTGCTCCTTCAAAAACAAAAATATAATTCACAAGGAAAACAGCATTACACACCGACTGTTTTATTATAAGATAAACTTACCACCTCGTGCTGCTTACAAGTGCGGATCGGTTTGGCTTGAAAGAAATGTCTGAACCAACCTCAGTTGTAAATAGAGACTCAATTTGGAGATGGCTACATATCAATGAAGTCCCTGCAAGAAGCAAGAACATTAACAAATAATGTTCCAACAACAATAATCAATGTATATCTCTGGATTAAAAAAACCTATGTATTTTTTTATTATTGTAAAACTTATCTTACCATTACTAACACAATCTCTAACACCAAGTGGTACATAAAATATGCTCTATTATCATAATCAGCCAATTAATACTTCTGCTAACATCATAATCATCCTAATCAGCCAATCATCATAAACACACTGGAGTTAAAAAATCACTATGATTAATATAACACACTGAATTTAATTTGGCTTCAGCCACAACGCCTAATTTTTAAGGAACAAAATGATGAGTATACTCAAACAAATACCGATTAAGAAACAACAAGCAACCATTCTTGAGATCAAAATCCTAATAAGAAGATCCACATCCTTTTGGATAGTCTTCTCGCCATCAAAGGAGAATATTCACTTACAAGAAATTCAGTGATTCCAATTCTCAAATGAATCTGGGACTGAACCAGTTAATCTGTTGGAGCTCAAATCTCTGAAAGATAAACAAGATAATTATTTTGATTAATTTATGGCACATGGCATAGACGAATCACAAGTATATAATATAATGAGAGTTAATATAAAGTTTTCAATAAGTTTATCCTTTCAATTTTTGCTGTCATGTCTGAAACACAATATTGGAAAAAATAAGTTGCAAGTTGATGCATATTGAAAAGTATAATTAAGAACTTCCATAATCATAACATAATAGTGAAGCATAATCAATTTAAAACAGCTGGACAAGGAAAGGATGGGGGGGAATGTTCCGTGAAACAATCTTTGTGCAATAGTCAAATAAGAAGACTCTAGAATTGAAGATAAAAAGATCAAAATGAGTATTGAGAAGTGACTACTGGAATGCATGATGATTTAACTTCTCTCATTCTAAAAGCAGCCTCGAATTTCGTTACTAGTATACTAGTATCTGAGTGAGGGACAGATAAAAGGAAATAATAGTCTAGCAGGCTCAAATTTCTCTTCTTTGTTACACACATATTAAACTTTAAAGTAAAACTACAGAGATGATAATTTCATGCATGTATAACCATAATATACAAATGATGCAACTTAGAGTTTTTAAACATAGAAAAGTTTTCCACTCACAGTCTTATCATGCGTTTCAAGTCCTTCAAATCAGGAAATGTCATAGCTTGTGTCTTCAAATCAGATATCCTCCTGATACATAATAATGTTTCATCAATGAAAAGAAATACATTCCATAACCGGTGGGAAATGCAATCAAAATGTAACACTTCAAGAATATTTTCAAAAGGAGAAAGTACTCACAACTTCTTCAAATTTTTCAAGACAGATATTACAGGAGGATTTGAGCCTTCCAAGGATGTACCTTGCAAATCCCGACAAAGAAAATTTTTTTCTCAAATAATAAACTGCATGTTAAGAAAAGATTATGGATGAACCATAAGCTAGACTCACAATCTTTCAAGTTTGGTCCAGTTCCCAATGAAACTAGGGATCTTCCCAGATATACTGCTCCCATCTATCCTACTGCAGAAAATGCAAAGTGATTTCAGAATTTAACAAATACATAAAATGAAAACTGAGGCGAAAAGTTGTATCATATCATATCACTTACAATTCAGTGAGATTCTTCAAAGTGCGTAATCCTTCTGGTACAGCCCCTGTAAAATTATTAACAGAAAGCAGTCTGCATATTCATTCACAATATGCAAAATAAGAAGTTAGGTATGGTTTGGCAACGCAATATGAAGGTGATTTAGATCCACAAAACAATCACAGGAACACACTACTACTAAGAAGAAAACGAATGCACAGATTCAAAATTACCAATGTAGAAGAAAATATATGAACCCTAACAAACTTATTCCATCTTAATTTGGTATCACAGGAGTACACTCATATTCCATGAAATCAACAAACTCTCAGCAAACGAATGCACAGGTTCAAAATATAGAAACTCTAACAAAGAAAGAACTCACCCTTGGAAGAAAACCCTAGAAGAGGTAACGAAGATAGAGTGAGGCCGATTGTGCTGGTTTTAGAGAGATCGAGCGAGGGCGAAAAGGAGCGCGACAGTGATGCAGAGACGGCGCGACAATGAGATTGGGTCAGGCGACGACGTGATGGAGAGACAGAGTGAGTTGAGAAGAAGAGAATACGGCGTGACAGAGATGCAAGAGAGTGAAGAGATTCGAGAGGGTGAAGAGCTGCGAGAGCGATGGGGAAACTGAAATGCGATTCTCTTTGAGAGCGAAGAGATGCGAGAGATGTGTGTGAAAGATGCGAGAGAATGAGGGAAACTGAAAATGAGCTAGGGCTTGAGAGGAATGAGGGAAACAGGGTGAGAGGGAAACTGAAAACACGAGAGGGATCGTGAAAATTGTAGTAATGAAACAGACTTTATGAATCGGTTGTTTCAAGAACCGATTCTGAATGTACTTATTCTGAATCAGTTGTTCGTTCAACCGATTCAAAATGTCAAAATGGGCACCTATCTAATCGGTTGTTTAAACAACCGATTCATAATGTCTAAAAAAAATCTGTCACAACTCCGTTTAATTGCAAAAATGCCACCGCGTCCACATTTAGAATCGGTTATCCAAACAACCGATTCAAAATAGTGCTTTTTAACGCTAATTTTGCACTAGTGGTATTTCCAATGTTTTCATTCCTCTCTCCTTATAATAATATATGAGAATTTTAGTCCTACCATATTTTTTGAGCATAAAAAGTAGCATATTTAATCAATTTCTTAAGACTCGCGCGTAACCTTAAGTGACAGTTAAATTGAGACAGAGGAAGTAGTTATGTAAGAGTCAAAGGCAGCGACATGCTTATATACATTTTAGGGGTCGGCTATATTCTCTGGGAAAATAAATAAAAGCATTTTTATGGGGTTGTCTTATATGGACCAGGTCCAACGGTGGACCCTCCTATTTTTAGTAAGTTTTAATAAAATATTAATTTTTTTCTATTTTTTATTATAATAAAATTCATTTTTTACTAAAACTGGTAAATGTCCACCTTTAGACCTTTTTTGAGAGGTCTATATTAGATGCACCTATAAAATTGTATGCCTCTATAAAATTTTATTTTAACCCTTTCAATTTAAAAGTATGCACCTGCACTCATAAATCTAAATTTCTGCAAGACTTTGTATTGCATCACTCAATTCATACGATTAAACGATTGGCTAGCGACTTACAATAACATCAACAATGATATCATTATTCAAGGATTTCGAACATGAAATCACGTAGAGAACAATTATGAAATGTGTAATTTTATCGATCATTGTAGTCCTACCCGGCTCGAGGGATTAGTCTCCACAGTTGCGCGCAAATGATATTCGGTCTATACCAAAAAACAATTACAACAATTCTTAATGTTATAAAACGTCATGCATAACAACATGACTATACACATTACAAGAAATTTGCTATATACCCACATATATCTTTAGTGACGATTATTAAATCTGTAGGTACATGTCTCCTATACCTACCGATGTGAAGTAAACCGCGGGTATCGGTATTCTATAAGTCCCGTTGCGAAAAGTTTTGCAACAACATTTAATGTCGTTGATATAATTGATATTTTCACAACGACAATTGTCGTTGCTTTTATAATA
Organism: Astragalus membranaceus; assembly: GCA_039519185.1. NCBI lineage: Eukaryota > Viridiplantae > Streptophyta > Magnoliopsida > Fabales > Fabaceae > Astragalus > Astragalus membranaceus. The sequence continues at coordinate 53,251,689 of CM076850.1, forward strand.
GTTTACCGTTGTTATAAGTAATTTGTGGTAACCAATAAAGTTGTTGCCTTATCTAGTCTATTGCTGCAAACAAAGTCACTTGGATATGATTTTTTTTTTTTTGGAAATTGTGATGTGATTTTTTTAGTTAACCATATGATGTGTACTTTTTTTTTATTCAGGAGTTTTTTTTATGATCAGATTTGATGGTGCTTAAAAAATTATTTCATTATATTTATGTGGATGATTTTTTTTAGTATTAATATATCTTTTATTTTAGTTTTTTATAAGAATGTCATTTTTTATTCAATTCCGGGGGAACGATGCACATTGTTAGAGTTTAGTGGCCTTGCTGCAATGACTTGTTGCAAATCAACTTGTTCCTCTAATTTATTCCAAAGCAAGTCTTGAGTGTTGTGTTAGATTCTCCTCCCTATAAGCGTAAAAAAAACACAAGAAAGAAGACACAAGATATATAGTAAGTAAAAGAGAAAGAAAAAAATTGTAGATACATAAAACAATCACACTGATGTATAATCGTAAAGGGCATCACACAAAAACAAAAATTGATGGAAACGTCAAGAGGAAGAAAAATCTATAGGCTTAATTGCACTTTTGTTCCCCCTATAATCACTCATTCATGATTTTAATCCCCCAGCTTTAATTTTCACGATTTTAGTCCCTCTAGTTTTTCAATTTGTAAAATGTTAGTCCCTGTCAAAATTGGTCAACAACAAATCTGATGTATCACCTCATTAATTGATGTGGCATTCATAGTTACTTACTCACACACCACATCACCATGCCATGTCACATTTTTTTATAAAAAACAAATTTTTTAATTTGTTAATTCATATTTTTAAATAAATAAAAACATAATAATATAATAATAACCCTAAACTTCATCATCTTCAACACAATAACCCTAACTCCACCTTTAGAAGAAAAATTGCAGAATGCTTCGAAGCTCAAGGTTAAGCAAAACGAAGTTGAAAAACCGTGGAAAGCACTGGAATCTAAGTTCTCATCGACTAAGAGGCATTAAGAATGAACAATCTTTCAAAATCATAAAAACAACAATCATGAAAAAAAAACTCAGAACAAATCCAACATTAACAACAATCTTTATTCTAAAAACTCAGATTTAGATTTACTCGTCAACACCATTCTTTATGCCTCTTTCCAATCTGTTCAGAACTAGATTTACAAGAAAAAAAACTAAACACAAATGCAAACACAGAGAAAGAAACTCAAGCACTCAACAAAAAAACTCAGAGGAACTCAAGACTGCAGCAGTAAAGTAGCTGAAATCGCATGTCGCCATGTTCGGTACATGGGTTGTTGTTGTTCGAGTAGCCCCTACATTCCCCACTTTATCGCCCACGAGAAAGAGGAACTCAAGATGAGTTTTTAGGAGGAGGATGTGATTGTTTTCGGCAACCCAAATTTCCTTTACTATTTCCCCAATTTCAAGAGACTTCTTCAACCCCCAAACCCATATGCCATATCCTTGCTAAGAACCATTCTCCTCATCCTGCTTCTGTCCCTTCATCTCACATCAAAAAATCAGCTCATGCTACTGCTCCTTCGGCGACAGTTCATGGTCACAAGCACAAGAAATGTAAGAGGAAGCTAGATGGTTGGACTGTTGAGTTTATTGCTAGAGCATTTGCAGGAACAAACTGGATTCAGAAACTATTTTTTATTTAAAAAAAATATGATTTAAAAAATTAAAAAATTTGATTTCTAAAGAAAAATGTGACATGTCAGGGTGAGGTGGGGTGTGAGTAAGCAAACATGATGCCATGTGAATTAATGATGTGACACTGTCATACCCCAATTTTGTCCGACTAATTGGAAAATCCCAAAAATTTTATCGCTTCACATATTGTTCTAAACGCGGGTGTATTTGGCACTCTCGTGCAACGATTTTGTTTGGCGCTCGTTGTTTTCAAAAAAAGAATCCAAAAATAAATAATAAAAATAATAATAAATAACGCGAGCGCGCGTTTTGTTTCGAGTCGTATGAGTGGTTGCGTCAGTGCGCGTTATTTTACCGTTTTGTTAGAAAAGTGAGAATAGAATGAAATCGGTTTTAATAACGTACGCGCGTGCGTATTCAAATCGCGTACACGTTCCTAGTCTTAAGGCGAACACGCGTTTCGTTCGAGTCGTGTGAGTCGTTGCGTCGGTGCGCGTTGTTTTTACCGATTTTATTATCATAAAAATAAATAAATAATAGTAATAAGATAAAATCAGTTTTTTTTTATTAGCTGTCTTTTTTTAATTTTGTTACATATACAAAAAAAAATAAAAAAAAAAGCAGAATAAAACAAAATCAAAAAAGGACAGCCCAGGTCGCTGCTGCCTTTGCTGTGGCTGGGAAAGCATTTTGAGCTTCAAACTCAAGCTCCTTTCATCTTGCCCTTTTGCTTTTTCCATTTTCAGCAAAAACATTGCTGCAGTGGCAGCAACCCTGCTGCCATCCCCTTGCTGCTCCACTATGTCTCTACTGCTCCAACAGCTTGGTCTCCTATGAGTTTTGTTTCCCTGCTCCAACACCACACCTACACCATAATTTTGCCTATAAATACGATGCACAGAAGCCAGTATTAGAGGAGACAGTAAGCAATATACACACACAGACTGAAAATTCCTCACTGAAAATAGATACAGAAAAATACTGTTGGAGGAGATACACAGTGAATAGAGAAATCAGTTTAAATTAGAGAGCACAAAGAGGTTTTAGTTCCAAAGGAAGCAGTAGGCAAGAGGGGAAGATCGTTTTTTACCGCAAGGAAATCAGGTTGGTCCCTCATAAATATTATACTTATCTGCTTATTGTTTCAAAGACATACTGAACCCTTTTTATTTATAGTTTCAACTACCTATTTGCCAATCAGCCTTTGTAGAACAAAAAAATAATGCAATATAAATCTGTTTGTTTCAAAGAGGCAGAGAGGAACAATAACTAGAGAAAATCTTTAGCCACACTTTTATTGTTGAAATCAATTAAGTTTTTTAAAAAAACTATGAAATAAATTAGGGGAGCAGAACCAAAAATTAGGAGTAGAAGAAAAAAAATGAAGAGGCGTCCCCCCTTCCTCCACCACGGTCATCACTGTCACCGCCGTCCCCTCTCCCTCTCATTTTTTTTACCCCCATACCACCATCATCTTCGGCCTAGACCAACAACCACACACAGAGACACAGTCCTATCCAGAATAACAAAAAATTTAGAGAATCAGAGAAAAACGAACCTCCGGTGAAAGCCACCGCCGCAAACCACCGTTGTCGCCGTCACGAACCTCCGCACCAACGCCGCCGTAGCCTCACCGTCGCCAAGACAGTCACCACCACCCACCAATAGAGCCGAATCAGCCCCACATCACCGTCAAACCCGTAGACCTCCGCCACCTACGCTGTCGCAAAATGCCACCACCCAAGCCTTCAACCGAAAAACCCACCCAAACCCAAAGCCGATCCACAGTGTCGAAGCCACGGTCTACTGAGAAGGAGGGGAAAGACCGATTCCTGAAGAGAGAGAGGCGGCGGAGAAGAGAGGAGAAGGGTGGTGGTTCAGTGAAGAGGAAAAACGGCAGTGAGGAAGCGAATGGGTAGGGTGCGAGAAGGAAAGGGGCGGCGCAAAGGGGGTGGGGCGGAGCAAGGAGTGGTGGGGGGGAGAGAACGGTGGAATCGCAGAGAGAGAGAGCGTGATGAGAAAAATGGAGTTAGGGTAAGGGAATGGGAGTACGGCGCGCTGGTAGAGAAGAGGTTAGGAATTAGGTTTAGATTTTTTTAGGTTTTGCTTTATATACGCAGGGTTTTAATTAACTTTAATTTTAATTTTTTTTTATGGTTTGCACCCCTCTGTTTCGCAGCCACAACCCCCAGAAAAGCCCACGCTTAGTGGGCTGGGCTGCTGCTAAATGCACTCTTTCCTTTTTATTCATACAACCGCTTGTTCCTAAATGCACATACCATTTTACTACTGCACCCCCTGTTTCTCTTTTTAAATCTTGTTTCTTTCCCCTAAATAAACTTTTTTTTTCACAAACTTTTTTTTCCCAAATAACGGATTTTCTTTTCCCTAAATAAGAATCAATCCAATTGCGAAAACTCTTCAAAATCAAACTTTGTTGGTAGTCTCGCGAAGCCTTTGCTTGCATGATTATTAACAATGAGGTACTAGTGGCGATCACTTGGAGCCTTTGCTCAATTGATCATCATGAACGCTTTCAATTTCAGAAGATATTTCCCTAAGCACCAAAAGTCATAGCAAGTGCTAGTGATGGCCACCCATAACCTTTGTTAGTTTGGTCATCATGAAGGCTTTCATTTTTCGAAAGGAGATTTTTACATGCACTTAAGTGGGTTTTAGTAATGATCACCCATAACCTTTGTTAGTTTGATCATTATGAACGTCCTTCACTTTTCAAAGCCAAAGCAAAAAGACTTTCCTTTTCAAGGCTCGTTAGAACTACGTCGCTTTAATTCCCATTTGGGATACGTAGGAGCGAGTCACATTCTCGTCAAGCGCAACCATAAAAAGTTTAGCATTTGCATAACGAAAAGAAAAGAGTTATTTTCGTAACGAAAAAGAATCACTTTCGCAAACCAAGATCATTTTCAGAACAAAAACCTTTTCCTTTCAAAAATCATTTTCAACCCATCGTCGCTAGTGGTTAATCAGAACCTTTGTTCGTCTAGCCATTGGTGGCGATGTCTTTTTCCCCAAAGAACAACAAGCGATGATCACTCATAACTTTCGTTAGTTTGATCATTTGTGCCAATCAATCTCTTTCGAAAACCACTTTCAAAAAGGCAAATAAAAAACGGGTTGCTACTAATAGTTAATCAGAACCTTTGTTCGTCTGACTGGCGGTATTGACTCTCATTTTCAAGAGTACTTAGCAGTGATTACCAATAACCTTGGTTAGTTTAATCATTCGCTAAATGCTCGTCCTATTTCGAAAACTCACTAAAAAGATAAAAGACAAAAACCTTTTTCAGGATAAAGAAGAACTACGTAGCTTTGAGTTCTCCATCGCACCGGGAGATACGTAGGAGCGGGCCTTGTCCCGTCGAGCGTTTTTTTTCTAAAAACCCATTCTTCCCCCTTTTCTTTTTCATATTAAATAAAGATTTTCTTTAAGAATTTTTCAATAAGAAGTAGAGAGGCAAAATTAAGTATTTTCAAGTCAACACACTAAAACCACACATTTAATTAAAGGTTCCCTCTCAGTAGAGAGGACGTGTGGGGTGCTAACACCTTCCCTGCGCGTAACCGACCCCCGAACCCTATTCTCTAGTTTCGCAAGACCAATCGCTTTCCAAAAAAGGTTTTCCTAATATTTTCCTTAATAAATATTGGTGGCGGCTTCATTGTCTTAGGAAAAGTTGTGAACGAGGAAGGTTCTCCCTCGGAGACTTTTTCAAGCGCAACAGCTGGCGACTTCACTGGGGAAATTTTTAAAAAAAAAAAAACCTTTTTTTTTTAAAAAAAACAGAGGGTCAAGCTTAATTAATTAAATGTGTGGTTCATGTGATTGATTTGAAAAGCTTTGTTTGTCTCTATTCTTCTTCTTTTTTTATACGTTCATGTGCATTCGCTTCTTCATCTCTTTCTTTGTGTGCTCTTTGTTTAAAATAGTAGATAGTTGCTTCTTTGCTTATACGCTTAGCTCCTTCATGCATTTCCCTTTCTTATTATGTCCCCCTCTTCTCAGCTCCCTTTTTGAGGTAAGTAATGTGCTTGTTGTTGGTACCCTAGGCTAGTCGTATTTGAATGATATTGAACCCTAGGGTAGACAACATGCTATTGTCTGGACTGTCTAGATTTTCATTTGCAGGTGGGGTAGTTTTTAAGGAAATGCCCTTCGCACACACACACTTGTACCTTGAGATTATATGATTAGAGAAAGAGACCATAACCCAGGTCTGTTTTGGTACCTTAGGATGAGTGGATTCGAGTAGTGGGAGCCCATCAGGACCTTTGTCCGTTTGGCTACTCGCGAAAGTTTCAATCAGAGTTGTGCTCTTTCATGATGGTTCATATCTAGCAGTTTGCTGCATTTACGGGGATTTTCATGAGAGGGACTGTGGCTCTGATGACCTTTGTGAGGGTGTGAATATAGCTACATGAGAAGATTATCCCTAAGATACCTTAGATCATAGGTTCTATCCCTTTTTAGGTCACAAGGGCTTTCCAAATTGTGTGTTGCATCGTTGCATTCAGTTCAATCAATTTTTCCTTCAGAATTTTCGAAAATCAAAAAAAGATGTGCTTTTCCTTTTCAATAAACGCCTATATGAAGTGGCATATAGTGTGAAAATTTTCAAATCACCACCTGTAAATATCCTCTTTCTGCAAAAACACGAAAAGCATCATTGCATCATGCATCATGGTATCATTGCATCATTACGTCATTTGCATCATCTGCATTAAATAAAACCCAATTTTGAAAATCATTCGTCACGCATCTAAGCTGTTTGCCGGGATTGTAAAGTAACTTGGAATCTTGTCTTAGGCGGGAAAGATAAAGCAACATGGGATCAAGAAGCGAGATTGTACTTAATTCAAGGTTCCCGGTTGTCAGGAGAATAGATGTAGAGGGTCTGAAAGAGTTTGTTTCCTTGATGGAGTCAGAAGAGAGGGATCTATTCGGGAAGGCTTATGGTAACCTCCTCATATTGTTACAATTAGATGTCCAAGAGAGTGCTATTATGGCCCTGAGCCGATTCTATGATCCGGACATTCGATGCTTCCTTTTCAAAGACTTTCAGTTATCACCAACTCTCGAGGAGTATGAACAGATTCTGGGGTTCTCAAAGTCAGAGTTAGCACCTTACCAATATCAGAAACATCGGTATTCAGACCAGAGACTCTCTTTGTTGTTGCAAGTCAGTGTGAAGGAATTAGAGCTTCATAAGGAAAAGAAGAACCGTATCAGGGGTTTCCCGCTAAGTTATTTCGAATGTTTATTGAAGTTTTATGCCCAGAATAAGAAGTGGGGTCCTTTCAAGCAGAGCTGTTAGCCCTAACTATTTTCGGGATCGTCCTTTTCCCTTAGGTCGAGAGGTTCATTGATGAGACCGCCATTGGGCTTTTTCTAGCATTCATAAGTAAAGAAAATCCGATTAACCCTGTACCAGCAATCCTTGCAGATATCTACTATTCCTTCACTCATCACCGTGTGTTAGGAAAGAAGAAGGTTGCTTGCTCTTTCCATGTTCTCTACACCTGGCTCCTCAACCATGTTGTCACTCATAAGACGAAAGCTGCGGACTTAGTAGAATATGCCCTGTGTTGTGATGTAGAAGCCAGAAGTGCACGAGAATGGGTGCACACTTTAGAGAATCTCAGTGCTCTCAAAGTCTGTTGGTTACATCATCCGTGTTGGAAAGATAGGCCTTCAATACTGTTCCAGTGCGGAAATTTCCAGAATGTACCCTTAATGGGAACCCAAGGCTGCATCAATTACAATCCTTCTCTCACCATCAGACAGCTTGGGTATCCTATGAAGAATGCACCCACTAAAGACATGTTGGCCCCAATCTTTCTCGATAAAGAAGATCCAAAGAACCAAGGCTTGCTTCAGAAAATTTCAAAGGCTTGGGAGGGTGTAGTTTACAAGGATAAAGTGGAGATCACAAAGAAAACGGGTGATGTTACTTTCTACCAATGGCTTCACTAAAGAATTCAAAATGTTGGCCCGCCTCATCAGAATTCATCGTCAGTTGGGAAAGAAGTCCCAGAGCTTCACATTCCAAGTCTCAAAGAACTAAGTGAGGTCAAATCTGCTTTGTTCAAGGTAGAAGAAGAAAAGAAAGCCTTACAAGATAAGTTGGGGAAAGTAATTTCTGAGAAGAGAAAGTTAGAGAACGAGAACGAGCGCAAGGCCGAAGCTCTCAAAGAAAGCAGCAAGAAGCTTAAGAAAGAAGAGGAAAGTAATCAAAAAATGAAGGAATATCTGAAAAGTACCAAAGATGAGTTGGAAAAATCGAATGCCAAGGTGGGTGAGGCCATGGTTAGAGCAAACAAATGGAGGAAGTTGTTCAAGAAGTCTGTGCAAAGTGAGAGAGCTGCAAAGGAATCACTAGAGGAATGCAAGAAAGAATCTCAGTTTGTGGCGTTTGAGCTTGAAAGTCAAATAAGGTGCATCAGACAAGATAGAGGTGCAATTGAGAACATCCTTAGAGAGTATCAGCAGGCTTCAAGGAGGGAGCAAGAGAATTCAGATGAGCGAAGAAGGAATCTGAGGCACATCAGTGATGCTTACCGACAGGTAAGAGAGGAGAGTCAGTACTGGGAATACCGTATTCTCGAGCTAATGGGTAGGATTGAAAAGCAAGAGATCATAGTTGAGATGAGGGCAGAAATTCAACAGTGGAAGAACAAGTTCTCAAAATTGGCATGGTTGGCTAACCAGGCGGTGAGGGATGTTCCCAAGAGGTTGAGAAAGGCAGAAGCTGAGATGCTGCCTTACAACACTCCGGTGCGAGTATATGAATTCTTGGAGTACTGCAGGTCTCTGACTGAGGAACTCATGGAAAGGGCAAGAGAAGCTGCTGCAGCTAGCAAAAAGAAGAAGAACCAAGAGAAGATGAAGGCGATAGGTTTTTAGATTTAAATTTTCCCTTTTTTAGAATGTTCACTAGGAAATTGTAATTTTTCTTTTCTTAAAGGATGTTGTGTTTTTCTTTTCAAAGCGTTGTATTGCACATTTAAGGATACTGTATCTTGTTCTTGGAATGATTAAAGATATGATGCTTGAATGAAGTACGTTTATCTCACTTGTTGATCCCAGCCGCGTTATGTTCTTGAAAATATTTGAATATACACCTACGACAAGAGCAAGTTGCACTGTGATTCCCGGCAATAAACAACAAATAACATAAAAAAAAATCACGTGCATTACATTGCATTCATTAATTTGCTCCTTTGCTTATAAAAATGTTTTCAACTCAAACAGAAGATAAGGCAAGCTGGTGCGACCACATCCGTATTGGACACGTTCACAGGCCAGAGGAATGGCAATCTTAAGTGACCCCGATCAACCTCAACCAGAGAATCAGAATCCTCCAGCTTCAGGCTCAGAGAATGGAAATGGAACAGGCCAAGGCCCCGAGGTACAGAATCAGAACCATTCAGCTCCTGGTAGCTCCAGTCAAGGTGATCCTGAGTTGAGAAATGAAATGAATGCCATGAAGGCACAGATGAGCGAGATGATGAGACTCCTGTTGTCCTTGAAGAATGGAAATTACCTTCAAGTTGCTCAGTGGCCTCTTTATGGCCTTCCTTTGGGTTATAGTCCTCCAAATCAAGGGGCTAACCCAGGAGCTGGTCCCGTGGCAATAGTTGAGAATGTACAGCCAACGTCTGTCGGGTCAGAAGGAATGACTGGTGAACCCCAGGTTCAGATCCCGCATCCAATTGTTATACCTCAGACTACTCCTCAGAACCTCAGTCCACAGCCAGCTGCCTTTCCACAGACTAAAGGCTTCGTATCCGGAAACTCCGTTTACCCTCAGGTTCAGCACTCAATGCCTCCACCTCCTTATGGTGTAAGTCATTCCCCTCAAGTCTATTCTGCTGAGCACCAACAGACCAAAGAGCAGTTCCAGATGTTAGAAGAAAGACTTAGAATGATTGAAGGCTTTGGCTCCAGGGCTAGGGTGGCCAGAGACCTATGCCTTATTCCTGATGTGGTGTTGCCGCCAAAATTCAAGGTCCCCGATTTTGACAAGTACAGAGGTGCGACCTGCCCAAAGAGTCACTTGACGATGTATTGTAGGAAGATGTCTACCTACTCCCGTGATGACAAATTGCTAATCCATTGCTTCCAAGATAGCCTTGCCAGGGCATCCCTTAATTGGTATATGAAGTTAGAGCCATCCCAAGTTCGCTGCTGGAAGGATTTAGCAGATGCATTCCGCAAGCAATATCAATACAATACGAACATGGCGCCAGACCGAACACAGCTGCAGAATATGAGCAAGAAGGAAAATGAATCATTCAAGGAGTACGCCCAGCGATGGAGGGCTTTGGCCGCACAAGTCACATCTCCTCTTTTAGACAAAGAATTGGTTTCTATGTTCATGGAAACCTTACCACCGCTATATTATGATTGTCTGATCAGCAGTGCATCATCCAATTTTTCAGATGTGGTGATTGTGGGAGAGAGATTGGAGAACAGATTGAGAAGTGGAAAGATTGCACAGGGGTCCACAAGTAACACAAGTTCCCAAAAGAAGCCATTCTCCTGCTTTCCCAAAAAGAAAGAGGGGGAAACCAATACCATCACTATCAGCCCACCATACCAGCCACCCAACATCCCAGTCCCCACTCCCACACAAACAGCCCATCCATTCCAAAACAACAACCAAAGCAACCACCAAAGGACCTATCAAAACAGAACAACCTTTGACCCAATTCCCATGTCATACACAGACCTATTCAACTACCTCATCACCAATAAGCTCATCAATACAAGACCCATGAAACCTGTTCAACCACCTTACTTCAGAGGATACAACCCCAATAGTACCTGTGCTTTCCACGAAGGGGCAGTTGGGCATGTTGTGGAGGATTGCAAAGCCTTCAAGATAGTGGTGCAGGACTTGATAGACAAAAAAGGCATAACTTTCAAGCAGGAGGATCCAAATATCACGACTAACCCGCTGCCTGGTCATGGGAAGCATGCCACTAATGCAATCATGGATATGAAAGAGCAGTCCCTAATCAGATCAGTAGAAGATATTCAGACTCCCCTAAAAATCATTCATGCAGAATTGTGCAAATGCGGGATTATTAGGATGGGTTGTGTTCAGAAATGAGTTTGTGCTAACGTCAGCTGCGTGGGAGTATGTGAAGCATTCAAGGTGGTCTTACAGGATCTGATCAATCGCCATATCATCCAGATGGGTATACAGGGGAAAGAAGAGGATGTTCTGACCTTCCAATCAGATGGGAGTAGAGGTGTGCAGAGACCTATCGAGGTGCCATACAGTCAGAATTCGGCTGTGGAAAGGCCAAAGACTATTGTGATCCCATTTCCAGCTCCTAGCAAGAAGAACAATAATGTCCCATGGAATTACAGTGTGCCATTTCCGGCTCCGAAATCTCAAGCTGCTCTTGACACCAATATTGCAGGGAGTAGTGGGGTAACCAGAAGCGGACGTGTGTATGTTCCCCAAGCTCAGGAAGAGGGTCCTTCTAAGGCAACAGAAGAGAGAATCCGAAAAGGAAAGAATGTAGAGCCAGAGCCTGTGATAAATAGGAAGGTGTCAGACCCAGAGGTTACTGAATTCTTGAAGATAATGCGGCAGAGTGACTACAAAGTGGTGGATCAGCTACACCACACCCCAGCCAAAATTTCCATCATGTCCCTATTACTAAACTCAGAAGCCCACCGTGATGCCTTGGTTAAAGTACTGAATGAGGCCTATGTCGCCCAAGATATTACTGTCAATCAGTTGGAGGGCATAGTTGGGAATATCGTTGCATCTAACTACATTACTTTCACTGATGATGAGCTCACCCCGGAGGGGAAGGGGCACGATAAGGCGTTGCATATCTCAGTGAAGTGCGGTGAATATACGCTCTCTAGGGTTCTCATTGACAATGGATCCTCATTGAATGTTATGCCCAGATCAACAATGAACAAGTTGGAGGTGGATTGTTCCTACATGAAACCCAGCTCAACCCTGGTCAGGGCCTTTGATGGGTCTAAGAAAGAAGTCATAGGGGAAATGGAGTTTCCAATGCAAATAGGGCCTGAGGTGTTCTATGTGACTTTTCAGATTATGGATATTGAATCCTCATACAGCTGTCTCTTGGGGAGACCTTGGATCCATGCAGCAGGCGCTGTCCCTTCAACACTTCACCAAAAACTCATGTTTGTAGTCGATGATAAGCTTGTAGTTGTCTCTGGGGAGGAAGAGTTCACAGTCAGCAAACCTGTCCCCTCTCATTATATTGAAGCTGCAGAGGAATCCCTCTAATCCGCCTTTCAATCCTTAGAAATTGCGAATGCTGTGTTCGTAAGTGGAGAATCCCCAGTACCTGTACCCAAGTGGTCCAATCCTGATGTTATGGTAGCAAAAGTTATGCTGAAGAGTGGCTATCAGATTGGGAAGGGGCTAGGAAGATCTGAGCAAGGAATTCTGTCACCCGTACATCTGCAGGAATACAAGGACAGGCGTGGGTTAGGCTATGGGCCCACTCCAGCTGATAAGAGAAGAATGGCTGAGGAAAAGCGTGAGAAGAGATTGGCTAGGCTTCAGGGGAGAGAACCCAGATTGATGATGGTCCCCATAGATGACCTCAAGCAGAATTTCAGGAGTGCTGGCATGCTGATCCCTAATCAGATAGCTGTCATCGAGGAAGAGTTAGTTGAAGAAGGCGAGGGTCGGGGCCTGGTTCGTCGCAGTGTTGCGGGAGAAGAAATTGGCAACTGGAAGATCGTCGATTTCCCTGTTGTTTTCATTTCAAAGTAATGATCTTTGTAATGCAAATCCTTTGGCTCTGCCCAACGCCTTAGGACAGTTTCATAGGGGCATGCATGTTTTCTTTTAGATATCATCTATCGACAAAATGTAGTTTTGAATTCTCAAATGAATAAAAATAGCCTTTTTGCGTCCTCATTTTGTGTCTCTATTTTTGTTTGTTCATTGCTTTTCTATTCCCGCAAATGCAGATCTAAAATGAATACCTCTGAAAATAATGATGCCAGCGGTCCATATGTTAATTTTGATTACCCCGTTAATCAAGCTGAGAAGGATGCCGAGGATGACTGGGAAACTCCTCCGGAATTGATGAGAATGGATGAGCAAGAAGAAAAGGTTATTCAGCCACATGGTGAGATCATCAATTTAGGCACAGAGGGCGAAAAGAAAGAAGTCAAGGTTGGCACTTCAATGAAAAAGAGTGAGCATGAGAAGTTGGTTCAACTCCTGCGTGACTACATTGATGTCTTTGCATGGTCGTATGAAGATATGCCCGGGTTAGATACTGATATAGTGGTGCACAAGCTGCCAGTCAAGCCTGAGTGCCCTCCGGTTAAACAGAAGCTAAGGAGGATGAAGCCTGAGATGTCTTTAAAGATCAGAGACGAAGTGAAGAAACAATTTGACGCTGGTTTCCTAGCCGTAGCCAAGTATCCACAGTGGGTGGCTAACATTGTGCCAGTGGCCAAAAAGGATGGAAAAGTTAGAATGTGTGTCGATTACAGAGATCTGAATCGTGCCAGTCCCAAAGACGATTTTCCCTTGCCCCATATTGATGTCCTAGTCGACAGCACAGCACAGCACTCCCTTTTCTCCTTCATGGACGGGTATTCAGGGTATAATCAGATTAAAATGGCTCCTGAGGATATGGAGAAGACTACTTTCACAAATCTCTGGGGAACGTTCTGCTATCAGGTAATGCCGTTTGGGTTGAAGAATGCCGGCGCTACTTACCAAAGAGCTATGGTCACGTTGTTCCACGATATGATGCACAAAGAGATCGAGGTGTACGTGGACGATATGATCCCAAAGTCCAGAACAGATGAAGAGCACGTTGTTAATTTGCGGAAGCTCTTTGAACGGTTGAGAAAGTTCAAGCTCAGGTTAAATCCAGCTAAATGCACCTTTGGGGTGAGATCAGGAAAACTATTGGGGTTTATTGTCAGTCAAAAGGGGATAGAGGTTGACCCAGACAAAGTGCGTGCAATTCTCGAGATGCCTGCTCCTAAGACAGAAAAAGAAATTCGGGGTTTTCTCAGAAGACTGAACTACGTTTCCAGGTTTATCTTCCAGCTAACTGCTACATGTGAGCCGATTTTCAAATTGCTGTGCAAGAATCAAGAGACTAAGTGGAATGATGATTGCCAAGAAGCTTTTGAGAAGATTAAGAAGTACCTGCAAGATCCGCCTATTTTGATGCCTCCGGTGCACGGCAGACCTTTGATCCTGTACCTGACCGTGCTAGAAAATTCAATGGGTTGTGTGTTAGGACAACATGACGAAACTGGCAAGAAAGAGCACGCAATTTATTATCTGAGCAAGAAGTTCACCGATTGTGAGACGAGGTATTCGTTACTAGAAAAGACTAGTTGCACCTTGGCTTGGGCTGCTCATCGCTTGAGGCAATACATGTTAAGTCACACCACTTGGTTGGTGTCAAAGATGGATCCTATCAAGTATATCTTCGAGAAGCCTGCGCTTACAGGAAGAATTGCCAGATGGCAGATGCAGCTGTCAGAATATGATCTTCTTTATGTCACTCAAAAGGCCATCAAAGGTAGTGCGCTAGCTGAGTACCTGGCACATCAGCCTATTGAAGATTACCAGTCGATGCAGTGTGATTTCCCAAATGAGGACATTATGGCTTTATTTGAAGAAGGAAGATCCCCAGAGAATGAAAGGTGGAGAGTAGTGTTCGACGGTGCTTCCAACAGTTATGGGCACGAGGCTGGGGCAGTGCTGGTGTCCCCTGACAATCGCTTCATACCATTCACTACTAGATTGAGCTTCTATGTCACAAATAATATTGCGGAGTACGAGGCATGTATTCTGGGTAGTTAGGCAGCTCTAGACTGGAAAGTTAAAAGATTAGATGTGTATGGAGACTCGGCCCTAGTTATCCATCAAGTGAACGGATATTGGGAAGCCAAAGATCCCGAGTTGATACTGTACAGAGACTACATCCGAGAATTGGTTGAGTCCTTCGAAGAAATCACATTTGAACATCTTCCTCGCAGAGAGAATCAGTTGGCTGATGCACTGGCCACTTTAGCATCAATGTTTAATATCAATTGTGATAAGAACTTGACCCAGATCAGAATCCAGCATCGAGGTTTGCCGGCACACTCCTACTCCTGCGCAGCAACTGAAGATAACGGAGATGATAAACCTTGGTATCATGACATCAAGCAGTATATCCTGAACAGAGAATATCCTCCAGGGGCATCGGAAAATGATAAAAGAACACTTAGAAGACTGTCAATGAATTTCTTCTTGAGTGGCGAGGTGCTTTACAAGAGGAATCATGATAAGGTACTCCTTAGGTGTGTGGCAAAGGAGGAAGCAGAAAGGATCATGAGAGAGGTGCATGAGGGCTCGTTCGGAACTCATTCCAACGGGCATACTATGGCAAGGAAGATATTAAGAGCTGGCTACTATTGGCTGCAGATGGAGGCAGACTGCTACAGTTTTGTGAGGAAGTGCCACAAATGCCAGATTTATGCCGATCACATACATGTGCCACCGGCTTCATTAAATGTCTTGACTGCATCTTGGCCATTTTCAATGTGGGGCATGGACGTCATCGGTCCCATAGAGCCCAAGGCGTCAAATGGGCACCGCTTCATCCTAGTTGCAATTGATTACTTTACCAAAAGGGTTGAAGCCGCTTCATATTCCAGCATAACCAGTTCTGTGGTTGCCAAGTTTGTATAGAGAGATTTGGTTTGTCGCTATGGGCTTCCAGACAAAATTATCACAGATAATGGCAGCAACCTAAACAGTAAGATGATGAAAGAATTGTGCACAGAGTTTAAGATCAAACATCATAATTCTTCTCCATACCGTCCTAAGATGAACGGGGCAGTCGAAGCAGCCAATAAGAATATTAAGAGGATTGTGCAAAAGATGGTAGTAACCTACAAAGATTGGCACGAGATGCTTCCTTTTGCTTTGCACGGGTATCGTACCTCAGTGCGTACTTCAACCGGGGCAACTCCCTTCTCTTTGGTGTATGGGTCGGAAGCAGTCCTCCCTATTGAAGTTGAGATACCCTCCCTACGGGTGCTGATGGAAACCAAGTTGGAAGAAGCAGAATGGGTCCAAGCTCGTCTGGATCAGCTGAATCTCATTGAGGAGAAAAGAATTGCTGCCCTGTGTCATGGCCAGTTGTATCAACAAAGGATGAAGGCAGCTTTCGACAAGAAGGTTTGTCCCTGAGAATTCAGCGAAGGAGACCTGGTGCTCAAGAAGATCCTGCCTATTCAGAGTGACTCCCGTGGGAAATGGACCCCAAGTTATGAAGGGCCATATGTGGTGAAGAAAGCATTTTCTGGAGGAGCATTAATACTCACCAACATGGATGGTGAAGAACTCAAGAACTCAGTCAATTCAGATTCAGTCAAGAAATATTACGCCTGAGAAAAATAAAAGAAAAAGAGAAAGATGAGCCAAGCAAGAATTAGCTCGCTAGGTTGAAAACCCGAAAGGGCGGCCTAGGAAAAATTGAGCGACCCGGTGGATTGAAAACCCAAAAGGGCGATCCAGGCACAAATTAGGGTTAGAAAAGTTGGACATAAAAAGAAAAGGGGCAAGCAGTGCTTCCAAAAGCTTGGATAAAAGGGTGATCAAGGCTGCAAGTATGAGCGGTTGGCATTGAACGCTCCAAAGACAAAGAATATTCATAAGATCTGCTGCGTCCATTCTCCTTTTTCTTTTTTAGTTTCAGGAAAATTTCCAATGTACCCTTTTCAGTCAGCGTGACATTCTGCGCGTCTGACTCCCGTATGAATAAAAGTCCAAATTTTTCACTCTATCAGTTTGCTGTCTTATCATTGCTTTCTTTTCATTTTTGATTTTAAACTACGTTTTATGGTAGATGATAAATAAATCATGGAAATGTGCATAAGTCATAGCATTAAGATCATTGCGAAATTTTTGAAAATGATAACAAAAAGATGATCCTTCAGTCAAGTAAGCTCACAAAAATCAAATAAGAAGCGCTGATTGCATTAAAACAAGAGGACGAAGCTCAGCTCCCGAATAAGTATGATAGATAATCATGGTGTCTCATAACGCAAGTCCCGCGAGTTGGTCGGACCAGCAAAGGAAAAGCCAAAAAAAAACAAAAAAAAAGGGGAAGAGAAAAGAAAAGGTTGAAAAAGCAAAAGAGCAATAAACAAATAAAGTCCTGGATTACATTCACCAAGCATAAAATCATGCACTCATCAGACATAGAAAATAATAATAATAAAGTAAAGAAAAGAGAAATTCAGGCATTTACATTACATTCATCATAAGAAAAAGAAAAAAAAATGGCAATCATGGCATTTGCCTTGCATGTATGGGCTCATTTTTCAGCTGCAGACAAGTGAGAGAGGATAAACACCGCGGTGTTAATGCTCGCCAACAACTCAATCACGACAATGGGTGCTAAGGCGCCAACAACCAACAACAGCAAAATAGGCATGGCGCTTCCAACAACACTAACAAAATGGCACATGGCGCCTATGGGCAGGGCGCCTTCACAACCAGACTACAGCAACAACAAATCAATAATGGCCCACGGCCTAAAACAACAATTCAACAACAACAAACAACGGGTCTCACATTAACGATTTAACATTCAACAACTTAACATTTAATCAACTTAACATTTAACAAATACTTAGCCACTTAACACTTAATCAATTATTATCGAAAACAGTTAAGGAATTAGGGCAACATGAATACATATCTAAACATGGTGACATTAATTGATTCATGAACATGGCAACATCAAAACTAGGTTTTTAAGGCATGTAACGAAATTGTTCAACGAGGCATCATGGCATACATATGGTAATAATCAAAATCCTAGATCACACACCACATGATTCCAATTATAAGCACATATACGAAAGGTACCATCAAATTTTCGGAAACAGTAACAGCAAATTGTTGGAGACAGCAACGATAATTTTTCGAAAACAGCAGCAATTATTTTCGGAAAACAGCGACAATTAATTTTCAGAAAACAGCAACATTTATTTTCAGAAAAACAGCAACATTTATTTTAAGGAAAACGAATCATGTTCAGAAAACAGCAACATTTAAAACTACAACAGTAAAACAACAACAGTAATTTAAACAAACAGCAACAGCATTTAAATAAAAATAGCAACAGCAAAACAGCATTTAAAACAGCAACTGCAATGGCAATTTAAAACAGCAATCGCATTCAGCATTTAAAACAGCAGCATCAATAGCATTTTAACAACCACGAATAAAAACATGCTATAACAACATACTTATAACAAATACAATGACGAGAATGGAGTCCAATCAATTCAAACATATTACGTGTTTATAAAATGACACACGAATCACCAAAAACAACATTAATATAAGTTCAAAAACAGTCTTTTGGTATACGGCTTGTTTTTTAAAAAAAAAAAAACATACCCACATTAGCAAATTCAAGATATATATATAAAATAATTTAACCAAATCGAAACACGTGTGAGCATTTAAACTACAAGGTAAATCATTTAGAGTCATGCAACAAGCACACATATTGAATCATGGCATAAATCATTGGAGATCATACTAAGGGAGTCAGAATTTCACACAACAGTAATTACAAGCATTGAAAAAAAAAATCATTTTTGAGAGCCTAACCAACTAATTTGGTCGGCCTCATTATCCTCAAAATCAAACAAGCAATGCATGCAACTCTACTCAGAGTCCACACATTGAAAATATAACAAACCACACAAACAGTCCGTTAGGACCGAACAATCCTCAAAATAAAGTACCTGATTCGAACAACCTGCAACGCAAACAATGGTTAGTACTAAAAGACCATACTTGACTGACACACGACACGACAACTTGGTCGGACCAACCATTGCTCTGATACCACTAATTGTAACACCCAAAATCTACCTGGCGGTTTACTTGCAAAATATCAGAGTTTCAAAATCACTTTTGAGTGCTACAATTTCTTCAACGTAAAAAAAACCACTTTCAAAACATAATCCAATTTCATTTATAAAGCAGCGGAATCTCAAAAATTAGTTTAACTTAGTCGTACTTCAAAAGATAACTTTCTTTCAAAACGCAGCGGAATTCAATTTAAGTGTCGACATAAACAATACAAAATCCAACTAACAGAAAACGTGGATAATAAAGAGAAAACAACGCTCGTCCCCCCCTGAGTGCTACCTATCAGAGCCGACGAAACCGAACAAATGGAAGACTAGGGTCTTCACTCGCAAACACCTGCAAGTTACCACATAGGGGTAACGAACCACAGAAAGGGGTGAGATATCTCACACATAATAGGATAAAATGATTAGGGAATATGTTAGAGTATAACACCTACGTCTACCACACCAATCACAAACATCAATTACAACACCAATGGTAAAACATTCAATCTCATCATCAAGGGTAAAACAGTCAATTTCATCAAGTTATAAACATCACAGTCATCATTAACACAAATATCACCAAGGTACAGTCACCAAGGTCGTCACACATGTTATGATATGCATGAATGCAGTATGCATGTGGATCCATAGGCCGAAGCCTCTGCTCGTCATAATAGGCCGAAGCCTCTGCTCGTCGTAATAGGCCGAAGCCTCTGCTCATCATGATAGGCCGAAGCCTCTGCTCGTCATAATATGCACATGAGTTATGCGACACTATGTACAATGCACCAGAAAATAATCAACAACCAAGATCAACTCAGTGATACCACAACACTGACGCCAATAACTCATGATAGGCCGAAGCCTCTGCTCGTCGTAATATGCACCGTCACACACCAATATCACACCAATGATTAATGAAATTCATCACACCAAATAATTAATGGAATTCGTCACACCCAATAATCAATAGGCCCACCGGAACTATTAATTCACCCACCGATCACACCATAATACACTCACCAAATCAACCCACCACTCACACCAACACCAATTTCAATTAGGCCAATTTAGGATTTGACACAAAATAGGGAAAGTGAGTAAAAATTGCAATTTGGACACTGGAACACTTCAGTCCAGAACCACCAGTAGAATAATCCATTTTTGCATAAAACCAGAATATTTGGATAGACACCGAAATTAGCTTCGAAACGCATTTTGAACCGTCCAATTTGGACAACCGAGTCAAAAGATATTTAGAAAACAAATTTGGGAACAACAGCGACACCCTGGGCTACGCGAACACGGCAGCCAGAATTCGGCGAATTAGTTAAAATAGTAAACGACATCGGATTTCAACAAACGCCCCTCTACAGAAACCTGAGAATGTCTAGTTCCTAACTATGGTTTTATTTTTTTGAAACAATGAGCCGATTAGTACAGTTTCAACAAACAAGCATCAGGGTTCAGAAAACGGGTCAGCCACCATGACCTAACTTGTGGCACCTCTAGAATGATCAAAACTCAACCAAAAGACATGGGGTTTGTGCCCAAACGAAGGAAATTGAATTTAGTTTTCAAAGAGACAGGAACCATTCAAAACGGAGCTCAGATGAAAATGTTATAACCGAAATACCAAACCTAGACACAGAATTACTCCAGGATATTTCCCTAAATTGTGACACCTATATCTCGAGCCACACGACTCCAATTTCAATCAAACCAGTGCCAAATCAAAGATAAATAAGTCTAGTTTCTAAAATGGTAAACCACACAATTTTTGGACCTCCTGAAAACACGTAGCATCAAAAGAACGAACCTACGTCCAGAGTTCCCCAACAGTAAGTTTTAACACCATAATTACACAATTAACACCAAATTAATTCACCAATCATATTTTAATCATCAAATCAGTTTGTCCACTGTTAACATCATCATCAAATTCGCATGATTCATCAACCATAGCATCAAAAACATTGCATCAAACACATGGCATGCGATTAGGATTATCATCAATCAATGCATCATAGAGGGATTTCAATCACACAATTCAACATCAAAACAAAACATGCATATGGCAATATAGTGCCTACTCCCCATAACCCCATCATGAAACCCCATTAGATGTAAGAATCCCACCCTTACCTTATTAGATGAGCTTTAATCCCCTAGATCAAGTACCCAAATTCGTAGCCCTCCTCTCCTCTTCCTTAGGCACCAACTTAATTCTTCTTCCCTCCTTGAACCTTCACGCCCTTTCTCTTCTTTTCCCTCTTGCTTGTGCGCCACTCCTCCTCTTCTCTCCTAGGGTTTGGCCGCGCCTCTCACTCTCCAAGGCTCTCTCAATTCTCTTCTTTTTCTAAAATTTGCTAATGATCACTAAACCCTAGGATTAGCTCTCATACGCACCTAACTCATGGATCATGGGTCATGGGCTTTCTTCCATCACTTAAGCCCTAATTAAATGATTAAGCACCACCACTCCCTAATTAATTAAAACCACCCCATATTATTATTATTATTATTATTATTTCTATCACCCACATCCTATTTAATTAATTAAATAAATACTAAATAAATATTTAATTAATTTTGGGGTGTTACATGCTCCCCCAAGTTGGGAGTTCAAAAAAAAAAAAGAAAAGAGAGAAACAAAAAAAAGAAAAGAAAAAAGAGAAAAGAAAAGAGAGCGCTCAGGCGCGCATTGCAGATTGGAGCCCAGAGAGATCATCGCTCCCTTCTGCCCAGGTCTCACATCGTGTACGAGCAACGCGATGGGCCGCAGCCCCATGTGAGGTTCAACGGAGTAGCTGTATCAGCCTAAGATACAGTGGACGCCGTGCATTGATCTGTATATCAGTTTCGGAGCTGATAACGATCCCCCCGGTCGCTCGAAAGACCAGAGATTCTCAGGATGCGTGCTCCCCAAAGCCACGTGCAAACTCGGATTCGCAAAGGTTCGTTTACAGGTTTTAGGCAGCCTGGCATTTTTACCGCTTCCTTTATCGCTTTCTTCATTTAGTGCTTTCCATGCCTTTCGCAGTTAGCGTGCATGTTGTTAACCATTTCGTTTATCGTTTCCTCATCAACGCTCCAAGTGTTGATTCAAAAAAAAAAGAAAAAAGAAGAAACAGAAAAAGAAAATTCGGGTTTCTCCAAGTAGACAAAATTGGTATAATTTCTGAATTCTTTATTCATATTTTATCTTCGAAATATGTCTCGGCCAATTCATATTTCTTGATAAAATCCAAATAAAGAGGGGCAACTGTCATACCCCAATTTTGTCCGACTAATTGGAAAATCCCAAAAATTTTATCGCTTCGCATATTGTTCTAAACGCGGGTGTATTTGGCACTCTCGTGCAACGATTTTGTTTGGCGCTCGTTGTTTTCAAAAAAAGAATCCAAAAATAAATAATAAAAATAATAATAAATAACGCGAGCGCGCGTTTTGTTTCGAGTCGTATGAGTGGTTGCGTCAGTGCGCGTTATTTTACCGTTTTGTTAGAAAAGTGAGAATAGAATGAAATCGGTTTTAGTAACGTACGCGCGTGCGTATTCAAATCGCGTACGCGTTCCCAGTCCTAAGGCGAACACGTGTTTCGTTCGAGTCGTGTGAGTCGTTGCGTCGGTGCGCATTGTTTTTACCGTTTTTATTATCATAAAAAAATAATAATAAATAATAGTAATAAGATAAAATCAGTTTTTTTTATTAGCTGTCCTTTTTTAATTTTGTTACATATACAAAAAAAAAAACAGAATAGTACAAAAAAGAAAGTCAGCTTTTTATTTACATATAGACAAGGAAAATTACATACAAATGGTACAAAATTAATTAAAAGCAAAAAGGAGTACAAAAAATAATAATAAAACAAAATCAAAAAAGGACAGCCCAGGTCGCTGCTGCCTTTGCTATGGCTGGGAAAGCATTTTGAGCTTCAAACTCAAGCTCATTTCATCTTGCCCTTTTGCTTTTTCCATTTTCAACAAAAACATTGCTGCAGTGGCAGCAACCCTGCTGCCATCCCCTTACTGCTCCACTATGTCTCTGCTGCTCCAACAGCTTGGTCTCCTATGAGTTTTGTTTCCCTGCTCCAACACCACACCTACACCATAATTTTGCCTATAAATACAATGCACAGAAGCCAGTATTAGAGGAGACAGTAAGCAATATACACACACAGACTGAAAATTCCTCACTGAAAACAGATACAGAAAAATATAGTTGGAGGAGATACACACTGAATAGAGAAATCAGTTTAAATCAGAGAGCACAAAGAGGTTTCAGTTCCAAAGGAAGCAGTAGGCAAGAGGGGAAGATCGTTTTTTACCACAAGGAAATCAGGTTGGTCCCTCATAAATATTATACTTATCTGCTTATTGTTTCAAAGACATAGTGAACCCTTTTTATTTATAGTTTCAACTACCTATTTGCCAATCAGCCTTTGTAGAACAAAAAAATAATGCAATATAAATCTGTTTGTTTCAAAGAGGCCGAGAGGAACAATAACTGGAGAAAATCTTTAGCCACACTTTTATTGTTGAAATCAATTAAGTTTTTTAAAAAAACTATGAAATAAATTAGGGGAGCAGAACCAAAAATTAGGAGTAGAAGAAAAAAAAATGAAGAGGCGTCCCCCCTTCCTCCACCACGGTCATTACTGTCACCGCCGTCCCCTCTCCCTCTCATTTTTTTTACCCCCATACCACCATCATCTTCGGCCTAGTCCAACAACCACACATAGAGACACAGTCCTATCCAGAATAACAAAAAATTTAGAGAATCAGAGAAAAACGAACCTCCGGTGAAAGCCACCGCCGCAAACCACCTTTGTCGCCGTCACGAAACTCCGCACCAACGCCGCCGTAGCCTCGCCGTCGCACCCCAAGACAGTCACCACCACCCACCAATAGAGCCGAATCAGCCCCACATCACCGTCAAACCCGTAGACCTCCTCCACCTACGCTGTCGCAAAACGCCACCACCCAAGCCTTCAACCGAAAAACCCACCCAAACCCAAAGCCGATCCACAGTGTCGAAGCCACGGTTTACTGAGAAGGAGGGGAAAGACCGATTCGTGAAGAGAGAGAGGCGGCGGAGAAGAGAGGAGAAGGGTGGTGGTTCAGTGAAGAGGAAAAACGGCAGTGAGGAAGCGAAGGGGTAGGGTGCGAGAAGGAAGGGGACGGCGCAAAGGGGGTGAGGCGGAGCAAGGAGTGGTGGGGGGAGAGAACGGTGGAGTCGCAGAGAGAGAGCGTGATGAGAAAAATGGAATTAGGGTAAGGGAATGGGAGTGCGGCGCGCTGGTAGAGAAGAGGTTAGGAATTAGGTTTAGATTTTTTTAGGTTTTGCTTTATATACGCAGGGTTTTAATTAACTTTAATTTTAATTTTTTTTATGGTTTGCACCCCTCTGTTTCGCAGCCACAACCCCCAGAAAAGCCCACGCTTAGTGGGCTGGGCTGCTGCTAAATGCACCCTTTCCTTTTTACTCATACAATCGCTTGTTCCTAAATGCACATACCATTTCACTACTGCACCCCCTGTTTCTCTTTTTAAATCTTGTTTCTTTCCCCTAAATAAACTTTTTTTTTCACAAACTTTTTTTTCCCAAATAACGGATTTTCTTCTCCCTAAATAAGAATCAATCCAATTGCGAAAACTCTTCAAAATCAAACTTTGTTGGTAGTCTCGCGAAGCCTTTGCTTGCATGATTATTAACAATGAGGTACTAGTGGCGATCACTTGGAGCCTTTGCTCAATTGATCATCATGAGCGCTTTCAATTTCAGAAGATATTTCCCTAAGCACCAAAAGTCATAGCAAGTGCTAGTGATGGCCACCCATAACCTTTGTTAGTTTGGTCATCATGAAGGCTTTCATTTTTCGAAAGGAGATTTTTACATGCATTTAAGTGGGTTTTAGTAATGATCACTCCTAACCTTTGATAGTTTGATCATTATGAACGCCCTTCACTTTTCAAAGCCAAAGCAAAAAGACTTTCCATTTCAAGGCTCGTTAGAACTACGTCGCTTTGATTCCCATTTGGGATACGTTGGAGCGAGTCACATTCTCGTCAAGCGCAACCATAAAAAGTTTAGCATTTGCATAACGAAAAGAAAAGAGTTATTTTCGTAACGAAAAAGAATCACTTTCGCAAACCAAGATCATTTTCAGAACAAAAACCTTTTTCTTTCTAAAATCATTTTCAACCCATCGTCGCTAGTGGTTAATCAGAACATTTGTTCGTCTAGCCATTGGTGGCGATGTCTTTGACCCCAAAGAACAACAAGCGATGATCACTCATAACTTTCGTTAGTTTGATCATTCGTGCCAATCAATCTCTTTCGAAAACCACTTTCAAAAAGGCAAATAAAAAACGGGTTGCTACTAATAGTTAATCAAAACATTTGTTCGTCTGACTGGCGGTAGTGACTCTCATTTTCAAGAGTACTTAGCAGTGATTACCCATAACCTTGGTTAGTTTAATCATTCGCTAAATGCTCGTCCTATTTCAAAAACTCACTAAAAAGATAAAAGACAAAAACCTTTTTCAGGATAAAGAAGAACTACGTTGCTTTGAGTTCTCCATCGCACCGGGAGATACGTAGGAGCGGGCCTTGTCCCGTCGAGCGTTTTTTTTCTAAAAACCCATTCTTCCCCCTTTTCTTTTTCATAATAAATAAAGATTTTCATTAAGAATTTTTCAATAAGAAGTAGAGAGGCAAAATTAAGTATTTTCAAGTCAACACACTAAAACCACACATTTAATTAAAGGTTCCCTCTCAGTAGAGAGGACGTGTGGGGTGCTAACACCTTCCCTGCGCGTAACCGAGTCCCGAACCCTATTCTCTAGTTTCGCAAGACCAATCGCTTTCCAAGAAAGGTTTTCCTAATATTTGCCTTAATAAATATTGGTGGCGGCTTCATTGTCTTAGGAAAAGTTGTGAACGAGGAAGGTTCACCCTCGGGGACTTTTTCGGGCGCAACAGACACATCAGACTTTTTGTTGACCATTTTTGACAAGGACAAACATTTTACAAATTGAGAAAATAGGGGACTATAATCGTGGAAAAAAAAGTTGAGAGAGTAAAATCGTGAATGAGTGATTATAAGGAGACCAAAAATGCAATTAAGCCAAATCTATAATATCAACCGATCACTATAAAGAAATAAAGGAGAGACGAAAAGAGCTATAAAATTAACTATCATGAAGAGGGAGATATCTCTTGCATTGTTCATGTCTCACACATAACTTGCACTTAAATTCATCTACGCCATTCCTTCCACCCCATTGGATGGGATATGCTCGTATGCTGCAAAGGGATCAGAGTTGTCCTATATCGGCGGTGTGATAGGAAGCTTAATTAGGATTATTTAGTTATAGTATTTTAATTAGTTGAGTTTAATTAGAATAATTTAGTAGTAGTATTTTAGTTAGTAGGACTTTTATATAATGTTAATTTAGTTGGGCTTTTAGCCTTAGGTCTTTTACTTTATGAGCCCATTAGTAGTCACTATATATGTAGTCTCTTGGAAACATTTTAAGGAATCAATCAACCAATCAATCAATCAAATCAAAAGTTACTTTATTTTAGTAGTTTATTTCTTTATTGTCTTCTTCCTTTAGTAGTTTTCCCTAGTTTTGTTAGGGTAGCCTTCCAGCTGCCTAACAATTGGTGCTTTCATTCTTGCACTCAACCCCCCATGGCATATCACAACTTCAATGGTCCACTTTATTCCTCGCCTACTGCACCATTTCACTCCTCCAACACCACTCATACACCTTCATTTCCATATTATCCCTCCTACAATATTCCTCCATTCTACTCAACCATTCCATCTCCATCACCAACTTTGTGCTTCACGCAGGGCTACACACCTCCTCAACCTATCCCATACCCATCTCCTGGTGTTTATGCTACCTCAGATGTTTATCAGCAACAACACCACCCTTATTACCATCATGTTCCAGAACAGGATTCATACACCTCTTCAACTTGTCTTCCTTCTTTTCCTTATCAACAACAAGCACTGCCTGCACCTCCCATGGCTTATACCAAGCCCCCTGCTGAAATTTCTCCTTTCTCTGTTCCACCAACCTTCTCATCAAAAGAATATCAAGAGGATTTTAGAGCTCAAGATGCGAAGCTCCAAACACCTCTTCGTAGAAACATCAAAACTGAAGAGCTGAGGAAATCATTTGCACATTTGTTTCAAGTAATTCGTGAAGCAAATAAGAGGATCCAGATTTGCTTTCCCTTTCCATGAAAAATACCCCTTCTGTGACCTTCTCTCTAAAAATCGAACCACCAAAATCCCCTGACGTGGTCTCCTCTCCTCCTGTTTCCACCGTCGAAGCCGCAGCTAGAACCTTCACCACCGCCAACCCTGTTCACACCATCGGATCAGAGCCTCTACACAACGGTCGCTGCCATAGGGAAAGGGGACAACTCGGTTCCACGATCCCCGTTCCCACCACCGAAACCACCAGATCAAGCCTCACGCCCACCACCGCAGCTGCCGTCAAAACCCGCAAATCGAGTCTCACTCTCACTGCTTCTGTCGTCGTCGAAGCCACCGATGCGGGATGTATCTACCATTCCCTCACTGCCACGTTCTCCGCCATCTCCTTGTGATGCTTCGCAACCACCCGCAAGCTCCTCTCCTCCTCTGTTTCCACCGCCGAAACCACCGGAAAGATTTTCAATCCCACCACCGGCGCTACCGTCAGAACCACCAGATCCAGTTTTTTTAAGGGCTGATTCAACAGTGCTTCCACCACCACTGATACCTTCCCCATCGTTACTGCCCCCAAAACGGGAAGTGAAGAGTCATGGGACGAACACACACATAGCGCCGGATTTGAATTTTTCTGAGGATTCCAATTGTTGCTTCTCCTTCTCTGCTGAATGCTGCTACACTGTGGTGCCAGCACCCTCAGATCTGCATTTGACTTGGAGAGATGAATCCCAGCCGTTGCCAAAAAAGCAGAATCTGAGTAAAACGCCCCCAGCCAACGAAAGTGCGCCACGTGTCACAATCCTCCCCCAAATGCAGCAACGTTTCCACTGGCCAAATTCAACATTTGTGCCTCTCACACCCTCCCACGTACCCCACCTCACTGTACCATCCTCCACAAAGCCACACACTCTGCGCCAGCTGTCCTCTACTCTCTCATATCCGTACTCCACTTTTATGAAAGCATTTGAAAGATTGGATGCTGCTCCACTCCATACTGTCAGTCCTTCCTTTTTACACGGCTCATCAATTTGCAAAACCCATGGCACAACTAACACACCAGGTTTTGTCCTCCACGACTTTTGTATGAGCGCATTCGCAATTAGTGTGCCTACACTAATTGCACAGTGTACTAGCAAACAAGTGGGTGCCACCTGTTTTTCACCATTCACTCAAATTGGCCTATCCTTTTGCAAGATATTGAGTCAGAATAATTTTGTGACTTATTGGTTCTCTCCAAAAATATTGAAGACTCTCAAGTGGTTATCATTTAAGCAATGGGACCCCGGGAAAAGAGAATAAAATTTGGGTTCTGGTTAGAAATTTTTAGAACCTTGAGGACAAGGTTCAAGTGAACCCGTCGGCAATGATAGGAAGCTTAATTAGGATTATTTAGTTATAGTATTTTAATTAGTTGAGTTTAATTAGAATAATTTAGTAGTAGTATTTTAGTTAGTAGGACTTTTATATAATGTTAATTTAGTTGGGCTTTTAGCCCTTAGGCCTTTTACTTTATGAGCCCATTAGTAGTCACTATATATGTTGTCTCTTGGAGACATTTTAAGGAATCAATCAACCAATCAATCAATCAAATCAAAAGTTATTTTATTTTAGTAGTTTATTTCTTTATTGTCTTCTTCCTTTAGTAGTTTTCCCTAGTTTTGTTTTGCAATTAGAGCTGGCAAAATGGGCCGGGCCCGCCGGGCCGGGCCGGGCTAGCCCGAAATATGGGAGGGCTTGGGCCAAAGAAAATGAGTCCGTTTTTATACCCGGGCTTTTTAGCCCGGTCCATAAAAGCCCGAGCCCGTGCCGGGCTAGCCCGGTCGGGCTATGGGTAGCCCGCAGGCCCGCAAATAAAAAATGGGGTGCAATATTCAATATTGTTGCTGCCCAGCCCAAGATTCATAACCAAAGAGATATATATACTATATAGTTCTATTAGTAGATATATACATTCTGTGCCTTTCGTTATCAGTTCCTTACTATATATATATACTATATAGTTCTATTAGTAGATAATTTGGATGTTTCTGTGCCTTTCTGAACTAAGATTAATATGGAAGAATAAATGCCAACAACAATCTTTATTTTTCTTATGTTTGATAGCACTTTGATCATTTGGTGCTTGCAAGTTACATTAAGATACATCACATAGGAATGTTTTTTTTTATTATGAACACACAGATATAGCTTAGGATTTTCTTACGGATTATCTTCTTTATTTTGGGCTAGCTAGTACTAGTAGGCAGAAAATCGCGCATAATGCGGGCTAACCCGAAAAGCCCGCAGCCCGCATAGGGCCGGGCTTGGGCCATAAAGGGTGAGCCCGAATTTCAACCCGGGCTTTTAAGCCCAGCCCTTAAAAGCCCGAGCCCGTAGTGGGCCAGCCCGATATGGGCCGGGTAGCCCGTTTTGCCAGCTCTATTTGCAATCATGTTGCAAAGCGTTTTGGTAAAGCTCTTGCACAACCAAGTTTGAAATGTTCAATTCGGATAGTGGAAACTCGCTTCAGAAAGAAGAAATAGAAAAAGAAACTAACAATCGAAATTGAGGGGAAGGTGGGTTTCAAAAACTTACATTGAGGGGTAGTTACGTTGGACCTTGAACATGGAGTCCAAAAACTTTCAAATATTTTAGTTCCACTATCCAAATTTTTTAGTTCCACTATCCAAATTTTTTGGTTCCAAAGTTGAATATTCAATTTCTTGCACTTTAAAAAAGTGTTGACATTTAATTTTAATTTAAAATAATAATAAGTGAATAAGATTAATAAAACATTTATTACTTCACCCATTTATAGTAAAATATTAATGAAATTTTTTTTGCAAGAATAATATTAAATAATTTTTTGTTTGTCATAAAAATATATTAAATAATTTTATAATACTATATATATATATATATATATATATATATATATATATATATATATATTCATTAAGTTCACCCCTAAATTTTTTTTGACCAAAGTTCACCCATAATTTTTTTGGCAAACCAAGGTATCCTTCACGGTGACTGTGGAGACTAATCTTTCGAGGTATTTGAGATCCATTTAAGGGGTTGACATCTCTCAACAAATGTTTAACCGTTATTATCACATAAAAGTTTAAATTTAAATTTTCAATTGCTATTCATAATGTTAAAATCACTACCCTATAATATTATCTTTCTTGGACAATTACCATATAATATTGGCTTAAATATGTTTTAGGCCCCTGCAAATATAGGGTGTTTTGGTTTAAGCCCCTGCAAAAATTTTTTTTTGTTAAAAGCCCTTGCAAAATGACATATTTTGTTATAAGCCCTTCTATGACTAAAATGTTAGCCTTAACATGGAATGCTATGATTGCTGGATATGTTGAGAAGGGCTTATAACAAAATATTTCATTTTGCAAGGGCTTTTAACAAAATTTTTTTTTTGCAAGGGCTTAAACCAAAACACCCTATATTTACAGGAGGCTAAAACATATTTAAGCCTATAATATTATCAAAAATTCAAAATACAACTATATGAATAATAGTAAAAGCTCCGGTGACTTTTACCAACAATTTTATGATATTGCTGCTAAAAAAATAGTTTTGTTATTCTCAACCATTTTGGTTGTTGTTGGGATACATTTTTTTTTGCCGGTGGCATTATTGCATTGTTGGTATAAAAAAGTGTTTTTCTGAACAATTTAAATTCCCATTGAGATAAGTATACTTTTCTCTACAATAGTGATATTGTTGGGAAATGAACTTTTTTATCTCAACAACTCGAAATTTTGATGGCATACATATATAGTTGCCAACAATTTTGTTTTTGAGGGGAAATAGTCGCTACTAACTCCCTTTATTGTTGTAGTGATGGGCATGTGCGGGCTATGCTACCGCACAGTGCCCCAACCCAATGCTATTTTTTTAGGGCCCAAAAATTGTTGGAGATAATTATAAATTAGTCATAAACGTGAGCAAACGACACGTAACTTTGGTTAGCTCAGCTGGTAAAACTTTTGCCTCTATATTGGCCAACCCTGACTCTCGGGTTCGATTCCCGCAGTGGACAAACTCGATATTGGCCAGTGCGAAATTTTATCCTAAGCACAAGTGGAAATTAGTCTTTCGTTGAAAGCATTGGGTCACTCTGTGGTTAACTAATAATGGTCCGAACTATAAAAAGCCCAGGCCCTATTGGGTGGGACACAAAAGCCAACGCAACCCCTGAACCAAACGAATTAATATGTTAATTTCTTAACATCATTTTTATATAATTGATTGTAACTTTCCCAGTATATATATTTTAGAAATATTCGTTGCAACCAACGACATGATATTTTGGGACCGAATGAGTAAGATAGGTAAACACTAGTGTATTATCGATGGGTTGGGTTATCATTGGGTTCCAAATAGAGAACCATATAAGTTTGAAATTAAAGGAAAATTTAAGTATTGGGGGCCAATTTTTAAGATTTGAATAGGGTCTCCAAATTGTTTGGGATGACCCTGATTCTATACATTCACGAAACTTAGAGCTGTTGGCATACATATTGTTCTGGACTGGACCAAGATGTCCATTTAGCAATTACAGGAGGTGTATTTAGCAATGGATATGGATTGGCCCAATCACTTTGGCCCATATCCACAACATACAAGCCCAATCACGCTTGGACGGTTAAGATCAATTCCGCTGATCCGACGATCCACAAACGGGCACGATTCCCTATAAATACCAACTCGCATAGCCATTTACGAGGTACATACTCTTTCCTAGCAATTTCACTAGCCTATTCTCATACTGACTTGAGCGTCGGAGTGGCTTTGCAGGTACCCCCGGGCTCACACTAACCTCCTGCCAGGGCAGCAAGAGACCTACCAACAGCAGTCAACGTATTACTGCTAGGTACAGAACATTGGCGACCACAGTGGGAGATATCTATCTTTCACATCATCACTACTCGAACTTTCCTCTTGCTACTCCATGGCACCTAGAGGCAGACCCCGGATTCAAAGCTTTGCCATACCCGCACCCCGACCAGATGGTACTCCTGAGGGCAACGTCGCCAGCCTACCTGACGAGGGCACCAGTCAGCCTGCCCAACCCTCTAATGTAAGCCAACCTTTGGATTTCCTGGCCAATCGCACACAAGCAATGCTGCAGCAGGAAGCTCGCCTGAGACAGACTGACAGGCGTGTGGCTTCCCTGTCGGAGCATTCTCCTCTGACAAATATGACTTCAAGGCGTCATCGGGGATCGCCATCGAGGAGATCCCCCTATCGGCATAGGTATCAAGTTTCGGACCTTGAGGACACCTCCCCTCGAAGCTCGAAGAGTTTTTCCCATGAGGGACCGTTCGCTCGAAGGATGGATGAATGCCAGATCCCAAGGGCCTTGTGGCCAGTGGCCATGGTGATTCATGGAAGCAACCCCCTTGACGATTGGGGGTCGAACAAGTCAATGAAAAAAAGTGGTAGGAAATCTTGAGTGTTGCATCATCCTCAACCCCTAGGAAGGGCCCAATCAGGCCGCCCTTATCCTTTGACGACAAGGATTTGCTTGAGGGAAAACCAAATAAACACGTTCCGCTGCTCATCACTGCCATTATGGCCAATATTGAAGTAAGAAGGATCCTGGTCGACCAAGGAAGCTAAGTAGACATCATTTTGGAGGACTTGCTGCAAGTTTTGAACATCTCTCCCGCCGACCTGACTCCATATCGAGGAGAGGATTTGACCGGTTTCAACGGATCAAGAACTAGGCCTCGAGGCCACTTGGAGCTGATGGTCACCTATGGAGACCCCGATGGTGAACCACCATTGTTCAGAACTATCAAAACAGCTTTCCTAATCCTCCCATGTAAGTCTGTCTACCAGTGCATTATCGGGAGGCCGACATTGGGCAAGCTGGAGGCGGTAACCTCAACAGTTCACCTGAAGATAAAATTCCACAGGTTAGAGAATAAGATTGTGACCCTCCAGGAAGACCTGGACGCAGCGCACAGGTGTTACTACATGAGCCTGAAGGACGAAAAAGAGACTACGAAAGTAAGAGACTCAGGTAGGGAATCTGGGAGAGAAGCTGAAATAAATTTGGCAGACTTGGATGCCAGATACGATCGAGACAGTGAGGAAGAAGAGGAAGATCCCACCCTGACTAAGGAACTCAAAAAGCGCATGAAGAGGCCCAAGCCAGATGGCGCCTTCATCTCCATCCGGGTAGGAGAAGACCCCATCAGGACCATCAAGATAGGCTCCGACCTCTCAGAGGAGGTCAAAGAGAAACTTACCATCTGCCTAAGGGAGAATGCGGAACTGTTTGCCTGGTCTGCAGCTGACATGCCAGGGATACCACCCGAGGTAGCCTGCCACCATCTAGCCGTTAATCCCAACACTAAGTGGGTAGCCCAGAAAAGAAGAGTCCAGAAGGGAGAGAAAGCCGAAGCTGCTAAGAGGGCTGTGAAGGACCTCATAGAGGCAAATTTTGTAAAAGAAATTAAGTACACCACCTGGCTGTCAAATGTAGTCCTTGTTAAGAAATCTAATGGAAAATGGAGAATGTGTATTGACTATACTGATCTTAACAAGGCATGTCCCAAAGACGCCTTCCTCGTCTCAAGCGTGGATAAATTAGTCGATACCGCCTCAGGCTTTCGTCTATTATCTTTCATGGACGCATACTCGGGATACAACCAAATCCCAATGTTCCCACCTGATCAAGAGAAAACGGCATTCATGACAGAGCAAGGAAATTTTTGCTATCGCGTAATGCCCTTTGGACTCAAAAACGCCGGGGCGACCTATCAAAGAATGATGAACAAGGTATTTAATAGGCAAATCGGCCGGGTAATCGAAGTGTACCTAGAAGACATGATAGTCAAAAGCAAAAGCGACCAGATCACCTCAAGGACCTGACAGAAGTACTTTCTGAAATCCGAAAGAACAATATGAGATTAAACCCGGAGAAGTGCACTTTTGGAGTCCGTGCAGGGAAGTTCCTCGGTTTCTATCTCACTGAAAGAGGCATCGAGGAAAACCCAGACAAATGCAGGGCCATGACCGAGATGGCTTCCCCAGCTACGAAGAAGGAAATTCAAAAGCTCACCGGGATGATAGCAGCGTTGTCCCGATTCATTTCAAAAGCAGCCCACAAGTCCCTACCTTTGTTCAAGCTTCTTAAGAAGGAAACAAGTTTTGATTGGACCGCCGAGCAAGAGCAGGCACTGACCCTTTTAAAAGAAACCCTTTCTGAAACACCCATTTTGACACGTCCCGAGGAGGGAGAAACGTTATACTTGTACCTCGCTGTGGCCGATGAAGCGTTAAGCTACTCGTCAGGGAAACTAGCACTGGCCAGAGGCCGGTATACTTTGTAAGTAAGGCGTTGCAGGGACCCGAGTTAAGGTACCAATAGGTGGAGAAGGTCGCCCTGGCGGTCGTGATCGCAGCCAGGCGCCTTAGGCCATATTTTGTGGCGCATCAAGTAGTGGTTCGAACCAATCAGCCAATCAGACAAATATTGCACCATCCCGACCAGCTGGCTGGAAGGATGATCAAGTGGGCGGTCGAGCTCTCAGAATTTGGGAACAAGTACGAAACAAGACCCGCCATGAAGGCTCAAATTTTGGCAAACTTCGTAGCAGAAATGACAACGACGCCACATAAAGACAGAGCAACAACGGCGTGGACCCTCCACGTGGATGGGTCCTCAAACAGCAAAGGGAGTGGAGCCGGGCTGATACTTGAAAACTCAGAAGGACTCATGGTTGAGGTGTCCCTGACCTTTTCGTTCTCCACATACAACAATCAAGCGGAGTACGAGGCTTGCATAGCCGGCCTACAACTGGCCAATGACTTCGGCGCCACACAACTTGAGCTCCGCACAGACTCACTGTTGGTCGTCTCGCAGATCAACGCAGCATTTGGAGCCTATGACCCGGTGCTGCAGAAATATCTTGCCAAGGTACGTGAACTCCTTCGATGGTTCAATAAGGCGGAGGTAAAACATGTACCCAGGGGAGAGAATACCAGGGCTGATATACTCTCCAAGCTGGCCAGCACAAGAACACCAGGGAACCTTCGGAGCGTCATTCAAGAAACTCTGTCTAGTCCCAGCATCCTCCTAAGCAATGGATCTCCTACCTCCATTCTCACCGTCGAAGCGAGCCAGAACTGGATAACCCCAATCCGTCAGTATATTCTGGAGGGGCCAGAGCCCGCTGATGCCAAAGAAGCGGCTTCTGTGAGGAGGCACGCAGCATCATACTCAGTCATCGAAGGACGACTTTTCCGTAGAGGCTTCTCTATTCCTCTATTAAAGTGTGTAGAAGGACCAGAAGCAGATTACGTGCTCACAGAAATCCACGAGGGAATCTGTGGACAGCACCTGGGAGGACGAGTCCTGGCAGCAAAAGCACTCAGGGCAGGTTATTACTGGCCTACCATAAATGAAGATTCACAGAATCATGTAAAAAATGTGATAAGTGCCAAAGGTACGCCGACGTGCATGTCGCCCCCTCGTCGGAACTGACATACCTAAACTCCCCCTGGCCTTTTGCTTGGTGGGGAATCGCTTTTAGGTCCCTTTCCGCCTGGGCCAGGGCAGGTAAAGTACTTAATCGTCGCGGTCGATTACTTTACCAAATGGATCGAAGCTGAGCCCTTGACCACTATCACGGCAAATAATTGTATGAAATTCTTTAAGAAGAATATCATGGCTAGATTCGGCATACCTGAGGTGGTCATCACCGACAACGACACACAATTTGTGGACAAAGGTTTCAGACAACTGATGGCCGACCTGGGCATCAAACACCGCTTCACGTCGGTGGAACACCCCTAGACCAACGGACAAGCCGAAGCAGCCAACAGAGTAATTTTAAGAGGTTTAAAGAAGAGGCTTGACGAAGCAAAAGGTTGCTGGCCGGAAGAGCTACCTTATGTCCTATGGGCCTACAGAACCACCCCTTACGTCAACAGTCGAATCGCCCTTCCGGATGGCATACGGGACAGAAGCAGTCATACCCGTCGAGATCGGAGAGCTGAACTGGAGAACAAAGAACCCAAACCCCCCGGAGGCCAATGATCA
This sequence comes from Astragalus membranaceus, assembly GCA_039519185.1. Lineage (NCBI taxonomy): Eukaryota > Viridiplantae > Streptophyta > Magnoliopsida > Fabales > Fabaceae > Astragalus > Astragalus membranaceus. The sequence goes on from CM076850.1 coordinate 53,287,606, forward strand.
AAGACTCCGAGAAGAGCTTCACTTCGTCGAGGAAGTCAGAAACCAAGCAGCATTAAAGGATTTGGTGATCAAACAAAGGATGGCTGCAAGATTTAATACCAAGGTGGTTCCCAGAACCGTAGAGGTGGGCGACCTAGTCCTACGAAGGGCAGACATAGGTTCGAAGTATGCATTCCAAGGGAAGTTAGACCCTAACTGGGAAGGTCTATACATGATAGCTGCAGAGACCGGAAACGGAGCTTTCAAGTTGGAAACCCTGAGCAAGGAACCAATACCTAGAACTTGGAACGGGGATAAGCTAAGGAAGTTTGTTGTATGAACAAGACAAAAATGTTATACCGATGTAATAACATAGGTTGTTAATGCGCATGAATAAAGGGAATTTTACTCTTGTGATTCAAAATATCGTTTTGCAATTACAGTTTTTTCTCTAGCTCACTAGCATTAACACTTGTTTCCAACAAAAATTCCTTAAGATCAAGAAAGAAAAAGGGTCCAACTCCATAGTCAGGAGTGGAGTGAGACAAGTCTGAGACCCAACATCCCATGCAGGGAGGGACTGCCTGGATCGCAGGGGCAACCTCAACATTAGCTCAAAGCCAAGATCATCTCCCCAACATTAGCGACTATCTACTTAAAATCCAAAATTCAAGACTAAGATACCCTTAGCAAGGTAAAAGCAGCACAAAGATCGCGGAAGGGTTAAAAGGATAGTGACACAAAGCAACCAAGGTCACGACACCCACCCAGCATGGATCCAAGGCTTGATACCATATAAGGCGCCCAACACCAAGGCACAAAAAGAAAGCAAGGCTTGGCAGCAGAGAAGGCGACCAGCACCCAGGCGCCTATAAGGGCGTCATCAACAACAAGGCACCCAGGAGGGCACAATCAACAGAAGATGGAAAACTATGGCCACTGACCCCACAACCTCTGATGGACGAGTTATATTCTGACTGTGTTCTGATAAACTACCCCCAGAGTCAACTTTGCCACGAGGCACGAAGCGACTTTAAACGTGTCACAACATCTGATGGGCAAGTTATATTCAGACCGTGTTCTGATAAACTGCCCCCAGAGTCCCACGAGGCGCGAAACGACTTTAAACGTGTCGCAACCTCTGATGGGCGAGTTAAATTCAGACTGAGTTCTGATAAACTGCCCCCAGAGTCCCACGAGGCGCAAAGCGATTTTAAATGTGTCGCAACCTCTGATGGGCGAGTTAAATTCAGACCGAGTTCTGATAAACTGCCCCTAGAGTCCCACGAGGCGCGAAGCGACCTTAGACATGCCGCAACCTCTGATGGGGGAGTTAAATTCAGACCGAGTTCTGATAAACTGCCCCCAGAGATAACTTTGCCATGAGACAATATTAGAATGTACATTCAGATGCGCAAGGCGATGACTTGTGCCCGAGGCCATCCAACACGTGCCAGTTATAACAATAAGAAACTAGCCAGACAAAGAATAAGCAGGGATGATGTAACATTAGGGGGCAATGACATCGAAGTCAACCTCGTTGGGGTGGTATTTGACAAACCTCTCGCCTAGAACCTCATGTTCAAGGAGGGCGCCTGGCAGGAGGGCGCCTGACAAGGAGGGCACCTGGCAAGGAGGGTGCCTGGCAGGAGGGCACCTGACAAGGAGGGCACCTGGCAACAGGGCGCCTGACAGGAGGGCGCCTGGCCAGGAGGGTGCCTGGCAAGAGGGCGCCTGGTAAAGAGAGCGCATGGCAAGGAGGGCGCCCGGCAAAAGGTGGTCTGGAAGCAAATCCTTCACAAGGGGGCAGCCCGCACTGTGCAACAAGGCGCCCAAGGCACCCATGAGGGCACCACACATTGTCTCACAAATCCTGCTCCACAAGGAGCCACCTAGTGCACGCAAGCAGGAAATAACATCCAAGGCGTCCATGAGGGCGCCAACTCTCACCTTCGCAAGGGGGCAGACAACACTGTGCAACAAGGCGCCCAAGACACCCATGAGGGCGCCTGGCAGGGCGCCAAGGCTGGAGCAGGCAGCCCCCATGAGGGCGCCTGGCAGTCGTTACGAAGGCAATGTCCCACGCGACTTCACAAATCCGGTGAATCGATGAAAATCCTTCAAGCCAAGACCATCCTCCTGAATAATCTCGGCTTGGGGGGCAACTGTTCTGGACTGGAACAAGAGGTCCATTTAGCAATTCCAGGAGGTGCATTTAGCAATGGATATGGATTGACCCAATCACTTTGTCTCATATCCACAACATACAAGTCCAATCACGCTTGGACGGTTAAGATCAATGCTGCTGATCCGACGATCCACAAACGGACACGATTCCCTATAAATATCGGCTTGCGTAGCCATTTACGAGGTACATACTCTTTCCTAGCAATTTCACTAGCCTATTCTCATACTGACTTGAGCGTCGAATTGGCTTTGCAGGTACCCCCCGGGCTCACACTAACCTCCTGCCAGGGCAATAAGAGACCTACCAACAGCAGTCAACGTATTACTGCTAGGTACAGAACACATATTATTAGTGGGTATAGATATCTCACGACTTTCAGGTTTCAGTCTTTTTAATTCCCTCCCATAATTTCATTTTGAGTGTATTTTCTCTTTCAATACTTGAGCAATCAATCTCTAATTTTGTTTTCAGACACTTTTCTCTTGCAATCCTTCGTTTTATCTCACTTCTTGCTGCTCATAGCACTCTCTCGCCATTTTTTTCACAAACATGAAAAGGTATTTTTATTAACCAGTTTCTAACGCAGCACAAACTCTGGATATAATTTTACTAGAGAGACAAAATATGATAAGTCACAGGATTAAGTTATCATATTCTACTCACTCAACAAACGTTAGACAGACTCAAGATATAGTAGATTTATTATATCCTGCTCCCTAGCATAACCACCGAACGGACTCAGACGCTTGGGAATACCCAAACACTTTTGACAGATAGCTATAGATTTTTTTGGTTACCATGTTATTCGTGCGCAGTATCCATCGGTGAACCTGGCTGACCACAAGTTCTCGGCTTTGCCAGCCCGTGTGCTTCTTTCCTCCCAAGAGAGATTTTGTCACACGCAAGATTCGAACTTGAGACCTAGAGTGAGATCCGAACGCAGTTCCCGTACGGACCAACCGTAGTTGGTGATAGATAGTTATGGATATTTATAATAATTTTGTAAAAGAATTAATAGTTACATATTTTTAGAAAGATTTTTTTTTGACAAAATATTGATAGAAAGATATTCATATAAATTCATCCAATGTTTGACCGTTACAAAATCTCTATCCTTATAAATAGAGACCACACATCTTCCGCCACTTCATTTGCGTGCCGATTGCAGTTATACAAATTGGTCTTTTCTCTGTCCCTTCCTCCTTCTGATTACTAGATTTTTTTCAAAACAATTTAAAACCACATCAATTTTCCTATTGTTCTTCATTCTCATTCACAAGCTCCATTAGCATCAAACGTTTCATTTCCAACTCCACCAAGAACAACACCTCTCCCCTTCTCATAGACCCCGCCGCAGGCTAGCAAACCCCCCTCCCTTCTCCAACTCTCATTTAAAAGAAAATCAAAGTTTTCTGATTACTACTGCTTCTCTGTTTACTTTTGCTTCTCACACCGCCCTTTTTTCTGTGGACACCATGCGATTTAAACTCGGCAGGCGTGTCGTCCGGGTCACAAAATGGATCTTTGGGAGATTTAAAACCCGGCCCAAATACATGCGTCTGGGGTCCGCCTCAGATAACAGCCCCATGACAAAGCTTCTCACATGGGGTCGCAAGCTAACGAGGAAAACGAGGTCTTTATGTTCGACCCATAAAATCGGGTCGGGTTATATTCCTCTTGGATCTGACCCGAATCAGGAGATGTCTCTTGAGGTGCCAAAAGGGCACTTAGCAGTGTACGTAGGTCAGAAAGACGGTGAGTTTCACCGGGTTTTGGTTCCGGTGGTATACTTCAACCACCCGTTGTTCTGTGAGCTACTGAAAGAAGCGGAGAAGGAATACGGATTTTATCACCCGGGTGTGATCACGATTCCGTGTCGGGTCACCGAATTTGAGCGGCTTAAGATCCGAATTGCTTCCGGGTCGGGTGTACGTGCCAGTACACGGAGATTGGCGTCGCGGCAACATTCCTGACTTTTGGTTAGTGAAAGCTTTGGTGATGATGATGACGATAAGGATTAGAAGTTGATGGTTAGTTTGTAACTGAGAAAATCTTTTTTTTTTTTGTAAATTAGTATTACATATTTGATTTTTGTGTTTTTTAACTGAACTCCTTTAAAATTGTAGGTATTTTTTTGTATTTTTAGTTTTTCATTATTTTGGAAAAATAAGAAACTCGATCAATGCATAAAACCCATTAATTTGGAGTATAAAAATGCAATTGAAAAAATATATGAATCGAATTTGTAATATTTGAAAATGAAAGAGAACTAAGATTAGAAAAGAATTAGGAGTCACTCTTATGAAATTGAAAAATTTGGGCGAAAATTTGCAATTTGGCCTTGTTTTTATTAGAGCTTTTGCAAATTCTAAAGATACCATTGGCTAGCTATTTGCATATTTCTGGAACACATGATGTAAATAGAGAGGTTGGGATGTAAAGTACAAAATAGATTTTTGTTGCTTTCCTCTTGATTAAAAAAATAGAATTTTATTTCTTCCGTGAGAGTTTTTTTTTATACATCTTCCGTGAGTGTATTGTGAAGGAGAGGATTCGGGAGGTTGTGAAATATTGGTAGCATCTTTGATAACGACGACCTTGTGAATAAGGCCAAATAAAGTGGACAATGGCAACAAATCCGTACCTCTTAGATAAGAAAAACTTATGGCCAACAAACTTTGTTTTTTTTGGTACGAATGAATGTCGGCTACCACGGAGTGTCTCAACGCTTTCAATCAAAGACTAATATTTGATCGTGTTTAGGCCAGGGCCGGCCCAAACGATACGGAGGCCCTGTGCAAATGATAAAAAAGGGGCCCTAATTATATTTTTTCAAATAAAACTCAAACTTCAATACAAAGAGAGATATTCAAATCTATGGCCAGCACCTGAATTCATAGCTTTGTTACATTCAATGCCTTTGGCTATTTGATAAAAAGAGAGATATTCAACCTCAAGAAAGGTAGCCCAAAGCTATGATATGCCAAAGAAGCAACAGATATGCCAAAAAAACCACATAAAAACAATCCAAAGAAAGATAGAAACAATCCAAAAAAGCAAGGCAATTCAATTTTCAATGGGCTGGGCTGGGCTGGGCTGGGGTTAAAAAAATGGGGCCCTAAAATTTTTTTTTTTGGTGGAGGCCCTGTGCAATTGCACAGGCCTGCACACCTATCAGTCCGGCCCTGGCTTAGGCCAACAAACTTTGTAATAAAATACAACAAGTGATTAGGATTTTATTAATTAATTAATATTAATGCCCAGTCTTGTCTGTTTATAAAAAGAAATCATCATGGGCTCATAGAAGAAATCTTAAATTCACATTTATTAAATATTGTACTACTCTGGTCCTACTATAATAAGAAATTGCAGGTTTAAGTTTATTGACTAATCTAATTCAAATGTATACGATCTGTATTATAGATTAGGTACATAAGTTATTCAATGAAAGATCACATAATACTGCAATGTCCTAAATACACTGCACTTTTGCTCGTTGGGTTCTCCACTTGGTGTTACGGAGTAAACCCTCTCTCTCTCTCTCTCTCTCTCTCTCTCTCTCTCTATATATATATATATATATATATATATATATATATATATATATATATAAAAGCAAAGAAACCACCACCAAATTTACTAAAAAATCCATAACTCAAAAAATTAGCAACACATCATTTGGAGAGAAAGGAAAGGTGGAGAGAGAGAGAGAGAGAGAGAGAGAGAGAGAGAGAGAGAGAGAGAGAGAGAGAGAGAGAGAGAGAGAATGTGTCGAGTAAAGAAAATAAAGTGAGAGAAAGGAAAGGGAAAAAATAATTTGTCACTGATACCTAAAAAAAGATAAATAATTGTAATATATAAAAAAACACGTGATAAATATTTGTAATTGATAATTATAATTTTAGAAGCCTACTATAAATCTACTAAGCTTTCAAACTAAAAATACATGTAATATTTGTCAGTGATACGTAGCAAAAGGATAAATAACTAAATATTTTTTTCGTTAATAATTAGAATTTTAGAAGACTACTGTAAATCTACTATATATATAATATACTATCTACTATCATCTACTAAAAATGATCAATTTAACCACTAGGAAAAGTTCCAAAATAACTTTTTACTCTTTTAGAATAAAATGAGAAGACTTAATGACTATTCAAACTAAGGATAAATATTAAAAAAACACGTGACAAATTTTTGTCACTAATATTCAAAAAATGGCAAATAATTGTCACTGATATATAAAAAAACTCGGGAGGAATATTTGTCATTGATAATTATAATTTTTAAAGACTATTTTCTTTAAATCTATTGTCTATCCTACTATCTACACAAAAAAACGCGGAAAAAATAGTTGTCATTATAAAAATAATATATTGTAATTCTACTAATTATCTTTTAACTACTAGCAAAAAATTTCAAACTAAAAATACGTACACATGACAAATATTCGTCACCGATACTTAAAAAAAGGATAAGTATCAAAATACACGGGATAGATAATCTACTATCTGTCTTTTAACTACTATTGAAAATTGTCAAAGTACTGTAAATCTTTTATTTATCTTCTACTATCATCTAATAATCTACTAAATCTAATCAATTTAACCACTAGGAAAAATTCCAAAATACTTTCTTACTCTCTTAGAAGAAAATGAGAAGACTCAATGACTATTCAAACTAATGATAAATATTAAAAAAACACGTGACAATTTTTTGTCATGGGTATTTAAAAATGACAAATAATTGTCACTGATATATAAAAAAACACAGGAGAAATATTTGTCATTGATACTTAAAAAAGGAATATTTGTCATTGATACTCTAAAATTCTTTTTTATGTAACACTTATGCATTAAAAAGGAGGGAGTTTCACATTCACATGAATTATTTAATTGACAATAAACTCATAAGTTAATAGAATATGAGTGGTGTAACACCCCGGTATTTTTATCGAGTAAAAATACCCAAGTGCACCATCCCTAAAACATCAGAGATATAAAATTCCTGCATAGATACTGAACACTGCAATATAGTTCTCGCTGAATTACAACAAAGCAGCCTTAAATGCAAATAAGACCCAAAAGGTTCCCTGACCATAACCTTCAGCAAACTACAGTGCTCAATATCATACAAGAAAGCGGAATAAAGTCATAACATTAATACATAGAGTTGTAGTACACAGACAACAAAAGGGAATATAAACTTTTGCATAACGCTAAGTCTTCAGCCACCATCCGAGTACCACCTACTCGTACCTCTTGGATCTCCACTTTCCCTGTTTATCTGTAAAACAACAACATATAAACAATGAGATACAATCTCAGTGAGTTCTACCGAGACCCCTACTAACACTCTCGGTCCAATTATGAATCCCTTTAATCTAACCCGGCACCGCCCGCGTGAACGCTAAAACCCGGTAAACCGTATTATAGGACTTTCTTTCATTCGTGGTTCAATTCATAACCATGTACATTAACAAGTAACACGACACCGCTTGTGCGAATGCTAAACCCCGATGAACGTGTTATAATCCAGTACGACATCGACTGCGCGAGCGCTAACTCCGGTATATCGCACAACAAACTTTTAACATGACACCGCCTGCGCAAACGCTAAAACCCGGTGTAAATGTTATGACTCAGTACGACACCGACTGCGCGAACGCTAACCCCAGTGTATCGCACAACAACTTTTTAACATAACACCGCCTGCGCGAACGCTGAAACCCGGTGAACCCCCTTACCAAAAGTACTTTCCCTAATGGCACAGGGCCTAGGGTAAGGGATCATGACTGCCCCGCCTAGTATGTTAACATGGGTCGTCACCCAACTCGATATATATTAAATATATCTACACTCGATGACCTGTTAGTTCACCTATACTCAATGAACGTTTAGTCCATCTACATTTGACCGTTAATCGAACATAATACCCGCATTGGGCCGTTCCCTATAGTCGATATAATATATATATCTTGAATCGTAGACCAGTTTATTATTAATAAAATATATCCGCACACGAGTACTATTATTTCGGTTTATGGAAACAATTTATAACTTCAAAGCATTTTATAAACCCCTTTTTAATTATACTCAAAATCATGGCATTATAAGCCTAATATCATTGGAAAAGGGTTAGGAAAGGATTAGAAGAGGATTGGAATCGATCGGGATCGTTTCGGGCAAGTTTGGAAAATTTGGACAGAACACAGCGCACGGTCCGTGCTCCCACACGCATGGGTCGTGCGCCCTGTAATGCATTTTTGCAAAACACAAACCGAAAGGGGCGCACGGTCCGTGCGCCTGGGACGCACGGGTCGTGCGCTTTTGACAGCAGTAAATTTTATCCCGTTTTCGCATTTTTCGTCGTTCCGACCAATTCCGATACCTGTTCCAGTCCAGTCCCAACATTAACACAGTCGAAAAACATATTCAAACAACAATGATCATCATCAAATCATCAATCAAACAATCCAAAAACCGATTGGACCTAAAACGTGATTTTCGTACAAAATACGTTTTCGACACGAATCAAACCGAAACACATTTCACAGTTTATGTTTATTAAATTCAAAAACCTAAACGTGAGTAAAACTCACCTATCGTGATGAAAATCACGAAGCACCGAGACTTTCCGCGAGAACGCTTTTCTGACATAACCACACGAACGCTCCCCGCTCCGGCGACACCCAATCCGCTTCCAAAGCTTTCCTCTCGATCATGAAACCTCTTTTTGACCGAAATACCGAATTCCTCGAAATCTTCCATGAACACTATTCATCACCCCTAACCTCCAAAAGCTACTATTCATCAAAAACCCCAATTTGAACCCTAACCTCTTGATTCTTCACAAACCCCAAATCGGACTTCAATATTTGCGCAATCCACCTTGAGCTCGCTCCCAAACACCATCCAAAGCTTTCCTTTGAGCTTGAACAACAAAAACCTCCATTTTCCTCTTAAATTCGAAAATGGCAAAGTGAGAAAGAGTGAGTTGATGATGATGATTTTGGTACCAAATCGAAGAGGAAGTAACGCTGAACATTTTTCGTGTTGGAAGAAAGTCGTTTCGGTGAAGTCTTCTCTCTCCCTCTTCTCTTCTCCCTCACGCCAATCTCTCTCTTTTCTCTCCTTTTCTCTCTTTTTCTCCTCTGCTTCTTCTCTGTCTCTCGCTTCCTTCTTTCTTTTCTTTCTTTCTTTTTTTTTTTAATTCTTTCTTTTTATAACACACACACACACACACACACACACACACACACACACACACACACACACACACACACACACACACACAGATATATATATATATATATATATATATTTATTAATATATAAGTGGTAACGTGGTAAAATTACCATATTGCTCTAAATCTCTTATTTCGATCCAAAACTTTCTTGACCCGTATTATCCGGTTAACGATCCGATGACAACCAATAATTAATTTTAGCACTCAATAATTTTACCCGTCAAGTACTAAATTAGTTTAATTGGGTTAACATCCAAATAATTCTACTAATTATTTTGCAGATGTTACATTCTCCCCAACTTGAAAGAATTTTGTCCTCAAAATTTCGTCAAGTCTTACGATTGACTAACCGAGAACAGACATTCTCAGAAAGGTCCAAATTTGCTATAAAATATTCTTGAATTAACGAAATGAGTGTAGAACTCTCTGGTTAGGAATCTACACGAGAAACTCATCATTCGCCTACATAGGCTCGGCACCGCGTTTGAAAACACTTCTGAAGCTTCATTCCAATTATCCTCGCTTGCGCCCCAACTTTGCTTAATCTAAATCAAAGGGTCTAATACAAGACGCTTAATAGAAATATATGTTGAAAACGAGATCCACAACTGGTACTCCTCGGTAGAGGTAAAAACAAACACGATTTCCTCTATTGCAACTTCCTCACGATGTTTTCACCAATGACGCGCCCGATTCCTTTCTGGATTAGTCAATAGCGTTGAGAGTTTCCCCTCAACCTAAGTACGCCTCCTATGATTTTCCTCAATCGGGTCCTATTAGCCTCTTGATTCGTTCCCAAAATTAACTTTAGCATGCGGGTTTTCACAAAAATGATTTTTTTCAAAACTACCATACCGCACGTCAAGCTTAATTTCGAAAATTTCAGTCACTTGCAAGCAGATCCATTAATAAATCCTTTGGTGGTTAATTGCAATGTGAAAAACAGTCAACAATCACCTCACTTTCATATTCGTATTCATGTTCGACTCGTCAAATGGAATCTCGTAAGACAATCTCATTGTTAACCTTCACCAAGGAGAGGTTAACAAACTAATACCTCGCCACCAAAGTGGAAACTTATGGATGTACTCCAGCTTAGATCTAAAAGACTCTAACAAATCCATTTCTTGCAGCATCAACTCTGCTATGTGAATGGATTTCCTACTCAGCGCATCAGCTACAACATTGGCCTTTCCTGGATGATACTTCAACTCGAAGTCATAATCCTTCAGAAATTCTACCCATCTTCTTTGCCTGTTATTCTGTTCTTTCTGATCAAACAGATACTTTAAACTCTTGTGATCACTAAAGATTTCAAAACGGGACCTATACGAATAACGTCTCCAAATCTTCAGTGCATACACAATAGCTGCCAATTCCAAATCATGAGTCGAATAATTCTCCTCATGAGTCTTCAATTGCTTGGACGCATAAGCTACCACCTGCTGATTCTGCATGAGAACACATCCTAAATCCTTCCCAGAAGCATCGCTGTAAATTTGGAATCCCAAAAACGGATCTGAAAGAATCAGGATTGGAGCAGAAGTCAACCAAACCTTCAATTCTTGAAAACATTCTTCACAATCAGCATCTCGCGTAAACGGTTGACCCTTACGAGTTAACCGAGTAAGTGGACAACTAACTGTGAGAACCCTTTTACAAATCTCTTATAGTAACCGGCTAGACCCAAAAACTTTTGATCTCTGCGACTGATGTCGGTCACTCCCATTCAACACCGCTTCCTTCTTACTGGGATCTACAGAAACTCCTTACTTGAGAAATCACATGTCCCAAGGACTTTACCTCTGACACCCAGAAATCACACTTCGAAGGTTTCGCGTACAACTTCTTTTCTCGGAGTACATTCAGAACAATGTGGAGATGTTGAACATGCTCCTCAATGGTCTTCGAGTACACCATGACATAATCATTGAAAACGACTACTAACTGATTTAGGTAATTGAGGAAAACTCGGTTCAGGTAATCCATGAATACCGCTGGAGCATTAGTCAAACCGAAGGGCATCACTACAAACTCATAATGTCCATACCTAGTACGGAAGGCTGTCTTCGGAATATCTAAGGCTCTGACTTTTATTTGATGATATCCTGACCTCAAATCGATTTTTAGAAAACACTGCAGCGCCTCAAATTGCTCAAGCAAATCGTCTATCCTTGGTAAGGGATATTTATTCTTGATCGTCACTTTGTTAAGTTGTCGATAACTGATGTGCAATCTCATGCTACTAACTTTCCTTTTGACTAATCACACCAGAGCACTCTTTAGAGAAGCACTCGGTCGAATGAATTTCTTTAACATCGACTCTTCAAGTTGAGACTCCATTTCCTTTAATTCTAAAGAAACATTCAATAAGAAACAGTAGATATTGATCCCGTGCTAGGAACCAATTCTACAGTAAACTCTACCTCTCGCTCTGGAGGTTCAGAAGAAACTTCATCGTGAAAACATCCAGAAAGTCACTCACAACCTGAATGTTCGCCAAATCTAAACTAGTTTCAGTGGATGCAGATAACATACTAACTTGTGCTTCCGCACCTTGGAATAAAGACTGACCGTCTAAGGTGAACTAGGTAACCGCTTCAGAATTTGTCCTAGACAATTCAACTGATTCTGAAGCGAAGCTGATAGTTGATTAACACAGTTGATTGCAAAATGATTTGAAGTCATCCAATTCATACCCGAAATGGTGTCCTTACTTCTCATAGGCAAACAAATAATCCTTCTACGAAATTTCCGTCTCCTATAACACGTAGACAATTCTGACACAAAGATTGGGTCTGGACACGACCCTTAGCCGCAGTTAAGATGGTTATCAGCTCGGATAGCGGAGATAAGGTTAATCCCAACCGATCTACTCACGATTGAGCTATTACGCAATGGGTTGCACCCAGATCGTGTAATATACTAACAGAGTTATTGAAAACTGATCTCATACCCCTCAGTAGATTGTCTGCAGTCGTAACTGTCTAAGCATCTAGAGTGTTGACTCGTCATAGCCTTGGAGCTGCTTGTAACTCCTTGGAACTCTTCCTTACAGGGCACTCTTTTGCATAATGACCCTCTTCATTACAATAATAGCACCGATTTATCTTTGCTGACGATCACCATTGTGATGCCTTTCGCATCTCTTACGCTTTCTAAATTGTGTTGCTTTCCACAATTAGAACATCTTGACCTTTTGAAGAATCGAAGAGTTGCACCTGCTTTTCCTTTGATGAAATTATCTTAGGACCTTGCATTCGGAGTTGATAATTCAACTACCTTCTTTCCTTTCCAGTATTCCCCATGAAATCATCCTTGGTGACATAGGCTGATTTCACTAAGGCAACATAATTGGTAATAGTATAAGAACTGAGACCCCAAGTCATAAAAGCACTAAGACCCCTCTTATACTTCTGCATTCTCCATTCGTCATCCGGAGCTTACTTTACCACTTGGTAAAACTGAGACAACTGTTGAACCAAGGGTAAACACTCTTTGTTTTGTATGATAACAAATTACATCTTATCTACTAATGGTTCAAGTTGAATTAAGTACAGGACATAAAGCAAAGAGCAGGAAGATTAAAATGGAGCAGCTTGAAGAAGAAGCAAATTCAAGTCCTATTTGTTTATCCGCTTTCTTTAGGACACTGTGTAAGGTCCTATCACTGAAGGTCTATGACTTTTGGTAGCTGAGAGATGAGTTTTTCAAAACATGCATGGTGCATCAAAATAGTTTTGAAAAATATTTTATAAAAATTGCATGCAAGCATAAAGTGGCACCATAAACCCTAAAACTATTTTGGTTGAAGGCTTGAAATGAAAATCCTATATTTTTACAAAGATAATAGATTATGATAATAGATTAGGTGCCTGAATGTTTTCAGAGCACATAATCGACTAAAACAAATAATCGATTAAGATCTTGCCTTACCTTCCTTTTTTAGATCAATAAATCGATTATCCTAATCAATTAGGAAGCAAATAATCGATTAGCCTTCATTTGCACATCACACATAATCGATTATGAAGCAAATGGAAGTTTCCTTATTTATCACTTAATCGATTACTCCTTCATTTTCACTAAAACACATAATCGATTATCAAGCTTGCTTCCTTCTTTTCTTGACAACTCTAATCGATTATATCATTATTTAACCAAGTAATATAATCGATTATGAAGCCATCCTTGACAACAATAATCGATTATGCACTCCTACAACTACATATGATAATCGATTATGAAGCCAAACCAAGTTTCCATATATATATATATATATATATATATATATATATATATATATATATATATATCAAATAATCGATTAGCCATTTGTTTCACATAAAGAGCATAATCGATTATACTATGTATTAAATGAGTTTCATTTTTTCAAACCTCTCCTAACACTATAAATAGGAGGAGTGTTTCTCATTTTCAGATCACACCTCACACCACAATTCACAACTCCTCTCTGCTTCTCACATACATTTTCTAGATCTGAGAAAGAGAGAAAATAGAGCTTCAACTTTCATATCATTTTCTCTTTTCCAAATCACTCATCTCTCTAAAGTTACTATATTGTCATACTGTCCGAAGTGTTTGGATCATAGATCTCAAAGTTGTATTCGTTATTTTAAGTGGGGTCACTTTGAAATCCTGGGAAGTTTTCTTGGGTCTCTCAATCAGGAGATTGAGTTGTTTTGAAATCCTGGGAAGTTTTCTTGGGTCTCTCAATCAGGAGACTGAGTTGGTTTGAAATCCTAAGAGGTGATCTTGGGTCGTTTAATCAGGAGATTGAAGCGGTTGAAATCCTTAGCGGGGAGCTCGGGTTCTCAATTCAGGGGAATTGAGATTTGCTATTTGAAGTTGATTGTTTGTAAAACATTGGTTCTTCATATAGTGGTTATCAGCAAAGTCCAAAGGTTGCAAAGCCGGAGGCCGAGGATGTAGGGCTTTTATCCCGAACCTCGTAAAATTCCTGGTGTATCTCTATCCCTCTCTCTTTACTTTATTTACTGTTTATATCTGTTTATAATATCACTACTGTGATCTGAATATGTTAATCTAGTTGTATAACTATATCCCTACTCTGATCTGAATCTGTTAATCTGGTTATAGTTATACTCGTTGTACTACAGATCTGTTTATCTATCATCTTCTCTATCACTACTGTAGATCTGCTATATTCAATATCATTGCATTACTTATAAAACAACCTTATTGTAAATATTGAATATAGAATAATATCTCATTGTGCCTAATCTGCCTACTTGCATATATCTGATAAGTTCAATTCTCTTTTTCCGCATTTGATTTAAACAAACTTATCATTTATTTTGAAAAGAATCCAAGAATTACACATAACCTTATTCACCGCCCCTCTAAGGTTATACTATAGTCTAACAAGTGGTATCAAAGCTAGAAATTGCATAATAGAGCTTAACATCTCGCAATTTAAATTTTATTTATCTATCTGTGATTATGGGTTCTTTTTTGAAAGAGGGGATGTCTTTATTTAGGCCACCCCCGTTTGATGGAACTAACTATGACTATTGGAGTAGTCGAATGAAATGTCATGTGCAGGCTATAGATTTCACCCTTTGGAGGATTATTGTTGATGGACCACTGATTCCTATGAAGATCAAAATTACAAAACCAGGTGGTACTGATGGAGACACTACAAAAAGTCAAGCCACCGGCAAAGTAGAAGAAGTTCCAATTGAAGACATCTACACCATCAATCTGAGCGACCTGAGAAAATCTGAGCTTGACAAAATATCTCAAAATGCCAAGGCTATGAATATTCTTCACCTATCACTTTGTGAAGAAGAGTATGGAAGAGTAAAAGGGTGTCAAACTGCAAAAGAAATCTGGGATTGTCTGGAAGCTACCCATGTCGGTACAAGCCAAGTAAAGGATACAAAAATCAGAATCCTAACTTCTGAGTATGAATCATTCAAAATAAAGGAAGGTGAATCTGTTGCAGCTATGCACCAGAGACTAAATCTGATTATGTAACACCCCGATAATTTCTAACTTGTAGAAACTACCGAAATGCACTACTAGCATACATCAGAGTGACTTTCCTTTTAAAATATTGAACACATTCTACACTTCGATGAAACTCATCAAACGCACTTACATATCTGAACATAATATAATCAAAGTCGGTCCTCACATAACTCAAACTAGTGTTCAATACTCAAAACCGAAAGTCTGCGGAAGCGATTTACAACTTCATGACATAAGTCGTACAATCGTATATCTAAGGTACCGAATACAAATATACAGAGATACAAAGGAAACTGAAATACAAAGATACATAACATGACAAAAGGAATGTCGTCAGCAATTCTTCAAGCGTCTCCATAGCCGTGCCTCACGGTCTTCAACTTTCCCTGCTTAACTGAAAAACAACTACAATGGATTGGGTGAGACAACTTGTCTCAGTGAGTTCTATCGAGACCCCTTACTAACTCTCTCGGTTCAATTATGCTTGATTTCATGAATCGTAGCCCTTAAGTCGACTACGGGGAACATACAACGTGTACTCGTGGCCCTTCCAAGCGACACACAAGGCACACACAATGACAATGATTCTTAGCATATCACCGGGTCTTATTTTAAAGATTCCGGCAAACCCGGTCCCCGGCCATTTCTACTACCTTAGGGACAACAATGCAGTGGGCCTAGGGGATAAGGCTCATGACTTCCTCTCCCACTAGTACGCTAATCCGTGAACAGGGTCGTCACCCCAGAAAGGATGTATATAATATATACCATGAACAATGAGCAGTGAACAGTGAACGATGAGCAATAACCAATGAGCTTACGCTTAACAGTGAACTTGCACTTAACTTAGTCTTGTACTAACATAATCTTACTATTAGGTGATCTCACTCGTGGTTGCTAAGTTTGTTAATCTGACTTATACATATATACAATCAATCCACACACATTCCATGTGCCCGCATTGGGCCGTCAATCATCGACATACATTACCCGCATTGGGCCTTCAACAAAACCGTGGACCACAGGGGCCATTAGCAAAACCATGGACCACAAGGGCCGTTAATAAAACCATGGACCACAAGGGCCGTTAATAAAACCGTGGACCACAAGGGCCATTTTATAAAACCGTGGACCGCAAGGGCCGTTTATAAAATAAACATAATCATGGAATTATACAGTATAAATTATATATATAGGTAGGTCTTTGAAATAGCTTTAAAACGCATCTGAGAACGGATCAAAAGTTATTGCGAAAACAAGTTTAGGGTATTTTGCTGAAAAACTGCAAAGCGTCGCGACGCGAACTGGATTCCGTCGCGACGCGACAAATGACAGAAAGTTTTGCGTTGCAAAAATTAAGGGAGGTCGCGACGCGATGGCCACGGGCCGCGACGCGAAATTACACAGAATTTTACCCTAACTTGTGATGCTCATATCTTGAGCTACACAATTCCAAATTCAACCAAATCAAGACCAAATTGACGAGCATTCAGTCTAGTTTCTAAATCAATTGACCATATAATTTCTGGATACCTATATCATTCCCAGATGCTCAGAAACCGAACCTATTCTCAAACTGTCTCCAGAATTCTACCCTAACTTGTGATGCTCATATCTTGAGCTACACAAGTCCAAATGCAACCATTCCAAAGCCAAAATGACAAGTATTCAATCTAGTTTCTAAAAAGGTGAGGTATCTAATTTTTGAACCGGTAAAACAGTCCCAGTTATCATAAAACCGAACCTGTCCAGAATGGCTCTACATAGTGAATTTAGCAGCACATTATAAACATTCAAACAGCAACCAATCCAACCATCCATTCCAGCAGTCAATACACATTGATTAACATACCAATCATGCAATTCAAATCATAGTTTCAGCCAAACGAATCGAACGGTTCTATGACTTAAAAACGACATTTTCGCAAAACGGTTTTTAACGATGATTTTCACAAAACGAAAGACCGACTGAGAAAGCATGACCAATATTCTGAAATTAATTCCCTAGTGAGTATAGAACTCACCTAATGTGATGAAAATCACACAATCACGAATCCCTCGGTTGACACGGCGACGAACTCTACGAACGGTCCTCGAATTCGCTCCAAGGTATCACGAACTTTCCTAGGATTCGCTTCTGACTTTGAGACAGCAACCACACAAGATTCTAGCTGCTGAAAACTATACCTTGACCCACATGCAACTCTTCTAACCACTTCCAAAGCACTAAGGAAACCCAACTAAGCCATGAAACCTCTATTTCTTCATCAATGGAGGTGTTTGGGTAAGTGGAGCTTGGCTTGTCCTCCAATGGTGATTTTATGGTGGAGGAGGGGGATGATTTCGAAATGGTGATCAATGGAAAGAGAAGGGTGTGCTGATTCTGAATATGCTAATGGATTAAACATGCAAGGGACTTTGAGCAAAACCCCTCTTCTCTTCTTCCCTCTCAAACTCACGCCCTCTCTACTCTCTCAATCCCCTATGTTTGTGTTTCTGAAAAAAAAGAATAGAATGGAGGTGCTGATGTGTGTGTGGGTTCAGCTGGGGGGTTTTAAGTGGAAAAGGAAAAGACCATACTACCCTTCAGCCACTAACTCCCTAATTCTAACTAACACATGACTTAATGTAGTTAACTTAACTTAACAATCACTCACACAAGCATAACAAGTCATCAAATCTAACATTTCATTTCCTAACATCAGACACATTGAAAATGCCAAGAATGAATCAATTAGGACATCTAGTCATTCGATTAATTAATTACTTAAACCACGACCGCTATTCCAACATCAACCGATGAAACCTCTAAAATTAGGGGATGTTACAATCACCCCAACTTTTAGAAATTTTGTCCTCAAAATCGTCCAAGCTACCCAATGAACATAGTCCTGAAGCTTCCTGTACCTTCATTCCACTTCAGGATTTAAACCCTAACTCCTCTTATGACATTTAAAGGGATTCACCCCAACTTGGATTGACCATAGTCAATTCTATCCCCGTACATTAACTATCGAAGGAAATCATGATCGCATCAAAGAGTTTAGGAAAGAAGCAAGATACATTTTCAAAAGTGGTTTTGCTCTTTAGTGCAATCAAGTTTTCGTCCATATTTAATGTAAACTGAACTCTCAACATGATCCTATGGTTGAATCGGTTTCAAGAATATAAAACGGTCGCCCACAGTTCCTTCGAATCGTCACTGATGCCCACCTGTTGTTCCGGTACGGCGTCTGTAGCCCTCTGCTCGTGTTGTGCGTTCTAATGAAACGAGAAGGCTAGAAGTGTGGGTCGACGGGGACGCTTCCCCTACCTCTACCAGCCACGATTCTGCGAAATATGCACAAAGCATTGAGTTGATCAGGCTCAATGTCTAATAGCATATTAAGAGGAATCACACTTAGAAGATGTAAGAGACTCTGGAATTCTAAGCCCGACTAGGTCGAACTGCTCTGATACCAATTGTAACACCCCGATAATTTCTAACTTGTAGAAACTACCGAAATGCACTACTAGCATACATCAGAGTGACTTTCCTTTTAAAATATTGAACACATTCTACACTTCGATGAAACTCATCAAACGCACTTACATATCTGAACATAATATAATCAAAGTCGGTCCTCACATAACTCAAACTAGTGTTCAATACTCAAAACCGAAAGTCTGCGGAAGCGATTTACAACTTCATGACATAAGTCGTACAATCGTATATCTAAGGTACCGAATACAAATATACAGAGATACAAAGGAAACTGAAATACAAAGATACATAACATGACAAAAGGAATGTCGTCAGCAATTCTTCAAGCGTCTCCATAGCCGTGCCTCACGGTCTTCAACTTTCCCTGCTTAACTGAAAAACAACAACAATGGATTGGGTGAGACAACTTGTCTCAGTGAGTTCTATCGAGACCCCTTACTAACTCTCTCGGTTCAATTATGCTTGATTTCATGAATCGTAGCCCTTAAGTCGACTACGGGGAACATACAACGTGTACTCGTGGCCCTTCCAAGCGACACACAAGGCACACACAATGACAATGATTCTTAGCATATCACCGGGTCTTATTTTAAAGATTCCGGCAAACCCGGTCCCCGGCCATTTCTACTACCTTAGGGACAACAATGCAGTGGGCCTAGGGGATAAGGCTCATGACTTCCTCTCCCACTAGTACGCTAATCCGTGAACAGGGTCGTCACCCCAGAAATGATGTATATAATATATACCATGAACAATGAGCAGTGAACAGTGAATGATGAGCAATAACCAATGAGCTTACGCTTAACAGTGAACTTGCACTTAACTTAGTCTTGTACTAACATAATCTTACTATTAGGTGATCTCACTCGTGGTTGCTAAGTTTGTTAATCTGACTTATACATATATACAATCAATCCACACACATTCCATGTGCCCGCATTGGGCCGTCAATCATCGACATACATTACCCGCATTGGGCCTTCAACAAAACCGTGGACCACAGGGGCCATTAGCAAAACCATGGACCACAAGGGCCGTTAATAAAACCATGGACCACAAGGGCCGTTAATAAAACCGTGGACCACAAGGGCCATTTTATAAAACCGTGGACCGCAAGGGCCGTTTATAAAATAAACATAATCATGGAATTATACAGTATAAATTATATATATAGGTAGGTCTTTGAAATAGCTTTAAAACGCATCTGAGAACACCTCAATCGGGTTCCCGGATCAAAAGTTATTGCGAAAACAAGTTTAGGGTATTTTGCTGAAAAACTGCAAAGCGTCGCGACGCGAACTGGATTCCGTCGCGACGCGACAAATGACAGAAAGTTTTGCGTTGCAAAAATTAAGGGAGGTCGCGACGCGATGGCCACGGGCCGCGACGCGAAATTACACAGAATTTTACCCTAACTTGTGATGCTCATATCTTGAGCTACACAATTCCAAATTCAACCAAATCAAGACCAAATTGACGAGCATTCAGTCTAGTTTCTAAATCAATTGACCATATAATTTCTGGATACCTATATCATTCCCAGATGCTCAGAAACCGAACCTATTCTCAAACTGTCTCCAGAATTCTACCCTAACTTGTGATGCTCATATCTTGAGCTACACAAGTCCAAATGCAACCATTCCAAAGCCAAAATGACAAGTATTCAATCTAGTTTCTAAAAAGGTGAGGTATCTAATTTTTGAACCGGTAAAACAGTCCCAGTTATCATAAAACCGAACCTGTCCAGAATGGCTCTACATAGTGAATTTAGCAGCACATTATAAACATTCAAACAGCAACCAATCCAACCATCCATTCCAGCAGTCAATACACATTGATTAACATACCAATCATGCAATTCAAATCATAGTTTCAGCCAAACGAATCGAACGGTTCTATGACTTAAAAACGACATTTTCGCAAAACAGTTTTTAACGATGATTTTCACAAAACGAAAGACCGACTGAGAAAGCATGACCAATATTCTGAAATTAATTCCCTAGTGAGTATAGAACTCACCTAATGTGATGAAAATCACACAATCACGAATCCCTCGGTTGACACGGCGACGAACTCTACGAACGGTCCTCGAATTCGCTCCAAGGTATCACGAACTTTCCTAGGATTCGCTTCTGACTTTGAGACAGCAACCACACAAGATTCTAGCTACTGAAAAGTATACCTTGACCCACATGCAACTCTTCTAACCACTTCCAAAGCACTAAGGAAACCCAGCTAAGCCATGAAACCTCTATTTCTTCATCAATGGAGGTGTTTGGGTAAGTGGAGCTTGGCTTGTCCTCCAATGGTGATTTTATGGTGGAGGAGGAGGATGATTTCAAATGGTGATCAATGGAAAGAGAAGGGTGTGCTGATTCTGAATATGCTAATGGATTAAACATGCAAGGGACTTTGAGCAAAACCCCTCTTCTCTTCTTCCCTCTCAAACTCACGCCCTCTCTACTCTCTCAATCCCCTATGTTTGTGTTTCTGAAAAAAAAGAATAGAATGGAGGTGCTGATGTGTGTGTGGGTTCAGCTGGGGGGTTTTAAGTGGAAAAGGAAAAGACCATACTACCCTTCAGCCACTAACTCCCTAATTCTAACTAACACATGACTTAATGTAGTTAACTTAACTTAACAATCACTCACACAAGCATAACAAGTCATCAAATCTAACATTTCATTTCCTAACATCACACACATTGAAAATGCCAAGAATGAATCAATTAGGACATCTAGTCATTCGATTAATTAATTACTTAAACCACGACCGCTATTCCAACATCAACCGATGAAACCTCTAAAATTAGGGGATGTTACAGATTATAAACAACCTAAGGGCACTGGGAAAAAGGTATTCTACAAAAGATATAAATGGGAAGATTCTTGCATCTCTGACTGGTGAGTTCTTTCCAAAAACTTGTGCAATCACTGAAGCCAAAGATATTGGCACTCTGCCTCAAGAAGACTTGATTGGGTCACTTCTTGCCTTTGAGGTTGTATTGGCTGCTAACAAAGATCAAGAAGCAAAAATAGTAAAAGAAAGAAAATCTCTTGCTCTTACTGCTAAAACACCTAAGGTAGCAAGGAAAGAGGTTGAGTCTGATGAGAATCTGATGATGAAGACATGGCTGAGTTATTTGAAGAATTCATGAGATTCAACAAACTTGAAAAGAGAAATAACTCAAAGCAATCCAAGAAAGCAAAGAAGGCTACATGGAACAACTATACTGACAGTGAAGAAGAGGAGGTTGCAAATGCCATTTGTCTCACGGCGTGTGAAACACCTAAGGCTACTATATGGGATTGTCTTGGCACTGATAGTGACACAGACGAAGAAAAGCAAATTGCAAATGGTGTTTGTCATATGGCAAATGACTCATCTAAGGTAAGCCTTAACTCTTCTAGTCTTTCTGATTCCTCTATGCATGATGATTTACTTGATGATGGTTGTAGTAGTCAAGAATTGAGTGAGGCTTTTGATGCTCTCTATTTTGAACATGAAACTCTTTTGTTAAAATCTAAGAAATTGGCAAAGAGTAACAAAAGCATGCTCACTCAAATTGAGACTCTAGAAAATGAGGTAGTTAAGTTGAAGAATGAGCTACATGAAATAAAACCATTCAACCTTGAGTTTCTAGAGCTTAAACAAAATTTTGAAAAAGTCAAGGTTGAAAATGAATTTTTGAAAGAATCTTTGAAAAAGTTTGAGGTTGGTGAAAAGACCTTGACCAAGCTACTTCACTCCCAACATGAATATGTTGATAGGAGAGGTATTGGGTACAAAGGTAATTCCACCTCCTCTGTTTTAAACAAGAAGATAACTTTTGTAGCTGCTACTTCAAGCTATAAACCCATTGTTTTCTCATGCACCTACTGTCAAAAGGGAAACCATAGCTCACCTAGATGCCCTATCCATAAATTATGTGAGCTTGGTACCCTTATATCTGCCTGTAAGGAACCAAGGTGGATTGTGAAAACAAACCCCTTGAGGACTAACCCACAAGGACCCAAAGAGAATTGGGTACCGAAATCTTCTACTTGATTTTTATGCAGGTATGCTTCAAGGTATGGGGGATTGGTACCTTGATAGCAGAAACTCAATGCTCATGGATCTGGTGATGCTTCATTATTATTGAAACTGAGCAACAAACCCAGTGGATCTGTAACACCCCGATAATTTCTAACTTGTAGAAGTTACCGAAATGCACTACTGGCATACATCAGAGTGACTACCCTTTTTAAATACTGAACACATACTAATACTTGATGCTAAAAACCCATCAAGTTCGCTTACATAACTGAACATAATATATATAAAACGTTCTTACACCACTCAACTAGTGTTCAGTACCAAAAAACCGAAAGTCTGCGGAAGCGATTTACAACTTAAAAACATAAGTCGTACCATCATACATCTGAGAAACTGAATACAAAATACAGAGATACAAAGGAAACTGAAATACAAGACATAAAGAAATAAAGATAGCAGCTGCTCCTCAAGCATCTTCATAGCCGTGCCTCACGGTCTTCATCTTTCCCTGCTTAACTGAAAAACAACAACAATGGATTGGGTGAGACAACTTGTCTCAGTGAGTTCTATCGCGACCCCTTACTAAACCTCTCGGTTCAATTATGCTTGATTCATTATACTTAACTCATAAATCATAGTCCTCAAAGTTGACTATGTGGCTAACTAACTAAAAGTTGACCTCGTAACCCTCAAGCCGGTTACCAGATACAACACTAACTAAAGTTATAGCGTGTCATCGGTCACTTGGCATAATAAGCTTCCGGTGAACCCGTCCCCACTAATCGGCTGGGTCCCTAACGGGGCCTAGGTTCATAAGGCTCATGACTGCATCTCCCCTAGCACACTAAACTAAATAGGGTCGTCACCCCGACTAAAGATATATATGATGATATACCTGAACTGAACTCAACAATGAACTTAAACATGATAATAACATAACTGAACAAACTGAACTGAACATAAACTTATTACTAAGGTGATCTAATTACTAACTATGTCTAATTATTAAGTGATCTCTCATGGATTACTAAGGTTTGCTAACTTATCTTATCAATCTTACTAAACCAGTCAATCCAGCACAATGCATCAGTCACATTGAACAATATCCACGGCATGACTTATCTCGATCACAATCATAGCATGAAACTTTAAATACATCACATGAAATCAACTCAATCATAACTGAATTCATAATACTAATGTGTTTCCATCGTTGGGAAACCTTGAGGAGTGGATTAGAAGGGACTTGGGACCAATCGGAATAGCTTAGGACGTATTTTAAAAGTTGGCATCAGAAGGATACGCACGGTCCGTGCGCCCATACACACGACCCGTGCGCGTTTTCAAAAATGGCACCATGAGCTTCAGAATCTCACGCACGACCCGTGCGCCCATACACACGATCCGTGCGTGACTATCAGTATTTCAGAAAAACAGTTTTCGCGTTTTCTTTTCTATTCCGATCGTTCCCATGTCCATTCCGATTCACAATCAAACTCGATAACACATCAATACAGACATGGAAACCAGTACATTCAGTACAATCAATAATATTCATTCAACAATCACACTCACGCAATTTAGCAATTTAAATTCCAAGAATCTCATGACTCGACAACTCACACGCGAGATTTTCGTAAACATTATCGACTCGAATTTTTATAAAACGCGAGACTTAAACCAGGACACATATACATGCACAAATTTATGGTTTTCCTAGTGAGTTATAGAACTCACCTTTTTGGAGATGACAATTGTAACAGCCCAGGTCCACCGCAGCGGCCACCCCGGTCCCACTGTTACCTCACGGTCTTTTCTACCCCCCTTGTAGAATTTTTGCCTTCCGTGGGAATCGAACCTTGCACTTATGGTTACCTCAATTGGTAGTGGGAAGGGGGTTTAACTTGCACTTATGCCTCAGGTGCAAGGTTCGATTCCCACGGAAGGCAAAAATTCTACAAGGGGGGTAGAAAAGACCGTGAGGTAACAGTGGGACCGGGGTGGCCGCTGCGGTGGACCTGGGCTGTTACAACAATCACCCAACGCCGAAACTTCTCGAACACGAACTAACGGCTATCACACGAATCTTTCGGGATCTGCACCTGCTGTTTCCAGCAACCAAACGCCAATTTGCAACGAGCGTAACTCACTCAAATCTCAACCAAACTTAGCAAAACGAGGGTCTATGGTGAAGGGATTTTTCTCTAGTTTCTGAAGGTGGAGGTTTCAAATGCATGCACTCTATATCCAGAGAGTTACAACCGAAACAGTGAAGCTGGGTCAAGACTGAAGCTGATTCTGGAAACGAAACTTAGGAAGGTGATATCTCCCTACATTCTCAGTGAAATCAGATGGTTCTTGGGTCTAAACTGGAGAATTTTCTGTCTAGTTTCTAAAGAAATAAAGATGGTCTCAAATGGAGGTCTGTACAGAGAGATATGATGCGAACACTGAAAAGGGTTCCAACGGATTTTTCACTGGGTTCTGTGCTTGCACCAAGAACTTCAACAAACTGCTTCTTAGATTAACCCAATTCGTGATATTGGAACAGTAGGTGGTCTATGGCTTCAAAAGTGGTATCAAATTGAAGAGCATGAAATATGGAGATGAATGGTGGTGATAGATGAGACATGCATTAAGATTTGAGAGAGAACTCTCTTCTCCTTCCTCCCCTAGCCCTCATGCACTCTCTCCTCTCTCAACCTTCTGATTTCAGATTTTACAAAGTGAAATGTTTGTGTTTATGTTTCAGCTGAAAATGGGTTTATAAAGGGATAAGGTAAAAGACTACATTGCCCCTCACTTACACATTTCGTCCCTAATGACTCCCTCACTCCTAATAAACTAACATGATGCACTTAACTCAATTTGTCACATAATTAAATTAATTGTCAATCCAAGCAAATTATTTTTCAACACATTATTTTCAAGCAACTCATTTAAATTAATAAAAAATCATTTCACGCCAAATAATTTAAATAGCGAAAATTGGGGGTATTACAGGATCTATAAATATTGCCAACTATAAATCTGCTTAATAGGTAAAGGTTGTGGGGTAAGGAAAACACAACTATATTTATCAAGTATTAAACACTTATGTGAAGTAATTGTTTGTATACATCAAAGCTTTTTCTCAAGTGCTATTATACTAGATCTTTGATGCAACATATTTTTGATGTTAAAAATGATACCTATATTGTTGAACCAAGGATGATTATATTGGGTATCATATTTTTAAAACCATGATGATCCACCCTCTTTTTACTAAAGCCTTGCATTTTAAAATTATTAAGGGGGATCACCAAGTAAGGGGGAGCATAGCATGAACTACTATTTCTGATATCTCATATGCTATGTGCTCCTTTGCTAGTTTACAAAGTGATTATGTCTGTTTGTGATTATCTCATATGCTATGTGCTCACCCCCCCTCCTTTTTGATGAAAACAAAGGGGGAGAGAATATTATGCATGTTATATGTGGGAGAGAATATATGCATGGTATATGTGAGGGGAGAAAATAATTGCTGCTATCCTGCTGATGTACTGTTTATTTTATTATGCATACGCTTAGGGGGAGCATTTTGAAAAAGTTCCATTACTATCAAACCCCCTATGCATAATGTAATTTGTTATCATCAAAAAGGGGGAGTTTGTTGAACCAAGGGTAAACACTCTTTGTTTTGTATGATAACAAATTACATCTTATCTACTAATGGTTCAAGTTGAATTAAGTACACGACATAAAGCAAAGAACAGGAAGATTAAAATGGAGCAGCTTGAAGAAGAAGCAAATTCAAGTCCTATTTGTTTATCCGCTTTCTTTAGGACGCTGTGTAAGGTCTTATCACTGAAGGTCTATGACTTTTAGTAGCTGAGAGATGAGTTTTTCAAAACATGCATGGTGCATCAAAATAGTTTTGAAAAATATTTTATAAAAATTGCATGCAAGCATAAAGTGGCACCATAAACCCTAAAACTATTTTGGTTGAAGGCTTGAAAAGAAAATCCTATATTTTTACAAAGATAATAGATTATGATAATAGATTAGGTGCCTGAATGTTTTCAGAGCACATAATCGACTAAAACAAATAATCGATTAAGATCTTGCCTTACCTTCCTTTTTTAGATCAATAAATCGATTATCCTAATCAATTAGGAAGCAAATAATCGATTAGCCTTCATTTGCACATCACACATAATCGATTATGAAGCAAATGGAAGTTTCCTTATTTATCACTTAATCGATTACTCCTTCATTTTCACTAAAACACATAATCGATTATCAAGCTTGCTTCCTTCTTTTCTTGACAACTCTAATCGATTATATCATTATTTAACCAAGTAATATAATCGATTATGAAGCCATCCTTGACAACAATAATCGATTATGCACTCCTACAACTACATATGATAATCGATTATGAAGCCAAACCAAGTTTCCATATATATATATATATATATATATATATATATATATATATATATATATATATATATATATCAAATAATCGATTAGCCATTTGTTTCACATAAAGAGCATAATCGATTATACTATGTATTAAATGAGTTTCATTTTTTCAAACCTCTCCTAACACTATAAATAGGAGGAGTGTTTCTCATTTTCAGATCACACCTCACACCACAATTCACAACTCCTCTCTGCTTCTCACATACATTTTCTAGATCTGAGAAAGAGAGAAAATAGAGCTTCAACTTTCATATCATTTTCTATTTTCCAAATCACTCATCTCTCTAAAGTTACTATATTGTCATACTGTCCGAAGTGATTGGATCATAGATCTCAAAGTTGTATTCGTTATTTTAAGTGGGGTCACTTTGAAATCCTGGGAAGTTTTCTTGGGTCTCTCAATCAGGAGATTGAGTTGTTTTGAAATCCTGGGAAGTTTTCTTGGGTCTCTCAATCAGGAGATTGAGTTGGTTTGAAATCCTAAGAGGTGATCTTGGGTCGTTTAATCAGGAGATTGAAGCGGTTGAAATCCTTAGCGGGGAGCTCGGGTTCTCAATTCAGGGGAATTGAGATTTACTATTTGAAGTTGATTGTTTGTAAAACATTGGTTCTTCATATAGTGGTTATCAGCAAAGTCCAAAGGTTGCAAAGCCGGAGGCCGAGGATGTAGGGCTTTTATCCCGAACCTCGTAAAATTCCTGGTGTATCTCTATCCCTCTCTCTTTACTTTATTTACTGTTTATATCTGTTTATAATATCACTACTGTGATCTGAATATGTTAATCTAGTTGTATAACTATATCCCTACTCTGATCTGAATCTGTTAATCTGGTTATAGTTATACTCGTTGTACTACAGATCTGTTTATCTATCATCTTCTCTATCACTACTGTAGATCTGCTATATTCAATATCATTGCATTACTTATAAAACAACCTTATTGTAAATATTGAATATAGAATAATATCTCATTGTGCCTAATCTGCCTACTTGCATATATCTGATAAGTTCAAATCTCTTTTTCCGCATTTGATTTAAACAAACTTATCATTTATTTTGAAAAGAATCCAAGAATTACACATAACCTTATTCACCCCCCTCTAAGGTTATACTATAGTCTAACAACAACTTCTCAAACTTAGCGGTGTATTCTTCCACCATCATGTCACCTTTCCTGAGAATGCACCGGTTGGAGATTCCGGTTTTGGTCGAGGACTGCGTCTTGATCATCCAGTCATAATTCCGCTTATGATGCACTAAGTATTAAGTTGATCAGGCTCAATGTCTCTTAGCATCACAAGTGTAATTACAAAAAGGACTAGCAAGGAATCGACTCAACCCTAAACTAAGTCCGACTAGGTCGAACTGCTCTGACACCAACTGTAACACCCCGGTATTTTTATCGAGTAAAAATACCCAAGTGCACCATCCCTAAAACATCAGAGATATAAAATTCCTGCATAGATACTGAACACTGCAATATAGTTCTCGCTGAATTACAACAAAGCAGCCTTAAATGCAAATAAGACCCAAAAGGTTCCCTGACCATAACCTTCAGCAAACTACAGTGCTCAATATCATACAAGAAAGCGGAATAAAGTCATAACATTAATACATAGAGTTGTAGTACACAGACAACAAAAGGGAATATAAACTTTAGCATAACGCTAAGTCTTCAGCCACCATCCGAGTACCATCTACTCGTACCTCTTGGATCTCCACTTTCCCTGTTTATCTGTAAAACAACAACATATAAACAATGAGATACAATCTCAGTGAGTTCTACCGAGACCCCTACTAACACTCTCGGTCCAATTATGAATCCCTTTAATCTAACCCGGCACCGCCCGCGTGAATGCTAAAACCCGGTAAACCGTATTATAGGACTTTCTTTCATTCGTGGTTCAATTCATAACCACGTACATTAACAAGTAACACGACACCGCCTGTGCAAACGCTAAACCTCGATGAACGTGTTATAATCCAGTACGACACCGACTGCGCGAACGCTAACTCCGGTATATCGCACAACAAACTTTTAACATGACACCGCCTGCGCGAACGCTAAAATCCGGTGTACATGTTATGACTCAGTACGACACCGATTGCACGAACGCTAACCCCGGTGTATCGCACAACAACTTTTTAACATAACACCGCCTGCACGAACGCTGAAACCCGGTGAACCCCCTTACCAAAAGTACTTTCCCTAATGGCACAGGGCCTAGGGTAAGGGATCACGACTGCCCCGCCTAGTATGTTAACATGGGTCGTCACCCAACTCGATATATATTAAATATATCTACACTCGATGACCTGTTAGTTCACCTATACCCAATGAACGTTTAGTGTAACACCCCTTTCTACCCGTTACTTTGTTTATAAAAATCAGAGTTTAAAAAAATCTCGTTCATAGGAAATGTTACACATACTCAAATCAAACGTCGCTTATCAAACTTTAAAAACAGTTTAACTCAAGTTCATACGACCACGTAGCACATCACAATATCAAAAACTCAAGCCTCATGGTTAACGTCACTTATAACACTCCTCATAACACAATCAACTACGCAGCGGAAATTAGTAAAACATAACCAAATAGTCCACATGGACATAATAATCAAAAATCATTAATAAAGGCCGAGTTCGTTTTCCCCCTGAGTGCTACGTATCAGAGCATGACGACTCGACTCAAAAAGTGAAGCTAATACCTTCACTGGGAATCACCTGCACGTTACCAACACGAGGGCAACATTCAAACAGGAAAGGGTGAGCATCATTTCAGTCTATATAATAGAAAATATGATAAGCACTAATCATAGGCTACGCACTAGAATAATCAGCATCAAATACACAAAACATCCACATCACAGTCATCATTCACATCATGTACAACCTCATCTCATGTCATATGGCTTTATGAAGTGCAACCCACTCGCGGGTATATGCATGAAGGTACCTTTTCACAAAACGTCGCTTAGCCACTCAGGCTCCATCATCACATAGCCACTCAGGCCTCAAAACATCACTGGGTTTTATGCATATGGGCATGAGACTCTATGACATGCACCACTCACTTCACAAAATCACACAATTACTCAGATCACAGTCAACAATGTGACCCATCACTTACCTGTTTGCTCGCACGGAGCACAGCACCTGTCAAATTCATAATCATCACACAACATCACTAGGCCACTTAGACCTTAACCTCACTTAGCCACTCAGGCCCCAAATGTCACTTACACATAAACATCATTTACCTCAAACATCAGCCACTGAGGGCACAAACGTCATTTGACTAACCACCAAGGGCATCCTCGTCATTTACACATCATTATCATTAACTTTGGCCACTAGGGGCAAAACAGTCATTTGACTAGCCACCAAGGGCATCCTCGTCATTTACACATCATTATCATTAACTTTGGCCACTAGGGGCAAAACAGTCATTTGACTAGCCACCAAGGGCATCCTCGTCATTTACGCATCTTTTATCATTAACTTTGGCCACTAGGGGCAAAACAGTCATTTTGACACTACCGTGTTTAAAACTGTTGTTTATACACCAAAAGGGATTTTTAAAGAGTTCCACGTCATTTTTCAATGTCACTGGGACGATCACCAGGGACAGCCACTTGGGCGCCCACAAACCATCAGAAAATAACAATTTTTCATTTTAAAAATTAGACCCATAGATGGACAGCGTAAAAAGCTTCACGACACTTTTTGAATCGTTCAAAACGGACGTCTGAGTCAAAAGTTATGATAAAAATAAGTTTGGGAAAAATTAGACAACGTTCTGAAAATTGGCGCCTTAGGCGCCCAGGCAACACAGGCACCCAGCGCCCAGGCGCGCACAACATAGCGCAACACAGCGCCACAGGCGCCCAGCGCCCAGGCGCGCACAATGCAACACAGACACGGGCGCCTAGCGCCCAGGGGCAACAACGCGCGCACAACACAGCGCAACACAGCGCCACAGGCGCCCAGCGCCCAGGCGCGCACGACACACACAGACACAACACGGGCGCCAGCGCCCAGGCGCGCACAGCGCGCAACACGCACAGACACGGGCGCCTAGCGCCCAGGCGCGCCCCCACGCGCAACAACAACACAGAACAGGCGCCCAGCGCCCAGCATAGGCGCCCAGCGCCCAGAAACCAGCAACAACATCCAGAATTTTACCAAAACGCTTTTAATACTGAAAATTGTTTTCTTAACAATTCTAAATCATAAAACCCCAACATTTTCCCAGCAACTAAACATACACATATTTCAATCAATCTCTCAAAACTCAATTGGGCATTATTTTCCCTATCCCCTTGGCGCCCTAGGCGCCTATACACTATCCATCCAATTTCGCAACCAATACAAGCAAATCCAACACAACAATTTCAGCTTCACAAGTAATTCGAAGGTCACAAATCAATGGCTATAATTCTAACACTACAATTCGCATATATCTACACATATAATAGCCCCTATCAACGATGCATCAAGAACATCAAGAACTCATGCTCACAACATTTCGCATACAACAACATATAAAAAAAAATAAAACCAACATCACAATACATCAATAAATCTAGTCTAATCCTAGATCTAGAACTCATCATACGAACTATTAAATAGAGTGATAGAGCTCCCCTAACCTCGAAATTGAAGAACGGAGGCCCCGGAGATAGTCACGTACAGGATCACAGCAACAAAATCACGCTCCTCGCTCTTCCTTGCTTGCGACTTCTCTCCTCTTCCTCTTCTCTCCTTACGGCGCCCTTTCCTTGCCCTCTCTCTATCTCACGCTCTTTCTTTCTTTCTTTCTTTTGTTTTCGCAAAATGCCACAAACCCTAGCCCCCACCAACTAACCACTTCGCCTATAATGTGGATCATGGGCTTGGGCTTTCCACTTAAGCCCAAGTCATGCAAGTGGCGCCTCCACTCCCTCCTAATACCACCAAAATAAATAAAATTCTAATTAATCGAATTACATCAAATAATTTAATTTAAATCCCCAATTATTTAATTAAATAAATCAATTAAATAATTTTAGGGTGTTACATTTAGTCCATCTACATTTGACCGTTAATCGAACATAACACCCGCATTGGGCCGTTCCCTATAGTCGATATAATATATATTTCGTGAATCGTAGACCGGTTTATTATTAATAAAACATATCCGCACACGAGTACTATTATTTCGGTTTATGGAAACAATTTATAACTTCAAAGCATTTTATAAACCCCTTTTTAATTATACTCAAAGTCATGGCATTATAAGCCTAATATCATTGGAAAAGGGTTAGGAAAGGATTAGAAGAGGATTGGAATCGATCGGGATCGTTTCGGGCAAGTTTGGAAAATTTGGACAGAACACAGTGCACGGTCCGTGCTCCCACACGCACGGGTCGTGCGCCCTGTAATGCATTTTTGCTAAACACAAACCGAAAGGGGCGCACGGACCGTGCGCCTGGGACGCACGGGTCGTGCGCTTTTGACAACTATTTAAAGGAGACTATTTTGGATGGTGAGGGGAGGTGTAACACCCTAAATATTTAATTAAATTATTTAATTAAGTATTTAGGAATTTGATTTAATTAATTGGATATAATTTAATTATTGAAAATTATATTAAAAATTGTGTAGGTGGTATTAGGAGGTGGAGGCGCCAAACTAGATGGACTTGGGCTTAAGTGAGAAGCCCAAGCCCATGACTCATGTCATATGCGAAGTGGCCAAGCCCCCTAGGGGTTAGGGTTTTTTGTTAGCATTTTTTGAAATTGAAAAGAGAGAAAAGAAAGGAGAAGTGCGCCGTAGAGAGAAGAGGAAGAGGAGAAGGAAAAAAAGTCGCGCAACCAAGGAGAGAAGAAGAACGGGATCTTGTTGTTGGGTTCTGTTCGTGACTATCTCTAAGGCTTCTACTCTTTGAATTCGAGGTAAGGGGAGTTCTATCAATTTTTATAATAATTCCTATGATAGGTTTTAAGTAGAGATGGCCTAGATCTAATCTGTGAGTATGATTTACGTGTATTTTCATGTTGTTAATTCGATTGGTATGTGTTTTGATGAAGTTGTTGCTCAAAGATCCATGGTTGGTGTTATAGGCGCCTAGGGCGCCATGTTTGTGCTTGTGATGTGCTGAAATTTTGATGTTTTTAGGCATAGGATCTGGCGCCCCTGTGCCGGGCGCCGTGGCCATGTTATTGTTTGTCGCTGAGATTGTGTTGCTGGAAGTGTTCTGGGCGCCAGGCGCCCTGTGCTGGGCGCCAAGGGCGCCAGTGCGTGTTGCTTTGCGCGTACGTGTGTGGAGCGCTGGACGCTGGGTGCCAGCGCGGGGCGCTGAGCGCCCGTGTGCGTGTTTTGCGTGTGGCGCCAAGGCGCTGGGCGCTGAGCGCCCGTGTGCGCGTGTTCCGTGTTGCGCTAAGGCGCTGGGCGCTTGGCGCCCGTGTGTTGTGTGTTGCGCTAAAGCGCTGGGCGCTGGGTGCCCGTGTGGGTGTGTTGCGTTTTGCTGGGCGCTGGGCGCCCAGGGCGCCAGTTTTCAGGATGTTCCCAAATTTTTATGAAAACTGTTTTCGCTATATCTTTTGACTCGGACATCCGTTTTAAACGTTTCAAAAAGTGTTGGGAAGCTTTTTCAGTTGCCTATCTGTGTGTCACATTTTTAAAAATAAAAACTTATTATTTCTGAAGGTTGCTGGGGCGCCCCAAGTGGCTGTCCCCTGTGGTCGTTGCTGTGACATTGAAAAATCGTTTTGGTGTCCTTAAAAATTCTCTTTTGCGTATGACCAGTGGCTTTAACGTTTTAGTGTCAAAAGTGATGATTTTGACGATGATGCCCTTAGTGGCTAGTTAAATGACCTTTTTGCCCTTAGTGGCCAATATTGTTGATAATGATGTGCAAATGACGAGGATGCCCTTAGTGGCTAGTTAAATGACCTTTTTGCCCTTAGTGGCCAATATTGTTGATAATGATGTGAAAATGACGAGGATGCCCTTAGTGGCTAGTTAAATGACCTTTTTGCCCTTAGTGGCCAATATTGTTGATAATGATGTGTAAATGACGATGATGCCCTTAGTGGCTAGTTAAATGACGTTTTTGCCCTCAGTGGCTATTGTTTGAATTGATGATGGTTGTGAATAAGTGACGATGAAACCCAGTGACGTTTGAGGCCCGAAAGGCTAAGTGATGTTGTTGTGAGTAATTGTGAATTGACAGGTGCTGTGCCTCTTGTGGGCAAATTGGTAAGTGACGGGTCACATAGTTGACCGTGATTGTGTGATTTGTGCGTGGTGCATGTTATAGTGTCTCATGTATCCCATATGCATAAACCCAGTGAAGTTTTGAGGCCCAAAAGGCTAAGTGACGATGAGGCCATAATGGCTAAGCGACGTTTGTGAAAAGGTACCTCATGCATATGCCCGCGAGTGGGTTGCACTTCATATGCCTACATGACCTAGTGATGAGTTTATGTAGTGATGTAACTGATGATTGTGATGTGATTATTTTAGAGCTGTGACTTGACTAATTATTTATCATATGATTTGTTATATGGATTGAATTGGACTCACCCTTCTGTTTGAATGTTACCCCTATGCGGTAACGTGCAGGTGATTGCGAGTGAAGGACTAGGTACCTTCACTAATTCGAGTCGAGTCGTCACGCTCTGATACGTAGCACTCAGGGGGGGGGGGGACGAACTTAATGTTATGAATGATTTCGGTTGTTATGTTTTGTTGACAATTCTGTTTTATTTTGTTATTCCGCTGCGTAGTTGGCTTTATTGACGTTAAGTTTTATTTGCGATGATAACTGTGGGTTTGAGACTCTCCTTTTAGTGACGTGCTACGTGATGCATGATTATTATGTTTTTGAGCCGTTTTATTGAGAAGCGTTGTTTTACTGAAGTAAGTGTAACATTCCTCGTGCGAAATAAATATTTAAAAACTCTGATATTTTTCCAATTAAATGAACGGGTAGAAAAGGGGTGTTACGTTAGTGGTATCAGAGCAGTTCGGTCTGTCCGGCCAATGTTGTCCTGTCATAGTGTCTTATGACAATAGATTAGTACTAAATTCTTGGTTTGTGCTGCAGTGATAGTTTGAAATGGCTGAGAGAAACGACGCTGCTCTTGCTGCTGCATTGCAGGCTATGGCTCAGGCTGTGCAGGGTCAGCAGAATGCTGGAGAGAACGCTGGTTTTCGGAGTCTGACTACCTTCCAGAGAGAGAATCCGCCCACCTTTAAGGGCAAATATGATCCAGATGGTGCTATGGCTTGGTTGAAGGAGATCGAGAGGATATTCAGGGTGATGGACTGCACTGTTGAGCAGAAGGTCCGTTTTGGTACCCACATGTTAGCCGAGGAGGCCGACGACTGGTGGTTGGCTACTAGGCAGAGATTGGAGGCTGTGCAGGAAGAGATTACTTGGGAGGTATTCAGCAGGGAATTTCTGAGAAAGTATTTTCCTGAAAACGTCCGAGGGAAGAAAGAGATAGAGTTCCTGGAACTGAAGCAGGGTGGTATGTCTGTGACTGCATATGCGGCGAAGTTTGTGGAACTGGCGAAATTTTATCCACACTATAGTGAGGCTACAGCTGAGTTTTCGAAATGTATCAAGTTCGAGAATGGTTTCAGGCCTGATATCAAAAAGGCCATTGGTTATCAGAAAATTCGGCTGTTCGCTGATCTGGTTGACAGTTGTAGAATCTTTGAGGAGGACAGTACTACTCATTACAAAGCTACGTCTGAGAAAAAGGGTAAGTTTCAGAGTCGAAGCAAGCCGTATGAGGTTCCTGCGGGTAAGAGTTATCAGAGGTCTGCTGGGGGTAAGAATTCTAGTGGGGGAGATGCTCCCGCTAGCATTGTCTGTTATAAGTGTGGCAAACCTGGCCACAAGAGTACTACATGCAGGTCTGATGAGAGAGTTTGCTATCGTTGTGGTAAAAAGGGTCATATGGCGGCCGAGTGTAAGGTTAAGGATGTGGTGTGCTTCAACTGTGGTGAGTCTGGGCATATCAGTACGAAGTGTACAAAGCCGAAGAAGGAAAGGTCTACTGGGAAGGTGTTCGCATTGGCAGGAGAGGAGCCTGATGAGAAGGATGGTCTGATTAGAGGTACGTGTTTTATTAATGGTACTTCTTTGAAATCTCTTATTGATACTGGTGCTACCCATTGCTTTATATCTGTTGATTGTTGTAAAAGATTGGGTCTTGTTTTATCTGCTATGTGTGGGGATATGGTTGTCGATACTCCTGCGAAGGGGTCGGTGATTACTTCCCAGGTGTGTTCTCAGTGTCCTGTGTCGATCTTCGGCAGGGACTTTGTTGTGAATTTTGTTTGCTTGCCGTTGAGAGGTCTGGATGTAATCTTGGGCATGGACTGGTTAGAGAATAACCACGTTCATATCAACTGTCGTAGCAAGTCGGTCAGTTTCGGGGAAGAAGATTCTGTTTTGGTATCTGCTGGTCAGTTGAAGAAGTTGAAGAAAGAAGGAGTTCAGCTATTTGCGTTGATGGCATCATTGTCTGCTGAGAGTCAGGCTGTTATTGAAGAACTGCAAGTGGTATGCGAGTTCCCTGAGGTTTTTCCTGATGGAATTCCGGGTGTGCCACCGGAAAGAGAAGTTGAGTTTTCGATTGATCTGGTACCTTGTACGAGGCCGGTGTCTATGGCACCGTACCGGATGTCGGCGTCCGAATTGTCTGAGTTGAAGACGCAACTTGAAGAATTGCTGGAGAAAAAGTTAGTGAGACCGAGTGTGTCACCGTGGGGAGCTCCGGTATTGTTAGTGAAGAAGAAAGATGGGAGCATGAGGTTATGTGTGGACTATCGTCAGTTGAATAAAGTAACTATCAAGAATAAGTATCCGCTCCCGAGGATCGACGATCTGATGGATCAGTTAGTGGGTGCCCGTGTTTTCAGCAAAATTGATTTCAGGTCTGGATATCATCAGATTAAAGTGAAGGATGAGGATGTTCAGAAGACAGCATTCAGGACAAGGTATGGGCATTATGAATATTCAGTGATGCCGTTCGGTGTGACTAATGCCCCTGGTGTATTTATGGAATATATGAATCGTATTTTCCATAACTACCTAGATCGGTTTGTTGTGATCTTCATAGATGACATTCTAGTTTATTCTAAGTCGGAGGAAGAGCATGCTGAGCACCTGAAGACAGTATTGGGAGTTCTGAAAGAGAAAAAGTTGTATGCTAAGTTATCAAAGTGTGAGTTCTGGCTGAAAGAGGTGAGTTTCCTTGGGCATGTGATTTCTGGTAATGGTATTGCGGTTGATCCGGCAAAAGTGGAAGCAGTGTTGGAGTGGGAGGCTCCGAAGTCCGCAACAGAGATTAGAAGCTTTTTGGGTTTGGCTGGGTACTACAGAAGGTTCATCGAGGGTTTTTCCAAGTTGGCCCTTCCGTTGACTCAGTTGACTTGTAAGGGTAAAGTTTTCGTTTGGGATGCTCGCTGTGAGGAAAGTTTTATGGAACTGAAAAAGAGATTGACAACGTCGCCTGTGTTGACGTTGCCTAATCCGGAGGAGCCGTTTGTTGTGTATTGTGACGCTTCGAAGATGGGTCTTGGTGGTGTGCTGATGCAAGATGGGAAAGTCGTTGCGTATGCGTCGAGGCAATTGCGGGTTCATGAGAAAAATTACCCTACGCATGATTTGGAGTTGGCTGCAGTGGTATTTGTGCTTAAGATTTGGAGGCACTACCTTTATGGTTCGAGGTTTGAAGTGTTCAGTGATCATAAGAGTCTAAAATATCTGTTCGATCAGAAAGAGTTGAATATGAGACAGCGTCGGTGGTTGGAGCTCTTGAAGGATTATGACTTTGGTTTGAATTATCATCCCGACAAAGCTAATGTCGTGGCTGATGCTTTAAGCAGAAAATCTTTGCATATGTCGGCAATGATGGTGAAAGAATTAGAGTTAATTGAGGAATTCAGAGATTTGAGTTTGGTTTGTAAAATGACACCTCGTAGTGTCAAGCTGGGAATGTTAAAGATCGATAATGATTTCCTGGGCAACATCAGAGAGGCTCAGGAGTCAGATGTCAAGTTAGTAGATTTAATTAATGGGGGTGGTCAATCTGAAGACGAAGATTTCAAATTAGATTCCAGTGGTGTGTTGAGGTTCCGGGGTAGGATCTGTGTTCCGGATGATGAGGAGATGAGAAAGGCAATTTTAGAGGAGGGTCACCGTAGCAAGTTGAGTATCCATCCTGGAGCGACGAAAATGTATCAAGATCTGAAAAAGATGTTTTGGTGGTATGGTATGAAGAGAGATGTGGCGTAGTTTGTGTATGCCTGTTTGACTTGTCAGAAATCGAAGGTTGAGCACCAGAGGCCTGCAGGGTTAATGCAACCATTGGAAGTTCCAGAGTGGAAGTGGGATAGCATTGCGATGGACTTTGTGACGGGATTGCCGAATACAGTTAGGGGTCATGACGCTATTTGGGTGATCGTTGATAGGTTAACGAAGTCTGCTCACTTTATTCCTATTAATATCACTTATCCGGTGTCGAGGTTGGCAGAGGTATATGTCAAAGAAATTGTGAAGTTGCACGGTGTTCCGAAGAGTATTGTGTCAGATAGGGATCCGAGGTTCACTTCTGAGTTTTGGACGAGTTTGCAAAAGGAATTGGGTTCAAAATTGAAAATGAGTTCGGCATATCATCCTCAGACAGATGGTCAGTCAGAGAGGACAATTCAGTCGTTAGAAGATTTATTGAGGGCTTGTGTCTTGGAACAAAGGGGTTCATGGGATTCCTACCTTGCGTTGATTGAGTTTACCTATAACAACAGTTACCATTCCAGTATCGGGATGGCACCGTTTGAAGCATTGTATGGTCGAAAGTGTAGAACGCCATTGTGTTGGTATGAGTCGGGAGTGGGTGTAGTGTTTGGACCGGAGATTGTCCGGGAGACTACAGAGAAAATCAAGATGATCCGTGAAAAGATGAAGGCTTCACAGAGTCGTCAGAAGAGTTATCATGACAAGCGGAGGAAAGATTTAGAGTTTCAAGAGGGTGAGCATGTGTTCTTGAGGGTTTCTCCTATTACCGGTGTTGGTCGAGCGTTGAAATCGAAGAAGCTCACTCCTCGCTTTGTTGGTCCTTATCAGATTTCTGAGAGAATCGGGAATGTGGCTTATAGGGTGGCTTTACCGCCGAATCTTTCGAATTTGCACGACGTGTTTCATGTGTCGCAACTTCGAAAGTATGTTTCGGATCCATCTCATGTGATCCATATGGATGATGTAGAGGTGCGGGATAATCTCACTGTGGAGATGATAACCATCTTTTATGATGGTTATTACTTGCCTTTTTAGCTTGAATATAAGTGATTTAATAAACTTGTTGTGTCAATCATGATGTAATTATGTGTTTAGGTTAGAAATAATGGTGCAGGAATGAATTGGTTTAATTTGGGCATTTTGATGCCCTTTGTGCATTTAATCATGTTTAGTGTCAGTGCCGCAGCAACAGGTGCGTGCGCAATAGTGGAAATGCGGAAGATGAGAGAGAAAGCTGCAAGGGAGTGCGGAAAACACGGAAATCAAGGCAAGGACAGGTGTCAGAGCTGTATGGCACGGAAAGATATGACCTAATGTGTGTTTCCCACAATTGCCCTTTAACCTAGACAGCATTTTCCCAAAAAGGACATCATTTTAGGGTTGTGAGCAAGGAGACACTATAAAAGGACGTTTCCCTTTCTCCATTAGCATGCTGGGCCGTCAGGGGAAGGTTAGAGATAGCCCCTCTTGCGTGCAAAAGCTCACCCTTCACTACCAAACACTTCCATTGCTGAGACAGTTGCTGCAGCATCACTGGAGTTACATTTTTCTCGGTGGATTCTACTTGGACGAGCTGGATCAGTCCTCCATTGTCATCCTTGGAGCTCTCCTACTGTTCTCTCTTCATAGTATCATTTCTTACCTTGAAATTTGTAATATGACTTCTACTATTTTGTTTAAGTTATTTTCCATGTTTTGCAAGCTCAATATGAGCTAAATACTCATAGTTGAGATGCTGGATCTGATGTAGCTAAATTATTATGTGATTAATGAAGTATGTTCAATGTTATGCATTTTATCTTGTGTGTGAAAATATTTCCCTTTTAGCGTAGGAATGGTCCGCCTATTCTAAATAGCATTTATAAATTCAGAGATGGTTTGTAAATTTATCTCATAAGGTAATATGGGTAGTGAACGTTAACGAGAGATCTTGATGTTCCTTGCTTAACCCTAGAGATAGGAGGGCATAGCCCATAAGGTGAATACTGCCGGTGCCCAAGCAGCCTAGGAGGTACTTCTTTAGGGTTTAGAGATAAACTCTTGCAAGGAAACCTAGTGTGAAGTATTCGAGAGAATAACGTCTTATTGCTGCAGCACCTAATGCTGTAGCATTGAACGTACCCTTAATCACATTTTAATGAAGCTACTGAAGTGAATGCATCTTGACTTGTTCTCATCACTGATTTCCATCACCCTTTACTTTTTACTACTGTTTATGTTGCCCAAAACTTGTGTGTCATTTACTTTCCTCACTAAATTGTTAATCAAATTAAACTCTCGTTATTTAGCATAATTCCTCGTGGGAACGATCTCACTTACTCTATATTACTTGTTGACAGTGTATACTTGCACTATCTACGTTTTCACGCAACAAGTTTTTGGCGCCGTTGCCGGGGAATTATAGTTAAATTAATTGTTTAATTAGTTAGCAACTTAGTGCCTTTTGTTACTAATTCTGTTTGTGTTGTTTCTGTTGCTCTAGCATTAGTTGCTGCTACATCTGTTGCTACAGCATATGCACAGGCATAGACGCAATACTCCAGAATTCCAGTTGCACCCAGAGATAGAAAGACATTTTAGAAATCTGAGGAGAATTCACAGCACTCCTGGACTTATTGAATTAGGGCGAGCTGCTGCTATGGCTACTCCTCCACCTACTGTTGATGGTGATCTTAGTCCACCACCTTCACCACCTCACACAATTCAAGGTGATGGTGATGGAGGGTACAGAAGACAAATTATTGATATGAATGTCATAGGAATGGCAAATGACAGGGACAGACCCATGAGGGATTATGCAGTTTTTGACCCTCAAACCATGCAAACAGGCATAGTGAGGCCAGAAATTGCTACAACCCATTTTGAGTTCAAACCTAAGATGTTCCAAATGCTTCAAACAATTGGGCAGTTTGGTGGTGGTCCCCTTGAAGACCCACATCTGCATTTGAAACAATTTGTTGAGGTTTGCAGTAATTTCATTCTCCCTGGTGTTACAGATGATGCTTTCAAACTGAAATTGTTTCCTTATTCCTTGAAGGATAGAGCAAAGGCCTGGCTTAACTCACTAGAGCCTAACTCTATCACTACATGGAATGAGATGGCAGAAAAATTTATGACAAAATATTTTCCTCCAATAAAGAATGCCAGGATGAGAAATGAAATTACCTCTTTTAAGCAAACTGAATTTGAAACTTTGTTTGAAGCATGGGAAAGATACAAAGAACTGTTGAGGAAGTGCCCACACCATAGTATTCCTGTCATCATCCAAATGGAGACCTTCTACAATGGATTGGAGCCCCAAACAAGGCTCATGCTTGATGCTTCATCTGGAGGAGTTCTACTCAAAGGATCTTACAATGATGCATATAATCTTATTGAGGATATTGCTGCAAATAGCTATCAATGGCCTACTGCTAGGTTAAGTGCTCAAAAGAAGGTGGCTGGTGTACATGAAGTGAGTGAGATCACTGCCTTGTCTGCTCAAGTGGCTTCACTATCTAATATGATCAAAAACATGAGTTCACCTAGTGCTACAGCAACACATGCTGCAGCAACTGAAGCAACTGTAGCAGCAATTGAACCAGCTCCATGCGGTTCCTCTCCAAGTTGTGTTTATTGTGGAGGAGGTCATCTTTATGAGGAGTGTCCTGCGAATCCTATCTCAGTCAACTATGTTGGGTACAACAAGGGTAATAATCCATATTCAAATACCTACAATCCTGGGTGGCGAGATCATCCAAATTTCAGATGGAGCAACAATGCTACAGCAGCACCTGCTGCAGCAACTACTCCAGCACCTGTTGTGCCACCAGGATTCCCTGCTCAAGCAAAGCAAGCTGCTCCTGCATCTGATAACTCAATGGAGGCTATGTTGAAAGCTTTCATGAATGAAACAAAGACTCAATATCAGATTCAAGGGGCTGCAATCAAGAACTTGGAGAACCAAATTGGTCAGATAGCTACTACTCTAACCCAAAGACAGAGTGGATCTTTGCCTTCCACCATTGAAGCTTCATCTTCTAAAGGGAAGGAGACATGCAAGGCTATATCTCTGAGGAGTGGGAAGGATTTGAATGGGCCATCACTTACTACAGGTGGTGGTGACAAAAGAAAAGAAAAAGATTCTGAAAAAAATGAAAAAAAGAGTAAAACAGATGCGACAGCAGCTGATGCTGCAGCATCTGGTGCAACACCTGTGCCACCACCTAAGTTTGTTCAAGAGTACCCTCCTCCTCCCTTTCCTCAAAGGTTGAAGAAGGCTCAGGAGAACAAACAATTTGGTAAATTCTTAGAGGTGCTGAAACAACTACACATCAATGTCCCTTTGGTGGAAGCACTTCAACAAATTCCCAATTATGCAAAGTTCATGAAGGAAGTGCTCACCAAGAGGAGGAGACTGGGAGAGTTTGAGACAGTAGCAATGACAGAAGAGTGTAGCATGATCATGCAGAGCAAGCTCCCAAGAAAATTGGAGGACCCTGGCCGTTTCACCATACCATGTTCTATTGGTGGATCCTATTCTGGTCGTGCACTGTGTGATTTGGGGGCAAGCATCAATTTGATGCCCAAATCCATATTTACACAGCTTGGTATTGGAATTGCTAGGCCTACCACTGTCACTCTTCAACTTGCAGACAGATCTATTGCCTATCCTGAGGGAATCATTGAAGATGTTCTGATAAAGGTTGATAAATTTGTATTTCCTGCTGACTTTGTGATTTTAGATTTTGATGCAGATAAGGAGGTGCCTATAATTCTTGGAAGACCTTTCTTGGCTACTGGGAAGACTCTAATTGATGTGCAAAAAGGGGAATTGACTATGAGAGTTAATGACCAAGAGATCAAGTTCAATGTGATGAATGCCTTCAAGTCTCCTGATAAAGGAACCGAGGAATGTTCCTTTGTTGTATCTCTTGACTCTGTAGTTCAAAAGCACTTCCATAAGAAAAGTGACCATTTGGTTAAAGCTCTTGATGAATCAGAAAAAGAAGACCTTGTGGAAGTAAGTATGTTACATGATGATGTTGTTGTGAAAGAAACTCATGGGAATGTTGAACCCCAGCAACTAGAACCCACCCAGCTCCCACCTCAACCAGAACCACCACCTCAGCCAGAACCACAAGATGAAGAGAATCAAATTCTGAGATTTAATGCAACAACATCTGCTGAGCAAGTGAATGTTGCAGCACCTATTGCTGCAGCATCTGAGAAAATTCAAAGAAGAAAGCTGATTGGGTCCACATGCAAAATTGATGGTAAGAGGGTGAAACAGTACTGTGGAGCACATGTGGTGAGGGAC
This sequence comes from Astragalus membranaceus, assembly GCA_039519185.1. Lineage (NCBI taxonomy): Eukaryota > Viridiplantae > Streptophyta > Magnoliopsida > Fabales > Fabaceae > Astragalus > Astragalus membranaceus. Next base: position 53,331,627 of record CM076850.1, read on the forward strand.
AAAGTCACCACAGAATTACAAAACCTCTAGCATTAGAGGCTAGTCTGGCTGAGGACTCTTAAACCAAGCGCTACTGGGAGGCAGCCCAGGGTTTTTAATCTAATAAACCAGTGTTGTTGTTTGTTCTTGTGTTTGTTTTGCAGGAAAATAGTTTTGGCAATTGGAAGTTTGAGGGTGTGACTGCAGGTGATGCTGCAGCACTGCTTCTACTGCTGCAGCAACTGTTGTTGCTGATTCTGGTTCAGCAGCAATCTAATGCTGCAGCAACATAAACCTCAAATGTCCCAAGATCCTCCAAGGCTCCATCCCCAAGGGTCTACCAGAAAAAGCAAAGCAAGGGCATTGCAACACGAACAAGCCCAAGAACCAAACCAGGAATCCCTGCACCTTAATCTATTTATGCTTTATGTTTTTAGCTTTCATTTCTGTCTCTGTTTTTAGTTGCGTGTTTCTGTTTCTAGTGTTTGAATAAGCCTGTTGAGTGCCTTGCCTGTGTTAGCACTCAACAGTTGTGTTGTTAGTAGTTGCTTCTGCTTTTGCTGTTCTGTAGCTTGCCCCTTTGTCTTTATGCAGTGAGGACACTGCACAGTTCTAAGTGTGGGGGGGAGCTATACATAGGTCTTGTACTCTGTTATTTGCAATCAAATTAGTGAATTTAAAAAAAAAAATAGAAGTAGAGTTGAGCAAAAACTTAGTGATGATATGGTGAGAAATGAGTGATTACACCCCTGTTTGATGAGTGAACTATTCTATTTCTGCTCCTACACTTAAACTTGAACTTAGGTAGGAACTTAGTGAATTAAAGATGATCTGAAACTAGGCTAGTGTTGGTAGACCTAGGGAATTGCTAAATTTCTACTAAAAACTTAGGGCAGCATAAGAAACTAAGTTTGGGGGTTCTCTGAGATATATTAAGGCAAAGCATGAAGGAATGCAGTGCTGCAGCAACCCCTGCTGCAGCAATGCTGAGTTATGTGCACATAGTTTTAGAACATGTAAATTTGAATCTGAATGAGGATGCAAAGCATCAAAATCTGTAAATATGTAATGTGCTGCAATTGCCTATTATGAAAAAAAAAAAAGAAAAAAAAAAGAAAAAAAAAAGAGAAAAAGAAAAATGCTATTTAGAAGAGAAATGAAAATAAAGGCATTGCAGTACAAAATCAAGTCAAAAGTCTGAACAAAGTACAATTCTGAGTCTGTAATGCTGCAGCAGCTGATGCTGCAGCAATGTTAATGTTAGGATTGAATAAGTGCACTGCCTTAAAAGTTCTGGATTGCTGCATCAAAGCCCTTAATCAAGCTCAACCCCCCTTTCTGAGCATGAATTGTTAGTCTGCCATTCTTTTTGAAAAATCTTTAGCATTCCCAAAAGAAAGCCTCTCTAAGCCTTAGCTAAGTGAAATCTTGAACCTTGCTCTGTTCTGAACTAAGTTAAGTGTCACACACACACTTTTGAGCAGGAATAAGCTAGCTGTTGCACCCCGAAAAATCCCCGGCTTGGGTTTCTCAATGTACAACGTGGAAAAATTATGGAGCCGCCACCAATATTTTAATTTTAAGACCAAAACATTGAAAAAAGGTCTTTTGGATAAGGCGGATGGTCTTTGAAAACTAGAGATATAGGTTCGGGGGTCGATTACGTGCGAGGAAGGTGTTAGCACCGCGCACGTCCTTTCTACCGAAAGGGAACCTCTAATTAAATGTGTGGTTTTAATGTTTGATTTGAAAAATACCTAGATTTGCCTATTTATTTCTTATTTGGAGATGAATAGGAAATCTTTAATGGCAATTTTATTTTAGGTGAGAAAAGGGGAAAAAAAAGGGTTTTTAGAAAAAAGTGCTTGACGGGACATGGCCCGCTCCTACGTATCTCCCGGTGCGATGGAGAATTCAAAGCTACGTAGTTCTTGGTTCTTTTTGAAAAGTTTTTTGTCTTTTATCTTTTTTAGTGAGTTTTTGAAATAGGACGAGCATTAGCAAATGATTAAACTAGCAGAGGCTATGATGAATCACTACTAAATACTCAGAAAAAGAGAATTGTACCGCTAGTCAAACGAACAAAGGTTCTGATGGACTATTGACAACAACTCGTTTTTATTATCTTTTTTGAAAGTCGTTTTCGAATGAGATTGATTTGTACGACGATCAAACTAACAAAGGTTATGATGGATCGTCGTTTATTATTCTTATGGGAAAAAGGACATTGCCACTAATAGCTAAACGAACAAAGGCTCTGATGAGCTACTAGTAGCAATGGGTTTGAAAATGTTTTTGTTTGTTTTATGAAAATGATTGGCTTAGGGGGATGAAAAGAATTTTATTTGTTGCGCTTGACGAGAACGGGGCTCGCTCCTACGTATCCCAAACGGGAATCAAAGCGACGTAGTTCTAATTAAAAATGTTTTTTTTTTGAAAGAGTTTGAAAGGGGAAGGTTGAATCATCTGAGACCATCTTCACCACTTAGACAATAATGCACTAGGTATAAGTGGGAATCATGTGGTTCATCATCAACAATGACACTATAGCTAGATTAAATCACATAGGGCAATTTTGGCATGGATCACAATAACTAAATATTAACAAATGAAAAGACCGAAATACCTCTGATGAAGACAGATATTACAGATCTGAAGAACAAAAATGAAGCGGAGAACTGGAAAATGAGATTTGCGAGAGCTGTCTTCCCAGATCTCGTGAAAATGTTTCTGGAGCAATTCTTCTCAGATCTTGTGAAAAAATGTGTGTAGCAATTCTTCTCTCTGATCTCGTGTGAAGTGTTCGTGTAAATCTCTGTCTGCCTTTCTCTGATCTCGTGAAGTCCGTCCCCAAAATGTGACTTGAGGCTGCCTATTTATAGGCTCAGGAAAGCGTAGGAATTTTAAAAAACATTTATTGCAAGGATGAATCGATTGTTTGATGAAGGCAAAATATAGTATAATCGATTCTTTGCTTTTAAAAAACATAGGAATCGATTCCTTGGGCTTTAGAAATTAGTGGGAATCGATTCTTGGACTTCCTGAAATGATAGGAATCGATTTCATTGTGTTTTAAAAAAGAAGGAAATCGATTCTTGAGACATCCTAAATAGGTGGGAATCGATTTCATGTTTAGCTAAAGTATGTGGGAATCGATTCTTAGCCTTTAGGAGAGCTTAAAAATCGATTTCAATGCCCTTGCAAGATAGTAAGAATCGATTCATGGCTTTTAGGAGAGCTTAAAAATCGATTTTAATGCCTTTGCAAAATAGTAAGAATCGATTCATGGCTTTGGCTTATGTATAGGTGTGAATCGATTCTTTGTTTCCAACATAGGATAAGGAAATCGATTCTTGGCCTATAGGTGAGCCTAAAATCGATTTCATAGCCTATATAAATTGTATAAATCGATTTTTGGTCATTTGGAACAAAATAGAAATTGTTTTTTTGCTTTCCACAAAAATGTTTTTAGGTCTTTGCCATGCATGCATGAGATATTTTCCAAAGCTTGCCATGCATGCATAACATATTTTCAAAAACCCTAATTTGATGCATGAGGCTTATTGCAAAAATTATTTTTATAGACCCTTTTGTGAGAAATGACCAAAATGCCCTTTTTGACCCTAAAAACCCTAATTTCCCAAAAAGTGCATTCTAACCCTAAAAATGATTTTAAAAACTTTGGAATGGTATCTAGGACCCAAAATGCAATGAATAAGTTATTTTTTATATTTTTTCTTTTTGTGTGGAAAATTAGGGTTTGGACCTAAGCCGGACAAAATTGGGGTATGACAGCTGCCCCTCTTTATCTGAATTTTAACGAGGAATATGAATTGGCCGAAACATATTCCAAGGCAAAATGAAGATAAAGAATTCAGAAATTATACCGATTTTGTCCACTTGGGAAAACCCGAATTTTCCTCTTTTTTCTTTTTCTAGACCTTTTTTGAAAAGATGGGCACTTTTGTGCAGAAAGCGGTAAAGTGGGCACTTGCGTGCAGACAGAAAAGCAAAATGGGCACTTGCGTGCAGACAGAAAAGTAAAATGGGCACTTGCGTGCAGACAGAAAAGTAAAATGGGCACTTGCGTGCAGACAGAAAAGTAAAATGGGCACTTGCGTGCAGACAGCAAAGTAAAATGGGCACTTGCGTGCAGACAGAAAAGTAAAATGGGCACTTGCGTGCAGACAGAAAAGTAAAATGGGCACTTGCGTGCAGACAGAAAAGTAAAATGGGCACTTGCGTGCAGACAGAAAAGTAAAATGGGCACTTGCGTGCAGACAGAAAAGTAAAATGGGCACTTGCGTGCAGACAGAAAAGTAAAAATGGGCACTTGCGTGCAGACAGAAAAGTAAAATGGGCACTTGCGTGCAGACAGAAAAGTAAAATGGGCACTTGCGTGCAGACAGAAAAGTAAAATGGGCACTTGCGTGCAGACAGAAAAGTAAAATGGGCACTTGCGTGCAGAAAACGGTAAATTGCCCAGGCTGCCTAAAACCTGTAATCCTTAAACGAACTCTTTGACGAATCCGAGTTTGCACGTAGCTTTGAGGAGCACGCTCTTCCTGTTGGCCTTTTCGAGCGACCGGGGGGATCGTTATCAGCTCCGGAACTGATATACTGATCAATGCACGGCGTCCACTGCATCTTAGGCTGATACAACTATTCCGTTGAACCTCACATGGGGCTGCGGTCCATCGCGTTGCTCGTACACGATGTGAGACCTGGGCAGAAGGGAGCGATGATCTCTGTGCTCCAATCCGCAATGCACGCTTGAGCGCTCTCTTTTCTTTTCTCTCCTTCCTTTCTATTTCTCTTTTTTCTTCTTTTTTCTTTCTGAACTCCCAACTTGGGGGAACATTTTCTGGAATCTGGGGGCGAGGGCTAACACCGAAGTGCTCATCCTCTCTTTGTACCTGTAGCTGAAAATGAATAAATGCATGCAATGCAAATGCCATGATTGCTGTTTTCTTTTTTCTTATGATGAATGATGAGTTTCTTATTTCCTTTGTCTATGTCGGATGAATGCATGATCTTTTACTGTTCCTATATGCAATGATTTTCCTTCTCTTCTCTTGTCTGTACGCAATGCATGATTTTCTTTTTCTTTTGCTTATGAATGCATGATTTTCTACTGTTCTTATATGCTTGATGAATGCAATGATTTTCCTTCTCTTCTCTTGTCTGTACGCAATGCATGATTTTCTTTTTCTTTTGCTTATGAATGCATGATTTTCTACTGTTCTTATATGCTTGATGAATGCGATGCCTGACTTTATTTGTTCTTTTGCTTTTTTCCTCTTTGGTTCCTCTTTTTGCTCTTTTAAGAAACAAGGGTATGCGAATGCAAAGCTTTGGTGTTTGATGAATGCTCATGTATTTTAATGGAATGACAGATGACATGTAATGGAAAACTTTTCTTTTTTTGTCTTTTTTCTATGAAGTGTGAATATTGCTGGTGAATAACATGAAATGATGAATGACATGGGATGTTTTAGCCTTTTTTTTTTTTTTTTATGAGATGCCAGTATTGATGTGATGCGACTGTATTGCTTTGATGTTTGAATGCAAATGTATGCGGTGATTGATGCTTTGATGAATGAAATGCTCTTGTTCTAACTTCTGTTTGTTTCTTTTTGCTTTTTCTATGATGCAATGCTTTGATGTTTGATGCAATGATTCTTGTTAATATGATGCATATGCAATGCTTTAATGTTTGATGATTGAATGACAAAGGAATGCTGAATGATATGGAATGCTGGACGACAGGGAATGTTTTTGTGTTGCTTTTGTGGTTTCTTATCTTTGTTTGCTTTCTTTTCTTTTTCTATGAAATATCTGATGCAAAATGTAATGCTCTAATGATGAATGACATACGATGATTTTGTTCTTTTCCCTTTTTATGAAGTGTGTGTATGCAAATGCAATGCTTGAGAGTTGTGAAATGCCTTGGTTTATTTGATGGAATGCTAAGTTATGGACTTGACATTAGTCTGATTTAAGGATCACAACGAGTCTGGTTTATGGGCCGACAAGCCTGGTTTATGGAGCAATTTGTGTCAGCATACTGGTCTGATTTATGGACCCTAAAGGTATGGTTTAAGGACACGAAGGTCTGGTTTATGGACCACAATGATCTGGTTTAAGGACACAAAGGTCTGGTTTGACCGCATGGAATGCCAGCGTATGCAATGGAAGGCTTCGTTTTGTTTTTTCTCTATGCGATGCATGATGCAAATGCCATGATTGCTATTTTCTTTTTCTTTCTCTTATGATGAATGCAAATGCCTGAATTTCTCTTTTTCTTTACTTTATTATCATTATTTTTATGTCTGATAAATGCATGATTTTATGCATGATGAATGTAATGCATGACTGTGTTTGTTTATTGCCCCCTTTTTTTTTGCTTATTTTTATTTTTGCTGGTTCAGCCAACCCTGCGACACTCATGACATGAGACTGAGGAAGCTGTTGGATTTGCGGGGCTCATGGGCCGAGTGCATGTTGGTCTTGACTTTGCTGGTTTGAAGCAATCGCGGATGTAGTTGCTCTCTTGCATGAGTGACTGGCTTTGGGGAATTGCCTTCTCCCGGGACTCTTAAGAATCTCGTAATGATTTGCAATGCTCTATGATGTATGCACATGTTTTACAGTTCAGGACCATCATCATCATAAAACGTTTATTTTGAGCAGAAAAAGCAGAAAATAAAAGAATGAACAGATACGAGAAATTTGAACTTTATTAATGTGGAAACCGGTCGCACAAGAAGTTACGCCGATTATTTATTTATTTGAAAGTTTAAACTGTAAAAAGACACGAAAAAAGGAGAGAAGCTGAATTCTGACTGTCCGTCTCTGTGGAACAGTGCCAAACATCTATGTCCTTGACCTTGATCACTCCCTCATCCAAGCTTGTAGGAGAGTTGTATGCCTTTCTTTACTTTTCATGCCTAAGTTTTCAGACCCTAATTTTTGCCTGGATCGCCCTTTGCGGGTTTTCAATCCACCGGGTCGCTCTGATTTTGCCTAGGTCGCCCTTTGCGGGTTTTCAACCTAGCGAGCTAATTCTTACTTGGCTTGTCTTTCTCTTTTTTCATCTATTTCTTTTAGGCATAATACTTCTTCACTTGATCTGAATTGACTGGATTCCTGAGATCTTCGCCCTCTATGTTTATGAGTATCGGCGCTCCTCTGGAAGAAGCTTTCTTGACTTCACATGGACCGTCATAAGTGGGCCTCAACTTCTCACGGAGTCAGTCCGGATAGGTAGGATCTTTTTGAGTACAGGGTCTCCAACGCCGAATTCTCGAAGGCGGACTTGCTTGCCGAAAGCTGCCTTCATCTTTTGTTGGTACAACTGGCCATGGCGCAGGGCAGCAATTCTTTTCAGTTGATCTAGACGAGCTTGGATCCATTTTGCTTCTTCTAACCTGGCCTCCATGACTACTTGTAGAGAGGGTGTTTCAACCTTGATGAGAAGAACTGTTTCTGACCCATTCACTAGAGAAGAAAGGGGGTTGCCCCTGTATGATTTCAATGAATGTGAGTGCGACAAGGGATGAGATAGGTGTAGGGTCAATTTCCCCAGTTGTAGGAGGGGTGAAGAGCGACAGAATTGCCCCACTTGGCACATGGTAAACAAATGAATTTACTTGTCCTTGAGCTAAAACCTTGAGAAAACAACAGCAATCAATCATTGATCGGGATGGACCTTTCGGGATTGTGGTGTTTTGTGGAGGAGAGATGAGTAAGCTTAATGAAGTATTTGGGGCTAATGGCAAGATGGTGTTTATTTGGTGTTGGCTGTTGATCGATGATTTATGACGGTTAACTGGCTTGATGAGGTATTAGGAGGTTTTATTCCTGGCTAAGGGTTTATGGAGGGCGGGCTGTCGAGGTCAAAGGAGAGTGCTTGCGGTTTATGAGAGGAGGGGTGCATGGAAATGAGAAAGTGTTTGAAGGTTTATTGAGACGAGGATCTCTTGGGTTTTGTGGTAACATGTATCAACTCACTATTTCTTTTGTATGTTTCTTTTGGTTTTGGGATTTTCCTTTTTGAATGATTTTTCCTTCTTTGACTTCTTCTTTTTCTTGAGCTTGGGTGAGCTGATAAAGAACGATGCACTGTTTTTTAATTCGAGGTGATCCTTGTCTAAGGTGACTTTTGGATTTTTGGCTTTTTCTTGGCTTAAGATGGGTCGGAAAGGATTATGTTTTTCTCTTTGGGATTTTCTTGGCTTAAGGTGGTTAGGAGAGGATTTTGTTTTTCTCTTTGGGATTTTCTTGGCTTAAGGTGGTTAAGAGAGGATTTTGTTTTTGAGTATGGAATGGTAGTCCGACTTCATTTCAAATCATGATTGCTTATTTCCTCAAGAATTAACTCTAGGACAATAGTTCACTTATTTTCATGCACTTGCCCTTCTTCTTTATTTGAGCTCTAATTTTCCTTTATTGAAGTACCCATCCTGACCTCTTTTTTGTTCTCAGTAGTTCCCAAGTTGATCACTTCAGTGGATTCCCTGTGATGCTGAATAACTCTTTCTCCTTGCTTCATTAACCTTCTGGAGGATTTTCCCGGTCTTTCTCAACGTCCCACTCTGCTTGATTGATAAGGTGATCAAAGTCAAAATATGGACTGTTGGCACTGTTATTTTGAGAGACAATTGCTGTGGATCCGCTTTTTACTGAGGCGAAAAAGCAGAATGAAAGGCGAAACAAACAAACAAGCAATAATAATGCAAGGAAAAGACATACGAAATGAAAAGGAATTAATTTTTATTGACTGGAATTCAAAAACAACGTTTTTATTAATGATGATGATTCTGAAAATAAAAACATGATTGCCCCTAACAACTTGCTCTATGACCTTGGGCAGAGCCACAGAGTTGCATTACAATGATCATATTGAATTTAAAAGTCACAGGAAAGGCAGCAGCTTCTTCAGCTTTCTCTGGCAAGGCAGCGACGAACCAGACCAGTCTCACTTTCTTCAGCTTCGGATCCATTACCGATGACAGCAATTTGGTTGTATTGTTCCTCTTCCTCATCCCATCCTGTGGGCTGGATGTCTTCTATTCGGATTTGAGCACTCTCGGGAGCGTCATACCTGACCAAGTAATCAAACTTTCCACTGGGCTCCCCTAGGGTATCCCAACATTCCTCTTCTGACTTAAGACCATTATTGATGACAGCAATTTGGTCGTATTGTTCCTCTTCCTCATCCCATCCTGTGGGCTGGATGTCTTCTATTCGGATTTGAGCACTCTCGGGAGCGTCATATCTGACCAAGTAGTCAAACTTTCCACTGAACTCCCCTAGGGTATCCCAACATCCTTCTTTCATAGGCACCGCTATTACTTCCTCATTGATTTCTTTATCATGGGTCCCTATCTGAACCACGCACCGATCTATCAGGTCTTGCAGGATCGACTTGAAAACTTCACAGGCACCCACACATAAAAGATCGGCGCATACACAGCCCTTCTTGATAACACCACGACGACACAACTCAGCATGTATATTTTCCAGAGGAGTCTGGATACACTTAACATCTTTTATCATTGTCTCCCCCACAGAATCCTCTACTGCATTAGCGGATGGTGTCCCATGTCCCGGTAGGGGGTTTGTAGTTGTACTGGGACTGTTCGGCTTGAAAGAGATCCAGTTGGCGTCAATCAAATCCTGGACTACATATTTGAAAGCCTTGCAGTCCTCCACCGTGTGGCCGACTCCTCCACTATGAAAACTACAAGTAGCATCAGCAATGTACCCCCTAGGAAAGGGAGGTTGTATAGGCTTCATGGTGCGAGTATTGACCAAATTCTTTGAGACAAGATAATTGAACAATTCAGTATAGGTCATCGGAATCGGATCAAAATTAGCACGCCTCTTCTCTTGATAGTTCTGGGCTCTGTAGCCTGAATTAGTTTGCTGCGGAGAGTTGAAAGATAATGGTACCGCCCGCTGAGGAGAGCCGAAAGATGAGCCTCCCCCTGCAGAAATAACATTGGTTTCCCCTTCTTTCTTCTTGGGGAAGTTGGGAAAGGGTTTCTTTTGTCCACTAGAATTGCCAAAACCTCCAGCAATCTTTCCGCTGTACCCATCTAGTGATGCCCCAGCCAGACTGTCCTGGAAATAATGAATGAGTACCTTGTCATCATGAGCATGAGCGGCCATTTTTCTAACATACATCGTCAGATGGCTAGATGGACACCCGGTGCCGCGATATTTATCAAAGTCAGGTGCTTTGAATTTAGGGGGTATAACAACATCTGGGACAAGGCACAAATCTCGGGCATCCCTGTCTCTAGTTCCTGATCCTTCCACAGCTCTTAAGCGCTCTTCAAGCGAGTGATACCGATCCCCATGCTGAGTGTTCCCAAACAACTGACCTTGTGGATAGTTCCCCGGACCGTGATAATAACCCCCATGCTGAGCAGGGTTTCCCATATGATGGACAGCGTTCTGAGGGTTCATAGTAACTCCCAGAGTAGGACTAGGTGAACCTCTTGGCAGCACAGTATCAGGACTAGGAGTATGAATTTGTGGTCCCATAGCAGCTCCACCAGGCATAGTCGTGACAGGTTGACTCGACCCCACAGGAATAGCTTCAGCAAGGATATAACCCATTGGCATCCCCCAAGGATATATCGGTGCATCCAGATGACTCTGTCCACTCACCCCTGGAGGATGGGCAAAGTGACTGACCCCCCGTCCATAAGAAGTGTGAGTAGTTGTAACTTCAGCGGACACCGGAGGAGAAACGAAAGTAACAACCCCTTCGGAATTTACAACAGCGGCGGCCCCAGTAGCGGCCCCACCCCTCAGATTCTGTAGCATACTCATTACTTCGACCATCTGTGCTTCCATAGCCTCCACTTTAGTCTTCAAAGCTTGATTCTCTTGAGCCAGCTGCTCAGGATTGAGAATCTCCACAACCGACTCATCTTGACCCAGGGGGTCCTCATTCTCGAGATGTTGATTGCTAGCCATTAATCTTGTCTGTAGACGGATAGAGTATCGGTGTTGGCGAACCAGCTTGCCTTTTGTTTTTCTTTCTGATGATAGAACATCTTTTATGAGTACGAGTACGAATGCGTAAATGAATGCAATGCATATGGTTTTATGTTATTTTTGTATTTAGATGCATGAGGAATGCTGTATGAATTTTTCAGAATTTTGCTTATGTAATGCATGCTGTTATGATGTAAAATGCGGATGATGAGGATGCTTGTTATAAAGACAGATATTTACAGGTGGGGTTTTGAAAAATTAGGGCGGTATACCCTATATGCCACCCCATATAGGTATTTATGAAAGAGAAGGAAAAACCCATTTTTTTTCAAAAAAACGTTGGCGGAAATGAACTAAACTAGATGCAATAATGCACACACAATTTTGGAAAAGCCCTTGTGACCTAAAAAGAGGTAAGACCTATGATCTAGGGCAATTAAAAGGGTAATCCTTCCATGTAGCTCTATTCACTCCCTCACAAGGCTACCAGAGCTACCGTCCCTTTCACAAAATTCCCCACAAATGCAGCAAACTGCTAGGTGTGAGGCATCATGAAAGAGCACAACTCTGGTTGAAACTTTCGCAAGTAGCCAAACGGACAAAGGTCCTGATGGGCTCTCACTACTTGAATCCACTCTCCTAAGTTTTTGCAGACCTGGGTTATGGTCCCACTCAAAACACATAGTCACAGGGTATAAGTGTAGTGTGTGTTAAGGGCATTTTCCCTAGTACTACCCCCACCTGAAATGAAAACCAGAGCAGTCCAGACAAAAGCAAACAATAACAAGTTATCTACCCTAGGGTTCCATACCTAGAATATCTATAAACAAGGATATTGCTCACCTTAGGAAAAGGAGCCAAGAAGAGGGGATCATGGGGATTGAAAAAAAATGCATGGGCATAAGCGATAAAAGAAAGGAATAAAAGATGAGACAGGGAGCAACATAGAAGAACACAAATGCGTACGCCTACAATTAATGATAAGAAAAAAAGGCAAACAAGGTTTTAATCAAATCAACAATACATTAAACCACACATTTAAATTAGTTAGGCTTGACCCTCGTCTTTAAAAAAAAAAGGTCCCCAGCGGAGTCGCCAGCTGTTGCACCCCGAAAAATCCCCGGCTTGGGTTTCTCAATGTACAACGTGGAAAAATTATGGAGCCGCCACCAATATTTTAATTTTAAGACCAAAACATTGAAAAAAGGTCTTTTGGATAAGGCGGATGGTCTTTGAAAACTAGAGATATAGGTTCGGGGGTCGATTACGTGCGAGGAAGGTGTTAGCACCGCGCACGTCCTTTCTACCGAAAGGGAACCTCTAATTAAATGTGTGGTTTTAATGTTTGATTTGAAAAATACCTAGATTTGCCTATTTATTTCTTATTTGGAGATGAATAGGAAATCTTTAATGGCAATTTTATTTTAGGTGAGAAAAGGGGAAAAAAAAGGGTTTTTAGAAAAAAGTGCTTGACGGGACATGGCCCGCTCCTACGTATCTCCCGGTGCGATGGAGAATTCAAAGCTACGTAGTTCTTGGTTCTTTTTGAAAAGTTTTTTGTCTTTTATCTTTTTTAGTGAGTTTTTGAAATAGGACGAGCATTAGCAAATGATTAAACTAGCAGAGGCTATGATGAATCACTACTAAATACTCAGAAAAAGAGAATTGTACCGCTAGTCAAACGAACAAAGGTTCTGATGGACTATTGACAACAACTCGTTTTTATTATCTTTTTTGAAAGTCGTTTTCGAATGAGATTGATTTGTACGACGATCAAACTAACAAAGGTTATGATGGATCGTCGTTTATTATTCTTATGGGAAAAAGGACATTGCCACTAATAGCTAAACGAACAAAGGCTCTGATGAGCTACTAGTAGCAATGGGTTTGAAAATGTTTTTGTTTGTTTTATGAAAATGATTGGCTTAGGGGGATGAAAAGAATTTTATTTGTTGCGCTTGACGAGAACGGGGCTCGCTCCTACGTATCCCAAACGGGAATCAAAGCGACGTAGTTCTAATTAAAAATGTTTTTTTTTTGAAAGAGTTTGAAAGGGGAAGGTTGAATCATCTGAGACCATCTTCACCACTTAGACAATAATGCACTAGGTATAAGTGGGAATCATGTGGTTCATCATCAACAATGACACTATAGCTAGATTAAATCACATAGGGCAATTTTGGCATGGATCACAATAACTAAATATTAACAAATGAAAAGACCGAAATACCTCTGATGAAGACAGATATTACAGATCTGAAGAACAAAAATGAAGCGGAGAACTGGAAAATGAGATTTGCGAGAGCTGTCTTCCCAGATCTCGTGAAAATGTTTCTGGAGCAATTCTTCTCAGATCTTGTGAAAAAATGTGTGTAGCAATTCTTCTCTCTGATCTCGTGTGAAGTGTTCGTGTAAATCTCTGTCTGCCTTTCTCTGATCTCGTGAAGTCCGTCCCCAAAATGTGACTTGAGGCTGCCTATTTATAGGCTCAGGAAAGCGTAGGAATTTTAAAAAACATTTATTGCAAGGATGAATCGATTGTTTGATGAAGGCAAAATATAGTATAATCGATTCTTTGCTTTTAAAAAACATAGGAATCGATTCCTTGGGCTTTAGAAATTAGTGGGAATCGATTCTTGGACTTCCTGAAATGATAGGAATCGATTTCATTGTGTTTTAAAAAAGAAGGAAATCGATTCTTGAGACATCCTAAATAGGTGGGAATCGATTTCATGTTTAGCTAAAGTATGTGGGAATCGATTCTTAGCCTTTAGGAGAGCTTAAAAATCGATTTCAATGCCCTTGCAAGATAGTAAGAATCGATTCATGGCTTTTAGGAGAGCTTAAAAATCGATTTTAATGCCTTTGCAAAATAGTAAGAATCGATTCATGGCTTTGGCTTATGTATAGGTGTGAATCGATTCTTTGTTTCCAACATAGGATAAGGAAATCGATTCTTGGCCTATAGGTGAGCCTAAAATCGATTTCATAGCCTATATAAATTGTATAAATCGATTTTTGGTCATTTGGAACAAAATAGAAATTGTTTTTTTGCTTTCCACAAAAATGTTTTTAGGTCTTTGCCATGCATGCATGAGATATTTTCCAAAGCTTGCCATGCATGCATAACATATTTTCAAAAACCCTAATTTGATGCATGAGGCTTATTGCAAAAATTATTTTTATAGACCCTTTTGTGAGAAATGACCAAAATGCCCTTTTTGACCCTAAAAACCCTAATTTCCCAAAAAGTGCATTCTAACCCTAAAAATGATTTTAAAAACTTTGGAATGGTATCTAGGACCCAAAATGCAATGAATAAGTTATTTTTTATATTTTTTCTTTTTGTGTGGAAAATTAGGGTTTGGACCTAAGCCGGACAAAATTGGGGTATGACACTAGGGAACTCATTATTCAGAAGGGTTGCAATTGAGTGATAGTCTGAAAGTTGATGCTCAGTTTGATTCTTCTTTATGCTTCATATTTGAATTGATTCATTGGTTGTGATTGCTTATTAACAGTTGTGCTTGCCTATGTCAAGTGTCATTGCTTGAGGACAAGCAACGGTTCAAGTTTGGGGGTGTGATAACCATCTTTTATGATGGTTATTACTTGCCTTTTTAGCTTGAATATAAGTGATTTAATAAACTTGTTGTGTCAATCATGATGTAATTATGTGTTTAGGTTAGAAATAATGGTGCAGGAATGAATTGGTTTAATTTGGGCATTTTGATGCCCTTTGTGCATTTAATCATGTTTAGTGTCAGGGCCGCAGCAACAGGTGCGTGCGCAATAGTGGAAATGCGGAAGATGAGAGAGAAAGCTGCAAGGGAGTGCGGAAAACACGGAAATCAAGGCAAGGACAGGTGTCAGAGCTGTATGGCACGGAAAGATATGACCTAATGTGTGTTTCCCACAATTGCCCTTTAACCTAGACAGCATTTTCCCAAAAAGGACATCATTTTAGGGTTGTGAGCAAGGAGACACTATAAAAGGACGTTTCCCTTTCTCCATTAGCATGCTGGGCCGTCAGGGGAAGGTTAGAGATAGCCCCTCTTGCGTGCAAAAGCTCACCCTTCACTACCAAACACTTCCATTGCTGAGACAGTTGCTGCAGCATCACTGGAGTTACATTTTTCTCGGTGGATTCTACTTGGACGAGCTGGATCAGTCCTCCATTGTCATCCTTGGAGCTCTCCTACTGTTCTCTCTTCATAGTATCATTTCTTACCTTGAAATTTGTAATATGACTTCTACTATTTTGTTTAAGTTATTTTCCATGTTTTGCAAGCTCAATATGAGCTAAATACTCATAGTTGAGATGCTGGATCTGATGTAGCTAAATTATTATGTGATTAATGAAGTATGTTCAATGTTATGCATTTTATCTTGTGTGTGAAAATATTTCCCTTTTAGCGTAGGAATGGTCCGCCTATTCTAAATAGCATTTATAAATTCAGAGATGGTTTGTAAATTTATCTCATAAGGTAATACGGGTAGTGAACGTTAACGAGAGATCTTGATGTTCCTTGCTTAACCCTAGAGATAGGAGGGCATAGCCCATAAGGTGAATACTGCCGGTGCCCAAGCAGCCTAGGAGGTACTTCTTTAGGGTTTAGAGATAAACTCTTGCAAGGAAACCTAGTGTGAAGTATTCGAGAGAATAACGTCTTATTGCTGCAGCACCTAATGCTGTAGCATTGAACGTACCCTTAATCACATTTTAATGAAGCTACTGAAGTGAATGCATCTTGACTTGTTCTCATCACTGATTTCCATCACCCTTTACTTTTTACTACTGTTTATGTTGCCCAAAACTTGTGTGTCATTTACTTTCCTCACTAAATTGTTAATCAAATTAAACTCTCGTTATTTAGCATAATTCCTCGTGGGAACGATCTCACTTACTCTATATTACTTGTTGACAGTGTATACTTGCACTATCTACGTTTTCACGCAACAAGTTTTTGGGAGCTATACATAGGTCTTGTACTCTGTTATTTGCAATCAAATTAGTGAATTTAAAAAAAAAAATAGAAGTAGAGTTGAGCAAAAACTTAGTGATGATATGGTGAGAAATGAGTGATTACACCCCTGTTTGATGAGTGAACTATTCTATTTCTGCTCCTACACTTAAACTTGAACTTAGGTAGGAACTTAGTGAATTAAAGATGATCTGAAACTAGGCTAGTGTTGGTAGACCTAGGGAATTGCCAAATTTCTACTAAAAACTTAGGGCAGCATAAGAAACTAAGTTTGGGGGTTCTCTGAGATATATTAAGGCAAAGCATGAAGGAATGCAGTGCTGCAGCAACCCCTGCTGCAGCAATGCTGAGTTATGTGCACATAGTTTTAGAACATGTAAATTTGAATCTGAATGAGGATGCAAAGCATCAAAATCTGTAAATATGTAATGTGCTGCAATTGCCTATTATGAAAAAAAAAAAAGAAAAAAAAAAGAAAAAGAAAAGAGAAAAAGAAAAATGCTATTTAGAAGAGAAATGAAAATAAAGGCATTGCAGTACAAAATCAAGTCAAAAGTCTGAACAAAGTACAATTCTGAGTCTGTAATGCTGCAGCAGCTGATGCTGCAGCAATGTTAATGTTAGGATTGAATAAGTGCACTGCCTTAAAAGTTCTGGATTGCTGCATCAAAGCCCTTAATCAAGCTCAACCCCCCTTTCTGAGCATGAATTGTTAGTCTGCCATTCTTTTTGAAAAATCTTTAGCATTCCCAAAAGAAAGCCTCTCTAAGCCTTAGCTAAGTGAAATCTTGAACCTTGCTCTGTTCTGAACTAAGTTAAGTGTCACACACACACTTTTGAGCAGGAATAAGCTAGGGAACTCATTATTCAGAAGGGTTGCAATTGAGTGATAGTCTGAAAGTTGATGCTCAGTTTGATTCTTCTTTATGCTTCATATTTGAATTGATTCATTGGTTGTGATTGCTTATTAACAGTTGTGCTTGCCTATGTCAAGTGTCATTGCTTGAGGACAAGCAACGGTTCAAGTTTGGGGGTGTGATAACCATCTTTTATGATGGTTATTACTTGCCTTTTTAGCTTGAATATAAGTGATTTAATAAACTTGTTGTGTCAATCATGATGTAATTATGTGTTTAGGTTAGAAATAATGGTGCAGGAATGAATTGGTTTAATTTGGGCATTTTGATGCCCTTTGTGCATTTAATCATGTTTAGTGTCAGTGCCGCAGCAACAGGTGCGTGCGCAATAGTGGAAATGCGGAAGATGAGAGAGAAAGCTGCAAGGGAGTGCGGAAAACACGGAAATCAAGGCAAGGACAGGTGTCAGAGCTGTATGGCACGGAAAGATATGACCTAATGTGTGTTTCCCACAATTGCCCTTTAACCTAGACAGCATTTTCCCAAAAAGGACATCATTTTAGGGTTGTGAGCAAGGAGACACTATAAAAGGACGTTTCCCTTTCTCCATTAGCATGCTGGGCCGTCAGGGGAAGGTTAGAGATAGCCCCTCTTGCGTGCAAAAGCTCACCCTTCACTACCAAACACTTCCATTGCTGAGACAGTTGCTGCAGCATCACTGGAGTTACATTTTTCTCGGTGGATTCTACTTGGACGAGCTGGATCAGTCCTCCATTGTCATCCTTGGAGCTCTCCTACTGTTCTCTCTTCATAGTATCATTTCTTACCTTGAAATTTGTAATATGACTTCTACTATTTTGTTTAAGTTATTTTCCATGTTTTGCAAGCTCAATATGAGCTAAATACTCATAGTTGAGATGCTGGATCTGATGTAGCTAAATTATTATGTGATTAATGAAGTATGTTCAATGTTATGCATTTTATCTTGTGTGTGAAAATATTTCCCTTTTAGCGTAGGAATGGTCCGCCTATTCTAAATAGCATTTATAAATTCAGAGATGGTTTGTAAATTTATCTCATAAGGTAATATGGGTAGTGAACGTTAACGAGAGATCTTGATGTTCCTTGCTTAACCCTAGAGATAGGAGGGCATAGCCCATAAGGTGAATACTGCCGGTGCCCAAGCAGCCTAGGAGGTACTTCTTTAGGGTTTAGAGATAAACTCTTGCAAGGAAACCTAGTGTGAAGTATTCGAGAGAATAACGTCTTATTGCTGCAGCACCTAATGCTGTAGCATTGAACGTACCCTTAATCACATTTTAATGAAGCTACTGAAGTGAATGCATCTTGACTTGTTCTCATCACTGATTTCCATCACCCTTTACTTTTTACTACTGTTTATGTTGCCCAAAACTTGTGTGTCATTTACTTTCCTCACTAAATTGTTAATCAAATTAAACTCTCGTTATTTAGCATAATTCCTCGTGGGAACGATCTCACTTACTCTATATTACTTGTTGACAGTGTATACTTGCACTATCTACGTTTTCACGCAACAGGAGACGATGCCCGTACGGATTGAGGATCGTGAAGTGAAAGCGCTTAGAGGGAAAGAGATTGCATTAGTGAAAGTGGTTTGGCTAGGAGCTGCCGGCGAGAGTATGACTTGGGAGCTATAGAGCAAGATGCGAGAGTCCTACCCAGAGTAATTTGATCAGGTAAATTTCGAGGACGAAATATTCTAAGTGGGGGAAAGTTGTAACACCCTAAATATTTAATTAAATTATTTAATTAAGTATTTAGGAATTTGATTTAATTAATTGGATATAATTTAATTATTGGAAATTATATTAAAAATTGTGTAGGTGGTATTAGGAGGTGGAGGCGCCAAACTAGATGGACTTGGGCTTAAGTGAGAAGCCCAAGCCTATGACTCATGTCATATGCGAAGTGGCCAAGGCGCCTAGGGGTTAGGGTTTTTTGTTAGCATTTTGTGAAATTGAGAAGAGAGAAAAGAAAGGAGAAGTGCGCCGTAGAGAGAAGAGGAAGAGGAGAAGGAAAAAAAGTCGCGCAACCAAGGAGAGAAGAAGAACGGGATCTTGTTGCTGGGTTCTGTTCGTGACAATCTCTAAGGCTTCTACTCTTCGAATTCGAGGTAAGGGGAGTTCTATCAATTTTTATAATAATTCCTATGATAGGTTTTAAGTAGAGATGGCCTAGATCTAATCCGTGAGTATGATTTACGTGTATTTTCATGTTGTTAATTCGATTGGTATGTGTTTTGATGAAGTTGTTGCTCAAAGATCCATGGTTGGTGTTATAGGCGCCTAGGGCGCCATGTTTGTGCTTGTGATGTGCTGAAATTTTGATGTTTTTAGGCATAGGATCTGGCGCCCCTGTGCCGGGCGCCGTGGCCATGTTATTGTTTGTCGCTGAGATTGTGTTGCTGGAAGTGTTCTGGGCACCAGGCGCCCTGTGCTGGGCACCAAGGGCGCCAGTGCGTGTTGCTGTGCGCGTACGTGTGTGGAGCGCTGGGCGCTGGGTGCCAGCACTGGGCGCTGAGCGCCCGTGTGCGTGTGTTACGTGTGGCGCCAAGGCGCTGGGCGCTGAGCGCCCGTGTGCGCGTGTTCCGTGTTGCGCTAGGGCGCTGGGCGCCCGTGTGTTGCGTGTTGCGTGTTGCGCTAAGGCGCTGGGCGCTGGGCACCCGTGTGGGTGTGTTGCGTTTTTCTGGGCGCTGGGCGCCAGGTGCCTGGGCGCTGGGCGCCCAGGGCGCCAGTTTTCAGGATGTTCCCAAATTTTTTATGAAAACTGTTTTCGCTATATCTTTTGACCCGGACATCCGTTTTAAACGTTTCAAAAAGTGTTGGGAAGCTTTTTCCGTTGCCTATCTGTGTGTCCCATTTTTAAAATCAAAACCTTATTATTTCTGAAGGTTGCTGGGGCCCCCCAAGTGGCTGTCCCCTGTGGTCGTTGCTGTGACATTGAAAAATCGTTTTGGTGTCCTTAAAAATTCTCTTTTGCGTATGACCAGTGGCTTTAACGTTTTAGTGTCAAAAGTGATGATTTTGACGATGATGCCCTTAGTGGCTAGTTAAATGACCTTTTTGCCCTTAGTGGCCAATATTGTTGATAATGATGTGCAAATGACGAGGATGCCCTTAGTGGCTAGTTAAATGACCTTTTTGCCCTTAGTGGCCAATATTGTTGATAATGATGTGAAAATGACGAGGATGCCCTTAGTGGCTAGTTAAATGACCTTTTTGCCCTTAGTGGCCAATATTGTTGATAATGATGTGTAAATGACGATGATGCCCTTAGTGGCTAGTTAAATGACGTTTTTGCCCTCAGTGGCTATTGTTTGAATTGATGATGGTTGTGAATAAGTGACGATGAAACCCAATGACGTTTGAGGCCCGAAAGGCTAAGTGATGTTATTGTGAGTAATTGTGAATTGACAGGTGCTGTGCCTCTTGTGGGCAAATTGGTAAGTGACGGGTCACATAGTTGACTGTGATTGTGTGATTTGTGCGTGGTGCATGTTATAGTGTCTCATGCATCCCATATGCATAAACCCAGTGACGTTTTGAGGCCCAAAAGGCTAAGTGACGATGAGGCCATAATGGCTAAGCGACGTTTGTGAAAAGGTACATCATGCATATGCCCGCGAGTGGGTTGCATTTCATATGCCTACATGACATAGTGATGAGTTTATGTAGTGATGTAACTGATGATTGTGATGTGATTATTTTAGAGCTGTGACTTGACTTATTATTTATCATATGATTTGTTATATGGATTGAATTGGACTCACCCTTCTGTTTGAATGTTACCCCTATGCGGTAACGTGCAGGTGATTGATAGTGAAGGACTAGGTACCTTCACTAATTCGAGTCGAGTCGTCACGCTCTGATACGTAGCACTCAGGGGGGGGGGGGGGGGCGAACTTAATGTTATGAATGATTTCGGTTGTTATGTTTTGTTGACAATTCTGTTTTATTTTGTTATTCCGCTGCGTAGTTGGCTTTATTGACGTTAAGTTTTATTTGCGATGATAACTGTGGTTTTGAGACTCTCCTTTTAGTGACGTGCTACGTGATGCATGATTACTATGTTTTTGAGCCGTTTTATTGAGAAGCGTTGTTTTACTGAAGTAAGTGTAACATTCCTCGTGCGAAATAAATTTTTGAAAACTCTGATATTTTTCCAATTAAATGAACGGGTAGAAAAGGGGTGTTACAAGAGGGATTTAGACGAAAAAATTCATTAAGAAGAACAAGGGGCAGAAGAAAGGAGCAGTTCATGAGAAGAGGTAGAATGCAAAAAAGAGTAAAGAGTTTCATGTTCTTCATAGTTTTGAAGTAGTCAAAAGCGGCAGAAAGATGAATTTGGACCAGTTTCTGAATCATTCAATGGAGACAACATTTTTTTGTAAAGTTATAGGCATCGAGAAATCATGTACATTTTAATACCGTTCTTTAGAAAAATGTTTAATATATAGGTCTAAATGATTTGCTTATGTTCCTACTCTTAATAGATAGTGCGTATATTTGTCCTTAAACAGAGTGCACGAATGACATAACATTTGGTGTTGTCATACCCCAATTTTGTCCGGCTTAGGTCAAAACCCTAATTTTCCACAAAAATAAATAAATAAATTAATCGAAGAATGAAGAGCATCATGCATTGCATTTTGGGTCCTAGAAGTCATTCCAAGGTCTTTAAAATCATTTTTAAGGTTGGAATGCACTTTTCAGGCGAATTAGGGTTTTAGGGTCAAAAAGGGCATTTTGGTCATTTTTCGCAAAAAGATGATTTTCTCGCCAAAAATGCACATCCACAAAAAGTACATTTTTATTCTATCAAGGATAATTTTTGTACAATTTTTAGAAAGAAAACCCTAGTCAAAATATTTAAAAATGTATTTTTCCATTTTTAAGTGCATAGAAAAATAAAAAAAGGACCATTAAATATTCCTCAATTCTTAAGTGACAATTTTTATTGTCATAGGTGACTAGAGGGAATATTTTATGGTGCCCAAAAGCATGTGACACATTTTCAATAGTTGCATTCCCATTATTTCCCATGCCCAAAAATTCAAAAAAAACTCAAAAAAAGGGAAGTGTCCTCAATAAGACAAAAGACAAAAAAAACAAGTTTTTTTTCTCTCTTCCTCCCCCCACCTACAAATTCTCTCTCTCTCTCTCTCTCCAGTTTCTTCCACACTCTTCCATTATACCCTCTTTGGTAAATTACTCCACTCACTTACACTAACCTATTCATAAGAAAACCCCAAATTTCCCTCTTTGGTAACAATTCTTCTCCAAAATGCCCTTAACCCTACCTCACATAAAATATCTCTTCCAAAATAAGAAATTCATTTTTTTCTTTTCTTTTTTTCCCCCTAACTTTCGCCCCCCACTCTCTCACTCTCACATTTTGTGTTTTCTCTCCACCCTCAATCCTTGTGATGAGTGATCTCAACCCTCCATTCAAAATCAAAGCTCAATCATAGAGCACATCAAAATCACAAAGACTAAACTACCCATAGACCTAATTTCATCCTATAAATACTCCCTCATTCCCACACCTAAGGAGACTCTTTTTTTGCTTCTCATAAGCCTTTCATTCTCCTACACAAACACCTAGCACACCTCCTCTCCCTCTCCTCACCAAAACCGTAGCCCCTCCTCCCCTCTTCCATATATTTTCTTCAAAAATCAACCACCAAATCCTCCATTTCTTGTTAGATCACCATCTTTCCTTCCATTCTCCTCAAGGTTGCATCATCAAATTCTAAGAGCTAGTAATTTTGAGCTTATCATCTCCTTCTTCACCTCCTTGTGGTTTTGAGGTAATCCTTGAAGCTTTGCACCTCACATTTAATTTTCTTGCATAATCTCTCCTCTACTCCAACCTCCTTCTTGATTGTTGTTTGCTTTGAGGATCCATTTCAAACATTTTGACAAAGACTTAGGGAGCTTTGGGTGTTTGAGATGGGTCCTTAGCCTTGAAGGAGTCATTCTTCTACTTGAATAGTTTCCCTTGCATCTTTACATATTTTGCACTAGATTTCATAAATAAAGTTGTTGTTTTAGGCTTTAGTATTTCGCATATCATAAAAAAATTAGGGTTGATATGATTTTGTTGTGCTTCCTTGCTTAATCATATAAATCCTTGCAAAAAATAGATCTATGTTGCTTAGTGTTAATTTTGGTGTTTTCTTTATTAAATAAAATGTGGATCTATGTTTCCTTTGGTTCACATGCTTATAGATCTAAAAATATTTCCAAGTTGATTTTGTTGTTGTTCTTTGTTTAGTGATGTTTGATCTTATTATTAATATTTCATTTTAGTGTTAAATGTTACTTTTGTTGTTTGACGAGTTAGCAATATGATTCCCACTAGTGCCTAGTGCACCTTGACCTAAGTGGTGAAGATTGCTAGAAATGACTCAATTTAGTTTATGTGTCCATTCATTTTTGTGTCTTAATTTGCTTGTTGTAAATTGTTGATGATAGGCAAGTTGATTCCCACTAGTGCCTAGTGCACTTTGCTCAAAGTGGGAGGATTGCTCTAGGTGATTCAACTTATTTGTGTGTTTAGTTAATCTTTGCATTTTAATTTGCTTATTGTTCATTGCTGATGATAGGCAAGTTGATTCCCACTAGTGCCTAGTGCACTTTGCTCAAAGTGGGAGGATTGCTCTAGGTGATTCAACTTATTTGTGTGTTTAGTTAATCTTTGCATTTTATTTTGCTTATTGTTCATTGTTGATGATAGGCAAGTTTATTCCCACTAGTGCCTAGTGCACTTTGCTCAAAGTGGGAGGATTGCTCTAGGTGATTCAACTTATTTGTTGTGTTTAGTTAATCTTTGCATTTTAATTTGCTTATTGTTCATTGTTGATGATAGGCAAGTTGATTCCCACTAGTGCCTAGTGCACTTTGCTCAAAGTGGGAGGATTGCTCTAGGTGATTCAACTTATTTGTGTGTTTAGTTAATCTTTGTTCATTGTTGATGATAGGCAAGTTAATTCCCACTAGTGCCTAGTGCACTTTGCTCAAAGTGGGAGGATTGCTCTAGGTGATTCAACCTATTTGTTGTGTTTAGTTAATCTTTGCATTTTAGTTTGCTTATTGCTCATTGTTGATGATAGGCAAGTTGATTCTCACTAGTGCCTAGTGCACTTTCCTCAAAGTGAGAGGATTGCTCTATGTGATTCAACTTGGTTTTAGTGTTTATTTACTTTTTACCATTTTACTTTACCACATCATTAATTTTTTACCAAAACATAAAAATATTTTACTACTTTGGTTTTTTTTACCACTTCATTAATTTTTTACTAAAACATAAAAAGATTTTACTACTCCCCATTTACCTCATGCATTTTTACTTTACCATCTCATTAAATAATTACCATTTACCTCATGCATTTTTACTTTACCATCTCATTAAATAATTACCATTTTCTTCATGAATTTTTACTTTACTTTTCACTAACTTTTTACTTAAAGTTTTACAACTTATCAACTTGCAAAAATACCCAAAACATTTTCACAATCATGCATCTTCATTCCTACTTAGTTTATGTGACACTCTCATGCATCCTCATATACTTATATTTCTTGCATCCTCTTATGCATCCTTGTATGCCATTCATTCATAAATAAAGTGCTATGCATCCATTCCTTGCACACTCATGCACCTACATGCTTACCTAATCATGCATCCTTGCTTACATATTCAATCATTTAACTTAGAATACTCTATGTTTACAATCAATTGTATTCACTTGTTCTTGATGCCATGTAAATGTCTTGACTTGATTGTGTGCCCTCCTCTCCACTTGTATGACCTCCTAATGGAGACGTAAGTCTACATGCATGTTGTAGCATAGAGCCATTAGGGTAAATACAATCCATCTTACACACACACACAATTACTTTGAGAACTTTGTTTTGCATCTTTAATAATTGAATCTTTTGATTGTATGGACATGTTTAATCTTGGTTAATGAATGATATGTTCATGTTTGCCTGAGTATTATTCATTCATTTGCATTTGGTTATGGATTTAGAATTGACTTGAAATGTTCTACTTCTTTTCTAAAACCCATTTCTTAAAATCATTTCAAAAACAAAAAGAAACTTTTACTTTCAAAACAAAAATAAATCAATCGTCATTAAACACCAATCGCGCCGTTGCCGATTAGGTCGTTAATGATGATGTTGTTTTCAAAAAGAGTTAGTAGCGAGACCATTCTAACCGTTGTTGTTCGGTCTTCGCAAAAGCTCTATCCCATTTTCGAAAACTTATTCATTTCCCAAAAATAAGTCAATTGTCATTAAACACCAATCGCGTCGTTGCCGATTAGGTCGTTAATGATCATGTTGTTTTCAAAAGGAGTTAGTAGCGAGACCATTCTAACCGTTGTTGTTCGGTCTTCGCGAAAGCTCAATCCTTTTTCAAAACCCAAAATTCGAGAACTACGTAGCGTTGATCTCTCTTCCAGTGAGGGTACGTAGGAGCGGGGTCCTGTCCTGTCAAGCACACTTTTAAAAAAAATATTTGTTTTGTTCCGCTTTTCAAAGATACCAAAAATATTCTTCTTCCCCCGTTTCAATAAAACAATTTCTCAAATGAAATAAAAAGAAAAGGAAAGAAAAGAAAAGAAGTAGAATAAACCGCTTTCAAACTCAAACTTTTGTCCAAACCACACATCAAGTTAATTGTTCCCTTTCGGTAGAAATGAGGTGCGGGGTGCTAATCCCTTCCCCGTACCTAACCGACCCCCGAACCTACATCTCTAGTTTTCAAAAGACCATCCGCCTTGTTTAAAAGACCTTTTTTCAATGTCTTGGTCTTAAAATTAAAATATTGGTGGCGGCTCCAAACTTTTTCCACGTTGTCAAACGAAAAGTCCCAAACCGGATTTTTCGGGCGCAACAGCTGGCGACTCTGCTGGGGACCATTTTTTTAAAAAAAAAAGACGAGGGTCAAGCCTAGTTAACTTTGATGTGTGGTTTAAAATTAATTGAATTGAAAGCTTTGTTTTACTTCTTTTCTATTTGTTCACAATGCCGTGTTCATGCATTCCTCAATTCCCATGTCCCCTATTCTCTGTTCCCTTTCTTAAGGTAAAAGCATGCATTTCCTCCCATTCTATTAGGATCCCTTCTTCTCCGCTCCCTTTCTTGAGGTAAGCAGTGCATATGACTGTTGCTGAAACCTAGGTTGGATTATTGGTATTGTGATATTGAACCCTAGGGTAGACGACATGTTATTGCGTGCTATTGTTTGGACTGTTCTGGGTTTTCCTTTGCAGGTGGGGTATATGTGGGTAGTTTTAGGCGGTATGCCCTTGCTGCACACACTCACACCTTATGCTTACTATGCTTTGAGAGGGGCCTAAAACCCAAGGTCTGACAAAACTTAGGAGAGTGGAAACGAGTAGTGACTGGCAATTGGACTGTTGTCCTTCCGACTCTCACGAAAGTTTCAGCCAGAGTATGCTCTTTCATGATGCCTCACACCAGATGGCATTCCATCGTTGTGGGTGCTATTGTGAAAGAGAATTAGCTCTGGTGGCCTGGTGAGGAAGTGACTAGAACCCACATGGGAGGAACATTTGAGTTGTCCTAGAACTTAGGTCCCCACCTTCGTAGGGCACAAAGGGCATACCAAATTGTGTGTTGCATGGTAATATAGACATGCTTTCAAAAAAGAGTAGGAGGTTTTTCAAATAAAAAAAGTAGAGAAAGAGCTGCCGTTGTAGTCTTTCTTCTGCCGGTCCGTACGAAGTGACATATGGCCCACTCTTTTCAAAAAAAGAGAGAACGAGCTGCCGTTGTAGCCTTTCTCTTACTTGGTCCATATGAAACCACGTACGGCCCGCATTTTTCAAAAAAAAAAAAAGAAAAAACTTGAACTAATGCCAATAAAGGTTTTGCCCTAATCTTCATATGCATAAAACATCATCATCATTTTGCATGCATCCTCGCATTGCATCCAACATAAGCTTTTACAGCTCATGCATGCATCCTTGCATTTCAACAAAGTTTGTTTGCCGAGAATCCCAAAGTGACAAAGAATCTTGCCATAGGTACAGTATGGAATCAAGAAGTGAGACAGTGCACCCCCCGAGATATCCGGTTGAATGTTTGGGGCGTGTTTGTTTCATTTGTTGATTCCACTCTTGTTATGTTCCAAACAAATCAAAATTCACTGTTAAATCTATGGCAAGATATGACACGTTGGGGTTCACAGCATAAGACAAACTAAAACTAACACTCATCTGCATTGCACGCATTGCATTCATTAATTTGCTCCTTCACTTAATAAAAATGTTCTACCAACAGAAGCGAGAGGCAAGCTGGTTCTCCACCACCGATACTTCACCCGGTTACAAGCAAAGCTGATGGCTGATCCTCAAGGGCATCCAGAGATTGAAACTGAAAGTAATCCAAAACATGAAGATTTGGGCGTACAAATTCTGAATCCTGAGCAGCTGGCTCAGGAGAACCAAGTGCTTAAGGATAAGATTGGGGCAATGGAGGCCCAGATGCATGAGATGATGGTCATGCTGCAAAGTTTAAAGAGTGGGACAGCTGCTGAAGGTGTCGCCGTCGTGGGTCTAGATGGTGTCACTTCTTTCGTTCCTCCTCCAATATCAGCCACAGTTCCTCCGGGATCCGGGGTCAGTCATCCCGTCTTTGCTTCAGAAATGAATGGGCCAAATCAATACACTTCACAAAGATATCCTTGGGGTATGCCTGCTGGGTACATGCCGCGAACTGTTGGACCTATCCCCGTCAGTATGGTTGCGCCTAATCTGGTCATTGCCGCCGTGTCCGGGGGAGCTGCCGGAGGACCGCAGATCCAAGCTCCTAGTCCTCATGCTGTGCTCAGTCCCACTCCAGGGCTTGCAACACACCCTCACAATGTTCCTCAGCCTGGAGGGTATTATTACAGTATGGGGAGTCACCCCCAAGGACATATGTTTGAGGGATCACAGCCAAATGACCCGATTCGTGCACTTGAAAAAAGAGTAAAGGCAATGGAGGGTGTTGGTGTCAGAGCCAAGGAAGCTCGTGAGCTGTGTTTAGTCCCAGATTTGGTTTTGCCACCAAAGTTCAAAGCTCCCGAAGTGGACAAATACAGAGGAACAGGCTGTCCGGAGAGCCATGTTACGATGTTTGTCCGAAAAATGGGTCCTTACGCCAATGATGACAAACCGCTGATTTACTGCTTTCAAAACAGTTTGGCTGGAGCTCCTCTAGATTGGTACATGAAACTGCAATCCTCTGAAATTCGTTGTTGGAAAGATTTGTGCGAAGCATTCATGAGACAATATAAGTATAACATGGACATGGCTCCGGACAGGTCGCAATTGCAACACATGAGTAAGGGCGAAAGGGAGACTTTCAAAGAATATGCTCAGAAATGGCGAAGCCTAGCCGCCCAGGTCCAACCTCCTTTGACTGAAAAAGAAATGGTGTACACGTTCTTGGAAACTCTGCCAGCAATTTACTATGACCGGCTGATTACAAGTGTTTCAACTAGTTTCTCCGATATGATAGTCTTCGGGGAAAGACTTGAGCATGGTCTCCGAAGTGGGAAGATTTCGAATCACCTCAGTAATGCAGGAAGCTCTGGTGGTTCAAGCAATCAGAATAAGCCTCACTCCCATTTCCCGAGGAAGAAGGAAGGGGAAACAAATGTAATCTCGGGAGGAAGTTCATGCTTTGGTACCCCTCCACCACAAACTGTTCCATTTTCTGCTCCTGTGCCATCCCAGCAAAGCAGTGACAGTCACAGGGCTCAGGGTTATCAGTACAAGAAACAGACCAGTTTTGATCCAATACCAATGACATACACTGAATTGTTTGATCACTTGACTTCCAAGAACTTGATCAACACCCGGCCAATGAAGGCCCTGCAGCCACCATTTCCCAGAGGTTACAACGCTAATGCTACCTGCAGTTTCCATGAAAACGCGGTCGGTCATACTGTGGAGGAATGTAAAGCCTTCAAGCATGTGGTGCAAGACCTAGTTGATGCTGGGTGGATCTCGTTCAAGCAGAGCAGCCCGAATACAACAACTAATCCATTGCCAGGTCATCAGAGGCCAGCTACCAATGCTATAGAAAGTTCTGTTGGGCAATTGGTAAAGGATGTGCAGAAGATCAAGACCCCGTTGGGTGTTATCTACTCTGAGTTATGCCATGTCGGGGTGGTTAAGAAGGGGTGTTGCCATGAAGAGGGGTGTGCTGACTCCATGTGCGTGGGGAATTGTGAAAGCTTTGAGATGATCCTGCAGGACCTGATGTATCGGTGTGTGGCCAACGCCCAACCAATAGTGATTGAAGTTCCGGCTCCTTTACCCTATAAGTCGGACAAGGCAGTTCCATGGAAGTACACTGCACTATCTTCAGTCGAATGCTCCCCAAGTGCTCCTATCGTAACCAACATAGGGGGATCAAGTGGGATCACAAGAAGCGGAAGAGTATATGCTCCTGAGACTCTCCGAGCTGAAACTTCCAAGGAGGCCGAACAGAGGGGCCGTAAGGAAAAAGGAAAAGAGCTAGAGGTTGCTCAAGAGAAAGTGACGGAAAAAGAAGCAGATGAATTCTTGAAGATCGTCCGGCAGAGTGATTATCGAGTGGTTGATCAGTTAAAGCAAACTCCATCCAAGATATCCATGCTATCATTGTTGCTTAGCTCGGAAGCACACAGAACAGCTTTGATTAAAGTGCTCAACGAGGCTCATGTTGCAGAGGATATCTCAGTGAATCAGTTTGATGGGATTGTGGGGAATATAGTGGCTGAAAATCACCTAACATTTGCCGATGATGAGTTGCCTTCAAGCGGAAAAGAACACAATCAAGCTCTCCACATCTCGGTAAAGTGTGTAGACTATGTGCTGGCCAGAGTACTAATTGACACTGGGTCTTCATTGAACGTGATGCCGAAGTCAACTATGGATAAGTTAGACGTTGATTGCTCCTACATGAAGCCGAGTTCGACACTGGTGCGGGCCTTTGATGGGTCCAAAAAGGAAGTTCTGGGGGAAATGGAATTTCCCATCCAGATTGGTCCCGAAGTTTTCTACATCAATTTCCAAATCATGGATATTACGTCCTCATACAGTTGTTTGCTGGGCCGACCATGGATCCATATGGCTGGATCAATCCCTTCTTCTTTACACCAGCGGGTCAAATTCGTGGTTAACGGCCAGGTCGTGGTAGTATTTGGTGAGGAAGAGACTCTGGTTAATAAGCCATCAGAGTTCAAATATGTGGAAGCTGCCGAAGAGTGTTTGGAAACAGCCTTTTAGTCTTTGGAGATCGCCAATGTAGTATTTGAGAGGACGAAGGAGGAGGAGATGGTTGCTAAGATCATGTTAGCCCAAGGATATAAGTTTGGTTCTGGCTTGGGAAAGTTTGGTCAGGGAATTCTAGCTCCCATTCAACTATAGAAAAACAAGGACCGTTACATGTAACAGCCCAGGTCCACCGCAGCGGCCACCCCGGTCCCACTGTTACCTCACGGTCTTTTCTACCCCCCTTGTAGAATTTTTGCCTTCCGTGGGAATCGAACCTTGCACCTGAGGCATAAGTGCAAGTTAAACCCCCTTCCCACTACCAATTGAGCGCGCGCTCAATTGGTAGTGGGAAGGGGGTTTAACTTGCACTTATGCCTCAGGTGCAAGGTTCGATTCCCACGGAAGGCAAAAATTCTACAAGAGGGGTAGAGAAGACCGTGAGGTAACAGTGGGACCGGGGTGGCCACTACGGTGGACCTGGGCTGTTACATAAAAAGTAGTGGGAAGGGGGTTTAACTTGCACTTATGCCTCAGGTGCAAGGTTCGATTCCCACGGAAGCAAAAATTCTACAAGAGGGGTAGAGAAGATCGTGAGGTAACAGTGGGACCGGGGTGGCCGCTGCGGTGGACCTGGGCTGTTACAAAAAATATGTAACAGCCCAGGTCCACCGCAGTGGCCACCCCGGTCCCAGTGTTACCTCACGGTCTTCTCTACCCCTCTTGTAGAATTTTTGCCTTCCGTGGGAATCGAACCTTGCACCTGAGGCATAAGTGCAAGTTAAACCCCCTTCCCACTACTTTTTATGTAACAGCCCAGGTCCACCGCAGTGGCCACCCCGGTCCCACTGTTACCTCACGGTCTTCTCTACCCCTCTTGTAGAATTTTTGCCTTCCGTGGGAATCGAACCTTGCACCTGAGGCATAAGTGCAAGTTAAACCCCCTTCCTACTACCAATTGAGGCTCAATTGGTAGTGGAAAGGGGGTTTAACTTGCACTTATGCCTCAGGTGCAAGGTTCGATTCCCACGGAAGGCAAAAATTCTACAAGAGGGGTAGAGAAGACCGTGAGGTAACAGTGGGACCGGGGTGGCCGCTGCGGTGGACCTGGGCTGTTACAAAAAAAGGCGCCTTTTTATGTAACAGCCCAGGTCCACCGCAGCGGCCACCCCGGTCCCACTGTTACCTCACGGTCTTCTCTACCCCTCTTGTAGAATTTTTGCCTTCCGTGGGAATCGAACCTTGCACCTGAGGCATAAGTGCAAGTTAAACCCCCTTCCCACTACCAATTGAGCAACAGCCCAGGTCCACCGCAGCGGCCACCCCGGTCCCACTGTTACCTCACGGTCTTCTCTACCCCTCTTGTAGAATTTTTGCCTTCCGTGGGAATCGAACCTTGCACCTGAGGCATAAGTGCAAGTTAAACCCCCTTCCCACTACCAATTGAGCGCGCGCTCAATTGGTAGTGGGAAGGGGGTTTAACTTGCACTTATGCCTCAGGTGCAAGGTTCGATTCCCACGGAAGGCAAAAATTCTACAAGAGGGGTAGAGAAGACCGTGAGGTAACAGTGGGACCGAGGTGGCCACTGCGGTGGACCTGGGCTGTTACATTACAGGCTGGGATACACCCCAGGTGAGGAAGAAAGAAGAGAAATGGCAGATGAACGAATGGGCAGGTGGTTGGCCAAGTCCAAAGGCCAGGATCCATGGCCCCAGAGGATTCCAATTTGGAACATCAGTCAAAGTTTTGTGAGTGCCGGTTTGTTGGATCCCAATCAAGTTGCTGTCATCAAGGATGGTTCTGAGTCTGAAGAGGGTGGTGCAAGTTTGGTTCGACGCTGCGGTGCCGTTGAAAAATTAAAGAATTGGAAGGCTGCTGATCTTCCTATGACTTTTAATTTAAAGTAATCATTTGTAATGCAACCCTGTGGCTCTGCCCAAGGCCATAGGACAAGTTGTTAGTGGCGAGCATGTTTTTATTTTCAGAATCATCATCATTAATAAAAACGTTGTTTTTGAATTTCAATCAATAAAAATCAATCATTTTCATTTCACGTGTCTTTTCCTCGCTTTATTATTGTTTGCTTGCTTGTCTCGCCTTTCATTCTGCTTTTTCGCTTCGGCAAAATGCAGATCCACAGCAATTGTCTCCCAAAATAACAGTGCCAACAGTCCATATTTTGACTTTGATCACCCTATTAATCAAGCTGAGGGAGATGTTGAGGAAGACTGGGAAGCTCCTCCAGAACTCATGAGGTTAATGAAACAGGAAGAAAGGGTAATTCAGCCACACGGAGAATCTACTGAAGTGATCAATTTGGGTACAGCTGAGAGCAAGAAAGAGGTCAAAGTGGGTACCGCCATGAATGACGAGGATCGCATGAAGTTGGTTCAGCTGTTGCACGGTTATATGGATGTGTTTGCATGGTCCTACCAAGATATGCCTGGGTTGGATACTGACAATGTGATGCATAAGTTGCCAGTCAAACCTGAATGCCCGCCTGTGAAGCAGAAACTTAGAAGGATGAAGCCTGAGATGTCCCTAAAGATTAGGGATGAGGTAAAAAAGCAGTTTGACGCCGGATTCCTAGCGGTGGCCAAATACCCACAGTGGGTTGCCAATATTTTCCCGGTTCCGAAGAAGGACGGGAAGGTCAGAATGTGCGTTGACTACCGAGATTTGAATCGTGCTAGTCCTAAAGACGATTTTCCTTTGCCCCACATTGATGTCTTAGTGGATAGTACAGCTCAACACTCGTTATTCTCCTTCATGGATGGATATTCGGGATATAATCAGATCAAGATGGACCCTGAAGATATGGAAAAGACAACTTTCATAACGCTTTGGGGAACGTTCTGTTACAAGGTCATGCCATTCGGGTTAAAGAACGCTGGTGCAACCTACCAAAGGGCCATGGTCACGCTGTTTCACGACATGATGCATAAGGAGATTGAGGTTTATGTGGATGACATGATCGCAAAATCTAAAACCGACGAGGAGCATATTGTCAATCTGCAGAAGCTCTTTGAAAGGTTGAGGAAATATAAGCTCAAGTTAAACCCGGCCAAGTGCACGTTTGGGGTGAGATCAGGGAAGTTGTTAGGCTTCATTGTCAGCCAGAAGGGAATCGAGGTGGATCCAGACAAAGTAAAAGCCATCCTCGAGATGCCGGTGCCCAAAACAGAGAAAGAAGTCCGTGGTTTCCTCGGAAGGTTGAATTACATCTCCCGATTCATCTTCCAGTTGACTGCTACTTGTGAGCCGATCTTCAAACTGCTGTGCAAAAATCAAGAGTTGAAGTGGAATGACCAGTGTCAAGCTGCCTTTGAGAAAATCAAGGTGTACTTACAGAATCCACCAGTCTTAATGCTACCTGTGTCAGGCAGGCCTCTCATCTTATACCTTACAGTGCTAGATAATTCAATGGGCTGTTTGTTGGGGCAGCATGATGAATCCGGGAAAAAGGAGCATGCCATATACTATCTTAGCAAAAAGTTCACCGATTGTGAGACAAGATATTCTATGCTGGAAAAGACTTGTTGTGCTCTAGTTTGGGCTGCTCACCGTTTAAGGCAGTACATGCTGAGTCACACTACTTGGTTGGTGTCAAAAATGGATCCAATCAAGTACATATTTGAGAAGCCAGCTCTTACAGGACGAATGGCCCGTTGGCAGATGCAATTATCAGAATACAATATCCTGTATGTCACACAAAAAGCAGTTAAAGGTAGTGCACTTGCTGAGTATTTGGCATGTCAGCCGATTCCAGACTACCAACCAATGCAGCATGATTTTCCTGATGAAAATATCATGGCACTGTTTGATGAGGGGAAGTACCAAGAAAGTGAAAGGTGGAGAATGATCTTCGACGGTGCGTCAAATGTATGGGGGCATGGGGCAGGTGCTGTGTTAATATCTCCTGACAATCGCTTCGTTCCTGTCACTGCAAGGTTGAGCTTCTATGTCACAAACAACATAGCAGAGTATGAAGCGTGCATCTTGGGTATTCAAGCAGCCCTAGAATGGAAAGTTAAAAGGCTAGATGTGTATGGAGATTCAGCACTGGTTATTCATCAAGTAAGAGGCGATTGGGAGACCAAAGATCCCAAACTGATTCCTTATTGTGTTTATGTGCAAGAGTTGATGGAGTCTTTTGACGAAATCACTTTCAAACACATCCCTCGAAGCGAAAACCAGCTGGCTGATGCATTGGCAACTTTATCATCCATGTTCAATATCAATTGTGATAAAAGCTTGACTCATGTCACAATCCAGCACCGGAGCCTACCTGCGCATCACTACTGCACAGCAATAGATGAAGAGCCGGATGACAAGCCTTGGTATCATGATATCAAACAGTACATCATCAGCAGAGAATACCCTCCTGGGGCATCTGAAAATGACAAGAGAACTCTTCGGCGACTATCAAGGAATTTCTTCCTCAGCGGTGAGGTTCTCTACAAAAGGAATTATGACATGATCCTCTTAAGGTGTGTTGCTAAAGAAGAAGCTGAAAGAATCATGAAAGATGTACACGAGGGCTCATTCGGAACTCATTCCAGTGCGCATACTATGGCTAGACAGATTTTAAGGGCGGGCTATTACTGGTTGCAAATGGAAGGTGACTGCTACAGCTTTGTCCGAAAGTGCCACAAGTGCCAAATCTACGCTGACCACATTCATGTGCCGCCTGCCAAATTGAATGTTCTGACTGCATCCTGGCCGTTTTCAATGTGGGGAGTGGATGTCATCGGTCCCATTGAACCCAAAGCATCAAATGGGCATCGCTTCATCTTGGTCGCCATTGACTATTTCACGAAGTGGGTTGAAGCTGCCTCATACTCCAGTGTAACCAGCTCAGTGGTTGCCAAATTTGTGAAGAAGGATCTGATTTTCCGTTATGGTCTTCCTAACAAGATCATCACTGATAACGGCAGCAATCTGAATAGCAAAATGATGAAGGACCTGTGCGCAGTGTTCAAAATTCAGCATCATAATTCTTCCCCCTATCGGCCCAAGATGAATGGAGCGGTGGAGGCAGCTAACAAGAACATCAAAAAGATTGTGCAAAAAATGGTGGTCACATACAAGGATTGGCATGAAATGCTTCCCTTTGCTTTGGATGGCTATCGTACTTCAGTGCGTACCTCAACTGGGGCAACTCCTTTCTCTCTGGTATACGGGTCAGAGGCGGTCCTCCCAATCGAGGTTGAGATACCATCCCTACGGGTACTCATGGAAGCTAAACTGGAAGAAGCAGAGTGGGTGCAGGCTCGTCTGGATCAGCTAAACCTCATTGAGGAAAAAAGAATTGCAGCCTTCTGTCATGGGCAGCTGTACCAACAGAGAATGAGAACAACTTTTGACAAGAAAGTCCGGCACCGTGAATTCAAGCAGGGAGATTTGGTGCTTAAGAAGATCTTGCCCATCCAGACTGATCCCCGAGGGAAATGGACACCCACTTATGACGGCCCGTATGTGGTCAAGAAAGCCTTTTCTGGAGGAGCACTGATACTCACGAACATGGACGGAGAAGATTTAAGGAACCCAGTCAATTCCGATCAAGTGAAGAAGTATTATGCCTGAAAGAAATAGACAAAAAAAGAGAAAGACAAGCCAATTAAGAGTTAGCTCGCTAGGTTGAAAACCCAAAAGGGCGGCCTAGGCAAAATCAGAGCGACCCGGTGGATTGAAAACCCGCAAAGGGCGATCCAGGCAAAAATTAGGGTCAGAAAACTTGGGCATGAAAAGTAAAGAAAGGCATACAACTCCTCTGAAGACTTGGATGAGGGGGTGATCAAGGTCAAGGACACAAATGTTTAGCACTGTTCGACAGAGACGGACAGTCAGAATTTAACTTCTTTCTTTTTTCGTGTCTTTTTATAGTTTAAACTTTCAAGTGTAATAAACAATCGGCGTAACTTCTTGTGCGACCGGTTTCCACATTAATAAAGTTCAACTTTCTCATATCTGTTCACTCTTTTATTTTCTGCTTTTTTCTGCTCAAAATAAACGTTTTATAATGATGGTGATGATGACCTGTAAAACATGTGCATAAATCATGGAGCATTACAATTATTGCAAAATCCCTAAAGGTCGCGGAAAAAAGCAATTCCCCACAACCAGTTAATCATGCAAGAGAAAGCGATTGCACTCACGATTGCCTCCAAACGGTGAAGCCAAAGCCAACATGCACCCGGCCCATGAGCCCCGCAATTCCAATGGATTCCTCAGTCTCGTGCCATGAGTGTCGCGGGTTGGCTGAACCAGCAAAAAATAAGCCAAAAGAGCAAAAGAGCAAAAGAAAAAACAAACGATCAGACAAAAGAAAGCTGATCAAAGAATGAAAAGCCAAGAAAAAAACAAACGATCAGAAAAAAGAAAGCTGATCAAAGAATGAAGAGCAAAAGAAAAAACAAACAGTCAGAAAAAAGAAAGCTGACAAAAGAAACGAAAAATCAAGAATAGCATCCCATTGCATTCATCATTCAACTAAATCATCACATCGCATGCACTCACATGACATGCATTCGCATAATGAACTTTGCATAGCATTCATTCATATTCCATGCACCATGTCTTGCATCTGCTAGCATGTGCAGGTGTCCTGGATCAGTGCAATGCCATTGATCATCAATCAGAGCAAGCTGAAGAAAGGTCTGCTACCCTGAGCAGACATCCTGGATCAGTGCAATGGCAGTGATCATCAATCAGAGAAAGCTGAAGAAAGGTCCGCTAGCCTGAGCAGGCATCCTGGATCAGTGCATTGGTATTGATCATCAATCAAGAGAAAGCTGAAAAAAAAAGTCCGCTAACCTGAGCAGGCATCCTGGATCGGTGTGGAAGCATTGACCGACTAAAGGAAGCCAACTGGATTTTGGAATCCCCTCTGGACCCGCGTGTCCCCAGCAAGATTGACTTCACCTTGTATTCGAGCTGCAGGTAAGTCCCCCTGACCTCAATGGGTCCAGTCAAAAAGGATAACTGTGTTGGCCTAAAACATGGCGCAGTCCTAGGGAAATATCGAGATCTAGACTTGATATAGTACCCTCCCCTGGTCGTTCGCAAGACCACCCCTTTGGTGCCCACGTGCTCCCAGGCCCAAGTGCAAGCTCGGATCATTCGCGATTCGTTAAAAGGCTTTAGGTAGCCTCCGTCGCCGGCTTAACGAGGGCCGGCACCCTTTTTGCTTCCCTTTTTATTGCTTTCTTTTTTGCTTTCCGCTAGCTTATTGAGGGTTGGCACCATTTAGTTTCCTGCTTACTGAGAGCTGACGATTCATCCATTGCATTCACCTCGGGCTAACACCTAATAAAAATAGAAAAAGAAAAAAGAGGAAAATTCAGGTTTCCCTAAGTAGACAAAATCGGTATAATTTCTGAATTCTTTATCTTCATTTTGCCTTGGAATATGTTTCGGCCAATTCGTATTCCTCGTTAAAATTCAGATAAAGAGGGGCAGCTGTCATACCCCAATTTTGTCCGACTTAGGTCAAAACCCTAATTTTCCACAAAAATAAATAAATAAATAAATCGAAGAATGAAGAGCATCATGCATTGCATTTTGGGTCCTAGAAGTCATTCCAAGGTCTTTAAAATCATTTTTAGGGTTGGAATGCACTTTTTAGGCGAATTAGGGTTTTAGGGTCAAAAAGGGCATTTTGGTCATTTTTTGCAAAAAGATGATTTTCTCGCCAAAAATGCACATCCACAAAAAGTACATTTTTATTTTATCAAGGATAATTTTTGTACAATTTTTTAGAAAGAAAACCCTAGTCAAAATAATTAAAAATGTATTTTTCCATTTTTAAGTGCATAGAAAAATAAAAAAAGGACCATTAAATATTCCTCAATTCTTAAGTGACAATTTTTATTGTCATAGGTGACTAGAGGGAATATTTTATGGTGCCCAAAAGCATGTGACACATTTTCAATAGTTGCATTCCCATTATTTCCCATGCCCAAAAATTCAAAAAAAACTCAAAAAAAGGGAAGTGTCCTCAATAAGACAAAAGACCAAAAAAACAAGTTTTTTTTCTCTCTTCCACCCCCCACCTACGAATTCTCTCTCTCTCTCTCTCCAGTTTCTTCCACACTCTTCCATTATACCCTCTTTGGTAAATTACTCCACTCACTTACACTAACCTATTCATAAGAAAACCCCAAATTTCCCTCTTTGGTAACAATTCTTCTCCAAAATGCCCTTAAGCCTACCTCACATAAAATATCTCTTCCAAAATAAGAAATTCATTGTTTTCTTTTCTTTTTTTCCCCCTAACTTTCGCCCCCCACTCTCTCACTCTCACATTTTGTGTTTTCTCTCCACCCTCAATCCTTGTGATGAGTGATCTCAACCCTCCATTCAAAATCAAAGCTCAATCCTAGAGCACATCAAAATCACAAAGACTAAACTACCCTTAGACCTAATTTCATCCTATAAATACTCCCTCATTCCCACACCTAAGGAGACTCTCTTTTTGCTTCTCATAAGCCTCTCATTCTCCTACACAAAACCCTAGCACACCTCCTCTCCCTCTCCTCACCAAAACCGTAGCCCCTCCTCCCCTCTTCCATATATTTTCTTCAAAAATCAACCACCAAATCCTCCATTTCTTGTAAGATCACCATCTTTCCTTCCATTCTCCTCAAGGTTGCATCATCAAATTGCTAAGAGCTAGTAATTTTGAGCTTATCATCTCCTTCTTCACCTCCTTGTGGTTTTGAGGTAATCCTTGAAGCTTTGCACCTCACATTTAATTTTCTTGCATAATCTTTCCTCTACTCCAAACTCCTTCTTGATTGTTGTTTGCTTTGAGGATCCATTTCAAACATTTTGACAAAGACTTAGGGAGCTTTGGGTGTTTGAGATGGGTCCTTGGCCTTGAAGGAGTCATTCTTCTACTTGAATAGTTTCCCTTGCATCTTTACATATTTTGCACTAGATTTCATAAATAAAGTTGTTGCTTATAGGCTTTAGTATTTCGCATATCATAAAAAAATTAGGGTTGATATGATTTTGTTGTGCATCCTTGCTTAATCATATAAATCCTTGCAAAAAATAGATCTATGTTGCTTAGTGTTAATTTTGGTGTTTTCTTTATTAAATAAAATGTGGATCTATGTTTCCTTTGGTTCACATGCTTATAGATCTAAAAATATTTCCAAGTTGATTTTGTTGTTGTTCTTTGTTTAGTGATGTTTGATCTTATTATTAATATTTCATTTTAGTGTTAAATGTTACTTTTGTTGTTTGATGAGTTAGCAATATGATTCCCACTAGTGCCTAGTGCACCTTGACCTAAGTGGTGAAGATTGCTAGAAATGACTCAATTTAGTTTATGTGTCCATTCATTTTTGTGTCTTAATTTGCTTGTTGTAAATTGTTGATGATAGGCAAGTTGATTCCCACTAGTGCCTGGTGCACTTTGCTCAAAGTGGGAGGATTGCTCTAGGTGATTCAACTTATTTGTGTGTTTAGTTAATCTTTGCATTTTAATTTGCTTATTGTTCATTGTTGATGATAGGCAAGTTGATTCCCACTAGTGCCTAGTGCACTTTGCTCAAAGTGGGAGGATTGCTCTAGGTGATTCAACTTATTTGTGTGTTTAGTTAATCTTTGCATTTTAATTTGCTTATTGTTCATTGTTGATAATAGGCAAGTTGATTCCCACTAGTGCCTAGTGCACTTTGCTCAAAGTGGGAGGATTGCTCTAGGTGATTCAACTTATTTGTTGTGTTTAGTTAATCTTTGCATTTTAATTTGCTTATTGTTCATTGTTGATGATAGGCAAGTTGATTCCCACTAGTGCCTAGTGCACTTTGCTTAAAGTGGGAGGATTGCTCTAGGTGATTCAACTTATTTGTGTGTTTAGTTAATCTTTGTTCATTGTTGATGATAGGCAAGTTAATTCCCACTAGTGCCTAGTGCACTTTGCTCAAAGTGGGAGGATTGCTCTAGGTGATTCAACTTATTTGTTGTGTTTAGTTAATCTTTGCATTTTAGTTTGCTTATTGCTCATTGTTGATGATAGGCAAGTTGATTCTCACTAATGCCTAGTGCACTTTCCTCAAAGTGAGAGGATTGCTCTGTGTGATTCAACTTGGTTTTAGTGTTTATTTACTTTTTACCAATTTACTTTACCACTTCATTAATTTTTTACCAAAACATAAAAATATTTTACTACTTTGGTTTTTTTACCACTTCATTAATTTTTTACTAACACATAAAAAGATTTTACTACTCCCCATTTACCTCATG
Organism: Astragalus membranaceus; assembly: GCA_039519185.1. Taxonomy (NCBI): domain Eukaryota; kingdom Viridiplantae; phylum Streptophyta; class Magnoliopsida; order Fabales; family Fabaceae; genus Astragalus; species Astragalus membranaceus. The sequence goes on from CM076850.1 coordinate 53,372,040, forward strand.
CATTTTTACTTTACCATCTCATTAAATAATTACCATTTACCTCATGCATTTTTACTTTACCATCTCATTATATAATTACCATTTACTTCATGCATTTTTACTTTACTTTTCACTAACTTTTTACTTAAAGTTTTACAACTTATCAACTTGCAAAAATACCCAAAACATTTTCACATTCATGCATCTTCATTCCTACTTAGTTTATGTGACACTCTCATGCATCCTCATAAACTTATATTTCTTGCATCCTCTTATGCATCCTTGTATGCCATCCATTCATAAATAAAGTGCTATGCATCCATTCCTTGCACACTCATGCACCTAGATGCTTACCTAATCATGCATCCTTGCTTACATATTCAATCATTTAACTTAGAATACTCTATGTTTACAATCAATTGTATTCACTTGTTCTTGATGCCATGTAAGTGTCTTGACTTGATTGTGTGCCCTCCTCTCCACTTGTATGACCTCCTAATGGAGACGTAAGTCTACATGCATGTTGTAGCATAGAGCCATTAGGGTAAATACAATCCATCTTACACACACACAATTACTTTGAGAACTTTGTTTTGCATCTTTAATAATTGAATCTTTTGATTGTATGGACATGTTTAATCTTGGTTAATGAATGATATGTTCATGTTTGCCTGAGTATTATTCATTCATTTGCATTTGGTTATGGATTTAGAATTGACTTGAAATGTTCTACTTCTTTTCTAAAACCCATTTCTTAAAATCATTTCAAAAACAAAAAGAAACTTTTACTTTCAAAACAAAAATAAATCAATCGTCATTAAACACCAATCGCGCCGTTGCCGATTAGGTCGTTAATGATGATGTTGTTTTCAAAAAGAGTTAGTAGCGAGACCATTCTAACCGTTGTTGTTCGGTCTTCGCAAAAGCTCTATCCCATTTTAGAAAACTTATTCATTTCCCAAAAATAAGTCAATTGTCATTAAACACCAATCGCGCCGTTGCCGATTAGGTCGTTAATGATGATGTTGTTTTCAAAAGGAGTTAGTAGCGAGACCATTCTAACCGTTGTTGTTCGGTCTTCGCGAAAGCTCAATCCTTTTTCAAAACCCAAAATTCGAGAACTACGTAGCTTTGATCTCTCTTCCAGTGAGAGTACGTAGGAGCGGGGTCCTGTCCCGTCAAGCACACTTTTAAAAAAAATATTTGTTTTGTTCCGCTTTTCAAAGATACCAAAAATATTCTTCTTCCCCCGTTTCAATAAAACAATCTCACAAATGAAATAAAAAGAAAAGGAAAGAAAAGAAAAGAAGTAGAATAAACCGCTTTCAAACTCAAACTTTTGTCCAAATCACACATCAAGTTAATGGTTCCCTTTCGGTAGAAAGGAGGTGCGGGGTGCTAATCCCTTCCCCGTACCTAACCGACCCCCGAACCTACATCTCTAGTTTTCAAAAGACCATTCGCCTTGTTTAAAAGACATTTTTTCAATGTTTTGGTCTTAAAATTAAAATATTGGTGGCGGCTCCAAACTTTTTCCACGTTGTCAAACGAAAAGTCCGAAACCGGATTTTTCGGGCGCAACAGGTGTGACTTCTAGGATACTACCTTAGATGTCACTTTTTGGAAGCTCCCCATATTTATCACAAAAAGGGAACTCCCTCAAATAAAAAGCATGTGCCAATTAATCTCGCTACAATATAGTGCATCGTGATGAATTTGTGAGGTAAATCTAATGCTTTCATAGGAGTATTCTATTTAATGTTTTTCCTTATGAATTCACACCTAAGATCATTAAATAAAAAAAGAAATGGTGTTTGAGGTAAAACATCATATAAACCTTCACCTTTATATGTTGCAATTTATTTACAAATATTAGATATTTACTCTTCATTTTAGGTTATTTAAATTATAAGTTGTTTAAAAATATCCGTTATATTAAAATAAATCTTTTTTTTCATATTATGAATAATACCATATAGTTTTTCAACTCATTATAAAGAATAGAAATAAAGAAATGATTTTTGATTGCTTTTCTTTCTAATTTGTGTCGAATCTATATTCTTTATTAACACTTTTATTTTGAATTTCATTTTTCGTTCCACTTAATATTTAGGAATTATTAGTTGATGAAGAAATAAAGAAATAAAAATAGTGACTTTCTACTTTCTATGATTTATGTTTTACCTTACACAATCATTAACATGTTTTATTAAAATCCATCCAAAGTTAATGTAATAATAATATTTAGAAGATGTAACTGAAAATTAGAAGAATAAAAGAAAAATAGAATAACATTTAGAGAGGAAAACAAATGTTAGAGAGACATTGCTTATGCAGGTCCCTTCAAACACATTTTGTCAACATATTATGCTAATTTTCTTAATATAATATAGTTATTTTTATTCTAATTCACTAGTGCAAAAAAGGGATTTAAAGTCAGGCGAAAAGGGGATTTAAAGTCAGGGGCCCGCTTGACTTTTATTAAGTCGACTTTGTATGTCAGGAGTTTTAAAGTCAAGCGATAGCCTGACTTCGTAAGTCTGATTTAAAGTCAAGCATTTATTTCGCTTGACTTCATAAGTCAGTTTTAAAGTCAAACATTTATTTCGCCTGACTTCGTAAGTCAATTTTAAAGTCAAACATTTATTATCGCCTGACTTCGTAAGTTAGTTTGAAAATCAAGCATTTATTATCGCCTGACCTCGTAAGTCTGATTTAAAGTCAAGCATTTATTCTCGCCTGACTTCGTAAGTATGATTTAAAGGCAAGCATTTTGTTGTTGCCTGACTTCGTAACTATGATTTAAAGTCAGGCTTTAGTTTCGCCTGACTTTAAAAGTTCATTTTTTTTAAAAAAAATTTATTTTGTAGCCAGACTAAAAACTAACCAGCTAATCTAGATTAATTTTTTTTTTTAAAAATTCAAACAAATGAAACTTAGAATAAAGAAAGGCAGAAATCAATCAAACATTAACACACTTTTTTTCATTTATAATCTTATATCAACACAATCTTACAACAATATCAAAGTATAATACAACACCTAATGATTGTGCCAAATCTAAAGTAATTAATGAAATCAATTTGTATAGCTAGATACAACCAGTGGCAAATATTCATACTTTAAGCACCGCTGAGTCAAAATCATTTGGAAGTGCAATATTACAAGGTAGAGACCGAACTCAAATTGAATATTGATCCAGGAATTTGTCCTGAGATGTTATTGAAGCTTAAATCCCTGCAAGCACCATCATAAATGTAACACCCAGGTATTTCTAACGTGTAGAAACACCGAAAGTGCACAGATGCGGAAATATTCAGAGGACACAGTTCCTGTTTAAGTTTTGGACATACAAACTTTTTCCGAAATAAAACGTAATCGGAAATAACATTACTTCATAAAATTGAAGTTTATCGGTTCCATACCGAGAGGATTACAATATCCAAGTCCAAAATACCAAACAGAAACATAAACGGTTCATATAACTCATAATCAATACAAGATTATACAACCAATTAGGACAACAAAAGAACAAGGATCAAATGACTAAGTCTTCAGCACCTCCAAGAGTATTTCAACTACTCGTGCACAATAGTCTTCCTTTTTCCCTGCTTCTCTGAAAAACAACAAATATGGATAGGGTGAGATAACATTATCTCAGTGAGTTCTACCGTGCCCCCCTCACTGACACTCGGTTCAATTCATTAAACCATTATAACCAAGCTGACATAATCATGTCTTATAATTATTAATCGAAATGCCACGCACTTCGTGAATTTATTTAACACGTACCGACTGCAATCCAGTGCTAATCCCGGTAATCGTGTGTTCCATTTAGCATAAACCGACTGCAATCCAGTGCTAATCCCGGTAACCCGTGAGTTGACCACGCCAAAACACATTCAGGGCCTAGGTAAGGGGTCATGACTACCCTCCCTAGTATGCTACTTGTCGGGTCGTCACCCAACGCAATACGTATGACAATACGCATCAAGTTCTCGAGAGTTAGATAATTTATATCTTCTTTTCATTTTGATCACCAAAGGATCAATCACATCATCTTTTTAGATAATTTATAACTTATTGATCTATAACCCGTTTTGATGAATTCATAAACATCCGGCATTATAATCATATTGTAATGTATTATTGACTTATAACCCGTTTTGATGAATCTATAAACATCCGGCATTATAATCATATACAGTTGACATATATATAAATATATATATACATTCTATCCATCAGACGGTGTACCCACACGTATACTAGGGTTTCGGTTTTTCGATCAAATAGGTTTTCAAAGCTCTTTTTCAAAACCATGAGTTGAACAAGTTCAAAATAAGGTTTTTAGTGAGGCAATCCCTTTTTGAATGGTTGAGAAAGAAATTAGAAAAGGTTCGGGATCAAACGGAGCAACAAAACGAGAAAACGGAAGCCGGTAACAGAACTACACGCACGACCCGTGCCCAGGGGCACACGACCCGTGCGTGGTGCACTACTCAAGACCCATCTACCAGAGGGAAGCGCACGATCCGTGCCCAGGGGCGCACGACCCGTGCGTTCCGTTCTGTTTCCAATACTTCCAACCCGAAGCAGGCGCACGACCCGTGCCCAGGGGCGCACGGTCCGTGCGACCTGTGTCTGTTACCCGAATTTCTCACTTTTCTCATTTTCGCTCTCCGTTCTCGTCCGATTCGATTTCTAATTTCAATCACCTGAAACTCAGAAACTTCCCAGAATATATAACAATTCATTTCATTTCAACGATTTAAATCAAAATCTCATTAAACCGTAAAACATCGTTTTGACTCAAAAACGCTTTTCAGTTATAAGTCTTTTGTAAACAGAAAATGTGACCAAGGGATTCCATATCGAAAATCGAAAACAAGTTCAGAATATCAAAATGCCCTATCGTGAGTAGAACTCACCCGTTGACGAAATCCGAGAGTTGAGTCGAGAGACGAAATCGTCGAATCGAAAACAACGAACTATCCCCGCTAGAACCGAATTCGAACAAGGATAGTGGCTCCCTTTCTCTATAACTGAAACAGCAACCCAAATCTTTCACAACTTCCTCCAAATCGAAATGCAAGCTTGAGTCTTCCCCCTCTTAACAGCAAAACTGAACATGCAAGCTATCAACACATAGTTCCACCATTTTCACCACTTGGAGCTTCATGGGCATCAATGGAGATGAGAGAAAGGGTGAGAATCAAGCTTTGAAAGTGGTGCCATCGGATTCAGAATCAAAAATGGAGTAGAATGGGAGTGAGAGCACTTACATGCATTCAGATTTGAGGTGGATTCCTCCTTCTCCCTTCCTCCTCCTTCGCGCCCCCTCCTCCTTCTTTTCCTTATTCTGTTTTTCAGTTTCCACTTCAGAATTTTGAGAAAGTGATAAAGTGAAGGAAGTGTGGCTGGAGAGTTCAGACTTGAGGTATTTATATGAGGGGTGCGAATTTACCAATGTGCCCTTCAGCTTGAAATCTTCAATTAAGTTATGACTAATCCATAAGTGAATGAGAGATAGGATTTTCTTTGGGCTTTTACTCGTACAATAATCCCCGAGACACGACTAATTATTCCCACAAATGATTAATCGGTCCTAGGCATCATAATACGAGTCTTTAAAAATTAGGGATGTTACAATCTCCCCAACTTTAAAAAATTTTGTCCTCAAAATTGACGAAACATACCTTACTGAAAGAGATATGGATATTGATTGCGCATGTCTTCTTCCAGTTCCCAGGTAGCCTCCTCGAGTGAGAATCCATCCCAGACTACTTTGACAATAGGAATAGTCCTTGACCGTAGCGTCTTCTCGCCACGCTCCAAGATGTAGCTAGGATGTGGTTGGAATGACAAATCCGGTTGCAGGTCAATGGTATCAACACTCAACGGCTGATGTAGATCAGGAACATACTTCCTCAATTGAGACACGTGGAACACATCATGGAGGTTTGATAGGGTCGGAGACAATGCGAGGCGATATGCAACTGGCCCAATCCGCTCGATGATTTGGAAGGGTCCAACATATCGAGGACTGAGCTTCTTCGCTCGCAACGCTCTCCCGGTGCCTATGGTTGGAGAAACTTTCAAGAATACATGATCACCAACTTCAAACTCCAACGGTCTCCTTCGGTTGTCAGCGTAGCTCTTTTGCCGACTCTGAGCAACCTTCATCCTTTCTCGGATTAACTTGATCTTCTCAGTAGTCTCGCGAACCATGTCAGGTCCCAAAAACTTATCCTCACCAATCTCCCACCAACACAACGGAGTTCTACATTTCCTACCATAAAGTGCTTCAAACGGTGCCATTCCAATGCTAGAGTGGTAACTGTTGTTGTAGGAGAATTCCACTAACGGAAGATGGTCCTCCCATTTCCTCCCACTGTCGAGCACACAAGCCCGAAGCATGTCCTCAAGAGTCTGGATAGTCCTTTCCGTCTGACCATCAGTCTGAGGATGATAAGCAGTGCTGACCAGCACCCTTGTTCCCAAAGCTTCATTCAATGCTCTCCAGAATCTGGAAGTAAACTTGGGATCTCGGTCTGACACAATACTCGTTGGGACTCCATGCAGTCTGATAATGTTCCTCACATATTCATCTGCTAACTTGGAAACCTTATAAGTCGAGCGAACGGGAATAAAGTGAGCGGATTTAGTCAATCGGTCCACTACTACCCAAATAGAATCATTGCCTGCCTGTGACCTCGGCAAACCCATGACGAAGTCCATTGAGATATCTTCCCACTTCCAAACTGGTACATCTAGCGGTTGTAACTGACCGCCCGGTCTTCGGTGTTCCGCCTTAACCTTCTGACAAGTTAAGCACCGAGAAACAAATTCTGCAACCTCGGCCTTCATCCCAGGCCACCAATACATTAGCTTCAAGTCTCGGTACATCTTAGTGGATCCCGGATGTACAGAGTACTGACTCCTATGAGCTTCTTCCAATACTTGCCTTTTGATATCATCGTCATCGGGAACACAAATCCTCCCATTAAAGCAAATCACGCCATCGCTATCCTCAGTGAAATCTGGCGATCCCCTCTGAGACTGCAACTTCATATCAGCTTCTTGAGCTACACGGATTTGTTCCCTTAGCACACTGGCTATCCGTATATGCCGCAGCACTACGCGATCCCTCTTTCTTACCACCTTGAGTTTCAAGTCTCTGAACGATTCCAACAAAGCCATCTCGTGAACCATTAACCTTGCCGTGTGGATAGACTTCCTGCTCAGAGCATCCGCTACCACATTGGCTTTCCCAGGGTGATATTTCAATTCGAAGTCATAGTCCTTCAAAAATTCAGTCCACCTTCTCTGTCTGTTATTCAACTCCTTTTGGTCAAATAGATATTTCAAGCTCTTGTGATCACTAAAAACCTCAAAACGAGAACCGTAAAGGTAATGTCTCCAAATTTTTAGTGCAAACACAATAGCCGCCAACTCTAAGTCATGAGTTGGGTAATTGCGTTCATGCGTCTTCAATTGCCTCGATGCATAGGCCACAACATGTTGATTCTGCATGAGAACGCATCCTAAACCCTTCCCAGATGCATCACTGTAAATCTGAAATCCCAATGACGGATCCGGAAGAATTAGGATCGGAGCAGAAGTTAACTTTTCTTTCAATCCAAGGAAGCACTCTTCACAATCGGCATCCCACGTAAACGGTTGACCCTTGCGAGTCAATCGAGTAAGCGGAAGTACCATTTGCGAAAAACCTTCAATGAATCTTCTATAGTAACCAGCTAAACCCAGAAAGCTTCTGATCTCAGTCACTGACGTTGGCCGCTCCCAATTCAACACAGCTTCCACCTTGCTAGGATCCACTGCAACCCCTTCTTGGGAAATTACATGACCCAAGAATTTTACTTCAGACATCCAAAAGTCACACTTTGATGGTTTAGCATAGAGTTTCTTCTCTCGGAGTACTCCTAGGACAAATCGGAGATGCTGCGCATGCTCCTCAACTGACTTGGAGTAAACCAAGATATCATCAATAAAGACGACCACAAACTGATCTAGGTAAGAATGAAATACTCTATTCATATAATCCATGAATACGGCGGGAGCGTTAGTTAACCCGAAAGGCATCACTACAAACTCGTAGTGTCCGTACCTCGTACGAAAGGCAGTCTTCGGAATGTCTAAGGCTCTTACCCTAATTTGATGGTACCCTGACCTCAGATCAGTTTTGGAGAAAACTTTAGCACCTCGAAGTTGGTCAAGTAGATCATCTATCCTTGGCAATGGATACTTGTTCTTGATAGTGATCTTATTCAGCTGACGGTAGTCTATGCATAACCTCATGCTTCCGTCCTTCTTCTTGACTAGCAATACCGGAGCACCCCGTGGAGAAGCACTCTGTAACAGCCCGAAAATAGTAGATTAATTTTCTAGTTAATTAAATGAGGTTTAGGTGGTAGGAGATAATTAATTAATCGATTTAATTAATTATCTAGGGTTTTGAGAGTTAAATAAATAGAATTATTTAATTGGACCTAGGGTTAGTTTTAGATGGTGGTGGCGAGTTGAAGTGGATTAGGAGAAGCCCATGATTAGGTCATTAAGTGGAAGCCCATGTCCATTAAGCTAGGCGCCTATAAGATGCCAATCTTAGGGTTTGGTGATTCATTCCAACACTTTAGAAAAAAATAGAGAGAGTGGGACGGCTTGGAGAGAGGAGAGGCGTGAAACCATAAGAGAGAGATGAAAGAAGAAGGGCGCAAAACCCTAGAGGAGAGAGAGAGGAAGTTTTCGCATGCACCAAGGAGGGAGAGGAGGATCTTAGTTGCTGAATTTTGATGGTAGCTTGCTCACCAAGAGATAGGTGTTCTTCAATTATGAGGTAAGGGGGCTCTCGTTCATAGTTAATAATTTATAAACCACGAAATCATGGGGACTAGGTGTTAGGAGTAGTTGTTTAAATTGCTGTTGATGTTTATAATATCTATATGTGGCTGAAGTGTGATGGTTGTTTGTGTTGTTGAATTCACTGCTTTGAGATGTTCTGACATAGGTTTAGTATTTCAGTGACTGAGAACGTTTTACTAATTGAAAAATTATGTGGTTTGTCATTTCGAAAACTTGATTGAATGCTTGTTAATTTGGCGTTGATTTGGTTGCATTTGGAGTTGTAAAACTTGAGTTATAGGTGAAACAAGTTAGGTTAAAATTCTGGGAACGATGTGGGTAGAGGTTCAGTATTTCGGTAACTGGGAACGTTGTGTTGACTGAAAAATTATGTGGTTTACTGTTCTGGAAAATAGACTTGATGCTTGTTAATTTGGCACTGGTTTGGTTGCGTTTAGAGTTGTGTAGCTCGAGATATGAATTTCACAAGTTAGGGTAAGATTCTGGAAACAATCTGGATATAGGTTCAGTAAATCTGTGGTCGTGAGTGTTCTATTCGTCTAAAAGTTATGGGGTTTGTTTTGTTGGAAAGTAGACTTAATTTCCTACTGAATAGGCACTGATTTCGCTAAATTTCATTGAGAAATGAGGGAGAAGATTTGATTTCAAAATGACTAATAATTCTGTCCGAATTTTGTGGGATTTGTTGCTCCGAATTTTGTGGGGTTTGTTGCTCCGAATTTTGTGGGATTTTATGCTGCTGTTTATATTGCTGCTGCTACTCTATGTGCTGTCTTGGTCCCTATGGGTGTTGTTTAGTCCTTTGGTGACAATGTAGTCGCGTAATTAATTGTGCTTGGTGTGATTGGTGTGCTATCCTTAGAGCTGAAATTTTGGAGATGTATAATGGTGATGTATATAAAATGGTGAGATAAATTATTGGTGAGTTTATTGGTGAGTGCCCTCAAGGCAATGGTCTATGACCTTTCTTTTGGTGTTGGTGAGTTAATAAAACTATTGGTGAGTTAAATAAATTATTGGTGCACATGTTATCGCATTGTTGTGGTGATTTTGGTGTGTATGGTGCATTGTTCATAGCGTCACATAAACCATGTGCATATTTTGGTGAGCAGAGGCTTCGGCCTATTTTGGTGAGCAGAAGGCTTCGGCCTTATTTTGGTGAGTGCCCTCAAGGCAAATTATTGGTGTTGATGGATCCACATGCATATGCCCAGTGGAGTTTTGGGTTGCATTTCATACATTGCATACACGTCCTGTGTTTGATTGCGTCTTCTTGAACTAATGGTGTGTAACACCCTGGTTTTTCTAACATGTAGAAACACCGAAAGTGCACAGATGCGGAAATTCAGAGGACACAGTTCCTGTTTAAGTTTTGGACATACAAACTTTTTCCGAAATAAAACATAATCGGAAATAACATTACTTCATAAAATAGAAGTTCATCGGTTCCATACCGAGTAGATTACAATACCCAAGTCCAAATACCAAACAGAAACATAAACGGTTCATATAACTCATAATCAATACAAGTTTATACAACCAATAGGACAACAAAAGAACAAGGAGAAAATGACTAAGTCTTCAGCACCTCCAAGAGTATATCAACTACTCGTGCACTATAGTCTTCCTTTTTCCCTGCTTCTCTGAAAAACAACAAATATGGATAGGGTGAGATAACATTATCTCAGTGAGTCCTACCGTGCCCCCTCACTGACACTCGGTTCAATTCATTAAACCGCTATAACCAAACTGACATAACCATGTCTTATATTTATTAATCGAAATGCCACGCACTTCGTGAATTAATTTAACATGATCCGGCTGCACAACGCTTGCTAATCCCGGGAACCATGTGTTTAACCTTAGCACAAACCGGCTGCACAACGCTTGCTAATCCCGGTAACCCACGAATTGACCACGCCAAGACGTATACAGGGCCTAGGGTGAGGGCTCATGACTTCCCTTCCTAGTATGCTACTTGTCGGGTCGTCACCCAATGCGATATATGTATGACAATACATATCAATTTCTCGAGAGTTAGATATATATATCTTTCCGATCACCAAAGGATCATTCACATAGTCTCTTTAGATAATTTATATCTTATTGATCTATAACCCGTTTTGATGAAATTATAAACATCCGGCATTATAATCATATTGTAATGTATTATTGACTTATAACCCGTTTTGATGAATCTATAGACATCCGGCATTATAATCATATACAGTTGATATATATATATAAATATATATACATTCTATCCATCAGACGGTGTACCCACACGTATACTAGGGTTTCGTTTTTTTGATCAAATAGGCTTTCAAGGCTCTTTTTCAAAACCATGAGTCGAACAAGTTCAAAATAAGGTTTTCAGTGAGGCAATCCCTTTTTGAATGGTTGAGAAGGGAATTAGAAAAGGTTCGGGATCAAACGAAGCAACAAAACGAGAAAACGGAAGCCGGTAACAGAACCACACGCACGACCCGTGCCCAGGGGCACACGACCCGTGCGTGGTGCACTACTCAAGACCCATCTACCAGAGGGAAGCGCACGATCCGTGCCCAGGGGCGCACGACCCGTGCGTCCCGTTCTGTTTCCAACAACTTCCAACCCGAAGCAGGCGCACGACCCGTGCCCAGGGGCGCACGGTCCGTGCGACCTGTGTCTGTTACCAGAAATTCTCATTTTTCTCATTTTCGCTCTCCGTTCTCGTCCGATTCGATTCCTAATTTCAATCACCTGAAACTCAGAAAATTCCCAGAATATATTTCTAGTAGTACACAATGCATTTCATTTCAATGATTTTAATCAAAATCTCATTTAAACCGTAAAACACCGTTTTGGCTCAAAAACGCTTTTCAGTTCTAAGTCTTTTGTAAACAGAAATGTGACCAAGGGATTCCATATCGAAAACAAGTCCAGAATATCAAAATGCCCTATCGTGAGTAGAACTCACCCGTTGACGAAATCCGAGAGTTGAACCGAAAAACGAAATCACCGAACCGAACACGGAAATTCCCGAAGCTGCTTCAATCGATCCCCAGACAGCAACTCTCTTCTGTCCCAACCCGAACCCAGCAGCACCACTACTCAAATCCTTCCTTCACTCAACCATGCAAGTCTGAAGTCTTCTTCTTAGAAGCTTCCAATGAGCATGCAAGGATGGAAACAGCTCAAGACTTCACCATTCTCACCATTGGAGCTTCAAGGTCAGAAATGGAGATGAGAAATAGAGTGAGAATCAGCCTCTGAAACATATACCATTGAGAAGGAAAACGAAAATGGACTGGGGATCAGGTTGGAACACTTACATGCAACAGATTTTGATGAAGCTCCACCCCCTTCTTCCTCCTACACTCGCGCCCCTCCCCTTCCCTTCTCCCTTCTGTTTTCCAGAATTTGCTGAATGAAGGAGATGTGGCTAGGAGGCTTCAAAATATATGTATTTATATGAGGGGTGTAAAATTACCATTTTGCCCTCCAGCTTAAATACTTTAATTAATCATGACTAAGCCATAATTAATAAATGAATAGGGCTTCTTTGGTCTTTTCTCTCGAATAGTAATTCATCGAGACAAGACTAATTATTCCCACAAATAATTAATCGGTCCTAGGCGTCATTATACGAGTCTTTAAAAATTAGGGATGTTACATGGTGTAACTGTATTCTGGGTGTAACTGTATTTGGTGTGACGGTACTTGGTGTAACAGTATTCGGCGTAACTGGATTTGGTGTAACTGTATTATTGGTGTAGTAGATTGATGGTATCCCTGGTGTGCCTATTATACTGTGTTTCTTGTTTTATCTATTATTATCTATGTAGTGAGACTCACCCTACTGCGTCGTGTTGCCTCGTATGTCGGCAACCTGCAGGTGACGGTGACTGAAGGTGGCTAGAGATTCTTCTTCTAGTATGGTCGAGTCGGCTCTGATACGTAGCACTCGGGAGGGTTGTCCTTGTGTCTTTCCTTATGTGTTATGTATATGCCTTTCTAAGTTGTAAACCTTTTGAAGTATGATTGCCAAGTTAAACCTTTTTATTTCCGCTGCATGTTTTTGAAAAGAAGTTAGTTATAATTAAAGTACTCTGTTTGCGAAGTGGTTTTCCGGTTCGAAAAATGTGACACTCTTTTGGCGCGAAGAACTCTGATATTTTTTTTTTTATAAACCATTGGGTAGAAAAATGGGTGTTACATTAGTGGTATCAGAGCAATGGTTGGTCCGTCCGGCCAAGTCATCGAGTCGTTGTGTCGGTTAGCGACCAACTGTTGTCTTTTTAGTGCTAACCAATGTTTGCGTTGCAGGTACATCAAAAGTTGCCAATGGTAAGTGATCTAGTGGGGGAGACATCCCTACTAGTGTTATGTGTTTTGTGTATCCCTATGTGCTGTCGTCTGGTTTGTTTTTTTGACCTTCCCTGCTGTGTGAACTGTGTGTGATTGTTAGTGGGAGAGTGTTAGTTTTAGCGGGCAAATTTCGAGGGCGAAATTCTTTTTAGGGGGGGAGAGTTGTAACAGCCCGAAAATAGTAGATTAATTTTCTAGTTAATTAAATGAGGTTTAGGTGGTAGGAGATAATTAATTAATCGATTTAATTAATTATCTAGGGTTTTGAGAGTTAAATAAATAGAATTATTTAATTGGACCTAGGGTTAGTTTTAGATGGTGGTGGCGAGTTGAAGTGGATTAGGAGAAGCCCATGATTAGGTCATTAAGTGGAAGCCCATGTCCATTAAGCTAGGCGCCTATAAGATGCCAATCTTAGGGTTTGGTGATTCATTCCAACACTTTAGAAAAAAATAGAGAGAGTGGGACGGCTTGGAGAGAGGAGAGGCGTGAAACCATAAGAGAGAGATGAAAGAAGAAGGGCGCAAAACCCTAGAGGAGAGAGAGAGGAAGTTTTCACATGCACCAAGGAGGGAGAGGAGGATCTTAGTTGCTGAATTTTGATGGTAGCTTGCTCACCAAGAGATAGGTGTTCTTCAATTATGAGGTAAGGGGGCTCTCGTTCATAGTTAATAATTTATAAACCACGAAATCATGGGGACTAGGTGTTAGGAGTAGTTGTTTAAATTGCTGTTGATGTTTATAATATCTATATGTGGCTGAAGTGTGATGGTTGTTTGTGTTGTTGAATTCACTGTTTTGAGATGTTCTGACATAGGTTTAGTATTTCAGTGACTGAGAACGTTTTACTAATTGAAAAATTATGTGGTTTGTCATTTCGAAAACTTGATTGAATGCTTGTTAATTTGGCGTTGATTTGGTTGCATTTGGAGTTGTAAAACTTGAGTTATAGGTGAAACAAGTTAGGTTAAAATTCTGGGAACGATGTGGGTAGAGGTTCAGTATTTCGGTAACTGGGAACGTTGTGTTGACTGAAAAATTATGTGGTTTACTGTTCTGGAAAATAGACTTGATGCTTGTTAATTTGGCACTGGTTTGGTTGCGTTTAGAGTTGTGTAGCTCGAGATATGAATTTCACAAGTTAGGGTAAGATTCTGGAAACAATCTGGATATAGGTTCAGTAAATCTGTGGTCGTGAGTGTTCTATTCGTCTAAAAGTTATGGGGTTTGTTTTGTTGGAAAGTAGACTTAATTTCCTACTGAATAGGCACTGATTTCGCTAAATTTCATTGAGAAATGAGGGAGAAGATTTGATTTCAAAATGACTAATAATTCTGTCCGAATTTTGTGGGATTTGTTGCTCCGAATTTTGTGGGGTTTGTTGCTCCGAATTTTGTGGGATTTTATGCTGCTGTTTATATTGCTGCTGCTACTCTATGTGCTGTCTTGGTCCCTATGGGTGTTGTTTAGTCCTTTGGTGACAATGTAGTCGCGTAATTAATTGTGCTTGGTGTGATTGGTGTGCTATCCTTAGAGCTGAAATTTTGGAGATGTATAATGGTGATGTATATAAAATGGTGAGATAAATTATTGGTGAGTTTATTGGTGAGTGCCCTCAAGGCAATGGTCTATGACCTTTCTTTTGGTGTTGGTGAGTTAATAAAACTATTGGTGAGTTAAATGAATTATTGGTGCACATGTTATCGCATTGTTGTGGTGATTTTGGTGTGTATGGTGCATTGTTCATAGCGTCACATAAACCATGTGCATATTTTGGTGAGCAGAGGCTTCGGCCTATTTTGGTGAGCAGAAGGCTTCGGCCTTATTTTGGTGAGTGCCCTCAAGGCAAATTATTGGTGTTGATGGATCCACATGCATATGCCCAGTGGAGTTTTGGGTTGCATTTCATACATTGCATACACGTCCTGTGTTTGATTGCGTCTTCTTGAACTAATGGTGTAACTGTATTCTGGGTGTAACTGTATTTGGTGTGACGGTACTTGGTGTAACAGTATTCGGCGTAACTGGATTTGGTGTAACTGTATTATTGGTGTAGTAGATTGATGGTATCCCTGGTGTGCCTATTATACTGTGTTTCTTGTTTTATCTATTATTATCTATGTAGTGAGACTCACCCTACTGCGTCGTGTTGCCTCGTATGTCGGCAACCTGCAGGTGACGGTGACTGAAGGTGGCTAGAGATTCTTCTTCTAGTATGGTCGAGTCGGCTCTGATACGTAGCACTCGGGAGGGTTGTCCTTGTGTCTTTCCTTATGTGTTATGTATATGCCTTTCTAAGTTGTAAACCTTTTGAAGTATGATTGCCAAGTTAAACCTTTTTATTTCCGCTGCATGTTTTTGAAAAGAAGTTAGTTATAATTAAAGTACTCTGTTTGCGAAGTGGTTTTCCGGTTCGAAAAATGTGACACTCTTTTGGCGCGAAGAACTCTGATATTTTTTTTTTTTATAAACCATTGGGTAGAAAAATGGGTGTTACACACTCGGTCGAATAAACTTCTTGGAAATTAATTCCTCAAGTTGGGACTTCAATTCTTTCAGTTCAAGAGGAGACATCCTATAAGGTGCTATGGATATTGGCCCTGTGCCAGGCGCCAAATCTATAGAGAATTCTACCTCTCGTTCTGGAGGTAAAGAGGAAACTTCCTCGGGGAACACATCTAAGAATTCATTAACAACTTGAGTAGACGATAAATCCAAATCAGCTTCAGTTGATGCAGACAAAATAACAACAAAAGCTTCCGCACCTTGGAATAGAGAATGGCTGGCTAAAGCGAATGAGATAACACCATCATCTGCAGGTAGTGAATGTTCAGCCACTTCAGAAGGAAAATTAATTGCACGATTGAAACAGTCAATCGTAATGTGATTGGAAGTCATCCAATTCATTCCCAACACGATCTCCATTCCTCTCATAGGCAGACAGATAAAATCAACAACAAAGTCCCTGTCTCTTATCGTAAGCAGACAGCTAAGGCACAAGGATTGGGTTCGCACACGACCCTTCGCCGCAGTAAGGATAGTTATTGGCTCGGATATAGGAGATACTGTCAATCCTAACCGTTCAGCACATGCTTCTGAAATAAAGCAATGAGTAGCACCAGAGTCATACAAAATATTAACAGTTTGATTAAAGAGAGAACCTGTACCCCTTATAAGATTATCAGCTGGTTTGATGGTCTTGGCATCCAAAGTGTTGACTCGAGCCTGTCTAGGAGCATCAGGGGACTCTAAGAAAGCCTTTCTCGCTGGGCAGTTGTTAGCATAGTGCCCCTCTTCATTGCAATAATAACACTGGTTTGATTTTGACTCCAATTGACATTTTCCACGATGACTTTTTTTACACACTCTGCAATTCCGATACCCCGAAGAGTTATCCGACTGAATCTGTTTTCCTTTGTCTAAATTCCCTTTATACCTCGGGTTTGAAGAAGTTGACCCGTTTCCCTTTTTCTTATCCTTCCAAAAATCTTTCCTCTCAGCATACATTCTTTTAAGATCGCTCTCGGCTGAATGAGCTTGTTGAACCAAAGCAGGGTAAGTGGTCATGGAATAAGAACTGAGGCCTTGATTCACATCGCCTCTAAGACCTTGTCTGAACATCACCCTCTTCCACTTATCATCAGGAGCGGTGGTCCCCAATTCATAGAATTGCGATAACCTCTCAAATTTGGCAGCATATTCCCCAACTGTCATCTCTCCCTGTTTCAAACTCAGAAATTCCATCTGCTTGTCAAGTCTTTGGGAGTCGGGAAAATAATGACCCAAAAACAACTCCTTGAAGTTATCCCACTCAAGAGGAGTTCCTTGATTTTGAAGCATTCTACGAGCGTTAACCCACCAAGTGTGAGCATCCTCGTCCAGAGCGTTAGCAGCACAAATTACCTTTTCTCCTTCATTGCATTGCAAGGTATCAAAGATCCGTTCCATGGCATCTACCCAAAAATGGGCTTTCATTGCCTCGGATCCTCCTTTGAAGGTTGGGGGTTTCATCTTCAGAAACCGGAAATACATCCTGTTGGGATCCTCAGGTGTTGGCACATTGACTGGCTCAGCTGGCTGTGGTTGAGGCATCTGATGCATCTGCTGCATTTGAGCCATTTGAGCCATCTGTTGTTGTTGCATTAGCATCATGTCATTCATCATCTTCTGTTGGGTCTCGATGACATTCTGCATCCATTCTTGATGAGGATCAACAGGTGGGTTTCTTCTACCTCTCCCAGCCATGATTCTGCGAAGTATGCACAAAGTATTAAGTTGATCAGGCTCAATGTCTAATAGCATACTAAGAAAAATCAGACTTAGAAGACGTAAAAGACTCTTAACATCTAAGTCCGACTAGGTCGAACCGCTCTGATACCAAATGTAACACCCAGGTATTTCTAACGTGTAGAAACACCGAAAGTGCACAGATGCGGAAATATTCAGAGGACACAGTTCCTGTTTAAGTTTTGGACATACAAACTTTTTCCGAAATAAAACGTAATCGGAAATAACATTACTTCATAAAATTGAAGTTTATCGGTTCCATACCGAGAGGATTACAATATCCAAGTCCAAAATACCAAACAGAAACATAAACGGTTCATATAACTCATAATCAATACAAGATTATACAACCAATTAGGACAACAAAAGAACAAGGATCAAATGACTAAGTCTTCAGCACCTCCAAGAGTATTTCAACTACTCGTGCACAATAGTCTTCCTTTTTCCCTGCTTCTCTGAAAAACAACAAATATGGATAGGGTGAGATAACATTATCTCAGTGAGTTCTACCGTGCCCCCCTCACTGACACTCGGTTCAATTCATTAAACCATTATAACCAAGCTGACATAATCATGTCTTATAATTATTAATCGAAATGCCACGCACTTCGTGAATTTATTTAACACGTACCGACTGCAATCCAGTGCTAATCCCGGTAATCGTGTGTTCCATTTAGCATAAACCGACTGCAATCCAGTGCTAATCCCGGTAACCCGTGAGTTGACCACGCCAAAACACATTCAGGGCCTAGGTAAGGGGTCATGACTACCCTCCCTAGTATGCTACTTGTCGGGTCGTCACCCAACGCAATACGTATGACAATACGCATCAAGTTCTCGAGAGTTAGATAATTTATATCTTCTTTTCATTTTGATCACCAAAGGATCAATCACATCATCTTTTTAGATAATTTATAACTTATTGATCTATAACCCGTTTTGATGAATTCATAAACATCCGGCATTATAATCATATTGTAATGTATTATTGACTTATAACCCGTTTTGATGAATCTATAAACATCCGGCATTATAATCATATACAGTTGACATATATATAAATATATATATACATTCTATCCATCAGACGGTGTACCCACACGTATACTAGGGTTTCGGTTTTTCGATCAAATAGGTTTTCAAAGCTCTTTTTCAAAACCATGAGTTGAACAAGTTCAAAATAAGGTTTTTAGTGAGGCAATCCCTTTTTGAATGGTTGAGAAAGAAATTAGAAAAGGTTCGGGATCAAACGGAGCAACAAAACGAGAAAACGGAAGCCGGTAACAGAACTACACGCACGACCCGTGCCCAGGGGCACA
Source organism: Astragalus membranaceus (assembly GCA_039519185.1). Classification (NCBI taxonomy): domain Eukaryota; kingdom Viridiplantae; phylum Streptophyta; class Magnoliopsida; order Fabales; family Fabaceae; genus Astragalus; species Astragalus membranaceus. The sequence continues at coordinate 53,390,861 of CM076850.1, forward strand.
CGACCCGTGCGTGGTGCACTACTCAAGACCCATCTACCAGAGGGAAGCGCACGATCCGTGCCCAGGGGCGCACGACCCGTGCGTTCCGTTCTGTTTCCAATACTTCCAACCCGAAGCAGGCGCACGACCCGTGCCCAGGGGCGCACGGTCCGTGCGACCTGTGTCTGTTACCCGAATTTCTCACTTTTCTCATTTTCGCTCTCCGTTCTCGTCCGATTCGATTTCTAATTTCAATCACCTGAAACTCAGAAACTTCCCAGAATATATAACAATTCATTTCATTTCAACGATTTAAATCAAAATCTCATTAAACCGTAAAACATCGTTTTGACTCAAAAACGCTTTTCAGTTATAAGTCTTTTGTAAACAGAAAATGTGACCAAGGGATTCCATATCGAAAATCGAAAACAAGTTCAGAATATCAAAATGCCCTATCGTGAGTAGAACTCACCCGTTGACGAAATCCGAGAGTTGAGTCGAGAGACGAAATCGTCGAATCGAAAACAACGAACTATCCCCGCTAGAACCGAATTCGAACAAGGATAGTGGCTCCCTTTCTCTATAACTGAAACAGCAACCCAAATCTTTCACAACTTCCTCCAAATCGAAATGCAAGCTTGAGTCTTCCCCCTCTTAACAGCAAAACTGAACATGCAAGCTATCAACACATAGTTCCACCATTTTCACCACTTGGAGCTTCATGGGCATCAATGGAGATGAGAGAAAGGGTGAGAATCAAGCTTTGAAAGTGGTGCCATCGGATTCAGAATCAAAAATGGAGTAGAATGGGAGTGAGAGCACTTACATGCATTCAGATTTGAGGTGGATTCCTCCTTCTCCCTTCCTCCTCCTTCGCGCCCCCTCCTCCTTCTTTTCCTTATTCTGTTTTTCAGTTTCCACTTCAGAATTTTGAGAAAGTGATAAAGTGAAGGAAGTGTGGCTGGAGAGTTCAGACTTGAGGTATTTATATGAGGGGTGCGAATTTACCAATGTGCCCTTCAGCTTGAAATCTTCAATTAAGTTATGACTAATCCATAAGTGAATGAGAGATAGGATTTTCTTTGGGCTTTTACTCGTACAATAATCCCCGAGACACGACTAATTATTCCCACAAATGATTAATCGGTCCTAGGCATCATAATACGAGTCTTTAAAAATTAGGGATGTTACAATAAATATATATCATCTTACTTTGGGGTAGAACACAACAAAATAACTAGATGACAATACATGACAAACAAGCTGAAAAGTTGGATATTGATATCATGTAACAATGAAAATATCTAAACTAAAAAAAGATTAACCGAAAAAATTGGAAACTTATACTTTTTATTGCTAGAAAGTCACCCTCAACTTCTAGCTGTCCTGCTAACCGAAACTGACTTTCACTAGTGCTTGATGGTGCGAACTGAACAAAAACTCTTTTGCAGTAATGAATATGTTGAGCTCTAATCAAAGATGGCTTGGCTTAAAAAAATTATTCAGTTTTTTACGGGTTCATTAATTAATTTTGAAAACATTGATACCTAAATTTTATGAAAACCCATATATAACAAGAAAGCAATCGAGTCGGAGACAGGCTCTGGAATATCTACAGAATGTTTTCTGAAGTGAAACAATTGAAACCTAAGTAATGGGTGCATGTGCATCTAAAGTGAAACACAAACAGGTGATACTCACAGCAGGGTCAAATTTTGAAATCCTCCAATTGCGGATTGAATTGAACCAGTAATATTGTTATTCCTCAGTTCTCTGTGACAATCATAAACAAATACTTGGATTAAATTCAGAAAATCAGAACAAAGGAAAAAGTACAAGTAAATATTTACATCTACTTGGGAGACTATTAGGCATAATTATTAGCATAGTTGCATCCTTACAAGATAGTCAAAGACTTCATATTCCGTACTACTTCCAGTGAGGAGCTTCCGTTAGATATACCACTTATTCTCCTACATTTATATCACAGATGATATATTAGCTTTTATGGATCAAAAGCAGCCATACAAGAAACTAGTGAAAGCACTCACAACTCTGTCAAGGAAGTCAAATTGGAAAACGATGACAGTATTGGACCTTCAAAAGAATTACCCTGAAACCTCCTATGAAGATATACACCAATACACAGAAACAGTGAGTACACGCTTGTGAAACAGAATAGGAAAGTAATCATGAAAACAAATATTTATTTTCACAATATGTAAGTAACAAAAATATCAACATTAAAGAAACAAAAACAAATCTATGCTTTTGGTAGTTTGTTTAGGAGTGCTTAAACAAGCAAAGGGAATTCGCGGCCTAAACCTGCATGTGTGTCAACCAAAAAAATTAGTTGTGTTCTTAGAAAATATAGGGGTAAAAAATAAGCAATGGAACAAAATAAAGCAACTTTCATCCAATCTGATTAGCCTTATAGTATTTTCATGATCATCCAACTTCTATATCTCCAATGCTAAAATTACAATAACAAAACCCAGTCAATCTGAAATGTTGGAGCCAAGAATCGAATACACGGATGGTGGCTGATGAAGACAAGACTCCGCCACTGCAACAGAATCTGATTGTTGTTAAAGTCTCGCTAATATAATATTAATTAGTCAAGTTACAAGTTACACATTCATGATGTCAATAATGAACATGTATGTTACCTTCTTTGTTGGTATTGCTGATTAGTCCATATTTTGCAGCATAGGAATCCACATAAGTAATTGCAGTCTCTGGGAGTTCTGTCCTGAGCTTGACAACTCTGTCCTTAAGCTGCTTATTGAATTCGACAGCCATCACATTTTGATCATTGACACATCCATACTTGTCAAAATAGCCAGCTGGTACATTGTGCTTATAAAATAGGTTCACTGGCAGGCACCCAATTGGGCCAGTATTGTGTATCCAGAATGTCCTTCCTCCTTGTTCGTATATATTCTGCAATGTAGTTTACCAGTCAAACTTCAGACTCATTCCAATTGTTCATTAATGTAGTTGTTATTCACAATATTTTCAATTCTAACAAATAATCATTTAATAATGCCACAACATAATGTCGCGAACTCTGTAGCATTTAAAAATGAAATAACAAGTTACAAACCTTGCTAAAACAGGTTTGGGAGCAAATCTGTCATCAGGATCATTGTGATATACAGAGTTACATCAAAGTTATTTACACAAAACAAAGTCAGATTTAAGAATAAAAGACATTAGCAACTTCTTTCCAATCAAAACATGCAACTTCTATCCGATACCTGCAGCAGAGCTTTATAGGGCAAAATGATCCTTGAGAATTAAGCAGGAGATCTACAACACTAGCTGTTGAGGAAGCTGCTGCTAGTGTAAGTGTTGATAATACCTGCAAAAAATAAAATGGAGTTACTAACAAATGGTTCCCTGTACCTATCTAATAAACTGATAACAAATTAGCACTTAGATCAGAATTACATACCCAATCCCCAACAACTATAATCAGCAGTATTCTTGGTTGACGAATGGGGCATTTGACCAGTACAGAGTATCCATCTACTATTGCCAATGTGAAACTCCAAGGAATTACCAAACCCATAAGTGTCACCAAATAGCTACTACATGGATAATGAACACAAAAATTAACCACTTAGTTAACAGAAAAATCAACAAATTCACTTATATGATTGATGTTTGCTTTAGCTCCTATCTTTTTGTATTATGTGATGCAAGTAACAAAAGCAGAAGGGAGACTAGCCAAGGAGTACGTTGTCTATTAACTGATGCCATGTCATTTTGCATCCATTCATACTGAAATAGAAATGTTATATATATAGTGTATTATTTAACTATACTAGAAGTATATGAAACAAACTAATGATTTATTTATTTTACCTGTTCAGAATTTTCTGACCAGTCATGATCCGTTGATATTACTGTGAAATGAACACTTCCTTGTTCAATAGAATACCAAGGCTTGTCCTTTGCTGAAGTTGGCATTGGAAAGTATGTTTCATAAGGTACTCCACATTCACCACCAGAGTCAGGAGTACCATAAACTAAACCAGAATCTACATAGTCCCTGAATATATAAACAATAAGTTCAGAAATGATATTTCATGACACCCTATTTTGTTATTTTCATATTAAAATATCATTATATAAAGTAATATGTGCATTAAATTTTAACAGTACATTAAGTAATGTAGATGCAATACCCTCTCATGGTTCCCAATTGCTGTCATGTATGAAAGTTTGGAGGCTACTGGTTTGATAAGGTTAAGGAAGAAATCCCATTCTGCTAGAAAACCTGTTGCATACTTATATCTCCAATGTGAAAGACTGAGTTTACATTGTTGGAGTTTACATCATTGGCTATAGCTTTGATAGCTGATAGAGCTCCTGGCTGTTTGAAAAACAAGATCAAGATGTTCCGCTTTGATAACTGATAGAGTTTACAATATATATTTTGTATTTGAATTCTAATAAATGTTAGAATATCTGAAGTAGGATTTTTCTTGAATGTAATGTTCTTTTGAAGCATCAAGAGGAGTTTTTCCCATATCACCATATGCAATGAGTTTGAGTTCATCTGCTCCTCCAGCAGGTGGAGTTGAAAACTTGATTTGTTCACTCCAACCAGCCGAATTACTGCACCATTGGCATAAGGTAAATCAACTTATTTCATAACCACAATCACAATTTCTTGCAATAATTTGTGCACTAATACAAATTCTTGCAATTCAGCTTCACTATTCAATAAGTATCCTACCTGCCAAGTTATTTTCGAAAAGTTTTTTTTTTAAATTAAGGTATCAAAGGTACTGAGATTTATCTAAAGGGTACAAAATTATTATTTTTGGACTAGTTACCATTACTAATGCATGCATCTAACATGGCAGACAAGGTTGTTTCTCAAAATATATCCTCAATTTATTCCACGAAGTTCATACCTTCCATATCTATAGTACTTGAAGGTTTAAGTCCTGTCATAACTGCTGAATGAATGAATCCTGGGTCATGCCATCCAAAATCCTTGGCAGAACTTGGTAGTGCTGAACTTGTCAATTTAAAAGTTGAAAATTTAAAAGGCTAATTTATATTAACAAGATCAAAAAGAAACAGAGACAGAATGTAACATCCCCAATTTCGCTAATTTAAATTATTTAAATTAGCAAGAGGTCAAGATGATTAATTAAGCATTTTTGATTAATTATGATATGGTGAGTTAATTGGGATTTTAAGCAAATAGGAACACAGGGGTATTTTCGTCTTTTCCACATATTTATGAGTTTCGGCTAAACCATCCTCCACAGAACATAACTATATGCAATATGTAATTATTGTATAAGTATTGTGTGATTAGAATTGACTCAAGAAGGAATTAAGGAAGTTTAAGCCAAAATTGGACATAAGGGCATTATGGTCATTTCGCCCCTTTTTAAGTGTGCTTCAGCTGACCCAAAAACAAAACAACCCCACTCATGTGACACTTTAATTTTCAGCTGAAAACAGAAAGTAAAGAGAAGAGAAAACATGGAGCTTGAGAGAGAGGAGGGCGTGAGAAAGAGTGGAAGGGGAGGAACTCAATTCTTGATGCATGTGTTCGATTCTTGGCTCATTAGAACCAGCTCAACCTCCTCTACCTTCTGATACTAAGAGCACAGCCCACACCCATCTCTAACTCTATTCACCATTGATGCACCTTCAAGCTCAAATGGAGAAGATAATGAGGTTTTATGGAGCCTTGGAGTCTTGCATGTCTATTTGAGACTAGATGGTAAGTAAAGCTGAGTTTGCCTTGATGATTGTACTAGTTAGAAGAGATTTTCAGTAACTATAAGTGTTTGAGGTTTATATTGGAGCTCAAATTCGTGGTTATAAATGATTGAGGATTGAGGTTACAAGTTCAACAAAAGTTCAGCTGGAAACCCGTAGGAACCCTATTCGGTATTTTACGAATATCTCTCTGTACACTACTCCGATGATCGTGATTCTTGTCCTTCTGGAAACTAGACACGAAATGATTCGGATTAGGCCCAAGAATGAACCGATTTCATTGAGTATGGTGGAAGGAAAAGGAATTGCAAGTTTCAGTTTTGGACTAGAGACAGTTTTGACCCAGTCACCTTGTTTCGGGTGTATCTCCCAAGTTACTGGATGCATGCGTATGATCCTTTGACCATCAGAAAGTAGACAAAATTATCTACAGAATGGGCACTGGTTTGAAGGGTTTTGGCCACGATTTGACTAAGATACGCGTGTTCCAAAACTGCTCACTGATTCTGGAAAACGGATGCGAAATTGGAAGTGTTGGTTCCTCAAATTTCGGATCGAATCGCCAAAGTTCGAGAGACGCCAATTCCGTAGTCAAGGAGGAAGTTTAGTAGCTGGATTTGTGATTGGATGCTGTTCCGAAGTTCAGTTTCGAGTATCGGACGAGTTCGGTGCGAGTACGTGATTACGGGGATTGTTCGAGAGGTTACGGTTTGTGACGACGTGATTTCTCGCGAGGTCGTCAAATCGGTGGGTTCTATACTCGCTTAGGGACGTTTTGTTGTCGAGTCATATTATTTTCTGAAATGATACTATGGAAAATCCGCTTTGTGAAAACTTAACGAAAACGTTTTTATCGAAAAACCGTAAATCGCATAATTGCTCGGATTGATTGGATTGTCGATTTATGATATATATTGTTTGACTGTTTAATCGCTTTCGCTGGTCTGGAATAATAACTGTTATGTTGGGATATCGATCGGAACGAAATTGGAATTGGAACGGAATGGAATTTACTCATGAAAAGTCTCTTTTCTGGAAAACGGATGGAGACGCACGGATCGTGTGCCTCTGTGCACGGGTCGTGCGCCCCCATCTGATGTTACACAAACTGAGTTTTTAAACAAACACGGATCGTGCGCCTATTCGTACGGGTCGGGTGTATCCTTCTGAAACTTTTATTTAACTACGCCCGGATCGTGCGCCTAGTCGCACGGGTCGTGCGTATCTTTCTGGAAATCTTTTACATCTTTATTCAACAGCACACGGGTCGTGCGCCTACACGCACGAGTCGTGTGAGACCTTCTGATCTTCAAATTCAAAGTACCTTTTTATCCGTTCCAAATGATTCCAATTCCCTTCTAATCCATTCCCCAAGGTCCCCCAACAATGTAAAGATACCGATGTCATGAGATTGAACATGTTTACTAGAAAACTTGTGTATTATGAACAAAATGGAAGACCGTACTTAGAGAACGCGAGAGAACATATGTCAAGAAATAATAATAATACACGGTACTTGACTGATATGATACACGGTACTTGACTGATATGATACACGGTACTTGACTGATATGATACACGGTACTTGACTGATATGATACACGGTACTTGACTGAAATGACTAACAGCCCATTGCGGGTACATGGATATATAATGTATAATAAATACAAGAGGAAAAAGGGTGACGACCCTTAGAGGTTAGCATACTAGGGGAGGGGAAGTCATGAGCCCCAAAACCTAGACTCAAGACTATTTCACCCACTAGAAATAGCGGGATGGGTTCACCAAAGTCAAAGAAGTGCCTATAAAATAGTTAGACTGAGGTGTTATGCTAAAAACATGGAACAAAAGATTGTATGCTGCATGTGTCGCTTAGGAGGGCCATGAGCATAATTGATACAGGAACTTAATATATTTCCACGTGGTTGCTTTTTAGGCCCACGAGTTCAAACACTAATGGAAAAAAGGCTTTTTATATCGGTTAAAATTGACATTTCATATCGGTTCCCGAACCGATGCCGAAAAAGGAGATATAAAAAATAAGGACATTTCATATCGGTTCCTGAACCGTTATGAAAAGTTGTTTTTATATCGGTCGCCCCTAAAACCGATATGAAAAGTCTCTTTTTTTTAAAAAAAAAAGACTTTTCATATCGGTTCCCATAGAAAACCAATATGAAAAGTCTTTTTTTTTAAAAAAAAGAGACTTTTCATATCGGTTCCCATAGAAAACCGATATGAAAAGTCTTTTTTTTTTTTAAAAAAAGAGACTTTTCATATCGGTTTTCTATGGGAACCGATATGAAAAGTCTTTTTTTTTTTAAAAAAAGAGTGACACCAATGAGAGAACAAATCAAACAGTTATCTTATATAGCTATAACTGGAGTGGAACTCACATTAGCAGGCATATCCATACAAATCTATACAAAAACATGCACCTGGATACGTAAAACTTACACAACACAACAACCAAAAAACAACTAAGCCTAGCCCACAAGGTGAATATTGTTTCTCTTCCAATCCATGATGATTTCTTGAATATTTTCTTCAGCAATTTCAATTTGATTCTTTTGGCACGGTCTACAACTAACAGAATCATCTTTGTGGCATGGAATTTGGTTTACTGTCTCTTCATGAGCAGCCATTTGTTGAACAAGTTCACTATTTGGACATGCTTTAAGATCTCTATACCTTCCTGGCTCAACTATTTTTCCATCTTTCATAACCTAACATAAAGTATACTATTGGTGTTAGAGGGCAAGCAAACACTGGCAGTAATTTCATCAGTGGAAGACAAAGTGTTCAGTAGCTTACTAAAATCAGATCAGCAGCTTCCAAGAATTCCATTTGATGAGTAGCATAAACAACAGTTTTGTCATATAAAAGTTTCATTAGACATTCCTGCACAACATTTACACTTTTTAGTGAAAGCATGAATGAAAAAAACATCATTAACATTAACATAAAAAATAGCAATGCTATGCTAACCTTAAACAAATGACTTCCTGTGTATGAGCATCAACAGCACTAAAAGGATCATCAAGGAAATAAATATCTGAATCATTGTAAACAGCCCTTGCCAGTTGAATTCGCTGTTTTTGTCCTCCACTCAAATTTATTCCCCTCTCCTCCACCATGGTCAAATCTCTATACCTTCCTGGCTCAACTATTTTTCCATCTTTCATAACCTAACATAAAGTATACTATTGGTGTTAGAGGGCAAGCAAACACTGGCAGTAATTTCATCAGTGGAAGACAAAGTGTTCAGTAGCTTACTAAAATCAGATCAGCAGCTTCCAAGAATTCCATTTGATGAGTAGCATAAACAACAGTTTTGTCATATAAAAGTTTCATTAGACATTCCTGCACAACATTTACACTTTTTAGTGAAAGCATGAATGAAAAAAACATCATTAACATTAACATAAAAAATAGCAATGCTATGCTAACCTTAAACAAATGACTTCCTGTGTATGAGCATCAACAGCACTAAAAGGATCATCAAGGAAATAAATATCTGAATCATTGTAAACAGCCCTTGCCAGTTGAATTCGCTGTTTTTGTCCTCCACTCAAATTTATTCCCCTCTCCTCCACCATGGTCAAATCTCCATCACTCCACGTGTTAATATCCTGGTGCAAAGCACAACCATCCAAAACAGATTCATACAAGCCCTTATTCATTTTCTTTCCAAACAATATATTTTCTTTTATAGTCCTTGATCAAACAACTACAAATACAAAACTTATGAATTTCCACCATCAAACAACTACAAATACAAAACAACAACAAAAAAGGTAAAGAACACAAACCTTTCAATTCGGGTTATTCATTCCAAACTCATACTCACTATACCAAACCTCACCATCTTGAAATTCCACAAAGCAACACAACAGATGAGGAACTATAATCACAGATGCATAACCACATTAATAAGAGAGAGAATGTAGAATTTTTGATGGATTTACCTTTCTAGCCTATTATCACCCAATAGGACGATTTGGATAAAGTCAAGACATAGTCGTGCCCAACATATGCAGCAGCATCACGTACATGAGACCCTACACTGTGAGGACGTCTTCGAACATCATAATGCAGTGCCTGATAAAAAAATATGCTTATCATTTCCAATTCCCACTGTCATGTAGCTTTTATCTCTCAAACAAGACGTCAAGGTTGTTAAGGTTGTATTTCAATACTTGGTACAACATAAATAAAGTACTTCGAATAAAATAATTATAGGCAGCCAGAATCAAATTAGTTTGAAGTCCCAAATCCTATATATAAGCTATGATATAGTTGCATAATTGTAAACATCACCTTCACAACAACTACATGATTTTGACAAAAGAATGACATCAACAGAGTAATTACAGCTTTCAATAGCCCACAAGTCTCCTTTACCAGATAATATTTACCATAAGTTGTTGATCTAAGGTTGAGATTAAGAGGTCAAGGAACTCATCATGAGTGTATTGTTGGCCATCTGCCAAGAAGGGCTGCAAGAAATTGTTCACGTAATCATTACTGCCTGCATGCATAAATGAACTTTACCAGTGAAGATTATATATATGGTATATGAGGATTTTGAGTTTTTAACATTCAAAGCAATAGTGGAAATTAATAGAATACTTTTGGGATTGTGAATTGTTACCAATTCCAATGAAGTACATTGCTTCATTGCAACGCTTGTTGGTAGCCTCTTCACCTAATTTTTCTGTGATTGCTTCTTTAGTTTTCTTGAAACTGTTTATTTGATCATCAAAAGATAATCTTTGAATCTGAAAAACATTCAAGACAAAGTATAAGTTAATAAGATGCCCCTATAACCTGCAATTGAGTGCTGAGAGTTTGAAGATGATTTGCTTACAAAGTAAAGTCCTGTATCATTGAGAATCCCTGCTCCACCAGATGCATAGTTTACCCCTTTGAGGAGAGCATCAACTTTTTGAGACACTGACAGATAAGCTGGTGGTGATGGGATTCCAAGCATTGCAGCTGCAAAAAAAAAGCAATAAAATTAAGCCATTAAAGCATGGTTTATGCAATTACAAGGAAAGAAAGCTTTGAGATTCAGAAACTATACATATGATATCACCAATAGTCCTCCCATTGGTGAATCTTCCAGTAGCCTGACCATCACTATAGTCAATCCCATACCATGGATAGTTAGATTTGGCCAAAGAATATTGTTGATAATTATTGTTCCCAAGCTGTCAAAGAGTCGCCAAAGATATAGGTCACAGGCTTAGCTGCTAAAGCAGTTGTAGCCAGTGAGAAGATACTGGCCACTAAAACCAGCCTATGCATTGACAAATCACATAGAATTTTAAGATAATTGATAAACATGTACAAGACAGTCAATTCATTATGCTATTGATTCTTGATCCAATTCAAAATCAAAACCAAGCCACTGAACAAATTCAATCAACATATATCATTATATCATGCATTGATAGTCAACATATATCATTCAAAAACTAGTTGTTTTAAACAATTCAGAATCTGCTTCTCTGCTCTAAGCCTCTAACTGGTTCAAATATTGCACACACCAGAAGTAAGCCACAGAAGAATACTACTATCAAAACTAACCTTAAATATCCTCAAGTGCAAAAGAATGCTATAAAGAGTATATTAGCAGCTTTTTTCATATAAAAAATAATAAACCAGTTTAATCAAATTACAAGTTCAAGAAAAGAGTTCCCCCCAAAAAATAACATTGAGCAGATGAATATACCTCTAATTTCAGAACCTGTAAGACTAACAAAGTAGATTAAAAATTAATCCAATGCCATTCTACCAATATATTTGTTTTAAGCTATTCCCTTAGAAACTTCAATTGCGGCAAGTCAAACATAGCATCAAAAACACTTGCACAACTAAACAAGAATTGTAAATATGAAACTACCCTCCCCAATTAGCACTTCAGATCCAAACAAACCCCAAATCAAAACTAGAAATAGTTGGTTCAAGTATGACAGTAGAGCATCCATAAAATAAAACCATTCATGCGCTTTTACTTAACAGACCAAGTTTTTAGGATAGTTAGTTCATAACAAATATGATACCTGCACAGAATCATTAAAGTGACAGGATCCTTGAACACATAGATATAGAATAAACATACCTTGATTATAAGTTTGTAAACTTAAGCAGTCTTTATACAGTGACAATAACAGCCAACTAGCCACTCAGCGAACTAGCCAACTCAAAAGTGATCAAATCCATAACAATTAAGATAATGAACAAAGGGGGAAGGGAGAGAGATAAAACACAATTGTACAAAGAGAAAGGAAAAAGGGTACCTACTACCTACTAATGGAAATTCAGAGCTAAATCCACTCAACGGTGTGAAAATCTTGTTGGATTTATAAACAAGACAACTATCAATCTAATTAATAATTTGTAAAACAAAATTACTTAATTATATACACATCCAACTATGAAGATAAGGAACAGAAACTAAATAAGAAGGAATCCATATGAGCCAAATTACGATGGAGCTTAAGAATTAGTAAACCAGTAATTGATAGGGTTTGATTTGATGAATGAAATTTAGGAATCTGAAAGCGAAAGGCGATTACTAACTAAACCTAACCATGTATCCATCAAGAGAAATAACATTAATCCTGAATATCAAAAACCATTAATTTCAAAATATGGTGCAAACCTAGAATTCTCACATGTACTAGAAACAAACTACAATATTTAATAAGAAAACTAACCGATATAGACGAAGACGCAGAATTGCTGGTGCGATTCAAAGGATAGAAGAAGACGCGGAGAGAGGTAGGTACACCAACCAGAAAAGAAGAGTTAAGAGAAGTTTTGTGTGTGTGTGTGTGAAAACCAATCCTGTGTGAAAATCATGGACTCTCTTGTTTGAAAACCATTTCGAAGGATCTAAGAAAGAACAAAACGGTTAGGGTTTTAGTTTCTTTGAGAGTGAGAGAGGGAGACTGAGAGAGGATGTTGCAGTGGACGAGAAGGAGAATAGAAGTGAAGGAGGAACGGTGGTGTTGTGTGGTGGGTGGTGGGGCGGCGGAGTTTCGAAGGATCTAAGGAAAACCACGGTGATGAACGATGGAAGAGATGAGGTAGAGTACGAACCGTGAATGAGAGTGAGAGGGAGCCAATAGAAAAGCCTAATTTTTTTCCTTTCTATAACGGGTGGTTTTGTTACCCGTTATGGAAGCCTAAATTTTTAGACTTTCTATAACGGTCATGCAAATGAACCGATATGAAATATGGTTTTTGCACTTTTTATATCGGTTCCTGTGGCAACCGATATAAAAATTGTAATTTTAATTACAAAACTGCCACCGCGTCACTTTTAATATCAGGCCGTTTTTAACCGATATAAATGACAGTTATAAAAGGCATTTTTTCCACTAGTGAAGTAAAGCATAATGAACCGCTAGAGTTAGTAAGGGGTCTCGATAGGACTCACTGAGATAATGTTTATCTCACCCTTCATATTTGTGGTTTTTACAGAGAAGTAGGGAAAGGCAAAGGCGACAAAGCATGATTAGCCGGTGCGACTCATGGAACTATTGGAAATTGGATTTCCTGTTTATCCCTCTGTATTCTTATTTAGTTATGTCACCGATTGTATAACTTTCATTGTTTAAGTTGTAAAATCGTTTCCGCTACTTTATGTTTTGAGTATTGAACACCAGGATTATGTACGAGTCTTAAGTATAGAAACTTAAGCAATTACAGGAAGTGTATGAGGTTCAGAGAACCATTTGATATGTACTATCGAAAGTTTTAGTTGTGTTCAATATTTCAATAACAGGAAGTTACTCTGATGTATGCCATTTAGTGCATTTCGGTGATTCTATATGTTAGAATTTATCGGGGTGTTACACAGAATCTACCCTAGAACAAGTATTATAGCCGACAATGACCAATTTCTTTATGAAAAAAATACTTATGTTATGAGGAGGGAAAAGTAAAACTACTACTCACTGCGCATATCATCTTGTGAAAAAGTAGTGACTGCTGAAGTAGCTGTTTTCCCATCTCCATATTGGACTTGCTGAGGTACCTTGTCTCCACTAACCCAAGTCAATCTCATTTACAGCAACAATTATTTGAGAATCATTAGCTTTTACACAATCAAAAGATCTGATGAAGCAGAACAATAGTTTGATACTTACTGATGTTCCAGATGAATCTATGCTTGAGAGATGTCCCTTGTAAATAACAAAACCTTTGCCACTAACAGAACCTTTGCAAAGAAAAAAGAAAACACTACACAATAAGTCATCATCCCTAAAATCCCTAATCACACTAACTCATAACTAAAAATCGTAAAAACTCCATAACTCAAATTTCCATAACTCAAATTCGTAAAAACCCCAAATTAGGTTTAGTGGAAGAATTTCGAAAAAAACCCAAAAATGTTGTTAATATGGAAAATAGATAAGAAGGAAACCCAAAGGGAAGTAGAGAAAACAGTAAATAGGCAACGAAAACCCTAAAAATGAAATAAGAAAATCATACGAATGGTAGATCTATAACGCGGATTGAGCAAAACGGAAGAAATGCAAACGAATAATAGATCAAATTACTGTTCGTTGATAGTGATCTATCCACCTTCACGACGACCACCTCCATAACCCCCACCGCCGCCTCCACCGCTACCTCTTGATCGTCCAGTCTCACGATCGTTAATAACCTGAACAGAAAAGCAACAAAAATCATCAGATCTAAGGGAAAAACATGCTATTCTATATCGACGGTGGTTGTTGGTCAGATAGCGTGAGAGGGTTTGCTGGTGGTTTTCGAGGTGGTGGCCGGTGACGCTTGGGACGGCGACTGAGGGTGATCTACGAGTTTGACGGTAGTGGTTCTGAGGATGGAGGGGGTTGTCATGGCGGTGGTTGTTGGTGATATAGCGTGAGAGGGTTTGATGGTGGTTTTCGAGGTGGTGGCCGGTGCGGTGCCGTTTCTGTTGGTGTGCGGTGGCTGTCATTCGTGATGTGAGAGAGGGCGGTGAACGGAGGGGGAAAGAGAGAGGAGGAATGTTAGGGCGAAGCATTTTTTGTGAATGAGAGGTATGAATGAGAGCGAAGAGTGTGTTGTGAGAGCTGTGGGAGAATTAAGATATTTTAGTACTTTAGAAGTCAGGCGTGTCTCGCTTGACTTTAAAACTTTACCTCTTAATTACAAGTTTGCCACCGTGTCTACTTATGTAGTCACGCGTCTGATAGCATGACTTTAAAAGTCTAATTTTTTTTGCTATTTGTTCACTTTAGAAGTCTGGCGTGTATTCGCCTGACATTAAAACTCGCGAGTTTTGCCTCTTAAATACAAGTTTGCCACCGCGTCAACATATAAAGTCAGGCATCTGAGCGCCTGACTTTAAATGTCTAATTCTTTTCCTGATTTTGCACTAGTTTGCTTCAAAATAGGTGTAAAATGTAACATCACCAAAACAATTAAGCTAATTATTTTGATGTTTAACCCAATTAATTTAATTTAGTGCTTGATTGATAAATATTATTAATTGAGTGCTAGATTAATTATTAATTGGTGTAGGGTTTTTAAGTGAATAGTAAAGAATGAGGGTTGTTCAGGAAAGATAGAAGAGGTTAGGGGGTTTTATGGTCATTTGACCCATAATACCACTTAAGTGTATAAAAGAAAAATAAAAGAAAAGAAAGAGAGAAAAGAGAGAAGAGAAGTCGAATGAGAGAAGAGGGAAAGAAGAAAGAAAAGAAGAAATGAAAGGAAGAAGAAGAACGAGAAAAGGGTGAGACCCAAACCCTAGTTTGAAGCTATCATCATCATCATCTCTTCCATTTTTCGTTTTCCTTCAAATGGGTAAGATCATTTCCCTTTTCCGTCTTTCAATTAGGTTTCGAATTTATGGGTTTAGAGAGTGAAGTGAGATGAAATCTTTGATTTAATGTTGATTTTGATGTTTCCAAGATGATTAGGAGCGAACCCAAGCTAGATTGAGCGAGCATTGAAGTTCGATTTGTTGTTGGAAGCGAGTTGGTGCCTTAGGGTTCCGATTTGGGGTTTTTGAGATATTGGGTATTTCGTTCCAAAGGTGATTCTCGCCGTTGGAGGTGAGTTCTCCGATGTATTTGAGTTGATTGATTTGTTAAGTGATGTCTCGGTATATTGATTTGTTATTCGGTTTAACTAACGTGTTAAATATTGTTTTAGTCGAAAAACCGTAAAACGAATTTTTAACAAATCGTGATGTGAATTTATTTCAACTTGAGGTTGATTGATGAAATTGATGTTTGATTGATTGATTGGCATGATTTGATGTGAATTAATTGCCGAGATGTGTTTATTGGTTGATGGTGTTAATGTTTCGGTTTGATGGGTGATTTTAAAGCGTTTTGGTCAAAAACCGTTAATCCGAACTATTAACGAATTTTGATGAAAAATAGCCCAATCTTGTTTGATTGAAGTGATTGATTGTTTGTATTGTTGATTGGATATGTTTTGGGGCTGTTTTAGTGTCGTGGTTAAGTTAGGAATCGAGCGGAACGAGAATCGGAATTGATCTGAAAATGGATTTTACATGAAAATGGCAAATTTTTCAATGCTGTCAAAGTTGCACGGACCGGGCCCAAAGTTCTGCCACCCTATCTTAAAAGTGTCCAAAGTTGATCCTTTCGATTCCAAACCTCTCCCTACCCTTTCCTTAACCCTTCCCATTGATGATTAAATGTTTTTAGGCCTTGAATCGCTTATGTTCATGTAACGAAACGCTTATTTATTTTGGGACAAAACGAGAGATGTTGTGTTATATTTATACGCAAACGAAATGGTTTTGTATCGAAAGAGAAAACAACCAAGTGTCAAGAATAGACCTAAGTGTCTAAGTTTACATAACAAATGTAAAGAATGCGACCTTGTATCGAGTAATGGACCTAGTGTCAGAATTAAGGATAAAAGATTACGACTTCGTGTCGAGTAACAGACTTAATGTCCGAGAGGATAATAATACGACTTCGTGTCGAGAAATGGACTTAATGTCCAAGAGGTTAATAAAAGATATTGAGGGGGATGACGATCCCGAGTTTATGTAGCATACCTATCCGAGGGGAGTCATGAATCCAAAGTTAGGGCCATGGCATTATTCGTATAGCTATACAGATTGGGGTTTCCGTTGGTACTGGGTATTCTGGAATACCTGGCATTATATCTCGAATTATGCTAAGCCATAGATAAGATTAAAAGACAGAAATGTTAATTCACAGACAAGGACAAGTATGAACGAGAACGACTCATAAGAAAAAGGAAAACACCGAAAGATGAAATGTGAGGGGCTGCGAAAGAACTCGGTGAGATTTATAATCTCACTATATATGTTGTGGTGTTTTCAGATGTGCAGGGAAAGCAAAGTAGACTGAGGTGAAGTGGCGTATGCTATAGCTGCTTAGTTAGAGGGAAGATTCCTTGGAAATCTTCATTATGTACTTTGCTTATTTCCCTACTCATGTATTGTTAGGTTTAAATTCTTGAAGTGTTATCAAGGTCATGTAGCGTTTATAACCGTGTCTTGTAATTGGACCATAGTGATATATAATTTATCGAATGGGTACCTTTTGTGTACTTATTTCGGAATTGTAATTGAAAAATTTTATCTCAAAGTTATGTAAGTGGTTGTATTCCGCTTTAGTTTTTATTTAGTCCATTATTATAAGCAGGTTATATTCTGATATTTATGATTATGTTAATGGCTTATTGATCACCATGAGGTGAAATTTAAGGTGTTACATAAAATCTTATCAATTTCATCCTTCAAATTCCACATGTTAAGCCATCATTTTTATAAAAAAGTAAATATTGTTTATTATTTACATTGAGATATTTTTTCTTGTTGTCTTTTCTAGAGGAAAAATATTGTATATTATTGACTTAATTTTCATTTTGACTAAAATATTATTCAACGTTTTTGAAATATTATTTCTTTTAAAGATGTGAATACCATAATTATATTCAATTCTTTTTCATATCATTAAAAAGTAAAAATAAAGAATAGATTTTATGATTATTTTTTATAAATTAAGTTTAAATTAAATTTCTGTAATTCTACTCTAACTTTTAATTTCACTTTTAGTTTTTGTTTCAATTTAGGAATTATTAATTGATGATGAAAGTTATTGAAAGAAAATAATAAAGATCACTAACTATTTATTTTCTATGAAATAAGTTTCACTTGACACATTCATTTGTCTCTATTATTAAAATTTATGCCCATAAATTCAACATACTCGTTCTCCTGTGAACATAGTACCCTGGTCTGCGGTGATGGTTTCTGGGATCCCAAATCTGAAAATGATTCGGTTCTCGATGAACTGGATCACCGCCTCCTAGTTGACATTCCCTAGATGCATAGCCTCCACCCACTTGGTGAAATAATCCATAACTATGATAATAAAATTATGCCCCTTAGAGCTAGGAGGGTAGATCTTTCCTATCAAATCAATGGCCCATCCTCTAAATGGCCACTGCTAGATAATCGGGTGGAGCTCATCCGCGGGCACCCGCTGAATGGGGTCGTGCAGCTGTCAAGCTTCACATCCCTTGGCATATTGCTAACAATCGGACGTGATAGTCGGACAATAGTATCAATGTCTGTAAATCAGCCACTTTATGATGGGGCTAGACCTGTGAGAACCACAAACCCCTTCGTGAACCCGGGCCATGACTAAATAGGCTTCCTTTCTTTTGAGGCATCACAGGAGGACGTCGTTGGTTCTCCTCTTGCATAACTCATCATCTATCAGGACATACTATAAGGCCCTCTGCTTGACCTTGAAATCGGCCCCAGTGGAAGGACTTCGTAGATAGTCGGTCAACAACCTTATCCAAGCATCGACTGGGTCTTCCTCAGTCACCAATCCGGCGTCCTGATTCATGAACTCCACAACCGTTCTACCAATGCTCTATCCAAGCCTGGCATTGAATACAACCAAAACTTCTTTAGGCAATAAATAATATTCTAACTTGGTACAGACATTGAATAATGACAAACAAAGTTTCTCAATGGGAGAATATCTAGTCTCAACATCATTGAGAATCCTATTAAAGTAATAGATTGCTCGCTCGGCACCGTTGTCATCATCTTGGGGCAGAAGGCAGCCAATGGCTTTATCTTCGACTGCAATGTATAGCTTCAACGGTCTCCCAAGCAAAGGAGGAACTAGGACTGGAGGATTAGTCAAGGCAGCCTTCATCTGATCAAAGGCCTCCTGTTGCTTTGCCCCCATGTCATCTCTTCGGTGTTCTTCAACCTGAGCAATGGCGATAATACCTTCATCTTTCACGCCGAGTTGGCAATAAACCTTCTCAAAAAATTGATCTTGTCGAGGAGGCTCTATAACTCCTTTTTGATCCTGGGCGGTCTAGCCTCCATGATGGCTCGGGCTTTGTTTTTATCTACTTCGATGCCCTGATTATGCACCAAGAAGCCTAGGAAGTTCCCTGCAGATACACCAAATGCACATTTAGTGGGATTCATCTTGAGGTTGTGGAGTCTCATCCATTTCAAGGCTTGCTCTAACTTGGTTAGGTGTGCCTCAAAACTTTTGGACTTGAATACCACATCATCAATGTATACCTCCATACTCTTGCTGATCAAGTCATGGATTATTGCGTTCATTGCCCTTTGATAAGTAGCTCCCGCATCATTAAGGTCGAAAGGGATGACTAACCACTCAAAGATGCCTAGGGCGCCAGGGCGCCAGGGCATCAGAAGCT
Source organism: Astragalus membranaceus (assembly GCA_039519185.1). Lineage (NCBI taxonomy): Eukaryota > Viridiplantae > Streptophyta > Magnoliopsida > Fabales > Fabaceae > Astragalus > Astragalus membranaceus. Next base: position 53,410,331 of record CM076850.1, read on the forward strand.
AGTCTTTTGGGTGTCCGCCTCGATCACGTAGATTTGGTTAGACTCATAATATCCATCCATGGTCAAGATGGCATTGTTAGCCACGGCGTCGAGAAGAATGTCGGCCACTGGCATACCGTACTCATCTTTCGAAGTGGCCAAGTTCAGGTTTCTGTAATCACTGCAGACCCTCACCTGGCCATTCTTTTTAATTACAGGCACTATATTGGATAACCATTCTACATACCTAGCGGTTCTTATGAACCCAGCCTTCAATAGCCTCTCTATCTCAACTTTGATCTGTGGTATCAACTGAGTATTAAACCCCTTCAACGACTGTTTCTGGGGCTCGCATCCATCCTTAATAGGCAACCGATGTTCTACCATTGCTCTATCCAAGCCTGGCATCTCATGGTAATCCTATGCAAAGCAGTACGGTATTCCTTGATCAGCTCCACCACCTGATCCCTCTGTTGCATGCTGAGGATACCACTAATCTTGGTCATCCTCGGTTCCGTTTCAGTTCCCAGATTGACCTCCACCAATGGATCTTGGCCTTCAAATGTGGAGATCCTTTTCTGAATGGGCTCAATGTGAGGAGGATCGACCAACTGTCTTTTTCTGATGTCATCTGTTAGCCTCGGCTGTAAATCATCTAGGAGCTCATCCTCCTCATATACTGCACCAAACATGGCTTCTTCAATACTGGACTATACCTGGAAGAGGTGTAGCCTGTCCAGTAGGCTTTATAGTTCAAGAGGGATATCAATCATCAGACTCGTCATCGGGCTGTGGATCGACCAACATTTTGAGTTTGAACCCCTCTCTCGTCCATTCGCAGGACTCCACCCCTTCCTCAAAGCTTCTTGCTATAACAATAAGGCGCATTTGAGGGGAGTAGAACACTGCTTCGAACATCTTTATTTCGGCAGAGAAATGATTGGGATCAACTTCCACGATCTCCACCTTATCACCAATCCATATCATCAGCTTCTGATGTAACGTTGAGGGCACGCATTCACTTGTGTGAAACAAGTCCCTCCTCAGGATTACAACTTACGATGACTTTCCTTCTATAACGAAGAAAGCCGATCACGTTACATTCGATCCCACAGTAACATCAGCCACCAACATGCCTAACGCTTGAGAGGGGTGGCCCATGAAGCTGGTCATGGTCATGGTGGTAGGGATAAGATCTTCGGCGTTCTTGCCGAGCTCCTTCAGGGTAGCCAAAGGCATTATATTCAGTATATCCCCACCATCCACGAACACCCTATTGAAGAGCTTCCCGTTTAGGTGAGCCTTGATGTACAACGGCTTCAAGTGTTTTAACATGTCTGTCGTAGGTTTCTCAAATAGCAATCCTTCAATCACCTGATTGTATGATTCCGTCAAGGAAGCCCATTCGGTCTCCTCGGAAAAAACATCACCTTCAAGTTCCTTGGGTTGCCCTTTGGCTCCACAGAACTCTGATGGCAGCAACCCTACTTTTTTTATTCCTGCGAGGAAACTTCCTTCTTCCTCATCCATTATCTAAAATGGAGTCCCCCTTCAGTTCCTCCTCGAACACAAGTGGCCCGAATGGATCCTCTGCACCATCATCCATTTCTATATCCACGGCTTTCTCGGCGAATGATCTTAGGTCTTCCTTAGAAGAGGGCTCCTCAGTGTCAACCTTTAGTGCTATGGTATTCCTCGGGTTATGGGGGCCATATAAACACTCTATTACAATGTCCATTATTGGGATACCAGCTATCTCCACTGCCCCAATCATGTTATTCACCTCAATCCCCCCTGCACGTCTGTTTCCCGAGTCACGGTTAGCATTTGCATCATACCCTTCATCTTCTGAACAACCCTCGCCCTCTGCGCCTTTCTCTTCTACGAGCGTGTCTGAGTGGCTACTTTGGGGGGCAATTCTCTAGACAACCTCTTTTCATCCACGGGACTTGGGGCTCCTCTAAAGGCGGTTTAGCAGTTCTGGTGGCCCTCAGCTCCATGTCACTCATGATAGTACTGTCTATGGAGACCAAACCTTGCTCCGCCATTACCTTTTCCACCTTCTTTTCTCCCTTAGGGGTGGACCTCTTGCCGAAGGTGGGTTCGCTTGCCTGCCCGATATTATCATCGACGGGCGAATGCTGCCTTCGAGGCAGGAGCTGTGCGGGCAATAGCTTTGGCTTCTTTGGCTGAGCTCTTGATCTCTCCGGGTTTAGCTTGGACAAATGAAACTCCCTCAACTCTTAAGTGAGCTTGCCAGGCTCGAGAAACTTCTTACGGGTCCTCCTGGGCTCGCTCGGCTCTTCTACCTTCAACCTATGGTGCATGTAAGTCATGCGATCCTCCACGGTAGACCCCCCAACCGGAGTTCCTGTAACACCCATTTCTACCCGGTAATTTATATGCATAAAATCAGAGTTTTCAAAAACCATTTTCAACAAAGAAACGGATGCTACACTTCGACAACAGTTACATAACACTCTCACTAGAGGTGAACCGGCAAACCATATTTTGCGTCTTAAAAACAAATCAACTTTATTCAACATGCAGCGGAAAAACAAAAGGGTTCGTAACATCAATGAAACGACATATGTCTATATTTAATATAAAAACAGCGGACATCCCTTCCTGAGTGCTACGTATCAGAGCGACGACACCAAACTAATGAAGAGTTATAGTCTTCATTCGAGATCACCTGCACGTTACCAACATAGGGGTAACATTCAAACAGAAGGGGTGAGATATCACACTATATAATGAATCGTATGAAAAGCAGTATACACTTAGGTCATGGCATCAAAATTATCACGGCACAACAATCACGTCACGACAGTCAATATTATCTCAATCAATATCATCAACAAAATCAACAACACAACAACAGCGACAACAACAACAATAGCCACACCAACGAAAATAACGACAACATATAGCAACAACAGCAACAACACACAACAACGACAATAACGACAACATATAGCAACAACAGCAACAACACACAACAACTACAATAACATCAATTACAATCACCAATAATCATCGCCCATAAACGTCACCAATAGTCATCACCAAAACATCACCAAAATCATCACCAACAGTCATCACCTAAATCATGTGTAAATGAATGAATGCAACCCACACCAACGGGCATATGCATGTGGTACCAATCACCAAAAGTTTTGCCTGTAAATAGAGGCGTCACCAAAATTGAGAGCTTTCACACCCGGCTCACCAACTTAGAAAAATTGAGCTTTCACACCCGGCTCACTAGTTTTAAAAAAAATTGAGCTTTCACACCCAGCTCCAAGACCAAAGGCCTTCACCGAAATAAATGCGTATGCTGTATGCGACACCATGAATGCACACAGACAATCATCAAAAATTAGTCACAATATGACACACCAAAAATCAATCACCGAATATCACCAAAATTGGGCTTTCACACCTAGCCCAACGACACCGAAACACCAAACTACCCGAAACAACGGAACACCAAGATTTGGAGCCTTCACACCTAGCTCTAACAACACCAAGGTTTGAGCCTTCACACCTAGCTCAAGCAGCACCAAGACACCGAGATGACAACAATTTTCCAAAACAGTTGGGACGCGATAATTTTTCCCAACACCGGAGACAACGACAATTTCACAACACCAATGCTAACAACAAGTATACGACACCAATGACAACACCAATTTACAACACCAATAACAACGACCACCGGGGCAGCCACCCAGGCGCCCAGTCACCAACAATCACAGACATGCAGCCCATCATGGCGCCTATGGCGCCCACTGCGCCAAACACCACGGGACAGCCACATGAGGCGCCCCAAACCATCAGGAATTAACAACAACAATAACAAATACCAAGCTACAACAAATTGACAACAACCCACAAAATAAGAACAGCCAACAACCACCCCAAGAAAATAGGAACAGCCAACAACCACCCCAATAAAATAGGAACAGTTAACAACTACCCAAAAAATAGGGACAATTAACAACTACCCAAAAAAATAGGGATAATTAACAACTACCCAAAAAAATAGGGATAATTAACAACTACCCAAAAAAATAGGAACGACTCGCAAAAATAGGAATAGTGCCCAAATATAGGAGCAATAACAGTAATTTTCGAAAACAGTAACAGCAATTTTCGGGAACAGTTTTCAGAACCAGCAAGAATTTTCGGAAACAGTTTTCAGAAACAGCAACAATTTTCGGAAACCGTTTTCAGAACCAGCAACAATAATTTTCAGCAAACATACCTCTACTTCGGTGAATTAATTAACCCATCAAACGGTATCGAAACTTAGCAAAGGACACCTCTATGGAAAGCTAAGAATGTCTAGTTCCTGAATATAATTTTTATTTTGCAAAATAATGGTCCAATTCGAACAGTTTCAGTAAATAAGCAACAAGGTTCAGAAAACAGGACAGCCACCATGACCTAGCTTGTGACACCTCTAAAATTATCAAAACTCAGTCAAATGACATGGGACTTGAGCCTAACCCCAAACAAATTGAGCGTAGTTTACAATGAATCAAGAATCATTCAAAAAGGAGTTCAAACGAAAACGTTATACACGAAATACCGAACCTATATCCAGATTGTTTCCAGAATTTTAACCTAACTTGTGACACGTATAACTCGAGCTATACAACTCCAAATGCAACCAAACTAGTTCCAAATAAACAAGCATTAAGTCTAGTTTGTGAAAAGGTAAACCACATAATTTTTGGACCACTAGATTGTTCCCAGTTACTGTATAACCGAACCTATACCCAGTTTTCTTTGCGAATTAAAAACCCCAAATTGATTTCCAATCGTTAACAAATATTCTCAAACATCAACAAATATTCTAAAACGTCAATAATTTATTTTCAAATATCAATAATAGATTCTAAACACCAATAAATGGATTCAATCATCAACGATTAGATTCAATCAACAAATAGAGTTTCCAACACCAATTCAATTTCTTATGATCATGGCAAAGCACAACAACAATTTCTAAGGTATATGAACATCAATTACACAAACATGATTACTCAACAAGGTATCGTAACATATGATCACACAAACATACTTCAACAAAAAAAATAACATATATAGTCACACATATAATGATTCATCAAACAACACAAGTATACGGTCACACATATAGCAATTCATCAAACAACACAAGTATATGGTCACACATGTGATACATCATCAAACCCTAACCCCCATACATACAACAATTCATAGAACCCATTAGATAGATAGAATCCCACCCTTACCTTAGCCTTAGAAGACCACAAACCCTAGCTTCTTCTCTCTCCTCTTGAGCGCCACTTCTCTCTCTCTTTTCCTCTTGGTTCACGCTTTCTCTCTTTCTTTTCCTCTTATTTCACGCTTTCTCTCTTTCTTTTCCTCTTATGCTAGCGCCGCCCCCTCCTAGCCCTCTCTTCTCAACTTTGGTTTTTCTTCTAAATGAATAAATCCCTAACCTAATCCCTTATATAAACTCATTAATCCTATGGGATTTTTATTTAACTTATGCGACTAATCAAGGCCCTTTCCACTTAACACCTCTCATTTACTAACCCCAACAATAATAATAGGTCCACGTACTCTATTATATTTTATTCTATTTATTTTCTACCAAATAATTCCTAATAATTAATTAAACAAATAATCAATCATTTTTGGGGCGTTACCGTTCCCAACTAGTCGAAGACCGATAGCATCTTCTCAGTAAGTCTTTCTCCTTTGGGCACCCATATGTACTTCTTGTTGCCCTTTCCCTTATCAGTCCCCGTAAAAGAGACCATATTTACGCCCATCGATGGTCCTTGCTCGTCAGGCGATGAGGAAGCTGTTGCATTGTCGACCTGAAGCTCGCCTGACGATGGTCCTTGCTCGCAAGGTGATGAGGAAGCAATTTTCAGTGTTAGTTCTTACCTGCAGCTCGCCAGGCGATGGGTTAGTCTCGCCAGGCGAGGCTAAAGCACCTTTCAATGTTTTGTGTGACACCCTTTACCCCAAAAGTAATTATAAAATAAAGAGTACGAAAAACGAGTAAATTTGTTTTTCAAAATAATATTTGCAATTATTTTCGGAAATATTTTTCGCAAGTAAAACATGTCGTCAATTTCCTAATGTCGCAAACAAAGGCTAAGCGACAAAACCTTTCTTTAAAATATAATAGCAAGAATGATCTTTAATAATAATAAAAGAGTACAACCATAATCCCGATGTCACATGATCAAAGAAATTAACCTTTAATCCCATTAAATAAAAATAGTAACAACAACGCATAGTTTTATTCTACAAGTTACAAGAGAATCTGTGGTGATCACATCTCCACTAATGCACGATCGTAGAAGGATACTCCAATGACACCTGGAAGTCAATCTAAAAAAATGGTGCATATGGGTGAGAAAGAGCATCCAAACCATATAAGGAACATAAGACCGAAACTAAAACACCAAAGACTATCACAATCATCAACCAACGTCAAGCAATCACTCCCTAAAGTGGCAGATACAACATGTCCATACTACGTCACGTGGATACGACGCACATAACGCGCGTACACAGTCAATCATCAACTAAGATCATCATCTCGGTTTAGCGCACAGTCTTATGACTACAACGTCAATGCGATCTTACCCAGTACTCCAACGATAAATCATGATCCATCTAACTCTGGGTAAGCGGATGCAAGTGCTCTCACATCCCGGGAAATAGATAGAGTCTATTCTGGGTACCCTAGTTTTTTATGGAACGCCCCAGCAGTGCCTCACTTAGGACCCCCCACTGGGCCTACCCGTAAGGCCGGGTCGTGGCCGTGTCTATTACTACTCCCATAATCATTTGCTTACCACCCCACCTATCATCCCTACCATCCTTGAGGTACGGCTCTCCCATACTGCGATGTGTCCTTGCCCATACTGCGATAGGGTTCCTCCTATACAATTTCAACTTTTGAGGTACGGCTCGCCCATACTGCGACGAGTCCTTGCCCCTAGTGCAACAAGGTTCCTCTTACAATCTTCAACTTTTAAGGTACGGCTCGACCATGCTGCGACGAGTCCTTGCCCATGCTTCGACAATGTTCCTTCAACATATCTTGATCACAAAGATACCGCTCGTCCATACTGCAATGAGTTCTTGCCCATACTGCGACAAAATTCTTCAACACGAATCAGCTCTTTAATCGTCGGCGAATGATAACTTGACCATTGTGCAACAAGTTTCCCATAACAATACACAATACAAATACAAAATACCAACCAGCAATCATAGCAAAACTTGAACGTCAAATCACTTAATAATCTTAACGATTCCGAGTCAATCTTAGCTACGTTAATCGGTACAAAGGTGTCGGTCTAGAACCTAAACGATATTAAATTTGTATCATTTACTGACCTATCATCCTAATCCATTAGCACATTAACTTTTATAACTAATCGTTCATTCTCATTTAAGCGGGGTATAACTTAATTATGAGTCATGCTCAGGTCATATCTACTCAACTATGTTTGGGGCCTATTATCCATTGTCTATAGCATAATTAACTCAGTTAAGTACATCTAACTAGCACTAAGACATGATTTAGCTATGGACACCACACTCTTTTATTATCTTATGTCACTCGTGATTTATGACTAGTTCGACATTGAGGTTTGGACAGTCTTTGATTGCTCTGTTCTTCAAGCAATTGCGTTGAGGAAGGAACTCTGTTCCTTAACTATGGGTTTCCTAACTCCTCCAAAGAGTGTTAGGTTGGGTAGAGGGGACACGAGGATTGGATTGTCTACTAGCCTACTGCATGAAAATAAAGTAAAGATGCGATAAAGATAAATTGCGAGAGAAAAAATAGATTGTGTATTGATTGATGTGTGTCCTTTACAAGTATTCTTCTCTCTCCCTCTCTCTCTCTCTCTCTCTCTCTCTCTCTCTCTCTCTCTCTCTCTCTCTCTATCTATCTATATATATATACACACACACACATAGGCCCTCGTCGGCCACTATGCGAGTCTACATTTGCCTACCGTTGGATCAATTGAAGATCAATGTCTAATCTCACCCCTAGCCCCAAGAAATCGGAGCCATAACCCACGATCCCACTAGCACGGTTAGTGGAGTGCCAAAACCTCTTCGCTCCACTCCTCAAGGCTTCTTCTCTTCGCTTGACCTTCAACTGCTCCCACGTTCTATCTACGTGCCTTTTCCTTGCTTCCCTATACACTTCCTCGGCTGATCCTTATGCTTGGCCTGCAGCCATCAAACATAGGCTAACCGAACTATTGTGGCCGGGGCACTATATAGGTTAAGACTTGCTTTGCCTCGGCCCTATCCGTTATTCCTCGAACTCAATCCCTCCTCGGGGCGTTCATATTATTCTTTGCCTCGAGCCCCTCCTTTGAGATTGTCCCTTCAACAAATATCTTTTGAAGATTGTCAGGTGGTTTGCCTCGGTGCTCTGATCTGCTCTTAACTCTGACTTTCAGCTCTCGGCCTATGACCTTATTTATTTTTGGGTGTTAAGAATTGCCCCCCTTTTTGTGCTGTCATATGCCTGCGAGGACTGACAGATGGAACAAAAACTCTTGTTGTGACCTGGTGTGACGGTTGCAGTGGCTACCTGTCCCTATGTGACACTTGGCGGTTCAGGAATCAATAAGGCGGCGCAATGGTTCTCATTGTTTTTCAAACTAACTCCCCTTAGCTATAACTAGGCTTCATAATCATTACGCACAGTTTCTTGCACTTCAAAACGTTTCAGAGTTCCACCATTTCGCCCTTCTCATGAACAAAACTTCTTTTCTTATGCCATAACCGTCAATTGCCATTATGTCTTTAAACTTTGACTCTCAGAACCAGGACCATAGTTACGGCGATAATGCCAACTCGATGTTCCTCTTCTTCTGACTCATCATCGGTGAGCCCTCCCCTTCGCGCCATCGAAGACGACCTTCTTGTCACCGTTCCTAGCGGCGTCACAGTGCAACCCACGACCTCTAAGGTTAGTGAGGGCTTTGACGTGTTGCAAAAGATTTTTAAAGCCTGGGCACAGCCCGGTCTTCCGATCACTCAAGACTGGTTCACTGTTGATGCCAAAGTGTCTGAAACCAGAGGCTGGGCTAAACCTACCAACGACTACCGCGCCTGGTTTGACAGGATCCACTTTGTCAAGAAAGATACGTTGAGAGCTTGGGGTTTACGTGACATGATCGCCCTTACTAGCTTTGCCATTCCTCACAACTTTGACATTCTGCTACTCCGGCCTTTTAGGCTTTTGGTCTTCTGATTTTAACGCCTTCATCTTCCCATGGGGCATGGTGACCTCTACTGTTCTTGACGTGGCTGCCATCACTGGTTTGCCCTCCTTTGGTGCCACTGTCCATCCTGCCTGGCTGCCAAAGAAGATCAACTTTAATCATACTCATGCTGAAGGCGCCTACTCCTAGTTTCTCATCAAGAATTCGAGAACCGAGGTAGAGATCACTGATACAGAGCATACAACTTTCCTTATGTATTTCTTCTACAACCAGTAGAGTTTTAGGGAGTATGGTGTAGTGACCAAGATTCAAGGTCCGATGTGGTTCCTCCAGTTGTGGGTCATCCTCTACTTCCTCCATATCCTATCTTCGGGGCTTACTATCCCAAAATCTCCAACCAGCAGAGTTTTAGGTCCTCAACTTTCACACATGCTCTACCATCAACTATCTCCGACCAAGTTCATGGAGGCGCTCCTACGAATGGACTCAGCCGAAATGTCAAGGTGTCCTGTCTTAGAAAAGAAGTTTGCTCCCACCTGGATCTTTGCTCCCCAGAGACCCCAATCCAAACTCACTCTTGCTGTCCGCATTGCCGCTCGTGATCATTGGCGATCCGTCCTAGTGGCTAGAGACTTGTTTGTTGGTTACCATGACACTTCCCGTTAGAGCAAGGTCGTTGCAGAGTTTTACTATCCAAATTTCTTCTACAGGCAATTCAGACTTATGCAACATGTGCCCTTGCCCTACAAGTGATAATTCTCTAAATTATCTATTTTTATTATTCTTTATGAATGAAAAATTGTCATATACTCTAGACTTATAGTTTGCTTTTGTCTTAATTTAATGTTAATTAGACATGATTAATTTCTTAGAATATTTTGATGAATCATAATTACTAAACATTTTGATCTAACTTGTGTTGATCTTAATGTAGAGATTGAAAGCACATCATTGTGAACTGGATTAATATGATGGAGAAAAATTATTAAGCTATTGCCATTGGGGGCCCGACAAAAAGAAGGACCAAATGTCCAATAAGGAAAAATAACGTGAATTGGAGCACAAGGAATTAAAAAAGGAGAATGAGAAGAATGAAAGGAGGGTTTTGACAGCAAGGAATGAAAGAAAGAAAGAAGAAAGGAACGAGAAAAGAAAGGAGAAACGGTACGTTCGCCATCAAGTTTTTGGCGCCGTTGCCGGGGACTGCCAAATTTTTATTAGCTTAATTTTTAATTTCTTGTTTGAATTTTAACTTCTGTCATTTTATTTTATTTTTATCTCTTAATCACTTACTTCTGCTCTAACTTTGTTTATGCGAGGAACTGCGTCAGCTGACCTTCTCTTTGATCCAGAAATTGAAAAGACTGCAAAAGCTAATCGAAAGGCTACAAGAAAAAAGAAACTCCAAAAAAAAGAAGCAGTAAGAGAAGTAGAGATTGTATCTGAGATTCCCGTGATTGAAGATATGGCTGACCCACCAGTGAGACGTTCTCTTGGAGACTATGGGAACCGTGACACAAACAGGCAGAGGTTACCGATTGCTCATCAACCGGTAACCATAAATAGGTTTGAGATCAATTCAGGATAGTTCCGTGAATTGAGGGAGATGAAATTTGGTCGAAGACCATGTGAAGATGTAAACAAGCATCTCACCAATTTTGCACAACTATGTGAAACAGTGAAAGTGGATGGTAATACTAATGAAGCTAAGAAACCGAGGCTTTTCCATTCTCTCCAAAGGATGAAGCCAAAGAGTGGTTTGATTCACAACCTGAAGGTAGCATCACTACATGGAATGCTCTTGAAGACAAATTCCTCGAACAATTTTCCCTCCTTCCATGTTCATAAAGAAGAGGGGAGAAATCAACAGTTTTGAGCAAAAAGAGGGTGAGTCGCTCTATGAGACTTACCAAAGATTCAAGATCACATTGAAGGCTTGCCCGAATCATGGTTTTGATGATCATCAGCAGATGCATATCTTTTGTACTGGGTTGAGACCGAATGCCAGGATGATGCTTGATCCCTCAACAGGTGGTTCTTTGAATTTCAAGAACGCGGTAGAAGCAAGACAAATAATTGATTACTTGGCGGCTCATGATAGAGGAGGCACATTTAAAAGAGGTCTCCTTGACTTAGATGCGCAGACTGCCGGGTTGGCTCAACGGAAGATAATCACTCAACAGTTGGAAGAACTGAAAAAAGGAATGGAATCTCTAAAGTTAAATTCTGTGCAACACCATTCTGCTCTGGTAAATGCTGTGACAAGTTTGAAGTGTGACTACTGTGAAGGTCCACATTCTAACAAGGACTGTGAACTTCCCCTAGCAGTCCAAGAGAAGATATTTTTTGTCAAAAATAATCCATATTCCAACACCTACAATCCGGGGTGGAGGAATCACCCAAATTTCTCTTGGAAGGATCAAGGGCAAAGCCAAAATGATCCTCAACAGAAAGCAGATTGGGAGATAGCCATTAAGAAACTAGCTACACAAACTTCTTCATTCATGGAGGAGACAAGGGCTGGTTTTAAAAATCAAGAAGCTAGCTCTAGAAATCAAGAGGCATCCATCAGAAAATCTGAGACTCAAGTGGGACAATTGGCCAAGCAAATTGCACAAAGACCTCCGGGCACGCTTCCTAGTGATACTATCCCCAATCCAAAGGGTAATGAAACAGTTAATGTCGTGACCACAAGGAGTGGGAAAACGATTGAAGCTGTGACAAAGAAGAGCCCGGAAGATGTTACAGAGTCTAATGATAAAGTTTCTTTGGGTGTGGATGAACCTTCTAAGGTGAAGAGGTTTCTACTGTGCAAGAGGAGTTTAAGCTTCCAAAGCCAGTCATCAAACTACCTATCCCTCAAAGATTGAAGAAGGAGCAGGATGAAAAACAATTTGGTAAGTTTTTAGATGTTTTCAAAAAATTACAAATTAACATTCCTTTTGCAGAAGATCTTGAACAGATGCCCACAAATGCCAAGTTCATGAAAGAGATCCTTTCAAGGAAAAGAAGGATCGTGGATGAGGAAACAGTAATGCTGACTGTTCATCTTCCCGGTGGATTTTGTGGTTCTTGATATGGAAGAAGACAATGACATCCCGTTGATTTTGGGGAGACCTTTCCTAGCTACCGGTCATGCTATAATTGATGTGGCAGATGGGACTTTGACATTGAAAGTCCAAGATGAAGCTGTGACCTTTAATGTTCTCAAAGCTATGGAACATCCAAAAGGGAAGGAAGGGTGCTACCGAATTGAAGTTCTTGATTCCATCATTGATAAGGAATTTCAAGAACAAGTTCCGTACTTACCTCTTGAGAAAGCCCTTGTGTTATCCAAAGAGGAGGTTGAAGAAGGGTGTGATTTTGAGGTAAAAGAAGCGATTTCCATGCTAGATGCCTCCCCATCTCATTCTCTCCATGCACCTCCTAAGTGGGAGGATTTGAAGGTTGAAGAAAAAATTGTCCAAGAGGAAGTGAAGAAGGCCCCTGTAGTTGAACTCAAGCAATTACCCTCTCATTTGAAATATGTGTTCCTTGGTGAGGGGAATGTGTATCCTGCTATTATTAATTCTAACTTGAGTCAATTGCAGGAGGAAAAATTACTTAGAATCTTGAAAGAGCACAAAGGTACTATTGGTTGGTCCATTGAGGATTTTAAGGGAATTAGTCCTTCATTTTGCATGCATAAGATCCTCATGGAGGAAGATCATAAGCCGGTTGTGCAACCACAAAGAAGATTAAATCCAGCTATGAAACAAGTGATTAGAAAAGAAGTTGTCAAACTTCTTGAAGCTGGGCTTATTTATCCCATCTCGGACAATTCTTAGGTCAGTTCCGTCCAAGTTGTTCCAAAAAAGGGTGGGACCACTGTAGTCATGAATGCAAAAAATGAATTAATTCCTACAAGAACTGTCACAGGATGGAGAGTTTGCATTGATTACAGAAGATTGAACATGGCTACTATGAAGGACCACTTCCCTTTACCTTTTATTGATCAGATGCTGGGGAGGTTGTCGGGTCATGATTTTTATTGTTTCCTGGATGGGTATTCTGGTTACAACCAGATTGCTGTGGCTCCGGAAGACCAAGAGAAGACCGCATTCACACGCTCATATGGTATATTTGCTTACCAGAGGATGCCTTTCGGGCTTTGCAATGCTCCGGCTACTTTTCAAAGGTGCATGATGTCCATATTCTCTGATATGATTGAAAAAAATATTGAGGTGTTTATGGAAGACTTCTCTGTCTTTGGTAACTCTATTGATAATTGCTTGCATAATTTGTCTCTTGTGTTAGAAAGGTGTAAGAAATCCAACTTGGTTCTAAATTGGGAAAAATGCCATTTTATGGTAAGAGAGGGAATTGTTTTGGGTCACCGCATCTCCCACAAGGGGATTGAGGTTGACCGTGCTAAAGTAGAAGTTATTGAAAAACTTCCCCCTCCCACCAATGAAAAAGGCATTAGAAGCTTTTTAGGCCATGCTGGATTTTATAAGAGGTTCATAAAAGATTTTTCAAAAATTGCAAAACCTCTTACTAATTTACTTGTGAAGAACATCCCCTTTGTGTTCAATGAGGAATGTCTAAATGCCTTTAACACTCTGAAAGATAAGTTGGTAACTGCCCCTGATTGGTCCTTACCTTTTGAAATTATGTGTGATGCAAGTGACACTGCTGTAGGGGCAGTCTTAGGCCAAAGAAAAGATAAGTTGTTGCATCTGATTTATTATGCTAGTCATGTTTTAAACCCTGCTCAACTTAATTATGCTACCATTGAAAAAGAGCTTTTAGCTGTGGTTTATGATTTTGATAAATTTCTTTCCTATTTATTGGGTTCGAAAGTCATTGTTTACACTGACCATGCTGCACTAAGGTATTTTTTTGCTAAGCAGGAATCAAATCCAAGGCTGCTAAGATGGATCCTATTGCTTCAAGAGTTTGTTCTCGAAATCCGAGATACGAAGGGTTCAAAAAACTCGGTGGCGGACCACCTCTCACGCTTGGAGAAGGTGAAGGAGAATGATGAGACAAGGCCTATTCATGACACTTTTGTTGATGAACACATCTTCTCTATTGTTAGCATACCTTGGTTTGCCGACTTTGTAAATTACAAGGTGGGCAATGCAATTCCAGCTCATTTCAACTCCCAACAAAGAAATTCTTCATGAAGCTAAATTCTATGTTTGGGACGAGCCATACTTGTACAAAAGAGGAGTTGATGGTTTGTTGCGTAGATGTGTGCCAGAAGAAGAGCAAGAAAAAATTCTTTGGCACTGTCATGATTCGGACTATGGAGGACACATTAGTGGAGACCGTACAGCAGCAAAAGTCCTCCATTCCGAATTGTATTGGCCTTCATTGTTCAAAGATGCATTTACCTATGTGAAGATGTGTGACCGATGTCAAAGAGAGGGAAACATTTCAAAAAGAAACGAGATGCCTCAAAATCCCGTTCTTGAAGTTGAAGTTTTTGATGTGTGGGGGATTGACTTCATGGGACCATTCCCATCCTCATACTCAAAGTTGTATATCTTGGTTGCAGTCGATTATGTGTCAAAGTGGGTGGAAGCAATAGCCACTCAAACAAATGATGCACAAGTGGTAATGGGTTTCTTGAAGAAAAATATTTTCTCACGCTTTGGAGTGCCTAGAGCTTTAATTAGCGATGAAGGGACTCACTTTTGCAACAAGAAGATGGAGACTCTTTTCAAGAAGCATAATGTGCACCACCGGATAGCTACCCCCTATCACCCACAAACTAGTGGGCAAGTGGAAGTGTCTAACCGGAAAATCAAGCAACCGAAAAACCAAGCAAATCCTTGAGAAGACGGTAAGTGCGTCAAGAAACGATTGGTCAATAAAGCTTGATGACGCACTATGGACATACCAGACTGCTTTTAAGACTCCAATAGGTATGTTCCCTTACCAAATTGTTTATGGTAAAGCTTGTCATTTACCACTTGAATTGGAGCACAGAGCACTCTGGGCCACAAAGTATTTGAACTTTGATTTGGCCAAAGCTGGTGAGTCTAGAATTCTTCAATTCCATGAGTTAGAAGAATATAGGACTTTTGCCTATGAAAATGCCAAAATCTACAATGAAAAAACTAAAAAGTGGCATGATCAGAAAATCAAAAAGAAAGAATTCCGGGAAGGGCAACTTGCTCTTCTATTCAACTCAAAGTTGAAATTGTTTCCCGAAAGTTGAAGCCTCAGTGGTCACGTCCGTTTGAAATCAAAAAGGTATTCCCCTATGCTGCAATTGAACTGAAGGACCCAGGTTCGGATAGGAGTTTCAAGGTGAATGGACAACGCCTCAAGCACTAATTTGGTTGTACACTTGATCGCTGAAAAGAGTCCATTAACTTGATCACCATCTAAAGGACAACTCCAGCGTCAAGCTAGGGACGATAAACAAGCGCTTCATGGGTGGCAACCCATGCGAGGGAGTATTCTATCTCTTCTCTTTTGCATTTTATTTTACTTAGTTTTAGCTTTTTCATTTTGTACTGTTCTTTCTGTTTAAGTCTCGTACTGTGTGTTGTTGAAACTTGTTAGACTTGCGTGTGATGTGTGAGCAGTAACACCCCATAACTCTAGTTAACTTTGCTGATTCATGACTTTGTGGGTTGTTGGGTGATTTAGTTTGAACACTTGTTTGCATTTAAATTTCTTACAGATCACCATTTAATAACATTGGGCATCCAGTTCATTACTTTGACTCTCTCACAGCCTGTGAGCTTTTGAGCCTAAACACTTAATTTCTTGATTTGTGAGTGCCCGTGCATGTGTATTTCTTCAGAACTTGAACTCAGTTCTTGATTACTTTTGCATCGCATATACACACACATACATGATTGAGGACTTCTGTTTTCTTGGTAGCTAGAGCCTTAAAATGCCTACCCTTAAATTTTGACCTTTGAACAGCCCATTTGAGCCTCCAATCCTTTTTTGTTGTTATTTATAACCCTCATTACAAGCCATTAACTGAAAAACCAAGTGTCCCACTTGTTTGGAATTGAGGGATGTGTTGTCATTTTGGATTCCTAGCTAAGAATTATGTTTGGGGTTGTTTGAGGACAAACAATTGTTCTAAGTTTGGGGTGAGTATACCAAAAGTACCAAAAAGTTCAAAAAAAAATAGATGAAAAAAAAAGCAAAAAAAAAAGTTCAAAAAAAAAAAGAAAAAAAAGTTCAAAAAATAAATAGAAAAGATAACAAGGACAACTTTTCCTTGTGGGTAATTCTTTTGAATATGTTTGGTGAGTAATGATATGATCTAAGTGAAGCAGGACAATTTTTCTTGTGGACAATTCCTTTGAAGAGGTTTGATGAGTAAGGTTACGATCTAGAGTGACTAATGCATTTCTCAATTCCAATCAAGAAAGCCTAGATTCCAAAAGTTATCCACCCTGACCCAAGCCCCATTACAACCCTAATAAAGTCCTCATGATATGTGTGGTATTTGTGTGTGATTGTTTTTCGTAGAACTTTGTTCAAGCCTTTGGTAGGATATACATGTACTGTGATTTGAGCGCATTACCCTATATACACTTAAGAGTGAATTGGTGAGACTGTGAGGAGAGGGTTGATGTTGATGACTGGCGGCCCATGTTATTTTTGGTTGCTTTAACTTGGTTTGCTTGCTAGCAAGAGTTTTGGGCAGTTTGGTGTCGTGAATGCGCAGTGTTATGGAATGCTTGAATGATGGTGATTTGTGGAAATTCATTTGTTGAACTTGTGTTTTGATTCTAACCCAGTGCCCGATGTGAATTGTTGCTTGAGGACAAGCAAAGATTTAAGTTTGCGGTGGTGATAATTCTTTAAATTATCTATTTTTATTATTCTCTATGAAGGGAAAATTGTCATATACTCTAGACTTATAGTTTGCTTTTGTCTTAATTTAATGTTAATTAGACATGATTAATTTCTTAGAATATTTTGATGATTAAAATTAAATTGAATCATAATTATTAAACCTTTTGATCAAACTTGTGTTGATCTTAATGTAGAGATTGAAAGCACATCATTGTGAAATGAATTAATATGATGAAGCAAAATTATTAAGCTATTGCCATTGGGGGCCAACAAAAAGAAGGACCAAAAGTCCAATAAGGAAAAATAACGTGAATTGGAGCACAAGGAATTAAAAAAGGAGAATGAGAAGAAAGAAAGGAGGGTTTTGACGGCTGGGAATGAAAGAAAGAAGAAAGGAACGAGAAAAGAAAGGAGAAACGGTACGTTCGGCTTCACGTTTTTGACGGCTGGAAGTGGTCTTTTGGAGGAGGGAAATTGGGAACCTAGCAATCATCGTGAGCGAGACAGCGGAGGAGCCGACGGAACTCGGATCATCTTCATCTTTTTATGGAGTTATTTTCATTCCCCTTTTCACTTTTAATTGTTATCTCTATTTGTATGTCTAGCTAAATTTCCTGTTGTTGGGGATGAGTAACAATATATGAATCTCTTATATTGTTGAATCAAACCTCTATTATTTGAATTAACGTTATGATTTATGTTTTAATCTCTGTCGTTAATGCTTTCTAGGATTTGATCACTCTTAGGATGATTTATGATATATGATTGTGAATGGAAATTTTAATTACATATGCTTGAGAATTGAAATTTGTTTATCTCTAGTCTAGGAATAGTCATTGGTATTCAGAATCATAGGATAATTGTTGTTATTACTGCTTATAAAACGTTCTTTTACCTAAGGAATTAGGATTATAATAATTATAGCAATTTGATCATAGCTCATAAAATAAGCACAATAATATGTTTGATTTGTTAGATATAAGAGTGAAGTAAAGTAAAGCCCGTCCCCAATGTTCTTTAATTCATACAAATTCAACTTGTGTTCTTGTTATCCTTAAATTAAAATCACAAAAATATATTTATTGTTTTTCACTTTAATTTCTTGTCAAACAAATCCAAACTAGTCCCTTTTCAATTTAGAAGTTAAATTGTTAAACTGATAATTAACCGCAGTCCATGAGTTCGATACTCGGTCTTTCCGTACTATTACTTGCAACGATCCGGTACGCTTGCCGTGATCCCATCAACAAGGCTATGAGTGGTTTGACTAATGGTGAAGTGTGCAAGATTGTCACCAACAACTACTACAAAGTCACTGAAAGCGTGTGGGCACACTACGAAGTTTGCCGAGGGGAAACCAGTGCCTTCACCAATTGGTGGCTTGGTGTTAAAGACTTGGTCTTCCCTCGGGCACTCGGCGAATATCTGGCTCAGCCTGCAGCGTTAACTAGTACCAACATGACTCCCTCTACTGTCAAGAAGATGCCCGGATCCACTGCCCTCATTCGGCGGCCATCTACTTGGTCTTATCCAGCCACTGGTGAGTTTCTTTTCTTTCAGCACATTTGCTATCTACTTTCTATGCCTGTCTCCTTTCTGGTCTTACTCCTATTACAGTCGCAGAATCCTCCGGTTGTCGTGATGTTTATGAGGATGAAGATGGTCCCATCATCTTTCACAGACCACCCCGACGGACTCCAGCTGAAACTCCTTCGCTCCCAGCGGCCAAGAACATTGTCGTGGTGGCAGAAGAATATCCTCGTCCATCCAAGAGACTAAATGTGTGGCACCCCCTTGTGTTTCTCCCTTTCTGCCTGTGCTTCGCTCTTCTTACCCTTGTCTATAATAGAAGTTGGCCATCCCCGCAGAACTTCTCCATTACCAGTATGTTTGCCTCCAACTCCTCCTCCTCAACCAGATCTGAATCAGGTGATCGAGGCAGAGGTGGCTCGGTACTTTACTTCTCAAGATTTGCCCCAGATAATTCCTCCCTCGGCAGATGAGCGGAGTAAGCTGGAGGCAGCTCTCTAGGGAGGCATAGTCACTGATCCTACCCAACTCTCAGAGCTAAGGTGCTTGGCTTTTAGGTTAGCATCTTTTGGGGACATTTTTCGGAGCAGCGAAAAAATGCCAAGGAGAAAACAGCCTATCAGCTCCCAGAAATTTCCCAGTGCTATTCAACGGCCAGGACTGCCCAAGATAATGCCCAGCAAGCCTTGGACGGCCTGAACATCCTTCAATTTGAGAAGAAGATGCACCTCACGTCTTATAGTGAGAAAAATGCAGAGAGGAAGCTAGCCTTCGCCGAAAAAGAGGCAGCCAGACGTTGTAGCAGGGAGATTGAAGCTTCTCTGGCCGAGCTGGGCCAAGGTCGGCGTGATCGTCCAGGAGCAAAGCCGTTTGTATCTTCTAAGCACACTCTTAGACAAGCCTATCAAGCAACTAGAATCTCTAAAGGGGGTCTTCATCTACGATCTGGAACGTGGCCAAAACGATGTTCAAACTGCGGTTTCTTCATGGAGCAGGCTGTATTCTCTGTTAGTAGGTCCTTCTGTCACCCCTGCAGTAGCTGATACTTCGACGATAGTCGCTTCGGGTCCAGCCGTCCTTTCTTCCGTCAACATGCTACCAAGCCAAGAGGTGCCAGAATCGGTGGAGGGGGAAACTTCAGCAGCAGAGAGGTAAGTGTTTTTCTTTGGAAGATATTTTGACTTTCACTAGGCTGCCAGTGTGTGGCGTGCCATCCTGACAATCACAAATTTCCCATAGAGTAGGATAATACGCTTTAAGATATTTGTCGTTAATTTTTGTTTCGAATTCTTCTCCATCTAACGTAATCAGATGGTATGCTCTGCCGTTGAATACTTCGCTTATAATATAAGGCCCATCCCAATTCGGGGACTATTAACCAAACCTGGGGTCTTTCCTCCCTAGTGGCAGAGTGGTTTTCCAAACGAGGTCACCTTCAACAAACCTTTTTGGCTTGGCATGCTTGTTGTAGGCGCGGGCCATCTTAGCTTTATTTTTTTCTATCCTGCTGAGGGCAGCCAGTCTGTCATCATCTATTGAGTCCAAGTCCATCAGCATGTCCTATTGGTATTCATCCATACTGAGAGAGTGCTACCGAGCCACGCGTAACGATTCTACGCTAATCTCAGGTGGTAGCACAGCATCCTCACTATATACCAGACAATAGGGGTCGCCCCCGTGGCTGTAGACTTGGAATTCCCCATGGCCCATAGGACCTCATTGAGGGTTTCATGCCACCGTCAAGGTTTGTCCTCTATATTTTTCTTGATGAGCTCGATGATGATTTTATTGATAGCCTCAACTTGGGCATAATAAGAAGACGAGTGTCTCATCTTGATTCCATACTCTTGGGCAAAGGCCACCACTTGTTATCACAATACTTACATATAGCCTTCCATTTGTCACCTATCTTCTCCCTTCTGAAACGTTTCCAAGCTGCTGATTTTAGTCCTCTTTTGTTAGGACTAGAGGGCTCCACTTCTTGATCTTGTTCACAGTCTTCTATATTTGTGTCACTCGGTGGAATTTCAGTTTGATGTGTCTCTCCCGGTGGAATTAAATTAGGTGCGGGTGAAACTTTAGTGCATTCCACGGGACTATTAGATGCATATCTTCAATCATTTTAAAATAGATCCTGTAATATTATATGAGGCAACTCAACATTATACTAATATATTTACTAACATTACTCACATTAAAAAAAATGAACCTAAATATAAGAGAACAAGAATCCTATTTCAACATTATACTAACATAAATGAACAAACTAAACAAGTAGAAACCTAAATATGAGAGAACCAGAATCCTATTTCAATATTACTACAGTAAACTTTTATGTTCAGCAACCCTATTTCAGCAACAACCACAGAAACAATCTCATAAATGAAAACAAATTCAATGATAGTTTTACACACTAAACAAGTAGTTAAAGTTATAGTTAAGGTACAACAGGCCTAGTAGGAAACCGAAACAGAGAGAGGGGGAGAGGGAACCTACCTGGAGTGAAGGAGAAGAGACAGAGTAGAAGAAGAAGAAGAAGAAGAAGACGACAACCCAGTGGTAGAAACGACGGCGTCAGCGGAGCACTGGTGGCGTCGGCGAACTGAACAAAGAAGAAGGAGTGGAGCGGCGCAGTGGTAGAAACGACTTGGAAGTTGGAATGGAGCGGTGGTAGCCGCTAGAGCTTGGAGCGTGGTTTCTGAAAGAAGCTGGAGCGTGGTTTCTGAAAGTGGAGCGTGGTTTCTCTTCTCAAACGCAGGCTTTTTATTTTGTCAATATTAAAAAAAAAATAATTATAATAATAAACACATAAAAAGGCAAATAAACTAAACATATATAATATAATATATATTATAGTAAGGGTATTTATGAAAAGTGTTCGGGGTGGGGACCCCGTGTAATACCCTAGTATCTCTAATATAAAGAGAATACTAAAACAAATTAGCACATATCAGAGATGACTTCCTGTTTAGATATTGAACACAACTAAAATTTTTCGATGAATAACATCAAACAATCATAACATTTCAAAATTAAACAAAACCATATCGGTTCCATGTCATTCAATATCCTCTCATCCTAGTGTTCAATACCATCACAAGAGTAGCGGAAACGATTACATAACTTTAACCAAATTCAAGTCATATGATCGAGTTACAAAGACAACAAGGGAAACAATAACATAGATAAAGAACTGAGTCTTCAATCTTCTCCTCGAGCACATCACCTACTCGTGCCTCTTAGCTTTCCTTTTTCCCCGTTTCTGTGTAAAAACAACAACATATAAATAATGAGATACAATCTCAGTAAGTTCTACCAAGACCCCTAACTACACTCGCGGTTAAATTATCAATCTTTCTCATCTCGTAGTTTAATTTATAACTACGTGACTTTTTAACTTAGCACAACACCGACGGCAACCTGCTAATCCCGGTGAAACCCCAGTCCACTAGTCCATACCATAGTGCAATGTCTTAGGGCCTAGTTAGGGGCTCATGACCTTCCCGCCTAGCATGCTACCTCTTTGGGTCGTCACCCATATAAGTCTATAATGACCTATCTGTCTTTTCATTTAAACCTCAATCATTATTTGATGAACTAATTGTCCATCTCATTCTCATTATACAATTATTGAATTGAACACATTGTTTCTTGTATTATCCTGATACATATTCACTCACGTGTACTACTTTACGGTTTTTCGAAATAATGATAACTTCAAAAACCATTCACTATAAGCATTTTAAACATGTTCAATATCATGGAATTGTTGGTCTAAATTCATGGGGGATGGTAAACTAGAATTTGGGGTCCATTTTCTCGTTTTCATTTCTCGATCTGTTTCCACTCTGTAATCCGTTCGAGTCCCAACCTTAAAAAACACATTCCAGTATAACCACCAGTACAACAATAATTCCATTCAATCCAAAACAAGCATCATAACAACCAATACATTGCAAGATTCATAATAAAACAATCAATACTTCCACATACAGCACATGTGCAGAGTTTTCTGCAGTCATACGTCTACTTCGACGAAATAATTAAAATATCAAACGACATCGGATTTATACAAGTGACCACTCCATGGAAGACTCTATAAGTCTAGTTTCTGAATATGATTTTTATTTTTCAAATTGAGCCTCCAGTTGGTACAGTTTGTTAAAAATACGACACCCTGGTACAGAAATTAGACAGAACTTTCTGGTAAATTTGTAACCCAAATTAATTCATCAATTCTTAATGAAAATTAGTGAAACCAGTGCCTATTTCGTAAGAAATTAAGTCTATTTTCCAATGGAGCAAAAACCAACGCAAAACGATAAATGTACAGAAAGTTATGAATAATTTACCAAAACTATAGTCATACTGGTTTCACAATATTTCATGACAAAATTACGATTTTTCGACTCTAAAATCTTTCGAAGCGATTAAATGCAACGCAACCAGTAATTTCAACCAATCAATTAAGAAATAACAAAAGCCTAAACGTGAGTAGAATTCACCTCTTTGTGATGATAATCACAAATAACCGATAATCGACGAAATGCACCCAACTACGTAACAACACGAATACTCCCCGAGTGATTTCCTACGCTCCCATAACAACCGCAACGCTCCGAAACGAAACTCCAAGCTCCCAAACTACTGAAGTTCACTTCTACTCACTTGGAGTCACAATGTAGGTTCTGTTTTTGGCTAGCAATTACCCCCACACTTCCACTATAACATGCAAAGTAAGAAAACCCAATTTTTTGGTAAATTTGAGCTTGAAACATAAAAATGGTTGATGGAAATGGAGGGAGAATCAGCTAGTGATTTTGGTGTCTATGAGTAGAGAATGAAAAATGGGAGAGAATGGTACTAAAATCACTTACATGCATTGAAGGTCTTCGAAACTCTTCCCTCTTCTCTTCTCCTTCTTCCTCGCATCTCTCTCTTCTCTCTCTAGCTCTCACTTCTCTTTTTTTTTTTTCTAAACTTTGAATTCTGAGTTGTTTTGCTTGGGTGTGAGTGCGTTATTGACTAAGTGAGCCGAGGGTAATTTTTAGGTGGAAATGACTAGAACGCCATTTTCTCTAATTCTCACTTAAAACCCATTTCTAATTAAACAAGCAATCCTTAATTCATATAACTCAATATCAAAGCATATAAATCACATAATTTAGCAACTAAAATTGCTATCATATATCCAAGCATGTTAGTCGACTTAAATTAACAATCAATTCGACAACAACGCTAGTTAATTTCGAATATCAAAATTAACCGAACTAGGGATGTTACACCCCGCGGGGCAGGGAGATAGTTACCCGTCCCCGAAATGGCCTCAGGGGGATTACCTCTCCACGGGAATCCCCATGCTCTGGTGGAAATTGCCATCCCTAGTATTAACTGCATCATCCACAGTCATTAAATCTGTACTGTTAACTAGAACCGGCAATGCTGCAGACCCCACACACTACAAGAAAATCGAAGATTTCCGACGACGATTTCCGTTGCAAATGCAGCGATTTCCGTCGCAAATGCACGTTTCCGACGAACTTTCCGATGGACAAAAATCCGTCGCAAATCGTTTCCGACGGATTTTTTCGTCGCAAATATATCCGCCGCAATGTCGTCGCAAATCCATTGCAAATATCCGTGGCAAATTCATCAAAAAATTTTGTCGCAAATCCGTCAGAAATTTAAAAACAAAATAAAAAAAAATTAAATCATACATCCAAAATACTTTTTAATAGTGATATCTATACATATTAGCTTCACAATAAAAACTATAATTAAGATACTTTTTGGACTTAAAACCCCCTGATCTGATTCAATTGTGGTTTAAAACAATTATGACTTAGAGCATGTTTCGAATTCATGCTGCAACAAAACCAAACAAGCTTAATTGTAAGAATAACAAAATATTCCTCATAATGTAACCTGTTTTACCTTGACAATATAAAAAATCTAAATATTAAGCATAGATCATCCACAATCAAAATTTGATCAATGAAAATAAGGTGCACAAAACAATATATTAGGAAAAGCTCAGTCTCATCAGTTATTTTGTCCTAAAATTTTGTACATGGGTTCCCACCATGCACCACGATGGAAGGTATTAAAGGAGCTTGCACTGCTCATGCCGGTAAGAGAGCTAACAGGCGACATTTGGGGACTCTGTTGACCTCCAACTCCTTGCTGCTCTAGCTCTGGCTCCCTCAAAGTTATGATGTAATCATATGTGCTGATTCCCTGAGTTATTCCACAATTACCACAATATTTAGCACTAACTTCATAATTGTTTTAAAACAAAATGAGAACTCATTTTTATACAACCATCACATTTTCTCCTATGTGCCTCTCAATTTCATTTAACTTTCTATGGCAAATATATAATAGAGAGAATGACTAAATAAGCTCCTTCTTATATGAATGATTGTGTAAGATGCATCATGCATTTATTGACAAATGAAATGAAGAGGGGAAGTACATTTTCTAGTACTGACCAGCTGCCAAACTTACCTTTTTAATGAGAAGAACGTGAAAGAAGAAAAGCTGAACAAGGGGTAAGGTGGCAATCATAGCCAAAATACAGACTGCCTGGAAAAAAAAAGTTCAGCATGCATAAAAATATCAGTTATGACAACATAATATTGACCAAGAATGTAAGCAAAATGCTCACCACCACAATAACAAAGGGGGCAGAGAGAAGCTGCTCCCCAACTTGGCAGAGATAACCACTGAGAATTCCTTCCTCTTAACGAAACAGCAGATAAGCACTAGTATCCCGGTCAACCATTGAAGAATATGCTGCAATCTCAAGCCCAAGGTGCACAAACCATATATATATATATATACCTGTCAATATTTAATCAAAATGAATATAACAAGGAAATTAAAAATGCTTATTCTGGGATTGTTTAGGTTCTTGATTGCCCTGCATCTTGAGTGAAATTTTTAGTCTTTTGTATTAGCTTTTCCTTAGTTATCTTAGATTTTGGTGATCCGGAGAAGATGGTAGAGTTTGATTTCTATATAGTTGAGCTAATGACTTATACAATAATATTGCTACGTTTGAATTCTAAATATATGTACACATAGGTGGACAATCAGGCTTACCAAGAGAAGAGCAGAAACCATAAGAGCAGAAACAATCAATGCTTCTGGCACATAATCATCCTTATGAACAAAAGGTGTCAGTCCTCTTAATAGTGCACCCTTGTTGCTTCTCAAATTGTTCCCTGCGTGTTTCACAAGTTAGATTAATTTATCAACATTAATGATCACAGCCTAAAAGAAATGAAAAAATGTATTTTATTTATATATAAAATTTAGCTAATTCAGTTTGTGGTGATCAATTAAGATATAGGCTCCATCAAAGTGCATAATAAATGAAGACTCAAAACATCAAAATGATAAGAAAAAGTTAAAGATACATAATTAATCACTATGAGTGAGGAATTGAATAAAATCCGAAGTACTAACCGTATCTATGACAGAGGGGTTTTTGGAATGATGCAAAGTTGATATGATAATACACATAGCTTGAATATGATTCATACTAACATTAAACTGATCCTGAAGCATTTGAGCCAAGTCTTGCTCATGTTGGTTTTCATAGTACCACTACCTCCTCCCCAACTAATGAACCAATTGATATAAATGACAGATAGAACCCAACTTTTAGACCAAAACCAGTTACATGGAGCAAACTCATCAACAACAGTAACCAACACAAGTTAACTAGGAACAGTTCTTCCAAGAGGTAGTGGGTGACTTGTAGCTAAATTCCATCTAGACAGGTAATTCAAGTGAGAGAGAAGACTAGAAGTATACAGAACCATTGTCAAATCAAATCCACAAAATCTTCACACACACTGAACTTGTGACTTGTGAGGGTGGAAGAAAATATAAACTCTGTGTGTCAATTCACTATTAATAAGTCAAACAATCAAATTACAAAATTTATTTTCTTTGACAGAGAAAGTGCATGGCTAAAGTATAATCTCTCTCACATCCTCACATAGATAATGAGTATTGAATAAATAGTACATATATTCAGAAAATGCTTGCAAGCAAAAACAAAGAAACATTGATAAAAGAAAGAAGAGAGACTCAAATCATGCAACACAAAATCCATAACTGGTTGAATGATTAAGCAATACTACACAAACTACTTACACTGTTAAACCTCTATTTGGACTGACAAATAGAGGCAAGTCCCACACTCAATGGCTATCAACTCATACACTCTGTTAGTGCAAAAGAAAAGGAACAAAATAGACCAAATCAAGACACGAAAAAGGGACTGGTAGAATCACTAGAACTTGTAACCGAAAATCAAGAATTTCTTAGAATCCGAAAATCACAAAATCATGAAATCTTAGCAGACAAAAGTTTTAGAATCAAGAATTTCTAAGAAAGAAAATCAAGAAATCTTAGAATCAAGAATTAGAAAATCAAGAAATCTAAACAAAAGAAAACTCCTCACATTTTATAAGAATCAGTCCCAGTGAAACCCATAGGCTTGGGTACCTGCAATACCATATAAGTTTATGCTTATAAGGAAGCAGTAACTATGTATGCAATTCCAAAACCATATAAGTTTATGCTGACAAATAAACTACAGAAGCCCCACATTTACAATTACAATAAAAAGCACATGCTCAAATTGCTTACAAATTACAATGAATTACCACCTTGAATTGGGCAAAGCTTCAGAAAGCATCGTGTATCATTCCAACCATATCATCGCCCCTTTAGTCTTCTCCTCTACAAATTTAATATACCTTAGCATCCAAATGAAAAAAACAATTAAAATAAAATAGTTGATAAGGAAAGGTTGCATTAGTTCTAATGTTTTTTCAATAGGACTTCATTCACCACATTGCTTACCAGAAATTGCAAGTGACAATCAATGATAAGTAAAGTTTTAGTAAAACAGAAGTAAAAGCAAGATTGATATACCTCAACAATTCCTCCAAACCGAGAAGCAACTTCCTTAACAGATTCAAATGGAAGTGCTTTAGCAAATATGCATCTTTTTGAAACAGATTCATATCAATGTCAATAGATTCACATGAATAAAACCCTAAATTCAACATCATAAGATTCAATATCAACATTTATCACAAGAGAAATCAGAATCAGGATTACGAATTAAGGGTTTCAAGAGAACATAAAACTCTGACCTTGAGAGTTTGAGGCATGAAGATAGAGCTTGCGGAAGAGGGGATCTTGAGACGGAAGTTGACGGCGCCGGTGGTTGCAAGACTAAGGGTGGAGGCCGGAGTTAGGTTAGGATTTGGGGAAATGTGAGGTTAGGGATTGGGGAATCTTAAGGTTTGGGTGTCGCAGTACTTGGGGAGAAGAAGGGCGCTGGTGGGGGCGATGTGAAAGAGGGAAGCGTCAGTGGAGGGCGATGGTGGGGAGTGTGGGTGGAGCCGTGGAGTTTGGTGATTGAGAGTGAGGGAAGAAGCGTACGAGTGAGAGGGAGAGGGAGTGTGAATGAAGCGCACCAGTGAGAGTGAAAATAGTGAGGGAGAGAACGAGTGAGGCTGCCCATTAATGAATTGGGATTTTCACTTTCCGACGAAAATTGAGCGATTTGCGACGGATAACGCTGTCGGAAATTAGCGACGAAATGTTATTCCGTCGGAAACCTTAGTGTGTTTTTTTCTTGAACATTTGCGACGAAAATTTGGTCATGTAACATCCCCTATTTTACTAGTTAATTATATTAGCATATATTAATTATTAGTGAATTATTTAATTGATTGAAATTGTTTAAATTGAAAATGACTTGTTTGATTTGTTAAGTATGGAATTGTGTGTGTTTGAGAATTTAATTATGATAAGTTGAGTTATTAGAGCTGAAGGAGTCATTAGGAATGAAATGTATAAGTGAGGGGCAATGTGGTCTTTTTACTTTATCCCTTCTATAAACTCATTCAGCTGGAACAAAGAGACACACTTCATCCATCATTTTAAAAATTCAGCAAGAAACAAGGGGAGAGAAAGAGAGAGGGTGCGAATGGGAGAGGAAGGGAAGGGGTGAGAGTTCTTCAAACCATCATGCATGTTTCATCTATCAACATTTTCTGAATCAGCTCCCTATTTCCTTTCCATTAATGCTAAGTTCGAAATCATCCCCTCCTTTCCCTTGAGTTCACCATTGTTGACCATCAAAGCTTCACTTAGCCAAAAACTGAAATCCAAACTAGTGCATGTTGAATTAGAAAGCTGTGGAACAAATTTCAGTACCTGGGTCACGTGTTTGAGCAACATAAGAAGTCATCTCAGTGGCTGGGTTTCGGTGGGGAGTATTTTGGAGCGATTCCGGAGATAGTTCGTCAGTTGGTGTTGTAGTCGAATCCTTGAAGTCTCGGCAAATAGGTGAGTTCTATACTCACTAGGTTGTTATGATCATGTGTGCTATGCTCAGAGTCTTTAGTCTCGCATTTTTATGAAAACCGGTATTGAACCGTTTTATGAAAACTTGGATTAATCGTTAAATTATGTGTTTGGCTACGTTAAATCCTTCATTGTTGTTATGTTGTTGATTGGTTGATGATGATTGATTGGTTTCCATGACTGTTTTGATGTATTATTAAGTTTGGATGTGAATCGGAATGGATACGGGAACGATCGGAATGGACGAGAAAACACGAAAACTGACTTTTCTAAAATACTGGTAGTCACGCACGGATCGTGCGCCCCTGGGCACGGGTCGTGCGTGAGGTTCTGGTACTCACGGTTGATTTCTGAAAACTGAGCACGGATCGTGCGCCAAGGCGCACGGATCGTGTGTCTCTTGCTGGTACCCAATTTCAAACTATGTCCTAAGTCATTCCGATTGGTCCTAAGTCCCTTTTAATCCACTCCCCAAGGTTTCCCAAGGATGGAAACATATTAGTATCATGAAATCAAGTACTATCGAAGTAATTTTATGTTATATTCACGTCTTTGCTTATGTGATGGCCCGATGTGGTATTTATGAGACTGATTATGACTAAGTTAGGTTATCATAATGTTGAGTATGGGCGATACATTATGATGTGGACTAGGTAATGGATAGTTATGAGTTAAAATAATAACGTTCGTAACTCCGTGTGAGATCACCTAATGACAAGATTATGCTAAGTATAAAATTAGGTTAAGATTAAGATCATGTTAAGTATAATCTCATTGTTATGTTCACAGATCATTGTTCAGTGCTCATTGTTCAAGGTATATTAAAATATATACATCAGGTTAGGGTGACGACCCTATTTCAGTTTAGTGTGCTAGGGGAGGGGAAGTCATGAGCCCTATGAACATAGGACCCTTGAGGTTTGCCCACTAGCGATTAGTGGATTGGGTTCACCGGAAGCTTATTTTGCCAAGTGACCGGTGACACGCTAAGAATCATGGTTAGGCTCAGTGATTGAGCATAGTTCATTGTTAGGCTCAGTGATTGAGCATCGTTCATTGTGAGGCTCAGTGATTGAGATTAATTCAGCCACATAGTCAACTTTGAGGACTATGAGTATTGAGTTTTGAATAATGAACCAAGCATAATTGAACCGAGAGAGTTAGTAAGGGGTCTCGATAGAACTCACTGAGACAAGTTGTCTCACCCAATCCATGTTGTTGTTTTTCAGAATTGCAGGCTAAGTTGAAGATGATGAGGCATGGTCATGGAGACGCTTGAGGAGCAGCCGCTATCTTTATTTCATCATGTCTTGTATTTCAGTTTCCTTTGTGTTTTGTATTCAGTTCTTTCGTATGTACGATTGTACGACTTATGTTATAAAGTTGTAAATCGCTTCCGCACACTTTCTATTTTGGTACTGAACACTAGTGGAGTGGTGTAAGAACGTTTTATGCATTTTTCAGGATTAAGTTAAGTAACGCGCTTGATGGTCTTTAGCATCGAGTATTAGCATGTGTTCAGTATTTAAAACAGGAGGTACTCTAATGTATGCCAGTAGTGCATTTCGGTAGTTTCTACAAGTTAGAAATTAACGGGGTGTTACAATTGGTATCAGGGCAGTTCGACCTAGTCGGGCTTAGAATCATGAGTCTCTTAAGTCCTCTAAGTGTGATTCCTCTTAGTATGCTATTAGACGTTTAGCCTGATCAACTAAACACTTTGTGCATATTTCGCAGAATCATGGCTGGTGGAAGTAGGAGAAGCGTCCCTGTTGATCCTCATACCGAATGGATGCAGAACGTCATCGAGACGCAACAGAAGATGATGAATGACATGATGCAAATGCAGCAACAGCAGATGGCTCAAATGGCTTAGATGCATCATGAGAGGATGGATCAACAACAACCGAATGTTCAACAACCTCCTCTGGAAGATCCGAATAGGGCTTACTTTCGTTTCCAGAAGATGAATCCCCAAAGTTTCAAAGGAGGACCAAAGGTAATGGTAGCACATTTCTGGTTGGATTCAATGGAGAAGATTTTTAGGACTCTTCAATGCAGCGAAGAAGAGAAGGTTCTTTTTGCTGCCCATATGCTCGAGGAAGATGCTCAACCCTGGTGGACCAATGCTCATGATTTGATGTTGAACCAGGGAACTCCTGTTACCTGGGTTAACTTCAAGGAGATGTTTATTGGTCACTTTTTCCCTCCGGTGATGAAGTTAAGCAAGCAAGCCGAGTTTATCAATCTAAGGCAAGGAGAGATGTCGGTGGGAGAGTTCACCGCCAAGTTCGAAAGGTTGTCTCAGTTCTATCAGTTGGCAAAGCATGCTCCGAATGATGAGTGGAAGATGCAGATGTATAGGGCGAGCCTTCGTGCTGATGTGGCCCAAGGTCTTAGCTCTTATGCTATGACTAGTTATGCTGGATTGGTGCAGCAAGCTTATGTGGCAGAGGCAGATCTCAACAGGATGTATGAAGAAAGGAAAGCATATCGGAAGGAAAAGAAAAAGGCATTGGAATTTCCAACCCCAAGTGAGGAGCCAAAGGGTAACTCCAACAAAGGAAAGCAAGCAGTGGTGTCTGAATCTCCAAGGTTCGTTAAGTGTTCGAAATGCGGAAAACCTCACGGTGGGGAGTGTCGTCTGGGGTCAACTGTGTGTTATTATTGCAAAGGCGAAGGGCATTACGCTCACGAGTGTCCGGCGAAGAAAAGGAGCAGAGAAGAGAATGCAACTCCCGCTAGTGGAAGAATCTATGTGATGGACGCTCAGAAAGGCAAAGCTGGCAACAGTTCGGCAAAAGGTATTTCCTAGTCCAATTTTGAGGACAAAATTTTTAAAAGTTGGGGTGAATGTAACATCCCCTATTTTACTATTTAATTATATTAGCATAATATTAATTATTAGTGAATTATTTAATTGATTGAAATTGTTTAAATTGAAAATGACTTGTTTGATTTGTTAAGTATGGAATTGTGTGTGTTTGAGAATCTAATTATGATAAGTTGAGTTATTAGAGCTGAAGGAGTCATTAGGAATGAAATGTATAAGTGAGGGGCAATGTGGTCTTTTTACTTTATCCCTTCTATAAACTCATTCAGCTGGAACAAAGAGACACACTTCATCCATCATTTTAGAAATTCAGCAAGAAACAAGGGGAGAGAAAGAGAGAGGGTGCGAATGGGAGAGGAAGGGAAGAGGTGAGAGTTCTTCAAACCATAATGCATGTTTCATCTATCAACATTTTCTGAATCAGCTCCCTATTTCCTTTCCATTAATGCTAAGTTCGAAATCATCCCCTCCTTTCCCTTGAGTTCACCATTGTTGACCATCAAAGCTTCACTTAGCCAAAAACTGAAATCCAAACTAGTGCATGTTGAATTAGAAAGCTGTGGAACAAATTTCAGTACCTGGGTCACGTGTTTGAGCAACATAAGAAGTCATCTCAGTGGCTGGGTTTCGGTGGGGAGTATTTTGGAGCGATTCCGGAGATAGTTCGTCAGTTGGTGTTGTAGTCGAATCCTTGAAGTCTCGGCAAATAGGTGAGTTCTATACTCACTAGGTTGTTATGATCATGTGTGCTATGCTCAGAGTCTTTAGTCTCGCATTTTTATGAAAACCGGTATTGAACCGTTTTATGAAAACTTGGATTAATCGTTAAATTATGTGTTTGGCTACGTTAAATCCTTCATTGTTGTTATGTTGTTGATTGGTTGATGATGATTGATTGGTTTCCACGACTGTTTTGATGTATTATTAAGTTTGGATGTGAATCGGAATGGATACGGGAACGATCGGAATGGACGAGAAAACACGAAAACTGACTTTTCTAAAATACTGGTAGTCACGCACGGATCGTGCGCCCCTGGGCACGGGTCGTGCGTGAGGTTCTGGTACTCACGGTTGATTTCTGAAAACTGAGCACGGATCGTGCGCCAAGGCGCACGGATCGTGTATCTCTTGCTGGTACCCAATTTCAAACTATGTCCTAAGTCATTCCGATTGGTCCTAAGTCCCTTTTAATCCACTCCCCAAGGTTTCCCAAGGATGGAAACATATTAGTATCATGAAATCAAGTACTATCGAAGTAATTTTATGTTATATTCACGTCTTTGCTTATGTGATGGCCCGATGTGGTATTTATGAGACTGATTATGACTAAGTTAGGTTATCATAATGTTGAGTATGGGCGATACATTATGATGTGGACTAGGTAATGGATAGTTATGAGTTAAAATAATAACGTTAGTAACTCCGTGTGAGATCACCTAATGACAAGATTATGCTAAGTATAAAATTAGGTTAAGATTAAGATCATGTTAAGTATAATCTCATTGTTATGTTCACAGATCATTGTTCACTGCTCATTGTTCAAGGTATATTAAAATATATACATCAGGTTAGGGTGACGACCCTATTTCAGTTTAGTGTGCTAGGGGAGGGGAAGTCATGAGCCCTATGAACATAGGACCCTTGAGGTTTGCCCACTAGCGATTAGTGGATTGGGTTCACCGGAAGCTTATTTTGCCAAGTGACCGGTGACACGCTAAGAATCATGGTTAGGCTCAGTGATTGAGCATAGTTCATTGTTAGGCTCAGTGATTGAGCATCGTTCATTGTGAGGCTCAGTGATTGAGATTAATTCAGCCACATAGTCAACTTTGAGGACTATGAGTATTGAGTTTTGAATAATGAACCAAGCATAATTGAACCGAGAGAGTTAGTAAGGGGTCTCGATAGAACTCACTGAGACAAGTTGTCTCACCCAATCCATGTTGTTGTTTTTCAGAATTGCAGGCTAAGTTGAAGATGATGAGGCATGGTCATGGAGACGCTTGAGGAGCAGCCGCTATCTTTATTTCATCATGTCTTGTATTTCAGTTTCCTTTGTGTTTTGTATTCAGTTCTTTCGTATGTACGATTGTACGACTTATGTTATAAAGTTGTAAATCGCTTCCGCACACTTTCTATTTTGGTACTGAACACTAGTGGAGTGGTGTAAGAACGTTTTATGCATTTTTCAGGATTAAGTTAAGTAACGCGCTTGATGGTCTTTAGCATCGAGTATTAGCATGTGTTCAGTATTTAAAACAGGAGGTACTCTAATGTATGCCAGTAGTGCATTTCGGTAGTTTCTACAAGTTAGAAATTAACGGGGTGTTACAATTGGTATCAGAGCAGTTCGACCTAGTCGGGCTTAGAATCATGAGTCTCTTAAGTCCTCTAAGTGTGATTCCTCTTAGTATGCTATTAGACGTTTAGCCTGATCAACTAAACACTTTGTCCATATTTCGCAGAATCATGGCTGGTGGAAGTAGGAGAAGCGTCCCTGTTGATCCTCATACCGAATGGATGCAGAACGTCATCGAGACGCAACAGAAGATGATGAATGACATGATGCAAATGCAGCAACAGCAGATGGCTCAAATGGCTCAGATGCATCATGAGAGGATGGATCAACAACAACCGAATGTTCAACAACCTCCTCTGGAAGATCCGAATAGGGCTTACTTTCGTTTCCAGAAGATGAATCCCCAAAGTTTCAAAGGAGGACCAAAGGTAATGGTAGCACATTTCTGGTTGGATTCAATGGAGAAGATTTTTAGGACTCTTCAATGCAGCGAAGAAGAGAAGGTTCTTTTTGCTGCCCATATGCTCGAGGAAGATGCTCAACCCTGGTGGACCAATGCTCATGATTTGATGTTGAACCAGGGAACTCCTGTTACCTGGGTTAACTTCAAGGAGATGTTTATTGGTCACTTTTTCCCTCCGGTGATGAAGTTAAGCAAGCAAGCCGAGTTTATCAATCTAAGGCAAGGAGAGATGTCGGTGGGAGAGTTCACCGCCAAGTTCGAAAGGTTGTCTCAGTTCTATCAGTTGGCAAAGCATGCTCCGAATGATGAGTGGAAGATGCAGATGTATAGGGCGAGCCTTCGTGCTGATGTGGCCCAAGGTCTTAGCTCTTATGCTATGACTAGTTATGCTGGATTGGTGCAGCAAGCTTATGTGGCAGAGGCAGATCTCAACAGGATGTATGAAGAAAGGAAAGCATATCGGAAGGAAAAGAAAAAGGCATTGGAATTTCCAACCCCAAGTGAGGAGCCAAAGGGTAACTCCAACAAAGGAAAGCAAGCAGTGGTGTCTGAATCTCCAAGGTTCGTTAAGTGTTCGAAATGCGGAAAACCTCACGGTGGGGAGTGTCGTCTGGGGTCAACTGTGTGTTATTATTGCAAAGGCGAAGGGCATTACGCTCACGAGTGTCCGGCGAAGAAAAGGAGCAGAGAAGAGAATGCAACTCCCGCTAGTGGAAGAATCTATGTGATGGACGCTCAGAAAGGCAAAGCTGGCAACAGTTCGGCAAAAGGTATTTCCTAGTCCAATTTTGAGGACAAAATTTTTAAAAGTTGGGCTGAATGTAACATCCCCTATTTTACTATTGAATTATATTAGCATAATATTAATTATTAGTGAATTATTTAATTGATTGAAATTGTTTAAATTGAAAATGACTTGTTTGATTTGTTAAGTATGGAATTGTGTGTGTTTGAGAATCTAATTATGATAAGTTGAGTTATTAGAGCTGAAGGAGTCATTAGGAATGAAATGTATAAGTGAGGGGCAATGTGGTCTTTTTACTTTATCCCTTCTATAAACTCATTCAGCTGGAACAAAGAGACACACTTCATCCATCATTTTAGAAATTCAGCAAGAAACAAGGGGAGAGAAAGAGAGAGGGTGCGAATGGGAGAGGAAGTGAAGAGGTGAGAGTTCTTCAAACCATAATGCATGTTTCATCTATCAACATTTTCTGAATCAGCTCCCTATTTCCTTTCCATTAATGCTAAGTTCGAAATCATCCCCTCCTTTCCCTTGAGTTCACCATTGTTGACCATCAAAGCTTCACTTAGCCAAAAACTGAAATCCAAACTAGTGCATGTTGAATTAGAAAGCTGTGGAACAAATTTCAGTACCTGGGTCACGTGTTTGAGCAACATAAGAAGTCATCTCAGTGGCTGGGTTTCGGTGGGGAGTATTTTGGAGCGATTCCGGAGATAGTTCGTGAGTTGGTGTTGTAGTCGAATCCTTGAAATCTCGGCAAATAGGTGAGTTCTATACTCACTAGGTTGTTATGATCATGTGTGCTATGCTCAGAGTCTTTAGTCTCGCATTTTTATGAAAACCGGTATTGAACCGTTTTATGAAAACTTGGATGAATCGTTAAATTATGTGTTTGGCTACGTTAAATCGTTGATTGTTGTTATGTTGTTGATTGGTTGATGATGATTGATTGGTTTCCATGACTGTTTTGATGTATTATTAAGTTTGGATGTGAATCGGAATGGATACGGGAACGATCGGAATGGACGAGAAAACACGAAAACTGACTTTTCTAAAATACTGGTAGTCACGCACGGATCATGCGCCCCTGGGCACGGGTCGTGCGTGAGGTTCTGGTACTCACGGTTGGTTTCTGAAAACTGGGCACGGATCGTGCGCCAAGGCGCACGGATCGTGTATCTCTTGCTGGTACCCAATTTCAAACTATGTCCTAAGTCATTCCGATTGGTCCTAAGTCCCTTTTAATCCACTCCCCAAGGTTTCCCAAGGATGGAAACATATTAGTATCATGAAATCAAATACTATCGAAGTAATTTTATGTTATATTCATGTCTTTGCTTATGTGATGGCCCGATGTGGTATTTATGAGACCGATTATGACTAAGTTAGGTTATCATAATGTTGAGTATGGGCGATACATTATGATGTGGACTAGGTAATGGATAGTTATGAGTTAAAATAACAACGTTAGTAACTCCGTGTGAGATCACTTAATGACAAGATTATGCTAAGTATAAAATTAGGTTAAGATTAAGATCATGTTAAGTATAATCTCATTGTTATGTTCACAGATCATTGTTCACTGCTCATTGTTCAAGGTATATTAAAATATATACATCAGGTTAGGGTGACGACCCTATTTCAGTTTAGTGTGCTAGGGGAGGGGAAGTCATGAGCCCTATGAACCTAGGCCCCTTGAGGTTTGCCCACTAGCGATTAGTGGATTGGGTTCACCGGAAGCTTATTTTGCCAAGTGACCGGTGACACGCTAAGAATCATGGTTAGGCTCAGTGATTGAGCATAGTTCATTGTTAGGCTCAGTGATTGAGCATAGTTCATTGTGAGGCTCCGTGATTGAGATTAATTCAGCCACATAGTCAACTTTGAGGACTATGAGTATTGAGTTTTGAATAATGAACCAAGCATAATTGAACCGAGAGAGTTAGTAAGGGGTCTCGATAGAACTCACTAAGACAAGTTGTCTCACCCAATCCATGTTGTTGTTTTTCAGAATTGCAGGCTAAGTTGAAGATGATGAGGCATGGTCATGGTGACGCTTGAGGAGCAGCCGCTATCTTTATTTCATCATGTCTTGTATTTCAGTTTCCTTTGTGTTTTGTATTCAGTTCTTTCGTATGTACGATTGTACGACTTATGTTATAAAGTTGTAAATCGCTTCCGCACACTTTCTATTTTGGTACTGAACACTAGTGGAGTGGTGTAAGAACGTTTTATGCATTTTTCAGGATTAAGTTAAGTAACGCGCTTGATGGTCTTTAGCATCGAGTATTAGCATGTGTTCAGTATTTAAAACAGGAGGTACTCTGATGTATGCCAGTAGTGCATTTAAGTAGTTTCTACAAGTTAGAAATTAACGGGGTGTTACAGGTCGCAAATCCGTCGTAAATAGCGACGGACTGTATTCCGTCGGAAATTTTGGTAGGAAACGAGGCTTTTTCTTGTAGTGACAATTGCACAGTCAATTCTGACTCTCACATGATTTGCAGGCATGGGATATTGTGCATTAAGGCACCCAAATGGTTACATAAGATGCCCATTGCAACCATTTGATGTGGGTTTGACATATATAGTTCACACTCATTGTTATCCCAAATCAATTATAAATAAAAAAGAATATGATAATTTGATGTAATATATATGTACAAGAAAGAGAGCGTGTAATAGTTAATACATTGGTTGGCGCAATGGTGCATCTATCTCGTATGCTATCTGGGCCAGGGGATGGTACCTTAAGCATTACCCCAAATCTCTCTTTTAAATCACGAACTTCTGCCATTAGCTCAAAATATATTGCTCGCAATTCTTTATTTTCTATACAACAGTTATCTTCATTTCTACGCTTCTTTGGTCCAAACATGGCGGTCGGAGGAATGCCAAACCCACAACCCCTTGTACCACCCGAATATTCTTCGCTTCCCAATGCACAATAAAGGATGTCTTGTTCACCAGATTGTGATACAGATTGTCATATGGTTTCCTGATTCACAAACATAAGTATAAAAAAATTATTAGACAAGATAACGATCATAAAAACTACAAAACAATATTTGAATTTTGGAAATACTTACTATTATTCTAGACACCTCCTTAGTTTTGGGATCCACAATCTCACCATCCTTGTTTTGTCGGGCCTCTATGTAACACCCCTTTTCTACCCGGAAAATTTTCGACAAAAATCAGAGTTTCAAAACGTTTTCAATACACCGCAAGGGATGCTACACTTACACCGTTAAACATCACACACCAATAAATAAGTTTCATCATTAAAAACAGTGCAACACCTGGCACGTCATAATATCAACAAGCAGCGGAATAAAATCAAAGTTCGATTTAATAGTTATACATCAGCATAAGACTTCAAAATCGAAATAACAGAAACATCAATAAAGTCTAGTGTTCGTTCCCCCCGAGTGCTACGTATCAGAGCGACGACACCTGACTCAACTAGCGAAGGTAGACTTGCCTTCACTCACTATCACCTGCACGTTACCAACATAAGGGTAAAATTCAAACAGAAGGGGTGAGATATCTAACATTATAATAGCATATATGATAGGCAATATGCTAGAGTACAACACTATATCAACTGCATCACAACAACATCAATTAATAAATCACCAATAATCATCATTAACATCATGAGTAATTATATGAGATGCAATCCACACCAACGGGCATATGCATGTGGTACCAATCATCACCAATAAAGTAGCCAGTATGGGCACATCACCTATATGAGCATCACCATCATCACCTATAGCTCCAACGGCCGAAGCCAACATCACCAAAATAATGCATATGCAATATATGCGACACCATGGACAATGCACCAGACAATCAACACACAACAGACGTTTAATTAATATAACATCACCAATATCACCAAGTGGTCATAGACCCATCACCTATCACCATAGCCCAAAAAAATAGGCACATCACCTCTTATGTCATCACCTGTTATATCATCGCCAATAATCACCAAAGACACCAACACCTATAACGATAATCATACACCGACACCCGAGACACCAATTTACACCACGACAACATGACAAGATCTGGCGCCCAGCAACAGGGCGCCAACAACAGAAACAGCCACCACAGAGACTGGCGCCCAGCAATAGGCGCCAACAGCAGAAACAGCCACAACAAAACTGGCGCCCCACAACAGGGCTCCAACAACAGCACGGGAACTGGCGCCCAACAACAGGGCGCCAAGACAGCAACAGCAACACACAGTCTGGCGCCCAGCAACAGGGCGCCACAGGCAACAACAACAGCACTGAAACTGGCGCCCAGCAACAGGGCGCCACAGACAACACCAGCAACACGGGATCTGGCGCCCAGCAGCAGGGCGCCTTAGACAGCAACAACAAAACAGAAACTGGCGCCCAGCAACAGGACGCCTTGGGCAACAGCAGCAACATCAGACATGGCGCCCAGCAACAGGGCGCCTAGGACAACAGTGGCAACAGCAGAATTGGCGCCCAGCAGCAGGGCGCCTAACACCATGGCAACAGAATTGGACTTGGCGCCCAGCAACAGGGCGCCTAGCAGCAACACAGAAAATGGCGCCCAGGAGCAGGGCGCCTAGCACCACATCAGCAGGAACAGACTTGGCGCCCAGCAGTAGGGCGCCTGACTCAACAGGCAACACAGCAGACTTGGCGCCCAGGAGCAGGGCGCCTAAGGCTAGAACAGCAACATCATACTTGGCGCCCAGCAACAGGGCGCCTGAGAAAACAACCACAACATCAGGCTTGGCGGCCAGCAACAGGGCGCCTGAGACAGCAGAGCCAACACCAGACATGGCGCCCAGCAACACGGCGCCTGGAAACACAGTGGCACAAAACGCAACATCACAGAAATTGGCGCCCAGGAGGGCGCCCAGGAACAACACAGAGCGCAACACAGCGCCCATGGCTCCCAGTCTCAGGAATTCCAGCAACAACAACAATTTTCGCGCCCTTAGCGCCCAGACATAGGAAGACACCAACAACAACTATTCTGGCTCCCATGGCGCCCATGACACAGGAATCACAAGAACAGCAACTCTGGCGCCCATGGCGCCCCTGACCCAGAACACAGCAGCAACAACAATCCTGGCGCCCATGGCGCCCAGGCACAGGACAAAGACAGCAACTAGGACAATGGCGCCCATGGCGCCCTAGGGACCAACAATTCCAGAATTTCACCATGTTAAATCACCAATTCGATTTACTCACCAATTTAGTTCATCAATTCTTACCCACCAATGCCAATTATCATAAATTGTCTATCACAACACCAAACAATAATTATTCGAACACTTAGCATGCAATTCGTGATAACAACAATGAACACCAATTTTCTTTTTAGAGTTACAACAATCACCAACAAGCCAATATTTCAATCAGCATAGTCATGATTCAACTATCATCAATCAAACATCAAAATCAAGCAAGAGGCATCATAAGACCTATTCCCACATAACCCCATCATAAAACCCTATTATAAGGAAGAACCCCACCCTTACCTTATAGTAGGAGAACATTAATCCTCTTGATCAACTCACCAACAATAACCTCAGCAACACAGCTTCTTTCTTCTCCTTGAACTCGCGAAATCCTCCTCTTCTTCTCTCTTGGATGTGCGCCGAATCCTCTTCTCCTCTCCTCTCTTCTATTCGCGACTCCTCTTTCTTTTCTCTTAGGGTTTGCGCTAATGACAAGCCAAACCCTAACCCTCATATGACTAAGCGCCTAACTCATGGATATGGATCACGGGCTTTCCTCCAGCTTAAGCCCGATCACTAACACCATCTCCTAATATCCAATTATACACCTCTTAATCAAATGCTAATATAATTGCACTAACTGAAATAAATAAATGAGTAAATGAATACCTAAATATTTAATTAAATAATTTAATTAAATATTTGGGCGTTACAACTCTCCCCCACTTAGAATGGTTTCGTCCTCGAAAACTCACCTGAATCAAACTGCTCGGGATAGGACTCCCGCATCTTACTCTCCAACTCCCAAGTCATGCTCTCACCGGCAGCTCCTAGCCAGACCACCTTCACCAATGCAATTTTCTTGCCTCTTAACACCTTCACCTCATGGTCTTCAATCCGCACAGGCATCGTCTCCACCGTGAGATTATCCCGCACCTCCACATCATCCATGTGGATCACATGAGATGGATCCGAAATGTACTTCCGAAGCTGCGACACGTGAAACACGTCGTGCAAATTCGAAAGATTTGGCGGTAAAGCCACTCTATGCGCCACATTCCCAACTCTCCCGGAAATCTGATAAGGACCAATGAATCGAGGAGTGAGCTTCTTCGACTTCAAGGCACGGCCAACACCGGTCACTGGAGTGACTCTCAAAAATACATGCTCACCCTCCTGAAACTCTAAATTTTTTCTCCTCTTGTCGTGATAACTCTTCTGACGACTCTGCGAAGCCTTCATCTTCTCACGGATCAACTTTATCTTCTCGGCTGTCTCCCGAACAATCTCCGGTCCAAGCTGTAACACCCAAAATAATTTAATTAATTATTTGATTAAATTATTTAAGTGTTGCATTATTATTGTTATATTAATTTATTAATGTGTTGTTTTTATTTAAATTGAAGGGAGTGGTGATGGTAATTCTGGGGTGTTAGGATTGGCCCAAGCCCAAGCCCATTGACTTAGGCCTAGGCGCATTTAGCAAGGGTTTGAGACAAGTGTCTCATTTGTGCAAAAAGAAAGAAAGGATTCGAAGGAAAGTGAGAAGTGTGTGAGAGTGAGAAAACCTGACGGCTCAAGGAGAGAAGGGAGAGGTTTTGCGCAAGCTTGAGGAAGAAGAAGGCTAGGATTGTTGGTGTCTTGGCGAAATTTCAAGGAGCTTGTAAATTCTTCCATTAACAAAAGGTTAGGGGGCTCTCCTTTTCATCCTTAATAACCTATTTGATTAGCAACCATAGGAGTTAGGTGCTAGGGATGATCCGTTAATCGAATTGTTGTGTTGTTGATTTAATCATGGTGTTGTGATTCGAATTAAGTTGTTGTTCCCTTGCTAATTGTCATATTGAGTTTAATTGGTTGATTCCATGTTAATTAGCATCAAGGTGTATATGAAATTAATTGTGCATGATAGGTGTTTGTTATAATGGAACAATAAGATTGAGAATGAGAACATGAGGAATTGTTGAGTGTTGTTGTAATTGCATGATTAACTTGGAGTGAAATTGGGTGATTGAAGTGTGTAATAGGTGTTGTGGTGTGATGTTAATTGGTGTGTGCATAGGTGTGGCGTAGAGTATGTGTGTGTGCTAGGCATGGGCGCCAAAAGTGGCTGCCCATGCATGAGTTATGGTGTGGCGTGTATGTTGTTTTTTGGTGTAGGGCTGTTAGGGCGCCTAATGGCTGCCCCATGGCGCCTAGTGGCGCCGGTGTTGTTGTTGTTGTGTGTGTGCGTGGGTGTGTCATGGTGAGAGGTGCCAAAATGTGGCTGCCCCATGGTGTGTTGTGGTGCACTGGGCGCCATAGGCGCCGTGTCGCATTGTGTGGCGTGTTGCATGTTTGGGTGCTAGGCGCTATGGGCGCCTTGGCCTTGTCTCGGTTGTGCATGTTCTACTGGCCTGGGCGCCATGGGCGCTGTGTTGCGTGGTGTGCGTGTGTTGCTGGGCGCATAAGGCGCCAAGGGCGCTGTTTCCTGGCCGCCCGCGTGCGTGTGTGTGTGCCTTGTGCGCTGGGCGCCGGGCGCCAAGTTTGGCAGCCCCGTGCGCCTTGTTGCTGGGCGCCAATTTTGGCTGCCCTGCGTGCCAAGTCTAGGTGTGTTCCTAAGTCTATGACTTAATTTTTTGTCTTAGTCGGTGCCTAGGACAATATTGCCTAGTTTTGGTACTGTTGAGTCCCTGTGTTCCTGTTTAGTCCCGTGGTGTTTCTTGGTCCCTTGTGACAAATTAATCCGTATAATTAACTGATGTGCTGGCCTTAGAGATGTAAATTGAGGATGTATCGATGGTGACGCATATAAAAGGGTGATATAAAATTATTGGCGAGTTGATTGACCTTTGGTGAGTTGTTATAACATTATT
This sequence comes from Astragalus membranaceus, assembly GCA_039519185.1. Classification (NCBI taxonomy): domain Eukaryota; kingdom Viridiplantae; phylum Streptophyta; class Magnoliopsida; order Fabales; family Fabaceae; genus Astragalus; species Astragalus membranaceus. The sequence continues at coordinate 53,453,762 of CM076850.1, forward strand.
GGTGAGCTGAAATATTATTGGTGAGCTGAAATATTATTGGTGAGCATGTTAATGCAGAATTATGGTGATTTTGGTGTGTGTGATGCATTGTACATGGCGTCGCATAATCACATCCATTATTTGGTGAGCAGAAGGCTTCGGCCTTATTAGAAATTGTTGGTGAGCAGAAGGCTTCGGCCTTATTTGGTGAGTGCCCTCAAGGCAAGATATTGGTGTTGATGGATCCACATGCATATGCCCTAGGAGTTGGGTTGCATTGCATGCATTACATATACTTTCGGTGTTGTCTGTTGATTGATATAAGATAACGGTGTGCTATTATTGCTGTGTATTGGTGTTATTAGTTGCCTGATCTATATGTTGTTGATCTTATATGTTATTACTTATGAAATGAGACTCACCCTACTACTTTTGTGTTGCTTCTTATGTCGGCAACGTGCAGGTGATAGCGAGTGAAGGTGATCTAGTACCTTCTCCTAGTCAGTTGAGTCTGCTCTGATACGTAGCACCGGGGGGGCGTTTAGCTTACGTATTATTTTATTTGAGGTTTTGAACTTTATTTGGTGATGTAATTTGGCATTTTAAGATTTGGTGATTATTCCGCTGCGATGACTATTATGATTTACTTTGGTGTAGGCTAACAGATTATTTGCGGTGCTATGTATCGTACCTTATGACTTTATGAATTAAATTTTGGAGACTATTATGCGTTGTTGTTTTGAAATGTGACACCCTCTTGTGGATGCATTAAAACGGTTTTTGGAAACTCCGACTTTAAATGAATTAAATAGTAGCTTATTAGAAGGGGGTGTTACATTAGTGGTATCAGAGCAGTTCGGTCTGTCCGACCAAGTTGTTGAGTCTTTAGTTTTATAACCCTCGAGTCTTGTTACTCGTTCTGACTTGAATCTTGTTTCAGTGATTAGTTGAAATGGCCGGAAGAATTGATGCTGCTCTTGCTGCTGCTCTGCAAGCAATGGCTCATGCTGTGGGAAATCAGCAGGTTGCTGCTGATGCTGGTACTCGTAATTTGGCCACGTTCCAAAGGGAGAATCCACCCACTTTCAAGGGTCGGTCTGATCCTGATGGAGCTTTGGCATGGTTAAAGGAGATCGAAAGAATTTTCTGAGTCATGCATTGCACGCCTGCTCAGAAGGTGAGGTATGGTACTCACATGCTGGCTGAGGAAGCCGATGATTGGTGGCTTGAGACTCTACAGAGGTTGGAAGCTACTGGTGAGGAGATCACGTGGGGTGTTTTCAAAAGGGAGTTTACTAGGAAATACTATCCGGAAGATGTGAGAGGCAAGAAGGAGATTGAATTTCTGGAATTGAAACAGGGAACCAAGTCTGTGGCCGAGTATGCGGCGAAATTTGTAGAATTGGCTAAGTTCTACCCTCATTATAATAATGATGCTAATTCTGAATTTTCGAAATGTATCAAGTTTGAAAATGGTTTGAGGCCTGACATCAAAAAGGCGATTGGTTACCAAAAGATTCGAGTGTTTGCTGATTTGGTTGATAGCTGTAGGATTTTTGAGGAGGATAGCAATGCTGCCTATAAGGTTGTGAAAGAGAAGAGGAGTTCTCAGTATCGTGGGAAGCCCTATGATGTTTCTGGTGGTAAGGGCAAGTGGAAAGCTGGTTCGGGCAAGAAGCCAAGTGGGGAGATGCCCCCGCGAACATTGTGTGCTACAAGTGTAGTAAGCCCGGTCATAAGAGTTTTGATTGCCCGGATAACAAGTGTTTCAAATGTGGCAGAGAAGGTCACATAGCTACTAATTGTGAGAAGAAGGATGTTGTTTGCTACAACTGCGGGGAGGTGGGACATATTAGTACCAAGTGTTCCAAGCCAAAGAAGGAGAAGGTGAGTGGGAAGGTGTTTGCTCTTACGGGAACTGAAACGGCTAATGAGATCAGAGGTACATGTTTCATTAATGGTACTCCGTTGCTTGCTATTGTTGATACTGGTGCTACACATTCTTTTATTGCTGTTGTGTGTGCTGATCAGTTGAATCTAGTGCTGTCTGTTATGATGAGGGAAATGGTCATCGATACTCCGGCCAAGGGCTCGGTGACTACTTCTCTCGTGTGTGCTAAGTGTCCTTTATCAGTTTTCGGTAGGGACTTTATGGTTGATTTAATTTGCCTGTCGTTGGATGGGTTAGATGTTATCTTGGGTATGGACTGGTTGGTGAATAACCATGTTCATATCCATTGTTTTGTTAAGTCTGTGAGTTTCTCTTCTCCGGTCGAAGAGGAATCAGTTTTGTTGCCTGCTGGCCAATTGCATAAGGTGATGAGAGAGGAAGTTAAGCTGTTTGCTTTGATGGCGTCGTTGTCTATGGAGAGCCAAGCTAAGATTGACGAGCTGCCGGTAGTGTATGAATTTTCTGAAGTGTTTCCTGATGAAATTCCTGATGTGCCACCTGAGAGAGAAGTAGAGTTTGCTATTGATCCAGTACCTGGTACTAGACCTGTGTCTATGGCACCGTATAGAATGTCGGCGTCTTAGTTGTCTGAGTTTAAGAAGCAGCTTGAGGACTTGCTTGAGAAGAAGTTCATAAGACCAAGTGTGTCGCCGTGGGGAGCTCCGGTGTTGCTGGTAAAGAAGAAAGATGGGAGTATGAGGCTTTGCGTGGACTATCGACAGTTGAACAAGATGACAATAAAGAATAAGTATCCGCTTCTAAGGATTGATGAGTTGATGGACCAATTGGTGGGAGCTCGCGTGTTTAGTAAGATTGATTTGAGGTCGGGCTACCATCAAATTAAGGTGAGGGATGAAGATATTCCTAAGACGGCGTTTAGAACTCGGTATGGTCACTACGAGTATTCGGTGATGCCATTCGGCGTTACGAATGCTCCGGGGGTATTCATGGATTATATGAATCGTATTTTTCATGAGTATCTAGATCGTTTCGTGGTGGTGTTTATTGACGATATCCTAGTTTATTCTAAATCCGAGGAGGAGCATGCCGAGCACCTGAGGTTGGTGTTGGAGATCTTGAAGGATAGAAAGTTGTATGCTAAGCTATCTAAGTGTGAATTCTGGTTGAAGGAAGTAAGCTTTCTTGGTCATATTATTTCTGGTGATGGTATTGCAGTAGATCCATCTAAGGTTGATGTTGTGTTGCAGTGGGAGGCTCCTAAGTCGGTTACGGAGATTAGGAGTTTTTTGGGGCTAGCCGGTTATTATCGAAGATTCATCGGAGGGTTTTCTAAGTTGGCACTCCCGCTGACTCAGTTGACTTGTAAGGGAAGGGCGTTTGTTTGGGATTCTCGTTGTGAAGAGAGTTTCAATGAATTGAAGAAGAGGTTGACAACTTCCCTTATTTTCACGTTGCCTAAGTCAGGAGTGCCTTTTGTAGTGTATTGTGATGCTTCTAAGATGGGACTAGGAGGTGTTCTTATGCAAAATGGTAAGGTAGTGGCTTATGCATCCAGGCAGTTGTATTTACTTTGAAGATTTGGAGGCATTATCTGTATGGTTCTAAATTTGAAGTGTTCAGTGATCATAAAGGTTTGCAGTATTTGTTCGATCAGAAAGAGTTAAATATGAGGCAAAGAAGATGGTTAGAACTGTCGAAGGATTATGACTTCAGTTTGAATTATCACCCGGGAAAGGCTAATGTAGTAGCAGATGCCTTGAATCGGAAGTCGTTGCATGTATCAGCAATGATGGTGAAGGAACTTGAATTGGTTGAGCAGTTTAGAGACATGAGTTTGGCCTGCGAAGTAACACCTCAGAGTGTTAGACTAGGAATGTTGAAGATTCATAATGAATTTTTAGATGTTATTCGAGAGTATCAGAAGCAAGATATCAATCTAGTTGAATTGGTGGTTGGGATTGATCGTTCCGAAAATAAAGACTATGAGATAGATGCGCAAGATGTGTTGAGATATCGTGGAAGAATTTGTATTCCTAGTGATGAGGAGATCAAGAAGGCAATTCTTGAAGAGGGTCACAGAAGTAAGTTGAGTATTCACCCGGGAGCCACAAAAATGTATCAAGACTTGAAGAAGTTGTTCTGGTGGCCTGGTATGAAGCGTTGTAACAGCCCAGGTCCACCGCAGCGGCCACCCCGGTCCCACTGTTACCTCACGATCTTTTCTACCCCCCTTGTAGAATTTTTGCCTTCCGTGGGAATCGAACCTTGCACCTGAGGCATAAGTGCAAGTTAAACCCCCTTCCCACTACCAATTGAGCGCGCGCTCAATTGGTAGTGGGAAGGGGGTTTAACTTGCACTTGTGCCTCAGGTGCAAGGTTCGATTCCCACGGAAGGCAAAAATTCTACAAGGGGGGTAGAAAAGATCGTGAGGTAACAGTGGGACCGGGGTGGCCGCTGCGGTGGACCTGGGCTGTTACAAGCGTGATGTAGCTCAGTTTGTGTATGCGTGTTTGACTTGCCAGAAGTCGAAAGTGGAGCATCAGAAGCCTGCGGGGTTGATGCAACCGTTAGAGATTCCGGAATGGAAGTGGGATAGCATTTCCATGGATTTTGTGACTAATTTTCCTAATACCGTAAAGGGATTTGATGCTATTTGGGTGATTGTTTCTAGATTGACAAAGTCTGCTCACTTTTTGCCAATTAGTATTACTTACCCGGTTCCGAAGTTGGCAGAGATTTATGTTAAGACGATTGTGAAGCTGCATGGTGTTCCGTTGAGTATTGTGTCTGATAGGGATCCTAGATTTACTTCTGAGTTTTGGAAGAGTTTGCAAGAAGCTTTGGGTTCTAAGTTGAGGTTGAGCTCAGCGTATCATCCGCAGACAGATGGTCAGACGGAGAGGACTACTCAGTCGCTAGAAGATTTGTTGAGGGCGTGTGTTCTTGAGCAAGGAGGGTCGTGGGATTCTCATCTTCCATTGATAGAGTTTACTTACAATAACAGTTTTCATTCTAGTATTGGGATGGCGCCTTTTGAGGCATTGTATGGTAGAAGATGTAGGACTCCTCTGTGTTGGTATGAATCGGGAGAAAGTGTGGTACTTGGTCCTGAGATTGTTCGTGAGACTACAGAGAAGGTGAAGATGATTCGTGAGAAAATGAAAGCTTCCCAGAGTAGACAAAAGAGTTATCATCATAAGAGGAGGAAGGATTTGGAGTTTCAAGCCGGTGATCATGTGTTCCTGAGAGTCACTCCGGTGACTGGTGTTGGTCATGCCTTAAAGTCTAAGAAGTTAACTCCTCGCTTTATTGGTCTGTATCAAATTTTGGAGAGGGTTGGGAAGGTTGCTTATCGGGTGGCCCTACCACCTAATCTTTCGAACTTGCATGATGTATTTCATGTGTCCCAGTTGCGGAAATATGTTCCTGACCCGTCTCATGTGGTTCGAATGGATGATGTGGAGGTGAGGGAGAACCTCACTGTGGAGATGATGCCGATTAGAATTGAAGATCAGGAGGTGAAGGTGTTAAGAGGTAAGGAGATCAATTTGGTGAAAGTTGTTTGGTTAGGAGCCGTTGGCGAAAGCGTGACTTGGGAGTTGGAGAGCAAGATGCGGGAGTCTTACCCAGAGCTGTTTGAATCAGGTAAGAATTTCGGGGACGAAATTTTCTAAGTGGGGGGGAGTTGTAACACCCAAAATAATTTAATTAATTATTTGATTAAATTATTTAAGTGTTGCATTATTATTGTTATATTAATTTATTAATGTGTTGTTTTTATTTAAATTGAAGGGAGTGGTGATGGTAATTCTGGGGTGTTAGGATTGGCCCAAGCCCGAGCCCATTGACTTAGGCCTAGGCGCATTTAGCAAGGGTTTGAGACAAGTGTCTCATTTGTGCAAAAAGAAAGAAAGGATTCGAAGGAAAGTGAGAAGTGTGTGAGAGTGAGAAAACGCGACGGCTCAAGGAGAGAAGGGAGAGGTTTTGCGCAAGCTTGAGGAAGAAGAAGGCTAGGATTGTTGGTGTCTTGGCGAAATTTCAAGGAGCTTGTAAATTCTTCCATTAACAAAAGGTTAGGGGGCTCTCCTTTTCATCCTTAATAACCTATTTGATTAGCAACCATAGGAGTTAGGTGCTAGGGATGATCCGTTAATCGAATTGTTGTGTTGTGGATTTAATCATGGTGTTGTGATTCGAATTAAGTTGTTGTTCCCTTGCTAATTGTCATATTGAGTTTAATTGGTTGATTCCATGTTAATTAGCATCAAGGTGTATATGAAATTAATTGTGCATGATAGGTGTTTGTTATAATGGAACAATAAGATTGAGAATGAGAACATGAGGAATTGTTGAGTGTTGTTGTAATTGCATGATTAACTTGGAGTGAAATTGGGTGATTGAAGTGTGTAATAGGTGTTGTGGTGTGATGTTAATTGGTGTGTGCATAGGTGTGGCGTAGAGTATGTGTGTGTGCTAGGCATGGGCGCCAAAAGTGGCTGCCCATGCATGAGTTATGGTGTGGCGTGTATGTTGTGTTTTGGTGTAGGGCTGTTGGGGCGCCTAATGGCTGCCCCATGGCGCCTAGTGGCGCCGGTGTTGTTGTTGTTGTGTGTGTGCGTGGGTGTGTCATGGTGAGAGGCGCCAAAATGTGGCTGCCCCATGGTGTGTTGTGGTGCACTGGGCGCCATAGGCGCCGTGTCGCATTGTGTGGCGTGTTGCATGTTTGGGTGCTAGGCGCTATGGGTGCCTTGGCCTTGTCTCGGTTGTGCATGTTCTGCTGGCCTGGGCGCCACGGGCGCTGTGTTGCGTGGTGTGCGTGTGTTGCTGGGCGCATAAGGCGCCAAGGGCGCCGTTTCCTGGCCGCCCGCGTGCGTGTGTGTGTGCCTTGTGCGCTGGGCGCTGGGCGCCAAGTTTGGCAGCCCCGTGCGCCTTGTTGCTGGGCGCCAATTTTGGCTGCTCTGCGTGCCAAGTCTAGGTGTGTGCCTAAGTCTATGACTTAATTTTTTGTCTTAGTCGGTGCCTAGGACAATATTGCCTAGTTTTGGTACTGTTGAGTCCCTGTGTTCCTGTTTAGTCCCGTGGTGTGTCTTGGTCCCTTGTGACAAATTAATCCGTATAATTAACTGATGTGCTGGCCTTAGAGATGTAAATTGAGGATGTATCGATGGTGACGCATATAAAAGGGTGATATAAAATTATTGGCGAGTTGATTGACCTTTGGTGAGTTGTTATAACATTACTGGTGAGCTGAAATATTATTGGTGAGCTGAAATATTATTGGTGAGCATGTTAATGCAGAATTATGGTGATTTTGGTGTGTGTGATGCATTGTACATGGCGTCGCATAATCACATGCATTATTTGGTGAGCAGAAGGCTTCGGCCTTATTAGAAATTGTTGGTGAGCAGAAGGCTTCGGCCTTATTTGGTGAGTGCCCTCAAGGCAAGATATTGGTGTTGATGGATCCACATGCATATGCCCTAGGAGTTGGGTTGCATTGCATGCATTACATATACTTTCGGTGTTGTCTGTTGATTGATATAAGATAACGGTGTGCTATTATTGCTGTGTATTGGTGTTATTAGTTGCCTGATCTATATGTTGTTGATCTTATATGTTATTACTTATGAAATGAGACTCACCCTACTGCTTTTGTGTTGCTTCTTATGTCGGCAACGTGCAGGTGATAGCGAGTGAAGGTGATCTAGTACCTTCTCCTAGTCAGTTGAGTCTGCTCTGATACGTAGCACCGGGGGGGCGTTTAGCTTACGTATTATTTTATTTGATGTTTTGAACTTTATTTGGTGATGTAATTTGGCATTTTAAGATTTGGTGATTATTCCGCTGCGATGACTATTATGATTTACTTTGGTGTAGGCTAACAGATTATTTGCGGTGCTATGTATCGTACCTTATGACTTTATGAATTAAATTTTGGAGACTATTATGCGTTGTTGTTTTGAAATGTGGCACCCTCTTGTGGATGCATTAAAACGGTTTTTGGAAACTCTGATTTTAAATGAATTAAATAGTAGCTTATTAGAAGGGGGTGTTACACAAGCACCACACTCTCTCCAGACTCATACCAACACAAAGGGGTTCTACACTTCCGACCATATAATGCTTCAAAAGGTGCCATCCCAATACTTGAGTGGTAACTGTTGTTATACGTGAACTCTATCAGTGGAAGGTAGGAATCCCACGAACCTCCTTGTTCCAAAACACAAGCCCTCAACAAATCTTCTAACGACTGAATTGTTCTTTCCGACTGACCATCGGTTTGAGGATGATATGCCGAACTCAACCTCAACTTAGACCCCAACTTCTCTTGCAAACTCTTCCAGAAATCTGAAGTGAACCTCGGATCTCTATCCGAAACAATACTCTTAGGAACTCCATGAAGCTTCACAATCTCCCGGATATAGATCTCTGCCAACTTCGACACTGGATATGTGTTGCTGATAGGAACAAAATGAGACGATTTTGTTAACCTGTCAACGATCACCCAAATTTCATCATACCCTTTCGCAGTATTAGGCAATCCTGTCACAAAATCAATCGAGATGCTATCCCATTTCCACTCTGGAATTTCTAACGGTTGCATCAACCCAGCAGGCTTCTGATGCTCGACCTTTGACTTCTGGCAAGTCAAACATGCATAGACGAACTGCGCCACATCCCGCTTCATACCAGGCCACCAAAACAACTTCTTCAGGTCTTGATACATTTTTGTAGCTCCCGGATGAATACTTAACTTACTTCGGTGACTCTCTTCAAGAATGGCCCTCTTCATGTCTGCATCATCAGGAACACAAATCCTACCACGGAATCTCAACACATCTTGGGAATCTAATCTGAAATCCTCATTCTTTGATTGATCACTCTCAACCATTATGTCTACCAGCTTAACATCTGATTTCTAGGCTTCTCTGATACTGTTCAGAAACTCATTACCAATCTTCAACACTCCTAACTTAACACTCTGAGGTGTCACTTCCCAAACCAGACTCATATCCCTGAACCCCTCAATCAGCTCTAACTCCTTAACCATCATTGCCGACATATGCAAAGTCTTTCGGCTCAAAGCATCAGCCACGACATTAGCTTTGCCTGGGTGATAGTTCAAACCGAAATCATAGTCCTTCAACAATTCCAACCATCGTCACTGCCTCATATTCAACTCCTTCTGGTCAAACAAATACTTCAAGCTCTTATGATCACTAAACACCTCAAATCTAGAACCATAGAGATAGTGCCTCCAAACCTTCAGCATAAAGACCACTGCAGCTAGTTCTAAGTCATGCGTAGGATAATTCTTCTCATGAACCCTTAACTGCCTCGATGCATACGCGATAACCTTCCCATCTTGCATAAGCACACCACCTAAACCCATTTTTGAAGCATCACAATACACCACAAACGACCCTTCCGGATTGGGCAATGTCAAGACAGGAGACGTTGTCAATCTCTTCTTCAATTCCACGAAACTTTCTTCACATCGGGCGTCCCAAACAAAAGCCTTTCCTTTGTAGGTTAACTGAGTTAATGGAAGTGCTAACTTAGAAAAACCTTCGATGAATCTTCTATAATAGCCGGCCAATCCCAAAAAGCTTCTAATTTCAGTTGCCGACTTCAGAGCCTCCCAATTCAACACCGCTTCTACTTTCGACGGGTCCACCGCAATACCATTACCAGAAATGACATGACCGAGAAAACTCACTTCCTTCAACCAGAATTCACACTTTGACAATTTCACATACAGCTTCTTTTCCTTCAGTACCTCCAATACTAACCTCAGATGCTCTGCATGCTCTTCCTCCGATTTAGAGTAAATCAGAATGTCGTCAATGAACACCACTACAAACCGATCTAAGTAAGCATGAAATATACGATTCATATATTCCATAAATACTCTTGGTGCATTGGTAACACCGAATGGCATCACCGAATACTCATAATGACCATAACGGGTTCTGAAAGCCGTCTTCTGGATATCTTCGTCCTTCACCCTTATCTGATGATAACCGGACCTCATATCAATCTTACTGAACACCTGAGCTCCCACCAATTGATCCATCAAATCGTCTATCCTCGGAGGTGGATACTTGTTCTTAATTGTTACTTTATTCAATTGCCGATAATCCACACAGAGTCTCATGCTACCATCCTTCTTCTTTACTAACAACACAGGAGCTCCCCACGGCAATACACTTGGCCTCACAAACTTCTTCTCGAGCAGATCCTCAAGTTGCTTCTTCAACTCAGACAATTCGGATGCGGACATCCTGTACGGTGCCATAGAAACAGGTTTGGTACCAGGTACAAGATCAACGGAGAACTCAACTTCCCTCTCTAGCGGTACACTTGGAATCTCATCAGGAAAAACATCAGGAAATTCGCGCACCACCCGCAACTCTTCAATGATGGCTTGATTCTCAACGGACAATGATGCCATCAGTGAGAACAACTGAACTCCTTCCTTCTTCAACTCCCGCAACTGGCTAGCGGATAACAGACCAGACTCCTCTCCTTCAAAGCTCACCGACTTGCTACGACAATTAATATGAACATGGTTATGCTCTAACCAGTTCATACCCAAGATTACGTCCAATCTGCTCAACGGCAAGCAAACAAAGTCCACAACAAAGTCTCTGTCGAAAATCGACAAGGGACACTGAGAACATACCAGAGAAGTGGTTACCGACCCCTTAGCTGGAGTGTCGACAACCATCTCTCCATTCATAGCAGACAATACAAGACCCAATTTCTTACAACAATCAGCAGCAATAAAGCAATGAGTAGCACCAGTATCAATGATAGATTTTAAAGGAGTACCATTAATGAAGCACGTACCTCTAATAAGTCCATCATCTTCAGTAGGCTCTTCACCTGCCAAAGCGAACACCTTTCCACTGGACCTTTCTTTCTTCGGCTTCGGACACTGAGTACTAATGTGCCCTCCTTCACCATAGTTGTAGCAGACCACTTCCTTACGCTCACACTCAGCCACCACATGACCCTCTTTGCCACAACAATAACACTTCTTCACTTCAGCCTTGCACACGTTACTCTTGTGACCAGCTTTGCCACATTTGTAACATACGATGCTAGCAGGAGCATCTCCCCAACTAGTCCTCTTGCCAGCAGCAGCTTTCTGTATACCCTTACCAGCAGGAACCTCATACAGCTTACTACGACTTTGAAATTTGCTCCTCTTCTCATTCATCATCTTGTAGTGAGCATTGTTGTCCTCCTCATAAATCCTGCAGCTGTCAATCAAATCAGCGAACACACAGATCTTCTGATAACCAATCGCCTTCTTAATCTCAGGACGCAGCCCATTCTCAAACTTATTACACTTGGAAAACTCAGCAATAGCCTCACTATAGTGCGGGTAAAACTTTGCTAATTCCACAAACTTAGCAGCATACTAAGTCACAGACATATTCCCCTGTTTCAGCTCTAGGAACTCAATCTCCTTCTTACCTCAGACATCCTCTGGGTAGTACTTTCTCATAAACTCTCTGCGGAACACAGCCCAAGTGATCTCTTCATTTGCAGTCTCCAACCTCTGCCTAGCCTCTAACCACCAGTCATCGGCCTCCTCTGCCAGTATATGCGTACCATAACGGACCTTCTGTGCCGGAGTGCAGTCCATCACACGAAAAATCCTCTCCATCTCTTTCAGCCAAGCTAAAGCCCCATCAGGATCGTACTTGCCCTTGAAGGTAGGCGGAATCTCTCTCTGAAAGGTAGCCAAACTCCGAGACCCACATTCTCACCAGCATTATGTTGACCCTTCACGGCCTGAGCCATAGCAGCCAACGCAGCGGCAATAGCAGCATCGTTCCTTCCAACCATTTCAACTAATCACTACAATCATAGACAACAGTTAGAATTAATTGACAATACTTGGAGTCAGTGACACAATGACTCGACAACTTGGCCGGACAGACCGAAACTGCTCTGATACCACTAATGTAACACCCCTTTTCTACCCGGAAAATTTTCGACAAAAATCAGAGTTTCAAGACGTTTTCAATACACCGCAAGGGATGCTACACTTACACCGTTAAACATCACACACCAATAAATAAGTTTCATCATTAAAAACAGTGCAACACCTGGCACGTCATAATATCAACAAGCAGCGGAATAAAATCAAAGTTCGATTTAATAGTTATACATCACCATAAGACCTCAAAATCAAAATAACAGAAACATCAATAAAGTCTAGTGTTCGTTCCCCCCGAGTGCTACGTATCAGAGCGACGACACCTGACTCAACTAGCGAAGGTAGACTTGCCTTCACTCACTATCACCTGCACGTTACCAACATAAGAGTAACATTCAAACAGAAGGGGTGAGATATCTAACATTATAATAGCATATATGATATGCAATATGCTAGAGTACAACACTATATCAACCGCATCACAACCACATCAATTAATAAATCACCAATAATCATCATTAACATCATGAGTAATTATATGAGATGCAACCCACACCAATGGGCATATGCATGTGGTACCAATCATCACCAATAAAGTAGCCAGTATGGGCACATCACCTATATGAGCATCACCATCATCACCTATAGCTCCAACGGCCGAAGCCAACATCACCAAAATAATGCATATGCAATATATGCGACACCATGGACAATGCACCAGACAATCAACACACAACAGACGTTTAATTAATATAACATCACCAATATCACCAAGTGGTCATAGACCCATCACCTATCACCAGAGCCCAAAAAAATAGGCACATCACCTCTTATGTCATCACCTGTTATATCATCGCCAATAATCACCAAAGACACCAACACCTATAACGATAATCATACACCGACACCCGAGACACCAATTTACACCACGGCAACATGATAAGATCTGGTGCCCAGCAACAGGGCGCCAACAACAGAAACAGCCACCACAGAGACTGGCGCCCAGCAACAGGCGCCAACAGCAGAAACAGCCACAACAAAACTGGCGCCCCGCAACAGGGCGCCAACAACAGCACAGGAACTGGCGCCCAGCAATAGGGCGCCAAGACAGCAACAGCAACACAGAGTCTGGCGCCCAGCAACAGGGCGCCACAGGCAACAGCAACAGCACTGAAACTGGCTCCCGGCAACAGGGCGCCACAGACAACACCAGCAACACAGGATTTGGCGCCTAGCAACAGGGCGCCTTAGACAGCAACAACAAAACAGAAACTAGCACCCAGCAACAGGGCGCCTTGGGCAACAGCAGCAACATCAGACATGGCGCCCAGCAACAGGGCGCCTAGGACAACAGTGGCAACAGCAGAATTGGCGCCCAGCAGCAGGGCGTCTAACACCATGGCAACAGAATTGGACTTGGCGGCCAGCAACAGGGCGCCTAGCAGCAACACAGAAAATGGCGCCCAGGAGCAGGGCGCCTAGCACCACATCAGCAGGAACAGACTTGGCGCCCAGCAGCAAGGCGCCTGACTCAACAGGCAACACAGCAGACTTGGCGCCCAGGAGCAGGGTGTAACGCCCTAAAATAATTTAATTAATTAAATTATTTAAGTTATTTGAGGGATTACAATATTATTTGAGTGGAATAATTAAATTAGAATTTGTTTTATTTCAGGAGGTGAAATGAATTAAGAAGGGTGGTGTAAATAGGGCCCAAGTCAATTAGTGACCCAAGCCCATTCCTAAAACCCCAAAACCCTATGGGAAGGGTCTCATTTGCACATTCCATCGAAGAAGAGAAAAGAATTAGAGAGAGGGAGAGAAGAGAAAGCTAGTGACGGCCAGCAAGGAAGAAAGAAGGGGAATTGTTCATCTTGGCTTTAGTATAGCCGACCGTTTGCCAAGGGGAGAAGGGAAGGGCTGCTGCGTTTTTTTTTGGTGACTTGTGCGTGGCTGAGTTCTTCAATCCTCAAGGTTAGGGGGCTCTTCTTTATACCTATAATAGTTCTTAAGATATGCGATATGTAGGTTAGGTTGTAGGAGTCGAATTGTTGAATGTTGTGTTAATAACTTGTTGTAGTATTGAGTTAGTTTGAATTGTTGAATATTGTGTTAATGTCTTGTTGTTGTAGTGAGTTAGTTTGAATTGTTGAATGTGGTGTTGATGCCTTGTTGTTGTGTTGAGATTATGTGGTAAAGCATGTTGAGTGAGGTGAGAATGAGCATGATAAGAATTGTGCCTATAAGTTGTTTGATTAATTACTTCAATGAAATGAATATGGATATATGTTGTTGGTGATGTACTTGATAGAATTGTGCCTACAAGTTGTTTGACTAGTTATTTCAATGAAATGAATATGGGTATATGTTGTTGGTGAGGTACTTGATATAATATCAATTAGGGTGGTGTTGAAGTTGGTGTGAATTAATTGTGGAAATGTGGGATAAATCATGTTGTTGAAGTGTGAAACAATGTGTATGTTGTGTGTGTGTTTCGCAGGGGTGCCAAGTCTAGGCCGCCCCAATTGTGCAATGTGTGTTGTGTGTAAGGTGGTAAGGCACAGGGCGCCAATTGGGCGGCCCTGTGCGCCTATGTATGTTATGTGACGGTTTGGTCCCTAAAGCGTCAATTTAGTCCTTGAGTATGTCTGTTGGTCCAATAATTGCGGGGAAGTGTAATTGTTGAATTAAATTACTAACCTAAGGATACAAACTGAGTTGTAATTAATTGGAGACGTGAAAGCGGTGAGGGACTTCGGTCCAAAGCGGTGTGATATCCTTAAGGCCTATATGTTGATGATATGGAATTGAGAAATAAAAAGCGGTGAGTTTAATAATTATTGTAGTACATTGTCATAGTGTCTCATGACCCATGTGCATAAAGCGGTGTGTGGGCTTCGGCCAAAGCGGTGTGTTGGCTTCGGCCAAAGCGGTGAGTGCCCTCAAGGCATATTGCGGTGATGATGGATCCTCATGCATGTTGCATACATGCATATATTCATACATATGTTGATAATGTCTCTTGATGGTTGTAACTTAAAGGATGAATGTACTGATTGTTGTGAGTGGGTGTTAGTTGCTGCCTTCCTTATTATAACGCTTCTCTTAATTATTATTATTTGTGTAAAGAGACTCACCCTACTGCTTTATGTTGCTTCTTATGTTGGCAACTTGCAGGTAATCGCGAGTGAGGGCAGTCTTATGCCTTTTGCTAGTAGTCGTGTCAGCTCGGATATGTAGCACCAGGGGGAGGGCGTAGTAGTACTATTGTTGTTAGTTTGATGTATTAAACTGTTGTAGTGATGTACTGAGTACGATTCTAGACTTGAGGTCATCCGCTGTGTTGACGAATTATTTTATTATGTGCTGTAAACTAAAACAGGTGTTTGTGGGCCCGTCCCTAAACTATCGTGCTATATATCGTGCTATTGACTGTTGACTTCACGTCACTTGATTATAAATTGGTTGTCTTTTTATATAAGCGTTGAAATGTGACACCCTCTTTCAATGATTATTTTCGAAAACTCTGATCTATATATTAAATAATAGTTAATTTACAAGGGGGTGTTACACAGGGCGCCTAAGACCAGAACAGCAACATCATACTTGGCGCCCAGCAACAGGGCGCCTGAGACAACAACCACAACATCAGGCTTGGCGCCCAGCAACAGGGCGCCTGAGACAACAGAGGCAACACCAGACTTGGCGCCCAGCAACACGGCGCCTGGCAACACAGTGGCACAAAACGCAACTTCACAGAAATTGGCGCTCAGGAGGGCGCCCAGGAGCAACACAGAGCGCAACACAGCGCCCATGGCTCCCAGTCTCAGGAATTCCAGCAACAACAACAATTTTGGCGCCCTTAGCGCCCAGACATAGGAAAACACCAACAACAACTATTCTGGCGCCCATGGCGCCCATGACACAGGAACCACAACAACAGCAACTCTGGCGCCCATGGCGCCCCTGACCCAGAACACAGCAGCAACAACAATCCCGGCGCCCATGGCGCCCAGGCACAGGACAGAGACAGCAACTAGGACAATGGCGCCCATGGCGCCCTAGGGACCAACAATTCCAGAATTTCACCATGTTAAATCACCAATTTGATTTAGTCACCAATTTAGTTCATCAATTCTTACCCACCAATGTCAATTATCATGAATTGTCAATCACAACACCAAACAATAATTATTCGAACACTTAGCATGCAATTCGTGATAACAACAATGAACACCAATTTTCTTTTTAGAGTTACAACAATCACCAACAAGCCAATATTTCAATCAGCATAGTCATGATTCAACTATCATCAATCAAACATCAAAATCAAGCAAGAGGCATCATAGGACCTATTCCCACATAACCCCATCATAAAACCCTATTATAAGGAAGAACCCCACCCATACCTTATAGTAGGAGAACACTAATCCTCTTGATCAAGTCACCAACAATAACCTTAGCAACACAGCTTCTTTCTTCTCCTTGAACTCGCGAAATCCTCCTCTTCTTCTCTCTTGGATGTGCGCCGAATCCTCTTCTCCTCTCCTCTCTTCTATTCGCAACTCCTCTTTCTTTTCTTTTAGGGTTTGCGCTAATGACAAGCCAAACCCTAACCCTCATAAGACTAAGCGCCTAACTCATTGATATGGATCACGGGCTTTCCTCCAGCTTAAGCCCGATCACTAACACCATCTCCTAATATCCAATTATACACCTCTTAATCAAATGCTAATATAATTGCACCAACTGAAATAAATAAATGAGTAAATGAATACCTAAATATTTAATTAAATAATTTAATTAAATATTTGGGCGTTACACTCTACCCACAAAACATGTCGCTCAATGGATTCTTCAGTAGGATCTTTCCAATCCTCCACCAACAACTATTTAAATTTACCAACTATTAAAAAATAAAAGGGTACTCAAAATAAATTTCATTAAATCAAAAGAAATTAAGCTTATTGTGCCTTACCAATCTTTCTTCAACAAATTGATATCCACTAGAACGCCGTCTATAAGGGTAGTCAGAATTTGAAGCTCTCTCTCGATTCTCGTTGCTTACTTTCTATTTAGAAAGATAAGTATACATTAATGCATGATATATAATTGTCAAATATATGTAACTTAAAAGATTATTGTACTAACCAAGAATTTCGGATCTTCGATGCGTCATTTTACATATAAAGTCCAATCCTCCAATGATAGAAATCCAGCATATAGTGGTGGAGGCCCGTGTCTGATATTCCCAGTATCATCTCTCAACCATTTACTTGACAGATAAGTTCTGAACTTCCGATGTAACTTTCCAGCTTACATGATTAAGTGGTATTTTCGAGACTCATTGTTGTGGGAAAACAATATGTGCAAGTATACACAGTCGCAACAAGTAATAAAGAGTAAGTAGAGATCGCTCCCACGAAGATTGTTGAGTTCTTTTCTATACTTAAATTAGTAAGTAAGCTAGTAAGTAAACACAAAATAAAGTAACAAATTGTAGAACCTAATTTTATCAACAAACAACAAGTAAAATAAAGGATTAGTAGCAATTCAGAATGAGAGTAAGTTGGGAATGCTTGCACGATGCAAATTCATCAAAATGTATTATTGCTATATCTGATGCTGCAGCACTGGGTGTTGTAGCATATAGTATGTGCTTCTCAGATACTTTTTATAGGGTTTCGTTACAAGTGCTTATGTCTAAGCTCTAAATAGGTCCACCCTTGGCTATTACGCACCCATAGTATTCACCCTATGGAATTTGCCCTCCTATGTCTAGGTTTTAAGCAAGGATTATTAGAGTGTCTTTCAATAACCATTATCCATATTATCCTTTGAGATCGATTTTTAAACCCTGTCTGAATCTATAAATAGTACTTATATTTAGCGGATCAATTCTAAAATAAGTTGGAAATATTATTATGCAAAGGATAAAATGCTAAAACATCAAATTGAGTGAAGATTGACACAAGAAATACAACTTAAACATAATGTTTAAAGCCATAAATGCGAAAATACAAAGAAGAAATATAGTAAGAACTGGTATACTGAAGATTGACACCAAGAACAGTAGCATGGAGGTTCAGATCAACTCCCAAATCCACGAAAATCTTCAAGTGATTAAGCTTTTGTATCACTGCAGCATCAAAATTTCCATTTTGGTATTTTAATAGTAGCTTGGTACAAAAATGGAGGAAAAGCTATTTCTATACTTTTCCTCCACTAAACCAGCCTCCAAAATGAGGAAGAACAGGTGCCTTAAATAGAACTAGGGTTCCTTAGATAGAACTAGGGTTTATTGATCCAAGAAATATCTTTTGGAGGTGCCATATGTCATTACACGTGCCTAGGAGTACAACGTGCCCACAAAAAGGGAATATTCTGCGCATGCCAACTTGGTGCCCAGAGCAGGGAGTGTCCGTCCTTTTTTTGACAGCTAGTAGGCGCTGAAATCAGTGCCTCAACATTTCTTTCTCATCTGTCGCAGAAATGCATTTCTTTGACACCTATTGCTGCAGTAATGAAACACACACACAAAAGCACAAATGGGGCACCAAAGTGCCAAATGACTCAAAATCAGAACTAATTATTGTACTCTCTAAAACATCATATTAATTAATTAAACACAATATTACTTTAGAACTCACAACAATTTAATCTAAGAAAGCATAAATAATTTCAGCATAAGAAATGGGCCTTCAAAGCACAATAAGGGTTTGATTATGCATCTCAGATTATTGGTCAGTGCACTACTATTACACGACTTCAGATTTATTGCTGCAGCTTTCAACACTTGACATATTGTTTTGCTGCAATGCCTATTTTCATAACATAGTTATTTTCTTTTTCAGATTTTTTTTCTTTTTAGGCTATTGCAGCTTTATTCACTTTTATTGAATTTTGTAGAATATACACAAACACTTAGGCACTGACCATCCTAAAATCTTCATGCTTAGACTTAATATAATCGATGCACCCCCAAACTTAGTTTCATACGCTATCCTAGGTTTTTAGTAGAAGCATGGCACAACCTAGGTTTACTGTAACACCCCTTTCTACCCGTCACTTTGTTTATAAAAATCAGAGTTTGAAAAATCTCGTTCATAGGAAATGTTACACATACTCAAATCAAACGTCGTTTAGCAGTTTTGAAAAACAGTTCAACTCAATACTCATGCATTCGCGTAGCACATCACAAATAAAGAATCTCCAATCTCATTTCAACGTCACTTATAAAACTCAACATAATACAACCCAATACGCAGCGGAAAATAGTAAAACATAATCAAATAGTCCACATGGACCTAATAATCAAAAATCATAAATAAATGCCGAGTTCGTTATCCCCCCCTGAGTGCTACGTATCAGAGCATGACGACTCGACTCATAAGTGAAGCTAATACCTTCACTGGGAATCACCTGCACGTTACCAACACGGGGGTAACATTCAAACAGGAAAGGGTGAGCATCATTTCAGTCTATATAATAGAAAGTATGATAAGCACTAATCATAGGCTACGCACTAGAACAAATCAGCATCCAAACACCAAATACTCACATCATAGTCATCTCTTACATCATTTACAATAACTCATTACATATCATGTAGATTTATGAAATGCAACCCACTCGCGGGTATATGCATGGAGGTACCTTTTCACAAAACGTCGCTTAGCCACTCAGGCCTTATCATCACTTAGCCACTCAGGCCTCAAAACATCACTGGGTTTTATGCATATGGGCATGAGACTCTATGACATGCACCGCTCAGTTCACGAAATCACACAATTACTCAGATTACGGTCAACAATGTGACCCATCACTTACCTGTTTGCTCGCACGGAGCACAGCACCTGTCAAATTCATAATCATCACACAACATCACTAGGCCACTTAGACCTTAATATCACTTAGCCACTCAGGCCCCAAATGTCACTTACACATAAACATCATTTAACTCAAACATTAGCCACTGAGGGCAAAAACGTCATTTGACTAACCACCAAGGGCATCCTCGTCATTTACACATCATTATCATTAACTTTGGCCACTAGGGGCAAAACAGTCATTTGACTAGCCACCAAGGGCATCCTCGTCATTTACACATCATTATCATTAACTTTGGCCACTAGGGGCAAAACAGTCATTTTGACACTACCGTGTTAAAACTGTTGTTTATACACCAAAAGGGATTTTTAAAGAGTTCCACGTCATTTTTCAATGTCACTGGGACGATCACCGGGGACAGCCACTTGGGCGCCCACAAACAGTCAGAAAATAACAATTTTCCATTTTAAAAATTGAACACATAGACAGACAGCGGAAAAAGCTTCACGACACTTTTTGAATCGTTCGAAACGGACGTCGGAGTCAAAAGTTATGATAAAAATAAGTTTGGGAAAAATTAGACAACGTTCTGAAAATTGGCGCCTTAGGCGCCCAGGCAACACAGGCCCCCAGCGCCCAGGCGCGCACAACACAAAGCAACACAGCGCCACAGGCGCCCAGCGCCCAGGCGCGCACCAAGCAACACAGACACGGGCGCCATGCGCCCAGGGAGCAACAACGCGCGCACAGCGCAACAAAACAAGACACGGGCGCCTAGCGCCCAGGCGCAAAACGCAACACGCACGCCCCAGGCGCCCAGCGCCCAAGCGCGCCAGACACGCACAGCAACACACTCCATCAGGCGCCCAGCGCCCTGCTCAAGCACCCAGCGCCCAGAAAACAGCAACACACCCAGAATTTGTTCAACACTTTTTTTTAACACTAAAAGTTGGTTTTTTCTTGACAACTTGAAATTATAAAAACTCAACAATTTCCAGCAACACAAAAACACACTTTTCTCATTCAAAATTACCAAACTCAATTTATCAAAACCCAATAAAAAGAAACCAAACAACATCACTAACCCCATCATGCGACATCACTTCCAACAAAATCAACACATAGATCAACACCATATTTCTCATTACATACGCATAGCACCATCAATAATACAAGTTCGTAGTTCACACCAATTAATAAATCAAATCGCATGAACTCATAGTATATACATATATATACGAAAATTTACATCAAGAACGCAAAGAAACATCAAGAACGCAAAGATCACCAAAACACAAAGAATATCAAGAACGCAAGGAACAATCAAGAGCATCACGAATCTAGCATGAACTTTAGATCTAGGGCCTATCATAGAATGTATTAGATAGAGTGATAGAGCTCCCCTAACCTTTTCAAGAAGAATTCGATGCCTAGGATGCAGTCACCTACAGATCCACAGCAACAACGGAGATCCTTCCTTTGAACTTCGAACCCTCTTCTCCTTCTTCCCTTGGCCGCCTTGCTCTTTTCTTTCTCACGCTATTTTCTCCTCCTCTTGCTCTCTCTCGAAATTTCGCATACAATGAGCTAACAACCCTAACCCCAAACACTACTCCACTTCGCCTATATTGTGGATCATGGGCTTGGGCTTTCCACTTAAGCCCAAGTCATGCAAGTGGCGCCTCCACTTCCTCCTAATACCACCAAAATAAATAAAATTCTAATTAATCGAATTACATCAAATAATTTAATTTAAATCCCCGATTATTTAATTAAATTAATTAAATAATTTTAGGGTGTTACAACTCTCCCCCACTTAGAATATTTCGTCCTCGAAATTTACCTGATCAAACAACTCTGGGTAGGACTCTCGCATCTTGCTCTCTAGCTCCCAAGTCATACTCTCGCCGGCAGCTCCTAGCCAGACCACTTTCACTAATGCAATCTCTTTGCCTCTAAGCGCCTTCACTTCACGATCCTCAATCCTTACGGGCATCGTCTCCACAGTGAGATTGTCCCGCACCTCCACATCATCCATATGGATCACATGAGATGGATCCGAAACGTACTTTCGAAGTTGCGACACGTGAAACACGTCATGCAAGTTCGAAAGATTTGGCGGTAAAGCCACTCTATAAGCCACATTTCCGATCCTCTCGGATATCTGATAAGGACCAACAAAACGAGGAGTGAGCTTCTTCGATTTCAACGCCCGACCAACACCGGTAATAGGAGAAACCCTCAAGAACACATGTTCACCCTCCTGAAACTCTAAATCCTTCCTCCGCTTGTCATGATAACTCTTCTGACGACTCTGCGAAGCCTTCATCTTCTCACGGATCATCTTGATCTTCTCTGTAGTCTCCCGGACAATCTCCGGTCCCAAAACTACACTCTCTCCCGAATCATACCAACATAATGGCGTCCTACACTTTCGACCATACAATGCTTCAAACGGTGCCATCCCGATACTGGAATGGTGACTGTTGTTATAGGTAAACTCAATCAACGCAAGATATGAATCCCATGAACCCCGCTGTTCCAATACACAAGCCCTCAACAAATCCTCTAACGACTGAATTGTTCTCTCTGACTGACCATCGGTCTGGGGATGATACGCCGAACTCATTTTTAACTTAGAACCCAATTCTTTCTGCAAACTCTTCCAAAACTCGGAAGTGAACCTCGGATCCCTATCTGACACAATACTCTTCGGAACACCGTGCAGTCTCACAATCTCCTTGACATATACCTCTGCCAACCTCGACACTGGATAAGTGATATTAATAGGAATAAAATGAGCAGACTTCGTTAACCTATCAATGATCACCCAAATAGCGTCATGACCCTTAGCTGTATTCGGTAACCCCGTCACAAAATCCATTGCTATGCTATCCCATTTCCACTCTGGAATTTCCAGCGGTTGCATTAGCCCTGCAGGCTTCTGATGCTCTACCTTAGATTTCTGACAGGTCAAACAGGCATACACAAACTGTGCCACATCCCTCTTCATACCATACCACCAAAACATCTTTTCCAGATCTTGATACATCTTAGTTGCTCCAGGATGGATACTCAGCTTGCTACGATGACCTTCCTCTAAAATTGCCTTTCTCATCTCTTCATCGTCAGGAACACAGATCCTACCCCGGAACCTCAACACACCACATGAATCTAATTTGAAATCTTCATCTTCAGATTGACCAACCCCATTAATTAAATCCACTAACTTAACATCTGACTTCTGAGCCTCTCTGATGCTGCCCAGGAAATCATTATCAATCTTTAACATTCCCAGTTTGACACTGCGAGGTGTCATTTTACAAACCAAACTCAAATCTCTGAATTCTTCAATTAACTCTAATTCTTTCACCATCATAGCCGACATATGCAAAGACTTTCTGCTTAAAGCATCAGCCACGACATTAGCCTTGCCGGGATGATAATTCAAACCAAAGTCATAATCCTTCAAGAGTTCCAACCACCGACGCTGTCTCATATTCAACTCTTTCTGGTCGAACAGATACTTTAGACTCTTATGATCACTGAACACTTCGAACCTTGAACCATAAAGGTAGTGCCTCCAAATTTTAAGCACAAATACCACAGCAGCCAACTCTAAATCATGCGTAGGGTAATTTTTCTCATGAATCCGCAATTGCCTCGACGCATACGCAACGACTTTCCCATCCTGCATCAACACACCACCGAGACCCATCTTCGAAGCGTCACAATACACAACGAACGGTTCCTCTGGATTAGGCAACGTCAAAACAGGCGACGTCGTCAATCTCTTTTTCAGTTCCATAAAACTTTCCTCGCACCGAGCATCCCAAACAAAAACTTTACCCTTGCAGGTCAACTGAGTCAATGGAAGGGCCAACTTGGAAAAACCCTCGATGAACCTCCTGTAGTACCCAGCCAAACCCAAAAAGCTTCTAATCTCTGTTACGGACTTCGGAGACTCCCACTCCAACACTGCTTCTACTTTTGCCGGATCAACCGCAATACCATTACCAGAAATCACGTGCCCAAGGAAACTCACCTCTTTCAGCCAGAACTCACACTTCGATAACTTAGCGTACAACTTTTTCTCCTTTAAAACTTCCAACACTGACTTCAGGTGCTCAGCATGCTCTTCATCTGACTTAGAATAAACTAGAATATCATCTATGAAAATTACCACAAACCGATCTAGGTAATTATGGAAAATACGGTTCATATATTCCATAAATACACCAGGAGCATTGGTCACACCGAACGGCATCACTGAATACTCATAATGCCCATACCTTGTCCTGAACGCTGTCTTCTGAACATCTTCATCCTTCACTTTAATCTGATGATATCCGGACCTCAAATCAATTTTGCTGAAAACACGGGCACCCACTAACTGGTCCATCAGATCGTCGATCCTCGGAAGCGGATACTTATTCTTGATAGTTACCTTATTCAACTGACGATAGTCCACACATAACCTCATGCTCCCATCTTTCTTTTTCACTAACAATACCGGAGCTCCCCACGGTGATACACTCGGTCTTACAAATTTCTTCTCAAGCAATTCTTCAAGTTGCGTCTTCAACTCAGACAGTTCCGACGCCGACATTCTGTACGGAGCCATAGACACAGGCCTCGTACCAGGTACAAGATCAATCGAAAATTCAACTTCTCTCTCCGGTGGCACACCCGGAATCTCATCAGGAAAGACTTCAGGAAACTCGCGCACCACCTTCAGTTCTTCAATAACAGCCTGACTTTCAGCAGACAACGAAGCCATCAACGCAAATAACTGAACTCCTTCTTTCTTCAATTTCTTCAACTGACCAGCAGACACCAAAACCGAACTCTCTTCACCGAAACTAACCGACTTGCTACGACAGTTGATATGAACATGATTATTCTCTAACCAGTCCATGCCTAAGATTACATCCAGACCTCTCAATGGCAAACATACAAAATTCACAATAAAGTCCCTGCCGAAGATCGACACGGGACACTGAGAACACACCTGGGACGTAATCACCGACCCCTTCGCAGGAGTATCGACAACCATATCCCCACACATAGCAGATAAAACAAGACCCAATCGTTTACAGCAATCAACAGATATAAAACAATGGGTAGCACCAGTATCAATAAGAGATTTCAGAGAAGTACCATTAATAAAACACGTACCTCTAATCAGACCATCATCATCATCAGGCTCCTCTCCTGCCAATGCAAATACCTTCCCAGTAGACCTTTCCTTTTTCGGCTTCGTACACTTTGTACTGATATGCCCAGACTCACCACAGTTGAAACACACCACATCCTTGACCTTACACTCAGCTGCCATATGACCCTTTTTACCACAACGGTAGCAATTCCTGTCATCCGACCTGCATGTAGTACTCTTGTGGCCAGGCTTGCCACACTTATAACAGACAATGCTAGCAGGGGCATCTCCCCCACTAGGACCTTTACCTCCAGCAGCCTTCTGATAACTCTTACCCGCAGGAACCTCATACGGCTTGCTTCGACTCTGAAACTTGCCCTTTCTCTCAGAAGTAGCTTTGTAGCGAGCAGTACTGTCCTCCTCGAAGATCCTGCAACTATCAACCAGATCTGCGAACACACGAATCTTTTGATAACCAATGGCCTGTTTAATATCAGGCCTCAACCCATTCTCAAATTTGATGCATTTTGAAAATTCAGCTGTAGCCTCACTGTAGTGTGGATAAAATTTTGCTAGCTCCACAAATTTTGCCGCATAGGCAGTCACAGACATACCACCTTGCTTCAGCTCCAAAAACTCTATCTCTTTCTTCCCGCGGACGTCTTCAGGAAAGTACTTTCTCAGAAATTCCCTGCTGAAAACCTCCCAAGTAATCTCTTCCTGCACAGCCTCTAACCTCTGCCTAGTAGCCAACCACCAGTCGTCGGCCTCCTCGGCTAACATGTGGGTACCAAAGCGGACCTTCTATTCAACAGTACAGTTCATCACCCTGAAAATCCTCTCGATCTCCTTCAGCCAAGCCATAGCACCATCTGGATCATATTTGCCCTTAAAGGTGGGCGGATTCTCCCTCTGAAAGGTTGTCAGACTCCTAAAACCAGCATTATCCCCAGCATTCTGCTGACCCTGCATCGCCTGAGCCATAGCTTGCAATGCAGCAGCAAGAGCAGCGTCGTCTCGTCTGGCCATTCTAGCACTGCAACGGAAAACAGAATTCAGAAACGAGTAACAAACTCAATGTTACTCAACACGACGACTCAACTACCGGCCGGACAGACCGAACTGCTCTGATACCACTAATGTAACACCCCTTTCTACCCGTCACTTTGTTTATAAAAATCAGAGTTTGAAAAATCTCGTTCATAGGAAATGTTACACATACTCAAATCAAACGTCGTTTAGCAGTTTTGAAAAACAGTTCAACTCAATACTCATGCATTCGCGTAGCACATCACAAATAAAGAATCTCCAATCTCATTTCAACGTCACTTATAAAACTCAACATAATACAACCCAATACGCAGCGGAAAATAGTAAAACATAATCAAATAGTCCACATGGACCTAATAATCAAAAATCATAAATAAATGCCGAGTTCGTTATCCCCCCCTGAGTGCTACGTATCAGAGCATGACGACTCGACTCATAAGTGAAGCTAATACCTTCACTGGGAATCACCTGCACGTTACCAACACGGGGGTAACATTCAAACAGGAAAGGGTGAGCATCATTTCAGTCTATATAATAGAAAGTATGATAAGCACTAATCATAGGCTACGCACTAGAACAAATCAGCATCCAAACACCAAATACTCACATCATAGTCATCTCTTACATCATTTACAATAACTCATTACATATCATGTAGATTTATGAAATGCAACCCACTCGCGGGTATATGCATGGAGGTACCTTTTCACAAAACGTCGCTTAGCCACTCAGGCCTTATCATCACTTAGCCACTCAGGCCTCAAAACATCACTGGGTTTTATGCATATGGGCATGAGACTCTATGACATGCACCGCTCAGTTCACGAAATCACACAATTACTCAGATTACGGTCAACAATGTGACCCATCACTTACCTGTTTGCTCGCACGGAGCACAGCACCTGTCAAATTCATAATCATCACACAACATCACTAGGCCACTTAGACCTTAATATCACTTAGCCACTCAGGCCCCAAATGTCACTTACACATAAACATCATTTAACTCAAACATTAGCCACTGAGGGCAAAAACGTCATTTGACTAACCACCAAGGGCATCCTCGTCATTTACACATCATTATCATTAACTTTGGCCACTAGGGGCAAAACAGTCATTTGACTAGCCACCAAGGGCATCCTCGTCATTTACACATCATTATCATTAACTTTGGCCACTAGGGGCAAAACAGTCATTTTGACACTACCGTGTTAAAACTGTTGTTTATACACCAAAAGGGATTTTTAAAGAGTTCCACGTCATTTTTCAATGTCACTGGGACGATCACCGGGGACAGCCACTTGGGCGCCCACAAACAGTCAGAAAATAACAATTTTCCATTTTAAAAATTGAACACATAGACAGACAGCGGAAAAAGCTTCACGACACTTTTTGAATCGTTCGAAACGGACGTCGGAGTCAAAAGTTATGATAAAAATAAGTTTGGGAAAAATTAGACAACGTTCTGAAAATTGGCGCCTTAGGCGCCCAGGCAACACAGGCCCCCAGCGCCCAGGCGCGCACAACACAAAGCAACACAGCGCCACAGGCGCCCAGCGCCCAGGCGCGCACCAAGCAACACAGACACGGGCGCCATGCGCCCAGGGAGCAACAACGCGCGCACAGCGCAACAAAACAAGACACGGGCGCCTAGCGCCCAGGCGCAAAACGCAACACGCACGCCCCAGGCGCCCAGCGCCCAGGCGCGCCAGACACGCACAGCAACACACTCCATCAGGCGCCCAGCGCCCTGCTCAAGCACCCAGCGCCCAGAAAACAGCAACACACCCAGAATTTGTTCAACACTTTTTTTTAACACTAAAAGTTGGTTTTTTCTTGACAACTTGAAATTATAAAAACTCAACAATTTCCAGCAACACAAAAACACACTTTTCTCATTCAAAATTACCAAACTCAATTTATCAAAACCCAATAAAAAGAAACCAAACAACATCACTAACCCCATCATGCGACATCACTTCCAACAAAATCAACACATAGATCAACACCATATTTCTCATTACATACGCATAGCACCATCAATAATACAAGTTCGTAGTTCACACCAATTAATAAATCAAATCGCATGAACTCATAGTATATACATATATATACGAAAATTTACATCAAGAACGCAAAGAAACATCAAGAACGCAAAGATCACCAAAACACAAAGAATATCAAGAACGCAAGGAACAATCAAGAGCATCACGAATCTAGCATGAACTTTAGATCTAGGGCCTATCATAGAATGTATTAGATAGAGTGATAGAGCTCCCCTAACCTTTTCAAGAAGAATTCGATGCCTAGGATGCAGTCACCTACAGATCCACAGCAACAACGGAGATCCTTCCTTTGAACTTCGAACCCTCTTCTCCTTCTTCCCTTGGCCGCCTTGCTCTTTTCTTTCTCACGCTATTTTCTCCTCCTCTTGCTCTCTCTCGAAATTTCGCATACAATGAGCTAACAACCCTAACCCCAAACACTACTCCACTTCGCCTATATTGTGGATCATGGGCTTGGGCTTTCCACTTAAGCCCAAGTCATGCAAGTGGCGCCTCCACTTCCTCCTAATACCACCAAAATAAATAAAATTCTAATTAATCGAATTACATCAAATAATTTAATTTAAATCCCCGATTATTTAATTAAATTAATTAAATAATTTTAGGGTGTTACATTTACCAAAATCTAACTTAGCATCAGATCATTTTTAGCTTACTAAATTCCTAACTAAACCTACAATAAAAGTGTGGGAGCAATATCAATCTATTTATCTATCAACCCAGGCTACACTCACTCAATCTCACCATAATCATCATTAGGTCAGCCCAAAATAAAACATAATCTCTTACTGATTTGAACAAAATATACAACTAAACATGCTTTTTAAAAACAAACAACACATAAAAGGTCCCCCCCCCCCCAACTTAAGGCTCAGTAGTGTCCCCACCGCTCACGCAATTACTAATGGGAGAGACCTTAGACACAACAGAACTTAATTGAAAACATTTAAGACAAAACAAATTTAAGATCCTAAACAGGTGTTGGATGCTATTACAGATGCTATAGCATCCCGCGGGATTATTGAAACATTGCTAAATAGAAAACAACAATTATAAACAACTAACAAAACATAAAGAACTAAACAACAAAAGAGGAAGAGTTAACTAAGAGGGACCACTGGTTTGTTTCTGTTACCGACTCTTGTAGCTGTAGCACTACTTGTGACATCATCCACTCTCTAAATTTCAGTTTCCAATGGCGTTCGTGTTTTCTCGTTTGCAGGTTGAGTTTTGGCTGAATTTTTCTTTAGTGAAGACTGGGGTGGTTTTTGTTTTGGTGGAGAGATATTGTCATAGAGATCAGAAAGGTGTTGGGATAAGGTTTGATGGTTTGGCTTGAGGTGGGGGTGGATGAAGTGTTTGTGATGAAGGGTGGGAACTGTTAGAAGTGGGCTTTTGTGATGGAGAAGGTGTTTTAGGTGGAGGGGATGGTTCTTTGGTTGGTGATGGTTTAGGTCAATGTTTGGTGGAAAGGTTTTGGGTGGGTGGTGATTGGGGAAAAGATCGTTAACAAGGTTTAAAAGATGAGAAAGAGAAAACAGACTGCCAATTAGCAGAGGTGATTGCCATATCTTCCACATTGGCATTTAAAACTCCATTTTGACATTTTAACCACGTGCTCAACACTTTAGCAATAGGTGCTGCAACATATGGTGCTGCAACAGATGGTGCTGTAGCACCAAAATTCTGCATAATTGACAGCACATACCACAAGACCACTTATTCATACCTGAAAAGGTAAAGACAAAAACACACAAAACACAATTAGTCCTAAAAATCCGAGCTTCCTCCTAGTAGCGCTAAATTTATAGTCTTTACCTAGACATGGACTTAAAAACCCAAGTTAGGGTGGATAATAGGACAAGAAGAAAATGGCATCCTTCCGATTTCTCCTTTTTGTCAGAAATCCCATGTATTTGGCATAGGGAATCAAGTTTTCTCATGCCCCGATCAGTAAGCATTTGGGATAGGAACTTCCCCCTCTCTTGAAAAAATTGAAGCTCATTTTGCGGAGGACTCTTTTCTTCAATTTCCAAGGGTTGAATCTCAATTGCTACGTGACTCTAATCATACCTCAACCTTGGCTTTTCTTCCTTGTCACTATTTCTGAATTTTTCTTGTTCTACAATTACACAATCTTTTTGTTTTTCTTCCACTACTTCCAAATGACCACATTTATTTTCACACTCTACACTCTTTTCTTGCTTTTGCTCAACCATCTCTTCACTGCAACTCTCTTCTTTTAGATGATCCATTATAGTCTTAATGTGAGCCTCTATATTCTTACATGAAGCTTAAAAGTTGTCATGATCCACCTTAATAGATTCAATGGAATGAGCTAAGAGTTTTTCAAAATTAGAGTTCCCCTCATGTAATTCTTCGGTTTGAGCTTGAGAACTTGGCTCTTGCTCACACACAAAGTTTGACATAGGCATGGAATTTACCTCGAAACAGCCTCTTTCATCTTCGTCTTCATAACAATCATAGTTGAAACAATGTTGTTGAGTATTCTTTTCTTGCATAAAGTAAAAATTCCAATGGTCCATGGCTTAAAGTGGCTTTTTTTTCTCACGAAAAACCAAACACAAATAACAATAGTAAAAACAACAAAGGTGTAACATCCCCAATTTGACTAATTTTGTTAATCAAAAATTTTCAAGAGACCACAATTAATTAATTAGCTAATTTAAAATGATTAGGCAGAAATACTAATATGTCATAGTTGATTAATTTCCAATAAAATATGTGTGTGTATGCCTTGATGAATGATTGTTGGTTTAAGTGGTTTTTAAGTGAAAACTAGAAGTAGGGGTAGACTGGTCATTTCCCTTTCCATTTAACCCTCAGCTCACAACCCCATTTGAAACACACTCACTTTTGCTGAAGCTAAGAAAGGAACAAAGAGAAAACTAGGGAGAGTTGAGAGAGGAGAAAAGGGCGAGAGTGAGAAGAGAAGGGAGAGGAAGCATCTCAGCCAAACCTGAATGCATGTGATTACTTTAAACATCATTGTTCCACATTTTTCCTCCTCTTTCTACTGATACTAAGAACACCAGCTGAAGTGAGCTCAAACACAAACTCATCTCCCCCTTTGAAATCGAGTTTGAGGATGAAAGAAGGAAGTTTTGAGTCAATCCATATCTTCTTGTTCACTTTGAGTTGAAAGGAGGTTCCAAGGGTTTCAAACACACACTTTTTGGTTGACCAGGGGATTCAAGGGTAGAAACTCTGTTTTGGGAGGTTTTGGTTTCGAGTTTGAAGTGTTGGAAGATAGGAGCCGGTTCGTGAGATTACGGTTTTCGTTCGTTAAAGTCTAGTTGTCGTTGTTGTTGTGTGCGATTTTCATCGCAAGAGCTGAGTTCTATACTCGCCTAGGGATGTTTTTTTTATACTGAGTTTGCATGTTTTCTCAATCGAATAATATTGAGTCTCGTTTTCATAAAATTTCGTTTAAACCGTAATAGTGAAAATGTGCATTTTTGGTTTTCTGAAGATGGTGATTGCTTGATGAATGATTGATGAATTGTTGATTGTTTGGACTGGATAAATTGCTGTTATTGAAGGTTAATGAGTTAGGAATCAATCGGAACGAAGTTTGGATACGAAACGGAATCAAAATTTGCATGAAATGGCATTTTTGCAAGTCTGTGTAACCGGCACAGACCATGCGCCCATGCGCACGGGTCGTGCGCTTCCTTCAGTTACCTTCTTGCGAAATATCATTTCACGCACGGACCGTGCGGCCTTCAGCGCGGGTCGTGCGCGTGGTTCATTTACCTGCGCAATTATTTTTAAAATACGCACGGGTCGTGCGCCTTAGCGCACAGACCGTGCGTCCACTTCGGTTTCCCTTTTTCAAAACATGTTTTAAGTCATTCCAAATCCATTCCAATCACTTCCCCAACGTTATGTAATGGTAAAATAACCGTAGTTCATTGGAATTGCTTATGTTTGGATTGAATTGGGGAGAATTCCCTTAGTTATAAGTAATGTGAGATGAATTGGTTAAATCAAAGCAAACAAGTGTTGTATTCCTTTATAGATTGGTAAAAGCATTGTTTTAGTAATGACGAGAGAGGAAAACCCTAAAGCATGATAATGAGATGGACTATAAGTTCATCAAAGCTAAGTTTGAGATTAATTGTTATCAAGGGCATATAATGAAGTGGAACATTATGTTCATACAAGTTAAAGTTATTCTTCTCAATGTAAAGAAAGATGGTATATGTATAATTATATACGTATATCTGGGGTGACGACCCTAAGGATTAGCATACTAGGGGAGGGGAAGTCATGAGCCACAAAACCTAGGCCCCATGAGGTTTGCCCGCTAATTAGTGGTTAGTGGATTGGGTCCACCAAGAGCCATAGTAAAAGAAACAAAGGTGGCTCGCGGTGTTGTGCTAAGTTAAAGAAAAAGAATTGTACGTAGTCATCCAGAATTGGGCTACGGACAATAGAAGCATAATTTTTATGCTAAGTAAAAGATAAAGCACGTAGCTATCCAGAATCGGGCTACGAAAGAATAAAGCATAATGACCCGCTAGTGTTAGTAAGGGGTCTCGATAGGACTCACTGAGATAATGTTTATCTCACCCTTTATAATTGTGGTTTTTACAGAGAAATAGGGAAAGGAAAAAGCGAAGAAGCACGGCTAGACGGTGTGCCTTATGGAGATATTGAAGATTCAGTTTTATGATTATGCCATTTTCCCTTTGTTGTCTTTGTATGTTCGATTGTATAACTATTACTCGCTAACAGTTGTAAATCATTTCCGCTACTTATGTTTTGGGATATTGGACACCAGGCTGTAAAAGTTTATAAGTCATAAGACTTAAGCACTTTATCTGAAGTTAATGGAATCAAAGTGACTGCTTGGATCTTTATTCAGGAAAAGTTTTTAGTTGTGTTCAATATTCCAGATAGGAAGTCAACTCTGATGTATGTCATGCTGTGCATCCTAGTGTTTCTCGGTGTTAGGATTACTGAGGTGTTACAAAAGGAAACACACTACAAATGTAACACCCCCTTCTAATATTCTACTATTTAATAAAATCAGAGTTTCTTTTTTTCTTTTTAAAACAACCACGGGAGGGTACTACATTTACTTCAAATAAACCAGCAGCTTCCAACAATAAAATTCAACGGAATAATAGCATGATACATAGCACCACAGTCAAGGAACAAGCCCATAATCACCTGTTTAGTCTACATCAACAAAATACAATATAAAGTCGCAGCGGAACAACAAACAGTCTGAAACATAAACCAATACATCACCAAATACAACAGTCCAATGACATCAAATAAAGTGACGAGTAAACTAACACGCCCCCCCCCCCCCCCGGTGCTACGTATCAGAGCATGACACATCCTACTAGAAGAAGGCATGAGGAATAAACTTCACTCGCTATTACCTGCATGTTGCCGACATGAGAAGCAACATAAAAGCAGTAGGGTGAGTCTCTTTACATAAATAATAACATATGAGATAAGCATTATATTAGGAAAGGAAATTAGGGAACACCAATTCACAACAAGGGCAGCAACATCATCAATTTCACAGTCATCAAGCAACAACACCAAATGTATGAGTAATGCATGAAATGCAACCCAAAACTCCCAGGGCACATGCATGTGGATCCATTAGGCCGAAGCCTCTGCTCACCAAATATAATTAGGCCGAAGCCTCTGCTCACCAAAGATAATTAGGCCGAAGCCTCTGCTCACCAAATATGCACATGGTTTATGTGACGCCATGAACAATGCACCATAACACACCATATTCACCACAATGAGGAATAAGCATAATCACCAATTTTTATAATCAGGCCGAAGCCTCTGCTCACCAATTTCAAAACTAGGCCGGAGCCTCTGCTCACCAATTTTATAACTAGGCCGAAGCCTCTTCTCACCATCACCAAATAATTAATAGACTCACCATTTCTGTTAATCAACCAACCATTTCTATTAATTAACCAACCATTTCTATTAATTAATAGACTCACCATTTATACCAACACCAATTCAATTAAACCATTTTAGAACATTGATACGGAATAGGCAAAAGCTAGCAAAAATGACACCTAGACACTCCGGACAACATCTGCCCAGAACCATCAGAAAAATAATACATTTGTGCCCAAAAATAGAATATCCAGGTGGGCACCTGAATAAGCTTCGAAACCCACTTTGAACCGTCAAATTTGGACACCCGAGTGAAAAGTTACGTTAAAAACGAGTTTGGAAAAATTTGGCAACATTCTGCCCCTTGGCGCCCAGCACCAGGGCGCCTGGAACACAGCACAGACAGTGGCACTTGGCGCCCAGGACAGGGGCGCTTTGCACCTGAGAACGCAGGACAGCAACACTGGGCACTTGGCGCCCAGGACAGGGGCGCCTGGGAACAGTGTTCCCAGCAACAGCAGGAGGCACCTAGGGCCATAGGGATCCATCAAATTTTGAGTTCCCACCAACCAAAAATTATCAAATTAATTCAGCAACACCAAATTACCAATATAACACTAACCATCAATGCTCACCACGAAAATCATCAAAATCAAAACAGCAAACACCTTGCATACATGGTTTACATTATGTTCATTTCACCTCACACCACATAGCTTCATCACATATAATACCAACCATGGATTCAACATAACAACACACAAAATCATTCATACAACCACCCTAGGACCTAACCACATATACTACTCAACAACATACACTATTATGGATGGAAAGAGGACCCCCTAACCTTAGAAATCGAAACCACCAAGCAAAGCTCCAAGGAATCACCAAGAATCACCACCCAAACCTCCTCTTTTGATGAGCTTCCACGAAATCTTACCTCCTCTCTCTCTATTCTTTTCTTTTCTTTCTTTTGGATGGAATGAATGAATGAAGGCTAACCCTAAAGACCCCTAAGTAATTCGAACCATATGACCAGCCAATGGGTCATGGGCCTACTTGTGGATCATGGGCCCTTATTTGCACCACTCCAATTACTTAAATACCTCCTGAATAAAATAAAATAAAATAAAATAAAACCCTATATTAATTAATTAGCTTAAATAAATATTGCAAGCCTTAAATAACTTAATTAAATAAATAATTAAATTATTTTGGGGCGTTACAATCCTCCCCCACTTAGAAGATTTCGTCCTCGAAATTTACCTGAATCAAACAACTCCAGATGCGCCTCCCGCATCTTGCTCTCCAATTCCCAAGTCATGCTTTCGCCAAGGGCACCCAACCAAACTACTTTTACCAAATTAATCTCTTTACCTCTCAGGACTTTCACCTCACGGTCTTCAATTCTAACCGGTCTCGTCTCCACAGTGAGGTTGTCCCTCACCTCCACATCGTCCATTTGAATCACATGAGACGGGTGAGGAACATACTTCCGCAACTGGGACACATGAAACACATCGTGCAAGTTAGAAAGATCAGGTGGCAGAGCCACCCGATAAGCAACCTTCCCAACCCTCTCCAAAATCTGATACGGGCCAATAAAACGAGGGGTTAACTTCTTAGACTTCAAGGCACGGCCAACACCGGTCACCGGAGTGACCCTCAAAAACACATGGTCACCGGCTTGGAACTCCAAGTCCTTCCTCCTCTTATCATGATAACTCTTTTGCCTACTCTGTGAAGCTTTCATCTTTTCCCGAATCAACTTCACTTTCTCAGTGGTCTCACGAACGACCTCAGGTCCCAACACCACACTTTCGCCCGGTTCGTACCAACATAGAGGAGTCCTACACCTCCTACCATATAATGCCTCGAAGGGTGCCATCCCAATACTCGAATGGAAACTGTTATTATAAGTAAACTCTATCAATGGAAGATGAGAATCCCACGAACCTCCCTGCTCAAGAACACAAGCCCTTAATAAGTCCTCCAATGATTGAATAGTCCTCTCCGTCTGTCCATCCGTCTGCGGGTGGTACGCTGAGCTCAACCTCAACTTAGAACCCAAAGCTTCGTGCAAACTCCTCCAAAATTCAGAAGTGAATCTAGGATCTCTATCAGATACAATACTCAGGGGAACACCATGCAACTTCACAATCGACTTAATATAGATCTCCGCCAACTTCGAAACTGGATAAGTAATACTGATCGGCAAAAAGTGAGCAGATTTCGTCAATCTGTCAACAATCACCCAAATGGCATCGAATCCTCTCACGGTATTAGGCAAACCAGTCACAAAATCCATGGAAATGCTATCCCACTTCCATTCCGGAATCTCCAATGGTTGCATCAACCCCGCAGGCTTCTGATGCTCCACCTTAGACTTCTAACAAGTCAGGCAAGCATACACAAACTGGGCTACATCACGCTTCATGCCGGGCCACCAAAACAACTTCTTCAAGTCCTGATAGATTTTCGTGGCTCCTGGATGGATACTCAACGCACTCCTGGGCCCCTCTTCAAGAATCGCCTTCTTAATCTCTTCATCACTAGGAACACAAATCCGCCCACGGTATCTCAACACACCCTACGCATCTACCTCATAGTCTTTACCTTCGGAGTGATCAATCCCAACTACCAAATCAACTAGCTTAACATCACGCTTCTGAGCTTCTCGAATGACATTCAAAAATTCATTTTGGATCTTCAGCATCCCCAATCTGACACTTCGAGGTGTCACTTCACAGACCAAACTCATGTCTCTAAACTGCTCAATCAACTCAAGCTCCCTAACCATCATGGCTGACACATGCAAGGATTTCCGACTCAAGGCATCGGCAACAACATTAGCCTTTCCCGGGTGATAATTCAAACTGAAGTCGTAATCCTTCAACAATTCTAGCCATCTCCTTTGCCTCATGTTCAGCTCCTTTTGATCAAACAAATATTGCAAACCTTTATGATCACTAAACACTTCAAATTTAGAACCATAGAGGTAATGCCTCCAAATCTTTAATGCAAACACAACTGCCGCAAGCTCCAGATCGTGAGTAGGGTAGTTCTTCTCATGAGTCCTCAATTGCCTAGACGCATAAGCAACTACCTTACCACTTTGCATAAGAACACCGCCTAACCCCATTTTAGACGCATCACAATACACTACAAAAGGTTCCTCCGGCTTAGGCAACGTCAAAATGGGAGACGTTGTCAACTTTCTCTTCAATTCATTGAAACTCTCTTCACAACGAGAATCCCATACAAACGCCCTTCCTTTACAAGTTAACTGAGTTAGCGGTAGCGCCAACTTAGAAAACCCTTCAATAAACCTCCTGTAATAACCGGCTAGCCCCAGAAAACTCCTAATTTCAGTGACTGACTTTGGAGCCTCCCACTGCAACACGGCATCAACCTTGGATGGGTCCACAGCAATACCCTCACCCGATATGATATGACCAAGGAAGCTTACTTCCTTCAACCAGAAGTCACACTTTGATAGCTTAGCATACAACTTCCGCTCCTTCAAGATTTCCAACACCAACTTCAAGTGCTCGGCATGCTCCTCCTCGGACTTAGAATAAACCAATATATCATCAATAAATACCACCACGAAACGATCTAGATACTCATGAAAGATACGGTTCATATACTCCATGAACACCCCCGGAGCATTCGTGACGCCAAATGGCATCATCGAGTACTCATAGTGACCATACCGAGTCCTAAACCCCGTCTTAGGGATATCCTCATCCTTCACCTTAATTTGATGGTAACCCGACCTCAAATCAATCTTGCTAAACACGCAGGCGCCCACCAATTGGTCCATTAAGTCATCAATCCTTGGAAGCGGATATTTATTCTTGATTGTTACCTTGTTCAATTGCCGATAGTCAATACAAAATCTCATACTCCCGTCTTTCTTTTTCACAAGCAACACTGGGGCTCCCCACGGCGACACACTAGGTCTTATAAATTTCTTTTCGATCAAATCTTCAAGCTGCTTCTTCAGCTCAGACAGCTCGGATGCAGACATTCTATAAGGTGCCATAGACACGGGTCTAGTACCAGGTACCAGGTCAATAGCAAACTCTACCTCTCTCTCCGGTGGCACATCAGGAATCTCGTCGGGAAATACTTCCGAAAATTCGCACACCACTGGCAACTCAGCAATCTTAGCTTGGCTCTCAACAGATAACGACGCTATCAAAGCAAACAGATTAGCCCCTCCCTTCATTACCTTATGCAACTGACCAGCAGGCACTAACACAGAGTCCTCCCCGACCGGGGAAGAGAAACTCACAGACTTATTAGAACAATTGATGTGAACATGGTTATTCACCAACCAGTCCATACCCAAGATAATATCTAATCCATCCAATGACAAGCAAATCAAATCAAGAATAAAATCTCTACCGAACACCGATTAAAGGACACTTAGCACACACGAGAGAAGTAGTCACCGAACCCATGGCTGGAGTATCGATAACCATTTCCCTCTTCATTGAGGACAGCACTAGATTCAACTTATCAGCACACACAGCAGCAATAAATGAATGAGTGGCACCGGTATCAACAATAGCAATCAATGGGGTACCGTTAATGAAACACGTACCTCGGATCTCATTAGCCGCCTCGGATCCCGCAAGAGCAAATACTTTTCCACTAGCTTTCTCTTTCTTTGGCTTAGAGCACTTGGTACTAATGTGCCCCGCCTCCCCACAGTTGTAACAAACAACATCCTTCCTCT
This sequence comes from Astragalus membranaceus, assembly GCA_039519185.1. Taxonomy (NCBI): domain Eukaryota; kingdom Viridiplantae; phylum Streptophyta; class Magnoliopsida; order Fabales; family Fabaceae; genus Astragalus; species Astragalus membranaceus. The sequence goes on from CM076850.1 coordinate 53,492,370, forward strand.
CACAATTAGCAGCTATATGACCTTCTTTGCCACATTTGAAACACTTTCTATCTAGGCAATCAAAACTCTTATTGTAACACCCCGATAATTTCTAACTTGTAGAAGTTACCGAAATGCACTACTGGCATACATCAGAGTACTTCCTGTTTTAAATACTGAACACATACTAATACTCGATGCTAAAAACCATCAAGCGCGTCACATAACTTAATATGAAAAATACATAAAGCGTTCTTACACCGCTCAACTAGTGTTCAGTACCAAAATAGAAAGTCTGCGGAAGCGATTTACAACTTAAAAACATAAGTCGTACCATCGTACATCTAAGAAACTGAATACAAAATACAGAGATACAAGGGAAACTGAAATACAAGACATAAAGAAATAAAGATAGCGGCTGCTCCTCAAGCATCTTCATAGCCATGCCTCGCGGTCTTCATCTTCCCCTGCTTAACTGAAAACAACAACAATGGATTGGGTGAGACAACTTGTCTCAGTGAGTTCTATCGCGACCCCTTACTAAAACCTCTCGGTTCAATTATGCTTGATTCATTATTCTGATTCTAACTCATAGTCCTCAAAATTGACTATGTGGCTAACTAACTGAAGTTGTCCTTATAACCCTTAAGCCGGTTACAAGACGCAACTCATAAACTGAACTAAACGTTGTCCTCATAACCCTTAAGCCGGTTACAAGAAACAACACATAAACTGAACTGATACTTTAGCGTGTCACCGGTCACTTGGCATAATAAGCTTCCGGTGAACCCGTCCCCACTAATCGGCTGGGTCCCTGATGGGGCCTAGGTTCATAGGGCTCATGACTTCCCCTCCCCTAGCACACTAAACTGAAATAGGGTCGTCACCCTAACTTAATGTATATATTTTAATATACCTTGAACAATGAGCAGTGAACAATGATCTGTGAACATAACAGTGAGCTTATTCTTAACATGATCTTAATCTTAACCTAATTTTATACTTAGCATGATCTTATCATTAGGTGATCCCACACGGAATTACTAACGTTGTTATTTTAACTCATAACTATCCATTACCTAGTCCGTATCATAATGTATCGCCCATACTCAACATTATGATAACCTAACTTAGTCATAATCGGTCTCATAATTACCACATCGGGCCATCACATAAGTAAAGACATGAACATAAGATAAAATTACTTGGATCGTACTTGATTTCATGATACTAATATGTTTCCATCCTTGGGAAACCTTGAGGAGTGGATTAGAGGGGACTTAGGACCAATTGGAACGACTTAGGACATAGTTTAAAATTGAGTACCAGCAAGAGACACACGACCCGTGCGCCTTGGCGCACGATCCGTGCTCAATTTTCAGAAAATCCATCGTGAGTACCAGAACCTCACGCACGACCCGTGCCCAGGGGCGCATGATCCGTGCGTGACTACCAGTATTTCAGAAAAGTCAGTTTTCGTGTTTTCTCGTCCATTCCGATCGTTCCCGTATCCATTCCGATTCACATCCGAACTTAATAATACATCAAAACAGTCATGGAAACCAATCAATCATCATCAACCAATCAACAACATAACAACAATCAACGATTTAACATAATCAAACACATAATTTAACGATTCATCCAAGTTTTCATAAAACGGTTCAATACCGGTTTTCATAACTTACGAGACCAAAACTCGAAACATGACACACATGACCATAACATCCTAGTGAGTATAGAACTCACCTAATTGCCGAGACTTCAATGATTCAACCGTTCCCGAGAACCACGAACTCTCCTTGGACTTGATCACAACACCGACTCACAAACTTTCTCCGGAATCGCTTCAAAACACTCCGCAACGAAACCCAGCCACTGAGATGACTTCTAAGGTTGCTCTAATTCGAAATGTGGTTACTGAAATTGGTGCTAAAGCTCACAAGGAAGACATGCAAGGTCAGATTTGGCAATTTATCTAAGTGGAGCTTGGTTGGGCTTCAATGGTGATTTCAAAAGGAGGAGGAGGATGGTTGTGGTTTTGGTATCATTACAAAGGTGATGAGGAGCTGATTCAGAATGTGTAAAAATATTGAGCATGCATGGTGGTTTGAAGAAACTCTCACCTCTTCCCTTCCTCTCCCATTCGCACCCTCTCCCCTCTCAACTTCTCTATTTCAGATTTTTCTGGAAATGATGAATGGGGTGTTGGTATTTCAGCTGGAAGGGTATATAAAGGGCATGGCAAAAGACACAAATACCCTCCACTTAACATTTCCTTTTCCTAATGACTCCCTCAACCCTAATCACCCTATCTTAGCATAATTAAATTCCCAATCACACACACAATTTCATACTTAATAAATCAAATAAGTCATTTTCAATTTAAATAATTTCAATCAATGGGATAAATCGCTAATAATTAATATTATGCTAATATAATTAAAGAGAAGAAAATAGGGGATGTTACACTTATGACCGGGCTTACCACACTTGTAGCACACAATGTTCGCATGGGCATCTCCCCCGCTTGGCTTCTTGCTCGAACCACCTTTCCACTTGCTCTTACCACCCGAAACATCATAGCGCTTCCCACGAAACTGAGAACTCTTCTTCTCTTTCGCAACCTTATAAGCAGCATTGCTATCCTCTTCATAAATCCTACAGCTATCCACCAAATCAGCAAACACCCGAATCTTTTGGTAACCAATTGCTTTCTTAATGTCTGGCCTCAGGCCATTTTCAAACTTGATGCATTTAGAGAATTCAGCATTAGCACCATTGTAGTGAGGATAGAATTTAGCTAACTCCACAAATTTCGCCGCATACTCGGCCACAGACTTGTTTCCTTGCTTCAATTCTAGAAATTCTGTTTCTCTCTTACCACGAACATCTTCCGGGTAGTACTTTCTCATGAATTACCTCTTGAAGACATCCCACGTGATCTCTTCACCAACATTCTCCAACCTCTGCAGAATCTCAAGCCACCAATCATCGGCTTTTTCAGCCAACATGTGAGTACCATACCTCACCTTCTGAGCAGGAGTACAATCCATAACACGAAAAATCCTCTCGATTTCCTTCAACCAAGCAAGGGCTCCATCGGGGTCATACCTCCCCTTGAAAGTGGGAGGGTTCTCCCTTTGGAAAGTGGCTAAGGTACGAGCACCAGCATCAACAGCAGCCTGCTGATTTCCCACAACCTGAGCCATGGCTGCCAGGGCGGCAGCAATAGCAGCATCATCTCTTCCTCTCCCAGCCATCCCGACTAATCACTGAAACAAGATAAAGTTAGAACGAGCAACAAGACTCGAGGATTAAAAGACTCAAGACTCAACAACTTGGCCGGACAGACCGAACTAATGCTCTGATACCACTAATGTAACACCCCCTTCTAATATTCTACTATTTAATAAAATCAGAGTTTCTTTTTTCTTTTTAAAACAACCACAGGAGGGTACTACATTTACTTCATATAAACCAGCAGCTTCCAACAATCAAATTCAACGGAATAATAGCATGATACATAGCACCATAGTCAAGGAACAAGCCCATAATCACCTGTTTAGTCTACATCAACAAAATATAATATAAAATCGTAGCGGAACAACAAACAGTCTGAAACATAAACCAATACATCACCAAATACAACAGTCCAATGACATCAAATAAAGTGACGAGTAAACTAAGACCCCCCCCCCCCCCCCGCCGATGCTACGTATCAGAGCATGACACATCCTACTAGAAGAAGGCATGAGGAATAAACTTCACTCGCTATTACCTGCACGTTGCCGACATGAGAAGCAACATAAAAGCAGTAGGGTGAGTTTCTTTACATAAATAATAACATATGAGATAAGCATTATATTAGGAAAGGCAATTAGGGAACACCAATTCACAACAAGGGAAGCAACATCATCAATTTCACAGTCATCAAGCAACAACACCAAATGTATGAGTAATGCAGGAAATGCAACCCAAAACTCCCAGGGCACATGCATGTGGATCCATTAGGCCGAAGCCTCTGCTCACCAAATATAATTAGGCCGAAGCCTCTGCTCACCAAAGATAATTAGGCCGAAGCCTCTGCTCACCAAATATGCACATGGTTTATGTGACGCCATGAACAATGCACCATAACACACCATATTCACCACAATGAGAAATAAGCTTAATCACCAATTTTTATAATCAGGCCGAAGCCTCTGCTCACCAATTTTATAACTAGGCCGGAGCCTCTGCTCACCAATTTTATAACTAGGCCGAAGCCTCTGCTCACCATCACCAAATAATTAATAGACTTACCATTTCTGTTAATCAACCAACCATTTCTATTAATTAACCAACCATTTCTATTAATTAATAGACTCACCATTTATACCAACACCAATTCAATTAAACCATTTTAGAACATTGATACGGAATAGGCAAAAGCTAGCAAAAACGACACCTAGACACTCCGGACAACATCTGCCCAGAACCATCAGAAAAATAATACATTTTTGCCCAAAACTAGAATATCCAGGTGGGCACCTGAATAAGTTTTGAAACGCACTTTGAACCGTCAAATTTGGACACCCGAGTGAAAAGTTACGTTAAAAACGAGTTTGGAAAAATTTGGCAACATTCTGCCCCTTGGCGCCCAGCACCAGGGCGCCTGGAACACAGCAGAGACAGTGGCACTTGGCGCCCAGGACAGGGGCGCTTTGCACCTGAGAACGCAGGACAGCAACACTGGGCACTTGGCGCCCAGGACAGGGGCGCCTGGGAACAGTGTTCCCAGCAACAGCAGGAGGCGCCTAGGGCCATTGGGATCCATCAAATTTTGAGTTCCCACCAACCAAAAATTATCAAATTAATTCAGCAACACCAAATTACCAATATAACACTAACCATCAATGCTCACCACGAAAATCATCAAAATCAAAACAGCAAACACCTTGCATACATGGTTTACATTATGTTCATTTCACGTCACTCCACATAGCTTCATCACATATAATACCAACCCTGGATTCAACATAACAACACACAAAATCATTCATACAACCAGCCTAGGACCTAACCACATATACTACTCAACAACATACACTATTATGGACGAAAAGAGGACCCCCTAACCTTAGAAATCGAAACCACCAAGCAAAGCTCCAAGGAATCACCAAGAATCACTACCCAAACCTCCTCTTTTGATGAGCTTCCACGAAATCTTCCTCCCCTTCTCTCCTTGCTGCCGCGACTTCCTTCTCCCCTCCTCTCTCTCTCTATTCTTTTCTTTTCTTTCTTTTGGATGGAATGAATGAATGAAGGCTAACCCTAAAGACCCCTAAGTAATTCGAACCATATGACCAGCCAATGGGTCATGGGCCTACTTGTGGATCAAGGGCCCTTATTTGCACCACTCCAATTACTTAAATAACTCCTGAATAAAATAAAATAAAATAAAATAAAATAAAACCCTATATTAATTAATTAGCTTAAATAAATATTGCAAGCGTTAAATAACTTAATTAAATAAATAATTAAATTATTTTGGGGCGTTACAACAAACACTAAAGCAATACAAATTAGAAAAAAATTGCTGACAACAGAACACACTAGGTGAAAGAATATAAACAAACTAAACTTACAAAGTAAACAAAAGAAAATAACTATCACAATCCCCGGCAACAGCGATAAAAACATGTTGTGTAAGAACAATATGTGCAAGTAGACACAGTCGCAACTAGTAATAAAGACTAAGTAGAGATCATTCCCACGAAGATTGTTGAGTTCTTTTCTATATTTAAATTAGTAAGTAAGCTAGTAAGTAAACACAAAATAAAGTAACAAGTTGTAGAACCTAATTTTAATCAACAAACAGCAAGTAAATTAAAGGATTAGTAGAAATTCAAAATGAGAGTAAGTTGGGAATGCTTTTACTATGCAAATTCTTCAAAATGTATTAATGCTATATCTGATGCTGCAGCACTGGGTGCTGTAGCATATAATATGTACTTTTCAGATACTTTCTACAGGGTTTCGTTACAAGGGCTTATGTCTAAGCTCTAAATATGTCCACCCTTGGCTATTACGCAGCTACAGTATTCACCCTATGGAATTTTCTCTCCTATGTCTATGTTTTAAGCAAGGATTATTAAAGTGTCCTTTAATAACCACTATCCATATTATATCCTTTGAGATCAATTTTTAAACCATGTCTGAATCTATAAATAGTACTTATATTTAGCTGATTAATTCTAAAATAAGTTGGAAGTATTATTATGCAAATGATAAAATGCTAAAACATCAAATACATTTCATTTCATAGATCAAAGCATCCCAACTAAGGGTATTTAGCTGATGATGACCGAATAACACAAGAAATACAACTTAAACATAATGTTTAATGCCATAATTGCGACAATACAAAGAAGAAATATAGTAAGAAGTGGTATACTGAAGATTAACTACAAGAACAGTAGCTTGGAGGTTCAGATCAGCTCCCAAATCCACGAAAATCTTCAAGTAATCAAGCTTTTGTATTGCTGCAGCATCACTCCCAACACCAGAATTTACACTTTTGTATTTAAAAGGTAGCTTGGTACAAAAATAGAGGAAAAACTATTTTTATAATTTTCCTCCTCTAAACCAGCCACCAAAGTGACGAAGATGAGCTTCCTTAAATAGAACTAGGGTATAGTGATCCAAGAAATATCTTTTGATGGTGCCATTTGTCATTACACGTGCCTAGGAGTACAATGTGCCCACAAAAGGGAATATTCTGCGCATGAGAGATTACACATTGCCGGGGATTGTTGACTTTGTTGTCGACAAGGCAAACGAGTTGATTCTAGATTTTTAGTTTTTGTTTTATTTTTAGTTACTTAATTTTGCTACTTGTTGGTTTTCTTGAACTTGGTAACGTTTGCTTAGTGTTTCCAAGAACTGTTTATACAGAGGGCACAGGTACATTCAGTGGAAGTAATGACTGAAAATCCACCGGGCAGACGCACTCTCAATGATTTTGGGAGGAGAACTCGAGGCACACATATTAACACCTTCCAACCAGTATGGGCTGCCACCTTTGACATCAAGTCATCTGTTCTATCCGCAGTAAGGGCAAAGAGGTTTTCTGGGTCAGATACTGAAGACCCCAATCAACACTTATCCTACTTCCATCAAATCTGTGGAACCACGTATCCTGAGGGAGTGGATGAAAACTTCAAACAGTTGCGTCTTTTCCCTTTCATTTTAACAGGCAGGGCAAAGGATTGGTTGAATACTCTCCCACCCGGAACTATTAATGCTTGGAGTGGCCTTGAAGATAAGTTCCTAACCAGGTTCTTCCCTATCTCCAAGTTTATTGAAAAGAGGGGAGAAATCTCCAACTCTATACAAAAGGATTCGGAATCCCTATACGTTACTTGGGAGAGATTTAAGCTGTCATTAAGAAAGTGTCCGGGGCATGGTATTGATGATTTTCTGCAGTTACAAACCTTCTATCATGGATTGCAACCTCAAACCAGGATGATACTAGATACCTCAGCTGGAGGGTCTTTGGGTAACAAAACCTGGGAAGAAGCTAAACAACTGATAGATGACATGACATCAAATGAATATAGAATGCCGAATGAGTGTATAGCTATACAGAAAAAGAATATGTTGGAACTGGACTCTAACAGCGCAGTGTTAGCTCAACAAAAGCTAATGTCTCTTCAAATCGAATCTCTCACCAAACAAGTGGCTGCTGCCTTGGAGAGTAGATCTCGAACCCCAACAATTACTCAAGTAAAGCAACTTTATGACCAGGGAACTCAGTTGGACGATGCACTATCCCAATGTATGCAAACGACTCAAACCACATTGCAATCCCAAGAACAAGTCATACAAAGTATGGGGAAGAATCACGAAACTTCAATGAAAAAATTGGAAATGCAGATTAGCCAGTTGTCAAAGCAGTTCGTTGAGGCATCTAATAGTGATTCTGAGACCGTGGATAACCCGAGGAAGGAGAGTTGTAAGTCTATTTCTCTGAGAAGCGGTAAAGAGCTGAAACCCGTGGAGGTGACCAAGACCAAACCTAGGGAGGAAAATAGTGAAGCCGAGGTTCTCAGGGAGGAGTTGTAAGATAAAGATGAAGGAGTTGAAAATGAGTGTGGGAGAAAAACTGAGGGAGCAGTGAAGTCTAACCCAATAAAAAATGTTTTTTCTGACAATTTGCAGGTTGACGAGAAGCCTAAAGGAATTCCCTCATACATGAAGCTGCCATACCCTCAAAGAAAGAAGAAGAATCAACAGGATGAGCAATTCTCAAAGTTTATGGAAATCTTCTCCAACCTCCAAATCAACATCCCGTTTGCAGAAGCCATAGAGCAGATGCCGGTCTATGCAAAGTTTATGAAAGAATTGTTGACTAAAAAGAGGAGGTTCAAAGATGACGAGACTGTGGCGCTGACCGAAGAATGCAGTGCCATCATTCAGAGGAAACTCCCTCCGAAGTTAAAAGATCCGGGAAGTTTCACAATACCCTGCACCATAGGTAACTTGAAAATAGGGAAGGCCCTTTGTGATTTGGGGGCGAGCATCAACTTGATGCCCTTATCTATGTTGAAGAAGCTTGGTGGGGGTGAAGTGAAACCCACTAGGATAACTCTGCAGCTCACCGATAAATCAATCAAACATCCTTATGGGATCCTGGAAGATGTCGTGGTAAGGGTTTACAAATTTTTGTTTCCGGTTGATTTCGTAATTCTTGATATTGAAGAAGATGCAGAGGTGCCAATTCTCCTCGGTCGACCATTTCTTGCCACTGGGAAAGCCCTGGTAGACGTTCAACAAGGGAAACTAATGTTAAGATTCCAAGACGAGAAGGTAACTTTTAATATCATCGAGGCTATGCGTCACCCGGACGATCAAGAGAAATATGTTTTAGGGTGGATGTGGTTGAAGACTCGGTAAACGAAGCATTTAGACATCATATACCTTCTCTTCCCTTGGAGAAAGTGATTGTGAACTCCATTGAGGGGGTAGAGGAAGAATTGGACAGCGAGACTGAGGACTGTATTCGTCAGTTTGAAGCTTCACAGGTAGAAAAGGTTTTTAAGAGAAGAGAAGAGTTGAGTAGGGGGGAGAATCCAGAAAAAAGAAATCTTGAATTGAAACAACTTCCCCCTCATTTGACGTATGTATTCCTTGGGGGCAACGATCAACACCCAGCCATCATCAGTAGTTCCCTAACTCAGCTGGAAGAAGAAAAATTGATGACTGTTGAGAGCAAATAAAACTGCTTTAGGTTGGATTATCTCAGATCTTAAGGGGATTAGCCCAGCTTTTTGCATGCACAAAATAAAGCTCGAGGAAGAGTTCAAACCTGTGATACAACCGCAACGGAGGTTGAACCCGACCATGAAAGAGGTAGTGAGGAAAGAAGTACGAAAGCTTTTAGATGCCGGAATGATCTATCCATTTTAGACAGTTCGTGGGTGAGTCCGGTGCATGTGGTGCCCAAGAAGGGTGGTATGACTGTGGTGAAAAACGAGAAGAATAAGCTTATCCCTACTCGCACAGTCACTGGGTGGAGAATGTGTATTGACTATCGGAGATTGAATCAAGCCACTCGGAAGGATCACTTCCCTCTGCCATTCATGGATCAGATGCTAGAAAGACTAGCGGGACAAGCCTTTTATTGCTTCCTGGATGGGTATTCCGGGTACAATCAAATAGCTGTGGATCCCGAAGATCAAGAGAAGACTGCCTTCACATGTCCGTTTGGTGTGTTCGCCTATCGGAGGATGCCCTTCGGCTTGTGCAATGCCCCTGCAACTTTTCAAAGATGTATGCTGTCCATTTTTTCTGACATGATGGAAAACGTCATCGAGGTATTTATGGATGATTTTTCTGTGTTTGGCATTTGTTACGATTCTTGTTTGGCTGACCTGAATACCGTTTTCAAGAGATGCATCGAAACCAATTTAGTGCTGAATTGGGAGAAGTGTCACTTTATGGTTCAAGAAGGAATTGTTCTTGGCCATAAGATCTCAGCAAAAGGTATCGAGGTCGACCAAGCAAAAATCGAAGTTATGGAAAAGCTGCCTCCCCCTACAAATGTAAAGGGAGTGAGAAGTTTCTTAGGACACGCCGGATTCTATCGGCGTTTCATAAAAGACTTCTCAAAGATTGCGAAACCCTTAAGCAATCTGCTTGTTAAAGAAATTGATTTTGTTTTTGATAATGAATGTCTGCATGCTTTCAATGTATTAAAGAAACAACTGACCTCGGCCCCAGTCATTGTAGCCCCTAACTGGGATATGCCCTTTCAATTAATGTGTGATGCTAGTGATTATGCAGTGGGCGCTGTGCTAGGGCAACGATCAGAGAAATTTTTTCATGCTATATACTATGCTAGCAAGGTTTTGAATGAAAATCAGGTAAATTATGCCACAACTGAAAAGGAAATGCTAGCCATAGTATTTGCACTGGAAAAATTTCGTTCCTATCTGGTTGGGTCCAAAGTTATTGTATTTACTGACCATGCAGTAATCAAATACCTGCTAACCAAGGGCGAGTCTAAGTCTCGACTCCTTAGATGGATTTTGCTTTTGCAGGAATTCGATTTGGAAATCAAGGATAAAAAAGGGAGCAAGAACGTGGTGGCTGATCACTTGTCACGGCTGGAAAACAAGGAGGTGACTACTCGGGAAGCAGAAATTCTGGAAGAATTCCCCGATGAGAAATTGTTAGCTATTGAAGAGATACCGTGGTTTGCTGACATAGCAAACTACAAGGCAGGGGGAACGGTACCAGAAGATTTCACATGGCAGCAAAAGAAGAAGTTCCTCCGTGAGGTCAAACAATACCTTTGGGATGACCCATTTCTCTTTAAGGTTGGTGCTGATGGACTTCCTAGAACATGTGTCTGGGGGAGTGAAAGTCAGAAGATTTTGTGGCATTGTCACGATTCCCCATGTGGAGGCCATTACAATGGGGAACGCACAACAACAAAGGTTCTCCAATCAGGTTTTTATTGGCCAGCCATCTTTAAGGATGCGCATAATTATGTGAAGAGCTGTGATAGATGCCAAAGGACGGGCAATATTTCTCGTAAGGGGGAGATGCCATTGAACCCTATACTGGAAATAGAGGTTTTTGATTGTTGGGGAATTGACTTCATGGGACCCTTTCCGCCATCTCATTCTTGTCAGTACATTTTGATGGCGATGGATTATGTTTCGAAATGGGTGGAAGCCATTGCAACCCCTAAGAATGACTCCCAAACGGTGGTCAATTTTGTCAAGCAGAATATCTTCGCAAGATTCGGTGTACCAAGAGTCTTGATCAGTGATGGGGGTAGCCACTTCTGTAACACTCAACTCAACAATGTGCTGTCTAAATATAGTGTGAAGCATAAAGTGTCCACCCCCTATCACCCTCAGTTCAATGGTCAGGTCGAAATCTCAAACAGAGAATTAAAGAAAATTCTGGAAAAAACTGAGGGGAACTCAAGCAAAGATTGGGCTGTGAAGATAGATGATACGCTGTGGGCATACAGGACAGCATACAAGACACCATTAGGAATGTCTCCCTACCAATTGGTCTATGGCAAATCTTGTCATTTGCCGGTTGAGCTGGAACACAAAGCTTATTAGGCGTTGAAATTCCTAAATTTTGACCCTGCAGCAAGTGGAGAGAAGAGGATCTTACAGCTACATCGGTTGGATGAGATGTGCCTTCATGCATATGAGAACAACCGTATTTACAAAGGAAAAATGAAGAGGTACCACGACAAGCACATTTCAAGAAAGGAATTTCAACCTGGGTACCAAGTGTTGCTGTTTAATTCGAGGCTCAGATTATTTCCAGGAAAATTGAAATCCAAGTGGTCGGGGCCCTTTCTGGTTAAAGAAGTGACAGCATATGGGGCGATTGAAGTGGAAGAGCCAGAGTCCAAAAGATCTTTTAAGGTCAACGGACAAAGACTCGAGCCATACCTTGGGAACACGGTGGAAGAGGCAAGAATGGTTCTAATGCTGAGAAACCCATGAGATCTCAAAGACGTCTAGCTAGTGACGTTAAAGAAGCGCTTAATGGGAGGCAACCCATTGGTGATCTTTACTATTTTTAGCTTTTATGTCTTTTGCCTTTTGACTTTATTTTGCACTTTGGTCTGTACTATATTATTACAACTTATTCTGTGACATTATGGCACCATGATCTTATTCTTTTTTTTTGTTGAAGCAGCTTCAATTATGATGATGTGTGGCATTTGGCTTCACATGTTTACATTTTACCTTTTGAGCACTCGCACGTCAATTTTTATCATCAAGTACTATCGGTGGCCAAGGCAAAGGAGGAGGAAAATCTTTATCATCTGTGGGCACGTCAATTTTGTGTGTATTCCTTGCCTGCATTAGTCTGCAGAACCTGACATTATACTTAATTGTCTTGCATTTGATTTTCATACACACTGAGGCACTTCTTTTGACACCCCTGAGCCTTTCAAACCACACCTAACTAATGTTTATCCTTTGCTAGCCCCTCTGAACCTATAGTTAATTTTCGTATTTTTTTTTTCTGAAAATCATAGCCTAGTTATTTCTTAACTTGGAGTTAGGTAACAAAAGCTGTGCGAGTGGGGAAAAATTCTAAGTTTGGGGTTGCTCATGGAATAGAAACATTCTAAGTTTGGGGTGGTATACAAGAGGAAGGAACACAAAAAAATAAATAAATAAATAAATAAAATCCTTCTCTTGTTTGTTGAATGCTTTGGGGAAAATGGGTGAGTAAGTGAATGGTGTGAAATTGACAAAGAGAGAGGTAGGCCTAACTCCAAGTGCAACCTACTTATCCAAAATTATACACCCTTACCTAAGCCCCGCTATAACCCTTAAAGTCCTCAAAAAGTGTGTGTGCATATCATTTGTATAGATTGGTATAGAACTCTGTCAAGCCTATGAAACGATGATGTAGGTACTGTGAATTGAGTGAATACCCTAAAACACCTCAAAGAGTGAAACACTAGTGAGATGTGTGCATAGAGAAAACTTGAGAATGCTGCCTGCTTATGATGCTGTATTTTCCAATTCAGTTGTCCTGCTACGGTATTAGGTTGATGATGATAGTTGATGTGCTGATGTGTCTAAGGTTGGTGTATTATATGTAACAGCTAAATAGAAAAATAGCCACAGCCTGAATTGAATGTTTGCTTGAGGACAAGCAAAAGTTTAAGTTTGGGGTTGTGTTGACTCTCTGTCATAGTTGTCCAATTTTAGGACCAATTGTGCGGGTTTTTGATTGTATCGTAGTCATTATCTGGGGATTTAGCTTAGTATTAGAGCATTGTAGTAGGAAGTCCTTTTGTAAGTCATTCCTTCGGTTTTGGAGTCAATTTGTACTTGAAGACTTCCAAATTGTCGTGGCATCATTCGGCGAACCAGACACTTGCCCGGAAGTGCAGCACAATTGGAAGGATTTTGGTTCTGTCTAATTTCGCGTCGCGACCAGGAGGTTTCGCGTCGCGAAGGTAGCATGAAAAAGGAGGAATTTGTTTCTGCGCAATTTCGCGTCGCGACCAGCCACTTTTCAGCAGCATCGCGTCGCGAAGGTATCGTGTCACATCGCGATGGAGACCAGAAATTAGGGTTTTAAGGTTTTTCAGTGAAAATAACAAGGAGCTTGGTGAGTGGAGCGCATCCAGAGGTCTTGGAACAGCAAGGAGGTGCGATTTTGGAGCTTTTCATCACTTGGGAACGAGGGTTGAAGGATCCTATGTCTATCTTTGCTTGTATTGTCTTCCTTACTCTAGTTATGTCTTTATTCACCATGTGTAACTAAATTTCTTTGATTAGGGAGAGATGATTCTCCCCAAACCTATGTTATGGATTCTTTGTTATGGTTAATACAATGAGTTGTTTGATTCATCATAAGTCTATGCCTCTGAATGTAATGCTTTATAGTTACATATGATAATTATAATGATTTAGGTATGTGATCACATAGGGATATGGGTTGCATGCTTGATATGGGGTATTAGATCATGTACTTGTGATCACCATAGGAATATGGGATTGGATGCATGAATTCTCTAGTTCTTAAGTCTATTGCTTTACCAATTGGCATGATTCACCTAAGGAATTAGAGTAACTCAATTAGGTAAAAGGGGTTTTGAGGCAAGGAATTGTCGTTAACCTACTTTAGTGAAATGAATCTGGTGTTTCAAACAATTAATTTGTAATTAGCTGAAGGTCCACAAGATAGGTGAGGGGAGAGGATTCGATCCCTAATCGCTTTTCTCGTTATTTCAACAACAGTTTTTATTTTCACGTTACTAAATTCAAAATCAAATCAATTTTTACAATCTAGAATTAATCAAATTTTCTATTGTTACAACACGCAATCCCTGTGGAATCGATCGGTACTTACCGTAATTTTATTACTTGCAACGTTTTCAGTGCACTTGCTGAAATTCTTAACAAGTTTTTGACTTTGTTGTCAACAACACAACAGGGCATGTCCGTCCTTTTTTTGACAGTTAGCAGGCGCTGAAACCAGTGCCTTAGTGTTTCTCTCTCATCTGTCGCAGAAATCCGTTGCTGTGGCACCTATTGTTGCAGCAATGAAACGCACACATAGAAGCAGAAATAGGGCACCAAAGTGTCAAATGACTCAAAACCAGAATTAATTCCTCTACTCTATAAAACATCACATTTTAACTAATTAAACACAATAATACTTTAGAACTCAACAATTTAAGCTCAGAAAGCATAAATAACTCTTATAAATAAGAGTTATCACTCATCCACATCAAAACAATTCTACTTACACATATTCAATGAAAATGGTATAAATATGCTTACAAAATTATTAAATAAGACAACTAAAGAGATTTAAAATTATATATCTGTATTATTAACTAGATATCCTCTTTGAGTTTAGGCAAAACAGCATTACCTTTCTTATTCCAACTACTAATTATAAATGATACCATTTGCTTCATGAAATCAAATTTGTTTCGTTTTAACTAATAGGCTAACCCTTAACATTTCATCTGACGTGCATTATTTCATTAGTAAATTAGATAACAAACAATTAAAACTAAGTATTGAATTAAGCTAATTAGTAAGTAACTTACTAAAAATTTAGGATGTCCTTTACACATGAGATGGATGATATTCTTTTTAACGGTCATTCCACGGGGAGTGCACTTCTTTTTATTTCCAGCATCACATTCACGACCACTGTCACACGCACTATCATGATTAGGCGATGTCATCTGGATTCAATATGGAACATTACTATTATTGGAAGAGTCAAAGACATTTCAGCAATTTGCTGATCTTTTCAGAGTTTGGGGAAGTTTTTCCAAAGCACTTAGTCCATTGATGATTGTGGTGAATCTGCTGAACATTTCATCAATGGTTTCTTCTTCTGACAATTTGAACATTTCAAAATCATGGATGAGCATGGGGAAGTTTTTCCCAAAGAACTTAGTCCATTGATGATTGTGGTGAATCTGCTGAACATTTCATCAATGGTTTCTTCTTCTGACAATTTGAACATTTTAAAATGAGCATGCCTTTCTTTGCTTATTTGATTTGATAAGTTCCTTCATGAGCACTTTGCATAGTATCCCATATTTCTTTTGCAGTTTCCTTCTCTACTATTTTGTCATATTCTGCTCTTTCCAAGGAACAAGTAAGATAATACTTTGCTTCAGCATTCTACAGTACATGATGCTTCTCATCAGTGGTCCAATCAGCTTTTGGTTTAGGAACACGACTACCATGTACTGGACTAGGCATTGTGGGAAGATATGGTCCGTTTACAACCAGCTTAGGCTTTTCTCAATGGTAGTTTTCTTAACACAGCTCTACCTACTCTTCTCACACCAAATATGATCCTTCTGATCTACTAGGTAGCCTCTAACACAGAAGCAACTCACTTCTTAAGCCCTACAGAAACACATGCTACTTGAGAAGATTTCTAACAGACTTCTCTTTAACCATAGCAACACCAATGTCACGACCCGAGTTGGACCATGACCGGCGCACAGACTACTAAGCTAATCGGGCAAGCCTAAACAGAATCAAGTCGACCCAAGGAACAGTGATCATATCAAAATCTATAATTGTCTATATTTTAAAGAAATTTCAAATGAAAAATCGGCAGAATCTCGTCTGAAATATGGACATTCCAAAATAACATATAAACCTGGATAACAACAAAACAACTGTACCAACCAATATAGGTCTTGATAGAGGCCAACAGAATCACATCAAATTGATGCCAGACAACTCAAAAATGTAACAGAGCCACTATATATTTTTTTCTTTGATATTGTTAACTAAGGATGTAACGTCTCTAGCGGCTCCGAATCAAGAGATAGCACCACATAGAAATAAGATAATAAACTCTAACAAGGATGATCGATTCGACACGAGCCTGGGAATCTGAAACATATTGGAGAGACAATGTGAGTCACCACTCAGTGAGTAAATAATAAAGGGCATAACAACCTGGACACGATAATATAAATTTTAAAACGATTTAACAAAAAAAATAATTTACTCAAGTAAATCGTATAAAATCAAATATTAATAATAATGAGGGGTAATACTTATACAGAACTAAAATAGGCTCCCCGCCAATAAGTATAAATCATAGGCTCCCCGCCTCGAATATTAATAATAGGCTCCCCGCCTGAAAGTATCAATAATAGGCTCCCCGCCTGAAAATATGAATAATAGGCTCCCAGCCTCGAAATATCAATAATAGGCTCCCCGCCTCGAATATCAATAATAGGCTCCCCGCCTGAAAGTATCAATAATAGGCTCCCCGCCTGAAAATATGAATAATAGGCTCCCCGCTTCGAAATATCAATAATAGGCTCCCCGCCTCGAATATCAATAATAGGCTCCCCGCCTGAAGTATCAATAATAGGCTCCCCGCCTGAAAATATCAATAATGGCTCCCCGCCTCGAAATATCAATCATAGGCTCCCCGCCTCGAAATATCAATAATAGGCTCCCCGCCTGATAGGTAAATCATGGTGCACCAAAGCTAACACATACTGCTGTTAGCATGTAGGTTCTGACAAAGTTTTACCCCAATCCGATTTCAACTCCAATAAAATATACATATATTGATAAAAACCTCTCGATCAAAAAATATCATAGTGAATCGGTAGTTTCTAGATATTACTCCCGAACATCAAACCAAATATTCATCTATTCTTTAAAACATGAATTCATAAATATCTTAAAATTCAAGTGTTCAAAACATCCCAATAAAATCCTCACATTCAAGTTATCAAGCCATAAAATCATATTACCATGTACCCAAAAAAAAAATGTGCTTCAAATATACGGTAATAAAGTCTTTGAATTGCTTAAAAAACATAAGATAAATATTCAGTCAAGTAAATAAAAAATAAGTTTAAAAGAAGTAAAAATGACTCGTTATAGGCCCCATTATTTACTCACCAACTTCCTAAGCCGCTGAGAGAGGATTCAAGGACCGATACCGATGGGATGTATTCTCCGGATCTATATTAAGATAAGACTAAATTAGCATTTTAATTAATATAGATAAAACGGATCCAATTGTGAATTCCTATTTATTTTATAATCTAATAACACGTCTAGTTTTTTTTTTTATTATACATTTTTAGCATTTAAAACTCCTTTACATTTTTGTTAACTCAAATTTTAATGATTAAACATATCTAAAATATAACTTAGGGATACTAATCCTCAATTAGGAACTAACTCTCTTTTCCTTTGGTACTAAAAATTTCATTCATAGACATTAACGCTTCTTCTTACCTTACTTAATCTAACACTACTATTTCTAGGTCACTAGCAATTTAGTGTCAACCTCTAACTTAAGAATATCAATAAAATTGAAAACTTCTCTACCTAAATCTTATGCCTACAAGATAGTTACTATTCCAAACTAACACCACTCTACTCAAATAAACTTTATCTGAAATTCAAATGTTCCTAAAACCAAACCCCAACTTTTAAATTTCTAGAATGAAAGAGATGAGCAATCTTTTACCTCACTAAATTGTACTTGTGTGAAGATCACCTTCTACTTTCAAGCTTTTATAATCCCTCACTCTAACTTTTCTCTCCTCCATCTCAGGTTGTATCCCTTTCCTTTTCTAAAGTTTTTGCTTTTATCTAACTTGAGAAGATTCTAGTGTCTATTGTATATATAATATATTATTTAATAACTTGTTACCTTGTTGAAGAAGTTCTAGCGAGAACTTTAGCTGATTTTGTTTTATTATTATTATTATTATTATTATTATTATTATTATTATTATTTTTTTCTAAAATATGTATTTAACTTTAGTATGATATTAAATAAATAAATTATACTATTAAAAAGTTCTAAATCAAAATCATATTTCTAAATTTGAGAGTGTTACATTTCTCCCCTCCTTACTAAATTCCGTCCCCGAATTTATATACACTTTCTAAAAGCTTCAGACAGATAATGAGATTTTGATTTCATAGCATTTCCTAGCTCCAAAGTAAACTCCACATAAGAATGATTCCTCCAGATTTCCTTAATAGGCTCCCCGCCCGAAAGTATCAATAATAGGCTCCTCGCCTGAAACTATCAAAAATAGGCTCTCCGCCTCGAAATATCAATCTTAGGCTCCCCGCCTCGAAATATCAATAAAAGGCTCCCCGCCTGATAGGTAAATCATGGTACACCAAAGCTAACACATACTGCTGTTAGCATGCAGGTTTTGACAAAGATTTACCCCAAACCGATTTGAACTCCAATAAAATACATATATTGATAAAAAGCTCTCGATCAAAAAATATCATAGTGAATCGGTAGTTTCTAGATATTACTCCCGAACATCAAACCAAATATTCATCTATTCTTTAAAACATGAATTCATAAATATCTTAAAATTCAAGTGTTCAAAACATTCCAATAAAATCCCCACATTCAAGTTAAGTCATAAAATCATATTACCATGTCCCTAAAAAAATGTGTTTCAAATATACGGTAATAAAGTCTTTGAATTTCTTAAAAAACATAAGATAGATATTCAGTCAAATAAATAAAAAATAAGTTTAAAAGAAGTAAAAAGGACTCGTTATAGTCCCCATTATTTACTCACCAACTTCCTAAGCCGCTGAGAGATGTATTCTCCGGATATATATTAGGATAAGACTAAACTAGCATTTTAATTAATATAGATAAAACGGATCCAATTGTGAATTCCTATTTATTTTATAATCTAATAATACGTCTAGTTTATGTTTTTTTTATACATTTTTAGCATTTAAAACTCCTTTATATTTTTGTTAACTCAAATTTTAATGATTAAACATATCAAAGAATAACTTAGGGATACTAATCCTCAATTAGGAACTAACTCTCTTTTCCTACAAGATAGTTACTATTCCAAACTAACACCACTCTACTTTAATAACTTTATCTGAAATTCAATTGTTCCTAAAATCAAACCCCAACTTTAAAATTTCTAGAATCAAAGAGACGAGCAATCTTTTACCTCAATAAATTGTACTTGCGTGAAGATCACCTTCTACTTTTAAGCTTTTATAATCCCTCACTCTCTAACTTTTCTCCCCTCCATCTTCAAGTTGTGTACTCTGTTCGGTAACTCAACACAAACCCACCCGAAATCTTTTCCTTTATCTTCCACTTTGTGTAAGAAGCCTCATGATGCCCTCAATATCATGCGCCAATTGATTGAGCTTGAAATATAGATGTTCTTTCGATTAATTTTGTTTCCAGAATCTATCGCCCCACTCTCAGGTTGTATCTCTTTCCTTTTCTAAAGTTTTTGCTTGGAAGAAGGATTCTTTTTAATAGAAAAATAGTAATTACTAGTACTGCAAAGATTACTAGCTAGTACATGCATATGTGTGTGATATTTCTGAGGTGGTGAGGTGCTTGTATGTTGTACTATGGTGTGTGTGTTTTATGAGGAATAGTGATAGTCTTGAAGAGGATGTTCTTTTTTCTAACATTAGTTTCATTCATTATTTCTTAGATGATGGGAGTGTGGAATTAATTGGAGTATTACTGTACGGTCCAGGAAAAGGTTCTTCAGTTCTACATTCCGTGAGAGATTCTGGTCTTCCCCTTGTTGATGACTGGACATGCTTAAAATCAATGGTAAAAACTAAAAACTAAAAACATAAATAAAGTTCATTGGTTAGTAAATGTGTTGTTTACAGATTATTAATATTCAAATTATGTTGTGCACTGCACAGGTTCGGATGTTTGAAACACATGCGAGCATTTGCAACAGCGGTGTTTCTGAAGGGTCCATGGAAGAGGCTTGTATGGCAGCATGTGGTAGCTATGATGCAGGGCTATTACATCCATCAAACAAATGTTACAGTGCTTGATGATGTAAATACTTGTTGTGTCAATTGTATCCATACTGCTTTCTGCTTCTTGTATAAAACCTGTTATATGTGATTAGGTATTATATTATAATTTGATATTGTTGTAAGATTGTGTTGATATAACATTATAAATGAAAAAAAGTGTGTTAATGTTTGATTGTTTTCAGCCATTCTTTTCTCTAAGTTCAATTTGTTTGAATTTTTTTAAAAAAAAAGTAATTTAGATTAGCCAGCTATTAGCTGACTACCAAATAAAATTTTTTTTAAAAAAAAAATTAACTTTTAAAGTCAGGCGAAACTAAAGCCTGACTTTAAATCATAGTTACGAAGTCATGCAATAACAAAATGCTTGACTTTAAATCATACTTACGAAGTCAGGCAAGAATAAATGCTTGACTTTAAATCAGACTTAAGAAGTCAGGCGATAATAAATGCTTGACTTTAAAACTGACTTACGAAGTCAGGCGAAATAAATGCTTGACTTTAAATCAGACTTAAGAAGTCAGGCGATAATAAATGCTTGACTTTAAAACTGACTTACGAAGTCAGGCGAAATAAATGCTTGACTTTAAAACTGACTTACGAAGTCAAGCGAAATAAATGCTTGACTTTAAATCAGACTTACGAAGTCAGGCTATCGCTTGACTTTAAAACTCCTGACATACAAAGTCGACTTAATAAAAGTCAAGCGGGCGCCTGACTTTAAATCCCCTTTTCGCCTGACTTTAAATCCCTTTTTTGCACTAGTGCACATTCATCGTTAAATAAAACGTCTCATACGATATAAATAACTTTGTCAAAAATACATCACCACGCAGCGGAAAGAAATAGGTTCTAAAACATAAAATAATAACGTCCTGAATGGACTCCAACAATAAAATATAACAACCAAAGTTTAGCGTTTATCCCCCCCTTGAGTGTTACACATCAAAACAAGGACACCGACGACACCGACTCAGAATAGCGAAGGTACCTAAGCCTTCACTCGCAATCACATGCACGTTACCGCATAGGGGTAACATTCAAACAAAAGGGGTGAGATATCTTCAATATAATAGCGTAAAATGATAGGAATTATGCT
Source organism: Astragalus membranaceus (assembly GCA_039519185.1). NCBI lineage: Eukaryota > Viridiplantae > Streptophyta > Magnoliopsida > Fabales > Fabaceae > Astragalus > Astragalus membranaceus. The sequence continues at coordinate 53,513,814 of CM076850.1, forward strand.
AGAATATGACAACTATATCTACCACTTCACTACACACATCAAATTATAAACATACGTCTAATTATAAACATTACAACCAGTCACCAAATGTCATGACAATGCATGAATGCAACCCACACTAACGGGCATATGCATGTGGTACCAAAATCACCAAAAACTGTGCCTGTAAATTGAGGCGTCACCAAAATTGAGAGCTTTCACACCCGGCTCACCAATTCACCAAAAATTGAGCTTTCACACCCGGCTCACTAGTTTTAGAAAAATTGAGCTTTCACACCCAGCTCCAAGACCAAAGGCCTTCACCAAAATAAATGCACATGCTGTATGCGACACCATGAATGCACACAGACAATCATCCAAAATAGTCACAATGTGACAGACCAAAATCAATCACCGAATATCACCAAAGTTGAGCTTTTACACCTAGCCCAACGACACCAAAACACCAAGACTACCCGAAACAACAGAACACCAAAATTTGGAGCTTTCACACCTAGCTCCTACAACACCAAGGTTTGAGCCTTCACACCTAGCTCAAACAGCACCAAGACACCAAGATGACAACAATTTTCCAAAACAGCACCAAGACACCAAGGTGACAACAATTTTCCAAAACAGCACCAATACACCAAGATGACAACAATTTTCCTAAACATTTAAGACGCGAGGATTTTTCCGAACACCGGAGACAAACGACAATTTTTCCAAAGTATTTGAGACATGACAACTTTCTTTTTACAACATCACCAATTAACAACTACACCAACGGTTAACAATTTTCCAGAAAAATGGACCACTTTGTCTCAAATTAGAATATTCAGCTAGGCCTCTGAATAAGCTTTCCAAAACATTTTGAAACGCCTAAATCGGACTCCCGAGTCAAAAGATATGTCAAAAAACAAAACCGGGAAAAATTGAGGAACATCCTGAAAAAGGCGCCCAGGCACTGGGCGCCTAGTTGGCAACATGCTGGAAACTGGCCAGCAACAGAAACTGGCGCCCTTGGCGCCCAGGCAACACAAAAACGCAACATGGCAGGATATGGCGCCCTTGGCGCCCCTGCGCCAAGACACAGCACGCAACACACCCAGACACAGGCGCCCCTGCGCCAAGACAGCGCGCAACACACCCAGACACAGGCGCCCATGGGGCCCCTGCGCCAAGACACAGGCACACGGCGCCCACACACACTGCACACTGGCACACACCCACCAGACACGGCGCCCATGCACAGGGCGCCAAAAACAACAACAGAACACTACGCAACATGGTCAGGCACGGCGCCCAGGCACAGGGCGCCAAAAGCAGTTTCTTGGACAATGGCTCCCATGGCGCCCTAGGGTTCAATAATTTCGTTAATTCACCAATTCAAATCACCAATCCTTAATCACCAATGTCAATCATCATAATTTGTCACTCACAACACCAATCAATAATTTAATCGAACACCTTGCATGCGTTTAGTAATAACAACAATGAGCACCAAGTTCTAGAGTCACAACTATCACCAACAAATGTCAAATTTCAATCCAAGCTAGTTATAATTCAACTAACACCAAATCAAACATCACAATTAATCAAAGGGTATTATAGGACCTATCCCCACATAAACCCCATCATGAAACCCCATTATAAGGAAGAACCCCACCCTTACCTTATAGTAGGAGAGCACCAATCCTCTTGATCAAGTCACCAATAATAACCCCAGCAACACAGCTTCCTTATTTTCCTTGAATTTGCGAAATCCTCCTCCTCCTCTTCTCCCTTGTATGCGCGCCGAACCTCTTTTCCTCTCCTCTCTCTATTTCGCGACCTCTCTCTCTTTTTCTCAAACAATTCGCAACAATGAGCCAAAACCCTAGCCTAGGCGCTTCACCTATGCGCCTAGCTAGTGGGCTCTTGGATCACGGGCTTTCCTCCAGCTTAAGCCCGATCACTAACACCATCCCCTAATATTCGATTATACATCTTAGTCAAATGCTAATATAATTACACCAACTAAGATAAATAAATAAATAATTGAATACCTAAATATTTAATTAAATAATTTAATTAAATATTTGGGCGTTACAACTCTCCCCCACTTAGAATGTTTCCGTCCTCAAAAACTCACCTGAATCAAACAGCTCTGGATAGGACTCCCGCATCTTACTCTCCAACTCCCAAGTCATGCTCTCACCGGCAGCTCCTAGCCAGACCACCTTCACCAATGCAATTTCCTTGCCTCTTAATGTAACACCCCTTTTCTAGTAACCTTACTATTTAATAAAAATCAGAGTTTCTTTTTTTTTTTTTGAAAACAATTTAAGCGAGTGCTACACTTACTGCATTAAAATCAAAAACTTCAACTTTCATAGTTCAATTAAAACCACAAGATACATAGCACCATAACGAGAAAAACCGTTTAGTTCACATCAACTAAATACAGTCACTACCAGCAGCGGAATAATAATTAAGTTCGAAAACAAAACCAATACATCACCAAAATGGTCTAACAGTATAAGGACAATAACACTTAAGCATAAGACGCCCCCCCCCCCCCCCCGGTGCTACATATCAGAGCATGACACTTCCTACCAACCGAAGGTGTAAAGGTAACCTTCACTCGTTATTACCTGCACGTTGCCGACATAAGAAGCAACATAAAAGCAGTAGGGTGAGTCTCTTTTCATAATTAATAACATATGGAAATTAAGCACTGCATAGGAAAAAGGAAACCAGGCACACCAATTCACAACAATGGCAACAATCACATCAACATTACATTTCCAAGCAGCACTACACAATATATGGTTATGCATGAAATGCAACCCAAACTCCACGGGCACATGCATGTCGGATCCGTCACCAAATACAAATAGGTCGTAGCCTCTGCCCACCAAATAAAACTAGGCCGAAGCCTCTGCTCACCAATAATGCACATGTTTCATGAGATGCTATGGAAATGCATCACAACACACCACAATTCAATCAATTCACCATTTAATTCAACTCACCATTTTAATTCATATTCTCACCATTGTATTAATCAGCTCACCAATTAAGATTAGGCCGAAGCCTCTGCTCACCAATCTCACCATAATGCACTCACCAACTCAAACACCACTCACACCAATACCAATTTCAATTAGGCCAGTTTAGGATTTGACACGACATAGGGAAAATGAATAAAAATTGCCATTTAGACACTTGAACACCTCAGCCCAGAAACACCAGTAAAATAATTCTATTTTTGCATAAAATTAGAACATTTGGATAGACACTGAAATTATCTTCGAAACGCATTTTGAACCGTCAAATTTGGATAACCGAGTCAAAAGTTACATTAAAAATAAAATCGGAAAAATACTTAGACATCCTGGAAACTGGCGCCCAGGCGCTGGGCGCCCAGGGGCAACACGGAACTTGGCGCATGGGCGCTTGGCGCCCAGGAACTGCAACACGCATAGGCGCATGGCGCCCAGGAAACAGCAACACGCGCATAGGCGCTGGCGCCCAGGAAACAGCAATACGCATAGGCGCTGGCGCCCAGGAAACAGCAACACGCATAGGCGCTAGCGCCCAGGAAACTAGCGCAGGACTGGCGCAGGGGAACACGGCGCCCAGGTACTAGGCGCCCTAGGCCAACACGCAAAAAAACTCATTTTACTTCGAAATTGATTTTGTACGAGCCAAATGCTCAGAATATGAGAACCCAATAAAATTTTTGGCAAAAAGTGACACGCACCTTTGGCGCCCATGGACTAGGCGCCTAGTGAAAACACGCAACCCAACTATTTTGGTGCCCAAAATCATTTTGCACGAGCTATTTTACTTGAATATGAAAACCAGAAACCAAATTTTGCAAAACAATCACCAGAACATTGGGGCCCTTGGCGCCCATGACACAAGGCGCCTAGCACCAAGACAGCAACACAGTGGTTGGAAAAACTGGCGCAGGCACACTGACTGGGCGCCTGGCGCCCATGGCTAAGGCACAGAAAAACAGCAACAAGGCATATGGCGCCCAAGGCGCCTAGGGGCTTCCAAAATCAGAATTTTTAAAATTCAAGCACCAAATTAAGTTCACCAAACACCCAATCATATATATATAATTCAATCATCATCATGATCCTCAATTTTCACCAAGCAAGCACCAACAAGTCATATATTCAAACATATGACATACAATTCACATTAGCAACAATTCAACCATCAATCATGCGATTTCGACATAGGCAACTCATAATCATATATCACAACATTACAATTGAATCAACAACACCACAAATCATTCATATAAATCATTCTAAAACCCTAATCCTAGGCACTACTAATTCGCATAAGCCATTAAAAATAAAAAGAGGACCCCCTAACCTCTTAGAAGTCGAATTACTAGGCAATGCTCCAAGGGATTGCAAGGCACCAACAAGCTCTTCCTCCTCCTTGAGTGATTCGCGAAACTCCTCCCCTTTTCCTCTTGCAAGTTGCGACTTCCTCTTCTCACTTCTCCTCTCTTTTTACGTTTCTTTTCTTTCTTTTCACAATAGAGTAAAATGAGAACTAATTCCCAAGACCCCTAAGTGAGTCGACTCCTATGACTATCCAATGGGTCATGGGCTCACTTGCGGGTTATGGGCCCCGTGCACCATCTAATTCGAGACAACACCTCCTAAATAAATAAAATAAATAAATTAAACCTTGAATTATTTAATTAAATTAAATAAATATTGTAAGCCTTAAATAACTTAATTAAATAAATAATTAAATTATTTTGGGGCGTTACAACTCTCCCCCACTTAGAATATTTCGTCCTCGAAATTACCTGAATCAAACAACTCCGGATATGCTTCCCGCGTCTTACTCTCCAGCTCCCATGTCATACTCTCACCAGCAGCTCCTAGCCACACCACTTTCACCAAAGGAATTGCCTTCCCTCTCAGAATCTTCACTTCTCTATCTTCAATCCGCACAGGCATAGTCTCCACAGTGAGATTATCCCGCACCTCTACTTCATCCATCTGAATCACATGAGATGGGTCCGGAACATACTTTCGAAGCTGTGACACGTGAAACACGTCATGCAAGTTCGAAAGATTAGGCGGCAAAGCCACCCTATAGGCAACACTTCCCACCCTCTCCGTAATCTGATACGGACCAATGAAACGGGGAGTTAACTTCTTTGATTTCAAGGCACGCCCAACACCAGTCACCGGAGTGACTCTCAGGAACACATGATCACCGGCCTGAAACTCTAAATCCTTCCTTCTCTTATCATGATAGCTCTTTTGCCGACTCTGCGACGCTTTCATCTTCTCTCGGATTAGTTTTACCTTCTCAGTTGTTTCTCGCACAATCTCAGGCCCCAATACTGCACTCTCTCCAGATTCATACCAACATAACGGAGTCCTACATCTCCGACCATACAACGCCTCAAACGGTGCCATACCAATACTAGAATGAAAACTGTTGTTATAGGTGAACTCAATCAATGGAAGATGAGAATCCCACGAACCTCCCTGCTCAAGAACACATGCCCTCAACAAGTCCTCTAACGACTGAATAGTTCTCTCTGTCTGACCATCTGTCTGCGGATGATAAGCGGAGCTCAACCTCAACTTAGAACCCAAAGCTTCTTGCAAACTTTTCCAAAATTCAGAAGTGAATCTTGGATCTCTATCAGATACAATACTAAGCGGAACGCCATGCAACTTCACAATTGTCTTGATGTAGATCTCTGCCAACTTTGGAACTGAATAAGTCATATTAATTGGTAAGAAATGAGCAGACTTTGACAACCTGTCCACAACCACCCATATAGCATCAAACCCTCTCACTGTATTTGGCAAACCAGTCACAAAATCCATGGAAATGCTATCCCATTTCCATCCCGGAATCTCCAATGGTTGCATCAACCCCGCGGGCTTCTGATGCTCAATCTTAGACTTCTGACAAGTCAGACAAGAATACACAAACTGTGCCACATCCTTCTTCATACCAGGCCACCAGAACAATTTCTTCAAATCTTGGTACATTTTCGTAGCCCCTGGATGAATACTCAACTTGCTCCTATGGCTCTCCTCAAGAATCATTCTCTTCATCTCAGCATCATCAGGAATACAAATCCTATCTCTGAATCTCAATACACCTTGGGAATCTAACTTGAAATCCCCATTCACAGCTTGATCATTCACAACTAACAAGTCCACCAACTTCACATCTGACTTTTGGGCTTCTCGAATACTAATCAAAAATTCATTGCCGATCTTCAACATTCCCAATCTGACACTCTGCGGTGTCACTTCACAAACCAGACTCATGTCCCGAAACTGCTCAATCAACTCTAATTCTTTCACCATCATAGCCGACATATGCAAGCTCTTCCGACTTAAAGCATCAGCCACGACATTAGCTTTGCCGGGGTGATAGTTCAAGCCGAAATCATAATCCTTCAGCAATTCCAACCAACGTCTCTGTCTCATATTTAGCTCCTTCTGATCAAACAAGTATTTCAGACTCTTATGGTCACTAAATACTTCAAATCTAGTACCATACAGATAGTGTCTCCAAATTTTCAGCACAAACACAATTGCAGCAAGCTCCAAATCATGAGTAGGTAGTTCTTCTCATGGGTCCTTAACTGTCTGGACGCATAAGCTACTACCTTACCTTCTTGCATCAACTCACCTCCCAAACCCATCTTGGAAGCATCACAATATACTACAAACGGTTGATCCGGAACAGGCATAGTCAACACGGGCGATGTTGTCAACCTCTTCTTCAACTCATTGAAGCTCTCTTCACAGCGAGCATCCCACACAAATGCTTTTCCCTTACATGTCAATTGAGTCAACGGAAGGGCCAACTTCGAGAAACCTTCTATAAACCTCCTGTAATAACCAGCTAGTCCCAAGAAGCTTCTAATCTCTGTAACTGACTTCGGGCTCTCCCATTGCAACACAGCATCAATCTTGGCTGGATCCACAGTTATACCATTACCGGAGATAATATGACCAAGGAAACCTACTTCATTCAGCCAGAACTCACACTTAGACAATTTTGCATACAATTTCTTTTCTTTCAACACTTCTAGTACTAACCTCAAATGTTCTGCGTGTTCCTCTTCCGTCTTAGAATACACCAGAATGTCGTCAATAAACACAACTACAAACCGATCCAAGTAACTATGGAAAGTACGATTCATGTACTCCATAAACACACCCGGCGCGTTGGTAACACCAAACGGCATCACAAAATACTCATAGTGCCCATATCTCGTTCTGAAAGCGGTTTTTTGAATGTCTTCATCCTTTACCTTGATCTGGTGATAACCCGACCTCAAATCGATTTTGCTAAACACCTTAGCACCTACCAACTGGTCCATCAGATCGTCAATTCTGGGAAGCGGATACCTGTTCTTTATCGTCACTTTGTTCAATTGCCTATAATAGACACAAAGTCTCATACTCCCGTCCTTCTTTTTCACTAACAATACCGGAGCACCCCATGGTGACACACTTGGCCTTACAAATTTCTTCTCAAGTAGATCTTCTAATTGCTTTTTCAATTCAGACAACTTTGAGGCTGACATCCGGTACGGGGCCATAGACACAGGCCTAGTACCAGGTATAAGATCAATAGCAAACTCAACCTCCCTCTCTGGCGGAACACTTGGAATTTCATCCGGGAACACTTCGGGAAATTCACACACTACCTGAACCCCTTCAATGATCGCCTGATTCTCAGCAGACAATGACGCCATCAAAGCAAACAGATGAACTCCCTCTTTCATTACCTTATGCAAATGACCAGCAGGCAACAAAACAGATTCTTCTTCTTCGGGAGGAAGGAAACTCACAGATCTTCGGAAACAATTAATATGCACATGGTTAAATACTAACCAGTCCATACCAAGAATGACATCCAACCCTCCCAACGGCAAACAAATAAGGTCAACAAGAAAATCTCTGCCGAAGATTGACAGAGGGCACTTAGCACACACAAGAGAGGTAGTTACTGAACCCTTAGCTGGAGTGTCAATAACCATCTCCCTCATCATAGAAGATAAAACGAGGTCAAATTTCTCAGCACATAAAGCAGCAATAAATGAATGCGTAGCACCAGTATCAATAATAGCAATCAAAGGAATACCATTAATAAAACATGTACCTCTAATCTCATTAGTATCCTCTGATCCTGCGAGAGCAAACACTTTTCCATGGGACTTCTCTTTCTTCGGCTTAGTACACTTGGTACTAATATGACCTGCTTCCCCACAGTTGTAGCACACCACATCCCTTTTCTCACATTTCGCAGCCACGTGACCTTCTTTACCGCACTTGAAACATTTATTATCCGAGCAGTCAAAACACTTATGGCCCGGCTTGCCACACCTGTAGCACACAACCTTCGCAGGGGCATCTCCCCCACTTGGTTTCTTATTATCAGCATACCTCTGCTTACCCTTACCAGCCTGAACCTCATATGGCTTACCCCAGTTCTGAAATTTACCCCTCTGATCTCTTATGACCTTGGAGTGAGCATTACTATCATCTTCATATATCCTGCAACTGTCGATCAAATTAGCAAATACCCGAATCTTCTGGTACCCTATAGCTTTCTTTATATCAGCCCTCAGTCCATTCTCAAACTTTATACATTTTGAAAATTCAGAGTCAGCATCAGCATAGTGGGGATAAAACTTAGCCAATTCAGTGAACTTGGCAGCATACTCTGTCACTGACATGCTTCCTTGCTTTAGCTCAAGGAATTCTATTTCTTTCTTTCCCCTCACATCTTCTGGAAAATACTTCCGTAGGAACTCTCTGCGGAAAACAGCCCAAGTTATCCCCTCATTAGCAGTCTCTAACCTCTGCCTAACCTCCATCCACCAATCATCAGCTTCTTCTGCCAGCGTATGGGTGCCATACCTGACCTTTTGCGCATCATTACAATCCATGACACGGAATATCCTCTCGATCTCTTTCAGCCATGCTAGAGCACCATCTGGATTGTACTTACCCTTAAAAACAGGTGGATTCTCCCTCTGGAACGTGGCTAAACTGCGAGTCCCAGCATTTTCAGCACCATTTTGCTGGTTCCCAACAGCTTGAGCCATAGCCTGCAAAGCAGCAGCAAGAGCAGCGTCGTTCCTCCCAGCCATTTCAAACTATCACTGCAGCACAAACAGAAATTTAGAACTAATCTAACAATTCTATTTGTCATAAGACACTATGACAGGACGACTTGGCCGGACAGACCGAACTGCTCTGATACCACTAATGTAACACCCCTTTTCTAGTAACCTTACTATTTAATAAAAATCAGAGTTTTTTTTTTTTTTTGAAAACAATTTAAGCGAGTGCTACACTTACTGCATTAAAATCAAAAACTTCAACTTTCATAGTTCAATTAAAACCACAAGATACATAGCACCATAACGAGAAAAACCGTTTAGTTCACATCAACTAAATACAGTCACTACCAGCAGCGGAATAATAATTAAGTTCGAAAACAAAACCAATACATCACCAAAATGGTCTAACAGTATAAGGACAATAACACTTAAGCATAAGACGCCCCCCCCCCCCCCCCCCCAGTGCTACATATCAGAGCATGACACTTCCTACAAACACAAGGTGTAAAGGTAACCTTCACTCGTTATTACCTGCACGTTGCCGACATAAGAAGCAACATAAAAGCAGTAGGGTGAGTCTCTTTTCATAATTAATAACATATGGAAATTAAGCACTGCATAGGAAAAAGGAAACCAGGCACACCGATTCACAACAATGGCAACAATCACATCAACATTACATTTCCAAGCAGCACTACACAATATATGGTTATGCATGAAATGCAACCCAAACTCCACGGGCACATGCATGTCGGATCTGTCACCAAATACAAATAGGCCGTAGCCTCTGCTCACCAAATAAAACTAGGCCGAAGCCTCTGCTCACCAATAATGCACATGTTTCATGAGATGCTATGGAAATGCATCACAACACACCGCAATTCAATCAATTCACCATTTAATTCAACTCACCATTTTAATTCATATTCTCACCATTGTATTAATCAGCTCACCAATTAAGATTAGGCCGAAGCCTCTGCTCACCAATCTCACCATAATTCACTCACCAACTCAAACACCACTCACACCAATACCAATTTCAATTAGGCCAGTTTAGGATTTGACACGACATAGGGAAAATGAATAAAAATTGCCATTTAGACACTTGAACACCTCAGCCCAGAAACACCAGTAAAATAATTCCATTTTTGCATAAAATTAGAACATTTGGATAGACACTGAAATTAGCTTCGAAACGCATTTTGAACCGTCAAATTTGGATAACCGAGTCAAAAGTTACATTAAAAATAAAATCGGAAAAATACTTAGACATCCTGGAAACTGGCGCCCTGGCGCTGGGCGCCCAGGGGCTACACGGAACTTGGCGCATGGGCGCTTGGCGCCCAGGAACTGCAACACGCATAGGCGCATGGCGCCCAGGAAACAGCAACACGCGCATAGGCGCTGGCGCCCAGGAAACAGCAACACGCATAGGCGCTGGCGCCCAGGAAACAGCAACACGCATAGGCGCTGGCGCCCAGGAAACTGGCGCAGGACTGGCGCAGGGGAACACGGCGCCCTAGGCCAACACGCAAAAAAACTCATTTTACTTCGAAATTGATTTTGTACGAGCCAAATGCTCAGAATATGAGAACCCAATAAAATTTTTGGCAAAAAGTGACACGCACCTTTGGCGCCCATGGACTAGGCGCCTAGTGAAAACACGCAACCCAACTATTTCGGTGCCCAAAATCATTTTGCACGAGCTATTTTACTTGAATATGAAAACCAGAAACCAAATTTTGCAAAACAATCACCAGAACATTGGGGCCCTTGGCGCCCATGACACAAGGCGCCTAGCACCAAGACAGCAACACAGTGGTTGGAAAAACTGGCGCAGGCACACTGACTGGGCGCCTGGCGCCCATGGCTGAGGCACAGAAAAACAGCAACAAGGCATATGGCGCCCAAGGCGCCTAGGGGCTTCCAAAATCAGAATTTTTAAAATTCAAACACCAAATTAAGTTCACCAAACACCCAATCATATATATATAATTCAATCATCATCATGATCCTCAATTTTCACCAAGCAAGTACCAACAAGTCATATATTCAAACATATGACATACAATTCACATTAGCAACAATTCAACCATCAATCATGCGATTTCGACATAGGCAACTCATAATCATATATCACAACATTACAATTGAATCAACAACACCACAAATCATTCATATAAATCATTCTAAAACCCTAATCCTAGGCACTACTAATTCGCATAAGCCATTAAAAATAAAAAGAGGACCCCCTAACCTCTTAGAAGTCGAATTACTAGGCAATGCTCCAAGGGATTGCAAGGCACCAACAAGCTCTTCCTCCTCCTTGAGTGATTCGCGAAACTCCTCCCCTTTTCCTCTTGTAAGTTGCGACTTCCTCTTCTCACTTCTCCTCTCTTTTTACGTTTCTTTTCTTTCTTTTCACAATAGAGTAAAATGAGAACGAATTCCCAAGACCCCTAAGTGAGTCGACTCCTATGACTATCCAATGGGTCATGGGCTCACTTGCGGGTCATGGGCCCCGTGCACCATCTAATTCGAGACAACACCTCCTAAATAAATAAAATAAATAAATTAAACCTTGAATTATTTAATTAAATTAAATAAATATTGTAAGCCTTAAATAACTTAATTAAATAAATAATTAAATTATTTTGGGGCGTTACACTTAACACCTTCACCTCATGCTCTTCAATCCGCACAGGCATCGTCTCCACCATGAGATTATCCCGCACCTCCACATCATCCATGTGGATCACATGAGATGGATCCAAAATGTACTTCCGAAGTTGCGACACGTGAAACACATCGTGCAAATTCGAAAGATTTGGCGGTAAAGCCACTCTATACGCCACATTCCCAACTCTTCCAGAAATCTGATAAGGACCAATGAATCGAGGAGTGAGCTTCTTCGACTTCAAAGCACGGCCAACACCGGTCACTGGAGTAACTCTCAAAAATACATGCTCACCCTCCTGAAACTCTAAATCTTTTCTCCTCTTGTCGTGATAACTCTTCTGACGACTCTGCGAAGCCTTCATCTTCTCACGGATCAACTTTATCTTCTCAGTTGTCTCCCGAACAATTTCCGGTCCAAGCACCACACTCTCTCCAGACTCATACCAACACAACGGGGTTCTACACTTTCGACCATATAATGCTTCAAAAGGTGCCATCCCGATACTAGAATGGTAACTATTGTTGTATGTGAACTCTATCAGTGGAAGGTAGGAATCCCACGAACCTCCTTGTTCCAAAACACAAGCCCTCAACAAATCTTCTAATGACTGAATCGTCCTTTCTGACTGACCATCTGTCTGAGGATGATATGCCGAACTCAACCTCAGCTTAGACTCCAACTTCTCTTGCAAACTCTTCCAAAAATCTGAAGTGAACCTCGGATCTCTATCCGAAACAATACTCTTAGGAACTCCATGAAGCTTCACAATCTCCCGGATATAAATCTCTGCCAACTTCGACACCAGATACGTGATGCTGATAGGAACAAAATGAGACGATTTTGTCAACCTGTCAACAATCACCCAAATTACATCATACCCTTTCGCAGTATTAGGCAATCCCGTCACAAAATCCATCGAGATGCTATCTGTAACACCCCTTTTCTACCCGGTAATTATTTAATAAAACCAGAGTTTACAAAATTTATTTCATACTTCGAAAGTGATGTCACACATTCATCGTTAAATAAGACGTCTCATACGATATAAATAACTTTGTCAAAAATACCTCACCACGCAGCGGAAATAGAAATAAGATTCAAAACAATAAAACCATAACGTCCTGAATGGACTCCAAACAATAAAATATAACAACCAAAGTTTAGCGTTTATCCCCCCCCCCCCCTTGAGTGTTACACATCAAAGCAAGGACACCGACGACACCGACTCAGAATAGCGAAGGTACCTAAGCCATCACTCGCAATCACCTGCACGTTACCGCATAGGGGTAACATTCAAACAGAAGGGGTGAGATATCTTCAATATAATAGCGTACAATGATAGGAATTATGCTAGAATATGACACTATATCTACCACTCCACTACACACATCAAATTATAAACATACGTCTAATTATAAACATTACAACCAGTCACCAAATGTCATGACAATGCATGAATGCAACCCACACCAACGGGCATATGCATGTGGTACCAAATCACCAAAATTTTACCTGTAAATAGAGGCGTCACCAAAATTGAGAGCTTTCATACCAGGCTCACCAATTCACCAAAAATTGAGCTTTCACACCCGGCTCACTAGTTTTAGAAAAAATTCAGCTTTCACACCTAGCTCCAAGACCAAAGGCCTTCACCAAAATAACTGCACATGCTGTATGCGACACCATGCATGCACACAGACAATCATCCAAAATAGTCACAATGTGACACACCAAAAATTATTCACCAATATCACCAAAGTTGAGCTTTCACACCTAGCCCAACGACACTGAAACACCAAACTACCCGACACAACAGAACACCAATATTTGGAGCCTTCACACCTAGCTCCCACAACACCAAGGTTTGAGCCTTCACACCTAGCTCAAACCGCACCAAGACACCAAGATGACGACAATTTTCCAAAACAGCACCAAGACACCAAGATGACAACAATTTTCCAAAACGGCACCAATACACCAAGATGACAACAATTTTCCAAACCATTTGAGACACGAGGAATTTCCACAACACCGGGTGTAACACCCCATTCTACCCGGCTATTATTTGTAAGAAATCAGAGTTTCAAAATTTCATTTCAATGGAATGCTACACATAACTTTAATCTAACAACGACAAAATCAGCATAAGCGTTCATTACATCTTTATAATACGCAACACCCTTAAACGGGATGGAATACTCAAGAATTCATCAATAAAATCCACACACTAGGAAATGAATGTCTCGCAGCGGAAAATAACATAATCTCAAAAGTGCTGAACAACAGCCTCATCAAAATCATTAAATCAATGCATATAAAAATTCAACAGCAAATGAATAACACTAGAATCCTAAGCCCACCCCCTAGGTGTCACGTATCAGAGCAGACCGACTCGGGAATGAAGGGAGTAAACCTTCACTCAGGACTACCTGTGGTAAACAACAACAACAGAAGGGTGAGTCTCGAACCACATAATAAAGACTATAATAAGAAGTATATTTTATCATAGTGTCACACTCATACAGTCACACAGTGGCATAGTTCATACAACCAACAACTCGCATGATTATTATGAGAATGTATGCAATACAGTTATGCATGTGGTACCATTTTCCCAGACCGCAGCCTCATCATCATAATATCAAACTCAGACCGCAGCCTTACCATTACATTATCAAACTCAGACCGCAGCCTTACCATCGTAATATAAACTCAGACCGCAGCCTTATGTATGCATGAGACCCCATGACAAAGATCACAATCACAATTCATAACGACACGGTCCACATATCATATATCACCTCTTTATTAATCTTAGTTGTAGCCCCCATGGCCTCATCATCAATCAACTCAATTATTATCTCATCTCAATCACGTCTCTAGGACTAAGCTAGCACTTAGGAACCAATCTGTCACTTTCAGGACCTAAACGAAACACACTGCACAGGCGCACCACTTGGCGCCCTTGGCGGCCACACTTGGCGCCCAACACAACACGCACGCGCACAAACATAGTAGGCCACCTGAAAAATTAAAACCGCTCTAGCCAAAATGTTCAAAATGGAATTTGGTCACGTGAATACAAAATTTGGCTCGGAAAAATATGCTTAGAAATTGATTTGCACTCAAGGCCCCCTTTACACAAGCTAAAACGATGCCCAATTGGACCATTTCAAAACAACGCGTGCAAAACTGAAAATTCTTTAGCCAAAGTGCTTAAAATACGATTTGGTTAGGTGAATACAAAGTTTGGCTCGGGAAAATATGCTTAGAACTCACAGCTCACCCCTAGGCACCACAAACATAGTCAAAACAACGCCCTCTAGGACAATTTCAAAACGGTGCATGAACAACTGAAAATTCTTTAGCCAAAATGTTTTAAATACAATTTGGTCAGGTGAATACAAAATTTGGCTCGGGAAAATATGCTTAGAACTCACAGCTCACCCCTAGGCACCACAAACATAGTCAAAACAACGCCCTCTAGGACAATTTCAAAACGGTGCGTGAACAACTGAAAATTCTTTAGCCAAAATGTTTTAAATACAATTTGGTCAGGTGAATACAAAATTTGGCTCGGGAAAATATGCTTAGAACTCACAGCTCACCCCTAGGCACCACAAACATAGTCAAAACAACGCCCTCTAGGACAATTTCAAAACGGTGCATGAACAACTGAAAATTCTTTAGCCAAAATGTTTTAAATACAATTTGGTCAGGTGAATACAAAATTTGGCTCAGGAAAATCTGCTTAGAAATTGATTTGCACACAAACACCCTTTTGTGCGCCTTGTCTAGGCGCAGGCAGCACCTTGGCGCCACCCCAGGCGCCACAGGGCAGCCACATTGGCGCCCTGCACAGAACACACACACACACAGCAACCAGAAACAACGCCCAGGCAGCAAGCAACATGCGCAACACAACACAAACTTGGCGCCCCATGCGTCCCAACCCTCGCTAACATCAAATTCCCAATTCTTTTTCCAATTCAAATCACAACAACAATCATCAAACATGTTAAGCTCATATCAACAACTTCAATTTCACACTTACACACTAATTACACGTCAAAATGCGAAATTAACATGTTATAAACCCTAACTCAAGCCTAAATCGATTTTCTCCTACAATTCGTCAATTTCAACCAATCCAAACAATCCAACCAATATCATATAACATCAAATAGGACCCTATGATCTACATACGACCTATTATACTCTCTATTATAGAGTGAGACTCCCCTTACCTTGGTTATGCCGAAAATAGAGCTCTTTCCATCGAAGCACCGACAAACCACCGCAACAAGGAATCCTCTCCTTCTTCTTTCCTCTCTCACGATTCGCGTCCCCTCTCTCTCTCTCTCTTGGACCATCACGAATTGATCAACAATAGAAAGGGTTAGGAACCGAAAACTTAAACACTTGAAAGAGAAGGAAAATCGAATAAGAAAAGGACTAGGAATTCTTACCTAGGATCAAGATGAACGAAACCCTAACTCCTTAGTTTGAGATCGCCTTGTTCTTTCTCTTCTCCTCTCCTTCGATTTCTTTCTCTCTTTTGGCACAAGTGAGGCGAAACCTAGACCCCCAGCGCCTAAGGAGCGCCTAAGCCAACGGGCTTGGGCTTCTTGGGCCATTACTTGCAGTTCCGGTATTTCCAACGCCATCCCCTTCAATTAAATAAAATGCTCTATTATAATTTAATCAAAATTAGTGCAACACTTTAAATAATTTAATCAATTACTTAATTAAATCATTTAGGGTGTTACAACTCTCCCCCACTTAGGAAATTTCGTCCTCGAAATTCATACCTGAGTCAAATAGCTCTGGATAGGATTCCCGCATCCTACTCTCCAGCTCCCAAGTCATGTTCTCACCAGTAGCTCCCAACCACACCACCTTTACTAAAGCAATGCTTTTCCCCCTCAGCACCTTCACTTCTCTATCATCAATCCTCACTGGCATAGTCTCCACAGTGAGATTATCTCGCACCTCAACATCATCCATATGGATCACATGAGACGGGTCCGGAATATACTTCCGAAGTTGCGACACGTGAAATACGTCGTGCAAGTTCGAAAGGTTAGGCGGTAAAGCCACCCTATAAGCAACCTTTCCAACCCTCTCGGTGATCTGGTACGGTCCAATAAATCTAGGAGTCAACTTCTTTGCTTTCAGTGCACGCCCAACACCAGCCATAGGCGTGACCCTCAAGAAAACATGCTCTCCAGCCTGGAATTCCAAGTCTTTTCTCCTTCTATCATGGTAACTCTTTTGCCGACTTTGAGACTCTTTCATTTTCTCCCTGATCATTTTTATCTTCTCTGTAGTCTCTCTCACCAATTCAGGTCCAAGAACAACACTCTCGCCAGACTCATGCCAACACAGAGGAGTTCTACACCTCCGCCGATACAGTGCCTCGTAAGGAGCCATCCCTATACTTGAATGGTAGCTGTTGTTGTAAGTGAACTCAATCAATGGAAGGTGTGTATCCCACGCACCTCCCTGCTCCAAAACACACGATCTCAATAAGTCCTCCAATGACTGAATGGTCCTCTCTGTCTGCCCATCAGTCTGAGGATGATAAGCTGAACTCAACCTCAATCTGGACCCCAATGCCCCCTGCAAGCTCCCCCAAAACTCCGAAGTAAACCTCGGATCTCTGTCAGATACAATACTCTTCGGAACACCATGCAACTTCACAATCACCTGAATATATATCTCGGCCAATCTCGATACCGGATACGTGATGTTGATAGGAAGGAAGTGAGCAGACTTCGTCAACCTATCCACACTTACCCAAATAGAATCAAATCCCCGAACGGTTCTTGGTAACCCAGTCACAAAATCCATGGAAATACTATCCCATTTCCATTCCGGAACATCTAAAGGTTGCATCAACCCCGCAGGCTTCTGGTGCTCAACCTTTGACTTCTGGCAAGTCAAACAGGCATACACAAACTGTGCCACATCTTTCTTCATACCAGGCCACCAGAATAATTTCTTCAAGTCATGATACATCTTTGTAGCCCCTGGATGAATACTCAGCTTGCTCCTATGACTCTCCTCAAGGATCATCTTCTTCATCTCAATATCGTCGGGAACACAGATCCTATCTCTAAATCTCAACACACCTTGGGAATCCAACCTGAAATCTCCATCCACATCCTGATCACCCGCAACCAACAAGTCAACCAGCTTCACATCTAATTTCTGGGCGTCTCTGATACTAACCAAGAAGTCATTACCAATCCTCAGCATACCCAGCTTAACACTCTGCGGTGTCACTTCACAAACCAGACTCATATCACGGAATTGCTCAATCAGCTCCAACTCTTTTACCATCATTGCTGACATATGCAAAGTCTTTCGACTTAAAGCATCAGCCACGACATTAGCTTTGCCGGGGTGATAGTTTAAGCCAAAATCATAGTCTTTCAGCAGCTCTAACCAACGCCTCTGCCTCATATTCAGCTCCTTCTGATCAAACAAGTATTTCAAACTCTTGTGGTCGCTGAATACCTCGAATCTAGTGCCATACAACTAGTGCCTCCAAATCTTTAGCGCAAACACAATAGCAGCCAATTCCAAATCATGAGTAGGATAGTTCTTCTCATGTGTCCGCAACTGTCTGGACGCATAAGCAACTACCTTCCCATCCTGCATCAATACACCTCCCAAGCCCATTTTGGAAGCATCACAATATACCACAAACGGTTGATCCGGCACGGGCAACACTAACACCGGAGATGTTGTCAATCTCCTCTTCAACTCTTGGAAGCTCTCTTCACACTTAGCATCCCACACAAAAACTCTCCCCTTACACGTCAATTGAGTCAACGGAAGGGCTAGCTTTGAGAAACCCTCAATGAACCTCCTGTAGTAACCAGCCAACCCCAAGAAACTCCTGATCTCAGTCGCAGACTTTGGGCTTTCCCACTGTAACACTGCATCAACCTTGGCTGGGTCTACAGCTATGCCATCACTAGAAATAATGTGACCCAAAAAGCTTACCTCACGCAGCCAGAACTCGCATTTGGACAACTTAGCATAAAGCTTCTTCTCTTTCAATACCTCAAGCACCAATCTCAAGTGCTCGGCATGCTCCTCTTCAGACTTAGAGTATACCAGAATATCATCTATAAAAACTACTACAAACCGATCCAAGTAGCTATGGAAGATACGGTTCATGTACTCCATGAACACCCCGGGTGCATTGGTGACACCAAACGGCATCACAGAGTACTCATAATGTCCATATCTCGTTCGGAATGCTGTCTTCTGGACGTCTTCGTCTTTTACTTTAATCTGATGATACCCTGACCTCAAATCAATTTTACTTAAAACCTTAGCACCCACCAGCTGGTCCATCAGATCATCAATTCTCGGAAGAGGGTACTTGTTTTTGATAGTCACCTTGTTCAACTGTCTATAATCCACACACAGGCGCATACTCCCATCTTTCTTCTTTACTAACAAAACCGGAGCTCCCCATGGTGACACACTAGGCCTCACAAATTTCTTTTCAAGTAACTCTTCCAACTGCTTCTTCAACTCAGATAACTCAGAAGCTGACATCCGGTACGGTGCCATGGACACAGGCCTAGTACCAGGCACAAGGTCAATCCCAAACTCTACTTCCCTCTCTGGTGGCACGCTAGGAATCTCATCAGGGAACACTTCAGGGAACTCACAGACCACCTGCAACTCTTCAACTATGGCTTGGTTTTCAGCAGACATAGACGCCATCAAAGCAAATAGTTGACCACCATCCTTTATTACCTTATGCAGCTGATCCCCAGACAACAAAACAGACTTTTCCTCCCCAGGAGGAAGGAAACTCACAGACTTGCTGAAACAGTTGATATGCACATGGTTATCCACTAACCAGTCCATACCAAGAATAACATCCAACCCTCCCAAAGGCAAACATATAAGGTCAACCAGAAAATCTCTGCCGAAGACTGACAGAGGGCACTTAGCACACAATAGAGAAGTAGTCACCGAACCCTTAGCTGGAGTGTCGATAACCATTTCCCTCTTCATAGCAGACAATACTAAATTTAACTTTTCAGCACAAACAGCAGCAATAAAAGAATGCGTAGCACCAGTATCAACTATAGCAACTAAAGGGGAACCATAAATAAAACAAGTACCTCTAATCTCATTGGGTCCCTCTGAACCTGCTAGTGCGAAAACTCTCCCACTGGACTTCTCTTTCTTTGGTTTGGTACACTTAGAACTAAAGTGACCAGCCTCACCACAATTGAAACACACTGATTCCTTACGATCACAACTAGACGCCATATGACCTTTCTTCCCACAACGGTAACACATTACTTCAGTCTTGCAATCGAAGCTTTTGTGACCCGGCTTGCCACACGTGTAACACACTATATCAGCGGGAGCACCTCCCCCACTAGGCTTCTTACCCTCAGAAGATCTTTTACCAGCACCTGCCTTCCACTTATTTTTACCTCCAGCCATATCATAGGGTTTTCCCCTAAACTGAGTATTCCTTTTCTCTTTCCCAATCTTGTAGGCAGCAGAACTGTCCTCTTCATATATCCTACTCTTGTCAACTAGTCTAGCAAAATCTCGTATCTCATGATATCCAATCGCCTTCTTAATATCAGGTCGCAGGCCACTCTCAAATTTCACACACTTGGAGAACTCTGAATCAGCATCATTGGCGTAGTAAGGACAAAATTGGGCCAGCTCTTCAAATCTGGCTGCATACTCAGCCACCGTCTTATTTCCCTGTTTCAATTCTAAGAATTCTACCTCTTTCTTGGCCCGAACGTCTTCAGGGTAATACTTTCTTTTAAATTCCCTTGTGAAGACTTCCCAAGTAACCTCTTCACCAGCAGTGTTCAACCTATGCAGCATCCCTAACCACCACTTGTCAGCCTCTTCCGCCAGCATGTGCGTCCCAAACTTCACTTGCTGGGCAGCAGTGCACTCCATAACACGGAATATCCGTTCTATCTCATTCAACCACGACAAGGCTCCATCGGGATCATACCGACCCTTGAAGGTGGGTGGGTTTTCCCTCTGAAACGTTGCCAGGTTACGGGCATTCATATCAGCAGCAGTGTGTTGATTCCCAACAGCTTGGGCTATGGCTTGCAGAGCAGCAGCCAAAGCAGCATCATCCCTTCTAGCCATATCAACCTAGCACTGCAGCATAAACGACAATTCAGAACTAAATTAAAAACACCTAATTGTCATACACAATATGACAGATAGACACACTTGGTCAGATAGACCGAACTTTTGCTCTGATACCACTAATGTAACACCCCATTCTACCCGGCTATTATTTGTAAGAAATCAGAGTTTCAAAATTTCATTTCAATGGAATGCTACACATAACTTTAATCTAACAACGACAAAATCAGCATAAGCGTTCATTACATCTTTATAATACGCAACACCCTTAAACGGGATGGAATACTCAAGAATTCATCAATAAAATCCACACACTAGGAAATGAATGTCTTGCAGCGGAAAATAACATAATCTCAAAAGTGCTGAACAACAGCCTCATCAAAATCATTAAATCAATGCATATAAAAATTCAACAGCAAATGAATAACACTAGAATCCTAAGCCCACCCCCTAGGTGTCACGTATCAGAGCAGACCGACTCGGGAATGAAGGGAGTAAACCTTCACTCAGGACTACCTGTGGTAAACAACAACAACAGAAGGGTGAGTCTCGAACCACATAATAAAGACTATAATAAGAAGTATATTTTATCATAGTGTCACACTCATACAGTCACACAGTGGCATAGTTCATACAACCAACAACTCGCATGATTATTATGAGAATGTATGCAATACAGTTATGCATGTGGTACCATTTTCCCAGACCGCAGCCTCATCATCATAATATCAAACTCAGACCGCAGCCTTACCATTACATTATCAAACTCAGACCGCAGCCTTACCATCATAATATAAACTCAGACCGCAGCCTTATGTATGCACGAGACCCCATGACAAAGATCACAATCACAATTCATAACGACACGGTCCACATATCATATATCACCTCTTTATTAATCTTAGTTGTAGCCCCCATGGCCTCATCATCAATCAACTCAATTATTATCTCATCTCAATCACGTCTCTAGGACTAAGCTAGCACTTAGGAACCAATCGGTCACTTTCAGGACCTAAACGAAACACACTGCACAGGCGCACCACTTGGCGCCCTGGGCGGCCACACTTGGCGCCCTGGGCGGCCACACTTGGCGCCCAACACAACACGCACGCGCACAAACCTAGTAGGCCACCTGAAAAATTAAAACCGCTCTAGCCAAAATGTTCAAAATGGAATTTGGTCACGTGAATACAAAATTTGGCTCGGAAAAATATGCTTAGAAATTGATTTGCACTCAAGGCCCCCTTTACACAAGCTAAAACGATGCCCAATTGGACCATTTCAAAACAACGCGTGCAAAACTGAAAATTCTTTAGCCAAAGTGCTTAAAATACGATTTGGTCAGGTGAATACAAAGTTTGGCTCGGGAAAATATGCTTAGAACTCACAGCTCACCCCTAGGCACCACAAACATAGTCAAAACAACGCCCTCTAGGACAATTTCAAAACGGTGCATGAACAACTAAAAATTCTTTATCCAAAATGTTTTAAATACAATTTGGTCAGGTGAATACAAAATTTGGCTCGGGAAAATATGCTTAGAACTCACAGCTCACCCCTAGGCACCACAAACATACTCAAAACAACGCCCTCTAGGACAATTTCAAAAGGGTGCGTGAACAACTGAAAATTATTAAGCCAAAATGTTTTAAATACAATTTGGTCAGGTGAATACAAAATTTGGCTCGGGAAAATATGCTTAGAACTCACAGCTCACCCCTAGGCACCACAAACATAGTCAAAACAACGCCCTCTAGGACAATTACAAAACGGTGCATGAACAACTGAAAATTCTTTAGCCAAAATGTTTTAAATACAATTTGGTCAGGTGAATACAAAATTTGGCTCGGGAAAATCTGCTTAGAAATTGATTTGCACACAAACACCCTTTTGTGCGCCTTGTCTAGGCGCAGGCAGCACCTTGGCGCCACCCCAGGCGCCACAGGGCAGCCACATTGGCGCCCTGCACAGAACACACACACACACAGCAACCAGAAACAGCGCCCAGGCAGCAAGCAACATGCGCAACACAACACAAACTTGGCGCCCCATGCGTCCCAACCCTCGCTAACATCAAACTCCCAATTCTTTTTCCAATTCAAATCACAACAACAATCATCAAACATGTTAAGCTCATATCAACAACTTCAATTTCACACTTACACACTAATTACACGTCAAAATGCGAAATTAACATGTTATAAACCCTAACTCAAGCCTAAATCGATTTTCTCCTACAATTCGTCAATTTCAACCAATCCAAACAATCCAACCAATATCATATAACATCAAATAGGACCCTATGATCTACATACGACCTATTATACTCTCTATTATAGAGTGAGACTCCCCTTACCTTGGTTATGCCGAAAATAGAGCTCTTTCCACCGAAGCACCGACAAACCACCGCAACAAGGAATCCTCTCCTTCTTCTTTCCTCTCTCACGATTCGCGTCCCCTCTCTCTCTCTCTCTTGGACCATCACGAATTGATCAACAATAGAAAGGGTTAGGAACCGAAAACTTAAACACTTGAAAGAGAAGGAAAATCGAATAAGAAAAGGACTAGGAATTCTTACCTAGGATCAAGATGAACGAAACCCTAACTCCTTAGCTTGAGATCGCCTTGTTCTTTCTCTTCTCCTCTCCTTCGATTTCTTTCTCTCTTTTGGCACAAGTGAGGCGAAACCTAGACCCCCAGCGCCTAAGGAGCACCTAAGCCAACGGGCTTGGGCTTCTTGGGCCATTACTTGCAGTTCCGGTATTTCCAACGCCACCCCCTTCAATTAAATAAAATGCTCTATTATAATTTAATCAAAATTAGTGCAACACTTTAAATAATTTAATCAATTACTTAATTAAATCATTTAGGGTGTTTCACCGGAGACAAACGACAATTTTTCCAAAGTATTTGAGACATGACAACTTTCTTTTTAAAACATCACCATTTAACGACTACACAAACGGTTAACAATTTTCCAGAAAAAATGGACCACTTTGCCTCAAATTAGAATATTCAGCTAGGCCTCTGAATAAGCTTTCCAGAACATTTTGAAACGTCTAAATCGGACTCCCGAGTCAAAAGATATGTCAAAAACAAAACCGGGGAAAAATTGAGGAACATCCTGAAAATGGCGCCCGAGCACTGGGCGCCTAGGAGCAACACGCAAAATCTGGCCAACACACAGAAAACTGGCGCCCTTGGCGCCCAGACAACTCAGGAACACGGAACAGCAACGCAACACAACGTGGAGCACACTCCAGACACGGCGCCCATGCACAGGGCGCCTAGTAGGGAATAGCCACACAGAAAACTGGCGCCCAGGAGCAGGGCGCCCAGCAACAGGCAACACACTGAATCTGGCGCCCAGGAGCAGGGCGCCTAGCAACACTATAGGAGATGGCGCCCTTGGCGCCCAGACCACCTGAAACATAGCAAAAACGCAACATGGCACAGGAATTGGCGCCCTTGGCGCCCAGACAGCCTACAGCACAACAGAAAACGCAACATGGCACAGGGAACATGCACCAGGCACGGCGCCCAGGCACTGGGCGCCTAAAACAGCAACACAGCAGAAAACGCAACACACCCAGGATGTGGCGCCCAGGCACAGGGCGCCGTTTCCTGCAACACAGCACCGAACGCAACATGACCAAGGATGGCGCCCAGGCACAGGGCGCCGTTTCCAGCAACAGGGACAGCAACAACACTTGGCGCCCATGGCGCCCTAGGGACCCAAAATTTCAGAATTTCACCACGTTAAACCCCCAATTCGATTTAATTACCAATTTAGTTCACCAATTCTTAAGTCCCAATGTCAATTACCATAATTTGTAAATCACAACACCAAACAACAATTTAATCGAACACCTAGCATGCGTTTAGTAATAACAACAATGAACACCAAGTTCTAGAACTACAACAATCACCAAATCAAGCCAACATCTCAATTATCATAATCATGATATAACAACCATCAACTCAACATCAAAATCGAACCCTCGGCATCATAGGACCTATTCCCACATAACTCCATCATGAAACCCCATTATATGGAAGAACCCCACCCTTACCTTATTGTAGGAGAGCACCAATTCTCTTGATCGAGGCACCAACAAAACCTCAGCAACACGGCTTCCTTCTTCTCCTTGAACTTGCGAACCCTCCTCTTCTTCTCCCTTGTGCGCCGAATTCTCCCTCCCTTCTCCTCTCTCTATTCGCAACTTTTTCTTCTCTATTCGCAAGTTTCCTCTCTTTTCTCAAACAAATCGCATAAGTGAGCCAAACCCTAGCCTAGGCGCTTCTCCTATGCGCCTAGCTAGTGGACTTGGATCACAGGCTTTCCTCCAGCTTAAGCCCGATCACTAACGCCATCCCCTAATAATCAATTACACACCTCTTAATCCAAAATTAATATAATTACACCAACTAAAATAAATAAATAATTGAATACCTAAATATTTAATTAAATATTTGGGCGTTACACTATCCCATTTCCACTCCGGAATTTCTAACGGTTGCATCAGTCCAGCAGGCTTCTGATGCTCCACCTTTGACTTCTGGCAAGTCAAACAGGCATACACAAATTGTGCTACATCTCGCTTCATACCAGGCCACCAAAGCAACTTCTTCAAATCTTGATACATCTTCGTAGCTCCCGGATGAATACTCAACTTACTTCGATGACCCTCTTCTAAAATTGCTCTCTTCAGCTCTGCGTCTTCAGGAATACAAATCCTATCACAAAATCTCAAAACACCATGCGCATCCAACTTAAAATCACTACCCTCGGGTTGATCATCCCCGACCATCAAATCCACCAACATGATATCCAGCTTCTGGGCTTCTCTGATACTGTGAAGGAACTCATTATTAATCTTCAACATACCCAACTTAACACTCTGAAGCGACACTTCACAAACCAAACTCAAATCCTTGATTTCCTCGATCAATTCTAACTCCTTAGCCATCATTGCCGACATATGCAAGGACTTTCGACTTAAAGCATCAGCCACGACATTAGCTTTGCCTGGATGATAGTTCAAACCGAAATCATAGTCTTTCAACAATTCCAACCACCTTCGCTGCCTCATATTCAGCTCCTTCTGGTCAAACAAATATTTCAAACTCTTATGATCACTGAACACCTCAAATCTGGAACCATACATATAGTGCCTCTAAATCTTCAACGCAAAGACTACTGCAGCCAACTCCAAATCATGCGTCGGATAATTCTTCTCATGAATCCTTAACTGCCTCGACGCATAAGCAATCACCTTCCCATTTTGCATAAGCACGCCACCTAGACCCATCTTCGAAGCATCACAATACACCATGAACGGCTCTCCCGGATTTGGCAACGTCAAGACAGGAGACGTCGTCAATCTCTTCTTCAACTCAAGGAAACTTTCTTCACAACGAGCATCCGACACAAAAGCCTTACCCTTACAAGTCAACTGCGTCAACGGAAGGGCCAACTTAGTAAAAACCTTCGATGAACCTTCTGTAGTACCCAGCCAACCCTAAGAAGCTTCTAATTTCTGTAGCCGACTTCGGACCCTCCCACTGCATCACGGCATCAACCTTAGACGGATCCACAGCAATACCACTACCAGAAATGATATGACCCAGAAAACTCACTTCTGACAACCAAAATTCACACTTAGACAATTTTGCATACAGCCTCTTCTCTTTCAGGATCTCCAATACTAATCTCAAATGCTCCGCATGCTCTTCCTCCGACTTCGAATAAATCAGGATGTCGTCAATGAACACAACCACGAACCGATCCAAGTAAGTATGGAATATACGATTCATGTACTCCATAAATACACCCGGCACGTTAGTGACACCGAACGGCATCACCGAATACTCATAATGCCCATACCGCGTCTTGAAAGCAGTCTTCTGAACATCTCCATCCTTCACTTTGATCTGATGATAACCTGATCTCAAATCAATCTTGCTGAACACTCGAGCACCCACCAACTGGTCCATCAAATCGTCTATCCTCGGCAGTGGATACTTGTTCTTAATGGTCACCTTATTCAGCTGCCTATAATCAACACACAACCTCATGCTCCCATCCTTCTTCTTCACCAGCAACACAGGAGCTCCCCACGACGATACACTCGGCCTAATAAACTTCTTCTCAAGCAGGTCTTCAAGTTGCTTCTTCAACTCAGACAATTCTGACGCAGACATCCTGTACGGTGCCATAGACACAGGCCTCGTACCGGGCACAAGATCAATAGAAAACTTCACTTCCCTCTCAGGCGGTACACTAGGAATCGCATCAGGAAAGACTTCAGGAAATTCGTGCACCACCTGCAACTCTTCAATGATAGCTTGATTCTCAACAGACAGCGATGCCATCAGCGAGAATAACTAAACTCCCTCCTTTGCTAACTTCCGCAACTGACTAGCAGATAACAAACCAGACTCTTCCTCTCCAAAGCTCACACACTTGCGGCGACAATCAATGCGAACATGGTTATGCTCCAACCAGTTCATACCCAAAATTACATCTAATCCATTCAGCGGCAAACAAACAAAGTCCACAACAAAGTCTCTGTCGAAGATCGACAAGGGACACTAAGAACACACTAGAGAGGTAGTTACCGACCCCTTAGCTGGAGTGTCGACAACCATCTCTCCATTCATAGCAGACAATACAAGATTCAACCTCTTACAACAATCAGCAGCAATAAAGCAGTGAGTAGCACCAGTATCAACAATAGACTTTAAAGGAGTACCATTAATGAAGCACGTACCTCTAATGAGTCCATCATCTTCAGTAGGCTCTTCACCAGCCAAAGCGAACACTTTTCCACTGGACCTCTCTTTCTTCGGCTTCGGACACTGAGTACTAATGTGCCCCTCTTCACCACAGTTGTAGCAGACCACTGCCTTGCGCTCACATTCGGCCACCACATGACCTTCCTTACCGCACTTGAATTTACGTCGCTTCTGCACATGACACTCTTGTGGCCAGGCTTGCCACACTTAAAACACACAATGCTAGCAGGGGCATCTCCCCCACTAGTCCTCTTGCTAGCATCAGCTCTCTGGTTACGCTTGCCCGCAGGGACCTCATACGGCTTACTACGGCCTTGAAACTTGCTCCTCTTATCATTCACAATCTTGTAGTGAGCATTACTATCCTCCTCAAAAATTCTGCAACTATCAATCAAGTCAGCAAAGACACGGATCTTCTGATATCCGATTGCTTTCTTGATCTCGGGCCTCAAACCATTCTCGAACTTGATACACTTAGAAAACTCAGCAGTAGCTCCCGTGTAATGCGGATAGAACTTTGCTAGCTCCACGAACTTAGCGGCATACTCCGATACGGACATACTCCCTTGTTTCAGCTCCAGAAACTCAATCTCCTCCTTCCCTCGGACATCTTCCGGATAATACTTACGGTTAAACTCTCTGCTGAACACTTCCCAGATAATCTCTTCATTAGCAGCCTCCAACCTCTGCCTCGTCTCTAACCACCAATCATCAGCTTCCTCAGCTAGCATATGCGTACCATAGCGGACCTTCTGTGCTTAGGTACAATCCATCACTCGAAAGATCCGCTCCATTTCTTTCAACCAAGCTAAAGCACCATCGGGATGATACTTGCCCTTGAAGGTAGGCGGATTCTCTCTCTGAAAGGTAGCCAAACTCCGAGACCCAGCATTCTCACCAGCATTCTGTTGATTCTGCACAGCCTGTGCCATAGCAGCTAGAGCAGCAGCAATTGCAGTATCGTTCCTCCCAGCCATTTCAACTTACTTGCTACAAAACAAACAACAGTAAGATATAACTGACAACACACCATTGTCAATTGACACTACGACTGGACAACTTGGCCGGACCGAGCGAACTTTTGCTTTGATACCACTAATGTAACACCCCTTTTCTACCCGATAATTATTTAATAAAATCAGAGTTACAAAAATTTATTTCTTATTTCGAAAAGAGATGTCACACATTCATCGTTAAATAAAACGTCTCATACGATATAAATAACTTTGTCAAAAATACATCACCACGCAATGGAAAGAAATAGGTTCTAAAACATAAAATAATAACGTCCTGAATGGACTCCAACAATAAAATATAACAACCAAAGTTTAGCGTTTATCCCCCCTTGAGTGTTGCACATCAAAGCAAGGACACCGACGTTACCGCATAGGGGTAACATTCAAACAGAATGGGTGAGATATCTTCAATATAATAGCGTAAAATGATAGAATATAACAACTATATCTACCACTACACTACACACATCAAATTATAAACATACGTCAAATTATAAACATTACAACCAGTCACCAAATGTCATGACAATGCATGAATGCAACCCACATCAACGGGCATATGCATGTGGTACCAAAATCACCAAAAATTGTGCCTGTAAATAGAGGCGTCACCAAAATTGAGAGCTTTCACACCCGGCTCACCATTTCACCAAAAATTGAGCTTTCACACTCGGCTCACTAGTTTTAGAAAAATTGAGCTTTCACACCCAGCTCCAAAACCAAAGGCCTTCACCAAAATAAATGCTCATGCTGTATGCGACACCATGAATGCACACAGACAATCATCCAAAATAGTCACAATGTGACACACCAAAATCAATCACCGAATATCACCAAAGTTAAGCTTTTACACCTAGCCCAACGACACCAAAACAGCAAGACTACCCGAAACAACAGAACACCAAAATTTGGAGCTTTCACACCTAGCTCCTACAACACCAAGGTTTGAGCCTTCACACCTAGCTCAAACAGCACCAAGACACCAAGATGACAACAATTTTCCAAAACAGCACCAAGACACCAAGGTGACAACAATTTTCCAAAACAGCACCAATACACCAAGATGACAACAATTTTCCTAAACATTTAAGACGCGAGGATTTTTCCCAACACCGGAGACAAACGACAATTTTTCCAAAGTATTTGAGACATGACAACTTTCTTTTTAAAACATCGCCATTTAACAACTACACCAACGGTTAACAATTTTCCAGAAAAATAGACCACGTTTCCTCAAATTAGAATATTCAGCTAGGCCTCTGAATAAGCTTTCCAAAACATTTTGAAACGTCTAAATCGGACTCCCGAGTCAAAAGATATGTCAAAAAACAAAACCGGGAAAAATTGAGGAACATCCTGAAAATGGCGCCCAGGCACTGGGCGCCTAGCAGGCAACATGCTGGAAACTGGCCAGCAACAGAAACTGGCGCCCTTGACGCCCAGGCCACACAAAAATGCAACATGGCAGGATATGGCGCCCTTGGCGCCCCTGCGCCAAGACACAGCACGCAACACACCCAGACACAGGCGCCCATGGCGCCTCTGCGCCAAGACAGCGCGCAACACACCCAGACACAAGCGCCCATGGCGCCCCTGCGCCAAGACACAGGCACACGGCGCCCACACACAGGGCGCCAGAAACAGCAACATACACTGCACACTAGCACACACCCAGCAGACACGATGCCCATGCACAGGGCGCAAAAAACAGCAACAGAACACTACGCAACATGGTCAGGCACGGCGCCCAGGCACAGGGCGCCAAAAACAGTTTCTAGGACAATGGCACCCATGGCGCCCTAGGGTTCAATAATTTCGTTAATTCACCAATTCAAATCACCAATCCTTAATCACCAATGTCAATCATCATAATTTGTCACTCACAACACCAATCAATAATTTAATCGAACACCTAGCATGCGTTTAGTAATAAAAACAATGAGCACCAAGTTCTAGAGTCACAACTATCACCAACAAATGTCAAATTTCAATCCAACCTAGTTATAATTCAACTAACACCAAATCAAACATCACAATTAATCAAAGGGTATTATAGGACCTATCCCCACATAAACCCCATCATGAAACCCCATTATAAGGAAGAACCCACCCTTACCTTATAGTAGGAGAGCACCAATCCTCTTGATCATGTCACCAACAATAACCCCAGCAACACAGCTTCCTTCTTCTCCTTGAATTTGCGAAATCCTCCTCCTCCTCTTCTCCCTTGTATGCGCGCCGAACCTCTTCTCCTCTCCTCTCTCTATTTCGCGACCTCTCTCTCTTTTTCTCAACCAATTCGCAACAATGAGCCAAAACCCTAGCCTAGGCGCTTCACCTATGCGCCTAGCTAGTGGGCTCTTGGATCACGGGCTTTCCTCCAGCTTAAGCACGATCACTAACACCATCCCCTAATATTCGATTATACACCTCTTAGTCAAATGCTAATATAATTACACCAACTAAGATAAATAAATAAATAATTGAATACCTAAATATTTAATTAAATAATTTAATTAAATATTTGGGCGTTACAATAATACAATGTGTTTATGTGTGTAATAACCTCTGGTCGATGAGAAATAGACGTTGCCAAAAGTTTATAGTCGTTTTTGGCTGTTGGAGTGCTTTTGGTTTGAAGACAACTGTGTTTCTGCACTTTTGCAGAAGACAACACTTATACAGCTGTCATCACTCTTCTCAGCTTAGGCCCTTCTCTTTTTTGAGTCTTCTGAAGATGATGCTTCTCAAGTTGATGTTTCTCATGTTGATGCTTCTTATATTGATATTTCTCATATTGATACTTCTCAACATGACTCTTCTCAGCTTGACTGTTCTCATCATGATCCTTCTGATCTTGATTCTTCTTATCACGATGCTTCTCAACTTGACTCTTCTCATTGTGATGCTTCTCATCTTGACTCTTTTGATGACTCTTCTCATGACTCTTCTCATGGTGACCGTTTTCATAATGACTCTTCTGAGGTTGACTCTTCTTATGATTCTTCTCATGTTGACTTTACTCATGATGACTCTTCTCATGTTGATCTTTCTCAAGTTAACCCATTTGGTCTTGACTTTTGATCATGTCAAGGGCGGTCTTCTTCTATGTTTACCTTTAGTCAACACTTTTTGCCATTGGTTCAAGTGTTCTCAATATCTATGCTTTTCATAAGCAGATATCTTCTTAAGAATAAGATTACATATTCTGTTCTTATATTTCACTCTAGAAGAAACATTAGTAACATATGAAATCAGATAACTTAAGCTTCTCACATTCGAAGTTTGTTAATCATCAATATTGAACTGGGATTTTGCCTCAACAACATGAACTCTTGATAGTTTATTTCTCACCTATAGCTCTAATTGATGAATTTTGTTGTCAATATTTGAGTTTATTTTTCTTTTTTAAACTTTATTTTTAAAAGTTTATCTCATTTGTTTTGTTTTACTTTGTTTATTAAATCAATGTCGCCCAAGTGGGAGAATGTAAGAAATTTTATTTTTTTATTGTTGGTCATCTATTGATTTATAAAACTTTGGTTGAATGGTATCTTGATGGGTCTTAGAATATCTATCTTGTGATCAATGGATATTAGATATCACATGGTATACAAGTCTACTTGAATAGTTGGAACCATTACATGATGGTTGGAACCATTACAACTCTTATTGGAAGGGTATGGTTTGAATGGATATGGTTATTCATGATTGAATATGATGAACCATTGTGACTCTACATGAAATGGTAGTTCCCCGCTCCACTTTCTCTATAAATATATGTCTTGGGACATATGTGAAGACTAATGTAGAATTGTCAAGTTGTCACATTATATGCTTACCCATCAAAGCTTGAGAAAGAAGAGGAGGAAGATCATATCCTATGTCATTGAAATTCAAAGGCACACAAGGGCATTCAAACACACTACAAATCACTTTGAAGAGGATGTCTTCAAGAGATAAGTATCTCATCCCTTCTTATTTATTTATATGGTGTTCTAAAATCATACAACTATGATTTTGGGTTATTTGTTCATGACATGAAATTATAATTCATATCATTATATTATTGTCATGATGTTTAATTTATGCCTACATTCTTATCTCTTCATCCTATAGTTAGGTTTTGCTAGATTAAAGGAGAAGCTTCTCGATGTAGTCTTTTAACTACTTTAATGTTTTTTTTCGTTTTTTTTTATATTTCATCAAATTTAAAATTGTATTATTACTAAGATAACAAATATTATATATATATATATATATATATATATATATATATATATATATATATATTAAGGCACACAACAACAATGATGCATTGATGGAGAGATCCGAGAATGAAGTGTTGGGCGTGTGGGTCCGATGCAAGGGATTCGAGGGAAGAGGACAGATGATGAATTGATGACTATGCGTGGTTGAGTTGAAAACAGAACTTGCAAATGTTTTATAAAATTAAAGCAAATGTTTTTTTATAATATAAATGAAATGGCATGCCTACAAGGCTTAGTCAATTGTCATGTCAATTAAAATGTTAACACATCAGAATCTTAGAATTTGAAATTCCAATTTAGTCAATATTGCAGAATTTTGTAAAATAGGGGGACCAAAATCGCCCCCAAAAAAATAGGGAGATCAAAACAGCGCATTGAGTAAAATAGGGGGACCAAAATTGCTAGAAAAAAAATAGGGTGATGAAAATTGCACATTGAGTAAAATAGGGGGACCAAAAGTGCATCTAATTCAAAAGTTTAATATCTTGCTTCTACTCTATATAACTTAGATAGGTAGGTTTAAGTCTTATGATCTTGGATATTTTTTTTCTCCAAAAATCACAATTAAAAATTTTAGTGTTACAATTCTCCTCTCCTTAAAAAAATTCGGTCCCCGAATTTAAATCAGTTTATGAAAGTCTCCAAATTCACTTACATAAAGTCATCTACTTTTTGCTATCCCTATTGCACATATTATTTCTCTAAACTACTTAACCAAAGCAATACCGTTGTTGTACAATTTTCATAACACTACCCTTCTTATTGAGTTGTATATTTCGGGGCTAAGACAACCAATCATTATCATTCCCAGTACCTTGCATGAAAAATTGAGTTGACCAGGCTCAATGCTTCACACAATATGTTGGGAGGTATTAACAATTTTTTGTCACAGTCCCTAAATGACTCGATCGATCTAATCTCTTTATCGTGAAAACACTAAGCCCGACTAGGTCGAACTACTCTGACACCAAAATGTAACATCCTAAAATTCAGAGATGTAACCGCTTATGGAGTTGAATGTCTTAACTATGACACCAAAATGTAACATCCACCAAGTATTCTATTAACTCGGGATCGTCATCCCCATGGTGTCTTATGTATACTTTAGATGCTTAGCTTTCTCACTCAATTGTAACGTCGGGTATAACTCTCACTCAATTGTATCGTCATAGTCATCAAACATGATAATCAATAACATAAATATGTCACACAACATTACATACACATGCATCAAATTTAATTAGCATTTTCACTATGCTCCAAGGGGATGGTTAGGATAGGTCAGGAAGTATTCTTAGAATGAGTTCAAAGCACAATTAATAGTTTGTTTCTAATCGTAGAACTTTTCGTTAGCTTCCCAATGCATCCAAGAACACTTAAATCAGAGTTCTGGATCAAGAGTTGTGAACGAAAAAGTTGGAAGGCTGTAGAGAAGTTTCAGTCTGCCCGAAACTAACATGGGCCAGTGCTAAATCAACATGGCCAGTGTTGGCTTAACACGGGCCAGTGCTGAATCAACATGGCCAGTGCAGTTTTACGAAAATCTTGCTCTTTTTCTTCCTTACTCATCTAATCATCCAAACTCGACATCAAATACCTTAAACACATATTGCTCGGGTCCAACATACCACTAGCTTGATTTATGTTTCAATTTGATTATAATTCTTAGAATCTATCAATTTAATACTTCCAAAGACTCATTTCAACACAATGACTCTTCAAACAAACATATCACCAAATCAAAACCAACCAAGGTACATGCAATCCATTTATGATGAGAGTATACTCATGCCTAGGTTTAAAATATCATAAAAGACACCAAAATAGGACAAAGAACTCACTTCTTAAAGAACTTCCTTGAGCACACCAAGCTATCCTTTTTGTTTCTCCTAGCTACTCGAACACCTCGGCTTTCTAAGCTACCAAATGAGCTCCAATCCACAATGTGAGCTCCCAAAACCCTAGTGAAGTGATGTCCCATCTCTAATATAGTTCCCATTGCTCTCTATTTGAAGAAAACTGAACATCCAAGCCAAGAATGAGGTGAAGGAAGTGGATTTGTGAAATCTCAGATTTTAGGGGTTTTGAAGAAGATGACTTTTGCAACTATGGAAGGAAGGAGATGAAGTGAGGATGGTGTATTCTTTGGTTTAGAAGTTTGAAATAGAAATGTGAGGTTGAACCTTTACCGTTCTCCATTTCCTCTCTCTCCCTCAAGCTCCGTCACTCCCTTCGATCTCTATTCTTTTCCTTTTTCTCTCTAAATGAAAGTGTTGAGTAAAATGAAGAGGTAGTTTCATATTTCAGCTG
Source organism: Astragalus membranaceus (assembly GCA_039519185.1). Lineage (NCBI taxonomy): Eukaryota > Viridiplantae > Streptophyta > Magnoliopsida > Fabales > Fabaceae > Astragalus > Astragalus membranaceus. The sequence goes on from CM076850.1 coordinate 53,549,175, forward strand.
ATTTTGAATTAGCTTAGTGGGTCTTGGAGTGGGCTTCAGTTGTTGGACTTGACTTTACTTAAAACAATTTCCTATTTGCACCTAGCTCCCATATCTTCTTATAACTAATACATCTTCTTGCAACAATTCTATATTCTTTAAATAAATCGAATACCAAACTTATAATTTAATTCAAGCAACATATAGTAGTACTCAATTATAATTCTATCTCAATTAAATTACTCATTTATATATCAAGCAAATTAATTTAAAACAATTACTTTGGGGTGTTACAAGATCATCCTCACATCAATTAAATACTAATCAATCAACAGATTTAGAAACTAAATATTGTCTTCATTAATCAACTTGATGGATGTTAGATGTCATATCATCCTTTAATTTTTTTCGATAAGCAAAAATAATATTAAAGGAGGTGCAAGCAGACACCTCAACCGTTACATATACAAGGAGCCTCATTAAAACCTCCATTGGCCATCCCCATGGGAAAAAAGCCCAGGGAGGAAAAAGAGTACCCCGGGAAGAATGAGACAAAAAGTAAGAAATCTTAAGAGTGGAATTGCGACCTTCGATACTTATGAACCAAGTCTATGTTATAGACTTAATATGGTTAACAACCACCTGCAGATTAAAAACATGACCTCTGTAGAGGATATGGTTCTGATGGAACCATATACACCAAGTGACCGCCATCCATATCAAATACTTCAATCTACCCGCCTTCTTCGATTCCAATTCCAAGCCATTAGCCCGGAAATGGTCGACACCTATTAGAGTATCTGAAATCGCCATGCCCGACCAATTCTGAATAGCGAGCCAAACTAACCTAGAACACTTACACAAGAAAAATAGATGGGGAATCGACTCATCCTGCTCGAAACAAAAGGGGCAGCACTCCCCATGAGGGGGTCATTGATAATGCCCTTATATACAAGAGTATCACGAGTTGGGAGCTTCCCAACAACAATCTCCAACTAAAAACTCCCACCTTAGTGGGAATAGAGAGCTTCCATATATCGACTTGAGAACTCTAGATATCGCTATCCAACCTATCCTACTGCATCAAGTTCAACAAAAGCACATAACAAGATTTAACAGAAAAAGAATTAATGAAGGTTTTCAAGCCTACACCACCAGATAATTAGACTTGCACATGTTTACCATCAAATTCACTTGCATTATCATTTCTCTATTTTCCAAAGCCAGTCTTAAGATGATCACTACCACAAGTCCGTTACTACATATTTGATCACACTAGTCTCAAGGATTTCTTTTCAACATTGTACTAGGACATGATAACTAATGTATTTTTTTTATAAGCAAAAATATGTATTAATGGGGGCACAAGGTCTGCACCAACCCATTACAATGGTAGGAAGTAGAGAATGAATGGGGCCTCATTAAAAACTTCCAGAGCCAAAACCCAGCGAAAAAAAGACTCCGAAAGGAAAAAGAGTACGATAACTAATGTATTAACACCATATAATCGACACCCTTTTCGCCAAATATATTTCGACCCATTTTCTCCTTAGCTAGCCCAACTCAAATTAACAAGGTATATACCCCATCCAAGAGCCTAAAAATTTGTCTATAACTATAACTTTGACACATAATCATATTCTTAATGCAAACTCTAACAATACGTGAGATCTTAATCATACTAATATTAAATTTTTACAATACCTACAGCTTATCCATAATATGCAAGACAATAATCCCTGCTTGACAATCAATAAAATAGCCTAATGATAAATGGAACACCTCCTAAGACATTAAATTTTTGGTCCCATCAACAATCAAATACTTATACGTTACAACTACCAGAATGTTTACAGTTATATTTCAAACACATATTGATATTTCAATATCTAACAGCTAACAATCAAAATAAAATAAGTACTTAGTATTTTCCATTCCTTCTAATACTTTACCCACTTTGTTTCACCCAGTCAATTGATAACTTAAACTAGCAGTAAACCTGCGGATACGCACGAGTGCTGTCGTGTTATTTTTATTAATAGACTTAGACATAATAAAACTAGTCTGAACATTACCCCCGTGAAAATCAAGACTAATTTAAAGTAGATAAACAAAATGTTTCAAATTGTAATTGAGTTAGTCTGAACATTATCCCGTGAACATTTAACAGCAATATGTAATATTTCCGTTAGAGATTAGAAAACAAAATTGTATTAAAATTTCAAATTTTCCAAATTGTAATGTTTCCTATAGAGACTAAATAAAACTTATTGACAGAGAAAAAATAGAATATTAAAAAAATGAATGAGACATGTAGATGAAATTAAAGTAGATATATTGTGAAAAATAGAAAAATGAGATTGAGTTAGAGGAAGAAAGAGGAGGAGAAAGTGAAAAAGTGAAAAAGTTTGAAAAAGTGTGAGAGAGGGAAAGTGAAAAAGTTTGAAAAAGTATGCGAGAGAGTGAAAAAGTTTGAAAAAGTGAAAACGTTTGAAAAAGTGAAATTACATAAATATCCTAAAATTGTTTAGTTGAGAAAAATGTAAAATTGGTATTTTGGTAGTAGGTTAATGATATAGATAGATAGTAGAGTAGATGATTACCTGTAACTCAATAATGATTGTTTTGACAGTCATATTCTAACCTGAAAATTATCTTTTATCACAAATCGCTCTTCACCCATGCATCTTATACTATTTCTATATATATATTATGGCTCACATCGTTTCACTATTATATTGCATGAGTTACAAAAAAACACTATCATAGTTGTGGCTTACTAGTTTCCATATCCATAGCTTGTAGAACTTTAAATCTTATCTGCAACCTATATACATCCCTTACAATTCAATTCTTTCTGATAATTCTCCGTTGTTGTAACTTCAACCAAATTTGACCCAATTCCTAAATTATTCTTTGAAGCCTATAAATTCTCGACCTCCATTGCATAACACACAACTTCATCTTTGTTGTGTTCAGTCTATGTTCAATGATAAAATAGTACAATTTTAATTAGTCTCAAAGTCCAAACTTTAATACTACATACTAGTAAAGTACCATTTTTACATACTAGTTTAATTCATAATTTTTTTGAGAACTCCATACAGTTAAAGCTTCACTATCTAGTATTTGTAACAACAGTCGAGTCTAGGCCATGAAACTTTCAGAAGGAATCAAATTCCTCTTACTCTTAACCTTTAACTGACCTTGTGTCCTAACCTAGCTAAAACCCTTATTCAACAACACTTGCTGCAAACTTTTTTTATAAGCAAATGTTAGTGAGGTAGGGGAATGTTAGTTTCCGGGGTTTAAACCCTGGACTTTCTTCTTGCAACTCCTTCATGTTTCATAACTCGCCAACTGAGCTATTTTCCAAAGACAACACTTGCTGGACATGATTTCAAAAACCTACCGGTCATAACTCTCTAATTAGTGGACCAACCTACATAACCTTTAACTAATCAAATAATCTCACCATCTGAAACAAAAATCAAGTCTAATAAATTTCCAAATCTAATTCCATATATTTGTCTTTGTAGCTTCTCAATTATGTATAGTCAAATTAGAATTTCTTTTTCTCACTTCCAACCCTCCTGCAGAAAATGAATCTCACGCTACAACCTTTGCCAATAACAAGACATATACAAAAACTATTAACTCCTAGTTCTATAACAAGACATATACAAGACAAACTTATCCCTAAAATCATACCGTTAAATCACACTTATAATCACACTTAAAGAACCCTCAGTCTCTGTTTTATTTTAAAATATAATCTTGGTTCTAATATATATCTCTTTTCAATTTTAGTGTCTCTTTTTTGTCACCTAATTACAAGAAATACTCTTCACATGTAACTTTATCATATGAGTTTATTTCCATATATGTATAAACTGTTTTTCTTTGTCAATGATCAAGTAACGTTACAAATCTCCCTTGAAAACATTTTCCTATCCAAGTCAACCATCCAGTATAGTGAGTATACACAACGTTAAGAAAAATAATAACTTTATTTTGTTTCCTCCTTTAAAACACTACTAAAAAAATTGTTTTTAGAGAGGGATTTTTGAGACAGACATCTGTCTCTCACTATTAGTGAGGGATTTAGCTACAAATATTAGAATTTGCGTCAACTTTTAATAAGTTCACCTTTGTGATGACATTAGTGATGAAAAATATCCCTCTCTAAAATTTACGTCACAAAATTAGTGCAATATTTTTAACCATGAATCTAGAGAGAAAAAGTTTTGCTCGCTAAGTTTCCTCACAAAAGAAACTTCTCCAAAATTTATTGTATTTCCTCCGTGTTTCTATTGCAGCCCCTGTTCTTTTAACTCCCTCCCAAATCAAAACCCTATCATTTCACTTTACTTTTCCATCTCTTCCCATGTCAGCCTCTACTATCTTCTTCCCGTCGTTCTCTCTTCTTCCTGACTCTTCTTCTACTCGTCGATCTATTTTCTTCTGTGAGTTAACTTTGGTGACCACACATCTCTCTTCTTCTCTGCCATCTCTCAATTGCAGACCCTAAGTTAACCTTCCCTTTCATTGCTACCTCTCAATCGCAAACTCCGAGCGACTCATCTAACCTCACACCTCCAGTACCCATCGCCATGGCTTGCCGGCACCGCCCCTTGTTGTCGTAGAAAGTGCTCATCGCTCACTGTTTGTGGTTGATAACGTCCAGGTTCTGTTCTCGCCCCTTTCTTTTATTAGGGATTTTAGTTTTTAGAGATTGTGGGTTTAGATAGTTTCCATTTGTTGAAGCTGTTTGTTGGATTCCATTTGTTCACAGGTTCAATTCTTGCAAGATTTGATATTTTATTTCTTGCACTGAAGCTGTTTGTTGTTGGTAATATAGACAGGTTCGGTTCCTGCTCCTCTTTCAGGGATTTTAGTTTTTAGAGATTGTGGATTTAGATAATTTCCATTCATGAATGAATTGATGATGCGTGATTAGGTATTTTCTTGCAACCATTGCTATGTTTGTGCTTAAAGATTTTCAATCTATTAATCCAAGGTATGGAAATTCTCTATCCCAAGTTCCCTATCTCACATTCTATCCAACCAATAAAATTTTACTTTGTGGAGAGTATAATAATATTGGGGAATCTGCTTGTGGAAATTGAGTAAAGCAAGTACAAAAATTTTTAGGTTAAGAAAACATGAACTCTGGCTATTATAAAACCTCTATTTTCTTAGCATAAAGTAAATGAAGTTGAATGTTCCAACCTTCGCTTGTTGAATGTTATCGTTCATAATCTGGTAGCAGCAATGAACAAGAAAACCCCCAAAATTCTTAGAACCTTTCACTTTATCATAGTCATTAGAACTATACAATTAGTCAATGAGATGGAAATATACAATTTGGTTAGAATGCAATGCAACTGATATAAAAGTCATACCTCCACTTCATGCTATAGAGATTTCACATGGTTGATGCCACTGATATAATCTAACAACATTAAGGCTTTTAAATACAAGTATAGACAAGAGAAGGTAGCCACTAATTTGAACAACCCAAGATTGGCAACTAAATCTCTTAATCAAGACTTGTAAAAGAAAATCCATTAATCAGGAGAATCACATAAATTAAGTCTTAGGATCGAGCAGCAATTCACACTTGAATCCTTAAGGCACTCTATTTAACAATAACAATAAAGGGAAAGCTGAATGTTCTTCTATAACAGACTCAGCAACAACCAGAAGAAGAAGTAAATGTGATTGAAGAACACAACAACGATGAAAGAAAATTAGGTACCAGCCACATAACCAAATGTCTGTCAAGTTTTACATCAAGTGACTAATTGACTAATCAATACAACCAAAAGTTAAATTAGGAGATGGTGAGTGTGCAAGCCAAAGGAAAAGGAGCAATTGCTGTGAAGTGATCTAACTACCTCAGAATTCATAACATCTAAAGCAAGAAGGTCTTCTTTTAATATAAACAAAAATCATTTAAGATCAAAATCAAGAAACAAGGATCTAAATATGAACAAAAAGATTGTTCAATTTGTAACATTTCAGTATCAATTTTTTTGTTACTACTATAAAAAGCACATGTTTTATAAAGAAGTAACATCTATAACTCTCAAACATAAGTTATAGATCTTAATTTTCTTTGGTGGAAGGAAGAACGAGGAAAATATAGAGAAGTTGCTACTTGTTAGAGACTATTAAATAACTTTCTGTACATGTTTTGGTTATACCTCATAACTATATTATTCAAAATGGTTGCTGGAATTTTCAGGTTGAGAACATCACAGTCATTAGTCATAGTTGTTGTGCTGAAATTGAAGCTCTGATCAATATGCAAGATGTAGAATCAAGGTAGTTTGTGTTTAGTAATTTCGCTTATTTAGCCTTGCTTCCACATTATGACTTTATTGTCGGTGGCTATTATACTGATGGATATTTAAAATATTTAGAAGACTTACTTGCATTGATAATTTTATTATAGCAGCTATATGTTAGTAGCTTTGGTTTTTCCCCTCTCTTTGTGTTTTGGAGTGGTGGAGGTTGTGTGTGTTTTGTTTTTATAATTTGTTTGTTTTGCTTTTAAACTGGTGCTAAATTGAAAACTGAGAGAATGAAGGAGTGGATTGGAAATTGCATGGGAGAGAGAGATATTGCTGTTGTGGATTGGTGCTGCTACTGCATCATTTCAAGCTAGTGGATTGGTGCTGCTACTGCATAAATTTCGTTCTTTGAGTCTAAAGAGCCCACATAAGCTTGCCATATTGCAAAGGTTCATAGTGAGGTAATTGATATTAATTCATTTAATTTAGTCAACCAATTTTATGAAATTAGAAGAAATGATGAAATACAATTTTGTCGCGCATTTTGTTGTAGAAAACCATCTTCTACAAAGAAAATTAGTCCAGTAGTTATTTTCTTTTTCCTTTTGAAGTTTGAATATTTTTCTGTACACAGATGTTCAAGTCTTTTTTTTCTTTCCACATTTCACCATAAGAATGTATCCTTTTGGTGTCTTACTTTTCAATATATACTTTTCAATATATGAGGAAGAGTTTAAGGTGTTCAGTTTTGATATTGCTTTGTGATGGCAGGGTGATCTTGTTAAATGACCACAGGCGGTTGTTTCATAAGTAAATCTTTGGGTCTTGTAGTGAATATTTCAATGTTCTTCTTTTGATCTGGCACATAACTTCATTTGGTATTTGGCATTGATAGCTATCTTATTCTATTCAAATTCTTCTAGCTTGTAAGTTTTTCCTTCTGTTTGGTGTTTTCAGCAACCTGCAGAACTTCTTTCCATCCTTTATGTGCAAGGGAAGCTAAACATAGGATGGAGGTTTGGGCAAAGTCTGGTAATGATAATGTGAGTTATCTGTAATTTCCCCTCCACTCAAACTTACCCCTTTATGCATTGTTCTGCAAATCCTCTTATGCATTTTGTTCCATTATTTACATGTTGGTTATATTTATTGGTTAATAACTTTTTTTGTTTTATATATGCTATGGAATTGGGTTGTTTTGATAAGCTACCCTTATGAATCTGTATGAAGGAATTGTGTGAGGCCTTTTAGGTCTGTTGAATGTGTATTAAAAGGAGTTGCGTGTGTTTGTGAAATAGGTATGATAGAAGAAGAACTTGATATTTATTGGTTTATTCCCTAGTGATCTGAATTGCTTTTGTCTGTGTTGCGAAGTTCATTATCATTAAATTTGTATCATAAACATTGGAGTATCACTCACGCTCAGTATATTTCTTTTTCCAAAAGGAACAAAAGAATCAATTGTAATCTATAGTAATGTTATGAAGAACCTCATCCCATTAACTTCTCAAGGTTGTTTTCTTGTGTTTACTTCATTGATAATTATGCTTGTAGGAGTTTTCTTGTTTATATGTTCTGAAATATGATTTCTTGAACTGATATACAGCTGCTTGTTTATATGTTCTAAACATGCTGAATTTTGACTTTTCAGGCAGCAGCACTAGAAGGCCAAGAAACCAATGTAGTTACAGATTGTATAATTAAGGTATTAAAGTGAAGGAGTTCTTTCTATTAAGATTGATATTAGATGCATTAAACTGTGTTTCTTTCTTTTATTCTTCCAAATATATATATATCATCTAGATTTGGTCTTGGTCTAAATTTGGTCATGAATTCCCTTTGTCTTGGTCTAGATTTGTTGGTCTCATGTGTGCTTAATGCCTAAAACTTGAAATATGACTCCATGGCCCAATGGATAAGGCGTTGGTCTACGGAACCAGAGATTCTGGGTTCGATCCCCAGTGGAGTCGTTTTTAATCACATTGAGAAACATGTAGTACTTTAAAGAAATTCTTATAACTTTCAAGTTTAATGAATTGGAGTGCATTATCTCCTGCTCATGAGTTGGCCATCTCTAATTTCTGTTTTTTTAGTAGTGCACTTTAAATTTGAAAATAATTGTAAAATACTAGGTTTATCAACATATACCGGTTGTTTTTTTATGGATTAACATTAATTATGCTTTGTATGGATTATATTTATAAACCTTGTTAATTATTTAAGTTATTTGTGTGCTATTCAAAAAAATTCTAAGTTTTTATTCTTAGATTTAGTTGAATGTTTTATTTTAAAGAGTGTATAAAATCTATAACAAATATGCTCTTGTATTAAATTCTAATGAGTCCCTAATTAAAAATGAATATTAGATGGATAAAATCCCTCACTAATAGAGAGGGATTTAGTCTCCCTCTCTATTAGCGACGGATTTAGTCTCCCTCTCTATTAGTGACGGATTTAGTCTCCCTCTCTATTAGCGACGGATTTAGTCTCCTTCTCTATTAGTGGCAGATTTAGTCTCCTTCCCTATTAGCGATGGAAACATACTTTTAATCTTCAATTTCGAACTATTTTTTAGTGACAGATTTCATATGTTTGTGAGGGAATTTTCCGTCTCTATTAGCGACGGATTTCAAAATCCCTCACTAAAAATTTAGTTACGCCAAAATTAGTTACGAATCTGGGTTCGTCACAAATTCTGTCACTAAAATCGTTAGTGACGGATTTTTGATGGTTTAGTGACGGATTTGCTCCCTCTCTAATTTTGATTTTTCTAGTAGTGAAAGTTCTTCACTAGATCTATAACCACAACTAGATTAATTGCTATAAGTCCATCGAATCTATTGCCCCCTTTTATCAAAACATATGATGCAAAAATAAATGTTAACTTTCAATCGTCACTCCTCACTCCTCACTATTACTTATAGCCAAAAATAAATGTTAACTTTCAATCTTCACTCGTCACTATTACTTATAGCCAACTTAAGAACTATTAAAGAAGTGATGCAAATTTCTAGATTTCTCTATTGAAGTCTAGATCAAAGATATTTTAGAAATTACCATTACATGTACTAAGTAAAAGAATCTAGAATATTCTATGTAAATATCAAAAGAGAAAAACCTAAAAGCTACAAGTACAAGATAAATCTAGAATATATTAGAGATGCTAATCATGTAGAATTATCTAGAACCATCATCAAGCACCTATAAATAGGCAAGCTTGGGAGCATTTGTAATCAAGTCATTTGTGACCAATTTGAGAGCAATAGAACTATTTCTTTGCTCCAAACATCACACTACTAATTAACTACTATCATCTTCCAACTATCAACTAAAGCCTTCTCTACTATCCAACTATTTACTAAACTAGCATTACTACCTCAAATATTAACAGTGGTATCAGAGCTACGTTCGGTCATATACTGGGCGTAGATAAATTATCCAACTTCCAATTAAAAATCACTACCCTCACTCTACACTACTTCCATATTTTTTTCTTAGCCAATGGCTAACAACACCCAATCATCATCTAATATCCAAGTCCCTCCTTTTTCCGGTGAAAACTATGATTTTTGGAGCATTAAAATGAAGACATTTTTTTTCTCCCAAGATCTATGGGAAGTTGTGGAAGAAGGATTTACTACTCCCGCAGATACTTCAACTCTTACTGCAGCTCAAAGGAAAGAGTTGAAGGAAAATAGACAAAAAGATTCAAAGGCGCTATATTACTTGCAGCAAGCTGTGGGTGACTCTATTTTTCCGAGGATAATGGGAGCTTCTAGTGCCAAGGATGCATGGAGTACACTACAGGAGGAGTTTCAAGGAACCGCTAAGGTACGTTCCGTCAAACTCCAAAGTCTAAGGCATAAGTTTGAATTATTAAATATGAAGGAATCTGACACCGTACAAGACTATTATACTAAGATAAAACAAATTGTTTCTAAAATGAGAGCCTACGGGGAAAATATTCTCGACAAAAGAATTGTTGAGAAAATTCTAGTTTCTATTCCCTGTAAGTATGATCCAATCGTGACGACGATTGAACAAACGAAGAATCTATCAAACTTATCTGTGACAGAACTAATGGGCTCTCTTGAAGCTTATGAGCAAAGATTGAGTAGGCGTGATGATGACTCTGTAGAAAATGCCTTTCAATCTAAGCTTAAATTACGGTCTCAAAATAAAGGATACGGAGGAAACAAGAGTAGTGGAGAAAGTTCTAGAACAGAGAGAATTCTAGAAATTTCTCAAAGAAAAATCAAGATGAGTATCCTCCATGTGGCATCTGCAAGAGGACAAATCATGCCGAGAAAGACTGTCGCTGGCGAGGAAAGCCACAATAACGGCACTGTAAGAAATTTGGGCACGTGGAGAAGAATTGCTATAGCAAAAATAAACATCAAGCAAATTTCGTCGAAGAACGTGAGAATGACCAGAATAAACATGACAGTGAAGAACATCTTTTCTATGCCACCCAAGATTCCAACGATGACAAGAAAGGAACCTGGTACTTGGATAGCGGTTGCAGCAATTACATGGCTAAAAATGAGAGCATCTTTAAGGAAATTGATGACTCTGTCAAATCAAAGATTCGACTAGGGAATGGCACTACCGTGGAATCAAAAGGCAAAGGCACTGTCATGGTGGAGACAAAGAAAGGTACGCGACTCATTAGAGATGTCTTACTAGTTCCCAATCTTAAAGGAAATCTCTTGAGCACCAGTCAAATGATGGAGAAAGGCTATGTCCTTCACTTTGAAGGAGATAAATGCACAATCTATGATAACAGTAGTAAAAGGGTTGAGATAGCCCAAGTAAAGATGGAGACGAGGAACAGAAGCTTCCCGATAAACTTTAAATATACCACTAACATTGCCATGAAGGTGCAAGCTGATGATTCATGGCTATGGCATCGAAGATTTGGCCACCTCAACTCGAAAGCCTTAAAGTTGTTATATCAAAAGAATATGGTAAGAGATTTACCAAGCCTAAAAGAAGATAGTGGAGCATGTGAAGGATGTCTTCTTGGAAAACAACACAAACTACCATTTTCAACGAGCAATGCATGGAGAGCTAAAGATGTGCTAGAGCTCATCCACACTGGCGTTTGTGGACTGATGAGGACACCATCACTCACCAACAACAGGTATTTTATCCTCTTCATCGATGACTTTTCTAGAATGACTTGGGTCTATTTAATCAAGGAAAAATCAGAAGTCTTTAGAATATTCAAGAGGTTCAAAGCCCTTGTAGAAAAGCAAAGTGGCAAACACATAAAGAGGCTTAGGAGTGATCGCAGCAAAGAGTACAACTCCCATGAGGTTGATAAATTCTGTGAGGATGAAGGCATTGAAAAACAACTCACAGTCGCATATTCTCCTCAACAAAATGGAGTATCTGAAAGAAGAAACCGCACAGTCATAGAGATGGCTAGATCGATGCTAAAGGATAAAGAACTACCAAACACTTTTTGGGCTGAAGCGGTTTATACTGCAGTCTACATTATCAATAGATGTCCAACTCAAGCAGTCCAAGACAAGACTCCCGTTGAAGCTTGGAGTGGGCAAAAACCTTCTGCCAAACATTTAAGGGTCTTTGGATCAATCTGCTACATTCATGTCCCAGACCAAAAGAGGCATAAGTTAGAAGACAAAACGATTCGAGGCATCTTCTTGGGATACAGTACACAATCAAAAGGCTATCGAGTCTACAACTTACAAACAAAGAAGCTCATCATTAGTCGAGATGTCGAAGTTGATGAAGCTGCTGCTTGGAATTGGGATAAAGAAAAAATTGAGAGAAGCAACATTTCCCTTCCAGTACAGCAACCTCAAGAAGAAGTTGAAGAAGTAACAGAAGATCCAACAAAAGATCCAGGTATGCCTTCTTCGTCTTCTTTTCAACAAGATTCCTCACCAGAATCTACTCCGAGGCGAGTAAGATCTCTCGCGGATATATATGAAACTTGCAATTTGGCCATACTTGAGCCTGAAAACTATGAAATAGCATCAAAACAAGAAGTATGGGTCAAAGCAATGGAGGAGAATATTAAATCAATTGAGAAAAACAAAACATGGGAGCTAGTAGACTATCCAAAAGATAAAGATATCATACGAGTCAAATGGGTTTATAAGACAAAGCTTAACCCTGATGGCTCAATACAAAAACACAAGGCTAGGCTTGTAGCAAAGGGCTACTCTCAGCAACCTGGAGTTGACTACAATGAGACATTTGCTTCAGTTGCTCGTCTAGACACTATAAGAGCTTTAATAGCTCTTGCAGCACAAAACGAGTGGAGCATCTATCAACTAGATGTCAAGTCTGCATTTCTAAATGGAGTGCTAGAAGAAGAGATTTATATTGAGCAACCACAGGGCTTCGTCAGCAAAGGAAATGAAGATAAAGTACTGAGACTAAGAAAAGCTTTATATGGTCTCAAGCAAGCTCCTCGAGCATGGTACAGCCGAATTGATCAATACTTCATCAATCAAGGATTCAGGAGGAGCAAGAGTGAGCCAACACTATATGTCAAGACCCAAGGTCGGCAGGATACTCTCATTGTCTCCTTGTATGTAGATGATCTAATCTACACAGGAAACAACACGAAGATGATCGCTAATTTCAAAGAAGACATGATGAAGACATTTGAGATGACAGATCTTGGCTTGATGAACTACTTCCGCGGCATAGAAGTAAAACAACAAAAAGAAGGAATATTCATCTGTCAAAAGAAATATACCGAAGCACTATTAAAGAAATTCAACATGAACGAATGCAAGCCAGTAGCTACTCCGCTCGTGACAAATGAGAAGTTACAAAAAGAAGACGGAGCACTACTAGAAAAAACGGGAACAGAGACGAACAAAATCCGTCTCTAAAAGTGGGAAAATCCGTCTCTACGCACTTTAGAGACGGAATTAGAGACGAACCCAGATCCGTATCTAAACTTGCGGTCGCTAACGTCTTAGAGACGGAATTTTGTAATCCGTCTCTAAGTGGAGACGGAAAATATCCGTCTCTGCCCGGTCGCTAGCATATACAGTTCAAACTTGTTGATATTAAACATCCGTCTCTGCAGAGACGGAATTTTTCTGTCTCTACTAGAGACGGCGTGACTATTCCGTCTCTAATAATTATTTAATATTTTACAACCAGATTTTTCTGCGTTTCTCCAAAATTAATTTTAATTTCCTGCCTAATTTATTAGATAGTTCAAACTTCAAGGGACAGACCAAACAATAATTCATTAATACTAAAGTGTTTCAATAATATTGCAAAAAGTTACACTTAATCAAACTGAAATCTTTTACAAGACATAGAAACAAAACTAACATTAACTTTAGCAAAAGTATATATGTAGCTAAATCTAATGAAATAAAGAGTCATTCATTTCAGCTTCACCCATCTCCTCATTGCAATAGTCAGCCTCTTCTTCAGGTGCATCAAGTAAAGCTTTTATATTTTTATCACGCATAAGCCTCTTAAACATTTGCTCATAACGGTCTAATTTTCTGGTAATGTTTTCTTGTACAATATTCTTCTGTTGAAGCTCAGCCGCATGAGATCCTAGTCCAAGAGCGCGTCCCTTTTTGTCTAAACCGCCAATAACTTCCAAGAATTCATCATCCTGAAACTTTTGTGTGGATTGCTCGCCAATATCCTCACCCCTCTGTTGTTGTCTCTCGGCTAATTGTGATTGAAACATTTCCTGAAATTAGAGATATTAGTCTATATTTACATTTATAAAACATAAGTTTAAGAATTTCAAATTACAAATAGTAGAGACATACAGCTATTTTTGCTTGTTTCTCACTCAATCACTCATTCGGTTTTCCCTTCGGTCTATGGAATCGCTCGTAAAGCTCACACAATGTTGGGTCTCTATCAAGTTCTACCTTCTACAAGAATAAGAAGCAAACATTACATTAAAACAAATTTAATTAAATAGTCTTGCTTTCAATAAAAAATACTAACCATTTTCTTTATGTGTTCCCTTGCAGATATAGAACCTCCGGCGTGCGCATTATGTCCTTCTTGGGCCTGCCTATTTTGCTTATTAGTTTCAGAAATTGTTTGCCATTTATCATCTTCTTTCCATCGAACTTCCAATGGTTTTAAATACTCTTCCTGAATCCAACCACTTTTATCTTCACCACTACGCACCTTAAACAAAGCATTTTTTAGTGCTATTGATCCACGACTGTTAAAACTCTTTTCAATTCGGTCTTCATCTTTGTCAAGCCATTTATACAGTGCCTACAATCAAAAAAACCATTAATGTGCATCCCATTTCAACCTCTCTACTCTATTAAATATCCAAACACAGCCTCAAACAAAACAATTTTTAGTACCCTGAAAAAGGTACCTACAGTATTTACCCTTGGCATATAAGAAGGTCCTTCAGTAAGCACATTTGTTCACACTTAATGAACTACATCCTATATTTTAATTTCAATCCAACACATGCAATAGCTATCAACCCAAGCAAAGCAGGCAACAAATTTAAGACTGTAAGTAAAATATGCATACCAAAAATTACCAAACCCCATCAAACTTTGCCTTGAAGATTTTTGTTATAGCACCTCTGACTCTAGGTTCTGGATCAAAGCTGAAATTACCAAAAATTTGAGTAAGATGCATATACGTCCAAGAGCCTGTCTATATAAGTAAAATACAATTTCAATGAATATAAAATTACTTGTTTCCAGGAGCCGGTCTGATCCAAATACGTCAATCTACATCCGTTGACCCCCACTTAATGTTCTCTGGTATTAAGGATGAAGCTCCTATGGATGTTCCACTTTGGGAATGAGGAGATGGGGTAGATGTAGGGTTAGTGTGTAAAGGTTGTGATATGATTGGTGTAGGCCTAGTTTGAGAATTTGGAGATGGAGATGGGGATGGTATAGGAGAAGTTCTAAGGGCATTTTGTAAATGTTGTGAAATGATTGGTGTAGGTCTAGTTTGAGAATTTGGAGATGGGGATGGTGTAGGAGAAGTTCTAGGGGCATTGTGTAAATGTTGTGACATGATTGGTGTAGGCCTAGTTTGGGAATTAAGTGATGAGGATGGTGTAGTGGTAACTGTATGGGAAGTGTGTAAGGGTTGTGATATAATTCGTGTAGGCCTAGTTTGGGAATTAAGTGATGAGGATGGTGTAGGGGTAGCTGTATGGGAAATGTGTAAGGGTTCACTACTACAATTTAGGCTTTTCGCATCGGTTAAAATTGACTTTTCGCATCGGTTCCGTGTCCGTTACAGATTCAGGTGATGTTAAAAGTACGCACATTTTGCATCAGGTACGGACCTGATGCGAAAAGTATTTTTCGCATCAGTTGTATTACCACCCGATGCCAAAAGTCCTTTTTAATTATATTTTAGCACCTTTTTGGCATCGGATTTTTAGAACCACCTGATGCGAAAAGTACTTTTCGCATCAGGTCCTGATGGGAACCGATGTTAAAACTAACTTTTTTTTAAAAAAACTTTTCGCATCAGGTCCTGATGGGAACCGATGTTAAAACTAACTTTTTTTTTTAAAAAAAAATTCTCAAAAGCTAGATCTAACAAATAGTAACCTGAACATTCAAGGATAAAATTTACCACATTTATCATAGATATAAAAGCTGTGTATAACTTTATATGTCATAACAAAGGATATGTGTTTCATTAGCTAGAAATTCTTTAACATTCAAAGTGGAATATAATGACATAGTTGAGACCATTAAAAAGTAATACTACAAAAGACTATAACTAAAGCACCAACCATCCTCAAGAGTTTAATAGAAGATCACTCTCATAATCTACATATACTAATTTCCATCCTGAACCTTTTGTGTCATTCAGAAGACCATCCAATCCAAACATACATTCGATTGCGCGGATCAATTCCTCGTAGTTCTTGAAAGTAGACACATCAATTGACCTTCCTACTGAACCTGCTTTCTGCACCTGTCACCCAAAAAAATGCACAAAACCATGATGATATATATGTGATCAAAACATGTTGAACCAAATACTCCCTCTGCATTTTTCTCTTGTAAATAAGACTAGAGGTAGTAATAAATAGTTGAACTTAGAAAACAATAATCTCCATGCTTATATTTGCAGATATACACATTTCATAAATCATGTCAACATAAACAAACCTACATGATTGCATAACATAAGAATAGCATTTATAATAGGGTAAAATATGTTTTTAGTCCCTACAAAATCGGCTCCTTCTAAGTTTAGTCCCTATATTAACGAAATAGGCGTTTTGGTCCTCATCTTATTTTTTCGTTTTCAATTTTAGTCCCTCATGACTTTCAATAGCGCTTCAAAACTTTTAATAGCGCTTATAAAAGGTCAAAAAGCGCTATTAAAAGTTTTGAAGCGCTATTAAAAGTCATGGGGGACTAAAATTAAAAACGGCAAAATAAGATGAGGACCAAAACGCCTATTTCGTTAATGTAGGGACTAAACTTAGAAGGAGCCGATTTTGTAGGGACTAAAAACATATTTAACCCTTTATAATAAGGATGCAAATTTAAAAAAGTTATTTCACTACAAATCTTTGCCCTTCATTGTGCACTACATGATTGCTTCTAGGCGTGTGACTCTGCTAAACTCGCAGAGGTTATCTGAGACTGACCATCCTGACTAGAACTCAAGTTTCCTACATTGTAATCTTGTGGATGCTGAAAATCTCTGCCCTTCATTGTGCAAAAGTCATCCAAAAAGGTACTTGAAGTAGTAGAAGGATCAACCATAGTTGTAGTATTCACACTATTACTAACATCAACACAAATTTCACTTTGGTTATTGCTCTCAGATGAAAGACGCAACAGCACATGCACCGACACTACTGAAATTGCTCTTTCCAGTTTCCACCCATCTAAAATTTACCACATGTATCATAGATGACTGAAAATATTCCCTTAAAAATTTTAAACCTTAAGAACATATAACTATCTGAAAATATTATTTGCAACTCTAACAAAATGCAGGTGGTCTTCTGTAGAATAGCTGACATCAGGTATGTAATTCAAGGAAACTTACATTAGAGAAAGCACCATGGGAATATGCAAGACCCTCAAGCCGAATAGGAAGCCCAACTTTTGGATAATTCTAGCATACTGAAGAAAAGGGGGAAAAAAATTAGAAAACAATAAATTTTTTAAAGAATATATGGATCATGCTTAGCCTAATATTGTCAAACAGCGGCTATAGCATGGCACAAATTGAACAAACCACTATTGTCTGCTACGTGCGATATTCCCATCAATAATACCACTAGCTTACCCAGATATGAGGAGAATAATAAATCATCCATCCTCCTCTACTGGTTCAAGGAGCTTATTTTTCTACAAGCTAAAAAAGAGTACGCTAAAAATCAAGCCAATCTGAATGGCAAGGTTCTCTGGTCTAATGAACTTCAACTTGAGAGGATTCAACAATAGACAGTATGAATGAGCTTAGAAAAGAAAAGGGCATTACTATACATTCCTTGCTGCCAATTTTGATTGGTGCTCACTCTTAGCTCCAGTACAGACTTAACCAGGGCAGTTAAATGTAAAAAAGCATAAGAAATAGAAACCAATTACAAGCAACAAACTTAAATAATTTGTTATTGCAAGAATAGCAATAGAATCCCTTAAAAACAGGAAGTAAAAAAGAACCTAGACCAAACTCCAAAGTCAAACAAAAACCTAGTCAACCTTTATTGAACTTGGGATGCAATAACAAGATATTCTGTGATGCACACACATGTATAAGTAGGTGAAATTCATAACTATCGAACAAAACTTGCCTTGGGATTGTACTCTGCATTACAAGCTTGAAGCGCAATTGATTTGAGCTCCAACTTACAGTCCCAATTGATAGTTGACACAATATTTCTGGCAACGAAGATGCGCTGAACTGGACACCTTCAAGACCTGCAACGAGCACATATAGAAAACCAACTGCATCAAGTTCAAAATAATCCACATTCAAATGCTTCCACGACATTGCCAAAGATAATTTAGGGCTCAACAGTCATATTGAAATGCAACAAAATTGTTCAACCAATTACAGCTTGGGTTTTTATAACTTCCTTTTATTCCTCACCATAACAGCTTGGTTTGGCTTTTAAGGCCAATCACCCTCTGTTAGTAACATACACATAGCCAATCAATCTCCCAATCAGTCCCAATCAGTCCCAATCAAAACCAATCTCAACAATACAAAACATAATCGGTCACTATCAAAACCTATCTCAACAATACAAAACGAAATCAGTCCCAATTATCAGCACCACTTTAATTATAAAACACACAGACAACGATGATGAAGATCGACGAGGCAGAACTTACATGAAGAAGCGACGATGCGAAAGAATGAGACAGTGACGATGTGGGTTTCCAGAGATAGCGTCGGTGCAGCAACAATCTGGACGCAGCAACAACCTGGACGCGGCAACGACATGGACAACGCGGAGAGAACGACTTGGACGACACAACAACGGCGTTAGAGGGTGAGAACGGCGTAGAGAATAACGCTATCACAAACAAAACAAAAGTTCCTTAAGATCTTCCGCACTCGGAGCAAGCACTGTTACCGGCATTTTCTTCTGTTTCACCGTCGTTTTAGGAATCGTGCTCGCGAGTAATAGTGAACCTTTGTTTCATATGTTTGGGTTTTTGGTTTGTGAGAGGGTGAGAAATACGATTGGAGACGGTGCCGTGTGACTGAGAGAGGACGACGCAGAGTGTGTGAGGGTTTAGGGTGAGAACGCAGCGCTAAATGAAAAGGCAAAAAATTGGGGATTTTACGCATCGGTTGCGATTAGAGACCTGATGTTAATTTTGGGTTTTTGGCATCGGTTGCAATTGGACCTGATATTAAATGTGTAATCTGGCCATAGGTGTGCAATTCTACATCGGTTAGAGTCTCAACCGATGCGAAAACTTTAATGATAATTTCAAAAATGCCACCGCTTTGCTTTCCACATCGTTTAGTTTTTGAACCGATATTAATTACTGATGCAGAATCCATTTTTTCCACTAGTGGTTGTGATATAATTGGTGTAGGCCTAGTTTGGGAATTAGGATATGAAGATGATGCAAGGGGGGCCCTAGATTGCAAATTTGGAGTTGAGGATGATGTAGGGGGCAATAGGAATTGGTGGTTGAGATGTCTGAGAGGTAACTCTTCCTCTACCTCTACCTCTACCTCTTCCTCTTCCTCTACCTCTTCCTTCAGTTGCCATCTATATTAAATAAATAGTATTAGTAATGAAATGTTGATACAAATGGTAGAAAACATTTTATCATAAATTCAGTTGCCATCTAAGTGTTTTTTTATACACTTGCATTTTTTACAAGGGCATCTCAACTTTCCTTTTTTTTGTAACTTTCTTCTGCACAAGCAAGCTCAACAAACTCAACAACTCCAGCCATATATTCATCTGTAACTCTTCTCTTATCAGGTCCGACCCTCTTAACCATCCATGTACGATGTTCGGGAATTTCCATTTTCTCTAAAAGAAAAGTATGGTTGGAGTTGTACTAAAAGAAAAGTATTAAAATGCTTGCAGGAATAAGCTTATATGGCAGGGAACAAAAACATCAATATGCTTACAAATATTTAATAAATTCACACAAACATGACAATAAAAAGAGTGCAAATTGGAAAGTAGAGATGTTAGAACATGGGACAAAAGGCAATATCATGCAATCAGATGGTTGCTGCCTTTATAAACAGAAGCATTTGCTCATTAAAACAAAAAAAAAAGAAGCACTACTCAAGACAAATAACATAGATCATAGTGTAAGTGAACGGCGCTGCGACAGCGAAGTGAACGGCGCTGCGACAGAGAAGAAGTGAACGGCGCTGGGCTGTTTCTTTGTGTGGTGAGCGTGAGTTATTATGAGATGAGAGTCGATACTGAGGAGAAAATTGAAGAAACCTAATGAGACCGAGCGTGAGTTAATAAAATGGGCTGTTTGGCGCTTTGGGCTGTTTCTTTCTTTGACCTTTTTTTTAATAAAATGGGCTGACCATTCATAGCCTGGTCTTTTTTTTTAAATTTAAATTGAAAATATTAGAGACGGAATCAGAGACCGAATGGTGTTAGAGACGGATTTAGACTCCGTCTCTAACACTATTGAAATCTTGGAATTGTTTGATTTACAATTTAGAGACGGACTTAGAGACAGATTTAGTTAGAGACGGATATTTATGTCACTATATTCCGTCTCTAAATGAAGTTTCAACTTTTAATACGTCTAGAAAGACTCACTAGAGACGGATGTAGAGACGGAAAACTTAGCGACCGACGAATTCCGTCTCTAATTTTCGTCTCAAATTTCCATAATTTCAATTCCGTCTCCAATGAAAATATTCCGTCTCTATATGCGTCTCTAATAGAGACGGAAAAAATTCCGTCTCTAAATTCCGTCGTTATTTGAGATTTTTCTAGTAGTGGAGCACCAGAAGCTATTGCACCACGCTATAGAAGTTTGACAGGGAGCTTACTATATCTCACTGCTACACGCCCAGACATCATGTACGCCACAAGTCTTCTATCAAGATTCATGCAGAAGCCGAGCCAAATTCACTATGGAGCAGGAAAAAGAATTTTAAGATACCTTCAAGGAACAAAAGAGTTTGGTATATGGTACAGAACCACGACCAACTCAAGATTGCTTTGCTACACCTACTGTGATTGGGCAGGTTCTATTGATGAGATGAAAAGTACATCAGGCTATGCCTTCTCACTAGGATCAGGATTTTTCTCATGGGGATCTAAGAAGCAAGCAACAGTTGCGCAATCAACAGCAGAGGCTGAGTACGTGGCAGCAGCTGAAGCAACAAGTCAAGCTATATGGCTTCGGAGAATACTTGAAGACATAGGTGAACAACAAGATCTCCCTACTACAATCTACTGCGACAACAAGTCAGCTATAGCAATGGCAAAGAATCCGGTTCATCATCATCGAACAAAACACATTTCTATAAAATATCACTTTATTAGAGAAGCAGAGACAACTAAGCAGAATCATCTCGAGTACTGCACACCAGAAGATCGAGTTGCAGATATATTTACGAAGGCATTACCAAGAGTCAAGTTTGAAGAACTAAGAACAAAGCTTGGAGTTTCCGAAGTTTGCATCAAGGAGGAGTGTTGAAGAAGTGATGCAAATTTCTAGATTTCTCTATTGAAGTCTAGATCAAAGATATTCTAGAAATTACCATTACATGTACTAAGTAAAAGAATCTAGAATATTCTATGTAAATATCAAAAGAGAAAAACCTAGAAGCTACAAGTACAAGATAAATCTAGAATATATTAGAGATGCTAATCATGTAGAATTATCTAGAACCATCCTCAAGTACCTATAAATAGGCAAGCTTGGGAGCATTTGTAATCAAGTCATTTGTGACCAATTTCAATTATTCCTTTGCTCCAAACATCACACTACTAATTAACTACTACCATCTTCCAACTATCAACTAAAGCCTTCTCTACTATCCAACTATTTACTAAACTAGCATTACTACCTCAAATATTAACAAGAACTTCTATTAATCATCCATGAGTAGTTTTGATTAAGTCCTAGGATTCAGAAAAGATAAATGTATGATACAAAGTCACTACTAATGCACAACACATGCTCTAGATACTTTTAGGATATACTATAATTTCAAAATAGTTCCTCAAGGTATCTAAGTTCAATTTAGTTTGATCGGAAAAAAATTGAAGGCATCAAATATCAGACACCAAAACTTATCTTCTTACTAATTGCATCCAATAACTAACCACCCTTAAAAGTCAATTTCCTTATCGGTATGTACAAATATTCCTCTTAGGAATCACAATTTCAAGCACCAACCAAATTTCATCTATTAATCATAACCATAAGTGAGACGGATACCTTTCTAAACGTAAGGAATTTCAAATAGTATATGTATGTTTAAACCTTCCATAAGCCAATCTTGTGAGAATAATAAAAGACGAAGTCTATCAAAAATTCATATAAGAATATTTTCCTCACTACCAATCCTACCCAAAGATCTGTCTAAACTTCAAATTCCAATTAAATTTAATTGTATCCTTTTTCCATGATAGTTCCTCAAAGAGGTCAACAGAATCACATCTAATTGATGCCATACAACTCAACAATGCTGCATATTTTTTCTAGATACAAATACATAGGGATACAAACGAAAGCACAAGTAATGTTACTAGCGGCCTCCGAATCAAAAGGGAGCACCACCTAGAAGTAAGATATTAAACTCTAACGAGGGTGATCGGTTCGACATGAGTCTGGAAATCTGAAACATATAAGAGAGACGAAGTGAGTCACCACTCAGTGAGAAAATAATGAAGAGCTTAACAAGCGGGACACTATAATATCAATTTTAAAATGATTCAACAAAAAATTAGTTTAATCAAGTATATAGTATAAAATCAAATGATAATAATATAAAGGGGTAATATTTATACACAACTAAAATACGCTCCTAGCCGATAAATATAAATCATAGGCTCCCCGCCGGTAAATATCAATAATAGGTTCCCCGCCTCGATATATCAATAATAGGCTCCCTGCATCGAAGTATCAATAATAGGCTCCCCGCCAGATAGGTAAATCATAGTGCACCAAGGCTAATACATTTTGTTGTTAGCATGCAGTGTTCTGAAAAAGTCTACCCCAAAGCCATTGAAAATCCAAAAGTCATCAACTTGTACTTATAGAAAGCTTCGAATCAACAATGAATATGATATATAGATAGTTTCGCAATATAATTCCAAAAGATCAAATAAAATATGTACCAAATAGTAATCCATCAATTACTGAAACTCCGGAAGCCACAACGATCATAAAATTTTATGTTCTTGAAATAATCCAATGGAAACCTCCCACTTGAATTATCAAAACATAAAACAATATTACCATCTCTCTCTAAAACAACAAAGAATTTCAAGTTATCATTTGATCATGATTCAAGAATCAAGAACAAAGTATAGCAACTTTTATCAAATAGGTATAAAGAAGTTAAAAAAAACTAAGACTTGTTATAATCCACATTATTTACTCACTGACTTCCTAAGCCGCTTAGAGAGGAATCAAGGACCACGACACCGATAGGATGGATTATTCAAATCTAGATTAGGATAAAATTTAATTAGCATTTTGGTTAATATGGATAAATCAGATCCAATTTCTAACCACTATTATATTGTGATAATGCATAGTTTATGCTTTTCTTGTATCTTTCGATATTTTAACCCCGATTAATGACTTATTTTTGTTAATGATTAAAATTGGCACAGATCCCTATAACTACTTACACACATTGCCATAAAAAGGTACATTCTCATTTCTTGTTATACTACTCTACAATTCTCAATACTGACTTAAGCGTCTGAGTGCCATCGCAGGTACCCCACCTAGGCTCACTTTGGCATACCACTTGGACGGCAGGAGACCTACCAGCATCAGTCACCCGATCCGATCCGGACGATCGCTAGATACAGAACAGTTTTATAGGACCAAACTGGAATATGTCATACCAATTAAAGGACTCTAACACAGATTCGAAACATAAAAGACCAAAATAGAAAGAAAAAAAAGATAAGGAACAAAACTAAAACCAAAATCAAAGAAAAAGGATCAAAAATGTAATTTAACCTAAATGTAATCACCTTGTGAATGCTCTGTGAGTCTTAAGGTATTATCTACTTTGCACTAGAACATCATAACCTCACCCTAATTTTTAATAATAGAATAAATGGTAAAAGATGTTTTTTTTGACAAAAAAAATTTGATTATTTTTTTTTATTTTTAAAAGCTATGGTAGGGAATGATGAAAGATTATGAACACTAGTCTCAGGTGATTTGCATGAAGTTCAGGTGATTTAAAAATAGGGTAGTACATATATTTCATTAAAATAGAAAATAATTTTTTTTGCCAGTTTTACATGTAATCACCCCCTCATGCACTTGGTTTAGCTAAAGCCTTTTTGCAATTGGCCAACACATGGCTCAGCCCATTGTGTTTGTAGTGATTGTTTCAACCTCAAAGGAACCTTCTGAACAAAAGTTGCCAAAGCTTAAAGATAAAGCAAGTAAGACACAAAGAGGATCGATATATGGGAATGGAAGGAAGCATGTGAAATTTATAATAAGAGAAGAGGAATAGAATAGAAAACATTAGGAGCAAATTTCGCACTTGTGAACAACGAATTTGTCCATTACATGAATCGAACTTGGTAGCACCGGGTCGACCCTCGTGTCCTAGGGTAGCCTATGCCATTGGGCCAATGGTGTTGGTTTGTAAAATATATAGTCTAATAGCTGTGAATAAAAACTAAATTATAACTATAAATTATATAAGAAGATTAAAAATTAAAAGGGAACATTAAACAAAGGCACTGAAATTGAACATCCATAGATAATGAAAAGAAAATGTCAGAAGAATTTTAATAACATAATCAGCTTTTAGAAATAAAAGAAGATTTGAATTCTTGGGGATTTGAATTCGGATCTTTGGAACAATTTGAACAAGAAAGAAAGTATACTAGCCCAAAAGGCTAGGGTGGACTGGATCAAGCAAGGGGATAGGAACACGAGATTCTTCCATAATATGGTGAAGTATAGGCAAAAGAGAAATCAAGTCGAGGCTCTGAAGGTAGATGGTGGATGGGTGCAAGGGGTGGAAGAGATTAAAGAGGAAGTTAGATCTCACTTCAGCTCCATTTTCAAAGAAGAGGATTTCCGTAGACCGGTACTTGACGGTATTGATTTCAAAAGTATCTCGGAAGATGAAGATGAATATCTCTCGGCTCCGTTCTCTATGGAAGAAGTGGAAGAGGCGGTTTGGAGTTGCGAGGGGAATAAGAGCCCGGGACCGGATGGTTTCAACTTCAAGTTCATAAAGGAGTGTTGGGGGACTATTAAAGAAGACATTCTTGGGTTGATGGCCCAATTCCACTCTAATGGGAAGCTCCCAAAAGCCTTCACGTCCTCATTTGTTGCATTGGTGGGGAAAAGGAAGAATCCTCAAAGCTTGAACGATTATAGACCAATATCTTTGATTGGGTGCATATATAAGATAATTGCTAAGGTGCTAGCATTGAGATTGAAGGGTGTACTCCCTGGAATAATTTCTCAATCTCAATCTGCTTTCCTCCAAGGAAGACAAATCCTTGATGGAGTGTTGGTAGTGAACGAGATAATTAACGGGGCAAGAAAGAAGAAAAAACCACTAGTAATGTTTAAGGTCGATTTCGAAAAGGCGTATGATTCGGTTAGTTGGCGCTTCATTGAGTATATGTTGAAACGAATGGGATTTGGAGAAAGATGGAGAAAGTGGATGGCGGCTTGTATATTTACGGGGTCCATCTCGGTTTTGGTAAATGGTAGCCCAACAAGGGAGGTCAAGATGGAGAAGGGGTTGAGGCAAGGGGATCCACTAGCACCTTTCCTTTTCCTAGTAGTGGCTGAAGTCTTATCGGCTCTATTTAGGAAAAGTTCGGAGTTGGGATTTTTCCATCCGTTCTCCTTTGGTGGATCTTCTTCTTATCCGGTTCTCCAATATGCCGATGATACCATTATCTTGTGCAACAACAATAAGGAAAACTTGTGGTGTATAAAGGCGGTGTTAAGGATCTTTGAGCTTGTTTCCGGATTAAAAGTTAACTTTAACAAAAGCTGTATTGTGGGAGTTAATACGGAGGATGAGAAGATTCGGGAAGCCTCTCAATTCCTTTACTGTAGGGAAGGAAAGCTTCCGTTTGATTTTCTGGGTATTCCGGTCGGGGAAAATCCAAGGCGTGCCGCTACTTGGAATCCGGTGGTGGACAAAATGAAGACTAGACTATCTAGTTGGAAAAGCAAGGAACTCTCGATCGGGGGGAGAATTACTATGATTAACTCGGTATTGGCTAGCCTTCCGCTATACTTCTTTTCTTTCTTTAAGGTGCCTAAATGCGTGTTAAAGACTTTGGTGAAAATACAACGGAACTTTCTTTGGGGTGGTAAGATGGATGAAAGGAAAATGGCTTGGGTTTGTTGGAAGAAGGTATGCTTGCCTAAAAAACTGGGTGGCTTAGGGGTGAGAGACTTAGAACTCTTCAATGTGGCTTTGTTGGGAAAGTGGAAGTGGAGATTGATGGGAGATGAGAGGTGTGTGTGGAGGGAGTTACTAAATGAATTATATGGAGAAGGTGGGATGCTAAACAACTCTCAAAGATCTACTTGGTGGAAGGACTTAATCTCTATAGAAAGCTGTCTTCCAAACGCGCAAAATTGGTTCCGGAATCGTGTTAAGTGAAAACTGGGAAACGGAAGGCGTCTGCGGTTCTGGACAGACTCCTGGTGCAGCAGTTCGCCTCTCTCAACGCTATTTCCTCGACTGTTCGCAGTGTCTACTGGCAGGGGCGAGTGTGTGGCAGGTCTTGGTGAGTGGAGGAATAACAGGTGGGCGTGGAACTTGCAGTGGTCTCGGGTTCTGACTCTAAGCGAGCAGCAGGAGGCAGATTTGTTAACCAATATTCTGCTGCCACTCTCTCCGGCAAACTGCGACAGTGACAAACTGGTGTGGTTAATGGACAACTCGGTCTACAAGGTGAAGTCGGTATATAATATGCTGTTAGACTGCAGCAGTGATTATTTGGTAAATGCTGAGCTTGCTAACGCGCTGAAAGGTGTGTGGAAAGCGAAAGTCCCGTCTAAAATCCAAATTCACTGCTGGAGGGTATTGCAAAGCCGTATTCCTACAAAAGACGTTTTGGCATTGAGAGGTATAATTCCGTTAAATTCTGGTGGTGAATGCGTCCACTGCAGCGAAGCAACCGAATCTGCAGCTCATCTTTTTCTTCACTGCTGTATTGCGCAGCAGCTATGGGGTCTGGTGTGTGGCTGGGCGAGACTGCAAGTCCCTCTAGCCGACTCCCTACTGGTGCACTTTGAGGACTTTGCAAAGGATCTACGCGAGAAAAAATGGAGGGGAGTAAAGTATTTATTATGGATGACAACAGTTTGGGTGTTATGGATTAATAGAAATAACGTGATTTTCAACGGGGGTAATGTTCGAGTAGCTGAAATGTTCAAGAAAATTGTGAGATTGTCTTGGGGTTGGTTTGTAAATTCGGGGAGGTCGCAACAAAACGTAGAGTTAGAGATGTGGGAAAATAACCCGATAGATTGTATTGGTCAACTACTTTGATTTGTATACGGGTTAGTGGTACCCCTTGTACCCCCTATAATGAAATCCTTTTTGACTTATCAAAAAAAAAAAAAGAAATAAAAGAAGATAACACAATTAAAAAGCGATACACATGGGTATCATGTAGGGTTGGATGAAAACAACCAATAAAATATAAGCACCTATACAAAATTGAAAGAATATGATGGGGGATCTATTGTAAATGCGGCTGAAGTTCTTCTGAATAAGAATTAAATTATAACTATAAATTAAATAAGAATATTATAAAATAAAAAAAGAACACTAACAAATATAATGAAATTATGGTCAAAAAAATATAATGAAATTGAACATTTATAGATAATATGAATAAAAAGTCTAAATAATTTTTATAACATAATTCATATTCATCAAATGTAAATATAAAAACTTAACTCTTACTTAGAAAGAAAAGAACATAATTAAAAAGTGAAACACGTGAATATCATGCATGATTAGATGAATACCACCAATAAAATAATAGCAACTATAGAAAATTGAAAGAAGAAGATGGAGATTCTATTGTATATATGGTTGCGGTTCTCGCGGAAGTAATTGTTGTAAGTTTCCGTGAGAGTAAATGCGTCAACGCAGTTCTCGAATATAAAATAAAGATACAATTATGAACGCTAATTTATCACACTTTACGTATTTTGTCACGAAATTAATATTATTTTTCATCAAACGGTTAATGTGGAACAAACTTTGCCTATTTGGACTTTCAAATTTTTTTCTAAACCATAAAGTATACCAAAACACATTGCTTAGCATTTCACTTTACGTATTTTGTCCTGTAATTAATTTTTTTTCTTCGCTTAACCGGTTGTGGAGGAACAAAGTTTGCTTATTTGAAAAGTTTAAATTTTTTCTGAACGCTAAGGTACCTAAAAACACACTGCTTAACATTGTATTTATGTACTTTATAACGAATTTATATTTCTTTTCACCAAATCGGTTATTGAGGAAGAAACATTGCGTATTTGAACCGTTAAAATTTTTTTAGTCATAAAACACACCAAAATACATTGCTTACCATCTCACTTTATGTATTTTGTCATGAGATTTTATCTTTTTTTTACCTAATCGGTTTTTGAAGAACAGACTTATCATATTTGAACATTTGAACTTTTTTGTAGACTCTAAATTATCCTAAAACACATTGCATAGAATCACACTATACGTATTTGTCAGGAAATTCACCAAAGTAGTTATTGAGTAACGAACTACACGTATTTGAACAGTTAATTTTTTTTCTAAACCTTAAAATATCTCAAAGCATACACCTTGAGATATGAAAAAATAAATAAATAAATAAATAAAATGTAAAAAGAGCTTCACACGTGAGAGGACTAGTCTTCATGCAAATATACTAATTTAGTAGAATTGGATCGTTATAATAATCATCAATAATGCACATACACCAATATAAATAGTAAAAAATAAATAACCTTACGACTTAAAGCAAGATAGTGCGACAACTAATAATATTTTATATTACTTAATCATTTTTGTTTTAAAATTTTTTCTTACGTATGCATCATAAAAATAAATAATGAGATATTTTTTTGAAAAGAAATAAAAATAACGATATAACAAATAATTATAATCTTTTTTTGACAAATCAAATTGTTGGAACAATTGCGGACACACCGACGAACACGAACAAAATAGGCTCAGTCGCGGACTAGGTCGCTCTCTTTAAGACGTTTTGCGGCTTTGTCCAAGGTCTGCAAGCAGTCTCTCCTAGTCTCGTCATCCCCAAGATAAAACAATCTTCTCAGAAAATATGGTCTTCGCTACACCTAGAAAAACCATCAAACTCACACACTCTTATCTTTATTTTACTTCTCAGAATTCTTATTCTTTTTCTCGAACTAGAAGTATCTTTCTCTGCTTCAAAATGAAAATATACATTTTTGAAAAACTATCTCGCCCATTGTGGGAATTCTCGTAGGTCCTTTTTTAATTGAAAGGCATATGTCTATCAAATAATCGGTTTTAAATGGCATTAAAACCATTGTCTAAAATCGTATACTTGACGGTTAAAGAATTTTACGTTGAAAAAAATGTTAAAATCATTTAACAATCAAAACCAACTGAAACGTAAAGATATGGTATTAGAATCATTGTCTAATGGGATACCGAAGGTAGCTCAGTTGGCGAGCTAAAGGATACCGAAGGAGAGCACCAAATGAGTGCAAAAAGGAGGTCTCGGGTTCAAACCCGGGAAACTAACATTTCAATAAATTAAATTAATTGTCTAATTGGCAAGAATAATCTTTCAATAAATTAAATTAAATCATTTATAATAGAAAGAACATAACTTATAAAATTTTAAAGCTCATAATGGAGATGATAAAACTAAAACGAAGACAAAGTTTTCAAACTCATAAATGGAAATAATGAATATAAAATAAAACTGAAGGAGTTTGCACGAGAAGTTGGGGTCTAAGTTGAGGTTGAGTTCAGCCTATCATCCTCTGACAGATGGTCAGTCAGAGAGCAATTGTCAGAAGTCAAAGGTTGAGCATCAGAAACCTGCGGGGTTGATGCAACCATTGGACATTCCAGAGTGGAAATGGGTCTGCATTGCTATGGATTTTGTGACAGGATTGCCTCATACTATGAAAGGGTATGATGCAATCTGGGTGATTGTTGATAGGTTAACAAAATCGTCTCATTTTGTTCCTATAAACATCACGTATCCAGTGCCTAGATTGGCGGAGATCTATATCCGGGAAGTTGTGAAGCTTCACGGAGTTCCTATGAGTATTGTCTCAGATAGAGACCCAAGGTTCACTTCAGAGTTCTGGAGGTGTTTGCACGAGAAGTTGGGGTCTAAGTTGAGGTTGAGTTCAGACTATCATCCTCAGACAGATGGTCAGTCAGAGAGGACTATTCAGTCACTGGAAGATTTGTTGAGAGCTTGTGTTTTGGAGCAAGGAGGTTCATGGGATTCCTATCTTCCATTGATAGAGTTCACATACAACAATAGTTACCATTCTAGTATTGGGATGACACCTTTTGAAGCGTTTTATGGTCGAAAGTGTAGAACCCCACTATGTTGGTATGAGTCTGGTGAGAGTGTGGTACTTGGACCAGAGATTGTTCGCGAGACAACTGAGAAAGTGAAGTTGATCCGTGAGAAGATCAAAGCGTCGCAGAGTCGACAAAAGAGTTACCATGATAATCAGAGGAAAGATTTAGAGTTCCAAGCGGGTGAGCATGTGTTTCTGAGAGTCACTCCGGTGACTGGTGTTGGTCGTGCATTGAAGTCGAAGAAGCTCACTCCTCGTTTCATTGGTCCGTATCAGATCTCTGAGAGAGTTGGGAATGTTGCCTATAGAGTGGCTTTGCCACCAAATCTTTCGAACTTGCATGATGTGTTTCATGTGTCGCAACTTCAAAAGTACATTTCAGATCCATCTCATGTGATTCACATGGATGATGTGGAGGTACGGGATTATCTCACTGTTGAGACGATGCCTGTACGGATTGAGGATCATGAGGTGAAAGTTCTAAGAGGGAAGGAGATTGCTTTGGTAAAGGTGGTTTGGTTGGGAGCTGCTGGTGAGAGCATGACTTGGGAACTGGAGAGTAAGATGCGGGAGTCTTATCCAGAGCTGTTTGAATCAGGTAAATTTCGAGGACGAAATATTCTAAGTGGGGGAGAGTTGTAACGCCCAAATAATTTAATTAATTATTTAATTAAATCATTTAGGTATTACGTTGATATTTTTTTATTAAAATTATTAATAAAGTGTTTTTATTTAAATGAAGGGAGTAGCATCCAGTAATTACGGCGTAGTAGGAATGGCCCAAGAGCCCAAGCCCAAGACTTAGGCTCCAAGGCGCTAGGGTCTTGAGTAAGGCGACTCATTTTTAGTGAGAAAGAGAGAAAGAAAGAAAGTTTGCGAAGAGAGGAGAAGAAAGAAGGGTGTGAACGGCGCAAGGGAGAGAAGAGGAAGGAGAAGAGCTTTTGGTTGCCGTGGTTTCGTTGGTGATTCCGTAGAAAGAATATCGTCTTCGGCATAAGCAAGGTAAGGGTGGGTTCTTGCACTATAACGAGTTATATGATGGGCATTGGGTTAGGATTAGGCTCTATGTTCTTATCATGATGTGTTCTTGATGATTTTTGAATGCATACTTGGTGTTTGGGATCGTTGATTATGTTTGATCATGGTGGAAGAATTGAAAGAATTAAGGAAAATGAGTAGGCGCCAAGTGTTTGAGAAAATGCGCCTATGTGCAGTGTGTTGCACAAGGGCGCCCGAATGTGGATGTAGTGGCGCACCACTGGGCGCCAGTGTGGCTGTGTGCATGTGCCAATGTTGCTGCCTGCGCCAGTTTTTGTGTTGCTATTTCTGTCTAAGTGCTGGCGCCAATGTTGCTGCCTGCGCCAGTTTTTGTGTTGCTGTTCCTGACTAAGTGCTGGCGCCAAAGTTGCTGCCTGCCCCAGTTTTTGTGTTGCTGTTCCTGTCTAAGTGCTGGCGCCAATGTTGCTGCCTGCGCCAGTTTTTGTGTTGCTGTTCCTGTCTAAGTGCTGGCGCCAATGTTGCTGCCTGCGCCAGTTTTTGTGTTGCTGTTCCTGCTAAGTGTTGGCGCCAATGTTGCTGCCTACGCCAGTTTTTGTGTTGCTGTTTCTGTCAAAGTGCTGGCGCCAATGTTGCTGCCTGTGCCAGTTTTTGTGTTGCTGTCCCTGTCTAAGTGCTGGCGCCAATGTTGCTGCCTGCGCCAGTTTTTGTGTTGCTGTTCCTGTCTAAGTGCTGGCGCCAATGTTGCTGCCTGCGCCAGTTTTTGTGTTGCTGTTTCTATCTAAGTGCTGGGCGCCAATGTTGCTGCCTGCGCCAGTTTGCGTTTGTTGGGCGCCAGTTTATGCTGTTTTGGCGCCATGTGGCTGTCTGTGATGCGTCTTGGTGCTGTGTTGTGTTGTAAGTTGTTGCTGGGCGCCATTTAGTGCTGCCCAGTGCTTTTGTTGAGTACTTTGTTGCTGCTGGGCGCCAGTCCTATGTGTTGTATGCTCCCGGCGTTGTGTTGATGCTGCCTATGTTGTTGGCTATGTTGAAAGATGTTGGGTCTAATGACCAAAGGTTGATAATGACGTCGTTGATATGCTAAATAAATGTGTTGTGTGTTGATTGTGTTGTGGTGCGTTGTTTATGGTGTCTCATGCTCTCATATGCATATGCCCGTGTTGTGGGTGCCCTTGTGGCAAAATGTTGTTGTTGATATACCCGTTGTTGTGGGTCGCCCGAATGGCAAATTAACGTTGATTGGTACCACATGCATATGCCCATCGTTGTGGGTTGCACTTAATGCATTCTCCATATCATTTTGTGATACTACCTTAGTTGTGTTATATATATATATATATATATATATTGATATGGTTGTTATAAGGTATATATATGCTGTTGTAGTTGCTGTGTATGTGTATATATATTAAATGGTTGTTATATATGTAATAATGTAGTTGTTGTATAAACATATATATATATATATATATATATATATATATATATTAATATAGTTGTTATATATATAAATATACACTAATATAGTTGTTATATATTGGATGTTTTGATGTTGATTGGGGTGTGATAAGTATAGTTGCTGTATTCTAGCACAGTGTTTATCATATATGCCATTATACTGTGAGATACTCACCCTTTCTGTTTGAATGTTACCCTATGTTGGTAACGTGCAGGTAACCGTAGGTGAAGGATTATCTTCCTTTCACCCTTTTGAGTCGGTCGTCGCTCTGATACGTAGCACTCAAGGGGGGCGAATTCTACTGTTTTAATTATTTACTTCTTTATTTGACATTTGGATATGTAATGATGCTGTTATGTCTGTACCTTGAATTTTATTCTTTGTTCCGCTGCGAGATGACGATGTCCCTTTATGTGGACTAAATTATTTATTTTGAAGATTCTACTTTATCTACGATGTATTGCGTATCAAGCTGGAATTTATAAGTGAAATTGCTATCGAATGTTGATGTTTATTTGAAGTAAATGTAGCATCCCTTTTTGGATGTACTGAAAAATGATTTTTTTTAAAACTCTGATATTTTTACTGTAAATTACCGGGTAGAAACGGGGTGTTACATTAGTGGTATCGGAGCAGTTCGGTCTATCCGGCCAAGTTGTCCAGTCTTAGTGTCTTTTGACTAGCAAGTATTGCTAGATTAGTTCTGAATTGTTGTTTATGTTGCAGTGTAAGTTGAAATGGCTGGAAGGAACGATGCTGCTCTTGCTGCTACGTTGCAAGCTATGGCGCAGGCTGTAGGGAACCAGGAGAATGATGGTGAAAATGCTGGGACTCGCAGTCTGGCTACCTTTCAGAGGGAGAAGCCGCCTACTTTCAAGGGCAAGTATGACCCCGATGGTGCTCTTGCTTGGTTGAAGGAAATGGAAAGGATTTTCCGTGTCATGGATTGTACTGAAGCTCAGAAGGTCAGGTATGGTACTCATATGCTGGCAGAGGAAGCTGATGACTGGTGGTTGGAGGTTAGGCAGAGGTTGGAGACTGCTAATGAAGAGATTACTTGGGTTGTATTCCGCAGAGAATTTTTAAGAAAGTATTTTCCGGAAGATGTCAGGGGCAAGAAGGAAATCGAGTTCCTTGAGCTGAAGCAAGGAAATATGTCTATAACTGAATATGCTGCTAAATTCACAGTTGGCAAAGTTCTATCCGCACTACACTGATGCTAACTCTGAGTTCTCCAAATGCATCAAGTTTGAGAATGGGTTGAGGCCTGAAATTAAGAAAGCTATTGGGTACCAGAAGATCCGGGTGTTCTCTGATTTGATTGACAGTTGTAGGATCTTTGAAGAAGACAGTAGTGCTCATTTCAAGGTTATGAAGGAGCAGAGGGGTAAATTCCAGAGTCGTAGTAAACCATATGAAATTTCTGCTGGTAAGGGTAAACAGAGATCTACTGAGGGTAAAAGGATTAGTGGGGGAGATGCTCCCGCTAACATTGTGTGTTTCAAATGTGGTAAGCCTGGTCATAAGAGCAACGCGTGCAATACTGATGCGAGGAAGTGTTTCAAATGTGGTAAGGATGGCCATCTGGCAGCTGAGTGTGGGCGTAAGGATATGCTCTATTTCAACTGTGGTGAAGGTGGGCACATTAGTGCTAAGTGTCGGAAGCCGAAAAAGGAAAGATTCAGTGGGAAGGTGTTTGCTTTGGTAGGTACAGAGCCTACTGAGGGCGATGGTCTCATTGAAGGTACGTGTTTCATCAACGATACTCCTTTAAAGTCTCTTGTTGATACTGGTGCATCTCACTGTTTTATTGCTGTTGAATGTTGTGAACGTCTGGGTCTTGCCTTGTCTGCTATGAATGGAAGGATGGTTGTCGATACTCCAGTTAAGGGGTCAGTAATCACTTCTTTGGGGTGTTCCCAGTGTCCTGTGTCGATCTTTGGCAGGGACTTTATTATAGATTTTGTTGCTTTACCGTTGATTGGGTTAGATGTAATTATGGGTATGAACTGGTTAGAGCATAACCATGTTCACATCAACTGTAGTAACAAGTCAGTGAGTTTTGGGGGTGATGAGTCGGGGCTGTTATCCGCTAGTCAGTTGCGGAAGTTGATGAAAGAAGGAGTTCAATTATTCTCGCTAGTAGCTTCTATGTCTGTTGAGAATCAAGCTATTATCGAAGGGTTGTAGGTGGTGTGTGAGTTTCCCGAAGTGTTCCCTGATGAGATTCCAAGTGTCCCGCCAGAGAGGGAAGTTGAATTTGCTATTGACCTTGTACCTGGTACCAGACCTGTTTCTATGGCACCTTACAGGATGCCAGCATCTGAATTGTCTGAATTAAAGAAGCAACTTGAGGATCTGCTTGAAAAGAAGTTCGTAAGGCCGAGTGTATCGCCGTGGGGAGCTCCTGTTGTAACACCCAAAATAATTTAATTAATTTATTTGATTAAATTATTAGGGATTTATTTTATTTAGTGATTTAATTAGAATTAGAAAATAATTAGTGGGCTTGTTTTATTTGATTCAGGGCGTGGCATGTGATTCATGTAGAAGGCTAGAGCTTAAGTGAATAAGCCCATGATCCAACATCAGGACCCATGCGCTAATAGGGATTAATTTAGGGTTATTCACTTGGGTGTTACAAGAGGTAAAATACTAAGAAAAACCTTGGAGAGCTTGTGAGTGTGTGAGCCGTAAACAGCAAGGAGAGAAGAAGAGCTTGAAGACCAAAAAGAAAGGGAATTAGCGCAAACTGAGAGTGAGAGGAGAAGTGGAATTTGCGACTTCCAGCAAGGAGATTTTCATCTTGGCTTTGGGTAAGTGCCTTGATCCTTCCCTTCCATCTATTTAATTCTTCTAAGTGGTGGTCTCAAACCCTTCCTTTTCCATGTTGCGATTTTTTCCCCATGAATTTTGGTGATGGATGCGAATTGGTTAGAAGAGGAAGAAGGGGGCTGCTGCGAATTTTTGGTGACCTTGGCTCGTCGTGTTGCGGAGCTTTGCACGTAACGCATTCATCGTGGTTTCGGGCATACAAAATTCGAGGTAAGGGTGAGCGTTTTCAATTTAATATAATTGAGTATATAGAGGGTTGTGAGTTTGTGTTAGTGGTTGAATTAGAAACTTATAGGTGAAGAGGAATGGTGGATTGAATTTATTATGTTGATATGCGAATTGCGTTATGATGTGAGGAGATGAATTGTTGCTGTTAGTCAAAATTTGTGCTGCTGTTAGTCAATTATGTATTGCTGCTGCAGAATTTTTTTGGTGCTGTTGCTGTCAATTTTGTGTTGCTGTTGCTGTATTTTAACTGTGCTGTTTGCTGTCAATGAAATGTTGCTGTTTTTACCAATAAATTGTTGCTGTCATGTTGCTATTTTCACAATAAAATGTTGCTGTTTTTACCAATAAATTGTTGCTGTCATGTTGCTGTTTTTACCAATAAAATTCTGCTGTTTTGGCAATTTAAAGTTGCTGTGTTGCTGCTGTTTCAGCCTATAAAAAAACTACTGTTTTTGCGCATAAGTGCTACTATTTTTCAGCTTCAATTTGATGTCAAGATGCTACTGTTTTTGCGCATAAATGCTACTGTTTTTCAGCTTCAATTTGATGTCAAGATGCTACTGTTTTGCGCATAAAATGCCACTGTTTTTCAGCTTCGATTTGTTGCGTTTATTAACCGAATTTCTGTACTTTGTAGAAGAGAAGAGCGTGTAAATGTGACTTTGATACTATTACTATATTTCCGGTTAAAAATGTGAGGTTTTCTTCCACTTGAAAAATGAGATGTTCTTCCCAAATTTAATTGTGGCGCTCCCTAAGTATGAAAGTGAAATGTTTATTCCATAATTTTAAAGATGTTGTTACATTATTTTTGAATGTGATTGTTTATGAAGAGTGGTGATATAGTATGGTGACTATGATGAATACACTCTATGAGTGTCTTATGGTGGTGATGATGAGTACTCCGGGTGAGCAAATTTTGGTGATTGCACATGTGTCCATAGTGTCTCATAGCATGTGCATCTTATGACGAATAGGCTTCGGCCTCTTAGTGACGGTGTGCCCATAGTGGCTTATTTATGACGAGAAAACAGTGACGGTGTGCCCATAGTGGCTTATTATGACGAGTATGGTACCATCATGCATATGCCCAGGTGTGGGTTGCATCTTCATGCGCATTCATTTTTTTTTATGACGGGTGACGTGAATTGCGATTTTGTTTGGTGTTGTGTGTAACGACGATGAAGTTGACGTTAGTGACGATGTGGTGTGATAGTTTGCTCATATTACTCTGCTGTATGCTTAATTATATTTTGTTGAAAATTCTCACCCCTTCTGCTTGGAATGTTGCTCTATTGTGGCAACGCTACAGGTGACTCCGATTGAAGGACATGCTGCCTTCCTTTATAGCTGTTGAGATGTTTTGAGTCGCTCTCTGATATTGTAACACCTAGGGGGCGGGGTTGAAGTTGATGACTTATTTAATTAACTGTTTTAATAATTTTATTGATGTTTGAGACGTGTTTGAGCGATTTTGGTGAGTTGTCGCTATTTCCGCTGTGATGAGATATTTTGAAGTTCGACTTTTGGTGACGAATGCGTTTTTACACAAATGTTAATGGCGTAGTCGATGAGTTTTATCAATGAAGAATGTGACATTTCTTTTCTACTAATTAAATTATTATTTTTGAAAACGAAAGTACTCTGATAATGACGTACAAATTAAGGAATAGAAACGGGGTGTTACATTAGTGGTATCAGAGCAGTTCGGTCTGTCCGGCCGGTGGTCGAGTCGTCAAGTTGAGTAACATTTGAATTTTGTTACTCGTATCTAAATTTTGTTCTCTGTTGCAGTACTAGAATGGCAGGACGGAACGATGCTGCACTTGCTGCTGCTTTGCAGGCTATAGCTGGAGTTGTGGGTAACATACCCAATGCTATTGGTGATGGGACGCGTAGTTTGGCTACGTTCCAGCGTGAGAACCCTCCTGCTTTTGAAGGCGGGTATAATCCTGATGGTGCCCTTGAGTGGCTAAGTGAGATGGAGCGGATCTTCCGCGTTATGGATTGCACCGATGCTCAGAAGGTTCGCTATGGCACACATATGTTGAAGAAAGAGGCTTATGATTGGTGGAGGACTACTAGTCAGGGGTTGACGGCTGCCAATGAGGGGATTAACTGGGCTGTGTTTGAGAGAGAATTCAAGAGGAAGTACTACCCGGAGGATGTCCGCGGGAAGAAGGAGGTTGAGTTTCTAAGACTTGAACAAGGTAACATGACTGTAACCGAGTATGCTGCAAAATTTACTGAGCTGTCTAAGTTTTACCCTCATTATGATAGAGAGGGTGCGGAGTTCTCCAAATGCATCAAATTTGAAAATGGGTTGCGTGCTGACATTAAGAGGGCCATAGGGTACCAGCAGATTCGTGTGTTTCCATTGTTGGTCAATAGCGCCAGAATTTTTGAGGAGGACAATAATGCTTTCTCCAGAGTCATGAAAGAAAAACAAAAGAATTTCTCAAGTCGTGGTAAGCCATATGAGGTGCCTGCTGGTAAGGGCAAGGGTAAGTTTGGCGGTGGGCCTAAGCGAAGTGGGGGAGATGCTGCGGCCAGTGTTACTTGTTACTCGTGTGGGAAAGTGGGTCATAAAAGTCCAGATTGCCCAAGCGGGGATAAGAAGAGATGTTATCGGTGTGGACAAGAGGGGCATATATCTTCCGGATGTGATAAGAAAGAAGTGGTATGTTTCAACTGCGGGGAGAGTGGTCATGTTAGTACACAGTGTTCGAAACCCAAGAAGGAGAAGTCTTTTGGAAAGGTGTTCGCTCTAGCTGAGTCTGATGTAGTGAACGAGATTCGAGGTACGTGCTATATCAATAATTTTCCTCTTGTTGTTATTGTTGATACTGGTGCTACCCATAGTTTTATTGCTGCTGCATGTGTTGAGAAGTTAAGCCTTGTTTTATCTGATATGTTGAGGGAGATGGTCATCGACACTCCAGCTAAGGGTTCGGTGACTACCTCCGTTGTTTGTGCCAAATGTCCTGTATCTGTATATGGTAGAGAATTCTTAATTGATTTGATCTGTTTGCCGCTGAGTGGAATGGATGTCATTCTGGGTATGGACTGGTTAGTTGATAACCATGTCCATATCAACTGTCGAGATAGGTCCGTGAGTTTTGAGTCGCCTGAAGGGGAGTCTGGTCTGTTATCTGCGGGTCAGCTGCATAGAGTGATGAGAGAAGAGGTTCAGCTGTTTTCTCTGTTGGCGTCGTTGTCTGCTGAGAGCCAAGCGAAGATTGATGGGTTGCCGGTAGTGCGTGAGTTTTCTGAGGTGTTCCCTGACGAGATTCCGGATGTACCACCAGAGAGAGAGGTGGAGTTTGCTATTGACCTGGTTCCCGGCACCAAGCCTGTGTCTATGGCGCCATATAGAATGTCTGCATCTGAGTTGGCAGAACTGAAAAAGCAACTTGAAGAGTTATTAGAAAAGAAGTTTGTAAGACCGAGTGTGTCACCTTGGGGAGCTCCAGTGTTGCTAGTGAAAAAGAAAGACGGTAGCATGAGGTTGTGCGTAGACTATCGGCAGTTAAATAAAGTTACAATCAAGAACAAGTATCCGTTGCCAAGAATTGATGACTTGATGGATCAGTTAGTGGGTGCTAAAGTATTTAGCAAGATTGACTTAAGGTCTGGTTATCATCAGATCAAGGTCAAGGATGAAGATGTCCAGAAGACGGCATTTAGGACAAGATATGGGCACTATGAGTATTCCGTTATGCCTTTCGGTGTGACTAATGCGCCGGGGGTATTTATGGGGTACATGAACCAAATCTTCCGTGAGTACTTGGATAAGTTTGTGGTAGTTTTCATTGATGACATTCTGATTTATTCTAGGTCAGAAGAGGAGCATGCGGAACATCTGAGGCTGGTGTTAGAAATTCTGAAGGATCGAAAGTTGTATGCGAAGCTGTCCAAGTGTGAGTTTTGGTTGAAAGAAGTCAGTTTCCTCGGTCACGTGATTTCTAGTGAGGGAATTGCGGTGGACCCTTCCAAAGTTGATGCAGTGTTGCAATGGGAGTCTCCAAAGTCAGTTACTGAAATCAGGAGTTTTCTGGGATTGGCTGGCTATTATAGGAGGTTTATTGAGGGGTTCTCGAAGTTGGCTCTGCCATTGACTCAATTGACCTGCAACGGTAGGGTTTTTGTTTGGGATGACCGATGTGAAGAAAGTTTCAATGAGCTGAAGAAGAAGTTGACTACGTCTCCAGTGTTGACCCTGCCTAATCCGGTTGAACCGTTTGTGGTTTATTGTGATGCGTCTAAAATGGGATTGGGTGGTGTACTTATGCAGAATGGGAAAGTGATCGCTTATGCGTCTAGGCAATTGAGAATTCATGAAAAGAATTACCCTACACACGACTTAGAACTTGCTGCTATGGTATTCGCATTAAAAATTTGGAGGCATTACTTGTATGGGTCGAGAATTGAGGTGTTCAGTGATCACAAGAGTCTACGGTATCTGTTTGACCAGAAAGAATTGAATATGAGGCAGCGCCGATGGTTAGAACTATTGAAAGATTATGATTTTGAATTGAGTTATCACCCGGGAAAAGCGAATGTGGTTGCGGATGCGCTGAGTCGGAAGACCTTGCACATGTCGGCATTGATGGCTAGAGAGCTTGA
This sequence comes from Astragalus membranaceus, assembly GCA_039519185.1. NCBI lineage: Eukaryota > Viridiplantae > Streptophyta > Magnoliopsida > Fabales > Fabaceae > Astragalus > Astragalus membranaceus. The sequence goes on from CM076850.1 coordinate 53,589,851, forward strand.
GTTAATTGAGCAGTTCAGGGACATGAGTTTAGTGTGTGAAGTTACGCCTCAGAGTGTCAGGTTAGGTATGTTGAAAATTGGCAATGATTTTATGACAAGTATCCGAGAGGCGCAGAAATTAGATGTGAAATTAGTTGATCTGATGAGTGGGATCGGTCAGTCTGAGAATGAAGACTTCGTGATAGATACGCAAAATGTATTGAGGTATCGTGGAAGAATTTGTGTTCCCGAAGATGAGGAAATGAGAAAGGCAGTTCTTGAGGAAGGGCATAAGAGTAAGTTGAGTATCCATCCTGGAGCGACGAAGATGTACCAAGATCTGAAGAAGATGTTCTGGTGGCCTGGGTTGAAGCGCGATGTGGCGCAGTTTGTGTATTCGTGTTTGACCTGTCAGAAATCGAAAGTCGAGCATCAGAAACCTGCGGGAATGATGCAACCGTTGAATGTTCCAGAATGGAAGTGGGATAGTATCTCCATGGATTTTGTGACCGGGTTACCCAATACGGTGAGAGGGCATGATTCAATTTGGGTGGTTGTGGATAGATTGACGAAGTCGGCTCATTTTATTCCTATCGGCATTAAGTATCCAGTGTCTAGATTGGCTGAAATCTACATTCAGGTGATTGTGAAGCTGCATGGGGTTCCTTTGTGCATTGTGTCTGATAGGGACCCAAGGTTCACTTCGGAGTTTTGGAGTAGTTTACAGAAAGAGTTGGGGTCGAAATTGAGGTTGAGTTCAGCTTATCATCCTCAGACTGATGGGCAGACAGAAAGGACAATCCAATCATTGGAAGACCTGTTAAGGTCATGTGTACTAGAGCAGGGAGGTGCGTGGGATACTCATCTCCCGTTAATTGAGTTCACCTACAACAACAGTTATCATTCCAGTATCGGAATGGCGCCGTTTGAGGCGTTGTATGGCCGGAGGTGTAGGACTCCGGTGTGTTGGTACGAAACTGGGGAAAGTTTAGTACTTGGACCTGAGCTAGTCAGAGAGACTACTGAGAAGGTAAAGATGATCAGGGAGAAAATGAAAGCGTCGCAGAGTCGGCAGAAGAGCTACCATGATAAGAGAAGGAAAGATTTAGAATTTGAAGCCGGTGACCACGTGTTCTTAAGGGTCACGCCTATGACTGGTGTTGGTCGAGCACTGAAATCTAAAAAGTTGACTCCTCGATTCATCGGACCGTATCAGATTACGGAGAGAGTTGGAAATGTTGCATATCGGGTGGCCTTACCACCTAACCTTTCAAACTTGCACGACGTGTTTCACGTGTCGCAGCTTCGGAAGTATGTTGCGGATCCGTCTCATGTGATTCAACTAGATGATGTTGAGGTGCGGGACAATCTCACCGTGGCGAATATGCCAGTTAGAATTGCCGACCGTGAAGTAAAAGTGTTAAGAGGCAAGGAGATTATTTTAGTAAAAGTAGTTTGGTTGGGAGCCGTGGGCGAGAGCATGACGTGGGAATTGGAAAGTAAGATGAAGGAAGCTTATCCAGAGTTATTTGATTCAGGTAATTTCGAGGGCGAAATTCTCTAAGTGGGGGAGAGTTGTAACACCCAAAATAATTTAATTAATTTATCTGATTAAATTATTAGGGATTTATTTTATTTAGTGATTTAATTAGAATTAGAAAATAATTAGTGGGCTTGTTTTATTTGATTCAGGGCGTGGCATGTGATTCATGTAGAAGGCTAGAGCTTAAGTGAATAAGCCCATGATCCAACATCAGGACCCATGCGCTAATAGGGATTAATTTAGGGTTATTCACTTGGGTGTTACAAGAGGTAAAATACTAAGAAAAACCTTGGAGAGCTTCTGAGTGTGTGAGCCGTAAACAGCAAGGAGAGAAGAAGAGCTTGAAGACCAAAAAGAAAGGGAATTAGCGCAAACTGAGAGTGAGAGGAGAAGTGGAATTTGCGACTTCCAGCAAGGAGATTTTCATCTTGGCTTTGGGTAAGTGCCTTGATCCTTCCCTTCCATCTATTTAATTCTTCTAAGTGGTGGTCTCAAACCCTTCCTTTTCCATGTTGCGATTTTTTCCCCATGAATTTTGGTGATGGATGCGAATTGGTTAGAAGAGGAAGAAGGGGGCTGCTGCGAATTTTTGGTGACCTTGGCTCGTCGTGTTGCGGAGCTTTGCACGTAACGCATTCATCGTGGTTTCGGGCATACAAAATTCGAGGTAAGGGTGAGCGTTTTCAATTTAATATAATTGAGTATATAGAGGGTTGTGAGTTTGTGTTAGTGGTTGAATTAGAAACTTATAGGTGAAGAGGAATGGTGGATTGAATTTATTATGTTGATATGCGAATTGCGTTACGATGTGAGGAGATGAATTGTTGCTGTTAGTCAAAATTTGTGCTGCTGTTAGTCAATTATGTATTGCTGTTGCAGAATTTTTTTGGTGCTGTTGCTGTCAATTTTGTGTTGCTGTTGCTGTATTTTAACTGTGCTGTTTGCTGTCAATGAAATGTTGCTGTTTTTACCAATAAATTGTTGCTGTCATGTTGCTGTTTTCACAATAAAATGTTGCTGTTTTTACCAATAAATTGTTGCTGTCATGTTGCTGTTTTTACCAATAAAATTCTGCTGTTTTGGCAATTTAAAGTTGCTGTGTTGCTGCTGTTTCAGCCTATAAAAAAACTACTGTTTTTGCGCATAAGTGCTACTGTTTTTCAGCTTCAATTTGATGTCAAGATGCTACTGTTTTTGCGCATAAATGCTACTGTTTTTCAGCTTCAATTTGATGTCAAGATGCTACTGTTTTGCGCATAAAATGCCACTGTTTTTCAGCTTCGATTTGTTGCGTTTATTAACCGAATTTCTGTACTTTGTAGAAGAGAAGAGCGTGTAAATGTGACTTTGATACTATTACTATATTTCCGGTTAAAAATGTGAGGTTTTCTTCCACTTGAAAAATGAGATGTTCTTCCCAAATTTAATTGTGGCGCTCCCTAAGTATGAAAGTGAAATGTTTATTCCATAATTTTAAAGATGTTGTTACATTATTTTTGAATGTGATTGTTTATGAAGAGTGGTGATATAGTATGGTGACTATGATGAATACACTCTATGAGTGTCTTATGGTGGTGATGATGAGTACTCCGGGTGAGCAAATTTTGGTGATTGCACATGTGTCCATAGTGTCTCATAGCATGTGCATCTTATGACGAATAGGCTTCGGCCTCTTAGTGACGGTGTGCCCATAGTGGCTTATTTATGACGAGAAAACAGTGACGGTGTGCCCATAGTGGCTTATTATGACGAGTATGGTACCATCACGCATATGCCCAGGTGTGGGTTGCATCTTCATGCGCATTCATTTTTTTTATGACGGGTGAAGTGAATTGCGATTTTGTTTGGTGTTGTGTGTAACGACGATGAAGTTGATGTTAGTGACGATGTGGTGTGATAGTTTGCTCATATTACTCTGCTGTATGCTTAATTATATTTTGTTGAAAATTCTCACCCCTTCTGCTTGGAATGTTGCTCTATTGTGGCAACGCTGCAGGTGACTCCGATTGAAGGACATGCTGCCTTCCTTTATAGCTGTTGAGATGTTTTGAGTCGCTCTCTGATATTGTAACACCCAGGGGGCGGGGTTGAAGTTGATGACTTATTTAATTAACTGTTTTAATAATTTTATTGATGTTTGAGACGTGTTTGAGCGATTTTGGTGAGTTGTCGCTATTTCCGCTGTGATGAGATATTTTGAAGTTCGACTTTTGGTGACGAATGCGTTTTTACACAAATGTTAATGGCGTAGTCGATGAGTTTTATCAATGAAGAATGTGACATTTCTTTTCTACTAATTAAATTATTATTTTTGAAAACGAAAGTACTCTGATAATGACGTACAAATTAAGGAATAGAAACGGGGTGTTACACCTGTGTTGTTGGTAAAGAAGAAGGATGGAAGCATGAGGCTCCGTGTTGATTATAGGTAGTTGAACAAGGTGACCATTAAGAACAAGTATCCGCTTCCGAGGATTGACAATTTGATGGACCAGTTGGTGGGAGCTAAGGTGTTTAGCAAGATTGATTTGCGTTCGGGTTATCATCAAATTAAGGTGAAAGATGAAGATATTCAGAAGACGGCCTTCAGAACTAGATATGGGCATTATGAGTATTCTGTGATGCCTTTTGGTGTTACTAACGCGCTGGGAGTATTTATGGAGTACATGAATCGTATTTTCCATACTTACTTGGATCGGTTCGTGGTGGTGTTTATTGATGATATTCTGATTTATTCTAAGACAGAAGAAGAGCACGCAGAACATTTGAGATTGGTGCTAGAAGTGTTGAAAGAGAAGAAATTGTATGCCATGTTGTCCAAGTGTGAATTCTGGCTGAATGAAGTGAGTTTCCTTGGCCATGTTATTTCTGGTAGTGGTATTGCTGTGGACCCAGCCAAGGTAGATGCTGTGTTACAATGGGAGAGCCCGAAGTCAGTTACTGAAATTAGAAGCTTCTTGGGGTTGGCTGGTTATTATCGGAGGTTCATTGAAGGTTTCTCGAAGCTAGCTCTTCCGTTGACTCAGTTGACTTGTAAGGGAAAAGCTTTTGTTTGGGATGTCCGATGTGAGGAGAGCTTCGATGAATTAAAGAAGAGGTTGATAACGTCTCCTATTTTGACTTTGCCCATTCCGGACAAGTCTTTTGTGGTGTATTGTGATGCTTCCAAGATGGGTTTGGGAGGTGTGCTTATGCAGGATGGTAAGGTAGTTGCTTATGCGTCTAGACAGTTGAGGACCCATGAGAAGAACTACCCTACGCATGATTTGGAGCTAGCTGCAATTGTCTTTGTACTGAAGATTTGGAGGCACTATCTTTATGGTACTAGATTTGAAGTAATTAGTGACCATAAGAGTTTGAAGTATCTGTTTGATCAGAAGGAGTTGAATATGAGACAGACGTTGGTTAGAGCTGTTGAAGGATTATGATTTCGGCTTGAACTATCACCCAGGCAAGGCTAATGTCGTGGCTGATGCTCTAAGTCGGAAAACTTTGCATATGTCTGCAATGATGATTAAAGAACTGGAGTTGATTGAGCAGTTCAGAGATATAAGTTTGGTTTGTGAAGTCACACCGCAGAGTGTTAGATTGGGAATGCTGAAGATTGGCAATGACTTTTTGGATAGTATCCGAGAGGCCCAAAAGTCAGATGTCAAGCTAGTGGACTTGAGAGTGGTGAATGATCAAGCTGAGAATGGGGATTTCAGGTTGGATTCCCAAGGCGTGATGAGGTTCCGAGATAAAAGTTGCATTCCTGATGATGCAGAGATGAAGAGGTGATTCTTGAGGAGAGTCATAGAAGTAAGTTGAGTATTCATCCGGGGGCTACAAAGATGTACCAAGATTTGAAGAAGTTGTTTTGGTGGCCGGGGATGAAGAGGGATGTAGCACAGTTTGTGTATGCATGTTTGTCTTGTCAGAAGTCAAAGGTTGAGCATCAGAAACCTGCAGGGTTGATGCAACCGTTGGACATTCCAGAGTGGAAATGGGTCTGCATTGCTATGGATTTTGTGACAGGATTGCCTCATACTGTGAAAGGGTATGATGCAATCTGGGTGATTGTTGATAGGTTAACAAAATCGTCTCATTTTGTTCCTATAAACATCACGTATCCAGTGCCTAGATTGGCGGAGATCTATATCCGGGAAGTTGTGAAGCTTCACGGAGTTCCTATGAGTATTGTCTCAAATAGAGACCCAAGGTTCACTTCAGAGTTCTGGAGGTGTTTGCACGAGAAGTTGGGGTCTAAGTTGAGGTTGAGTTCAGCCTATCATCCTCAGACAGATGGTCAGTCAGAGAGGACTATTCAGTCTCTGGAAGATTTGTTGAGAGCTTGTGTTTTGGAGCAAGAAGGTTCATGGGATTCCTATCTTCCATTGATAGAGTTCACATACAACAATAGTTACCATTCTAGTATTGGGATGGCACCTTTTGAAGCGTTGTATGGTCGGAAGTGTAGAACCCCACTATGTTGGTATGAGTCTGGTGAGAGTGTGGTACTTGGACCAGAGATTGTTCGCGAGACAACTGAGAAAGTGAAGTTGATCCGTGAGAAGATCAAAGCGTCGCAGAGTCGACAAAAGAGTTACCATGATAATCAGAGGAAAGATTTAGAGTTCCAAGCGGGTGAGCACGTGTTTCTGAGAGTCACTCCGGTGACTGGTGTTGGTCGTGCATTGAAGTCGAAGAAGCTCACTCCTCATTTCATTGGTCCGTATCATATCTCTGAGAGAGTTGGGAATGTTGCCTATAGAGTGGCTTTGCCACCAAATCTTTCGAACTTGCATGACGTGTTTCATGTGTCGCAACTTCGAAAGTACATTTCAGATCCATCTCATGTGATTCACATGGATGATGTGGAGGTACGGGATAATCTCACTGTTGAGACGATGCCTGTACAGATTGAGGATCATGAGGTGAAAGTTCTAAGAGGGAAGGAGATTGCTTTGGTAAAGGTGGTTTGGTTGGGAGCTGCTGGTGAGAGCATGACTTGGGAACTGCAGAGTAAGATGCGGGAGTCTTATCCAGAGCTGTTTGAATCAGGTAAATTTCGAGGAGGAAATATTCTAAGTGGGGGAGAGTTATAACGCCCAAATAATTTAATTAATTATTTAATTAAATCATTTAGGTATTACGTTGATATTTTTTTATTAAAATTATTAATAAAGTGTTTTTATTTAAATGAAGGGAGCAGCATCCAGTAATTACGGTGTAGTAGGAATGGCCCAAGAGACCAAGCCCAAGACTTAGGCTCCTAGGCGCTAGGGTCTTGAGTAAGGCGACTCATTTTTGGTGAGAAAGAGAGAAAGAAAGAAAGTTTGCGAAGAGAGGAGAAGAAAGAAGGGTGCGAACGGCGCAAGGGAGAGAAGAGGAAGGAGAAGAGCGTTTGGTTGCTGTGGTTTCGTTGGTGATTCCGTAGAAAGAATATCATCTTCGGCATAACCAAGGTAAGGGTGGGTTTTTGCACTATAACGGGTTATATGATGGGCATTGGGTTAGGATTAGGCTCTATGTTCTTATCATAATGTGTTCTTGATGATTTTTGAATGAATACTCGGTGTTTGGGATCGTTGATTATGTTTGATCATGGTGGAAGAATTGAAAGAATTAAGGAAAATGAGTCTTGGCGCCTAGGGCGCCAAGTGTTTGAGAAAATGCGCCTTTGTGCAGTGTGTTGCACAAGGGCGCCAGAATGTGGATGCAGTGGCGCCCCACTGGGCGCCAGTGTGGCTGTGTGCGTGTGCCAATGTTGCTGCCTGCGCCAGTTTTTGTGTTGCTGTTTTTGTTTAAGTGATGGCGCCAATGTTGCTGCCTGCGCCAGTTTTTGTGTTGCTGTTCCTGTCTAAGTGCTGGCGCCAATGTTGCTGCCTGCGCCAGTTTTTGTGTTGCTGTTCCTGTCTAAGTGCTGGCACCAATGTTGCTGCCTGCGCCAATTTTTGTGTTGCTGTTCCTGTCTAAGTGCTGGCCCCAATGTTGCTGCCTGCGCCAGTTTTTCTGTTGTTGTTCCTGTCTAAGTGCTGGCGCCAATGTTGCTGCCTGCGCCAGTTTTTGTGTTGCTGTTTCTGTCTAAGTGCTGGCGCCAATGTTGCTGCCTGCGCCAGTTTTTGTGTTGCTGTCCCTGTCTAAGTGCTGGCGCCAATGTTGCTGCCTGCGCCAGTTTTTGTGTTGCTGTTCCTGTCTAAGTGCTGGCGCCAATGTTGCTGCTTGCGCCAGTTTTTGTGTTGCTGTTTCTGTCTAAGTGTTGGGCGCCAATGTTGCTGCCTGCGCCAGTTTTGCGTTTGTTGGGCGCCAGTTTATGCTGTTTTGGCGCCATGTGGCTCTCTGTGATGCGTCTTGGTGCTGTGTTGTGTTGTAAGTTGCTGCTAGGCGCCATTTAGTGCTGCCCAGTGCTTTTGTTGAGTACTTTGTTGCTGCTGGGCGCCAGTCCTATGTGCTGTTTGCGCCCGGCGTTGTGTTGATGCTGCCTATGTTGTTGGCTATGTTGAAAGATGTTGGGTCTAATGACCAAAGGTTGATAATAACGTCGTTGATATGCTAAATAAAGGTGTTGTGTGTTGATTGTGTTGTGGTGCATCGTTCATGGTGTCTCATGCTCTCATATGCATATGCCCGTGTTGTGGGTGCCCTTGTGGCAAAATGTTGTTGTTGATATACCCGTTGTTGTGGGTCGCCCGAATGGCAAATTTACGTTGATTGGTACCACATGCATATGCCCGTCGTTGTGGGTTGCGCTTCATGCATTATCCATATCATTTTGTAATACTACCTTAGTTGTTATATATATATATATATATATATATATATATTAAATAGTTGTTATGTATATATATATTGATATGGTTGTTATAAGGTATATATATGCTGTTGTAGTTGCTGTGTATGTGTATATATATTAAATGGTTGTTATATATGTAATAATGTAGTTGTTGTATAAACACACACACACACATATATATATATATATATATATATATATATATATATATTAATATAGTTGTTATATATATAAATATACACTAATATAGTTGTTATATATTGGATGTTTTGATGTTGATTGGGGTGTGATAAGTATAGTTGCTGTATTCTAGGACAGTGTTTATCTTCCTTAGGATATGTAATGATATCTTCCTTGGTAACGTGCAGGTAACCGTAGGCGAAGGCTTATCTTCCTTCACCCTTTTGAGTCGGTCGTCGCTCTGATACGTAGCACTCAGGGGGGGGGGGGGGGGGGCGAATTCTACTGTTTTAATTATTTACTTCTTTATTTGACATTTGGATATGTAATGATGCTTTTTTGGTTGTACCTTGAGTTTTATTCTTTGTTCCGCTGCGAGATGACGATGTCCCTTTATGTGGACTAAATTATTTATTTTGAAGATTCTACTTTATCTATGATGTATTGCGTATCAAGCTGGAATTTATAAGTGAAATTGCTATCGAATGTTGATGTTTAGTTGAAGTAAATGTAGCATCCCTTTTTGGATGTACTGAAAAATGATTTTTTTTTAAAACTCTGATATTTTTACTGTAAATTACCGGGTAGAAATGGGGTGTTACACCAAGGAGGGAACTCTGCTCCTTGACTGTGGGTATCCCGACTCCTCTAGAAAGGGCCAGGTTAGGTGAGAGGGGACTGCGAGGGTTGGATTATACTACTGGCTAATGCATAAAAAGTAAAGATAAAGTGCCATAAAAGTAGATAGATGAAATAAACGTAGAGTTTTTGATTGATTTGATGTGTGTCTTTTCTGTACAATTACTCTCCTATTTATATACATAGGCCCTCGTCGGCCATTAACACAGCCAACATTTGTCTACCGTTGGATCAGTCTAAGATCAACGACTATCATTGTTCCTAAGCCCTAAGGAGGCGGAGTAACCACCCACGATCTCACTAGCACGGTTAGTGGGGTGAACTCCCTCACTTCGCTCTTCAAGGCTTCGCTCATTCGCTTGATCTTCAACTGCTCCCACGTTCCATCTTCGTGCATGTCTCTTACATGCCTTCCAAGTAGAACCGCCTTACCTCAGCCACTTGGTTCACTCAGCTAACCTTCTCCCTCAGACAGTAACTCATGCACCGAGCCTACCCTGGCGGTGGCACTCTATAGGCTGAGGTTGTTCTCTCCCTCGGTCTCGCTCATTGCTCCTCGGGCTAACCCCTTCCTCGGGGAGTTGTCTAGTGATATTCCCCGAGAGTTTCCCTTGATCATTTTCTCAGGTAACTATCTATTAAAATCCTTGTCTAGTGACCTGCCTCAGTACTCCAGCTCCACTGCTTTCTTCATTCAGTCCTCGGCCTACGAGTTAATTATTTTTGGGTGTTAACAATTGCCCCCCTTTTTGTGCTGTCGTGTGGCCGCGAGGACGTGACTGATTGTGCAAAAACCCTTGGAGATGACTTGTTGTGACCGTTTTGAAGTGACTATCCAGCCATTCTGTGACACTTGGCGCTTCGTGCTAATTGAAGCGATTGCTCGATGGTTCCCAATGACACGACGGTTGTGGCCCAAGGCTATAAATAGCAATGATTCCTATGCTTTCATTTCTGTTTTCCCAACAAAACCCCTTAGTCTTCCTTGCGATTTTCTCCTTCGATCAACCATGGCTTCTTCTTCCCTGAGCACTATTCCCTCTATTTTTGCCTCCATTGGTCCCCTTTCTATTCTACGGCACAACGCCACCAGTGCTGATCATGGCTTCACGCTCTTTCGACAGAGGTTTGGTTCCTGCGACCTCCCTCTTAAGTTCGCTTGGTACACCGCTGTAACATCCGCAAAATAATTAATAGAATTATTTGGGTGTTAACCCAATTAAACCAATTTAGTACTTGACGGGTAAATTTACTGAGTGCTTAAATTATTTATTGGTTGTCATCGAATCGTTAACCGGATAATATGGACCAAGGAAGTTTTGGAATCGAAATAGGAGATTTCGATCGATATGGTAATTTGACCGCGTTACAGCTTATATATTAAATAAATAAATATAAGTGTGTGTGTGTGTGTTAATAAGAAAGGAAAGAAAAGAATTAAGAAAGAAAGAGAGAAAGGATACGAGAGAGAGTTACAGAGGAGAAAAAGAGAGAAAAGGAGAGAAAAGAAGAGAGAGTGGCGTGAGGGAGAAGAGAAGAGGGAGAGAGAAGACTTCACCGAAACGACTTCCGTCCAACACGAAAAATGTTCAGCGCTACTTCCTCTTCGATTTGGTACCAATTACGTGACGATCAGCTCACTCTCTCTCACTTAGCCATTTTAGTGTTTTGGAGGTTTTGGGGGAAATCCGATTTTGGGTTGGTTTTGAAGGTTTAAGTTCGATAGGGACGAACCCAAGGATGATGGATCGTTGATTGGAAGCGAGTTGGGTGATTTGGGGATTGAAAATCAAATTGGGGTTTTTGGTGAATAGTGGTTTGAGGTTGAAGAAGATGATGAATAGTGTCCATGGAGGATTTCGAGGAATTCGGCATTCCGGTCAAAAGCGGTTTCGTGATCGAGTGGGAAGCTTTGGAAGCGGATTGGGTGTCGCCGGAGCGAGGAGCGTTCGTGTGGCTACTCGGTGATTTCGGCTCGACCGTGGATCACGCGTCAAGGGTGAGTTCTCCTCACGTTTAGGATTTTACGTTTCGAATTAATTAATTAACTGTTTTATCGCTTTCGCTGGACTGGAATATTGTTTGGTAATTGAATTTGAGAGATTTTGGGTTAAAAACCGATATTTGGAAAATACGTCGCGTTTTGATAAATTCGATTTGATTAAGATTTTGATTGATTGTGTGATATTGGTTGAATCTGTTTTTCTGTTTGTTTAATCTGTTTTCGATCGGAACTAAAATCGGAATTGAGCGGAATCGCGGTTTTCGCGCGAAATTGCCAAAATCTGCCCTTAACAGACCCCCTTGCTGCCATTTCGCGCTCCACTTGCGCCCCAGGCGCGACTCCAGCGCCATTTGGCAGAACCTGCTGCCAGTTCGCGCGCCACTTGCGCGCCAGGCTCGACTCCAGCGCCATTTGACAGAATTTCAGCAACCGAACACTGTTTTTCGTTTCGCGATATCTTTTGATCCGGGAACCCGATTGAGGTGTTCTAAGATGCGTTGGAAAGCTTATTCAGACGCCTAACTGAATATTCTATTTTTAAGGCAAAATGAACTGTTTTTGATATTGAAAATTTTGTCGAAAAGTGGTCAACTAGATTGCGAGTGTGAACTTGGATTTTATAAAATTGTGGATTAAAGTGTTTCATGGATTGTCTGATATGATGGACCGTGGGTTCATAGTACTGTAGATATATATGTTTATATGTATATCGAGTTGGGTGACGACCCATGTTTTGACATACTAGGCGGGGCAGTCATGCTCCCCCAACCTAGGCTCCGTGCCAATAGGAGAATGTACTATTGGTAAGGGGGTTCACCGGGATTAGCACTGGATTTGCAGTCGGTGTTATGTCATGAGTTTGTTGTACGTTCACCGGGATTAGCACTGGATTTGCAGTCGGTGTCGTACTGTGCGATACACCGGGATTAGCACTGGATTTGCAGTCGGTGCCGCACTTTGTTTGTTCACGTTCACCGGGATTAGCACTGGATTTGCAGTCGGTGTCGTGTTGATTTTAAAAAAAAAGGTACTGTGCGATACACCGGGATTAGCACTGGATTTGCAGTCGGTGCCGCACTTTGTTTGTTCACGTTCACCTGGGATTAGCACTGGATTTGCAGTCGGTGTCGTGTTGATTTAAAAAAAAAGGGATTTTTAATTGAACCGAAAGAGTTAGTAGGGGTCTCGGTAGAACTCACTGAGATTGTATCTCACTGTTTAAATGTTGTTGTTTTACAGAGACACAGGGGCAGCGGAAATCCAAGAGGCACGAGTAGGTTGAGCTCGGATTGGTTGCGGATAGCCTAGCTTTATGTTTAAGCTTATTTCCCTTCTGTTGTCTGTATACTAGAACATTATGTATTTAAGGTATATCTTTCTTCCGCTTTCTTGTATGATACTGAATACTATAATTGCTGATGGTATATGGTCTGAGAACCATATTGTCTTGTTGTAAATAAGACTGTTTGGGTTTTATTCAGCGAAAAATTTATAGTAATATTCAGTGTCTAAGCAGGAAATATATCTCTGATGTGTTACTAATGTGCACCTGGGTATTCTCAGTAGAAAGAAATACCGGGGTGTTACAACCGCCGAGGCGAAGTTCGTCGATCTCAGGGGGTGGCCGAAGGGTAATGCCGAGTACAACGCTTGGGTAAACCGCTTGGCTACGCACAACGGTTCTTCCTAGAAGGAGTGGGGAATCTATGACATGATCAGGGTGTCAACTCAAGAGGTTTCCCACGCTGCCAATCTCTTGTTTCCGTTGATGTCCTTTTGGTCGACCACCATCAACGTCTTTGTTTTCCCTTGGGGCATCCTGACCCCCACTCTATTGGATGTGGCTGCCATTCTGGGACTCCCTGCTGGTGGCCTAGAGGTTCATGCCAATCGTGATTTTGTGGGCGAAGACCCCCCTTTTATCTTTGCTTCTTCCTTTTCAAACCTTCTGTCTAAAAACACCAGGTCTGCGGGGCTGTTACTGATGGAGAACACCACGCCTTCCCGACGTATTTTTTCAACAAATTCTTCTTCAGCACTAAATCTTTTGGTGTTGTTAAGGAACTCTCCGTGTTTGTCCAATTGCTGCATACACGCCAGAAGTACTCCCGGGGCTCTTTCTTCCTCGCCCTTCTTTACAAAAGCCTGGATAGCTTTGTTATGCAGGTTAAGGACAAAGGCTCTTACTCTAAGGCCGAGGGTCCTATCTGGTTTCTTCAGCCCTAGGCTCAACTTTACTTTCCCAACATCGCCCCCGACAGGTCCATGGAGGCCGCCGAGGTTCTCGGAGGCACCCTCGCTGCCACCCCCGTTCTATTGGTGGAGCGCGCAGAAGTGCTTCGCATATTGCTGGAACTGGACCCCTTCGAAGATTTATGTTGGTGTCCAGTCCTAATAGCCGGCATCGGTCCTCAATGGATTTTCGTCCCAAAAGACTTGGATCCCTCTGCTCAGGATAGGTAGACATGATAATGCACTGGAGTCGTGTGCTTGTGGCCCGTGATTTGGTCGCTGGGGCCAGACTTTCTTCAAACACCAACCCCCTCACCGTCGAACCTTATCACCCAAACTTTGTAGCTCGACAGTTAGGTGTAGCTCAACATGTGCCTATCCCCTACGACTCCATGGCTTTGGTGCGTCGATTCGACGAATATGGCGATGGAAGCGAAGAAGAAGAAGAAGCAACTAATTTCCGATCCTCCTTCGCGTTCTTCCCCTCGCCTGAAATCCACTCGGCGACTCTCTGTTACCACTGGTAAGTCCCTGACCTTGGTTTATTTACTTTCGTTGTTTAGCGCGAGCTTATTGGCTTATGCCTTTGTGCAGCTCAACCTCCTGCTACAGTTCTTTTAGATGACGACGATGATGATGAAGATGATAATGTCCCTATCCTCCAACGAAAACGAACACGAGAACTATTCCACTCGCCTCCTTCAGCCGCTCCGGTCACCGAGGCATCACCTCCACCTCTCAAACGGTTAAGGGTAAGTTCTTTTCTTAGTACAACGAGGGTGTTTTTCGCCGTTTATTCTATTCTCTCCTTATTGAACTTTCTTTTGATAACTCCGCAGAGGCTTCGCGCTCCAACTGAATCACCGCAATCTTCTCAAGATCCACCCTTCGACAGTCCAACTCCCAATTTTGTAAGCAATCTTTCTTAGGCTGCTCGACGTTTTCAGCGTAACCATCCTCGTTTCTCATTATTTGTTTCTCTTTTTTGCAGGAAATGGAGGGCGACACTACGGCGGCCGATCATCTTACTTTTGCGGAGGCCGATCCCCCTGTTTCCCAGAACGACGACCTCCCTTCTCTAGAAATCACCGATGAGGAATTGCAGCGTTACTTTCTGAACCTTGATGCTCCAGAATCGGCCCCTTCCTCTACAGAGTTTGACCTCACTCAGGTGGAGGCAGCCCTGGCTTGAGAGATCCCTACTGACCTAGACCTCGTGGCGGCTCTTCGAGCAACATTGTTTCGGGTTTCCATCGTGAAAAAGGGTGCTCTTAAGGAGATAGCTTTGCAACTTGGGGACATTTCTATTCTTTATGGTCGAGCCAAAGCTACTCAGGATCGGTTCGTGGCTTCCTTACACCGGTTGGATTCTCTTCGGGCCGAGAAAGATGGTTACAAGGTAGACTTCGTTTCCATTAGCCAGACTAAGCAAGAGACTGTAGCCGAGGAGGAGAGAACTACTTGTAGAATCAAAGCCATTGAAGCTCAGATTATTTCTCTTCAGGTTGAACTGGCTTCCCTCACTCCTCAGCATTCCGAAGCCATAGCTAAGCTTTCCGCCATTTCCTCTGACATCGTACAATTATTCCGCCGCAGTTCCGCATTAGATCCTTCCCTTGCACAACTCCTTCCCTTGCAAGTTGGCCTAGAGGCGGATCTGGACAAAAGCCGTGCTACTCTACGCCAGGCCGTCGAGAAATGGGGAGCCCTGAGGTCATCTTATGAGCAAGCCCTCGCCCATGCAGACCAAGAAGATGTTGAGGATCCTGCTGAAGTCACACTTGATGAGCCATCCCTTTTCCTTGACCCTACACCTTCCTACAACGCCCCTACTGCTAAGGAAATTACGCACCTCAGGGACGACATTGTGGGTGAAGTCGGGGCGACAATATCAAGAATATGCCCTTCGATGGAGTCTCCCTCCGAGGGTTTGGAGATATTGGGGGAGGCTGCTGCTATTGAGGTAGGTGAGTCTGTGGCGAGTGAGCCCAATGTAGACGAGATGGATGAAGTTATAGCAAATGAGATTGTCGTCGCGGTAATGGGTGAGGTCATAGCAGACATAATTGCCGCTGCCGCCGTGGAGATTGTGATGTTCCCTTGAAAGGGGCAGGTGAGGTAGTATCGACACTTTTTGACGGCAAAATTCGATAAATTCTTATCACCAGGCCGCCGGTGTGTGGCGGGCCACCAAGACAAAGATTTCTTTCGTACCCTCTAATTCTCTTTCCTTTGCATATTCTCCCATAGAGTAGGATAATACGCCTTGAGATATTTGCCATTTATTTTTGTTTCGAACTCTTCGCCATCGAACGTAATTAAACGATATGCGCCACCGTCGTACACTTCACTTACGATGTAGGACCCGTCCCAATTTGGGGACCACTTGCCCAACTGAGGGTCTTTCCTCCCAAGCAGCAGAATAGCTTTCCATACTAGATCTCCCTCAACAAACTTCTTAGGCTTGACGTGTCCAATTCCATTAACATGGCTTGTTGATATTCATCCATACCGAGGGCATGCTGTCGAGCCACCCTCAATGATGCCACATTGATCTCCAATGGTAGTACGACATCCTGCCCATACACTAGACGATAGGGAGCCACCCCGGTGGCCGTGGGCTTGGAGTTCCTCATTGCCCATAACGCGTCATTTAGGGTCTCGTGCCACCGCTGAGGCTTACCCTCAATGTTATTCTTGATGAGCGCAATGATGATTTTATTAGTAGCCTCTGCCTGTCCGTTAGCTTGGGCATAATAGGGAGACGAGTGTCTCATCTTGATGCCGTATTCTTGGGCAAAGGCCACCACTTGTTCCCCGGTGAACATCGTGCCTTGATCGGCCGTGATGGTTTCAGAAATGCCAAATCTGTATATGATCTGGTTTTCTATGAACTTGATCACCGCAGCCTGATTGGCATTCACTAGAGGCGCAGCTTCTACCCACTTAGTGAAGTAATCGGTGGCCACAATAATAAAGTTATGGCCCTTTGAGCTCGGAGGGTATATTTTGCTAATCAAATCCATGGCCCACCCTCTGAATGGCCAAGGTTTAACAATGGGATGGAGCTCATCCGCAGGCACTTTCTGGATTGGTCCATGCAGCTGGCAAGCCTCACATCCCTTTGCAAACTGGAAACAATCGGCCTTGATGGCCGACCAACAGTATTTGTGTCTGTATATTAGCCATTTCATGATGGGGCCAAACCCGTGTGCACCACAAATCCCTGCATGGGTTTGTGCCATCACCATATATGTGTATTTTTTTATGTGACATCGTAACAATATCCCATTGGTGCTTCTTTTATACAGGTCGTTCCCTATCACGATGTACTTCAACGCCCTTTTCTTAATCTTGAAATTGGTGTCAGCCGTTGGATTGCGGAGGTATTTCGTCAATGCTCCAATCCAAGCATCGGTAGGGTCCTCCTCGGCCTGTATTGAGGCATCTTGCTGCCATACCTCGACCACTGACTCCTTATAACCCGAGGATTGTTGGGCTAAATTGTTTGCCTCTTGGTTTTTGTTTCTGGGGATATACATGATGACGGCATCGGCAAACAATTTTAACAAATTATGCGCCGAGGCTCGCAATTGTTTAAGTTTTGCATCATAACACTTGTATTCCCCAGTGATCTGTTTGATCACCAGTTGCGAATCCCCCTTGATTTCCACATATTGCGCTTTCATGGCGGCCAAGATATCAAATCCCATGATCAAGGCTTCATATTCGGCCTGATTATTGGAGGGTTGGTCCCTTATCCTGGACATGAATCTCCATGTCTGCCCACAGGGGCTGGTGATGACGACGCCGATGCCTGTCCTGGTTTGGGTACTTGAGCCATCAAACATGAGGACCCAAGGCTTCAAGCCTAGATAGTTAATGGATTCAGCCGATGTATCGTGTATCTCTACACATGGGTGCTGAGCCAAGAAGTCAGCCAGGGCTTGCCCTTTAACAGCTCTAAATGGCACGTATGTCAAGGCAAACGCATTTAACTTAATGGCCCACTTGACAAATCTTCCCTGCAAGACGGGACTCTTAAGAAGATACCTGATAATGTCAACTTTGCACATAACTAGAACCTCTTTCAGTAATAAATAATATTCCAATTTAGTACAAGCATTAAATAAAGACAAACAAAGCTTCACAATAGGCGAATATCTAGTCTCAGCATCGTTGAGGATCCTTCTAAGATAATAAACAGCACGCTCGGCGCCATTATCATCATCTTGGGCTAATAGGCAGCCAATGGCTTGATCTTCGGCCGCAATATACAGCTTCAAAGGTTTCCCAGGCCGCGGAGGTACTAGGATAGGAGGGTTAGTCAAGGCAGCCTTGATCTGGTCAAAGGCCTCCTGTTGCCTCACTCCCCACATCATTTCCTCAAAATTCTTTATCCTCAACAAAGGTGAGAAAGCTTTCATCTTTCCGGGCGAGTTGGAGATAAATCTTCTCAGGAAGTTGATTTTGCCTAGCAGGCTCTACATCTCCTTCTTGTTCCTGGGAGGTCTTGCCTCAAGGATAGCCCGGGCTTTGTTCTTGTCTACTTCAATGCCTTGGTTGTGTACCAAAAAGCCAAAAAAGTTGCCTGGAGACACTGTAACACCCCCTTTCTACCCTATAATTTACACGTCGCTTATCAGAGTAAAACTTTTTCGCAAAAATTAATTTAACTGATAGAAAGGAAATGCCACGTCGTTATTAACAAAGAGAACGTCCACTTGTGTTCATTTAGTTTGCGCAATCATCCTCAAAAAAAAATATTTCGACCATCATCCGTCATAAAATTAAACTCCAGGAGTTACGTCACAGCGGAAATAAACAACACTCACTAAATACCGCTCAAACACGCAACCCGCCATCAACAAAAATATGAAACAATTTGTTATTTTAAATAACGATGTCAAACACGCCCCCTAGGTGTCACAGTATCAGAGAGCGACTCAACACACATCCCAACAGCTATAAAGGAAGGCAGTATGTCCTTCACTCGCAGTCACCTGCAGCGTTGCCACAATAGAGCAACATTCCAAGCAGAAGGGCTGAGAATTTTCAACAAAACATAATTAAGCACACAGTAGAGTAATATGAGCAACCTATCACACAATATCATCATTATCATCAACTTCATCGTCATTACACACAAAACCAAAGTCATAATCACATCACCAGTCATAAACAAAATGTATGCGCATGAAAATGCAACCCACACCTGGGTATATGCATGATGGTACCATACTCGTCATAAATAGCCACTTGGGCACATCGTCACTGGTTTTCGTCAATAAGAGGCCGAAGCCTATTCGTCATAATATGCACATGCTATGAGACACTATGGACACATGTGCAATCACCAATTTCAACTCACCCGGAGTACTCGTCATTGTCGTCACTAAACACTAATATAGTGTACTCGTCAAAATCACCATAATAATATCACCACTTTCTCATAAACATCCATTCAAAATTGGAGTAACAACGTCCTTAAATCTTAAATAACAATACCTTAAAATTTAAGTGACAAACCATTTAAATTTAATTAACTACACGTCAATACTGTAAGTGACAACTTATATAAAAAAAAATTCGAGTACAACTTGTTTAAATTTTTGGACAAACATCTCATTTTTAACATCACAACTACACTTGAGAAAAACAGTGTGGAAAACAGCGGTATTTTTCGAGTCCAAGAACAGCATCAAATTAGTGGCCTTTTTGCGCAAACAGCAGTAAGGAAACAACACAATTTTTACACCCAAAAACAGCGCTTTACTTTTGTAAATTAGTAGCGCATTTTCTTCATAAACAGCAACTCTTTTATAAAAAAATAACAGCAAGACAGCACCTTTTTATTTAGATAAATGACCCCCTTTTATTTTGATAAACAGCAAATTTTTATTTGATAAACAGCAAACTTTTATTTGATAAACAGCACTCTTTTTTTTTTTCTGTAACAGCAGCATTTCTCCTTGACAAAAACAGCAAACAGCAACACATTTAAATGGTTAACAACAACATTTTTGTAGTTCAGCAACAGCAGCATTTTTCTTTGACAAAAACAGCAAACAGCAACACATTTAAATGACAACCAGCAACATTTCGAAATTGACATACAGCAGCACTTTAAGTTATGCAAACAGCATACAGCAGCACTTTAATTCCAGGGACAGCAACATCGTTTATTTTAAATTTCTTGGAGTCATTCAAACAATTATACTCATATCACCCAATTTATCAAATTTGCATTTCAACACCCACTATTCACCAAACATAGAAATTAACCACACCACATTCACCAAGAATTCGAAATTCATCTCCTCACCTCATAAGGCAATTCGCATATCCACACCAATAATTCAAATCTTTCATCCATTATAACATACACATCCCTAAAATCATCACAACATCTAAACCCCATACAACCCACCATATACCCAATTATATTTAATTGAAACGCTCACCCTTACCTCGAATTTGTATGACCCGAAACAACGATGAAGGAGTCACGTACAAAACCCCGCAACACGACGAGCCAAGGCCACCAAAAATCGCAGCAGCTCCCTCCTCTCCTCTTACGCAAACCGTGGCTTCCTAAAGCTTGGAGAAGACAACAACAATCATAGGAAAATGAGGGATTGAAACTACAAGGAAGAAAAATGGAAGGAAAAGATCAAGGGAACTCATTTACCTAAGCTTGGATCAACGATTCGTCTTCTCCCTCCCTTGCTTGCTGTCGCGCCTCTTCTCCTCTCACTCTCTCTGTCGCTGATTTTTTTTTCTTTCTTGTGGGAATGGGAACTAATTTTAGGTTTTGGGGTTTTATGGGATGGGCTTGGGTCACTAATTGACTTGGGCCCTATATACACCACCCTTCTTAATTCTTTTCACCTCCTGAAATAATACAATTATAATTCAATTATTCCACCTAAATAAATATTGTAATCCCTCAAATAACTTAATTAATTATTCAATTAAATTATTTTAGGGCGTTACAACTCTCCCCCACTTAGAGAATTTCGTCCTCGAAATTACCTGAATCAAATAACTCTGGATAGGCCTCTTTCATCTTACTTTCCAATTCCCACGTCATGCTCTCGCCCACGGCTCCCAACCAAACCACTTTCACTAAATTAATCTCTTTGCCTCTTAACACTTTTACCTCACGGTCGTCAATTCTAACTGGCACAGTCTCCACGGTGAGATTGTCTCGCACCTCCACATCATCTAGTTGAATCACATGAGACGGATCCACAACATACTTCCGAAGCTGCGACACGTGAAACACGTCGTGCAAGTTCGAAAGGTTAGGTGGTAAGGCCACCCGATATGCAACATTTCCAACTCTCTCCGTAATCTGATACGGCCCGATGAATCGAGGAGTCAACTTCTTTGATTTCAGCGCTCGCCCAACACCAGTCATAGGTGTGACCCTCAAGAATACGTGGTCACCAGCTTCAAATTCTAAATCTTTCCTTCTCTTATCATGGTAACTCTTCTGTCTACTCTGCGACGCTTTCATTTTCTCCCGGATCATCTTTACCTTCTCAGTAGTCTCTCTGACTAGCTCAGGTCCAAGTACTAAACTTTCCCCAGTCTCGTACCAACACACCGGAGTCCTACACCTCCGGCCATACAACGCCTCAAACGGCGCCATTCCGATACTGGAACGATAGCTGTTGTTGTAGGTGAACTCAATTAATGGGAGATGAGTATCCCACGCACCTCCCTGCTCTAGCACACATGATCTCAACAGGTCCTCCAACGATAGAATCGTCCTCTCTGTCTGCCCATCAGTTTGAGGATGATAAGCTGAACTCAACCTCAATTTCGAACCCAACTCCCTCTGCAAACTACTCCAAAAGTCCGAAGTGAACCTTGGGTCTCTATCCGACACAATGCACAAAGGAACCCCATGCAGCTTCACAATCACCTGAATGTAGATTTCAGCCAATCTCGACACTGGATACTTAATGCCGATAGGAATAAAATGAGCCGACTTTGTCAATCTATCCACAACCACCCAAATTGAATCATGCCCTCTCACCGTATTGGGTAACCCAGTCACAAAATCCATGGAGATACTATCCCACTTCCACTCTGGAACATTCAACGGTTGCATCATTCCCGCAGGCTTCTGATGCTCGACTTTCGATTTCTGACAGGTCAAACACGAATACACAAACTGCGCCACATCGCGCTTCAACCCAGGCCACCAGAACATCTTCTTCAGATCTTGGTACATCTTCGTCGCTCCAGGATGGATACTCAACTTACTCTTATGCCCTTCCTCAAGAATTGCCTTTCTCATTTCCTCATCTTCGGGAACACAAATTCTCCCACGATACCTCAGTACATTTTGCGCATCTACCTCGAAGTCCTCATTCTCAGACTGACCAATCCCACTCATCAGATCAACTAATTTCACATCTAACTTCTGCGCTTCTCGGATACTCGCCATAAAATCATTGCCAATTTTCAACATACCTAACCTGACACTCTGAGGCGTAACTTCACACACTAAACTCATGTCCCTGAATTGCTCAATTAACTCAAGCTCTCTAGCCATCAATGCCGACATGTGCAAGGTTTTCCGACTCAGCGCATCCGCAACCACATTCGCTTTTCCCGGGTGATAACTCAATTCAAAATCATAATCTTTCAATAGTTCTAACCACCGGCGCTGCCTCATATTCAATTCTTTCTGGTCGAACAGATACCGTAGACTCTTGTGATCACTGAACACCTCAAATCTCGATCCATACAAGTAATGTCTCCAAATTTTCAATGCGAATACCACAGCAGCAAGTTCTAAGTCGTGAGTAGGGTAATTCTTTTCATGAATTCTCAATTGCCTCGACGCATAAGCGATCACTTTCCCATTCTGCATAAGCACACCACCCAAACCCATCTTAGACGCATCACAATAAACCACAAACGGTTCAACCGGATTAGGCAGGGTCAACACTGGAGACGTAGTCAACCTCTTCTTCAGCTCATTGAAACTTTCTTCACATCGGTCATCCCAAACAAAGGCCCTACCCTTGCAAGTCAATTGAGTCAATGGCAGAGCCAACTTCGAGAACCCCTCAATGAATCTTCTATAATAACCCGCCAATCCTAGAAAACTCCTTATCTCCGTAACTGACTTTGGAGACTCCCACTGCAACACCGCATCAACCTTAGAAGGATCCACTGCAATCCCCTCCCTAGAAATCACATGACCGAGAAAACTGACTTCTTTCAACCAAAACTCACACTTGGACAACTTCGCATACAACTTTCGATCCTTCAGAATTCCTAACACCAACCTCAGATGTTCCGCATGTTCCTCTTCTGACTTAGAGTAAATCAGAATGTCATCAATGAAAACTACCACAAACTTATCCAAGTACTCACGGAAGATTTGGTTCATGTATCCCATTGTTGCGCCCGAAAAAGTCCCTGAGGGAATCTTTCTTCGTTTACAACCCTTTTTTAAAAATCAATGAAGTCGCCACCAATATATTTTTTATAGGGAAAATATTGAAGAAAACCTTTTTGGAAAACGAATGGCCTTTTAGAAACTGGAAAATTTGGGTTCGGGGGTCGGTTAGGCATGGGGAAGGTATTAGCACCCCACGTCTCCTTTCTATCGAAAGGGAACCTTTAATTAAACGTGTGGTTTTAAGTGCTGATTTGGAAAATACTTAAATTTGCTCTTTTTTTTCGAAAAGAGAGTGAAAAGACTTAATGAAAATTTTTATTTTTGGTGCTTGACGAGAGTTAGCCTCTCGCTCCTACGTATCTCCTGGTGCGATGGAGAATTCAAAGCTACGTAGTTCTTGTTTGTCCTGAAAAGGGTTTTTGTTTTTTAATCTTTTTGAAATTTTTCGCGAAGGGGTTGAGCGTTCGCAGTGACCAAACAACAACGGTTTAGAGTGGTCGCACTACTAACTCTTATGAAAATGAATTATCATTAACGACCAAACGGCAACGGCGCGAGTGATGATTAATGATAATCGGTTTTTATTTTGAGCATTGAAAAGGTTTTCGCAATTGAAGGAAGGCGTTTGTGAGGACCAAACAACAACGGTTTAGAGTGGCCACACTACTAGCTCCCACAGGAATGAAATCATCACCTACAATCAAACGGCAACGGCGCGAGTGATCATTAGTGATGATTAGTTTTGATTTCGACGTTTGAAATTATTTGTTTTTGAAAAGTGTTTTCATTGGTTTTAATTGGAGAGAAAGTCGTGATGAAAGGAATTTGCAATTGGACTGATTTTCGTTCGGGGAAACATTTATCCATCATTTAAAAAAAGGTTTGAGAAAAAATAAGTTCGTTTAGGGAAAAGAAAATTTATTATTTGGGAAAAAAGGGTTTGTAAAAAAAACGTTTATCTAGGGGAAAGAAATAAAATTTGAAAAGAGAAACAAGGGGTGAAATAGTAAAATGGGGGGTGCAAGTAGCAGGGAGGCTGTATTATTAAGATTGGGGTGTAAACAGTAGGCCATTTCTTATTTCAGTGGGCTGGTCCGTTTCAAAATCGTGGGCTTCAGAGGGGTGGCGTGCGAAGTAAAAACGGGGGATGCGAATAGAAATCTGAAAAATAACAAAAACGTGAAAAGACCAAACAGCCCTTGCTTTCCTAACTATAAATACAAAAACCCAAAAAAGGAAACCCTAAAAAAAATTCTCCCTTCTCCCACGGCGCCCCTTTCCCCATATGCTCCCAAACCTAATTTTCCTACTCTCCTCCTCCTTGCGGCCGCATCCGCCTCTCTCCTCCCTCTCGCCCCTTGCGCCGTCGCACACCTCCCCCTCTCTCCTTACGCCATTTCTCAGTTTTCTTCCTTTTCACCGAAACTGACTCCTTTCTCATGGCGCGATTTCCCTGTTTTCCCTCGATCCAGCATGATTTCGTGAAGGGGATAGAACGGCGACGACGGTGAGGGGAAAACGACGGTTCGGTTTGGTGGCTGTGGTTCGATTCGTGGCTGTGGTGGTTTCGGTTGTGCACGGCGGAGGTTGGGTGGTAGAGCACGGTGGTTTCGACGTGGTTGGTGGCGGAGTGGGGCGATCTGCGGTGGTGGAGGGTTCAATCGGTGTTTGGGGGTGAGGCGGGAGGACGGCCACGACGGGTAACGGTGACGCGTAAGTTTCGACTGATTCCGTGGAATGACCACCGTGGACGGCGGTCGGAGTTCACCTCCGGCAGCTCAGGTCAGTGCATCATCCCTTCTCTATTTTTTGTTCTATCTGCATGTTTACTTTTGTGTTGCTGTGGCTGTCTGGTTCGATTTCTTGTTGTTTAACTAACTCGTTTTTTTTTCACACACTGATTTCTCATTTTTAGAGCCAATAAACTATGAACCCTAAATTTTTATGTTCTGTTTCAAATCTATTTTCCAACTAACAGGGACATTGGACTACCTTATTTTAAAAAAAAACTCATCCAATCTAAATATTGATATATGCTTAAAACGAAATAATAAAAAAACTCAGGACCTTTTTTAAGACTGTTGCTATGTTGTTTTGACTGCTTCTGTTGCCTACTGCATACCCTTGTTGCTGCTGCTCTTTTACTCTCCTGCTACTGCTCTTACTTCTGGAAAAAAAGAAATCGTGTGTATTGCCCTGCGTGTGTGTGTGGTTGTGTTGGCAGTGTTTGCTGTCTCCTTTTTTTTGGACTGATTGCTGTGAATTCTTGCTTGTGTGTATGTGTCTGTGTGTTTTTAGTGTATTTTCGTGTCCTGTTCACTGTGTATCACTGTTTATTTATAGTCCAAAATGTGTGGTGTAGGTGTGGTGTAGGAGCAGAGGAGCAAACCTCTTGGGGGACAATATCACAACTGCTTCTGAAAAGCATAGGCAGCAGCAATGGATGGGCTGAAATGTTCTTGCCTAAAGTGTGAAAGACCAAGGAGCAAGGAGAAAGGGATTTGGGCTTCATCCTCAAAATGCTTCCTGCCACAACAGCAAAGGCAGCAGGCGCTGCTGTTCTTTTTTTTACTTTTGTTTTAATAATTTTTGTTTTTATTTTTGGATCCATGTATAAAAAGAGTTGACTCTTTTTTGTACTATTCTAGCTTTTTTTTTAATTCTTTTGTTTATATGTGTAACACAAGGACAGCTAATAATAAAAAAACTGATTTCATTTTATTACTATTATTTATTATTATTATTTTATTTTTTTTTATGATAATAAAAGCGGTAAAAACAACGCGTACCGACACGATGACTCGAAATGAAACGCGCGTTCACCTTAAGACTAGGAACGCGTACGCGATTAGAATACGCACGTGCGTAAAACGGTAAAACTAAAAGCGCACCGACGCATTTGCTCACACGACTCGAAACCGACACGCGCTTGCGTTTATTATTTTTTATTATTTTTTTGGACTCTTTTTTTTTGAAAGCAACGCGAGCGTCAAACTAAATCGCCGCACGAGAGCGCCAGAGGCACCCTCGTTTAGAACAAAATGCGAAGCAATAAAAATTTGGGACTCTTCGATAGTCGGACAAAATTGGGGTATGACAGCTGCCCCTCTTTATTTCACATTTCGCCAAGAAATATGACTTGGCCTTTTCATATTTGTTGGTGAAGTGGAAATAAAGATATAGAAATAACACTAATTTTGTCCGCTCCAGAAAAGCTCAAATTTTCTTTTTGCTATTTTCCTTTTGGTAACGGGGGTTAACACTTGTCGCATTAACGGGAAAGCAGTAAATTGGGAAAAGCGTAGATTGGGAATAGCAGTAAATTGGGAGTTCGGAGGTTGCCTAAAACCTTCTAACGGACTCTCGTCGAGTCCGAGCTCTGGGGGTGGCCTTTTCGAGCGGCCGATCAACATCAGGTCCGGAACTGATTTGATCAATGGATTTACGCTATGCCTTAGGCTGACACAACTAATCCGATGGACTTAACGAAGTCTGATGGATCCATCGCGTGCTCGTACACGATGTTGTGATCTGTGGAAGGAGTTCACTAACTCTGTGGGAGTTCACTAACTCTGTGGGAGTTTACTAACTCTGTGTTGATGGAGTTTACTAACTCGGGGTTGAGGGAGTTTACTAACTCAGGGTTGATGGAGTTTACTAAAAATGAGATTTTTGGGACTCTCTGGTCCGAAGTAACTTTTCTCTTGGATGGTGCATGAAATGCGTGCACTTGGATGTTTGGATGCACATGAATGCAATGATTGATTTTGGTGGGATGCTTTTTCTGTTTGATTCCTCATTCACTTCTTTTTCTTTTGTTATTCTTTCGCTCTTCTGAGATGCGAATTTGAAAGTGTAACGCACCACTGTTTGATGTCATGAAGTGGCGAATGGTATGGATGATATGATGAATGATGTGAAGATGTTGTGTTCTTTTATGTTCCGTCTTCTGTGATTTTCTCTTTTGTTTTTTGTTTATTCTGTTTGTTTTCTTTAAGCAGCTTTCTTTTTTCTCCTTATTTGTTTTTGTTTACTCTGTTTGTTTTCTTTAAGCAGCTTTCTTTTTTCTGCTTATTTGTTTTTTTCTTTGGCACTCTTTTTTTGCTGGTTAAATCGATCTGCCGGACGGAGGCTGTTCCAGGACGATGATCCCGCGAGGATTGCACACTGGTTCGTCACGACTGTTTTTTTCGCAATTTTATTCACTTGGGAAATCACTTCTTTCTGTATTTTTTCAAAGATTTCGCAATGATCCTGTAATGCTCTGTATGTGCACATGTTTTGCAATTCGATTTCATCAATCATAAAAGTTATTATTTTGAAAGAAACTGAATAGATGAAAGCAGAGACACGAAAAGCACACATATGAAAGAAAAGTTGGACTTTTATTGATATAGAAATTGGACGTGCAGAAAGTCACGCCAATCGAAAGTGCATTGCAATCTTTCTTCTAAACCACAAAAATACAAGCAAAAGGAACAGATCTCGTGGTTCCATCTCTGAAGTAACGGTGCCCACCGTCCATACTCATAATACTGATCACCCCCTTATCCGAACCTTTGGAACGCTGATTGCCTTTTTCTTTTCTCAAGCCCAAGTTTTCTGACCCTAATTTTTGCCTGGATAGCCCTTTGCGGGTTTTCAATCCACCGGGCCACTCTGATTTTGCCTAGGTCACCCTTTGCGGGTTTTCAACCTAGCGAGCTGATTTTTCCTTGGCTTATCTTTCTCTTTTTTCGTCTATTTTTCTAGGCATAATACTTCTTGACCACATCTGAGTTCACTGGATTTGGGATCTCATCTCCGTCCATGTTTGCCAGAATTAAAGCTCCTCCCGAGAATGCCTTCTTCACCACATAAGGTCCTTCATATTTGGGAGCCCATTTGCCCCTAGAGTCTGTCTGAATCGGCAAGATCTGCTTGAGCACAAGATCTCGTTCTTGGAATTCACGAGGACAGACTTTCTTGTCAAAAGCCCTCCTCATCCTCTGTTGGTACAACTGTCCATGACACATTGCGGCCACCCGTTTTTCATCAATGAGATTCAACTGGTCAAGACGAGACCGAACCCATTCTGATTCATCAAGTTTTGTCTCCATCAACACCCGTAAGGATGGTATTTCAACCTCAATGGGGAGGACTGCCTCCGACCCATAAACCAGGGAGTAAGGGGTTGCCCCTGTTGAGGTGCGTACTGAGGTTCTGTAACCATACAGGGCAAAGGGGAGCATCTCATGCCAATCATTATAGGTCACGACCATCTTCTGTATTATCCGCTTGATGTTCTTGTTAGCTGCCTCAACTGCCCCATTCATCTTTGGGCGGTAGGGAGAAGAGTTGTGATGTTGTATTTTGAAGTCTTTACACAAATCCTTCATCATTCTGCTGTTCAAATTACTACCGTTGTCTGTGATAATCTTGTTTGGAAGGCCGTAGCGGCAAACCAAGTCTTTCTTGATGAACTTAGCAATCACTGAGCTCGTTACATTGGGATAAGAAGCAGCCTCCACCCACTTAGTGAAGTAGTCAATAGCAACCAGAATGAAACGGTGACCATTGGAAGCTTTGGGTTCAATGGGACCAATGATGTCCATTCCCCACATTGAGAATGGCCATGGTGCGCTCAAAACATTCAGAGAAGTTGGAGGTACATGGGTGTGATCTGCATAGATTTGGCATTTATGGCATCTTCTCACAAAACTATAACAGTCTGATTCCATCTGCAACCAGTAGTATCCAGCTCTCCGGATTTTTCTAGCCATTGCGTGCCCGTTGGAATGAACCCCAAATGAGCCTTCATGAACATCTCGCATAATCTTTACTGATTCTCCTCCTGTTACACACCTGAGGAGTACCAAGTCATGGTTTCTCTTGTAAAGGACGTCTCCACTCAAGAAGAAACCTGTTGACAGCCTCCTGAGGGTTCTCTTGTCATTCTCTGTAGCTCCGGGAGGATACTCTCTGTTTGTGATGTACTGTTTGATGTCATGGTACCAAGGCTTACTATCTGATCCCTCTTCGACTGTCATACAGTAGTGATAAGCAGGCTGTCCTCTGTGCTGGATTCTGACAGTCGCCAGACTTTTGTCACAGCTGACGTTGAACATAGAAGACAAAGTAGCCAAGGCATCTGCCAACTGATTCTCGCTGCGGGGTATGTGCTGGAAAGTGATTTCCTCAAAGGGCTTGATTAATTCTTGAATGTAGTCACGGTAAGGAATCAAATCAGAATTTCTTGTTTCCCAATCTCCTTTTACTTGATGGACAACTAGAGCTGAATCTCCGTACATGTCGAGCCTCTTGACTTTCCGATCGAGAGATGCCTGGATACCCAAGATACACGCTTCATGCAACACCCCTTTTCTAATAACTTTACCTTTAAATAAAATCAGAGTCTCTTTTTTTTTTTGAAAACAATTCAAGCGAGTGCTACATTTACTTCATAAATAACAAGATACATAGCGCCATGAGAAAAATGTTTAGTTCGCATCAACTAAAACCAATCACCATCAGCAGCGGAATAAATATGAGTTCTAAAACTTAAAACCAATACATCACCAATCAAATCTAACAGTTTAGGAAGAATAATGCATAAACATAGGACACCCCCCCTGGTGCTACGTATCAGAGAGTGACACTTCCTAACAGACGAAGGCACGAAGGAATCCTTCACTCGGTATTACCTGCACGTTGCCGACATAAGAAGCAACATAAAGGCAGTAGGGTGAGTCTCTTTTCATAATTAATAACATATGAGAATTAAGCAATGCATAGGAAAAAGGAAACCAGGCTCACCAATTCACAACAATGGGGACAATCAAAATCAGCATTCTCATTCCAATCAGCACTATACAATATATGATTATGCATGTAATGCAACCCAAACTCCACGGGTACATGCATGTCGGATCCGTCACCAAATACAAATAGGCCGTAGCCTCTGCTCACCAAATAAAATTAGGCCGTAGCCTCTGCTCACCAATAATGCACATGCTTCATGAGGTGTTATGGAGAATGCATCACAACACACCACAGATCAATCAATTCACATTTTAAATTCTAATCTCACCATAGTGCATTAATTAACTCACCAAATCAAAATTAGGCCGTAGCCTCTGCTCACCAATCTCACCCTATCATACTCACCAATTCAGCTCACCACTCACACCAACACCAATTTAAATAGACCAGCTTAGAGCATTGACATGACATAGGGGAATGGAGGAAAACAGTCATTTGGACACTTGAACATCATCAGCCCAGAAACACCAGTAAAATAATTTATTTTTGCATAAAATTGAGACTATTGGATAGGCACTGAAATTAGCTTCACAACGCATTTTGAACCGTTGAATTTCGATAACCGAGTCAAAAGTTACATTAAAAACAATTTAGGAAAAATACTTAGACATCCTGGAATTGGCGCATGGGCGCTGGGCGCCCAGGGGCAACACAGCGCTTGGCGGATGGGCGCTTGGCGCCCAGGAGAGGCAACACGCACAGGCGCATGGCGCCCAGGGGAACAACAAGCACACAGGCGCTGGGCGCTAGGCGCCCAGGAAGGCAACACGCGCATAGGCGCTGGCGCCCAGGAGCAACAGCGCGCACAGGCGCTGGCGCCCAGGAGCAACACGCGCACACAGGCGCACCCAGGGAACAACAGCAACATGGCGCCCAAGCACTAGGCGCCTAAGACCAACTCGCAACAAAATTCATTTTTCTTCGAAATTGATTTTACACGAGCCAAATGCTCAGGACATGAAAACCCAATAAAAATTTTATCAAAAACTGAATAGTATTTTTGGCGCCCATGCACTAGGCACCTAGTGAAATTACGCAACTCAACTCCTTTGTTGCCCAAAATCAGTTTTCATGAGCCATTTTACCTGAGTATAGAAACCTGAAAACAATTTCCACAAAACTATCACCAGAACTTTGGGGCCCTTGGCGCCCATGACTCAAGCAACAAGCGCCAAATCTGGCAGCACAGTGACACAGAATGGCAACACAGGCAACAGACACAGCAACACAGTGGCACAGAATGGCAACACAGGCAACAGAATTTTGGAAACTGGCACAGCACACTGCTGGGCACTTGGCGCCCATGACTAAGGCGCAACACTGAAAATTCCAGCAACATGCACATGGCGCCTAAGGCGCCTAGGGGTTCCCAAACAGAATTTTCTTCACTTTCTTTCACCAAATTACATTCACCAAAACGCTCAATTACATGAATATTACTAAAGTGTCACCAAAATTCTCAATTTCACCAAATAATCACCAAATAATCATATGATCAAACATATGGTCTTCAATTCGCATTTAGCAACAATTCAAGCATCAATCATAAAATTCTCAACATAATAATTCAACAAATAGCATCACAATATTATAATCCTCATCAACAACACAATTCAATCATGGAACTAACCTAGGACCCTAACCCTAAGCAATTCAAAATTCGCATAGTTATTAATAACAAATAGAGGACCCCCTAACCTTATGGAAGTCGAATTTGCTAGCCAAGCTCCAAAGAAAATTGCAAGCCACCAATGAGCCTCCTCCTCTTCTCTATGAGCTTCGCCTTCTCCTCCTTCTTCTCTTCTCCTCTTCGCAACTTTTCTCTTCTCACTCTCTCTTACGTTACTTTTTCTTTCTTTTTCTCACTTGAGACAAAAATGCCACTAAGTCACAAGACTCATAGTGAGTCGAATCCCATGACTATCCAATGGGTCATGGGCTCACTTGTGGGTCATGGGCTCCGTGCACCATCTAATTCGAGACAACACCTCCTAATAATTAAAATTAAATAAATACATTAAACCTTGAATTATTTATTTAAATTAAATAAATATTGTAAGCCTTAAATAATTTAATTAAATAAATAATTAAATTATTTTGGGGCGTTACAACTCTCCCCCACTTAGAATATTTCGTCCTCGAAATTACCTGAATCAAACAACTCCGGATATGCTTCCCGCATCTTGCTCTCCAGCTCCCAAGTCATACTCTCGCCAGCAGCTCCTAACCAAACCACTTTCACCAAAAGAATTTCTTTCCCTCTCAGAGTCTTCACTTCTCTATCTTCAATCCGCACAGGCATAGTCTCCACGGTGAGATTATCCCGCACCTCTACTTCATCCATCTGAATCACATGGGACGGGTCCGGAACATACTTTCGAAGTTGTGACACGTGAAACACGTCATGCAAGTTCGAAAGATTAGGTGGCAGAGCCACCCTATAAGCAACATTTCCCACCCTCTCCGTAATCTGATACGGACCAATGAAACGGGGAGTTAACTTCTTAGATTTCAAGGCACGCCCAACACCAGTCACCGGAGTGACTCTCAGAAACACATGATCACCGGCCTGAAACTCTAAATCCTTCCTTCTCTTATCATGATAGCTCTTTTGTCGACTCTGCGACGCTTTCATCTTCTCACGGATTAATTTTACCTTCTCAGTTGTTTCTCGCACAATCTCAGGCCCCAACACTGCACTCTCCCCAGATTCATACCAACACAACGGAGTCCTACATCTCCGACCATACAATGCCTCAAACGGTGCCATACCAATACTAGAATGAAAACTGTTGTTATAGGTGAATTCTATCAACGAAAGATGAGAATCCCATGAACCTCCTTGCTCAAGAACACATGCTCTCAACAAGTCCTCTAACGACTGAATAGTCCTCTCCGTCTGACCATCTGTCTGCGGATGGTAAGCGGAGCTCAACCTCAACTTAGAACCCAAAGCTTCCTGCAAACTTTTCCAAAATTCAGATGTGAATCTTGGATCTCTATCAGATACAATGCTAAGCGGAACGCCATGCAATTTCACAATAGTCTTGATGTAGATTTCTGCCAACTTTGGAACTGGATAAGTCATATTAATTGGTAAGAAATGAGCAGACTTAGACAACCTGTCCACAACCACCCATATAGCATCGAACCCTCTCACTGTATTTGGCAAACCAGTTACAAAATCCATGGAAATGCTATCCCATTTCCACTCCGGAATCTCCAATGGTTGCATCAACCCCGCAGGCTTCTGATGCTCAATCTTAGACTTCTGACAAGTCAGACAAGAATACACAAACTGTGCCACATCCTTCTTCATACCAGGCCACCAGAACAGTTTCTTCAAATCTTGGTACATTTTCGTAGCTCCTGGATGAATACTCAACTTGCTCCTATGGCTCTCTTCAAGAATCATTCTCTTCATCTCAGCATCATCAGGAATGCAGATCCTATCTCTGAATCTCAATACACCTTGGGAATCTAACTTGAAATCTCCATCCACATCTTGATCATTCACAACCAACAGGTCTACCAACTTTACATCTGACTTTTGTGCTTCTCGGACACTAACCAAAAATTCATTGCCGATCTTCAACATCCCCAATCTGACACTCTGCGGTGTCACTTCACAAACCAGACTCATGTCCCGAAACTGCTCAATCAACTCTAACTCTTTCACCATCATAGCCGACATATGCAAACTCTTCCGACTTAAAGCATCAGCCACGACATTAGCTTTGCCGGGGTGATAGTTCAAGCCGAAATCATAATCCTTCAGCAATTCTAGCCAACGTCTCTGCCTCATATTTAGCTCCTTCTGATCAAACAAGTATTTCAGACTCTTATGGTCGCTAAACACTTCAAATCTGGTACCATACAGATAATGCCTCCAAATTTTCAGCACAAACACAATTGCAGCTAGCTCCAAATCATGAGTAGGGTAGTTCTTCTCATGGGTCCTCAACTGTCTGGACGCATAAGCTACTACCTTACCCTCTTGCATCAATACACCTCCCAAACCCATCTTGGAAGCATCACAATATACTACAAACGGTCGATCAGGAACAGGCAAAGTCAAAACGGGCGATGTAGTCAACCTCTTTTTCAACTCATTGAAGCTCTCCTCACAGCGAGCATCCCACACAAAAGCTCTTCCTTTACATGTCAATTGAGTCAACGGAAGTGCCAACCTCGAGAAACCTTCAATAAATCGCCTGTAATAACCAGCTAATCCCAAAAAGCTTCTAATCTCTGTAACTGACTTCGGGCTCTCCCATTGGGACACAGCATCAACCTTGGCTGGGTCCACAGCTATACCATTACCAGAGATAATATGACCAAGGAAACCTACTTCATTCAGCCAGAACTCACACTTAGACAATTTTGCATACAATTTCTTTTCTTTCAATACTTCCAGCACTAACCTCAAATGTTCTGCATGCTCCTCTTCTGTCTTAGAATACACCAGAATGTCGTCAATAAACACAACTACAAACCGGTCCAAGTAACTATGAAAAGTACGATTCATGTACTCCATAAACACACCCGGCGCATTGGTAACACCAAACGGCATAACAGAATACTCATAGTGCCCATATCTCGTTCTGAAAGCGGTTTTCTGAATGTCTTCATCCTTTACCTTGATCTGGTGATAACCCGACCTCAAATCGATTTTACTAAACACCTTAGCACCTACCAACTGATCCATCAGATCATCAATTCTGGGAAGCGGATACCGGTTCTTTATTGTCACTTTGTTCAATTGCCTATAATCGACACAAAGTCTCATACTCCCGTCCTTCTTTTTCACTAACAATACCGGAGCACCCCACGGTGACACACTTGGTCTTACAAATTTCTTCTCAAGCAGATCTTCTAATTGCTTTTTCAATTCAGACAACTCTGAGGCTGACATCCGGTACGGGGCCATAGACACAGGCCTAGTACCAGGTATAAGATCAATAGCAAACTCAACCTCCCTCTCTGGCGGAACACTTGGAATTTCATCCGGGAACACTTCGGGAAATTCACACACTACCTGAACCCCTTCAATGATCGCCTGATTCTCAGCAGACAAAGACGCCATCAAAGCAAACAGATGAACTCCTTCCTTCATTACCTTACGCAAATGACCAGCAGGCAACAAAACAGATTCTTCTTCCTCAGGAGGAAGGAAACTCACAGATCTTCGGGAACAATTAATATGTACATGGTTATATACTAACCAGTCCATACCAAGAATGACATCCAACCCTCCCAACGGCAAACAAACAAAATTCACAATAAAGTCCCTGCCGAAGATCGACACGGGACACTGAGAACACCTGAGACATAATCACCGACCCCTTCGCAGGAGTATCGACTACCATCTCTCCATTCATAACAGGCAAAACAAGATTCAACTTCTTACAACATTCAGCAGCAGCCCAACAACAGCGGCAGCAGCATCGATCCTCCCAGCCATCTCAACTCACTTGCTACAACAACAACAGTTAGATATAACTGACAACACACCGTTGTCAGTTGACACTATGACTGGACAACTTGGCCGGACAGACCGAACTGCTCTGATACCACTATTGCAACACCCCTTTTCTAATAACTTTACCTTTAAATAAAATCAGAGTCTCTTTTTTTTTTTGAAAACAATTCAAGCGAGTGCTACATTTACTTCATAAATAACAAGATACATACTCAATTGGTAGTGGGAAGGGGGTTTAACTTGCACTTATGCCTCAGGTGCAAGGTTCGATTCCCACGGAAGGCAAAAATTCTACAAGAGGGGTAGAAAAGACCGTGAGGTAACAGTGGGACCGGGGTGGCCGCTGCGGTGGACCTGGGCTGTTACATAAAAAAGGCGCCTTTTTATGTAACAGCCCAGGTCCACCGCAGCGGCCACCCCGGTCCCACTGTTACCTCACGGTCTTCTCTACCCCTCTTGTAGAATTTTTGCCTTCCGTGGGAATCGAACCTTGCACCTGAGGCATAAGTGCAAGTTAAACACACCTCCCACTACCAATTGAGCGCGCGCTCAATTGGTAGTGGGAGGTGTGTTTAACTTGCACTTATGCCTCAGGTGCAAGGTTCGATTCCCACGGAAGGCAAAAATTCTACAAGAGGGGTAGAGAAGACCGTGAGGTAACAGTGGGACCGGGGTGGCCGCTGCGGTGGACCTGGGCTGTTACACTTCATACTCTGCAATATTGTTTGTGACATAGAAGCTTAGTCTGGCAGTGACTGGCATGAAGCGGTTGTCTGGGGAGATCAGCACTGCTCCGATCCCGTGCCCCCACATGTTAGAGGCACCGTCAAACAACACTCTCCACCTTCCATCATCTTGATATTTCCCTGCGTCAAATAATGCCATAATGTCCTCATCCGGGAATTCACATTGCATTGATTGGTAATCCTCAACCGGTTGATGTGCCAGGTTGTCCGCCAGTGTGTTACCTTTAATCGCCTTCTGGGTTACGTACACGAGGTCATACTCTGACAGAAGCATTTGCCAACGAGCAATTCTACCTGTGAGCGCAGGTTTTTCAAATATGTACTTGATTGGGTCCATTTTGGACACCAATCAGGTAGTGTGACTCAGCATATACTGTCTCAGTCGATGCGCAGCCCAGGCTAGAGCACAACAAGTCTTCTCCAATGATGAATACCTTGCCTCACAGTCTGTGAACTTCTTGCTTATGTAGTAGATCGCGTGTTCTTTCTTTCCTGACTCATCGTGTTGCCCCAGCACGCAGCCCATAGCGTTTTCTAGCACCGTGAGGTATAGGATGAGGGGCCTGCCAGACACAGGTGGCATTAGGACGGGTGGATTTTGAAGATACACCTTGATTTTCTCAAATGCTTCTTGACATTTATCATTCCACTTCATCTCTTGGTTTTTGCACAGCAGTTTGAAAATTGGTTCGCAAGTTGCAGTCAACTGGAAGATGAATCGAGAGATGTAATTTAGTCTTCCCAGGAAACCACGAACTTCTTTCTCTGTTTTAGGTGCTGGCATCTCCAGGATGGCTCGCACCTTGTCCGGGTCTACCTCAATTCCTTTCTTGCTAACAATGAAACCCAACAACTTCTCTGACCTAACCCCAAAGGTGCACTTAGCGGGGTTCAACCTGAGTTTGTACTTTCTGAGATGCTCGAACAGCTTCTGCAGGTTAACCACGTGCTCTTCATCAGTCTTTGATTTGGCAATCATGTCATCCACATAGACTTCGATCTCCTTATGCATCATGTCATGGAATAGGGTTACCATCGCTCTTTGGTAGGTTGCCCCGGCATTCCTCAACCCGAAAGGCATGACCTTGTAACAGAAAGTTCCCCAAAGGGTTACGAAGGTGGTTTTCTCCATATCCTCCGGAGCCATTTTGATCTGGTTATAGCCTGAATATCCATCCATGAAGGAGAACATCGAATGCTGAGCAGTACTGTCTACCAAAACATCAATATGGGGTAGAGGGAAATCATCTTTAGGGCTTGCTCTGCTCAAGTCATGGTAGTCGACACACATTCGGACCTTTCCATCTTTCTTAGGGACTGGAACAATGTTTGCTACCCACTCGGGATATTTTGCCACAGCTAAGAACCCTGCATCAAACTGTTTCTTGACCTCAACCCTGATCTTCAAAGACATTTCAGGCTTCATCCGCCTTAACTTCTGTTTCACCGGGGGACACTCTGATTTCACCGGCAATCTATGTTCAACAATATCTGTGCTCAACCCTGGCATGTCCCGATATGTCCATGCGAATACGTCAGCGTAGTCGAACAGGAGCTGACTCAACTTTTTGCGCTCTTTATCCTCCATTGCGGTACCAACCTTGATCTCTTTTCTGTCTTCCTTAGTACCCAAATTGACCATTTCTGTAGACTCCTCATGGGGTTCGATGACCTTTTCTTCTTGTTCTACCATTCTCATGATTTCTGGAGGAGTATCCCAATCATTCTCAACATCTTCCTCGGCTTGATTAACCGGGTAATCAAAATCACAGTATGAGTTATGGGCATTGTTATTTTCAGAGTTTATTTTTGATCTGCATTAGAATGGAGCGGCGAATAAAAACAAAGAAAAAGCAACACAGATAAAAGATGAAGACAGAAATTTTATTGAAAATTCAAAATAACACTTTATTGATTGATGATT
Organism: Astragalus membranaceus; assembly: GCA_039519185.1. Taxonomy (NCBI): domain Eukaryota; kingdom Viridiplantae; phylum Streptophyta; class Magnoliopsida; order Fabales; family Fabaceae; genus Astragalus; species Astragalus membranaceus. The sequence goes on from CM076850.1 coordinate 53,627,584, forward strand.
TTTGACGAAAACATGTGTGCCCGAATGAAATATCCTGAGGCCTTGGGCAGAGCCGAGGGATCTGCATTACAACGATAGTTACTTTAAATTGAAAAATACGGGGAAATCCATGATCTCCCAGTTTTGCAGCTTCTCTCCAGCCGCACAGCAGCGCACCAGACCTACAGCACGGCCACTTGAGCTTGATCCTTCTTCAACCACATTAACCTGGTCAGGGTTCAGCATACTAGCACTCCGGAAGTTGTTCTTAAGATTAGCGATGACCATTCTCCCCTGATTGGGTGTCATTCCTCTGAGTTTGGCCAGCCATTTCTCCCTCCCGTCAGATGCCAGCCTCTCCCGATCAGCAAGACTTGGGATGTACCCAACACCGAACCTCTCAATATTACCCCTCAACTGGATAGGCGTTACAATTCCTTGAGCAGCTTTTCCTAAGCTCTTACCAATCTGATACCCATGTCCCAGCATCATCTTTGCACCCATCATGTCAGCCCTGGACCACTTAGGCTTCCACCGAGGCTCACCTTCGACGAAGACAGCGTTTGAAATCTCCAATCCTTGGAAAGCAGTCTCAAAGGAATCTTCTGCTGCTTCCACATAATATTCAGGTGGTGATCGATTTATCAATGTTTCTTCCTCTCCGGAGATCACTATCAGCTTTCCCCTAGCTACAAACTTGAGTTTCTGATGAAGCGAGGATGGCACTGCCCCAGCCGCATGTATCCAAGGACGTCCTAGCAGGCAACTGTAGGATGAATTGATGTCCATCACTTGAAAGACAACATAAAATACTTCAGGGCCTACCTGCAGCGGCACTTCTACTTCTCCAAAAACTTCCTTCACTAACCCATCAAATGCTCTGACCAAGATGGAGCTCGGCTTTAGATATGAACAGTCTACATCCAGCTTATCCATTGTGGACTTAGGCAGCACATTCAAGGATGAACCGTTATCAATAAGCACCCTGGCAAGTGTATGGTCCCCACACTTGACTGAGATGTGACGAGCTTGATTATGATTCTTTCCTGCCGGAGGCAGCTCAGTGTCTGAGAAGGTCAAGTAATTAGAGGCTACAATGTTGCCAACAATGCCATCAAGCTGGTTTACTGTAATGTCATGGGAGACGTGAGCTTCATTCAGGATCTTTAGCAGTGCAGCACGATGTGCCTCTGAACTAAGCAGCAAAGAGAGCATTGAGATCTTGGATGGAGTTTGATTCAGCTGGTCTACCACCCGATATTCACTCTGTCTCATTACTCTCAGGAATTCTTGAGCTTCTTTGTCCGACACATCCCTGACTTCTTCAGTTTCCTTGTCTTTTCCCTTACGGGCTCTCTCTTCTAAGGTTTTCAGGAGTATACAACCTTCCACTCCTTGTGATACAACTACCTCCAGCAATGTTTGTTATATCCAGAGTGCCTTTAGGGACCTCCGCTTGCATTTGCACATTGCAGCTCCATGGAGTCATCCTAGTCTCCCCACTAGGGGTAGCAGCAGGTACTGGAATAACAACAGTCGATGGTCTCGTCACAGCTAGGCTAGAATTCAGATTGCAGGGAATTTCAATCGGTCTCCTGAAGCCTCCATTGCCTGATTGCAAGGTAAATACACTTTCTTCTTTCTCCTGGACTCCCACTTGGACCAAGTGTCTGTCTAAGAGATCTTGGAGAATTGGTTTAAATCCTTCACATGCCCCGATGCAGCAAGGATTATCACAGGCGTCTTTCCTAGCAGACCCTTTTTTGATGACACCAAAACGGCATAATTCAGCATGGATAAAATTCAAAGGCATCTGAATGCAATCAACTTTTCTAACCAAACACTGACCCCCCTGATGGTCAACGACATTAATAGCAGATCCTCCATGCCCTGGCAACGGATTGGTGGCTACATTGGGTTGTTGAAATGATATGCTTTTCGTATCAAGTAATTCTTGCACCACATATTTGAATGCTTTACAATCCTCCACCACATGACCTACTGCCCCAGAATGAAAGGCGCAGGTGGCATTTGCGTTGTACCCTCTGGGATAGGGAGGCTGATATGGCTTCATTTGACGAGTACTGATTATTTTGTTGGTGATGAGATAATTAAACAAGTCCGTGTAGGACATGGGAATGGGATCAAAGACAACAGGCTTCCTTTGATTATAGTTCCGGTACTGATAATTTGATTGAAAAGGCTGCGCCAGTGGTGCCTGAGGAGGAACCGAAATAGCTTGCGGTGGATTGCTGTGCGACGGACCAATGGCTCCGATGACTGCATTAGTTTCACCTTCTTTCTTCTTATGAGACCCAAAAAATGGCTTTTTTTGACTGGCAAGAGGTGTCGGGCCCTGAGCTATTCTTCCGCTCCGCATACCATTCTCTACTCTTTCCCCTGTGACCACCATCTCAGAGAAGTTTGAGGCTACGCTGCCAACCAACCTATCATAATACACCGCAGGAAGGGTTTCCATAAACATGTGGACCATTTCTTTGTCCAGCAGAGGGGGTTTTACTTGAGCCGCAAGGTTCCGCCATCTCTGAGCATACTCTTTGAACGACTCGTTATCCCTCTTAGACATGCATTGTAGCTGAGTTCTATCTGGAGCCAAATCATTGTTATACTGGTATTGACGCATGAAGGCATCCGCCATGTCTTTCCAGCAACGGATATTAGTTGGCTCTAACTGCATGTACCAGTCAAGGGGAGCTCCAGCTAAACTTTCTTGGAAGCAATGCATCATTAAGTTATCGTCACGGGCATAGGTAGTCATCTTTCGGCAGTACATTGTCACATGGCTGACTGGGCAAGTTGTCCCTCTGTATTTGTCAAAAGTTGGTGCTTTGAACTTGGGCGGCAGGACTAGATCAGGAACCAAGCACAACTCATGGGCATTCCTGGCTCGGGAACCTGCCCCTTCAACAGCTCTTAATCTTTCTTCCTGCATCTGATACTGACTTCTAGCTTCGGCAGGGTAATTCTGTGGGAAACTGCCGGCACCATAGTGAGGGTTATTCATCGATGCCGCGACCGGGGTCATGTGTCGGTGAGCAATATTCTGAGGGACTGGGCCCTGTACGTGTGGATGAACCATTATTGGTGAATTGAAACCCGCTGGAGTTCCTGGAGCAATAACAGGAATTGGGATCTGAATCTGGGCTTGATGCGTCCCTGTTCCAACTTCATTCACAATTGTATTAGGCTGAGCGTGCCCCGTGGTTCCCGAAGGATCTCTTCCAGGGTTTGCATCAGCAGCAGGAGGCGTATAGCCCAGTGGGAGACCATAGGGAGGCCATTGCACAGCTTGAAGGGTTTGAGAGATCCCAGACCCAGGAAGGGGAGGAGGATTGTTCATCCCAGCAACAGCAGCTTCAGTTGTGCCAACATCTCTTAAGGCACTTAGCACTCTTATGACCTCCGCCATTTGAGCCTTTAGGACTTCCATCTCAGCTTGATTCCCCTGATTCTGACCATGCTGACCCTGACCATTAGGATTCAGACCTCCTGGAATTCCGTCATCCTGATGTGGCTGCGGATTGTCCTGATCGGGGTTGGCTTGATTGTTTTCCATGTTTCTTGCTTGCAGACGCGTCCAATAGCGATGATTAACCAGCTTGCCTGATTTTCTGTTGACGGAACACGCTTATGAACACAAGAACGAATAAATGAATGCAATGCGAATGAATGCGTGTTTAGTTTGTCTTGCCGAGAATCGCAGTGTATTATGTCTTGTCATAGATACGCAGGTAAATCTTTGATTATTTTTGTTATATCACTTTCTTTGGATCATACTGAAATTGGAATCTGGAAGCGAAACGGGTGTATTTAAACAAAATACTTCAAAATCTGAATCCGAAAGTACGACATTCTGATACAATGATTGAAAAAGGAAAGGTACAATAAAACAAAATGGAAAATTACAATAAAGAAGCTCAAATACAAAGAGCTTTGACATTTCCACTCCTTTTCCTTTTGTTGTTGGTAGAGGTACTTCCGGCTTTTCCTTTGGCTTCCTCAACTAGGGCTCTGCAGTACTCCACAAATTTGTACACCTCAAGCGGGGTGTTGAGGGGATACATCTCAGTTTCAGCTTTTCTTAATTTCCTGGGCATATCCGCAAGAGCCTGGTTGACCAACTCTGATAGCTTGGAGAACCTATCCTTCCAGTGTTGAACTTCATCCCTCAGCTCAATGATGACTGCCTGCTCTTCAATCCTACCGAGCAGCTCAACATAGCGATGTTCCCAATACTGACTTTCATCCCTCACTTGCCGGTACGCATCGCTGATGTGACAAAGGCGCTTCTTCAACTCATCAGAATCCTCTTGCTCTGCTTTTAGGGCCCGCTGATATTCTCTGAGGATGTTCTCGAATGAGTCTCTTTCTTGCACAACACTGTCTAACTTACTCTCCCATTCAGCTTGTAACATGCGGGATTCTCTTTTTGACTTGGCAAGCAAGCTTTTCGCAGTTCTCTCTTCCATTTTTGCTTCATCCCACAATTCTTTCCACTGATTGGCTTCTTCCAGGGCCTTCTTCTCTTTCAAGCTTCGCCTCTTGATTTCCTCCTTGGCTCCTTGCAGATACATTTGAACTTCTAACTTGCTCTCCTCTTCCCCTTTTAGTTTATGACTGAACTTCTCAATGGTAGCAGACTTCAGGGCATTTTCTTCTTTCAACCTTTTGTTCTTCAGAGCCACCTTCTCTATCTCAGCTTGCAAAGATTTCTTCTCTTCCTCTGCCTTCATCAGAGCCAACTTAACCTTGCCTAATTCTTCGACAACAGGGACACTGGCGTCTACTACCTCCCTCTCGACTTGCAACTCTTTTTGGTAGGGCAGTTGAACATTCTGGATTCTTTTTCCGAGCCACTGAGCGAAGGTGATACCACTAGTCCTCTGAGCAAGCTCTACTTTTCCCATGCGAACCACCGTACTCCAGGCTTGCAAGACCTTTCTAAGCAAACTGTCATCTTTTGGTCCTCCTTCAAAGATGTAAAGCGGGAATATCATCTCTTCAGTAGGCGAATTCCTCATCGGATACCCCAATTGCCTCAGAGTCAGAGACGGGTTGTAGTTGATGCATCCCTTAGTGCCCATCAGCGGGACATTTTGAAAACCACCACAGCGGAAGACTACCTTAGGCCTATCTTCCCAGCAAGATGAGAGATACCAACGGATCGAGTGCTCATCTAGACCCCCTAGAAACTGGATCCACTCTTGAATACTCATAGCTTTCACCTCACAAGTTACAGCGTAGCTAATCAACTTTTCCACTCGTGTTGGGTTGGTGAAGGCATGAATGAGAAGCCACGCATACAACAGGTGAGAAGAGCAAGAGATTTTCTTCCTTCTCAAGTCACAATGATGAGTAAAAGCAGAATAAGTGTCAGCAAGGATGGCGGGAATTGGATTAATGGGGCTCCTCCTATTCTGAAAAGCTAGGAAAATACCAATAACGGTCACATCCACATACCTCTCAATCTGCGGAAAGAGAACAACCCCAAAAATTGCTAAGGCTAAAACTCGCTTGAAGACAACCCAATTTTTACTTCTAGCATAGGCTCCCATTAAACCTTCAAGGTAGCTCTGCGGGAAACCTATCACATTGTTTCTCTTCTGCTTTTGGAGCTTCAGATCCTCTACACTCACTTGCAATAATGCAGCGAACCCCTCATCTGTGTAGTACTGTTCTTGATACCGGTAGGGGACAGCTTCTGTCTGAGTGAAACCCAAAATCTGCTGATATTCCTCCAATGTGGGGGCCATTTGAAAATTTTTGAAAAGAAAGCACCTGATTTCTAGGTCATAAAATCTACTCAAAGCCACAATAGCCTCAGTCTGCACCTCTAGCAACAACAACTTCCGGAGGTTCCCATAAGCATTGTCAAACGATCCCCTTTCAATAGGTCCCATCAGGTCGACACATTTTTTCAGACTAGTCACATCTACCTTGTTTACAACGGGGTACCTTGGAGTATACACCGTTTCCCTTCTAGATTCCATGTCGTATCTATGACAAAAATTTCTCGTTACTTGGGATTCTCGGCAAGCAAACCATGATAAAATGCAAAGATGCATGCGAAAACTATTGAAAATGTATGCTTTATGCAAAGGATGTGTGTAAATGATGATGATGTTCTATGTCTATGTAACTCAGAGACCAGTCCTTATTGGCAGTGATTCGAGTTTTTTTTTTGGAAAATGCGGGTCGTACGTTATTTCGTATGGACCGGTATGAGAGAGGCTACAGCGGTAACTCTTTCACCCCCCTTTTTTTTTTAAAATAAAGTGGTTCATACGTCACTTCGTACAGACCGGCGAAAGAAAGGTTACAACGGCAACTCTTTCTCTGTTTTCTCTTTTTTTTGAAAAATCTCCTTTTCTTTTTGAAAACGTGCCTGGTTTACAATGCAGCACACAATTTTGTATGCCCCTTGTGTCCTACGAAGACGGGGACCTAAGTTCTAGGACATCTCAAATGTTCCTCCCATGTGGGTTCTAGTCACTTCCTCACCGGGTTACCAGAGCTAACTCTCTCTCACAATAGCACCCACAACGATGGAACGCCATCTGGTGTGAGGCATCATGAAAGAGCGTACTCTGGCTGAAACTTTCGTGAGAGTCAGAAGGACAACAGTCCAATTGCCAGTCACTACTCGTTTCCACTCTCCTAAGTTTTGTCAGACCTTGGGTTTTAGGCCCCTCTCGAAGCACAATAAGCATAAGGTGTGAGTGTGTGTAGCGAGGACATACCGCCTAAAACTACCCACATATATCCCCACCTGCGAAGGATAACCCAGAACAGTCCACACAATAGCAAGCGATAACATGTTGTCTACACTAGGGTTCAATATCAAATAAGCTAGCCTAGGGTTTCAACAACAATCAAGTGCTTTGTTTACCTCAAGAAAGGGGGCCAAGAAGAGGGGAACATAACAAGATGGGGGGGGGGGGGAAAGCATGAGGGTACTAAGCACATAAGCAAAGACGAGGAAAAATAAACATGAAAGGAGAGAAAATAAATGCACATGCACGCAACATGACAAGAAGAGCAAACCGAAAAGGGATAGAAGCAAACAAAGTATCCAAATCACATCGATAGCACGCTAAACCACACATTTAATTAGTTAGGCTTGACCCACTTAAAAAAAGAAAAGTCCCCAGTGAAGTCGCCAGCTGTTGCGCCCGAAAAAGTCCCTGAGGGAATCTTTCTTCGTTTACAACCCTTTTTTAAAAATCAATGAAGTCGCCACCAATATTTTTTTTATAGGGAAAATATTGAAGAAAACCTTTTTGGAAAACGAATGGCCTTTTAGAAACTGGAAAATTTGGGTTCGGGGGTCGGTTAGGCATGGGGAAGGTATTAGCACCCCACGTCTCCTTTCTATCGAAAGGGAACCTTTAATTAAACGTGTGGTTTTAAGTGCTGATTTGGAAAATACTTAAATTTGCTCTTTTTTTTCGAAAAGAGAGTGAAAAGACTTAATGAAAATTTTTATTTTTGGTGCTTGACGAGAGTTAGCCTCTCGCTCCTACGTATCTCCTGGTGCGATGGAGAATTCAAAGCTACGTAGTTCTTGTTTGTCCTGAAAAGGGTTTTTGTTTTTTAATCTTTTTGGAATTTTTCGCGAAGGGGTTGAGCGTTCGCAGTGACCAAACAACAACGGTTTAGAGTGGTCGCACTACTAACTCTTATGAAAATGAATTATCATTAACGACCAAACGGCAACGGCGCGAGTGATGATTAATGATAATCGGTTTTTATTTTGAGCATTGAAAAGGTTTTCGCAATTGAAGGAAGGCGTTTGTGAGGACCAAACAACAACGGTTTAGAGTGGCCACACTACTAGCTCCCACAGGAATGAAATCATCACCTACAATCAAACGGCAACGGCGCGAGTGATCAATAGTGATGATTAGTTTTGATTTCGACGTTTGAAATTATTTGTTTTTGAAAAGTGTTTTCATTGGTTTTAATTGGAGAGAATGTCGTGATGAAAGGAATTTGCAATTGGACTGATTTTCGTTCGGGGAAACATTTATCCATCATTTAAAAAAAGGTTTGAGAAAAAATAAGTTCGTTTAGGGAAAAGAAAATTTATTATTTGGGAAAAAAGGGTTTGTAAAAAAAACGTTTATCTAGGGGAAAGAAATAAAATTTGAAAAGAGAAACAAGGGGTGAAATAGTAAAATGGGGGGTGCAAGTAGCAGGGAGGCTGTATTATTAAGATTGGGGTGTAAACAGTAGGCCATTTCTTATTTCAGTGGGCTGGTCCGTTTCAAAATCGTGGGCTTCAGAGGGGTGGCGTGCGAAGTAAAAACGGGGGGTGCGAATAGAAATCTGAAAAATAACAAAAACGTGAAAAGACCAAACAGCCCTTGCTTTCCTAACTATAAATACAAAAACCCAAAAAAGGAAACCCTAAAAAAAATTCTCCCTTCTCCCACGGCGCCCCTTTCCCCATATGCTCCCAAACCTAATTTTCCTACTCTCCTCCTCCTTGCGGCCGCATCCGCCTCTCTCCTCCCTCTCGCCCCTTGCGCCGTCGCACACCACCCCCTCTCTCCTTACGCCATTTCTCAGTTTTCTTCCTTTTCACCGAAACTGACTCCTTTCTCATGGCGCGATTTCCCTGTTTTCCCTCGATCCAGCATGATTTCGTGAAGGGGATAGAACGGCGACGACGGTGAGGGGAAAACGACGGTTCGGTTTGGTGGCTGTGGTTCGATTCGTGGCTGTGGTGGTTTCGGTTGTGCACGGCGGAGGTTGGGTGGTAGAGCACGGTGGTTTCGACGTGGTTGGTGGCGGAGTGGGGCGATCTGCGGTGGTGGAGGGTTCAATCGGTGTTTGGGGGTGAGGCGCGAGGACGGCCACGACGGGTAACGGTGACGCGTAAGTTTCGACTGATTCCGTGGAATGACCACCGTGGACGGCGGTCGGAGTTCACCTCCGGCAGCTCAGGTCAGTGCATCATCCCTTCTCTATTTTTTGTTCTATCTGCATGTTTACTTTTGTGTTGCTGTGGCTGTCTGGTTCGATTTCTTGTTGTTTAACTAACTCGTTTTTTTTTCACACACTGATTTCTCATTTTTAGAGCCAATAAACTATGAACCCTAAATTTTTATGTTCTGTTTCAAATCTATTTTCCAACTAACAGGGACATTGGACTACCTTATTTTAAAAAAAACTCATCCAATCTAAATATTGATATATGCTTAAAACGAAATAATAAAAAAACTCAGGACCTTTTTTAAGACTGCTGCTATGTTGTTTTGACTGCTTCTGTTGCCTACTGCATACCCTTGTTGCTGCTGCTCTTTTACTCTCCTGCTACTGCTCTTACTTCTGGAAAAAAAGAAATTGTGTGTATTGCCCTGCGTGTGTGTGTGGTTGTGTTGGAAGTGTTTGCTGTCTCCTTTTTTTTTGGACTGATTGCTATCAATTCTTGCTTGTGTGTATGTGTCTGTGTGTTTTTAGTGTATTTTCGTGTCCTGTTCACTGTGTATCACTGTTTATTTATAGTCCAAAATGTGTGGTGTAGGTGTGGTGTAGGAGGAGAGGAGCAAACCTCTTGGGGGACAATATCACAACTGCTTCTGAAAAGCATAGGCAGCAGCAATGGATGGGCTGAAATGTTCTTGCCTAAAGTGTGAAAGACCAAGGAGCAAGGAGAAAGGGATTTGGGCTTCATCCTCAAAATGCTTCCTGCCACAACAGCAAAGGCAGCAGGCGCTGCTGTTCTTTTTTTTACTTTTGTTTTAATAATTTTTGTTTTTATTTTTGGATCCATGTATAAAAAGAGTTGACTCTTTTTTGTACTATTCTAGCTTTTTTTTTAATTTTTTTGTTTATATGTGTAACACAAGGACAGCTAATAATAAAAAAACTGATTTCATTTTATTACTATTATTTATTATTATTATTTTTTTTTTATGATAATAAAAGCGGTAAAAACAACGCGTACCGACACGATGACTCGAAATGAAACGCGCGTTCACCTTAAGACTAGGAACGCGTACGCGATCAGAATACGCACGCGCGTAAAACGGTAAAACTAAAAGCGCACCGACGCATTTGCTCACACGACTCGAAACCGACACGCGCTTGCGTTTATTATTTTTTATTATTTTTTGGACTCTTTTTTTTTGAAAGCAACGCGAGCGTCAAACTAAATCGCCGCACGAGAGCGCCAGAGGCACCCTCGTTTAGAACAAAATGCGAAGCAATAAAAATTTGGGACTCTTCGATAGTCGGACAAAATTGGGGTATGATACCCATGAATACCCCCGGCGCATTAGTCACACCGAAAGGCATAACGGAATACTCATAGAGCCCATATCTTGTCCTAAATGCCGTCTTCTGGACATCTTCATCCTTGACCTTGATCTGATGATAACCAGACCTTAAGTCAGTCTTGCTAAATACTTTAGCACCCACTAACTGATCCATCAAGTCATCAATTCTTGGCAACGGATACTTGTTCTTGATTGTAACTTTATTTAACTGTCGATAGTCTACGCACAACCTCATACTACCGTCTTTCTTTTTCACTAGCAACACTGGAGCTCCCCAAGGTGACACACTCGGTCTTACAAACTTCTTTTGTAATAAATCTTCAAGTTGCTTTTTCGATTCTGCCAACTCAGATGCAGACATTCTATATGGCGCCATAGACACAGGCTTAGTGCTGGGGACCAGATCAATAGCAAACTCCACCTCTCTCTCTGGTGGTACATCCGGAATCTCGTCAGGGAACACCTCAGAAAACTCACGCCCTACCGGCAACACATCAATCTTCGCTTGGCTCTCAGCAGACAACGACGCCAACAGAGAAAACACCTGAACCTCTTCTCTCATCATTCTATGCAGTTGACCCGCAGATAACAGACCAGACTCCTCTTCAAGCGACTGAAAACTCACGGACCTTTCACGACAGTTGATATGAACATGGTTATCAACTAACCAGTCCATACCCAGAATGACATCCATTCCACTTAGCGGCAAACAGATTAAATCAATTAAGAATTCTCTACCATATACAGATACCGGACATTTGGCACAAGCAACGGAGGTAGTCACCGAACCCTTAGCTGGAGTGTCGATGACCATCTCCCTCAACATATCAGATAAAACAAGGCTTAATTTCTCAACACATGCAGCAGCAATAAAACTATGGGTAGCACCAGTATCAACAATAACAACAAGAGGAAAATTATTGATATAGCACGTACCTCGAATCTCATTCACTACATCAGACTCAGCTAGAGCGAACACTTTTCCAAAAGACTTCTCCTTCTTGGGTTTTGAGCACTGCGTACTAATATGACCACTCTCCCCGCAGTTAAAGCATACCACCTCTTTCTTATCACAGCCGGAAGATATATGCCCCTCTTTCCCACACCGATAACATCTCTTCTTATCCCCGCTTGGGCAATCTGGACTTTTATGACCCACTTTCCCACAAGTGTAACAAGTAACACTGGCTGCAGCATCTCCCCCACTTCGCTTAGGCCCACCAACAAACTTACCTTTGCCCTTACCAGCAGGCGCCTCATATGGCTTACCACGACTTGAGAAATTTTTTTGCTTTTCTTTCATAACTCTGGAGAAGGCATTATTGTCCTCCTCAAAAATTCTGGCGCTATTAACCAACAATGGAAACACACGAATTTGCTGGTACCCTATGGCCCTCTTAATGTCAGCACGCAACCCATTTTCAAATTTGATGCATTTGGAGAACTCCGCACCCTCTCTATCATAATGAGGATAAAACTTAGACAGCTCAGTAAATTTTGCAGCATACTCAGTCACAGTCATGCTACCTTGCTCAAGCCTTAGAAACTCAACCTCCTTCTTCCCGCGGACATCCTCTGGGTAGTACTTTCTCTTGAATTCCCTCTCAAACACAACCCAAGTAACCTCCTCATTGGCAGCCGTCAACCCCTGACTAGTCGTTCTCCACCAATCATAAGGATTATACCCACCTTCAAAAGCAGGAGGGTTCTCACGCTGGAACGTAGCCAAACTACGCGTCCCATCACCAATAGCATTGGGTATGTTACCCACAACCCCAGCTATAGCCTGCAAAGCAGCAGCAAGTGCAGCATCGTTCCGTCCTGCCATTCTAGCACTGCAACAGAAAACAAATTTTAGATACGAGTAACAAACTCAAATGCTACTCAACTTGACAACTCGACCACCGGCCGGACAGACCGAACTGCTCTGATACCACTATTGTAACACCCCCTTTCTACCCCATAATTTACACGTCGCTTATCAGAGTAAAACTTTTTCGCAAAAATTAATTTAACTGATTGAAAGGAAATGCCACGTCGTTATTAACAAAGAGAACGTCCACTTGTGTTCATTTAGTTTGCGCAACCATCCTCAAAAAAAAATATTTCGACCATCATCCGTCATAAAATTAAACTCCAGGAGTTACGTCACAGCGGAAATAAACAACACTCACTAAATACCGCTCAAACACGCAACACGCCATCAACAAAAATATGAAACAATTTATTATTTTAAATAACGATGTCAAACACGCCCCCTAGGTGTCACAGTATCAGAGAGCGACTCAACAGACATCCCAACAGCTATAAAGGAAGGCAGTATGTCCTTCACTCGCAGTCACCTGCAGCGTTGCCACAATAGAGCAACATTCCAAGCAGAATGGGTGAGAATTTTCAACAAAACATAATTAAGCACACAGTAGAGTAATATGAGCAACCTATCACACAATATCATCATTATCATCAACTTCATCGTCATTACACACAAAACCAAAGTCATAATCACATCACCAGTCATAAACAAAATGTATGCGCATGAAAATGCAACCCACACCTGGGTATATGCATGATGGTACCATACTCGTCATAAATAGCCACTTGGGCACATCGTCACTGGTTTTCGTCAATAAGAGGCCGAAGCCTATTCGTCATAATATGCACATGCTATGAGACACTATGGACACATGTGCAATCACCAATTTCAACTCACCCGGAGTACTCGTCATTGTCGTCATTAAACACTAATATAGTGTACTCGTCAAAATCACCATAATAATATCACCACTTTCTCATAAACATCCATTCAAAATTGGAGTAACAACGTCCTTAAATCTTAAATAACAATACCTTAAAATTTAAGTGACAAACCATTTAAATTTAATTAACTACACGTCAACACTGTAAGTGACAACTTATATAAAAAAAAATTCGAGTACAACTTGTTTAAATTTTTGGACAAACATCTCATTTTTAACATCACAACTACACTTGAGAAAAACAGTGTGGAAAACAGCGGTATTTTTCGAGTCCAAGAACAACATCAAATTAGTGGCCTTTTTGCGCAAACAGCAGTAAGGAAACAGCACAATTTTTACACCCAAAAACAGCGCTTTACTTTTGTAAATTAGTAGCGCATTTTCTTCATAAACAGCAACTCTTTTATAAAAAAATAACAGCAAGACAACACCTTTTTATTTAGATAAATGACCCCCTTTTATTTTGATAAACAGCAAATTTTTATTTGATAAACAGCAAACTTTTATTTGATAAACAGCACTCTTTTTTTTCTGTAACAGCAGCATTTCTCCTTGACAAAAACAGCAAACAGCAACACATTTAAATGGTTAACAGCAACATTTTTGTAGTTCAGCAACAGCAGCATTTTTCATTGACAAAAACAGCAAACAGCAACACATTTAAATGACAACCAGCAACATTTCGAAATTGACATACAGCAGCACTTTAAGTTATGCAAACAGCAACATTTCAATGGACAAACAGCAACATTTCTTTTACCAAGACAGCATACAGCAGCACTTTAATTCCAGGGACAGCAACATCGTTTATTTTAAATTTCTTGGAGTCATTCAAACAATTATACTCATATCACCCAATTTATCAAATTTGCATTTCAACACCCACAATTCACCAAACTTAGAAATTAACCACACCACATTCACCAAGAATTCGAAATTCATCTCCTCACCTCATAAGGCAATTCGCATATCCACACCAATAATTCAAATCTTTCATCCATTATAACATACACATCCCTAAAATCATCACAACATCTAAACCCCATACAACCCACCATATACCCAATTATATTTAATTGAAATGCTCACCCTTACCTCGAATTTGTATGACCCGAAACAACGATGAAGGAGTCACGTACAAAACCCCGCAACACGACGAGCCAAGGCCACCAAAAATCGCAGCAGCTCCCTCCTCTCCTCTTACGCAAATCGTGGCTTCCTAAAGCTTGGAGAAGACAACAACAATCATAGGAAAATGAGGGATTGAAACTACAAGGAAGAAAAATGGAAGGAAAAGATCAAGGGAACTCATTTACCTAAGGTTGGATCAACGATTCCTCTTCTCCCTCCCTTGCTTGCTGTCGCGCCTCTTCTCCTCTCACTCTCTCTGTCGCTGATTTTTTTTCTTTCTTGTGGGAATGGGAACTAATTTTAGGTTTTGGGGTTTTATGGGATGGGCTTGGGTCACTAATTGACTTGGGCCCTATATACACCACCCTTCTTAATTCTTTTCACCTCCTGAAATAATACAATTATAATTCAATTATTCCACCTAAATAAATATTGTAATCCCTCAAATAACTTAATTAATTAATCAATTAAATTATTTTAGGGCGTTACAGACACGCCAAAAGCACACTTAGCCGGGTTCATTTTTAGATTATGGAGTCTCATCGTTTTAGAGCTTGTTCAAGCTCCACTAAGTGGGCTTCGAAACTCTTGGACTTAACCACCACATCATCGATGAATACCTCCATGCTTTTACCGATGAGGTCATAAAAAATAGTGTTCATGGCCCTCTGGTACGTGGCACCTGCGTTTTTGAGACCAAAAGGCATTACCAGCCACTCAAAGATACCCAGGGCACCAGGGCACCTGAAGGCAGTCTTATGGGTGTCAGCCTCGGCCACATATATCTGGTTATACTCAGAATAACCGTCCATGAAAGTTAAGATGGCATTGTTGGCCGCGGCATCGACAAGCATGTCGGCCACAGGAATGCCATACTCATCCTTTGGAGTGGCCATGTTCAGATCCCTGTAATCAATACAAACTCTGACCTGGCCATTCTTTTTGACGACAGGAACTATGTTAGACAGCCATTCTACGTATCTTGCAGTTCTTATGAACCCTGCTTTGAGCAGTCTTCTCCACCCCGGCTTTGATTTTTGTCATCAGTTGTATATTGAACCTTCCTTGATGGGTAACCTATGCTCTACCCAGGCTTTATCGAGGCCCAACATGTCATGGTAACCCCACGAAAAGCAGCCACGGTAGATCTTTATTAACGCCAACATCTGATCTCACTGCTGAGGTTGTAATTTACCACTGACCTTTGTTATCCCTGGCTTCTTTTCACTCCCCGGGTTCACCTCCAACAGAGGATCTTGCGCTTCAAAGTTGGGCATCTTCCTTTGGATGGGCTCTAGGTGAGGAGGTTCGGCCAATGTCCCGTTAAGGGGGTCATCCGAATCTCCTTGGTAGGAGTATTGCCAAAGTTCGTGCTCTTCATTTATCGCACCAAACATAGCCTTTTCAATGCTGGATTCGATTTGGAACAGGTGCAATCGATCCAACAGGCTCTGTACTTCTGGTGGGAGGTTAATCATTATCCTCGTTGCTAGGTCGTGGGTCGCCCAACATTTGGAATTCAAAACCTCTTTTGGTCAAGTTGTAACACCCCTTTCTACCCGTCACTTTGTTTATAAAAATCCGAGTTTAAAAATTTCGTTCATAGGGAATGTTACACATACTTCAATAAAACGTCGCTTATCAATTTTAAAAAAAATAGTTCAACTCGGTAATCATGCGTTCACGTAGCACGTCACAAATAAAGAATCTCAAGCCTCAATTTAACGTCACTTATAAAATTCAACATAACAAAACCAACTACGCAGCGGAAAATAATAAAACATAACAGAAGAGTCCACATGGACATAACAACCAGAAAAATCATTAATAAAATGTCGAGTTCGTTTCCCCCCTGAGTGATACGTATCAGAGCATGACGACTCGACTCAAGAAGTGAAGCTAAGGCATTCACTGGGAATCACCTGCACGTTACCAACACGGGGGTAACATTCAAACAGGAAAGGGTGAGCATCATTTCAATCCATATAATAGAAAATATGATAAGTACTAATCGTAGGTTACGCACTAGAACAATCAACATCCAACACATTAAATATCCACATCACAGTCATCATTCACATCACTTACAATAACTCATCTCATATCATGTAGGCTTATGAAATGCAACCCACTCGCGGGCATATGCATGAGGTACCTTTTCATAAAACGTCGCTTAGCCACTCAGGCCTCATCGTCACTTAGCCACTCAGGCCTCAAAACGTCACTGGGTTTATGCATATGGGCATGAGACACAATGACATGCACCACTCACATCGCACAAACACACAATTACTCAAACCATAGTCAACTATGTGACCCGTCACTTACCGGTTTGTTCGCAAAGAGCACAGCACCTGTCAAATCCACAATCAGCACACAACGTCACTAGGCCATTTAGACCTTAACATCACTTAGCCCTTCGGGCCTCGAACGTCACTGGGTTTTCATCGTCACTTACACATAAATATCAATCAACTCAAATAATAGCCACTGAGGGCAAAAACGTCATTTGACTAGCCACCAAGGGCATCCTCGTCATTTACACATCATTATCATCAACTTTGGCCGCTAGGGGCAAAACAGTCATTTGACTAGCCATCAAGGGCATCCTCGTCAAAATCATCATTTTTGACACTACCACGTTAAAACTGTTGTTTATACACCAAAAAGGGTTTTTAAAAGGGCTCCATAAAATTTTTCAATGTCACTAGGACGATCACCGGGGATGGCCACTTGGGCGCCCACAAACAATCAGAAACTAACAACTTTTTATTTTAAAAATTAGACCCCTAGATAGACAACGTAAAAAGCTTCACGACACTTTTCGAATCGTTCAAAACGGACGTCTGAGTCAAAAGTTATGCTAAAAATAAGTTTGGGAAAAATCAAGCAACATTCTGAAAAATAGGCGCCTTAGGCGCCCAGGCAACCAGGCAACACGCGCACTGGCGCCCAGCGCCCAGGCGCGCACACACGCACACCCGCACACGCCACAGGCGCCCAGCGCCCAGGCGCGCACACACGCACACAACGCAACACACACGGGCGCTCAGCGCCCAGCGCCTGGCGCCCAGCGCCTGGCGCCCAGCGCCTTGGCGCAGCACACACACACGCGCATGGGCGCTCAGCGCCCAGCGCTGGCACCCAGCGCCCAGCGCCCTGCCACACAGAAAATTCGCAACACCCAGGCGCCTGGCGCCCTTACAGCAACCAAAAATCACCAAATTTTCCAGCAACTTTCCAAAACACCTAAAACTGATTTTTAGCAATTTAACTTATCAAAATCTTATATTTTTCAACACTCAAAATAACACTTAGATTAATCAATTAACAAAAATTCCTTTGAGCACTATAAACACATCACTTTGGCGCCCTAGGGGCCTATGTACCCACTCACCAAATTTACGAAAACTCCAACACTCCCACATGCCAAAATTCGCAAAAACAAGAACACATCAAGAACTCATCACATAAATATACATATTCCAACAACTCGCATATCATGAAAATCAACATCAATAACCTATCAAGAACACATCAATAATTCATGGCATGCATCAATTCGCATATATATATATATATATATATATATATATACATATGTAAAGATCAACATCAACAACCTATCAAGAACACCTCGAATTCGCATATATATATATATATATATATATATATATATATATATATATATATATATATATATATATATGTAAAGATCAACATCAACAACCTATAAAGAACACATCAATTCGCATATATATATATATATATATATTTAAAGATCAACATCAACAATCTATCAAGAAGACATCAAGAAATCTAGTCTAACCCTAGATCTAGGACTCATCATGTGATCTATTAGATAGAATGATAGAGCTCCCCTAACCTTTTCAAGAAGAAGAATTCGATGCCCTAGGAGAAGTCACCTACAGAGCCACAGCAACAACGGAGATCCCTTCCTCTTGATCTTGGAATCCTCTTATCCTTCTCCTCTTGGCCGCCTCCTTGCTCTCTCTCTCTTTCTCACGCTCCTCTCTTTCTCTCTTGCTTTTTCTTTCAATTTCGCAACAATAGCCAAAAACCCTAACCCCCTAATCACTAGTCCACTTCGCATACTTGTGGATCATGGGCTTGGGTCTTCCACTCAAGCCCAAGTCATGCAAGTGGCGCCTCCACTCCCTCCTGATACCACCACAATAAATAAAATTTTAATTAATTAAATTATATCAAATAAATTAATTTAAATCCCCAAATACTTAATTAAATAAATTAATTAAATATTTTAGGGTGTTACAACTCTCCCCCACTTAGAATATTTCGTCCTCGAAATTTTACCTGATTAAACAACTCTGGGTAGGATTCTCGCATCTTGCTCTCTAGCTCCCAAGTCATACTCTCGCCGGCAACTCCTAGCCAGACCACTTTCACTAACGCAATCTCTTTGCCTCTAAGCGCTTTCACTTCACGATCCTCAATCCGTACGGGCATCGTCTCCACAGTGAGATTATCCCGCACCTCCACATCATCCATATGGATCACATGAGATGGATCCGAAACATACTTCCGAAGTTGCGACACGTGAAACACGTCGTGCAAGTTCGAAAGATTGGGCGGTAAAGCCACTCTATAAGCCACATTTCTGATTCTTTCAGAAATCTGATAAGGACCAACAAATCGAGGAGTGAGCTTCTTCGATTTCAACGCTCGACCAACACCGGTAATAGGAGAAACCCTCAAGAACACATGCTCACCCTCCTGAAACTCTAAATCGTTCCTCCGCTTGTCACGATAACTCTTCTGACGACTCTGCGAAGCCTTCATCTTTTCACGGATCATCTTGATCTTCTCTGTAGTCTCCCGGACAATCTCTGGTCCCAACACTACACTCTCTCCCGACTCATACCAACACAATGGCGTTCTACACTTTCGACCATACAATGCTTCAAACGGTGCCATCCCAATACTGGAATGGTAACTGTTGTTATAAGTAAACTCAATCAACGCAAGGTAGGAATCCCATGAACCCCGCTGTTCCAATACACAAGCCCTCAACAAATCCTCTAATGACTGAATTGTCCTCTCTGACTGACCGTCTGTCTGCGGATGATATGCTGAACTCATTTTCAGCTTTGAACCCAATTCCTTCTGCAAACTCGTCCAAAACTCAGAGGTGAATCTCGGATCCCTATCTGACACAATACTCTTCGGAACACCGTGCATCTTCACAATTTCTTTGACATAGACCTCTGCTAACCTCGACACCGGATAAGTGATATTAATAGGAATAAAGTGGGCAGACTTCGTCAACCTATCAACGACCACCCAAATAGTGTCATGACCCTTAGCTGTATTCGGCAATCCCGTCACAAAATCCATCGCAATGCTATCCCATTTCCACTCTGGAACTTCCAACGGTTGCATTAGCCCTGCAGGCTTCTGATGCTCAACCTTAGATTTCTGACAGGTCAAACAGGCATACACAAACTGCGCCACATCTCTCTTCATACCATACCACCAAAACATTTTTTTTCAGATCTTGATACATTTTCGTCGCTCCAGGATGGATACTCAACTTGCTACGGTGACCCTCCTCTAAAATTGCCTTTCTCATCTCTTCATCGTCCGGAACACAGATCCTACCCCGGAACCTCAACACACCACTGGAATCTAATTTGAAATCTTCATCTTCAGACTGACCGACCCCATTAATTAAATCCACTAACTTGACATCTGTCTTCTGAGCTTCCCTGATGCTGCCCAGGAAATCATTGTCGATCCTCAACATCCCCAGCTTGACACTGCGAGGTGTCATTTTACAAACCAAACTCAAATCCCTGAATTCCTCGATCAGCTCTAATTCTTTCACCATCATTGCCGACATATGCAAAGACTTTCTGCTTAAAGCATCAGCCACGACATTAGCTTTGCCGGGATGATAATTCAAACCAAAGTCATAATCCTTCAAGAGCTCCAACCACCGACGCTGTCTCATATTCAACTCTTTCTGATCGAACAGATACTTTAGACTCTTATGATCACTGAACACTTCGAACCTCGAACCATAAAGGTAGTGCCTCCAAATCTTGAGCACAAATACCACAGCAGCCAATTCCAAATCATGCGTAGGATAATTTTTCTCAAGAACCCGCAACTGCCTCGACGCATACGCAACGACTTTCCCATCTTGCATCAACACTCCACCGAGACCCATCTTTGAAGCGTCACAATATACAACGAACGGTTCCTCTGGATTAGGCAACATCAAAACAGGCGACGTCGTCAATCTCTTTTTCAGTTCTATAAAACTTTCCTCACACCGGGCATCCCAAACAAAAACTTTACCCTTGCAAGTCAACTGAGTCAACGGAAGGGCCAACTTGGAAAAACCCTCGATGAACCTCCTGTAGTACCCAGCCAAACCCAAAAAGCTTCTAATCTCTGTTACGGACTTCGGAGACTCCCACTCCAACACTGCTTCTACTTTTGCCGGATCAACCGCAATACCATTACCAGAAATCACGTGCCCAAGGAAACTCACCTCTCTCAGCCAGAACTCACACTTCGATAACTTAGCGTACAACTTTTTCTCTTTTAAAACTTCCAACACTGACTTCAGGTGCTCAGCATGCTCTTCCTCTGACCTAGAATAAACTAGAATGTCATCTATGAAGATCACCACAAACCGATCTAGGTAATTATGGAAAATACGGTTCATATATTCCATAAATACACCAGGAGCATTGGTCACACCGAACGGCATTACTGAATACTCATAATGCCCATACCTTGTCCTGAACGCTGTCTTCTGAACATCTTCATCCTTTACTTTAATCTGATGATATCCGGACCTCAAATCAATTTTGCTGAAAACACGGGCGCCCACTAACTGATCCATCAGATCGTCGATCCTCGGAAGCGGATACTTATTCTTGATAGTTACCTCATTCAACTGACGATAGTCCACACATAACCTCATGCTCCCATCTTTCTTCTTCACTAACAATACCGGAGCTCCCCACGGTGATACACTCGGTCTCACAAACTTTTTCTCAAGCAATTCTTCAAGTTGCGCCTTCAACTCAGACAATTCCGACGCCGACATTCTGTACGGTGCCATAGACACAGGCCTCGTACCAGGTACAAGATCAATCGAAAACTCAACTTCTCTCTCCGGCGGCACACCCGGAATTTCATCAGGAAAGACTTCAGGAAACTCGCGTACCACTTTCAGTTCTTCAATAACAGCCTGACTCTCAGCAGACAACGAAGCCATCAACGCAAACAACTGAACTCCCTCTTTCTTCAACTTCTTCAGCTGACCGGCAGATATCAAAATGGAACTTTCCTCACCGAAACTAACCGACTTACTACGACAGTTGATATGAACGTGATTATTCTCTAACCAGTCCATGCCTAAGATCACATCCAGACCTCTCAACGGCAAGCAAACAAAATTCACAATAAAGTCCCTGCCGAAGATCGACACGGGACACTGAGAACACACCTGGGACGTAATCACCGACCCCTTCGTAGGAGTATCGACAACCATATCCCCACACATAGCAGATAAAACAAGACCCAATCTTTTACAGCAATCAACTGATATAAAACAATGGGTAGCACCAGTATCAATAAGAGATTTCAGAGAAGTACCATTAATAAAACACGTACCTCTAATCAGACCATCATCATCATCAGGCTCCTCTCCTGCCAATGCAAATACCTTCCCAGTAGACCTTTCCTTTTTCGGCTTTGTACACTTTGTACTGATATGCCCAGACTCACCACAGTTGAAACAAACCACATCCTTGACCTTACACTCGGCTGCCATATGACCCTTTTTACCACAACGGTAGCAATTCCTTTCATCAGACCTGCATGTAGTACTCTTGTGGCCAGGCTTGCCACACTTATAACAGACAATGCTAGCAGGGGCATCCCCCCCACTAGAACCCTTACCTCCAGCAGCCTTCTGATAACTCTTACCCGCCGGAACCTCATACGGCTTGCTTCGACCCTGAAACTTACCCTTTTTCTCAGAAGTAGCTTTGTAATGAGCAGTACTGTCCTCCTCGAAGATTCTGCAACTGTCAACCAGATCTGCGAACACCCGAATCTTCTGATAACCAATGGCCTTTTTAATATCAGGCCTTAACCCATTCTCAAATTTGATGCATTTCGAAAATTCAGCTGTAGCCTCACTGTAGTGTGGATAAAATTTTGCTAGCTCCACGAATTTTGCCGCATAGGCAGTCACAGACATACCACCCTGCTTCAGCTCCAAAAACTCTATCTCTTTCTTCCCTCGGACGTCTTCAGGAAAATATTTTCTCAGAAATTCCCTGCTGAATACCTCCCAAGTAATCTCTTCCTGCACAGCCTCTAACCTCTGCCTAGTAGCCAACCACCAGTCGTCGGCCTCCTCGGCTAACATGTGGGTACCAAAACGGACCTTCTGCTCAACAGTACAGTCCATCACCCTGAAAATCCTCTCGATCTCCTTCAACCAAGCCATAGCACCATCTGGATCATATTTGCCCTTAAAGGTGGGCGGATTCTCTCTCTGGAAGGTTGTCAGACTCCGAAAACCAGCATTATCTCCAGCATTCTGCTGACCCTGCACAGCCTGAGCCATAGCTTGCAATGCAGCAGCAAGAGCAGCGTCGTTCCTCCCAGCCATTATGAACTATCACTGCAGCACAAACCAAAGATTCAGAACTAATCTATTGTCATAAGACACTATGACAGGACAACCTTGGCCGGACAGACCGAACTGCTCTGATACCACTAATGTAACACCCCTTTCTACCCGTCACTTTGTTTATAAAAATCCGAGTTTAAAAATTTCGTTCATAGGGAATGTTACACATACTTCAATAAAACGTCGCTTATCAATTTTAAAAAAAATAGTTCAACTCGGTAATCATGCGTTCACGTAGCACGTCACAAATAAAGAATCTCAAGCCTCAATTTAACGTCACTTATAAAATTCAACATAACAAAACCAACTACGCAGCGGAAAATAATAAAACATAACAGAAGAGTCCACATGGACATAACAACCAGAAAAATCATTAATAAAATGTCGAGTTCGTTTCCCCCCCTGAGTGCTACGTATCAGAGCATGACGACTCGACTCAAGAAGTGAAGCTAAGGCATTCACTGGGAATCACCTGCACGTTACCAACACGGGGGTAACATTCAAACAGGAAAGGGTGAGCATCATTTCAATCCATATAATAGAAAATATGATAAGTACTAATCGTAGGTTACGCACTAGAACAATCAACATCCAACACATTAAATATCCACATCACAGTCATCATTCACATCACTTACAATAACTCATCTCATATCATGTAGGCTTATGAAATGCAACCCACTCGCGGGCATATGCATGAGGTACCTTTTCATAAAACGTCGCTTAGCCACTCAGGCCTCATCGTCACTTAGCCACTCAGGCCTCAAAACGTCACTGGGTTTATGCATATGGGCATGAGACACTATGACATGCACCACTCACATCGCACAAACACACAATTACTCAAACCATAGTCAACTATGTGACCCGTCACTTACCGGTTTGCTCGCAAAGAGCACAGCACCTGTCAAATCCACAATCAGCACACAACGTCACTAGGCCATTTAGACCTTAACATCACTTAGCCCTTCGGGCCTCGAACGTCACTGGGTTTTCATCGTCACTTACACATAAATATCAATCAACTCAAATAATAGCTACTGAGGGCAAAAACGTCATTTGACTAGCCACCAAGGGCATCCTCGTCATTTACACATCATTATCATCAACTTTGGCCGCTAGGGGCAAAACAGTCATTTGACTAGCCATCAAGGGCATCCTCGTCAAAATCATCATTTTTGACACTACCACGTTAAAACTGTTGTTTATACACCAAAAAGGGTTTTTAAAAGGGCTCCATAAAATTTTTCAATGTCACTAGGACGATCACCGGGGATGGCCACTTGGGCACCCACAAACAATCAGAAACTAACAACTTTTTATTTTAAAAATCGGAGCCTTAGATAGACAACGTAAAAAGCTTCACGACTCTTTTCGAATCGTTCAAAACGGACGTCTGAGTCAAAAGTTATGCTAAAAATAAGTTTGGGAAAAATCAAGCAACATTATGAAAAATAGGCGCCTTAGGCGCCCAGGCAACCAGGCAACACGCGCACTGGCGCCCAGCGCCCAGGCGCGCACACACGCACACCCGCACACGCCACAGGCGCCCAGCGCCCAGGCGCGCACACACGCACACAACGCAACACACACAGGCGCTCAGCGCCCAGCGCCTGGCGCCTAGCGCCTTGGCGCAGCACACACACACGCGCATGGGCGCTCAGCGCCCAGCGCTGGCACCCAGCGCCCAGCGCCCTGCCACACAGAAAATTCGCAACACCTAGGCGCCTGGCGCCCTTACAGCAACCAAAAATCACCAAATTTTCCAGCAACTTTCCAAAACACCTAAAACTGATTTTTAGCAATTTAACTCATCAAAATCTTATATTTTTCAACACTCAAAATAACACTTAGATTAATCAATTAACAAAAATTCCTTTGAGCACTATAAACACATCACTTTGGCGCCCTAGGGGCCTATGTACCCACTCACCAAATTTACGAAAACTCCAACACTCCCACATGCCAAAATTCGCAAAAACAAGAACACATCAAGAACTCATCACATAAATATACATATTCCAACAACTCGCATATCATGAAAATCAACATCAATAACCTATCAAGAACACATCAATAATTCATGGCATGCATCAATTCGCATATATATATATATATATATATATATATATATATATATATATACATATGTAAAGATCAACATCAACAACCTATCAAGAACACCTCGAATTCGCATATATATATATATATATATATATATATATATATATATATATATATATATATATATATATATATATATATATGTAAAGATCAACATCAACAACCTATAAAGAACACATCAATTCGCATATATATATATTTAAAGATCAACATCAACAATCTATCAAGAAGACATCAAGAAATCTAGTCTAACCCTAGATCTAGGACTCATCATGTGATCTATTAGATAGAATGATAGAGCTCCCCTAACCTTTTCAAGAAGAAGAATTCGATGCCCTAGGAGAAGTCACCTACAGAGCCACAGCAACAACGGAGATCCCTTCCTCTTGATCTTCGAATCCTCTTCTCCTTCTCCTCTTGGCCGCCTCCTTGCTCTCTCTCTCTTTCTCACGCTCCTCTCTTTCTCTCTTGCTTTTTCTTTCAATTTCGCAACAATAGCCAAAAACCCTAACCCCCTAATCACTAGTCCACTTCGCATACTTGTGGATCATGGGCTTGGGCCTCCCACTCAAGCCCAAGTCATGCAAGTGGCGCCTCCACTCCCTCCTGATACCACCACAATAAATAAAATTTTAATTAATTAAATTATATCAAATAAATTAATTTAAATCCCCAAATACTTAATTAAATAAATTAATTAAATATTTTAGGGTGTTACACAAGTCACAAGATTTAACGCCACCTTCTTCATAATTCCCTGGGATGGAGATAGGGTGTAAATGAGGAGAATAGAAAACAACTTCGAACATCTTTACTTCCGCAGGAAATGGATTAGGGTCTGCTTCTATTATCTCCACTTGATCCCCTATCCATATCATTAACTTTTGATGTAGGGTGGAAGGTACGCATTCACTGGTGTGAATCCAATCTCTCCCCAGAATTAATGCATACGAGAGCTTTCCTTCTATGACAAAGAAGGCCGAGCGAGTCATCTTGCTCCCAACTGTCACATCGGCAACCAACACTCCCAAGGCGTGGGATGGGTGGCCCATGAAACTAGTCATGGTCATGGTGGTTGGAATGAGGTCCTCGGCGTATATCTTTTAAGTCGGATGGATCATACATCCGACTTTAAACGTTCCGGCGAACCCACAATTTATTTTTTTTGGTGAGAAACCCACAATTTATTCTCACCTATATCTTTCAGATATAGCACGCTTCTCTCTCTCAGAACCTTCATCCCCCAAACCCATAACGCCATCTCCCTCGTCGCTCAAACCCACAACGCCATCTCCCTTGTGGCCGACCTCCAGCGACCTTTCTTCGTTGCCGACCTCAGCCCGACGATATTCTCTGCGATCTCTCCTTGTCATTTTAGCTCTGGAATCCACCCTCCCCTCTAACGTGTTCTACTCCGTCTCCTTCACACGTTTACATAATAGATTTGATTTTCCCATCTAAAACCCTTACTTTGATTTACCCTCTAAAACCCTAACTTTTATTTTTTTTCCCCTCTTTCTTCCGTTCTTACATATTGGATAAGAGCGTTTCTGCAATTGCACAACCATGACCATTTGAATGTTAGATCTGAATGGTTAGATGCTTAAGTTCAGAGGAGTTAGTGATTCAATCATGAACCTGAGATCTGGAAAATCATTAACCTCAAATCCCTTTCTCCTAATAAACCCTTTATACCCAAAAGGTAATTCCTCTTTTCCTTGTTGCTACTGGGGACCTTTCAAGATGCTATTCAGTTCAACTTTGACTTTGAATTAAAGCCTCCGACACTACTGATCATTTTTGTTTTATAGTTTAATTAATTTACGTTTTGTATGGGTCAGTTTTTTGTTATAAATTATTAGCATTTGGTGGAAAAGTTTCAATTTTTTTTTGTTTTTTCCCCTATAATATTGTGCGTTTATCATATCATCTGTAAATACAATAATAACTGGGATCAAAGGTTTTGGATTGGTCTTTAATTAGGTTTCAGTGTTTCACTTTCAGGTCTTTGCTTTACATCCCTTATAGATAGATTCAAAGCTTCCTAATTTGATTCATAACTGCAACGAATTCTTCTAATGGACTCCCTTGCCATCTCCTTTGTGCTTTTCCAAATTCTTTAAGGTAAATTAGAGTGTAGCATCTGTTTTATGCCACTTTGCCATTTTGATTGTTGCATGTTGTGTTTCTTGAATCATGTTATGTGAATTTCATGTCGATTTTATTACAGTTGTCATCATGTCACGGTTTTCCATTCAACGTTGTTTTGTTTTGATACTGGTAGTTTGATTCGGACCTAAGAAAACATAAATTGTTTATTTGAGCTTGTGAGCTTCATTTTTCCTCTTTAATGAACGAAGCTTTAGTTTTCTTCTCATGTGCCTACATATGATATTGGTTTGTAATGATTGCTTTGGGATTCAATGATTTAGAGACAGACAGAATTTAACAAAATCTGGCTTTACACAAATTACATGGTTCCCTCGGCTTTTAAGTTTCTTGGCAATTGTCACTCTCACACACAAAGACATCTCCCTTGGCTTTCCCCTTAGATGAATCTGAAAGATGTTATTGTCATGGGCATAAAGCCAAAAACTTCTAGGGTACTGTTCTTGTCAGCCACCTCAGATGTCACCAATCCGTATATAGTCCATGCCACAGGAGATGCTCAAAAATACCACCTCATATTGGAATTTGCTGCAAAATTTAAAAGCAAAGCAATTATTAGTTGAATTTTAGAAAATTTGATTATCAGTTAAAAATTAGAATGTTTTTAAGGGTCTTCTTAAATGAGTATCCTAAGATACTACTTACTGACATTTTAATAGATATTTTTGATTTCTTAACCAACAAGAAGCAATTTTTGCTAAGATCATTGAACCATAAACCCCAATTCCATTAGGTCCTTCATACAGTTGTTGGGGTCCACCTGTTATAGTGTTCAATACAAATTAGTTATAGTGTTTACTTTGCAATTTGTAGTATGTTAGTTGATTGGATTCTGATGGAAGCAAAGGGATGCAATTATTCTAATGAAGTTGACTGGATTCTGAATTGTCGGGAAGAGAGTAGCCATGAATTTGATTTTGTTATTTTTTATTAGTTGTTGTCATGCTGAAAATGTTGCATATATTGCAGTTTTTCGGAAATAGCATCCAAGGAGGGTTAAGGTATGGAATTTGGTGCTTGCCATGGTGTGGTACCTACTACTTTGGTGCTCACCAGTTTCATATTATTTATCCTACAACCAGAATAGTAGGAAGAAAAAAAAACAGAATATCCATCCTTTTTAAAAAGCATCAAGTAGGCATTAAATAGATTTGCATATTTTTCATGTTCTCTTGTAAAAGAAATTTTAAGTCATGCTATTGCAATCTGTACGTAAATTTTGCAGTTCTCCTATTGCAATCTGTACGTAAAGAAGAGCGTGAGAAAGAGAGAAACAAGGAGGCGGCCAAGAAATTTTAAGTCATGCTATTGCAATCTGTACGTAAATTTTGCAGTTCTCATATTTTAAACCCTTCGCCACAGGTTGCTTGTGAGGAATTAAGGAGTAGCAGAATGTTTTTGAAGATACTCAAGGCAGTGCTGAGAATTGGAAATCGTATGAATGTTGGCAGCAATCGCGGTGATGCACATGCATTTAAACTTAGTGGTGGGTTCTGAAATTGTAGGATCCTGAGAATGGTCTCTACAAAAAGTCCTTGGAAGTTGCTCTTAGGTAAACTTGCTATCCCCATTCGTCTGCATAAAAGTTGAATTTCAGCACATGTGAAAATGAGTTTATGCATTTTCCCTGCTTCCAGTCCAAAGTGTTATTTCATTAGGGAACTTGTTAAATGTAAAGCCAATCTTAAACTTGCACTTAACAGCTTAAGCTTTTAGAGGATTAAGGATTTGGTCCTTGACAGAGATAGTCAGATACTCATTTGTACACTCACTCTGAGTTCATCTTTTACGAGTAATTTTTGCATAAGCACAATGTCTATAGACACAATGTCCATAGCTAAATGTCCATAGCTAAATGATCATTTGTAGGTGGCAAAAGAAGAGAATGGATATTCTTTTGGCCATTATGTGATGAAAAATACGATAATGATTGTCTTCGCAACATCCACCTATAACTTGAAGAAGGTACTAAAAATTTTCAACTTCTAAGATTATTAGGCAATTATTAACCATGTAGTTCTTATTTAACTTTCACTTTTGTAGATGTTTAATTTGACTCGCCGTCCATCACATGATGAATTGAAGCACGTCAAACAAGTTTGGGCGAAGTTCTTTCGAAAGTTGCATGTGGAGCACAAGCCAATTGTAAAGAAAAAATGAAGAAATCCACATACGTGATATTTTATAGTTTGTTAGTGTACATTTAATACCATAGAATTTTTTTTGTATATTGGAATTCTTAGAATTTGTGTAGTGTACATCCAATGTTACACTAACTTAAATTTTGGTATGAAATCTAAGAGTTTAACTCAATATATTTAAGTGTAGTACTTTAATTATCTGTGTATGTACGTTTTTCTCTTGGCTAGTTGTTGAAATTTTGTGCTGAAAATATTTGTATTCGCAGGGAGAAGCAAATAAATAAAAGAAACAAAAAAAAAAGATAAACACTTTTAAAGTCGGATATTACTGTCATCCGACTTTAAAAGTGTTCAACAGTGGCCAAAACCAGAGCATTAAAGGGATAATTAAAGTCGGACTTTGTTTGCCCGACTTAAAAACGGACTTTTTAAGTCGGAACTTTACCCGACCTTAAATCTCTGACTATCTAAGTCGCCTTAATAGAAGTCGGACTAGCATCCGACTTTGAAAGCCCAAAATATCCGACTTTAAATCCTATTTTTCAACTAGTGCCTATTACTGCCTCAGTCAGTGGGCTATGAGGGGTATCCATCATTTCTATCATGGTGTTGGGTCCCTCCGTTGTCTCAACGGGTGCACTAGGATCAGCTGCGTTGATATTTGGCTACTCCGGAGCTGTTTCCTCGACCGGTTTTGGAAAGGCATGTTCCTAAGCCGTAGCCACAGTGGCTGCAGGAATGGTTTGGGCATTCCCTTCTTTGGTCGAGGTGAGCTTCTAGAGGGTCTCCCTCATTCTGTGGTAGGCCCTCGCTCTCTGTTGCCTTCGCTTTTGGAAACGAGATTTGGGGACAATCACTGGTTTTGGCGCATCTGTTGTTCCATGTGTCATCCATTGACCTTGTGGCACTTCTGATGGTGGTTTTACTGTTCTGACAGCCCTTAATTCGCGGTCGTTAAGTACGATAATATCTACTGATGTTGACCCTTGGGTTTCAATGACTTGTGCGGCCCTTCTTTCATCTTTGGTATGAGGTTCCCCGCTTGGGACTGGCATGGTGGCTTGCCTAGCTGAATCACGGGCAGGCCTACCGTGCCCCCCAGGTGAAGCATACCATAGTCTTTCCGTCACATCCTGAACCCGAGGCGCACTTCTCCTAGAATTATTCCCAGAGTTAAGCTTGGATAGGTGTAGATCTTTGAGGTCTTGAACAAGCTTTCCTGGCTTCGGGAGTTTCTTTTGGGTCCCTTGGGGCTGGCTCGGCCCTCCCAGCTGTAACCTTTCTTGCACAAATGCCATGCGGTCTGCCACTGTGGACCCTTTGAAGGGTGACCCTAAGCGGTCGAAGATAGATACTTTCTTATCCTGGGGTGCCTCCTGCTTGGGGACCCATACATACTTCTTTTTTCCTTTCCCTCGGTCACTTCCTAAAAAGGAGACCATATTAACGCTCATGCTGGGGAAAGGATCAGTATCAATGCTCATCTCCTGCGTTCCCTTGCCGGCCATCTTGAACCTCTCTTTCTTTATAGCCTCTTGAATGGCTCGGCGGAAGATAATACAATTGGAAGTGGCAAGACTGAATGAATTGTGTCACTTACAATACTTCTTCTCTTTTATTTCTTCAGGGGGGAATCTTATGGCCATCAAGGAGCTTAATCTCTTTGTCCTTGAGGAGATAATCAAATATTTGATCAGCCTTGGATATGTTAAAGGAGTATCCAACTTTGTTTTCTGCTTCGTCCTTTTCCTTCCCTTTGGCAAGCTTAAGAGCAGGACAGAGGTATGCTTTGCTTTTGACTATCTCACCCACCAGGATGTCTGCCGTGTAATCGGCTGATTCATCATAGTCTGAGTCCTCGGCTGCATCCACTACTGATATCAATTGAGGCCCTCGACCCCTAGTAGCTCTCTTCCTTTCTCTTTCCTGTATGAATTGCTCAATTTGCACAGCCCTAGAAGCTAAACCACTGAGTTCACTACAAGCTTGTCCCACGAGCTTTTCCTTCAATTGCGAATGCATTCCAGAGATGGCCATGGAAGTAAGTTGAGATTCTGTAAATGGTACTGAGCACTTCTCGGCCATCTTTCTGAATCTTTCAATGAAGTCAGTCACTGCCTCATCCACCTTCTGCCGTAAATTCATGAGATCGGCTGCGATAACTTCAGGTTGTGGCCAATAAAATCTGTCATGGAAGCACCTTTCCATGTCTGCCTAGGTCTGTATAGAATCGGGTGGGAGAGAAGAATACCAAGAGAAGGCAATTCCTGTCAGGGACAAAGGGAACAGCTACAACTTATGGAATTTGTTCTGGTTTCCCTCCCCACATTGGGCCGTGAATCGGCCGATGTGCTCCATAGTAGATTTACCATCATCCCCGGAGAATGTGGCAAAATCAGGGGTTTTGAATCCTCTGGGTAAAGGAACCAATCTATCCACCCACTCGGGGTAAGGCTTCCTGTACACCGGTCTATCAAGCGGTTTCAGATGAACGCCGAAGAACTTCTTAATAGTGTCAGCTATCAAATTAGGAGCCAGGAGTGTATCAAGGGGACTCTACGCCCCTGGCTTCGGTGGTAGCTGAGGTGGAGCGTCTTTCCATGGCTGCCCAGGCACTACTTAGCCAGGTTAACAAGGTCAGTTCCTGGTACAGATTTTTGCATGCCTCGGTGAGGTGGAAGTTGATTCCATGGCTGCTCGGCCTGAGCAACATTCATCTGCGTCTGTATATAGGAACCCGCTGGGTAGGTACTGAGTGCTTCAGGGTACGGCTGACTAGGAGGTAGGTTTGTCGAACCAGGTGGGCTCTGGGCCCATGGCTGCCGACTCATGCAATACCCACTAATCCTGTCATTTCCGGATTCCGGGGCGAAGGCTTGCCCCCCTGTATTGGCCGGGTAGTTAGCCGCAGCAAAGCATCCATAGGATGATTCTTGCGGCAAACCTACCGAGCCCATTGGCTCGGGCGGCCTTCGGGCCAATTGCACTTGTCCCTGCTGAAGAGAAGTCGTATTAGTGACATTAGCCAAAAACTTCCCCCCAGTGTTGGCAGTGTCAAAAGTACTAGGCTGAGGAATCACGGGAAAATGGCATACTTGATGAGAGAACGCCTGTTGAGGCCCAGTCAAACTCCCACTCGGTGAACACTGATGCATGCCTTCCATAGAAGCATAGGAGGATGCCTGCTGAGGTCCAACAGGGTTGGTATATGGCAGGGACTGATGCATCCCTCCCAGAGAAGTAGGATGCCCTCCCTGTAATTGGCCAGGGAAAATGGGGTTGATAGGGCTGTTACCTCGTGTTGCCTTCCTGTGCTCCAATTCATTGGCCTGTTGCACTTCATTGTGCACTATAGGTTTAACTATGTCAGCCAATTGTTGGGACACTTGGTACATTATATCATGTATCCCCATGTCAATTTGTTGCCGAATGAATGAGGTGGTCATGACCACAGGCTCCTCCTCGTGGTGAGGTGTTTCATTCGATTCCACAGTAACCGTTGTAGTAGTATTCCCGGAAACACCTACTGGCTCTGTGGTTCGGCCCTTCGGAGCAGTTGCCTTTCTTGAAGCAGAAGGCGAATCCATACTTAGCTTTTTCTCAGAGCGCAGGTGCATATGCCAATGATAATTCAGTTCAGGCAAATCAAACGCAATGGTCTGTCCACCTGTTCTAGTCCCACCGGGCGTGCCAATTTGTTTTTCCTTGGTTCAAACTCTTAGATCCTAGCTGTGGATTCCGCCAGGGGTTTGAGCAAGTTCTTCGATTCCTTGTTCTTCAAGCGATTGCGCCAAGGAGGGGGCTCTGCTCCATGACTGTGGGTATCCTAACTCCTCTAGAAAGGGCCAGGTTAGGTGAGAGGCGACTGCGAGGGTTGGATTATACTATTGGCTAATGCATAAAAAATAAAGATAAAGTGCGATAAAAGCAGATTGATTGTGTGTTTTTTGTACAATTACTCTCCTATTTATATACGTAGGCCCTCGTCGGCCACTAACACAATCAACATTTGCCTACCGTTGGATCAGTCTAAGGTCAACGACTATCATTGTTCCTAAGCCCTAAGGAGGCGGAGTAACTACCCACGATCTCACTAGCACGGTTAGTGGGGTGAACTCCCTCACTCCGCTCTTCAAGGCTTCGCTCCTTCGCTCGATCTTCAACTGCTCCCACGTTCCATCTTCGTGCATGTCTCTTACGTGCCTTCCAAGTAAAACCGCCTTACCTCAGCCACTTGGTTCACTCAGCTAACCTTTGCCCTCAGACAGTAACTAAGGCACCCGACCCTACTTTGGCTGTGGCACTCTATAGGCTAAGGATGTACTCTCCCTCGGTCTTGCTCATTGCTCCTCGGGCTAACCCCTTCCTCGGGGAGTTGTCTAGTGATATGCGCCGAGGGCTTACCTTGATCATTTTCTCAGGCAATTATCTCTTAAAATCCTTGTCTAGTGACCTGCCTCAGTACTCCAGCTCCACTTCCTTCATCATTTAGTCCTCGTCCTACGACTTAATTATTTTTGGGTGGTAATAGGTAAGCATATCTAGAAGCCAAACCGTCGCCCATACGCTCTGTTACACTATTGGAGTTCTTTCGGCTTCAAATCACTTTGCAGAACTTGCAGAATGAATGACAGTTAGAAAAACATGGATGCAATCAGCTAAAATCAAGTCTCAAGATGTAATAGTACGATTCTTTGTTGCACTGGTAAGGTTTATTAGTGGTCTTTGTTTTTATCTAGCATAGAAGGACAAGATTCTTAGGGTTATTGTATGGAAGCCTTATGATAAATTTTTAGGTTTAAATCTTGATGGGGCAAGGTCAAAATCTCTGATTTGGGCTTCAGAATCTTGATGGGGTAAGGTTATCATTTTGGAGAGCTAGGAATGGATTTGTTGGTACTTAATATAGAGTTTGATCCTTGTTGGCCTCACTGCTATAGAATTTGTTGGTACTCAAATTTTCAATACATTAGTTCTCACTTATTTTTACCTAGAGAAATTAACTATTGTAAATATCACAATGTGTGTGTCTTTTATATATTTGCCTACTGGTATATGATGCTGCTGCAATGCTACTTACATGCTTACCTGCTCTGTTATAGTATTCATTTTACCAAGTTCCAATTTTTTTTATCTCTTCTCTTAATGGATTTTTGGTGCAGTGGACATGGGCTGCTACAAAACTGCAAAGCTCTAATGTTGCTTGGCAGTATGGGATCAATGGAACTTTTTGGTATGCTAGTGGGGCTACCATTTAGGCATGGAGTTTATATCATATTCCTTTAAATATATGTATATATATATATATATATGTAGGACTCATTGAAATAGGAAAGTGAAATAGGACATACATTGATAATTTAGACGGTAATGTTGTTTGGAGTTATAGCTATAGAGATTAAAAGAAAGGCTCCTCATGCTCATACCGTCTGCGAAATTGTCAAAGCGCGGTATGTTACTTTGTTTGGAAAACTAAATAGATTTTATATAGACATTCAATCATATTTCACCATCATATCATAATCCAAACATGTTTATAACTATCATGTGATAAACGCAAGTTTTTCGCAAAATGCTTTAAATGAAGGTTTTTTTCCACTCTAATGATAACAATGTTTTTTACCTCAGTTGGGGGACTTCAGCACATGCTGTATTCCTTTTCTTCTGCTTGCTGACAAATATAATTGTAACGGCAATGTTACTCCTTGGTGGTTCTGCTGTTGTGAATGCATTAACTGGACTAGACATTTATGCTGCTAGCTTTCTAATACCACTTGGAGTAATTGTCTATACACTACATGGTGGACTAAATGCCACATTCTTAGCAAGCTATTTACATTCTGTCATAGGTAGAACTTTGGTCAGTTTTCCCTAAACAGTATTAACATTTTGCTTCATGTACGCATTTTATTGTTAAACTGTGTATTTGTCTGTTTTCAATTTTCAGTGCACGTTGTTTTTGTAACACCCTAAAATATTTAATTAATTTATTTAATTAAGTATTTGGGGATTTAAATTAATTTATTTGATATAATGTAATTAATTAGAATTTTATTAATGATGGTGGTATTAGGAGGGTGTGGAGGCGCCACTTGCATGACTTGGGCTTGAGTGGAAGGCCCAAGCCCATGATCCACTAGTATGCGAAGTGGACTAGTGATTGGGGGTTAGGGTTTTTGGCTAATTGTTGTGAATTGCAAGAGAGAGAGCAAGAAAGAAAGAAGAGCGTGAGAAAGAGAGAAAGCAAGGAGGCGGCCAAGAGGAGAAGGAGAAGAGGATTCGAAGAAATTTACGTACAGATTGCAATAGCATGACTTAAAATTTTGCAGTTCTCCTCTTGGTGGTGTTATGCGTATGTGATGAGAATTAGAATGTTGGTCTATGCGTTTGGCTTGTTGGAGATGAGGTCGCATAGGGGTTGTAGGTGTTTGGGCGCCTAGGGCGCCATGATGGTGTTGGTGATGTTGTTTTGTTTAATTGAGTTTTGGTAAATTGAGTTTTGGTGATTTTGAATGAGATAAGTGCGTTTTTGGTTGCTGGGAAAATTTGAGTTTTTACACTTTAAAATTATTGAGAACCGATTTTTAGTGTTGAAAGATTGTTGGAAAAAAATTCTGGACTTGTTGCTGCTGTTTTCTGGGCGCCAAGTGCCTGTGCTGGGCGCCTGTGGCTTGTGTGTGTTGCTGTGTGTTGCCAGATTTTCCTGTGTGGCTAGGCGCTGGGCGCTGGGTGCCAGCGCTGGGCGCTGAGCGCCCATGCGCGTGTGTGTGTGCTGCGCCAAGGCGCTGGGCGCCAGGCGCTGGGCGCTGAGCGCCCGTATGCGTTGCGTTGTGTGCGTGTGTGCGCCCCTGGGCGCTGGGCGCCTGTGGCATGTGCGGGTGTGCGTGTGTGCGCGCCTGGGCGCTGGGCGCCAGTGCGCGTGTTGCCTGGTTGCCTGGGCGCCTAGGGCGCCTATTTTCAGAATGTTGCTCGATTTTTCCCAAACTTATATTTAGCATAACTTTTGACTCAGACGTCCGTTTTGAATGATTCGAAAAGTGTCGTGAAGCTTTTTACGTTGTCTATCTATGGGTCCAATTTTTAAAATGAAAATTTGTCATTTTCTGATTGTTTGTGGGCGCCCAAGTGGCCGTCCCCGGTGATCGTCCCAGTGACATTGAAAAATGATATGGAGCTCTTTAAAAATCCCTTTTTGGTGTATAAACAACAGTTTTAACGTGGTAGTGTCAAAATTGATGATTTTGACGAGGATGCCCTTGGTGGCTAGTCAAATGACTGTTTTGCCCCTAGTGGCCAAAGTTGATGATAATGATGTGTAAATGACGAGGATGCCCTTGGTGGCTAGTCAAATGACGTTTTTGCCTCAGTGGCTATTATTTGAGTTGATTGATATCTATGTGTAAGTGACGATGAAAACCCAGTGACGTTCGAGGCCCGAAGGGCTAAGTGATGTTAAGGTCTAAATGGCCTAGTGACGTTGTGTGCTGATTGTGGATTTGACAGGTGCTGTGCTCTTTGCGAGCAAACCGGTAAGTGACGGGTCATTAGTTGACTATGGTTTGAGTAATTGTTGTGTTTGTGCGATGTGAGTGGTGCATGTCATAGTGTCTCATGCCCATATGCATAAACCCAGTGACGTTTTGAGGCCTGAGTGGCTAAGTGACGATGAGGCCTGAGTGGCTAAGCGACGTTTTATGAAAAGGTACCTCATGCATATGCCCGCGAGTGGGTTGCATTTCATAAGCCTACATGACATGAGATGAGTTATTGTAAGTGATGTGAATGATGACTGTGATGTGGATATTTAATGTGTTGGATGTTGATTGTTCTAGTGCGTAGCCTACGATTAGTACTTATTATATTTTCTATTATATGGATTGAAATGATGCTCACCCTTTCCTGTTTGAATGTTACCCCCGTGTTGGTAACGTGCAGGTGATTCCCAGTGAATGCCTTAGCTTCACTTCTTGAGTCGAGTCGTCATGCTCTGATACGTAGCACTCAGGGGGGGAACGAACTCGACAATTTTTATTAATGATTATTTTGGTTGTTATGTCCATGTGGACTCTTCTGTTATGTTTTATTATTTTCCGCTGCGTAGTTTGTTTTGTTATGTTGAGTTTTATAAGCGACGTCAAATTGAGGCTTGAGATTCTTTATTTGTGATGTGCTACGTGAACGCATGATTACTGAGTTGAACTGTTTTTTCTAAAATTGATAAGCGACGTTTTATTGAAGTATGTGTAACATTCCCTGTGACCAAATTTTTAAACTCTGATTTTTATAAACAAAGTGACGGGTAGAAAGGGGTGTTACAGTTTTGGTCATTTTTGTCTTGCTTGTCTACACGGCTAGCAGCAAGCTCGGTAGCCCTGGTGTCATTTACAATCGCTTGCTTGAGGTTGCTAGCAAGTCAAGAATATGTCACGACCATATATCGCACGATGGACAATCTTGTGGTCCTGTTAGTGGGAATCAAAATGGTTCTTACCTAACAATGCTTAGCTCATGTGGCTTAGTTTTTGGAATTTTAAACATTGTTGGCAACTTTGGCACTGTTTTTGTTGACAATGTAAGCATGACTTAAGATATATGTTTTTCTTTCTTAAGTTTGTTTGATTACTACAACTAACCAGCTAAACTTGATCTCTGAATACTCCTTTTCTTCTTCTTCTAAATGGGAAATGTTTAGGGATACTGGCTGAGTGCCATTGCGGCAAGACCTTCATCAACTCACAAGGGCTACTTGTTGGGAGGCCTAGTCTGGTCCGCGGTGCCATTTTCTTTAGCTACGGCACTTGGTCTGGGAGCACTGGCCCTCGATTTACCACTGAATGAAAGTTAGGCGGGTCGTGGACTAGTTCCACCTGCTACTGCTGTAGCTTTAATGGGGAAAGGAGGATCTATTCTTCTTCTTACCATGCTTTTTACGTAAGTTACAACCAGCTTCCTTTTGGAAACACTTCTATTTGTCTTGACAAAATTGCACTTTTGTAACTAAAAGTGTTTTCTCAAACCAAACACTTCTAATGATTTTAATGTACTTATTATTATTATTATCAGGGCAGTGACTTCTGCTGGTTCATCAGAGTTGATTGCTGTGTCCTCATTATGCACATATGATATATCCCGTACTTACATAAATCCTAATGCAAATGGAAAGCAAATTCTCAAAGTGTCAAGGATAGTTGTCCTAGGCTTCGGTTATTTCATGGGGGTATTAGCAGTTATATTGAACATGGCTGGAGTTTCTTTAGGATGGATGTACCTAGCAATGGGAGTTCTGATTGGTTCAGCAGTTATTCCTATTTGTTCATGCATTTTATTAAAGTAGCAGACAGAATCTGTTTGAGGATTCCTCATCTTTCCTCAATTTTTATTGACTTTCTAATTACTTACTGTCATACCCCAATTTTGTCCGGCTTAGGTCCAAACCCTAATTTTCCACACAAAAATAAATTATGCATCATTTTTAGGGTTAGAATGCACGTTTTGGGAAGTTAGAGTCAAAAAGGGCATTTTGGTCATTTCTCACAAAAGGGTCTCTAAAAACAATTTTTGCAATAAGCCTCATGCATTAAATTAGGGTTTTTGAAAATGTGTTATGTATGCATGGCAAGTTTTGAAAAATATGTTATGCATGCATGGCAAGCTTTGGAAAATATTTTATACACTATGGCCTAAACCTAAAAAACATTTTTAGGCAAAGCAAAAATCAATTTCTATTTTGTTCTTATGGCCAAGAATCGATTTATACCTTTGTCCTAAGCCATGAAAATCGATTCTTTATCTCACCTATAGGCCAATAATCGATTTCCCTTGCCTATGTTTAAAGCATGAAATCGATTTCTACACATACTCATGCAAAAGCTAAGAATCGATTTCCTTAAATTTTAAAAGACTATGAAATCGATTTTCAGGATCTCCAAATGTCCTGAAAATCGATTCCTACCTTTTTCCATAGGCCATACAATCGATTCTTATCATTTCCAAAAATAAAGAATCGATTCCTACATATTTCCAAAGGCCACATAATCGATTTCCAGGATCTCCTAAAGGCCATGAATCGATTCCTCCCTATTTCAACTAAGCAAACAATCGATTCTTTTAATTTCTAAAGGCAATGAATCGATTATACACTTGTTACACTTCATACAATAATCGATTCTTCACTTACATTAATTGTCTTTTCCAAAATTCTACTGTTGCCTAAGCCTATAAATACGTAGGTGTGATTTTCATTTTACACACACACATCTCACAAGATCAGAGAAGAATTGCTCCACACACACATCTCACAAGATCAGAGAAGAATTGCTCCAGACACACATCTCACAAGATCAGAGAAGAATTGCTCCAGAGACACATTTCACGAGATCTGAGAAGACAACTCTCGCAAATCTCATTTTCCAGTTCTACCCTTCATTTTTGCTCTATTCGCGCCGTTGGTCCGTCTGAGCTGATCTCCTGCAAGGGTTAGTCGGGGTTTTCAACCGTGAACAAATCATTTTCACAAAACAAATAAAAGGAATCATTGTCAAACCCATTGCTACTAGTAGCTCATCAGAGCCTTTGTTCGTTTAGCTATTAATGGCAATGTCCTTTTTCCCATAAGAATAATAAGCGACGATCCATCATAACCTTTGTTAGTTTGATCGTCGTACAAATCAATCTCTTTCGAAAATCACTTTCAAAAAAAAGATAATAAAAACGAGTTGTTATCAATAGTCCATCAGTACCTTTGTTCGTTTGGCTAGCGGTACAACTCTTATTTTTCGAGTATTTAGTAGTGATTCATCATAGCCTCTGCTAGTTTAATCATTTGCTAACACTCGCCCTATTTCAAAAACTAAAAAAAAACAAAAAAACTTTTCAAAGACAACCTAGAACTACATCGCCTTTGATTCTCCACCCGGAGATACGTAGGAGCAGGGCCACGCCCCTGTCAAGTGCAAAAATAAACAGTTTCTAAATTAAAAAAATACAAACACATCTCTTTCATAAAACAAAAATCAAAAATCTTATTTTTCAAAGTAGGGGATTAAGTCGGTCGTACGGCCGGATTAATCATTGTTTTAGGATAAGTGAACTGTGGTCCTTCAGAGCCCCAGCGCTCCTTCAGCCCCCAGCGGCCCTTCAGACCCCCAGTGTTCCTTCAACACAGATCACACAATCCTAAGACCCCTATTTTAAAAAACACCAACACACAAACATTTTCTACCCAAGAACTACGTAGCTTTGAATTCTCCATCGCACCGGGAGATACGTAGGAGCGGGTCATGTCCCGTCAAGCACCTTTTTCTAAAAAAAAAACTTTTCTTCCCCCAAAAATAAAACTTTTGTTAAGTTTTCCCATTCATCCTTCCAATAAATAGGGAAATCTAGATATTTTTCAAATCAAACGTTAAAACCACACATTTAATTAGAGGTTCCCTTTCGGTAGAAAGGACGCGCGCGGTGCTAACACCTTCCTCGCACGTAATCGACCCCCGAACCTATATCTCTAGTTTTCAAAGACCATCCGCCTTGTCCAAAAGACCTTTTTTCAATGTTTTGGTCTTAAAATTAAAATATTGGTGGCGGCTCCAAATTTTTCCACGTTGTACATTGAGAAACCCATGCCGGGATTTTTCGGGGTGCAACAGCTGGCGACTCCACTGGGGACACTTTTTTTAAAAAGACGAGGGTCAAGCCTAACTAATTTAAATGTGTGGTTTAATGTATTGTTGATTTGATTAAAACCCTGTTTGCCTTTCTTTCTTATCTTTTATTCCCTTTCTTTTATCGCTTATGCCCATGCATTTTTTCAATCCCCATGACCCCCTCTTCTTGGCTCCTTTTCCTAAGGTGAGCAATATCCTTGTTTATAGATATTCTAGGTATGGAACCCTAGGGTAGATAACTTGTTATTGCTTGCTTTTGTCTGGACTGCTCTGGTTTTCATTTCAGGTGAGGGTAGTACTAGGGAAAATGCCCTTGACACACACTACACTTATACCCTGTGACTATGTGCTTTGAGTGGGACCATAACCCAGGTCTGCAAAAACTTAGGAGAGTGGATTCGAGTAGTGAGATCCCATCAGGACCTTTGTCCGTTTGGCTACTTGCGAAAGTTTCAACCAGAGTTGTGCTCTTTCATGATGCCTCACACCTAGCAGTTTGCTGCATTTGTGGGGAATTTTGTGAAAGGGACTGTAGCTCTGGTGGCCTTGTGAGGGAGTGAATAGAGCTACATGGAAGGATTACCCTTTTAACTGCCCTAGATCATAGGTCTTACCTCTTTTTAGGTCACAAGGGCTTTTCCAAAATTGTGTGTGCATTATTGCATCTAGTTTAGTTCATTTCCGCCAACGTTTTTTTGAAAAAACAACGAAATCAAAAAAAAATGGTTTTTCCTTCTCTTTCATAAATACCTATATGGGGTGGCATATAGGGTATACCGCCCTAATTTTTCAAAACTTCACCTGTAAATATCTGTCTTTATAACAATCATCCTCATCATCCGCATTTTACATCATAACAGCATGCATTACATAAGCAAAATTCTGAAAAAATTCATACAACATTCCTCATGCATCTAAATACAAAAATAACATAAAGCCATATGCATTGCATTCATTTACGCATTCATACTTGTACTTATAAAATGTTCTACCAACAGAAACGAAAGGCAAGCTGGTTCGCCAACACCGATACTCCACTCGTCTACAAGCAAGATTAATGGCTAGCAATCAACATCTCGAGAATGAGGACCCCCTGGGTCAAGATGAGTCGGTTGTGGAGATTCTTAATCCTGAGCAGCTGGCTCAAGAGAATCAAGCTTTGAAGACCAAAGTGGAGGCTATGGAAGCACAGATGGTCGAAGTAATGAGTATGCTACAGAATCTGAGGGGTGGGGCCGCCGCTGGGGCCGCCGCTACTGTAAATTCCGAAGGGGTTGTTACTTTCGTTTCTCCTCCGGTGTCCGCTGAAGTTACAACTACTCACACCTCTTATGGACAGGGGGTCAGTCACTTTGCCCATCCTCCAGGAGCGAGCGGACAGAGTCATCTGAATGCACCGATATATCCTTGGGGGATGCCAATGGGTTATATGCCGCCAGCTGCTGAAGCTATTCCTGTGGGGTCGAGTCAACCTGTCACGACTATGCCTGGTGGAGCTGCTATGGGACCACAAATTCATACTCCTAGTCCTGATACTGTGCTGCCAAGCGGTTCACCTAGTCCTACTCTGGGAGTTACTGTGAACCCTCAGAACGCTGTCCATCATATGGGAAACCCTGCTCAGCATGGGGGTTATTATCACGGTCCGGCGAACTATCCACAAGGTCATTTGTTTGGGAACACTCAGCATGGGGATCGGTATCACTCGCTTGAAGAGCGTTTAAGAGCTGTGGAAGGATCAGGAACTAGAGCCAGGGATGCCCGAGATTTGTGCCTTGTCCCAGATGTTGTTATACCCCCTAAATTCAAAGCACCTGACTTTGACAAATATCGCGGCACCGGGTGTCCATCTAGCCATTTGACGATGTATGTTAGAAAAATGGCCGCTTATGCTCATGACGACAAGGTCCTCATTCATTATTTCCAGAACAGTCTGACTGGGGCATCATTAGATTGGTATATGCAGCTGCAATCCTCCGAAGTTCACAGTTGGAAGGATCTCTCTGAAGCCTTTCTAAAACAATACCAGTATAACATGGACCTTGCTCCAGATCGGTCTCAATTGCAGCACATGAGCAAAGGAGATAGAGAATCATTCAAAGAATATGCTCAAAAATGGAGGAGCATAGCTGCTCAGGTGAAGCCGCCATTAACTGAAAAGGAGATGGTGTACATGTTTATGGAGACCCTTCCAGGGCTGTATTATGATAGGTTGGTGGGGAGCGTTTCGTCCAATTTCTCATATATGGTTGTCATTGGGGAACGATTAGAGCACGGATTGCGTAGCGGAGAGATTGCTGGAGGTTTTGGCAATTCTAGTGGACAAAAGAAACCCTTCTCCAATTTCCCCAAGAAGAAAGAAGGGGAAACCAATGTTATTTCCGCAGGGGGAGGCCCATCTTTCAGCTCTCCACAGCAGGCGGTGCCATTATCTTTCAACTCTCCGCAGCAAACTAACTCAGGCTACAGAGCCCAGAACTATCAAAAGAAGAGGCGTGCTAATTTTGATCCGATCCCGATGACCTATACTGAATTGTTCAATCATCTTGTCTCAAAGAATTTGGTCAATACTCGCCCCATGAAGCCTATACAACCTCCCTTTCCTAGGGGGTACAATGCTGATGCTACTTGTAGCTTTCATAGTGGAGGAGTCGGCCACACGGTGGAGGACTGCAAGGCTTTCAAATATGTAGTCCAGGATTTGATTGACGCCAACTGGATCTCTTTCAAGCCGAACAGTCCCAGTACAACTACAAACCCCCAACTGGGACATGGGACACCATCCGCTAATGCAGTAGAGGATTCTGTGGGACAGACAATGATAAAAGATGTTAAGTGTATCCAGACTCCTCTGGAAAATATACATGCTGAGTTGTGTCGTCGTGGTGTTATCAAGAAGGGCTGTGTATGCGCCGATCCTTTATGTGTGGGTGCCTGTGAAGTTTTCAAGTCAGTCCTGCAAGACCTGATAGATCGGTGCGTGGTTCAGATAGGGACCCATGATATTGAAGATGAAAAAGAAATCAATGAGGAAGTAATAGCGGTGCCTATGAAAGAGAGATGTTGGGATACCCTAGGGGAGTCCAGTGGAAAGTTTGACTACTTGGTCAGATATGACGCTCCCGAGAGTGCTCAAATCCGAATGGAAGACATCCAGCCCACAGGATGGGATGAGGAAGAGGAACAACACGATCAAATTGCTGTCATCAATGATGGTACTAAGTCAGAAGAGGGTGGTGCAAACCTG
Organism: Astragalus membranaceus; assembly: GCA_039519185.1. NCBI lineage: Eukaryota > Viridiplantae > Streptophyta > Magnoliopsida > Fabales > Fabaceae > Astragalus > Astragalus membranaceus. The sequence goes on from CM076850.1 coordinate 53,671,799, forward strand.
GTTTGTCGCTGTAGTGCTGGTGAAAGAATTAAAGAATTGAAAGACTGTTGATCCTCCTGGGACCTTTGATTTAAAGTAGTCATTTGTAATGCAACCCTGTGGCTCTGCCCAAGGCCACAGGACCAGTTGTTAGGGGCGCACATGTTTTTATTTTCTAAATCATCATCATCAATAAAAACGTTGTTTTTGAATTCCAATCAATAAAAATCAATTCCTTTTCATTTCATGTGTCTCTTCTTTTCTTTATTATTTTTGCCTGCATGTCTCACCTTCCATTCTGCTTTTTCGCCTCGGCAAAAAGCAAATCCACAGCAATTGTCTCTCAAAATAACAGTGCCAACGGTCCATATTTTGACTTCGATCACCTTATCAATCAAGCAGAGTGGGACGTTGAGAAAGACCGGGAAAATCCTCCAGAAGGTTAATGAAGCAAGGAAAAAGGGTTATTCAGCATCCCGGGGAATCCACTGAAGTGATCAACTTGGGAACCGCTGAGAACAAGAAAGAGGTCAAGATGGGTACTTCAATAAAGGAAAATTAGAGCTCAAAAGGGAAATAAAGAAGAAGGGCAAGTGCATGAAAATAAGTGAATTATTGTCCTAGAGTTAATTTTTGAGGAAATAAGCAATCATGATTTGAAATGAAGTCGGACTACCATTCCATATCCGAAAACAAAATCCTCTCCTAACCACCTTAAGCCAAGAAAACCCCAAAGAGAAAAACAAAATCCCTCCTACCCACCGTAAGCCAAGAAAATCCCAAAGAGAAAAACATAATCCTTTCCGACTCATCTTAAGCCAAGAAAAAGCCAAAAATCCAAAAGTCACCTTAGACAAGGACCACCTCAGAAAAAACAGTGCATCGTTCTTTATCAGTTCACCCAAGCTCAAGAAAAAGAAGAAGTCAAAGAAGGAAAAATCATTCAAAAGGAAAATCCCAAAACCAAAAGAAAAATACAAAAGAGATGTAAATAGTGAGTTGATACATGTTACCACAAAACCCAAGAGGTCCTCGTCTCAATAAACCTTCAAACACTTTCTCATTTCCATGCACCCCTCCTCTCATAAACCGCAAACACTCTCATTTGACCTCGACAGCCCGCCCTCCACAGACCTTTAGTCAGGAATAAAACCTCCTAATACCTCATCAAGCCAGTTAACCATCACAAATCATCGATCAACAGCCAACACCGAATAAAAACCATCCTGCCATTAGCCCCAAATACTTCATTAAGCTTACTCAGCTCTCCTCCACAAAACACCACAATCCCGAAAGGTCCATCCCGATCAATGATTGATTGCTGTTGTTTTCTCAAAGTTTTAGCTCAAGGACAAGTAAATTAATTTGTTTACAATATGCCAAGTGGGGCAATCCTGTCGCTCTTCACCCCTCCTACAATTGGGGAAATTGATCCTACACCTATCTCATCCCTTGTCGCACTCACATTCATTGAAATCATACAGGGGCAACCCCTTTTTTTTCTCTAGTGTATGGGTCAGAAGCAGTTCTTCTCATCAAGGTTGAGATACCTTCTCCACGAGTAGCCATGGAGGCCAAGTTAGAAGAAGCAAAAGGGGGTCCAAGCTCGTCTAGATCAACTGAATCTCATTAAAGAATTGCGGCCCTGCGCCATGGCCAGTTGTACCAACAAAAGATAAAGGCAGCTTTCGGCAGGAAAGTCCGTCTTCGAGAATTCGGCGAAGGAGACCTTGTACTCAAAAAGATCCTACCTATCCAGACTGACTCCGTGGGAAGTTGATACCCACTTATGACGGTCCATATGAAGTCAAGAAAGCTTTTTCCAGAGGAGCGCCGATACTCATAAATATAGACGGCGAAGATCTCGGGAATCCAGTCAATTCAGATTAAGTGAAGAAGTATTATGCCTGAAAGAAATATAAAAAAAAAAGAGAAAGACAAGCCAAGTAAGAATTAGCTCGCTAGGTTGAAAACCCACAAAGGGCGGCCTAGGCAAAATCAGAGCGACCCGGTGGATTGAAAACCCGCAAAGGGCGATCCAGGCAAAAATTAGGGTCTAAAAACTTAGGCATGAAAAGTAAAAGAAGGCATACAACTCTCCTACAAGCTTGGATGAGGGAGTGATCGAGGTCAACGACATAGATGTTTGGCACTGTTCCACAGAGACGGACAGTCAGAAATTGGCTCCTCTCCTTTTTCGTGTTTTTTTTACAGTTTAAACTTCCAAGTGTAATAAACAATCGGCGTAACTTCTTGTGCGACCGGTTTCCGCATTAATAAAGTTCAAAGTTCTCGTATCTGTTCACTCTTTTATTTTCTGCTTTTTCTGCTCAAAATAAACGTTTTATGATGATGATGGTCCTGAACTGTAAAACATGTGCATATATCATAGAGCATTGCAAATCATTACGAAATTCTTAAGAGAAAGCACATCCTCAAAATCAGTCAATCATGCAAGAGAGAGCAACTACATCCACGATTGTTTCAAACCAGCAAAGTCAAGACCAACATGCACTCGGCCCATGAGCCCCGCAAGTCCAACAGGTTCCTCAGTCTCGTGTCATGAGTGTCGCGGGTTGGCTGAACCAGCAAAAAAAAAAAAAAAAAAAGGGCAATAAACAAACACTGTCATGCATTACATTCATCATGCATAAAATCATGCATTTATCAGGCATAAAAATAATGATAATAAAGTAAAGAAAAAGAGAAATTCAGGCATTTGCATTCATCATAAGAGAAAGAAAAAGAAAATAGCAATCATGGCATTTGCATCATGCATCTCATAGAAAAAACAAAACGAAGCCTTCCATTGCATACACTGGCATTCCATGCGGTCAAACCAGACCTTTGTGTCCTTAAACCAGACCTTTAGGGTCCATAAATCAGACCAGTATACAGACACATATTGCTCCATAAACCAGGCTTTTCGGCCCATAAACCAAACTCGTTGTGATCCTTAAATCAGACTAATGTCGAGTCCATAATTTAGCATTCCATCAAATAAACCAAAGCATTTCACAACTCTCAAGCATTGCATTTGCATACCCGCACTTCATAAATAAAAAAGGCAACCATCAAGGAAAGCCAAAAGAGAATATCAAAAGCGTCCAGCATTGCATGCATCAGCGTCACATGCATCCACGTAGCATACATCTGCATTACATTTGCATAACCGCATCTTGCACATTCATCATTACACCAAAATCATAGCATCGCATGCACATGCATAACATGCCCTTGCATAACATGCACTCATACTCTATGCACCATTCCTTGCATCAACCAACGTATGCAGGTACCTCAATCCAATACAGCAGCATCGGTCATTTCAAATCGACCAATCAACAGCATTTGTGAGCCCTTTGTGCTCGTCCTGAGCCCTCTGTGCTCATCCTGAGCCCTCTGCGCTCGTCCTGAGCCCTCTGTGCTTATCCTGAGCCCTCTGCGCTCATCCTGAGCCCTCTGTGCTCCTCCTGAGCCCTCTGCGCTCACCCTGAGCCCTCTGCGCTCATCCTGAGCCCTCTGTGCTCATCCTGAGGCCCCTGTGCTCCTCCTGAGCCCTCTGTGCTCATCCTAAGCCCTCTGTGCTCCTCCTGAGCCCTCCATGCTCATCCTGAGCCCTCTGTGCTCGTCCTGAACCCTCTGTGCTCATCCCAAGCCCTCTGTGCTCCTCCTGAGCCCTCCGTGCTCATCCTGAGCCCTCCGCGCTCATCCTGAGCCCTCAGTGCTCCTTCCTTACTGCTTTCTTTACCGCGTTCTTTACCATTTACTTTCCTGCTTTTGCACGCCAAGTGCCCACTTTACTTTTCTGTTTGCACGCCAAGTGCCCATTTACTTTTCTGTCGGCACGCCAAGTGCCCACATTACTTCTCTGTTCGCACGCCAAGTGCCCATTTACTTTTCTGTTTGCACGCCAAGTGCCCATTTACTTTTCTGTCTGCGCGCCAAGTGCCCATTTTACCTTTCTATTTGCACGCCAAGTGCCCCTCAATTCAGTGCGACAGTATTGAACATCTCAATCAATCAATCAACAGGATTTGTGAATCCCTTCAGGACCCAAGTGTCCCTTCAAACACAGACTTCACCTCGTATTCGAGCTGCGGGTAAGTCCTTCAGACCCCGAGGGGTCCTTCAGGCTAGTTGTGTCAGCCTAAGACACAGTGGACGTCCTTCATGGTCAACATATCAGTTCCGGATCTGATCTTGACCCATCATGGCCGCTCGGAAAAGGCCACCCCCCCAAGCAGACCGTTTTACTAGTACCGTTGCTAGTTTGCGCTCCATCAGACCGATTGGTCCATCAGGCTTAGGCATGCCCTTCAGACCTCGTCGGTCCTTCAGTTTAACTCTAATCAATGCGCCAAGCATCGACTGCGAATTAGACCTTCAGAGCCTTAGTGCTCCTTCAGACCTTGAGCGGTCCTTCAGAGCCTTAGTGCTCCTTCAGACCCCGAGCGGTCCTTCAGAGCCTTAGTGCTCCTTCAGACCCTGAGTGGTCCTTCAGAGCCTTAGTGCTCCTTCAGATCCCGAGTGGTCCGTCATTTTCTCTCTCGGTTAATGCGCCAGGTGTTAACCATTCCCCGTTTGTTCTCAAGCCCATCTTTTCAATAAACATAGAAAAAGAAAAAGAGGAAAATTCGGGTTTCCCCAAATGGACAAAATCGGTATAATTTCTGAATTCTTTATCTTCATTTTGCCTTGGAATATGTTTCGGCCAATTCATATTCCTCGTTAAAATTCAGCTAAAGAGGGGCAGCTGTCATACCCCAATTTTGTCCGGCTTAGGTCCAAACCCTAATTTTCCACACAAAAATAAATTATGCATCATTTTTAGGGTTAGAATGCACGTTTTGGGAAGTTAGAGTCAAAAAGGGCATTTTGGTCATTTCTCACAAAAGGGTCTCTAAAAACAATTTTTGCAATAAGCCTCATGCATTAAATTAGGGTTTTTGAAAATGTGTTATGTATGCATGGCAAGTTTTGAAAAATTTGTTATGCATGCATGGCAAGCTTTGGAAAATATTTTATACACTATGGCCTAAACCTAAAAAACATTTTTAGGCAAAGCAAAAATCAATTTCTATTTTGTTCTTATGGCCAAGAATCGATTTATACCTTTGTCCTAAGCCATGAAAATCGATTCTTTATCTCACCTATAGGCCAATAATCGATTTCCCTTGCCTATGTTTAAAGCATGAAATCGATTTCTACACATACTCATGCAAAAGCTAAGAATCGATTTCCTTAAATTTTAAAAGACTATGAAATCGATTTTCAGGATCTCCAAATGTCCTGAAAATCGATTCCTACCTTTTTCCATAGGCCATACAATCGATTCTTATCATTTCCAAAAATAAAGAATCGATTCCTACATATTTCCAAAGGCCACATAATCGATTTCCAGGATCTCCTAAAGGCCATGAATCGATTCCTCCCTATTTCATCTAAGCAAACAATTGATTCTTTTAATTTCTAAAGGCAATGAATCGATTATACACTTGTTACACTTCATACAATAATCAATTCTTCACTTACATTAATTGTCTTTTCAAAAATTCTACTGTTGCCTAAGCCTATAAATACGTAGGTGTGATTTTCATTTTACACACACACATCTCACAAGATCAGAGAAGAATTGCTCCACACACACATCTCACAAGATCAGAGAAGAATTGCTCCACACACACATCTCACAAGATCAGAGAAGAATTGCTCCAAACACACATCTCACAAGATCAGAGAAGAATTGCTCCAGACACACATCTCACAAGATTAGAGAAGAATTGCTCCAGAGACACATTTCACGAGATCTGAGAAGACAACTCTCGCAAATCTCATTTTCCAGTTCTACGCTTCATTTTTGCTCTATTCGCGCCGTTGGTCCGTCTGAGCTGATCTCCTGCAAGGGTTAGTCGGGGTTTGCGTTCTTCAGAGTTGTAATATCTGTCTTCATCAGAGGTATTTCAGTCTTTACATTTGTTAAAATTTAATCATTGTGATCCATGCCAAAATTGTCCAATGTGATTTAATTTAGCTGTAGTGTCCTTGTTGATGATGAACCACATGATTCCCACTTATGCCTAGTGCATCATGTTCTAAGTGGTGAAGATGGTTTCAGATGATTCAACCTCCCCTTTCAAACCCTTTCAAAAAAACATTTTTTTTAATTAGAACTACGTCGCTTTGATTCCCATTTGGGATACGTAGGAGCGAGTCACGTTCTCGTCAAGCGCAACAAATAAAAATCCTTTTTCAACCGTGAACAAATCATTTTCACAAAACAAATAAAAGGAATCATTGTCAAACCCATTGCTACTAGTAGCTCATCAGAGCCTTTGTTCGTTTAGCTATTAATGGCAATGTCCTTTTTCCCATAAGAATAATAAACGACGATCCATCATAACCTTTGTTAGTTTGATCGTCGTACAAATCAATCTCTTTCGAAAATCACTTTCAAAAAAAAGATAATAAAAACGAGTTGTTATCAATAGTCCATCAGAACCTTTGTTCGTTTGGCTAGCGGTACAACTCTTATTTTTCGAGTATTTAGTAGTGATTCATCATAGCCTCTGCTAGTTTAATCATTTGCTAACACTCGCCCTATTTCAAAAACTAAAAAAAAAACAAAAAAACTTTTCAAAGACAACCTAGAACTACGTCGCCTTTGATTCTCCACCCGGAGATACGTAGGGGCAGGGCCACGCCCCTGTCAAGTGCAAAAATAAACAATTTCTAAATTAAAAAAATACAAACACATCTCTTTCATAAAACAAAAATCAAAAATCTTATTTTTCAAAGTAGGGGATTAAGTCGGTCGTACGGCCGGATTAATCATTGTTTTAGGATAAGTGAACTATGGTCCTTCAGAGCCCCAGCGCTCCTTCAGCCCCCAGCGGCCCTTCAGACCCCCAGTGGTCCTTCAACACAGATCACACAATCCTAAGACCCCTATTTTAAAAAACACCAACACACAAACATTTTCTACCCAAGAACTACGTAGCTTTGAATTCTCCATCGCACCGGGAGATACGTAGGAGCGGGTCATGTCCCGTCAAGCACCTTTTTCTAAAAAAAAAACTTTTCTTCCCCCAAAAATAAAACTTTTGTTAAGTTTTCCCATTCATCCTTCCAATAAATAGGCAAACCTAGATATTTTTCAAATCAAACGTTAAAACCACACATTTAATTAGAGGTTCCCTTTCGGTAGAAAGGACGCGCGCGGTGCTAACACCTTCCTCGCACGTAATCGACCCCCGAACCTATATCTCTAGTTTTCAAAGACGATCCGCCTTGTCCAAAAGACCTTTTTTCAATGTTTTGGTCTTAAAATTAAAATATTGGCGGCGGCTCCAAATTTTTCCACGTTGTACATTGAGAAACCCAAGCCGGGATTTTCCGGGGTGCAACACTTACATATTATATTTTTGTATTGACATTATTCCTTCTACACATTAGGGTTACTTTTCATTTGTCAAAACAAAAACCTTTCTTTCTTGTATAACCCCTGCATTCATGTGTCTATAGTACAAAATGTTGGGGAATGTACACCAAAAGATTCAAATAGGAGGTGTTTACTGATTTCAAGTAACTCAATAGTAAAACAAAATGTCATTTCTATTTTTCTTATAGTTAATAGTAAGTTATATATGTTATACGAGTATAGATTTCACGTTAGTCCAACGAAGAAGTGGCTGAGTGCTTCTATTGTTCCCTTCAGGTTCAACATCCTCAAGACTTTTTACATGGAGAATATCCTAATTATCCAATTGTTGTTAACTTGGACAATAATGCGGAAGTTCCTGTTCATGAAGAGGCAGAGGATATTCATGCTGAAGGAGCCCCTCAACCATGGTGTTGATTGTGATTTCGATTAGCTTATGTGTTAAGTTGTTGTAGTTATGTTTAACAATGAGTATATGTGTGTTTGCATCTTAATTGGTTTTTTATTCAACACTTTGTTTGTGACTTGTACTAATTAATTTGTTTGTTTAATTTTAGGGACGTGATGGTTCAATTCCGATAGACAATGGTCCAGAATCAGAGAAACGAACATTTGCACATCAAGGGGTTAGCGAGTTTGAAGTGATAGAAAAAGCCAAGGCACTTTTGGAACCTCTTGCTAGTTCATTGCTTTTTTTTTGACAATTACATCATTATTTTTAGCCTTTTTAATGGATGGTAGACCTTTTTAGTAACATTTGTAGAATTTTGTGTAAAAATTTGTAGAGCTTATAAGATTAATGACTTGTATTGTATGACATTAAATTTTAATAGAATTTGAAGTATTTTTATTAATTTATTATGAGTTGCTCTCTAGAAATAATTTTGTATATCAGAATTTTATAAATTGGTCAATTGATATCTATTAATAGTGCCAATTAAATTTTTTTTTCAAAAAAAGACATTTAGCATCGGTTGTTTGAAATAGCCGATGCTAAAAGTCATTTCCAGGACATTTAGCATCGGTTGTTTGAAATAACCGATGCTAAATGTCATATTTAGAGACATTTAGCATCAGTTGTTTCAAATAACCGATGCTAAAAGTCATTTGCAGAATATTTAGCATTTGAAACAACCGATACTAAAAGTCATTTCCAGCACATTTAGCATCGGTTGTTTCAAATAACCGATGCTAAATGTCATTTTCAGGACATTTAGCATCGATTGTTTAACTCAAAGTCATTTTTCAGACATCAAAAACAGTGATTAAATTGACATTTAGCAAAAGGTGGCTTTTAGCATCGGTTAAATAACTGATGCTAAATGTCCCACTTTTAGCATCGGGGGATTTAGCATTGTCGGATAACCGATAGTGTTTCCAGAGGTAAACATGAATTTCGCATCTCATATTCAAGCCACAACAAGCAACAAAAATTCCTTAAAGAAATTTCTAACAATCAAACATGACGTGTTACGCCATTGTCTACCAACCACCCTTCGAATACACCAATAACATCGATTCAACAAATCATAACAATTCTTGGGGGGGGGGGGGTTCTGCTAACTCTCATTTTCATTTTGATTGTTGCTCTATTCATGATTTTGAGTTTCCTAATTTTATTTTTCAGGATATATTGTTGAAGTGAAATTGATGGTTGCAATTTTTCGGAAGAAACAATTTACCAATTAACGAAATCACTTGAAATAATAATCCAAAAACATACCTTAAGAGACCATTTCAAGAGCGATTTACCAGAATAAATCCGCATTGGTGTTGCGATCAACGAGAACATCGTGCTCGGCAAACATGGCAGAAAATGAAGCGTCTTAAAGTTGTTGGAACAATTGCGGACACACTGATGAACACGAACAAAATATGCTGAGTCACAGACTAGGTCGCTTTGTTTAAGACGTTTCACGGCTCTGCCGAAGGTGTGAAAGCAGTCTCTCCTAACCTCGTCGTCCCCAGGATAAAACAGCCTTTTCAGAAAATATGGCCTTCCCTGCACCTAGAAAAACCATCAGATAGACACCCTCTTATCTTTATTTTACAGCTCGGAATTCTTATTCTTTTATCAAACTGAGAAGTATATTTCTCTGCTTCAAAATGAAATTACACATTTGTAACACCTTAGCATTTCAACCTTGGAAGAAATGCCGAGACTTCCCTAAAACAGCACAATAAGAATACTAATTCTACTTTAGACATTGAACAACTCTAAATTGATAAAACATTAACCTTGATAACACTTGATTAAGTAAGTATCTCCATAAAGAAACCAAGTGAGATTAAACATAATTCAAAAGGTTATAGAAACCCCTAATGTTCAATATCCATAAGCAGAATTAATAACACGAACGATAACTTCAAAACCTAAGTTAAAGTATCAAGTACAACTTAGGTAAACAAAATAACTTCTAGGGTAAATTAAGCAAGATATAAAATTGATCACAAGGATTCTTTCTTGACTAGCAACTCAGAATTACAAATCTCAGTGAGCTCTTCGGGACCCCTCGCCTTAAACTCTCGGTGTTTTAACTCATCTTTCTCTTTAGCACAAACCCAGGTACTGCTAGCCTCATACCACGGGAAACCCACCCAACAATAGTTATTACTAAGTCAACTAAAGAAAGCCTTGGTTTAGGGTTCATGACTTCCCCTTGCCCAGTGTGCTATAACTGGGGATCATCATCCCCTTGGTATTTTATGTTTTACTTAGACACTTGTGTCCATTACTTGGCCTTGGCCATCTTCTCTCTCGATAAAAATATTTACTCGGTTTGTTTACAACTCTAACTTAACTTGTCATTAGATGCATCATAATAATACTCAATTTATAGACTATGTTTGATTAATATTCATTGGAAAGGGTTAAGAAATGAAGTAGGGAAGAATTGGAGCCAAAGGAATAGCGTTTAAGGCATTTTCAAAATCGGTGACAGAAGGTTCGGCCCGGACCTGGCTCAAAAGCGCACGGACCGGGCTTGTCGAAAACAAATTCAGCGTGAGGTAATAGAGGGGGACGCACGGTCCGGACCTGGAGGCGAACGGATCGGGCTCCTCCATCTGACTTATAAAAATGTTATTTTCGTGTAATATCGCCATTTCGATGATTCCAATACTCGTCCTACTCCACTCTTAACGCGTCAACAGTTAGTAACTACACTTTTCACACTTACAAACAATCAATTAATTACAATCAAGCAACCAAGTAGAATATCATTATGACCTTCAATCACACATCTTTTTGTCAACACAAATTCAAAACTATGACCTCTCAATGAACCCAACTTCAGTTTTTATCAAATCAATCATACATGCAATACTGGATTCATGAAATAGACAACATCCAACTCTTAAAACTTTAAACCACATACAATTTTCGTGAAGAACTCGCCTCATATTCGGAAATTAGAACACAAGCAAGTGAGATGAGATGCTCAAAGTGACCCCCAAGCTACCCAAAGGCCAAATTTCGAAATCCAGCTACCAAACCCTCTTCTATATGACTTCAATCAACAATGTGGCTTCCAAAGAGTCTTGATCAACCCCTAGAACTGACATGCAACCCCAGAATCACAACATTCTCTCATCTCTAACCTTGGGTGCTTCTTTTTGGCAAATGAGGGAAGAAGGGTGGAAGATGAAGTGAACTAATTGAACTATTAGGTTTTGATGACTCTCATTCCAAGCTAAAATGTGGAACAATGGATTGATTGTGAAAGAGTAGAAAGTTGCTTTCTCTTCTTTCTTTCCTCTTCTCCACTCGAGCTCTCTCCCTCTCCCTAATGTTGTGTGTTTGTTTTTAGTGTGTTGTGTGTGTGTTTTTAAGTTAAAGTGTAAAGTGGTGAAAATGAGGTGTAATGTCTTTGGTTCCAGCTGAAGGTTTAAGTGAAAGGGACGAAATTCCAATTATGCCCCTATGTTTCTAACACCCCCACTATTACTTATACCATACCTAATGCAACTTACTTACTTACCACATAATGTACCTTAATTAATTATTTAACCATGATTTCACGCAAATTCCAAACAATCAACTGATAATTTCATCATCAACCAACAACTTGGTTAGCAATAATTCATCAAAATTATTAACCAATCACAAGATTGAATCTAGAAACTTTGGGATGTTACAACATTTTTGAAAAAACTATCTCGCCCATTGTGGCAATTCTCGTACGTCCTTTTATAATTGAAAGGCATATTTCTACCGAATAATTGGTTTTAAATGGCATTAAAACCATTGTTTAAAAACTGATACTTGACAGTTTATGTAACACCCCATGTATTTCATATTTAATGAAATATGAGAATGCACCTAAAAACATACATTAGAGTAATATTTCTTATTAAAGACATTGAACAAACTAAAACTTTGACGAGAACTCTGTTGGACTATATGAAAACCTTAGAGGGGGGAGGGGGGTGAATAATGTTATATGCTAAAAATGAAATCTTTTTCTTTATTTTTATTTTTGATAATTGAAGATGCTAGTTTAAATCGAATGCGGAAAAAAGGATTTAAACTATATGCAACAACTATGCAAGCTATAGCAATAGGCAGAAACAATTTATAGAGATAATGATATCTAAGCACAATAATATCAAATACAATAACAATTAACAATTATAAGGGAAATGCAATGTAAAGATAAGGGAAAGAAGTACACCGTGATTTTGACGAGGTTCGGTCTAACACCCCGATATTTTCTAACTTGTAGAAATACCGAAATGCACCACTTGTCATACATCAGAGTTACTTCCTGTAATTGCATATCGAACACGACAAAAAAAATTCTAATAAATAGATATCAAATGGTTCTCTAAACCCCCATTAACTTAACAAAAGTGCTTAGATTACAAGCCTTACAAAATTCTCATGCCTAGTGTTCAATACCAAAATAGAAAGTTGCGGAAGCGATTTACAACTTGTAACCATTATAAGTCGTACAATCGAACATACACAGTTTGACATAAGGAATTAACATAAATGTAACAACTAAGACATCGGCGTTGTAACACCCTAAAATATTTAATTAATTTGTTAATTAAGTATTTAGGAATTTATTTAATTTATTGGGTATAATTTAATTAATTAAAAATTATATTTAAATGGTGTAGGTGGTATTAGGGGAGGAGGGCGCCAATTAGTTAGACTTGGGCTTAAGTGGAAAGCCCAAGCCCATAATCCAAGATCATATGCGAAGGGGGCAAGCCAATTGGGGGTTAGGGATTTGTGTTAGCTTTTGCGAAATTGAAAGAGAGAGAGCAAGAGAGAAAGAGGAGCGTGAGAAAGAGAGAGAGAGCAAGGGGGCGGCCAAGAGGAGAAGGAGAAGAGGATTCAAAGATCAAGAGGAAGGGGTCTCCGTTGTCGCTGTGGCTCTGTAGGTGACTTCTCCTAGGGCATCGAATTCTTCTCTTGAAAAGGTTAGGGGAGCTCTATCACTCTATCTAATAAATTACATGATGGGTCCTAGATCTAGGGTTTATACTAGTACCATGTGTTCTTGATGTTCTTTCATGTTCTTGAACGTTTTTGGGTTGCCCATGATGATGATCTTCATATATACATATATGTATGCCATATGCGAATTGAATTAGTGTTTGAACCTTGAGACAACACGAATTATGTATGTGTTTTGATGATGTTGATATTTGTGAGTTCATGGAATTGTAAATTGATATGTTAGAGAGCTTGATGTTTCGCAAATTGAGTGTGGGTGTGCAAGGGCGCCTAGGGCGCCAAAGTGATGATGATTTTAGTGCCCCAAAAGGATTTTGTTGTTTGATTAAATTAAGTGTTGTTTTGAGTATTGAAAATTATAAGATTTTGATGAGCTAAATTGCTAAAAATCAGTTTTTAGTGTTTTGGAAAATTGCTGGAAAAATGGTGATTTTTGGTTTTTAGTGTTGAAGAAAATTCTGGGTTGTGATTGCTGCTGTTCTGGGCGCCAGGCGCCCTGTGCTCGGCGCCAAGGGAGCTGTGCTTGTTGCCCGTGCGTGTTGCTGGGCGCTGAGCGCCCAAGCGTGTGTGTGTGTGTGTTGCGCCAAGGCGCTGGGCGCCAGGCGCTGGGCGCCAGGCGCTGGGCGCTGAGCGCCCGTGTGTGATGCTGCGTGTTGCGTTTGTTGCGCGCGCCTGTGCCTAGCTGCGCCAAGTTCCCTGGGCGCCGGATCCCCAATGTTGCGCGCCTGTTGCGCGTGTTGCCTGTGTTGCGTCTAGGCGCCCAGCGCCTGGGCGCCAGTGTTCCCAGAGTGTGCTGATTTTCCCTAAACTTGCTTTTAACGTAATTTTTGACTCGGGACTCCGTTTTTGACGATTCCAATTGCGTTGAAAACCTTATTTCAGTGTCTGTGTGATTGTCCAATTTTTAAAATGCAGTGACCCAATTTTCCGAAAATGGTTGGCTGTGGCCCAAGTGCCCGTGGCCCTGCGTCGTTGGGAGATGACTTGTGCTGTAATGTTTTCTAGAAACTTGTAACTTATTTAGTGCCTTGTGGGTGTTGCTGAATGGGTGCCATGTGGCTGCCCCGGTGTCTCTAGTGATGTTTTTGAGTTAAAAGTCTGTTTTGCCCTTGGTGGCTAATAATAATTGTAATGACGTGTAAAAGTCTGTTTTGCCCTTGGTGGCTAATAATAATTGTAATGACGTGTAAAAGTCTGTTTTGCCCTTGGTGGCTAATAATAATTGTAATGACGTGTAAAAGTCTGTTTTTCCCTTGGTGGCTAATAATAATTGTAATGACGTGTAACAGTCTGTTTTGCCCTTGGTGGCTAATAATAATTATAATGACGTGTAAGAGTCTGTTCTGCCCTTTGTGGATATTATTATATATAATGACGTGTAAACGACTGTTCCGCCCTTAGTGGCTATTGTTAATTATAGTGATGGGTAAATGACTGTTCCGCCCTTAATGGCTACTGTTAATTATAGTGATGGGTAAATGACTGTTCCGCCCTTAGTGGCTATTGTTAATTATAGTGATGTGTAAATGACTGTTCTGCCCTTTGTGGTTATTATTATTTATAGTGACGTGTAAATGACGTTTTGCCCTCAGTGGCTATTATTTGAGTTGATTGATAATTATGTGTAAGTGACGATGAAAACCCAGTGACGTTTTGGGGCCCGAAGGGCTAAGTGATGTTAAGGTCTAAATGGCCTAGTGACGTTGTGTGCTGATTGTGAATTTGACAGGTGCTGTGCTCCTTGCGAGCAAACCGGTAAGTGACGGGTCACATAGTTGACTATGAATTGAATAATTGTGTGTTTGTGTATTGTGAGTGGTGCATGTCATAGTGTCTCATGCCCATATGCATAAACCCAGTGACGTTTTTGGGGCCTGAGTGGCTAAGTGACGATGAGGCCTTAAGGGCTAAGCGACGTTTTGTGAAAAGGTACCTCATGCATATACCCGCGAGTGGGTTGCATTTTCATGAGCCTACATGACATGAGATGAGTATTTGTAAGCGATGTGAATGATGACTGTGATGTGGATATTTAGTGTTTTGGATGCTGATTGTTCTAGTGTGTAGCCTATGATTAGTACTTATCATATTTTCTATTATATGGATTGAAATGATGCTCACCCTTTCCTGTTTGAATGTTGCCCCCGTGTTGGTAACGTGCAGGTGATTCTTAGTGAAGGCCTTTAGCTTCACTTCTTGAGTCGAGTCGTCATGCTCTGATATGTAACACCAGGGAGGGGAATGAATGTTGTTTAAGTCATTATGACTGTTGTGGTTATTGGAATGTAGTATTGCAAGCCTGGCATAGTTGTAATGCCTTTTATGATTAAACTGTTGGATTTTGGATGCGAAGTTGTAATTTAATTGATAATGACGTTTTGAAGTTATTATAAGACTGTTTTCGAAAAGCAAGTTATTTGAAGTGTGACATCCCTTGTGGCGTAATTAAATTTTGAAAACTCTGATATTTTTATTAAACAAATTACCGGGTAGAAAAGGGGTGTTACATTAGTGGTATCAGAGCAATGGTTGGTCCGTCCGGCCATGTCATCGAGTCGTTGTGTCAGATAGTGACCAACTGTTGTCTTTCAGTGCTGACCATTGTTTATGTTGCAGGTACGCCAAAAGTTTCCATCGGTAAGTGAACTAGTGGGGGAGATGTCCCTACTAGTGTTGTGTGCCTTATTGTGTTTTCGGTGTGTGAATTGCGTTTGTGGGTTGTGGTCCTTATTGTTGACCTCCTTGCTGCGTGTTTCTAAATGGTATGCTCTGTTGTTTAAATGCGCACATGTGTTTTGGTTGGTATTGAGCTCGGTGTACCCTGCATCATATTCAAATTAATTGCCGCTTGTTGTAAAATATTAGATTGACATGCACTCAGATGCTCTTGTAATTGATGTTTGTTGTTAGATGTTGACTTGACATGTATTCGCATGCTCATGCATTTGTAAAGTATAATATTACATGCTCACCATCCTGAGTTGGTTGTCCCTTGAGTGTGAACAAACATGATTGCATTTTAAAATGGTAATTACAGCCTATGTTGCTTGACTGACCTTGTCATGTGTGTCTGTTGTGCCTGTATGCTACTGATAGCTTACCTTGTTGCATGTTACCCTCCTATGTTGCTTTGTCCGAACTGTCTTAAGTAGTCGACGGTAAGCCTCTGTGAGAAGTCTTGTGCAATGTGATTTGATGTTTGGAAACCAAATGCGTTGTAAAATTATTTTATGGACTATTTTAAGTTGTTACTGCACTAATAGCTACCGTGGTGTTTTAATCACTACAAGTGAAAATGTTTTCATTCAAGTGTACTAATTTGGTCCTCAACTCTTTTGGAAAATTGCGACCGGATGTAAATATTTTAGCTGAGAACTACCACATCATTGAGTTACTATTTTGACTTGCCTAATTTCCTCTAGGTGTAACCTTGCGTGCCGGAGTTTTATGACAAAATCTCTTGGTTGTTACTTATGGATTTCTATCATGTGGTTTTGAAAATCTAAAAGTAAAGTGATTTCTGAAAGTGCTTTTGAACGTCCATTAAACACTTTTACGGCTGGATGCCGAGATTAGCATTGAAAATCACTTTTATAAACGATTCGGATTTTGTTTTAGCGGTTGCACTCTTGCGATATGCGTTACGTGGTTTTAAAAATCTTAAGATTTAGAATTGTGCATTTTGGACGCTTGTGCACTGGGGCCGAATTAACTAATTACTGTAAATGTTAATATAACTATTCTTTTGGGCTGACTAGTTGTAAAAAGGTTTTATATGTTAACCGTGTTCCTGTGTACTTAGTTGATAATGTTTCGTGGATTATCCTGAGCTATTTGCTATTGCTGTTTTATTTAAATAATTGTTGCTGTTTCCTAAGGCCGTTGTCAGTGCTTTCAAGAATAACTGTTACTGTCCCTACTTTTGTACACTGCTGCTATTTTTATGAGTTGTGCCTAATTCGATTGTTAACCGTTGCCGGTGCCTTAGTGCCCGATTGTGTGACTGAGTTGTTAATATTGTTGTTGTCGATGATGTTGCTCTGTTGTTGGTTTTTAGTTGTTGATGTCGCCTGAGTGGCAATTGTAGCTGTTGATGTCGCCTGAGTGGCAATTGTAGTTGTTGATGTCGCCTGAGTGGCAATTGTAGTTGTTGATGTCGCCTGAGTGGCAATTGTAATTGTTGATGTCGCCTGAGTGGCAATTGTAGTTGTTGATGTCGCCTGAGTGGCAGTTGTAATTGTTGATGTCGCCTGAGTGGCAAAGTTGTTTGTGGATGTTGTGGTCGTGTTACTAAAATTATGAGACTTGTTGTACGACTGTTATGCACCCTTTGAATTTCGTCTTGATGCTGTGATGATTGATGAATTTTGTTATCCTTAAGGGTAGATGAGTGAGGTAGGATGCGAGCTAGTTTATCAGAGTAGCGCAGCGGAGTAAAGAGTGAGTCTGATTATTACTGCTTGAAGTTACCTGGCTGAACAAGTAGGAGGGACGGCCGCCCAAGCACTTACCGCCGGTAATCAGAGTAATAGTAGTCAGCATGATTGATAGCACTAGTTGTCTAGGTGGCCTTAGTGGGAGAGTGTTAGCGTTGACAGGTGAATTTCGAGGACGAAATATTCTAAGTGGGGGAGAGTTGTAACACCCTAAAATATTTAATTAATTTATTAATTAAGTATTTAGGAATTTATTTAATTTATTGGGTATAATTTAATTAATTAAAAATTATATTTAAATGGTGTAGGTGGTATTAGGGGAGGAGGGCGCCAATTAGTTAGACTTGGGCTTAAGTGGAAAGCCCAAGCCCATAATCCAAGATCATATGCGAAGGGGGCAAGCCAATTGGGGGTTAGGGATTTGTGTTAGCTTTTGCGAAATTGAAAGAGAGAGAGCAAGAGAGAAAGAGGAGCGTGAGAAAGAGAGAGAGAGCAAGGGGGCGGCCAAGAGGAGAAGGAGAAGAGGATTCAAAGATCAAGAGGAAGGGGTCTCCGTTGTCGCTGTGGCTCTGTAGGTGACTTCTCCTAGGGCATCGAATTCTTCTCTTGAAAAGGTTAGGGGAGCTCTATCACTCTATCTAATAAATTATATGATGGGTCCTAGATCTAGGGTTTATACTAGTACCATGTGTTCTTGATGTTCTTTCATGTTCTTGAACGTTTTTGGGTTGCCCATGATGATGATCTTCATATATACATATATGTATGCCATATGCGAATTGATTTAGTGTTTGAACCTTGAGACAACACGAATTATGTATGTGTTTTGATGATGTTGATATTTGTGAGTTCATGGAATTGTAAATTGATATGTTAGAGAGCTTGATGTTTCGCAAATTGAGTGTGGGTGTGCAAGGGCGCCTAGGGCGCCAAAGTGATGATGATTTTAGTGCCCCAAAAGGATTTTGTTGTTTGATTAAATTAAGTGTTGTTTTGAGTATTGAAAATTATAAGATTTTGATGAGCTAAATTGCTAAAAATCAGTTTTTAGTGTTTTGGAAAATTGCTGGAAAAATGGTGATTTTTGGTTTTTAGTGTTGAAGAAAATTCTGGGTTGTGATTGCTGCTGTTCTGGGCGCCAGGTGCCCTGTGCTGGGCGCCAAGGGTGCTGTGCTTGTTGCCCGTGCGTGTTGCTGGGCGCTGAGCGCCCAAGCGTGTGTGTGTGTGTTGCGCCAAGGCGCTGGGCGCCAGGCGCTGGGCGCTGAGCGCCCGTGTGTGATGCTGCGTGTTGCGTTTGTTGCGCGCGCCTGTGCCTAGCTGCGCCAAGTTCCCTGGGCGCCGGATCCCCAATGTTGCGCGCCTGTTGCGCGTGTTGCCTGTGTTGCGTCTAGGCGCCCAGCGCCTGGGCGCCAGTGTTCCCAGAGTGTGCTGATTTTCCCTAAACTTGCTTTTAACGTAATTTTTGACTCGGGACTCCGTTTTTGACGATTCCAAGTGCGTTGAAAACCTTATTTCAGTGTCTGTGTGATTGTCCAATTTTTAAAATGCAGTGACCCAATTTTCCGAAAATGGTTGGCTGTGGCCCAAGTGCCCGTGGCCCTGCGTCGTTGGGAGATGACTTGTGCTGTAATGTTTTCTAGAAACTTGTAACTTATTTAGTGCCTTGTGGGTGTTGCTGAATGGGCGCCATGTGGCTGCCCCGGTGTCTCTAGTGATGTTTTTGAGTTAAAAGTCTGTTTTGCCCTTGGTGGCTAATAATAATTGTAATGACGTGTAAAAGTCTGTTTTGCCCTTGGTGGCTAATAATAATTGTAATGACGTGTAAAAGTCTGTTTTGCCCTTGGTGGCTAATAATAATTGTAATGACGTGTAAAAGTCTGTTTTGCCCTTGGTGGCTAATAATAATTGTAATGACGTGTAAAAGTCTGTTTTGCCCTTGGTGGCTAATAATAATTATAATGACGTGTAAGAGTCTGTTCTGCCCTTTGTGGATATTATTATATATAATGACGTGTAAACGACTGTTCCGCCCTTAGTGGCTATTGTTAATTATAGTGATGGGTAAATGACTGTTCCGCCCTTAATGGCTATTGTTAATTATAGTGATGGGTAAATGACTGTTCCGCCCTTAGTGGCTATTGTTAATTATAGTGATGTGTAAATGACTGTTCTGCCCTTTGTGGTTATTATTATTTATAGTGACGTGTAAATGACGTTTTGCCCTCAGTGGCTATTATTTGAGTTGATTGATAATTATGTGTAAGTGACGATGAAAACCCAGTGACGTTTTGGGGCCCGAAGGGCTAAGTGATGGTAAGGTCTAAATGGCCTAGTGACGTTGTGTGCTGATTGTGAATTTGACAGGTGCTGTGCTCCTTGCGAGCAAACCGGTAAGTGACGGGTCACATAGTTGACTATGAATTGAATAATTGTGTGTTTGTGTATTGTGAGTGGTGCATGTCATAGTGTCTCATGCCCATATGCATAAACCCAGTGACGTTTTTGGGGCCTGAGTGGCTAAGTGACGATGAGGCCTTAAGGGCTAAGCGACGTTTTGTGAAAAGGTACCTCATGCATATACCCGCGAGTGGGTTGCATTTTCATGAGCCTACATGACATGAGATGAGTATTTGTAAGCGATGTGAATGATGACTGTGATGTGGATATTTAGTGTTTTGGATGCTGATTGTTCTAGTGTGTAGCCTATGATTAGTACTTATCATATTTTCTATTATATGGATTGAAATGATGCTCACCCTTTCCTGTTTGAATGTTGCCCCCGTGTTGGTAACGTGCAGGTGATTCTTAGTGAAGGCCTTTAGCTTCACTTCTTGAGTCGAGTCGTCATGCTCTGATATGTAACACCAGGGAGGGGAATGAATGTTGTTTAAGTCATTATGACTGTTGTGGTTATTGGAATGTAGTATTGCAAGCCTGGCATAGTTGTAATGCCTTTTATGATTAAACTGTTGGATTTTGGATGCGAAGTTGTAATTTAATTGATAATGACGTTTTGAAGTTATTATAAGACTGTTTTCGAAAAGCAAGTTATTTGAAGTGTGACATCCCTTGTGGCGTAATTAAATTTTGAAAACTCTGATATTTTTATTAAACAAATTACCGGGTAGAAAAGGGGTGTTACAGGCGTCTCCTCTAAGTTTCTCTGTAACCATGCCTCATCGCCTTTAACTTTTCTTGCTTCTCTGAAAAACAACAACATTAAAAGGTGAGATAAACATTATCACAGTGAGTCCTATCGAGACCCCTTACTAACTCTCGCGATTCATCATGCTTATTCTTAACTTTGTAGCCCTGAGGGACGACTACGTGGAAATCCTAACCTTGAAACTCGTGCCCTGATAAACGACTACAAGAGACAATTCTTAATATGACCCATAGACATGATAGACGACTACGAGAAATATAACTGATACATGTTTAGCATATAACCGGCAATCGTAGTTACTAAATTCATTAACATGACTTATGGAAATTTACAATTCAATCCAATCATAACTACATCAATCACAATCAATTACAATCATAGCATGAACAATCAACCTCATAGTATGAAACTTACCTCAACCTCATGGGACATATAGACCATTTATCATGACATAACATAATCACATTTATAATCAACACATAGGGTTAGGGAAAGGATTAGAATAGGTTTGGAATCAATTAGGAAGGCTTTGGACACATTTTAAAATCTGGGACAGAAAGATCAGCACGGGTTGTGCCAAAATCAGCACGGGTCGTGCTGACTTATCAGCATTTCTAAAAATCCTGTTTTCGTGTGAAATTCCCATTCCGATTGATTCCGAAACTTATTCCGATCGTTACCCAAACATAACAACACATCGTTCAGCAGCAACAATCATCATACATATCATCAAATCATCCAATCTCAATCATTCAAACATTCATAGCGAAATACATTTTCACAATTACGGTTTTCGCAAAACAACGGCTTTTAACGAAATCGAACGAAACGAAGACACGAACCACATTCTCAGTCACATGCAAGACTGACACAATAAAATGGAAAACCCTAAGCGAGTATAGAACTCACCATAGTGTGATGAAAATCACTACAACAACCAATACGAAATCCAAGCTATGCTCAATCGATCCAAACTCTCCGAAACGCTCTCCAATTCGAACTCGAACTACTCGATCCAATCGAATGGTGAAGAGATTGAAAAATGGGAAAGAATGGTGTGATTGTAACTTACATGCACTAAGATTTATGAAGTGTAGCACTCCTTCTTCCTCCTCTCTCACTCTCGAGCTTCTCTCCCTCTCTCAACCCTCACTTTTCTCAATTTCAGTAATTTTTGATTTTTTGTCTCTTTGGAGGTGAGTGTATTAATGAGCTGAAGGGGAAACAATGAAAGGGAAAGACTAAAATACCCTTGGTCTTTAACTCCCACTTAACACTATTTCTAGTCAACAATTACTCACTTACAACCAATTTAATTCAACACTCATTGAATAACACACACATACTCCATATTATTTAGCAATTAAACATTCAATCAATCTATCCAATCCATGACAATCACCTTCTCATTGATTAATTAAGCTAAATTACTTAAATTAGCTAATTCATCAAACATAACCTCTTGCTAATTTCTATTACCTAAAAATTAGCTAAATTTGGGATGTTACAATCTCCCCAACTTGAAAGATTTTGTCCTCACAATCGTTCTAGTTATTTAATGGCCACTATCCTAAAGCTTCCTCTACCTTCATGCCACCTCACAAGTCAAACCCTAACTCCTCTTCTTATCACTTAAAGGGTTTCACCCCAACTTCGATTGATCATAGTCAATTCTATCTCTGCACATTAACGATCGAAGGAAATCATGATCGCATCAATGAGTTTAAGAAAACAAGCAAGATTTATTTTTAAAAGTGGTTTTGCTCTTTAGTGCAATCATGTTTCCGTCCATACTTAATGTAACCTATACTTTCTATATGATCCTATGGTTGAATCGCTTTCAAGAACTAGACGGTCGCCCACAGCTTCCTTGAACCATCACGGATGCCCGTCTGTTGTTCCGAAGCGTCGTCGGTAGTCCTCTGCTCCTGCTTCGCGCTCTGATGAAACGAGAAGGCTAGAAATCCTATGGTTTAGGGTTTCGGACAATTTCGGGGCAAAGGCAACCAATAGTCATCATTCTCAATAACTCACATGAAACATTGAGCGGATCCTGACTCAACACTACACATAATATATTGAAAGGTTCTGACAGTCAATCGTCTAAGTCGCTAACTGACTCGATCTAATAACCTCTTGACCGTAAGGTCACTAAGACCGACTAGGTCGAACTGCTCTGATACCAAATGTAACACCCCGATATTTTCTAACTTGTAGAAATACCGAAATGCACCACTTGGCATACATCAGAGTTACTTCTTGTAAATGCATATCGGAGACGACAAAAAAAATTCCGATAAATAGATATCAAATGGTTCTCTGAACCCCATTAACTTAACAAAAGCTTACAAACCTTACAAAATTCTCATGCCCAGTGTTCAATACCAAAATAGAAAGTTGCGGAAGCGATTTACCTCATTGCCTTTAACTTTTCTTGCTTCTCTGAAAAGCAACAACATTAAAGGGTGAGACAAACATTATCTCAGTGAGTCCTATCGAGACCCCTTACTAACTCTCGCGATTCATCATGCTTATTCTTAACTCGTAGCCCTGAGGGACCACTACGTGGAAATCCTAACCTTGAAACTCGTAGCCCTGATAAACGACTACAAGAGACAATTCTTAATATGACCCATAGCCCTGATAGACGACTACGAGAAATATAACTGATACATGTTTAGCATATCACCGGCAATTGTATATAAAACTACCGGTGAACCCATTCCACTGACTTTAATCCGTCAGGGACCCCTGATGGGGCCTAGGTTCATAGGGCTCATGACTTCCCCTCCCCTATTACGCTAACGTTAAATAGGGTCGTCACCCTAGACCTGAACTGATATATGTATATAAATATATCACCTGAACCTAACATGGCATAAACATAACATGACCTTGTTGTTATCATTATAACCTTAAGGGACATTTAGTTCGTCTTAATCTTTCGTGACATTATCTCACTCGTAGTTACTAAATTAATTAACATGATTTATGGAAATTTACAATTCAGTCCAATCATAACTACATCAATCACAATCAATTACAATCATAGCATGAACAATCACCCTCATAGCATGAAACTTACCTCAACCTCATGGGACATATAGTCCATTTATCATGACATAACATAATCACATTTAACATCAACACATAGGGTTAGGGAAAGGATTAGAATAGGTTTGGAATCAATTAGGAAGGCTTTGGACACATTTTAAAATCTGGGACAGAAAGATCAGCACGGGTTGTGCCAAAATTAGCACGGGTCGTGCTGACTTGTCAGCATTTAAAATCTGGGACAGAAAGATTAGCACGGGGCCGTGCCAAAATCAGCACGGGTCGTGCTGACTTATTAGCATTTCTAAAAATCCTATTTTTGTGTGAAATTCCTATTCCGATCAATTCCGAAACTTATTCCGATCGATACCCAACCATAACAACACATCGTTCAGCAACAACAATCACCATACATATCATCAAATCATCCAATCTCAATCATTCAAACATTCATAGCGAAAAACATTTTCACAATTACGGTTTTCTCAAAACAACGGCTTTCAACGAAATCGAACGAAACGAAGACACGAATCACATTCTCAGTCACATGCAAGGTTGACACAATAAAATTGAAAACCCTAAGCGAGTATAGAACTGACCATAGTGTGATGAAAATTACTACAACAACCAGTACGAAATCCAAGCTATGCTCTGTTGCACCCCGAAAAATCCCATTTGGGCTTCTCAATGTACAACGTGGGAAAAGTTTGGAGCCGCCACCAATATTTTAATTTTCGGACCAAAACATTGGAAAAAGGTCCTTTTGAAAAAGGCGGGTGGTCTTTGAAAAACTAGAGACATGGGTTCGGGGGTCGATTACACGTGAGGAAGGTATTAGCACCTCACATGTCCTTTCTACCAAAAGGGAACCTCTAACTAAAGTATGTGGTTTCAATGTTTGATTTGGAAAATACCTAAGTTTGCCTATTTATTCCTTTGTTGAAAGATGCATTGAAAAGGATTTAACGAAAACCCTATTTATTATAGAAAAAGGAGAAAAAGAGCTTTTTAGAAAAAGGGTTTGACGGGACATGGCCCGCTCCTACGTATCTCCCGGTGCGATGGAGAACTCAAAGCTACGTAGTTCTTCTATGTAGAAAATGTTTGTGGGTTGTTGTTTTTTAATGTAGGGGTTTTAGGACTGTGTGATCTGTGTTGGAGGACCATTGGGGGTCTGAGGGAGCACTGGAGCTCGGAAGGGCCACTGAGGGCTGAAGGAGCGCTGGGGCTCTGGAGGACCACAGTTCACTTATCCTAAAACGATGACTAACCCGGCCGTACGACCGACTTAATCCCCTACTTAAAAAAAAAATAAGATTTTTGGTTTTTGAAATGAAAGAGATGTGTTTGTATTTTTTATTTGGGAAATTGTTTATTTTTGCGCTTGACAGGGGCGTGGCCCTGCTCCTACGTATCTCCGGGGGAGAATCAAAGGCGACGTAGTTCTAAGTTCTTTTGAAAATAATTGTTTGAAATCTTATTGTGAAAATGATTTTTATTTGTTATGCTTGACGGGATGTGACCCGGGATGTGACCCGCTCCTACGTATCCCAAATGGGAATCAAAGCGACGTAGTTCTAACTTCTTTTTCTAAAAGGTTTTTGTTTTTTATCTTTTTGGTGAGTTTTCTCAATAGGACGAGCATTAGAGAGTGATTAAATTAACAAAGGCTATGGGTAATCACTGCTACTTACTCAAAAAGAGTTGTTACCTCTAGTCAGACGAACAAAGGCTCTGATTGACTATTAGTAACAACTTGCTTTTATTATATTTTCGAAAAGGTTTTCGAAGTAGGACGAGTATTAGCAAATGATTAAACTAACAAAGGTTATGGGTAATCATCGCTAAGTACTCATGTGAAATTGAAGAGCGTTCATAGAGATCAAACTAACAAAGGTTATGGGTGACCTCCACTACTTGCTTATTTTTGTTTATTGAGAATGTTTTGAAAATTAATTGGTTTGGAAAAGAGTCTTTAGAAAATAAATAAATCATTTTCAATTGAATTTTATGTCCAAAACCAAATGCAAAATGAATGAATGAAGTTCAAACATATTCAACTAGTCAAGCCATCATGAACATGTTGATCATCAACTAAGATTAAGCATGCCAATATAATCAAGAGATTTAATTGTCAAAGATGCAAGACAAAGTTCTCAAAACAATTGTGCTTGTGTGTGAAGGGGAATTGCTACACAAGTTGGAAGCAATTTCGAGAGGGGCACATATGCCTCTATGCTACACTTGTTGGTAGTCTTATAAGGGCACATGATTGTGTAAAAAGGTTTGCGCACAATTAAGTCAAGACATTCAAATGGCATCAAGAACGAAGGAATACAATTGATCATAGGCATAGAGTATTCTAGGTTAGGTGAATGAACATGTGAGCAAAGATACATGATTAGGCAAGCATGTGCATGCATGAGCATACAAGAATGAATGCATAGAACTTTATTTATGAATGGATGGCATACAAGGATGCATAAGAGGATGCAGGAGATATAAGCATATGAAGATGCATGAGAGTGTCACATAAACTAAGTATGAATGAAGATGCATGAATGTGAAAATGTTTTGGGTATTTTTGCAAGTTGATAAGTTGTAAAACTTTAAGTAAGAAGTTAGTGAAAAGTAAAGTAAAAATGCATGAGGTGAATGGTAATGATTTAATGGAAAAGTAAAAATGCATGAAGTGAATGGTAATTATTTAATGAGATGGTAAAGTAAAAATGCATGAGGTAAATGGGAAGTGGTAAAATCTTTTTATGTTTTAGTAAAAAGTTAATGAATGGTAAAGTAAAAAGTAAGTGGGTGGTTAAAACCAAAGTAGTAAAATATTTTTATGTTTTGGTAAAAAGTTAATGAATGGTAAAGTAAAAAGGTAAAAAGTAAATAAACACTAAAACCAAGTTGAATCATATAGAGCAATCCTCTCACTTTGAGAAAAGTGCACTAGGCACTAGTGAGAATCAACTTGTCTATCATCAACAATGAGCAACAAGCAAACTAAAATACAAAGATTAACTAAACACAACAAATAAGTTGAATCACCTAGAGCAATCCTCCCACCTTGAGCAAAGTGCACTAGGCACTAGTGGGAATCAACTTGCCTATCATCAACAATTTACAACAAGCAAACTAAGACACAAAAATGAATGGACACATAAACTAAATTGAGTCATTTCTAGCAATCTTCACCACTTAGGTCAAGGTGCACTAGGCACTAGTGGGAATCATATTGCTAAATCATCAAACAACAAAAGTAACATTTAACACTAAGATGAAATACTAGTAACAAGATTAAACATCACCAAACAAAGAACAACAACAAAGTGAACTTGGAAATATTTTTAGATCTATAAGCATGAGAACCAAGGGAAACATAGATCCACATTTTATTTAATAAAGAAAACACCAAAATTAACACAAAGCAACATAGATCTATTTTTTGCAAGGATTTATATGATTAAGCAAAGAAGTGCAACAAAATCACATCAACCCTAATTTTTCATGATATGCGAAATGCTTAAACAACAAATTTGTGTATGAAATCTAGTGCAAAAATATGTAAAGATGCAAGGGAAATTATTCAAGTAGAAGAACAACTCCTTCAAGGCCAAGGACCCATCTCAAACACCCAAAGCTCCCTAAGTCTTTGTCAAAATGTTTGAAATGGATCCTCAAAGCAAACAACAATCAAGAAGGAGTTTGGAGTAGAGGAGAAATTATGCAAGAAAATTAAATATGAGGTGCAAAGCTTCAAGGATTACCTCAAAACTACAATGAAATGAAGAAGGAGATGATAAGCTCAAAAATCACTAGCTCTTAGCAATTTGATGATGCAACCTTGAAGAGAATGGAAGGAAAGATGGTGATCTAACAAGAAATGGAGGATTTGGTGGTTGATTTTTGAAGGGAATATGTGGAAGAGGGGAGGAAGGGGCTACGGCCTTGATGAGGGAAGGAGAGGGAGAGGAGGTGTGCTAGGGTTTTGTGTAGGAGAGAATGAGCAAAAAGAGAAGACTTTAGGTGTGGGAATGAGGGAGTATTTATAGGATGAAACTAGGTCTAAGGGTAGTTTAGTCTTTGGCTTTGAGAGGTGCACTAGGATTAGACTTTAAATTTGAATGGAGGGTGGAGATGCATCATCACATGGATTAGGGGCAATTAGAAAGCACAAAGTGAGGAGAGAGAGGGCTGAGGGGTGTAGCTTAAGGAGGTGGGTGAAGGATAAGTTTAATTACAAAAATGTATTTTCTCATGGAGCATATTACAAGAGTGCCATTTTAATTCAAATGAAGGGTGAGGATTGCATTTAACACTTGAATGGAAGGCCATGATTTAAACACAATTTGCAATCAATAAAATAAACCAAAAATGGGGAAAAAGGGGCTGGAATTCGCAGCCAAAGGATAGGAGAGAGAGAGTAATTGCAAGTTGTCATTGTACTATTTGCTTCCCACTACCTCTCTAATTATCCTTTCTTTTTCTGGATTTTTTTTTTCTAGATAATTCTTCATTAATCTTACCATTTTTGGGCCTCATCCTATGATTAAATGATTGGGCTCTGAATTTTATGATCTCACCAATCCCAAAATTGATTCATTGACCCTACCTCAAAGGAAATGACCATTTTGCCCTTTTGTTCAAAAACCGAATTTCATGCCAAAAATACTCCTATGATGCATAAAAGAAATGCACAACTCCACTCACTTGGACTCACATAAATTCCTCAAGAGATGCATAGTGGTTTTTACTGAGAAATTATTTATTTTAGTGAAATGACCAAAATGCCCTTTTGGTCCCAAAAACCCTAATTTGCTCCAAACTTCATTTCCACTCTAACAATGATCCTGAGACCCTTTGGATGACTCTCAAACTCTAGAAATGCATGCATGATGAGAAAATAAGTCTTTTTGGCGAAATTACCAAAATACCCTTTGAACTAGGAAAAACCCTAGAAACCTTAGAAATGCTCTAAAGTGCTCTAAAATGCCATGCAATGCTTTTCTAACCCTAAAAGGCATTCTGAAACTTCTAAGATGCAAGCATGATGCTCTTCCTAACCTCTAGGATGAATGCTAAGACTTGATTTATTTTTGATTGAAAATTAGGGTTTTGACCTAAGCCGGACAAAATTGGGGTATGACAGCTGCCCCTCTTTATTTGGATTTTGATAAGGAATATGAATTGGCTGAAGCATATTCCGAGGCAAAATAGAAATAAAGAATTCAGAAATTATACCGATTTTGTCTGCTTAGGGAAACCCGAACTTTCTCTTGTTTCTTCTTTTGAAAAACAATAAATAAAAACTGGTGTGCAAGCAGAAAAGGAAAATTGGCACTTTCGTGCAGAAAGCGGTAAAATAAGCATCTGGCGTGCAAAAAAGAAAAATAAGCACCTGATGTGCGTAACAGAAAAATAAGCACCTGGCGTGCAAAACAGAAAAATAAGCACCTGGCGTGCAAAACAGAAAAATAAGCACCGGACGTGCAGAACAGAAAAAATAAGCACCTGACGTGCAAAACAGAAAAATAAGCACCTGACGTGCAAAACGGAAAAATAAGCACCTGACGTGCAAAACAGAAAAATAAGCACCTGACGTGCAAAACAGAAAAATAAGCACCTGACGTGCAAAACAGAAAAATAAGCATCTGGCATGCAAAAAAAGAAAAATAAGCATCTGACATGCAAAAAAGAGAAAAATAAAGAAAGCAGAAAAGAAGGTATCGGCCCTCAGTAAGCCGACACCATTGGCTGCCTAAAGCCCTTTAACGAACCGCGAACGATCCGAGCTTGCCCTTGGGCATGGTGGTCTTCACGAGCGACCGGGGGAGGGTACTTTATCAAGTCGCGATCTCGATATTTCCCTAGGACTGCGCCATGTCTTAGGCCGACACAACTATCCTTTTCGTCTGGACCTAACGAGGTCTGAATGACTTACCTGCAGCTCGGATACAGGTTGAAGTCTGAATGGATTCACTAATCCTGTTGATTGATTGGCACTTGGGCCTGAAGGGACACTTGAGTCCTGAATGGATTTACGAATCCTGTTGAGTGATTGGCACTTGGGCCTGAAGGGACACTTGGGTCCTGAATGGATTTACGAATCCTGTTGATTGGTTGAGATGGCCAATGCTGCCGCACTGGACTGAGGTACCTGCATACGTTAGCTGATGCGAGGCATGGTGCATGGAGTATGAATGCATGTTATGCGAAGGCATGTTATGCAGATGCATGCGATGCGATAAGTTTGTTGAGATGATGAACGTTCATGAAATGCCCTTTATTCTTTTACTTTGGTTTTCGTCATGTGATGAATGCACAAGATGCGGTCATGCAAATGTAATGCAGATGTATGCTGTAACACCCCTTTCTACCCGTCGCTTGTTTATAAAAATCAGTGTTTAAAAAATTTCGTTCATAGGGAATGTTACACCTACTTCAATAAAACGTCGCTTATCAGTTTTGAAAAACAGTTCATCTCAGTATTCATGCATTCGCGTAGCACATCACAAAAGAATCTCCAGTCTCATTTCAACGTCACTTATAAAACTCAACATAACACAACCAACTACGCAGCGGAAATTAGTAAAACATAACCAAATAGTCCACATGGACACAACAACCAAAAATCATTAATGAACGCCGAGTTCATTTTCCCCCCTGAGTGCTACGTATCAGAGCATGACGACTCGACTCAAAAAGTGAAGCTAAGACCTTCACTGGGAATCACCTGCACGTTACCAACACGGGGGTAACATTCAAACAGGAAAGGGTGAGCATCATTTCAGTCTATATAATAGAAAATATGATAAGGACTAATCATAGGCTAAGCACTAGAACAACCAGCATCCAATACACTAAAACATCCGCATCACAGTCATCATTCACATCATTTACAGTCACTCGTCTCATGTCATGTAGACTTATGAAAATGCAACCCACTCGCGGGCATATGCATGAGGTACCTTTTCACAAAACGTCGCTTAGCCACTCAGGCCTCATCATCACTTAGCCACTCAGGCCTCAAAACGTCACTGGTTTTATGCATATGGGCATGAGACACTATGACATGCACTACTTACATCACACAATCACACAATTTCTCAGATCATAGTCAACAATGTGACCCGTCACTTACCGGTTTGCTCGCACGGAGCACAGCACCTGTCAAATTCATAATCATCACACAACGTCACTTGGCCATTTAGACCTTAACATCACTTAGCCCTTCGGGCCCCAAACGTCACTGGTTTTTCATCGCCACTCACACATAACATCAATCAACTCAAACAATAACCTCTGAGGGCAAAAACGTCATTTGACTAACCACTAAGGGCATCCTCGTCATTTACGCATCATTATCTACAACTTTGGCCACTAGGGGCAAAACAGTCTTTTACACGTCATAACTAATAATAAATAGCCACTAAGGGCGAAACAGTCGTTTAACTAGCCCCGAGAGCATCATCGTCAAAATCATCATTTTTGACATTACTTCGCTAAAACTGTTGTTTATACACCAGAAGGGATCTTTAAAGAGCTTCATATCATTTTTCAATGTCACTAGGACGATCACCGGGGACGGCCACTTGGGCGCCCACAAACAATCAGAAAATAACAATTTTTCATTTTAAAAATTGGACCCATAGATGGACAACGTAAAAAGCTTCACGACACTTTTCGAATCGTTCAAAACGGACGTCTGAGTCAAAAGTTATGATAAAAATAAGTATGGGAAAAATCAGGCAAAGTTCTGAAAAATTGGCGCCTTAGGCGCCCAGGCAACACAACACGCCACAGGCGCCCAGCGCCCAGGCGCGCACAGCGCACAACACAACACAGCGCCACAGGCGCCCTGCGCCCAGGCGCGCACAACGCACAACACAACACAGACACGGGCGCCTAGCGCCCAGGCGCGCACAACGCGCAACACGCACGCCTCAGGCACCCAGCGCCCAGCACAGGCGCTTAGCGCCCAGGAAACAGCAGCAACGCCCAGAATTTTTGTCCAACACTTCTTAACACTGAAAATTGGTTTTCTTAACAATTCTAAAGCGTAAAAACTCCAATTTTTCCAGCAACCAAAAATGCACCTAAATGTTTTCAAAATCACCAAACTCAATTCTACCAAAAATTCAATTGAAAACGTCACCAACACTCATCTTGGCACAGGGCGCCCCACTCATGGGCGCCTACTTCCATGACCAATTTTTCAGCAACAACCTTCTTGGCACAGGGCGCCCTACTCATGGGCGCCTAATTCTGTACCTAGGCAACCAAAAAATCCAGCAACACAACAAGCACAAAAATTGATTCTTAGCAATTATCATCACTATCACTTTGGCGCCCTAGGCGCCTAAGCACACACTCAATCAATCAACGCAAATTCAAGCAATACCAACTCATAATCTTATGAACACACAATATCCAAGATTCGCATAACAAGAACATATCAAGAGATCAACATATTTATACAACCCAACAAATCAATTCGCATATACATATGAAAAATCAACTTCAACAATATATCAAGAACACATCAAGAAAATCTAGTCTAACCCTAGATCTAGAACCCATCATATGAATTATTAGATAGAATGATAGAGCTCCCCTAACCTTTTCAAGAAGAAGAATTCGATGCCTAGGATGCAGTCACCTACAGATCCACAGCAACAACGGAGATCCCTTCCTCTTGATCTTCGAATCCTCTTCTCCTTCCTCTCTTGGCCGCCCCCTTGCTCTCTCTTTCTTCCTCACGCCCCTCTCTTCCTTTCTCTCTTTCTCCACTTTCGCAAATGATAGCTAGGAAACCCTAACCCCTTGTGCCTTGCTACTTCGCATATGACTTAATTCATGGGCTTGGGCTTCTCACTTAAGCCCAAGTCCATCTAATTTGGCACCTCCATCTTCTTAATATCCCCCTACACCTTTTAATATAATTTCTAATAATTAAAATATATCCACTTAATTAATTTAAATTCCTAAACACTTAATTAAATAATTTAATTAAATATTTAGGGTGTTACAACTCTCCCCCACTTAGAGTATTTTCGTCCTCGAAAATTTACTCCAACTCACGAAACGAAACCCAATCTTCTTGTCACTTCCAACCATCCCCGTCCATCACCCTTCTCCACATTGCTACTCTTAATTAGATGTTCTAATCTGAAGGTCATCAAAGTCATACTCAACTACTCAAACACCGCGACACTTCACTTAGGCAACCACACCTCATCATCACTCACCTCTACAACTACCTCGGTTATATCTACTTCGGTTCTCCATCATTCTCCTTGCCACCCATACGCTGCACTTAGACACTTTATGCTTCAACCACCCTACACACCTAACCTTCATCTTCTTGTTTCTTTGGTCCTCTCACACCATGATCGAACTTAGCTACGACTACAACACCCATTAAAGTACTTCAACGAAAGTGACAACACCAACCACGACATCTTTTCGCTGAGAGTTCCTCAACTCCCATTTCCCCCCTTAGGTCCTTCATAGGACCGACTCATCAACAACACATCATAACTTCACCAAAGTGATGCACACACCACATCATTCACATCAATCACAATTAATTACGCGACTCCCTTGTCAATAAAGGACTAAGTCAACGTACATAGGGACTAAACAGCACATAAAATAAAATAACACTTAATAATAAAAAAAATCGAGACAGCAACCTCTCACAATACAGTAACAGTACTAAAGAAAATAGGAAGGCAGCCCTTTTCAAAATTTACGAAACGGCCCACTTGATTCAAGAAAACATCATTTTAATTTTAAGAACTCGGCACTTTAAATTATTAAGAGAACAACACGTTATATTTGAGTGAACATCACATTAAGTCGAAGAGACAACACTCTAGATTGTAGAGAACAGTACACTTTAATGTGCGAAAACAGCAGCAATTACGGCAACATTAACGACATAAAAAAAAATGGCACACTATTAATCTCAAAATAAAACAGCATCTTTAAACAATATAAAAACAGCGCACTATTATTTTCAAAACGAAACAGCAACTGTAAACAATATAACCAACTCTTTAACTTTGGGAAAAGCACGTCAATTTTTCGTAAACATCCTCGTAAAATTTTGGGTAAACAGTGTGCTTGAAAATGAGTACACAGTACATTAAATTTATAAGAGCAGCGGCAAAGCGCCCTTTAGCGCAAAGCATCATCAAAACAACAACAAAACAGTGTGAAAACAACCACATTATTTGAGTAAAACGGCAACAGCAAGACCAAGAAGAACAACAACAACAATAAGGTGTAAACAGTGGTCTTTTAGCGCGCAACAACAGCAAAACACGGAGTGAAAATAATACTTCTTTTTAGCGTGCAACGGCAGTGGAAACAGCACGTTTACAACATAAAAATAGCGCTTCATTTTCGTAAAACAGCAATACGATTATTCCATAAAAACAGCAACTCATTTCACAGAAATAAACCGCAACACAGCAACTCATTTTTTAAGCAACCGCAGCATCCTTATGTAGCAAACAGCAGCATTTTATTTTGAAAAACAGCAAGACAGCAACTCTTCACAGCATAAAAACAGCCCCCTCTTATTTTCAAAAGCAAGATAACAACTTTGAACAATATAAGACAGTACACTATTCATTTTTTTAAAAAAATAGAACAGCGACCTGAAACACCGTCAAACAGCACACCATTTATTTTAAATACAATTGTAACTTTGATTTCTTTGAAAACATCAAATCCAATTATCAACTCTACGAACCAGTATCAATTCAATTCAATTCGATTCAATTTAATCATCACTTTATATTTTAGAAAAAAATACACTCTTTTCTTTTAGAAAATACCACATTTCAAATGGAGGAAACGTCACATTCTAAGCTGAGGAAAAACAGCACCTACAAAAACAGCGCTTAAAACAAGACTGCGCATAGAAACAGCATGCAAAACCGAGTGAATAACAGCAACCCCTTTACTTGTAAATACAGTAGCTCATATATCTAATTTAAACAATGAAGCGGCAACACCTTTTCAACATAAAAACAGCTTACTATTATTTTCAAAAACAAACAGCACTTTAAGCAATGTAAAAGCAACACACCATTGTTTCCAAACAAAACGGCAACTCGAAACAGTGTAAAAACAGTACACTATTTATTTTTAAAACAAAACAGCAACACATACACACAATTAGAATTTGGCGCCTATACACCCGTGGGGATGTATAGAATACATACTTTCAAAACATTTTAATTTTCCTTTTAAAACGTCTCAACTCATTGTATTCACACGTCAAAACATACAAATTAATTATTAAAAAAAAAAAAAAATTATAACACATCATACCCCTCATCTTAATTCAACCTCAATCATCATCAAACATCAAGGCACGAAATTACACGTGACAACATCAACATCACAATGTACTCAATTCCTCATCGATTTTACACCTACTCGTCAAGTCACAGCAATACTAAAAACACCCAACGGCAAACAAACAAAATTCACCACAAATTCTTCGTCGAAAATCGACGAGAGACACAGAAAAACACACCAAGCAACACATTACAGTCATACACAAAGTACTCAGAGTAAACACACACATAGCAGCAATAAGACACTAAGCAGCGCCAGTATCAACAATAGCAGTCATACCGTCTGACCAATTTAGCTAATCACTGCAACACAAATTATGGTTAGAACGAGTACCAAGACTCGAGAGATAGCTAGACTCCACACTGGACAACTTGGCCGGACAGACCGAACTGCTCTGATACCACTAATGTAACACCCCTTTCTACCCGTCGCTTGTTTATAAAAATCAGAGTTTAAAAAATTTCGTTCATAGGGAATGTTACACCTACTTCAATAAAACGTCGCTTATCAGTTTTGAAAAACAGTTCATCTCAGTATTCATGCATTCGCGTAGCACATCACAAAAGAATCTCCAGTCTCATTTCAACGTCACTTATAAAACTCAACATAACACAACCAACTACGCAGCGGAAATTAGTAAAACATAACCAAATAGTCCACATGGACACAACAACCAAAAATCATTAATGAACGCCGAGTTCATTTTCCCCCCTGAGTGCTACGTATCAGAGCATGACGACTCGACTCAAAAAGTGAAGCTAAGACCTTCACTGGGAATCACCTGCACGTTACCAACACGGGGGTAACATTCAAACAGGAAAGGGTGAGCATCATTTCAGTCTATATAATAGAAAATATGATAAGGACTAATCATAGGCTAAGCACTAGAACAACCAGCATCCAATACACTAAAACATCCGCATCACAGTCATCATTCACATCATTTACAGTCACTCGTCTCATGTCATGTAGACTTATGAAAATGCAACCCACTCGCGGGCATATGCATGAGGTACCTTTTCACAAAACGTCGCTTAGCCACTCAGGCCTCATCATCACTTAGCCACTCAGGCCTCAAAACGTCACTGGTTTTATGCATATGGGCATGAGACACTATGACATGCACTACTTACATCACACAATCACACAATTTCTCAGATCATAGTCAACAATGTGACCCGTCACTTACCGGTTTGCTCGCACGGAGCACAGCACCTGTCAAATTCATAATCATTACACAACGTCACTTGGCCATTTAGACCTTAACATCACTTAGCCCTTCGGGCCCCAAACGTCACTGGTTTTTCATCGTCACTCACACATAACATCAATCAACTCAAACAATAACCTCTGAGGGCAAAAACGTCATTTGACTAACCACTAAGGGCATCCTCGTCATTTACGCATCATTATCTACAACTTTGGCCACTAGGGGCAAAACAGTCTTTTAAACGTCATAACTAATAATAAATAGCCACTAAGGGCGAAACAGTCATTTAACTAGCCCCGAGAGCATCATCGTCAAAATCATCATTTTTGACATTACTTCGCTAAAACTGTTGTTTATACACCAGAAGGGATCTTTAAAGAGCTTCATATCATTTTTCAATGTCACTGGGACGATCACCGGGGACGGCCACTTGGGCGCCCACAAACAATCAGAAAATAACAATTTTTCATTTTAAAAATTGGACCCATAGATGGACAACGTAAAAAGCTTCACGACACTTTTCGAATCGTTCAAAACGGACGTCTGAGTCAAAAGTTATGATAAAAATAAGTATGGGAAAAATCAGGCAAAGTTCTGAAAAATTGGCGCCTTAGGCGCCCAGGCAACACAACACGCCACAGGCGCCCAGCGCCACAGGCGCCCTGCGCCCAGGCGCGCACAACGCACAACACAACACAGACACGGGCGCCTAGCGCCCAGGCGCGCACAACGCGCAACACGCACGCCTCAGGCACCCAGCGCCCAGCACAGGCGCTTAGCGCCCAGGAAACAGCAGCAACGCCCAGAATTTTTGTCCAACACTTCTTAACACTGAAAATTGGTTTTCTTAACAATTCTAAAGCGTAAAAACTCCAATTTTTCCAGCAACCAAAAATGCACCTAAATGTTTTCAAAATCACCAAACTCAATTCTACCAAAAATTCAATTGAAAACGTCACCAACACTCATCTTGGCACAGGGCGCCCCACTCATGGGCGCCTACTTCCATGACCAATTTTTCAGCAACAACCTTCTTGGCACAGGGCGCCCTACTCATGGGCGCCTAATTCTGTACCTAGGCAACCAAAAAATCCAGCAACACAACAAGCACAAAAATTGATTCTTAGCAATTATCATCACTATCACTTTGGCGCCCTAGGCGCCTAAGCACACACTCAATCAATCAACGCAAATTCAAGCAATACCAACTCATAATCTTATGAACACACAATACCCAAGATTCGCATAACAAGAACATATCAAGAGATCAACATATTTATACAACCCAACAAATCAATTCGCATATACATATGAAAAATCAACATCAACAATATATCAAGAACACATCAAGAAAATCTAGTCTAACCCTAGATCTAGAACCCATCATATGAATTATTAGATAGAATAATAGAGCTCCCCTAACCTTTTCAAGAAGAAGAATTCGATGCCTAGGATGCAGTCACCTACAGATCCACAGCAACAACGGAGATCCCTTCCTCTTGATCTTCGAATCCTCTTCTCCTTCCTCTCTTGGCCGCCCCCTTGCTCTCTCTCTCTTCCTCACGCCCCTCTCTTCCTTTCTCTCTTTCTCCACTTTCGCAAATGATAGCTAGGAAACCCTAACCCCTTGTGCCTTGCTACTTCGCATATGACTTAATTCATGGGCTTGGGCTTCTCACTTAAGCCCAAGTCCATCTAATTTGGCACCTCCATCTTCTTAATATCCCCCTACACCTTTTAATATAATTTCTAATAATTAAAATATATCCACTTAATTAATTTAAATTTCTAAACACTTAATTAAATAATTTAATTAAATATTTAGGGTGTTACAACTCTCCCCCACTTAGAGTATTTTCGTCCTCGAAAATTTACTCCAACTCACGAAACGAAACCCAATCTTCTTGTCACTTCCAACCATCCCCGTCCATCACCCTTCTCCACATTGCTACTCTTAATTAGATGTTCTAATCTGAAGGTCATCAAAGTCATACTCAACTACTCAAACACCGCGACACTTCACTTAGGCAACCACACCTCATCATCACTCACCTCTACAACTACCTCGGTTATATCTACTTCGGTTCTCCATCATTCTCCTTGCCACCCATACGCTGCACTTAGACACTTTATGCTTCAACCACCCTACACACCTAACCTTCATCTTCTTGTTTCTTTGGTCCTCTCACACCATGATCGAACTTAGCTACGACTACAACACCCATTAAAGTACTTCAACGAAAGTGACAACACCAACCACGACATCTTTTCGCTGAGAGTTCCTCAACTCCCATTTCCCCCCTTAGGTCCTTCATAGGACCGACTCATCAACAACACATCATAACTTCACCAAAGTGAAGCACACACCACATCATTCACATCAATCACAATTAATTACGCGACTCCCTTGTCAATAAAGGACTAAGTCAACGTACATAGGGACTAAACAGCACATAAAATAAAATAACACTTAATAATAAAAAAAAATCGAGACAGCAACCTCTCACAATACAGTAACAGTACTAAAGAAAATAGGAAGGCAGCCCTTTTCAAAATTTACGAAACGGCCCACTTGATTCAAGAAAACATCATTTTAATTTTAAGAACTCGGCACTTTAAATTATTAAGAGAACAACACGTTATATTTGAGTGAACATCACATTAAGTCGAAGAAACAACACTCTAGATTGTAGAGAACAGTACACTTTAATGTGCGAAAACAGCAGCAATTACGGCAACATTAACGACATAAAAAAAAATGGCACACTATTAATCTCAAAATAAAACAGCATCTTTAAACAATATAAAAACAGCGCACTATTATTTTCAAAACGAAACAGCAACTGTAAACAATATAACCAACTCTTTAACTTTGGGAAAAGCACGTCAATTTTTCGTAAACATCCTCGTAAAATTTTGGGTAAACAGTGTGCTTGAAAATGAGTACACAGTACATTAAATTTATAAGAGCAGCGGCAAAGCGCCCTTTAGCGCAAAGCATCATCAAAACAACAACAAAACAGTGTGAAAACAACCACATTATTTGAGTAAAACGGCAACAGCAAGACCAAGAAGAACAACAACAACAATAAGGTGTAAACAGTGGTCTTTTAGCGCGCAACAACAGCAAAACACGGAGTGAAAATAATACTTCTTTTTAGCGTGCAACGGCAGTGGAAACAGCACGTTTACAACATAAAAATAGCGCTTCATTTTCGTAAAACAGCAATACGATTATTCCATAAAAACAGCAACTCATTTCGCAGAAATAAACCGCAACACAGCAACTAATTTTTTAAGCAACCGCAGCATCCTTATGTAGCAAACAGCAGCATTTTATTTTGAAAAACAGCAAGACAGCAACTCTTCACAGCATAAAAACAGCCCCCTCTTATTTTCAAAAGCAAGATAACAACTTTGAACAATATAAGACAGTACACTATTCATTTTTTAAAAAAAATAGAACAGCGACCTGAAACACCGTCAAACAGCACACCATTTATTTTAAATACAATTGTAACTTTGATTTCTTTGAAAACATCAAATCCAATTATCAACTCTACGAACCAGTATCAATTCAATTCAATTCGATTCAATTTAATCATCACTTTATATTTTAGAAAAAAATACACTCTTTTCTTTTAGAAAATACCACATTTCAAATGGAGGAAACGTCACATTCTAAGCTGAGGAAAAACAGCACCTACAAAAACAGCGCTTAAAACAAGACTGCGCATAGAAACAGCATGCAAAACCGAGTGAATAACAGCAACCCCTTTACTTGTAAATACAGTAGCTCATATATCTAATTTAAACAATGAAGCGGCAACACCTTTTCAACATAAAAACAGCTTACTATTATTTTCAAAAACAAACAGCACTTTAAGCAATGTAAAAGCAACACACCATTGTTTCCAAACAAAACGGCAACTCGAAACAGTGTAAAAACAGTACACTATTTATTTTTAAAACAAAACAGCAACACATACACACAATTAGAATTTGGCGCCTATACACCCGTGGGGATGTATAGAATACATACTTTCAAAACATTTTAATTTTCCTTTTAAAACGTCTCAACTCATTGTATTCACACGTCAAAACATACAAATTAATTATTAAAAAAAAAAAAATTATAACACATCATACCCCTCATCTTAATTCAACCTCAATCATCATCAAACATCAAGGCACGAAATTACACGTGACAACATCAACATCACAATGTACTCAATTCCTCATCGATTTTACACCTACTCGTCAAGTCACAGCAATACTAAAAACACCCAACGG
Source organism: Astragalus membranaceus (assembly GCA_039519185.1). NCBI lineage: Eukaryota > Viridiplantae > Streptophyta > Magnoliopsida > Fabales > Fabaceae > Astragalus > Astragalus membranaceus. The sequence goes on from CM076850.1 coordinate 53,712,224, forward strand.
CAAACAAACAAAATTCACCACAAAGTCTTCGTCGAAAATCGACGAGAGACACAGAAAAACACACCAAGCAACACATTACAGTCATACACAAAGTACTCAGAGTAAACACACACATAGCAGCAATAAGACACTAAGCAGCGCCAGTATCAACAATAGCAGTCATACCGTCTGACCAATTTAGCTAATCACTGCAACACAAATTATGGTTAGAACGAGTACCAAGACTCGAGAGATAGCTAGACTCCACACTGGACAACTTGGCCGGACAGACCGAACTGCTCTGATACCACTAATGTAACACCCCTTTCTACCCGTCGCTTGTTTATAAAAATCAGAGTTTAAAAAATTTCGTTCATAGGGAATGTTACACCTACTTCAATAAAACGTCGCTTATCAGTTTTGAAAAACAGTTCATCTCAGTATTCATGCATTCGCGTAGCACATCACAAAAGAATCTCCAGTCTCATTTCAACGTCACTTATAAAACTCAACATAACACAACCAACTACGCAGCGGAAATTAGTAAAACATAACCAAATAGTCCACATGGACACAACAACCAAAAATCATTAATGAACGCCGAGTTCATTTTCCCCCCTGAGTGCTACGTATCAGAGCATGACGACTCGACTCAAAAAGTGAAGCTAAGACCTTCACTGGGAATCACCTGCACGTTACCAACACGGGGGTAACATTCAAACAGGAAAGGGTGAGCATCATTTCAGTCTATATAATAGAAAATATGATAAGGACTAATCATAGGCTAAGCACTAGAACAACCAGCATCCAATACACTAAAACATCCGCATCACAGTCATCATTCACATCATTTACAGTCACTCGTCTCATGTCATGTAGACTTATGAAAATGCAACCCACTCGCGGGCATATGCATGAGGTACCTTTTCACAAAACGTCGCTTAGCCACTCAGGCCTCATCATCACTTAGCCACTCAGGCCTCAAAACGTCACTGGTTTTATGCATATGGGCATGAGACACTATGACATGCACTACTTACATCACACAATCACACAATTTCTCAGATCATAGTCAACAATGTGACCCGTCACTTACCGGTTTGCTCGCACGGAGCACAGCACCTGTCAAATTCATAATCATCACACAACGTCACTTGGCCATTTAGACCTTAACATCACTTAGCCCTTCGGGCCCCAAACGTCACTGGTTTTTCATCGTCACTCACACATAACATCAATCAACTCAAACAATAACCTCTGAGGGCAAAAACGTCATTTGACTAACCACTAAGGGCATCCTCGTCATTTACGCATCATTATCTACAACTTTGGCCACTAGGGGCAAAACAGTCTTTTACACGTCATAACTAATAATAAATAGCCACTAAGGGCGAAACAGTCATTTAACTAGCCCCGAGAGCATCATCGTCAAAATCATCATTTTTGACATTACTTCGCTAAAACTGTTGTTTATACACCAGAAGGGATCTTTAAAGAGCTTCATATCATTTTTCAATGTCACTAGGACGATCACCGGGGACGGCCACTTGGGCGCCCACAAACAATCAGAAAATAACAATTTTTCATTTTAAAAATTGGACCCATAGATGGACAACGTAAAAAGCTTCACGACACTTTTCGAATCGTTCAAAACGGACGTCTGAGTCAAAAGTTATGATAAAAATAAGTATGGGAAAAATCAGGCAAAGTTCTGAAAAATTGGCGCCTTAGGCGCCCAGGCAACACAACACGCCACAGGCGCCCAGCGCCCAGGCGCGCACAGCGCACAACACAACACAGCGCCACAGGCGCCCTGCGCCCAGGCGCGCACAACGCACAACACAACACAGACACGGGCGCCTAGCGCCCAGGCGCGCACAACGCGCAACACGCACGCCTCAGGCACCCAGCGCCCAGCACAGGCGCTTAGCGCCCAGGAAACAGCAGCAACGCCCAGAATTTTTGTCCAACACTTCTTAACACTGAAAATTGGTTTTCTTAACAATTCTAAAGCGTAAAAACTCCAATTTTTCCAGCAACCAAAAATGCACCTAAATGTTTTCAAAATCACCAAACTCAATTCTACCAAAAATTCAATTGAAAACGTCACCAACACTCATCTTGGCACAGGGCGCCCCACTCATGGGCGCCTACTTCCATGACCAATTTTTCAGCAACAACCTTCTTGGCACAGGGCGCCCTACTCATGGGCGCCTAATTCTGTACCTAGGCAACCAAAAAATCCAGCAACACAACAAGCACAAAAATTGATTCTTAGCAATTATCATCACTATCACTTTGGCGCCCTAGGCGCCTAAGCACACACTCAATCAATCAACGCAAATTCAAGCAATACCAACTCATAATCTTATGAACACACAATACCCAAGATTCGCATAACAAGAACATATCAAGAGATCAACATATTTATACAACCCAACAAATCAATTCGCATATACATATGAAAAATCAACATCAACAATATATCAAGAACACATCAAGAAAATCTAGTCTAACCCTAGATCTAGAACCCATCATATGAATTATTAGATAGAATGATAGAGCTCCCCTAACCTTTTCAAGAAGAAGAATTCGATGCCTAGGATGCAGTCACCTACAGATCCACAGCAACAACGGAGATCCCTTCCTCTTGATCTTCGAATCCTCTTCTCCTTCCTCTCTTGGCCGCCCCCTTGCTCTCTCTCTCTTCCTCACGCCCCTCTCTTCCTTTCTCTCTTTCTCCACTTTCGCAAATGATAGCTAGGAAACCCTAACCCCTTGTGCCTTGCTACTTCGCATATGACTTAATTCATGGGCTTGGGCTTCTCACTTAAGCCCAAGTCCATCTAATTTGGCACCTCCATCTTCTTAATATCCCCCTACACCTTTTAATATAATTTCTAATAATTAAAATATATCCACTTAATTAATTTAAATTCCTAAACACTTAATAAAATAATTTAATTAAATATTTAGGGTGTTACATATGCTATATAGATGCATGTGACGCTGATGCATACAATGCTGGATGCTTTTGATATTTATGAAATGCGGGCATGCAAATGCAATGTTTTAATGTTTTGAGAGTTGTGAAATGCTTTGGTTTATTGACTTGACATCAGTCTGATTTAAGGACCACAACGGGTTTGGTTTATGGGCCGACAAGCCTGGTTAATGGAGCAATATGTGTCTGCATATTGGTCTGATTTATGGACCCCAAGGGTCTGGTTTAAGGACACGAAGGTCTGGTTTATGGACCGCAATGATCTGGTTTAAGGAGACAAAGGTCTGGTTTATGGATCGCAATGATCTGGTTTAAGGACACAAAGGTCTGGTTTATGGATCGCAATGATCTGGTTTAAGGAGCAATATGTGTCTGGTTTATGGACCCCAAAGGTCTGGTTTAAGGACCCCAAAGGTCTGGTTTAAGGACACAAAGGCCTGGTTTGACCTAATGGTTTGTGGAATTTCGGTGCAAGTGTATGCAATGGAAGACCTCACTTTGTTTTTTCTATTAGATGCATGACGCAAATGCAATGCTTTGATGCAAGATTTTTTGTTCTTTTCCTTTTATGAAATGCAAACATTAAGATGATGTAAATGAAATGTTTGAGTCCGACTGTTATGGTACATGTGGCAATAATATGAAATGGTTGATTGGGAAACATAGGCATTTTGGATGGTATGCGATAAATGCATGTAATGCGAATGCAAATGAGATATTTGGATGCAAATGTTATGATTGTTATTTTCTTTTCCTTTCTCCTATGATGAATGCAAATGCAAATGTCTGAATTTCTCTTTTCTTATTATTATTTCCTATGTCTGAGGAATGCATGATTTTATGTAATGCATGATTGTGTTTGTTTATTGCTCTTTTGCTTATTATTTTATTTTTTATTATTATTATTATTATTATTATTATTATTATTATTATTATTTTTTTTTTTTTTTTTTTGGTTCAGCCAACCCACGACACTCATGACACGAGACTGAGGAACCTGTTGGAATTGCGGGGCTCACGGGCCGAGTACATGTTGGTTTTGACTTTGCTGGTTTGAAGCAATCGTGGATGTAGTTCCTTTCTCCTTCATGATTAACTGGCTTAGGGGAATTGCCTTCTCCCGGGACTCTTAAGAATCTCGTAATGATTTGCAATGCTCTATGATGTATGCACATGTTTTACAGTTCAGGACCATCATCATCATAAAACGTTTATTTTGAGCAGAAAAAGCAGAAAATAAAAGAGTGAACAGATACGAGAAATTTGAACTTTTTTAATGTGGAAACCGGTCGCACAAGAAGTTACGCCGATTATTTATTGCACTTGAAAGTTTAAACTGTAAAAAGACACGAAAAAGGAGAGAAGCTGAATTCTGACTGTCCGTCTCTGTGGAACAGTGCCAAACATCTATGTCCTTGACCTTGATCACTCCCTCATCCAAGCTTGTAGGAGAGTTGTATGCCTTTCTTTACTTTTCATGCCTAAGTTTTCAGACCCTAATTTTTGCCTGGATCGCCTTTTGCGGGTTTTCAATCCACTGGGTCGCTCTGATTTTGCCTAGGCCGCCCTTTGTGGGTTTTCAACCTAGCGAGCTAATTCTTACTTGGCTTGTCTTTCTCTTTTTTTCTCTATTTCTTTCAGGCATAATACTTCTTCACTTGATCTGAATTGACTGGATTCCTGAAATCTTCGCCGTCTATGTTTATGAGTATCGGCGCTCCTCTGGAAAAAGCTTTCTTGACTTCATATGGATCGTCATAAGTGGGCATCAACTTCCCACGGAGTCAGTCTGGATAGGTAGGATCTTTTTGAGTACAAGGTCTCCTTTGCCGAATTCTCGAAGACAGACTTTCCTGTCGAAAGCTGCCTTCATCTCTTATTGGTACAACTGGCCATGGCGCAGGGCAGCAATTCTTTTCTATTTAATGAGATTCAGTTGATCTAGACGAGCTTGGACCCATTTTGCTTCTTCTAACTTGACCTCCATGACTACTCGTAGAGAGGGTATTTCAACCTTGACGAGAAGAACTGCTTCTGACCCGTATACGAGTGAGTATGGGGTTACCCCTGCATGTGAATGCGACAAGGGATGAGATAGGTGTAGGGTTGATTTCCCCAGTTGTAGGTGGAGTGAAGAGCGACAGGATTGCCCCACTTGGCATATTGTAAATAAATGAATTTATTTGTCCTTGAGCTAAAACTTTGAGAAAACAACAGCAATCAGTCATTGATCGGAATGGACCTTTCGGGATTGTGGTGTTTTGTGGAGTATTTGAAGTTTTGTTCGGCATTGGCCAATGGTCAATGATTTATGGTGGCTAATCGATTTAATGAAATGTTTGGGAGTTTTATTCCTGGCTAAGGGTCTGTGGAGGGAGGGCTGTCGAGGTCAAAGGAGAATGTTGGCGGTTTATGAGAGGAGAGGTGCATGGAAATGAGAAAGTGTTTGAAGGTTTATTGACACGAGGATCTCTTGGGTTTTGTGGTAACATGTACCAACTCACCACTTACATTTCTTTTGTATTTTTCTTTTGGTTTTGGGATTTTCCTTTTTGAATGATTTTTCCTTCTTTGACTTCTTCTTTTTCTTGAGCTTGGGTGAGCTGATAAAGAACGATGCACTGTTTTTTTTATTCGAGGTGATCCTTGTCTAAGGTGACTTTTGGATTTTTGGCTTTTTCTTGGCTTAAGATGGGTCGGAAAGGATTTTGTTTTTCTCTTTGGGATTTTCTTGGCTTAAGGTGGTTAGGAGAGGATTTTGTTTTTGGGTATGGAATGGTAGTCCGACTTCATTTCAAATCATGATTGCTTATTTCCTCAAAAATTAGCTCTGGGGCAATAATTCACTTATTTTCATGCACTTGCCCTTCTTCTTTATTTCCTTTTTGTGCTCTAATTTTCTTTTATTGAAGTACCCATCTTGACCTCTTTCTTGTTCTCAGCGGTCCCCAAATTGATCACTTCAGTGGATTCCCCGTGATGCTGAATAACCCTTTTTCCTTGCTTCATTAACCTTCTAGAGGATTTTCCCGGTCTTTCTCAACGTCCCACTCTGCTTGATTGATAAGGTGATCAAAGTCAAAATATGGACCGTTGGCACTGTTATTTTGAGAGACAATTGCAGTGGATTTGCTTTTTGCCGAGGCGAAAAAGCGGAATGGAAGGTGAGACATGCAGGCAAAAATAATAAAGAAAAGAAGAGACACATGAAATGAAAAGGAATTGATTTTTATTGATTGGAATTCAAAAACAACGTTTTTATTGATGATGATGATTTAGAAAATAAAAACATGTGCGCCCCTAACAACTGGTCCTGTGGCCTTGGGCAGAGCCACAGGGTTGCATTACAAATGACTACTTTAAATCAAAGGTCCTAGGAGGATCAACAGTCTTTCAATTCTTTAATTCTTTCACCAGCACTGCAGCGACAAACCAGGTTTGCACCACCCTCCTCTGACTTAGTACCATCATTGATGACAGCAATTTGATCGTGTTGTTCCTCTTCCTCATCCCATCCTGTGGGCTGGATGTCTTCCATTCGGATTTGAGCACTCTCGGGAGCGTCATATCTGACCAAGTAGTCAAACTTTCCACCGGACTCCCCTAGGGTATCCCAACATCTCTCTTTCATAGGCACCGCTATTATTTCCTCATTGATTTCTTTTTCATCTTCAATATCATGGGTCCCTATCTGAACCACGCACCGATCTATCAGGTCTTGCAGGATCACCTTAAAGCTTTCGCAATTCCCCACGCATGCGGAATCAGCACATCCTTCTTCATGGCAACACCCCTTTTTAACCACTCCAGCATGACATAACTCAGAGTAGATAACATCCAACGGGGTCTTAACCTTCTTCACGTCCTTTACCAATTGCCCGACAGAACCTTCTAAAGCATTGATAGCTGGCCTTTGATGATCTGGCACTGGATTAGTCGTTGTGCTTGGGCTGTCCTGTTTGAACGAGATCCACCTAGCATCTACTAGGTCTTGCACTACATGCTTGAAGGCTTTACAGATCTCCACGACATGCCCCACCGCTCCCTCATGGAAGGCACAGGTACTGTTAGGGTTGTATCCTCTAAAATATGGTGGTCGGACGGGTTTCATTGGTCTTGTGGTAATGAGCTTGTTTGTGATGAGGTAGTTAAAGAGATCTGCGTATGGCATGGGGATGGAGTCAAACTGACGCGACTTTCTTCGTTCCCCTATAGCATTGTTGGCGCCAATAGGATTGCAGGGGACTCTTCCTTTTTTTATCTCGACTTCGAGTCTTGCCCCTACTCTGATCACATCTGAGAAGCTTGAAGGTCCCCTTCCGATCAGACGTTTGTAGAAAACAGCTGGGAGGGTATCCATGAACATAGACACTATTTCCTTCTCAGTCAATGGGGGCTTCACTTGTGTAGCTACACTTCTCCACCGCTGGGCATATTCCTCAAAAGACTCACGATCTTTCTTGCTCATAAACTATAACTGAGACCGGTCTGGAGCTGGGTCCAAGTTATGCCGGTAGTACTTCAAAAATGCTTTAAAGAGATTCTTCCAACTATGAACATCGGAGGATGGCAACTGCATATACCAGTCTAGAGACGCTCCAGTCAGACTGTTTTGAAAGAAATGGATCAGCACTTTATCATCATGGGCATAAGCTGCCATCTTCCTAACATACATCTTCAGATGGTTAGATGGACACCCAGTGCCGTGATATTGATCAAAGTCAGGTACGTTGAATTTAGGAGGAATGAAAGTAACAACTCCTTCAGGATTTTCAACAGCGATAGCCCCAACAGCGGCCTCACCCCTCTGCAGCATACTCGTTTCTTCGGTTATCTGTGCTTCTTCAGCTTTAGTCTTTGGAGCTTGACTCTCCCGATCCAGCTGCTCAGGATTAAGAACCTCTGCAACTAACTCCTCTTGGCTCCGGCAGCCTTTATTCTTAAGATTCCGATTACTAGCCATCAACCTTGATTGCAGACGGGTGGAGTATCGGTGTTGGTGAACCAACTTACCTTTCATTTCTGTTTGTTTAGATTTTTATTACATAAGAATCAAGATAAATGTATGAATGGATGTATGAATGTATGTACAATGTTTACTTGATGCCGGGAACTACAGGTGCCTTATCTTGTCACAAGCGCATAAACTTTTGTTTTTGATCTAGGAAGTGAAGTAAACGAGGAATCGAAATAGCAACTCAACCTTCTTCATAACTGGGAAGCGAGAAGTAAGTGAAGCCTTGCTATTCGATTCTATTCTGATGCACCTATGACAAGACGGTACACTATTTGGTGATCCCCAGCAAGCAAAATGCAAATGAGATGTAATATGGATGCAAGTAAATGAATGCGGTATGATGCAATTGTGATATGAATGATGTGTGTGGAAAAAATAAAGGCGATGCATATGGACGGAAGTTCAAAAATTGAGGAGCCACGCTACGTGCCGCCTCACGCACTGGTTTTTTGATGAAGGGAAATATATTCTTTTTGATTTTGTTGTTTTTTCGAAAATCGTTGAAGGAAAAGAACTAAACTAGATGTAATAATGCAACACACAATTTTGGAAAAGCCCTTGTGACCTAAGAAGAGATGAGACCTACGATCTAGGGCAATTTAAAGGGTAATCCTCCCATGTAGCTCTATTCATTCCCTTACAAGGCCACCAGAGCTACAGTCCCTTTCACAAAACTCCCTCACAAATGCAGCAAACTGCTAGGTGTGAGGCATCATGAAAGAGCACAGCTCTGGTTGAAACTTTCGCAAGTAGCCAAACGGACAAAGGTCCTGATGGGCTCTCACTACTCGAATCCACTCTCCTAAATTTGCAGACCTGGGTTATTGTCCCACTCAGAATATGTAATCATATGGTACAAGTGTAGTGTGTGTCAAGGGCATTTTCCCTAACACTACCCCACCTGCAAATGAAAACCAGACCAGTCCAGAAAATAGCAATCAATATCAAGTTGTCTACCCTAGGGTTTCATTCCTAAGATATCTACAAACAAGGATATTACTTACCTTAAGAAGAGGAGCCAAGAAGAGGGAACATAATAGAATAGGGGGAAAGATGCATAAAGACAAATGCCTATGCTTATAATTATCTATAAAAAAGAAAGGCAAACAAGATATTAATCAACTCACAATACATTGAACCACACGTTTTAGTTAGTTAGGCTTGACCCTCGTCTTTTTTTTTAAAAAAAAGGTCCCCAGTGGAGTCGCCAGCTGTTGCACCCCGAAAAATCCCATTTGGGCTTCTCAATGTACAACGTGGCAAAAGTTTGGAGCCTCCACCAATATTTTAATTTTCGGACCAAAACATTGGAAAAAGGTCCTTTTGAAAAAGGCGGGTGGTCTTTGAAAAACTAGAGACATGGGTTCGGGGGTCGATTACACGTGAGGAAGGTATTAGCACCTCACATGTCCTTTCTACCAAAAGGGAACCTCTAACTAAAGTATGTGGTTTCAATGTTTGATTTGGAAAATACCTAAGTTTGCCTATTTATTCCTTTGTTGAAAGATGCATTGAAAAGGATTTAACGAAAACCCTATTTATTATAGAAAAAGGAGAAAAAGAGCTTTTTAGAAAAAGGGTTTGACGGGACATGGCCCGCTCCTACGTATCTCCCGGTGCGATGGAGAACTCAAAGCTACGTAGTTCTTCTGTGTAGAAAATGTTTGTGGGTTGGTGTTTTTTAATGTAGGGGTTTTAGGACTGTGTGATCTGTGTTGGAGGACCATTGGGGGTCTGAGGGAGCACTGGAGCTCTGAAGGGCCACTGAGGGCTGAAGGAGCGCTGGGGCTCTGGAGGACCACAGTTCACTTATCCTAAAACGATGACTAACCCGGCCGTACGACCGACTTAATCCCCTACTTAAAAAAAAAATAAGATTTTTGGTTTTTGAAATGAAAGAGATGTGTTTGTATTTTTTATTTGGGAAATTGTTTATTTTTGCGCTTGACAGGGGCGTGGCCCTGCTCCTACGTATCTCCGGGGGAGAATCAAAGGCGACGTAGTTCTAAGTTCTTTTGAAAATAATTGTTTGAAAACTTATTGTGAAAATGATTTTTATTTGTTATGCTTGACGGGATGTGACCCGCTCCTACGTATCCCAAATGGGAATCAAAGCGACGTAGTTCTAACTTCTTTTTCTGAAAGGTTTTTGTTTTTTATCTTTTTGGTGAGTTTTCGCAATAGGGCGAGCATTAGAGAGTGATTAAACTAACAAAGGCTATGGGTAATCACTGCTAATTACTCAAAAAGAGTTGTTACCTCTAGTCAGACGAACAAAGGCTCTGATTGACTATTAGTAACAACTTGCTTTTATTATATTTTCGAAAAGGTTTTCGAAGTAGGACGAGTATTAGCAAATGATTAAACTAACAAAGGTTATGGGTAATCATCGCTAAGTACTCATGTGAAATTGAAGAGCGTTCATAGAGATCAAACTAACAAAGGTTATGGGTGACCTCCACTACTTGCTTATTTTTGTTTATTGAGAATGTTTTGAAAATTAATTGGTTTGGAAAAGAGTCTTTAGAAAATAAATAAATCATTTTCAATTGAATTCTATGTCCAAAACAAAATGCAAAATGAATGAATGAAGTTCAAACATATTCAACTAGTCAAGCCATCATGAACATGTTGATCATCAACTAAGATTAAGCATGCCAATATAATCAAGAGATTTAATTGTCAAAGATGCAAGACAAAGTTCTCAAAACAATTGTGCTTGTGTGTGAAGGGGAATTGCTACACAAGTTGGAAGCAATTTCGAGAGGGGCACATATGCCTCTATGCTACACTTGTTGGTAGTCTTATAAGGGCACATGATTGTGTAAAAAGGTTTGCGCACAATTAAGTCAAGACATTCAAATGGCATCAAGAACGAAGGAATACAATTGATCATAGGCATAGAGTATTCTAGGTTAGGTGAATGAACATGTGAGCAAAGATGCATGATTAGGCAAGCATGTGCATGCATGAGCATACAAGAATGAATGCATAGAACTTTATTTATGAATGGATGGCATACAAGGATGCATAAGAGGATGCAGGAGATATAAGCATATGAAGATGCATGAGAGTGTCACATAAACTAAGTATGAATGAAGATGCATGAATGTGAAAATGTTTTGGGTATTTTTGCAAGTTGATAAGTTGTAAAACTTTAAGTAAGAAGTTAGTGAAAAGTAAAGTAAAAATGCATGAGGTGAATGGTAATTATTTAATTGAAAAGTAAAAATGCATGAAGTGAATGGTAATTATTTAATGAGATGGTAAAGTAAAAATGCATGAGGTAAATGGGAAGTGGTAAAATCTTTTTATGTTTTAGTAAAAAGTTAATGAATGGTAAAGTAAAAAGTAAGTGGGTGGCTAAAACCAAAGTAGTAAAATATTTTTATGTTTTGGTAAAAAGTTAATGAATGGTAAAGTAAAAAGGTAAAAAGTAAATAAACACTAAAACCAAGTTGAATCATATAGAGCAATCCTCTCACTTTGAGAAAAGTGCACTAGGCACTAGTGAGAATCAACTTGTCTATCATCAACAATGAGCAACAAGCAAACTAAAATGCAAAGATTAACTAAACACAACAAATAAGTTGAATCACCTAGAGCAATCCTCCCACCTTGAGCAAAGTGCACTAGGCACTAGTGGGAATCAACTTGCCTATCATCAACAATTTACAACAAGCAAACTAAGACACAAAAATGAATGGACACATAAACTAAATTGAGTCATTTCTAGCAATCTTCACCACTTAGGTCAAGGTGCACTAGGCACTAGTGGGAATCATATTGCTAAATCATCAAACAACAAAAGTAACATTTAACACTAAGATGAAATACTAGTAACAAGATTAAACATCACCAAACAAAGAACAACAACAAAGTGAACTTGGAAATATTTTTAGATCTATAAGCATGAGAACCAAGGGAAACATAGATCCACATTTTATTTAATAAAGAAAACACCAAAATTAACACAAAGCAACATAGATCTATTTTTTGCAAGGATTTATATGATTAAGCAAAGAAGTGCAACAAAATCACATCAACCCTAATTTTTCATGATATGCGAAATGCTTAAACAACAAATTTGTGTATGAAATCTAGTGCAAAAATATGTAAAGATGCAAGGGAAATTATTCAAGTAGAAGAACAACTCCTTCAAGGCCAATGACCCATCTCAAACACCCAAAGCTCCCTAAGTCTTTGTCAAAATGTTTGAAATGGATCCTCAAAGCAAACAACAATCAAGAAGGAGTTTGGAGTAGAGGAGAAATTATCCAAGAAAATTAAATATGAGGTGCAAAGCTTCAAGGATTACCTCAAAACTACAATGAAATGAAGAAGGAGATGATAAGCTCAAAAATCACTAGCTCTTAGCAATTTGATGATGCAACCTTGAAGAGAATGGAAGGAAAGATGGTGATCTAACAAGAAATGGAGGATTTGGTGGTTGATTTTTGAAGGGAATATGTGGAAGAGGGGAGGAAGGGGCTACGGCCTTGATGAGGGAAGGAGAGGGAGAGGAGGTGTGCTAGGGTTTTGTGTAGGAGAGAATGAGCAAAAAGAGAAGACTTTAGGTGTGGGAATGAGGGAGTATTTATAGGATGAAACTAGGTCTAAGGGTAGTTTAGTCTTTGGCTTTGAGAGGTGCACTAGGATTAGACTTTAAATTTGAATGGAGGGTGGAGATGCATCATCACATGGATTAGGGGCAATTAGAAAGCACAAAGTGAGGAGAGAGAGGGCTGAGGGGTGTAGCTTAAGGAGGTGGGTGAAGGATAAGTTTAATTACAAAAATGTATTTTCTCATGAAGCATATTACAAGAGTGCCATTTTAATTAAAATGAAGGGTGAGGATTGCATTTAACACTTGAATGGAAGGCCGTGATTTAAACACAATTTGCAATCAATAAAATAAACCAAAAATGGGGAAAAAGGGGCTGGAATTCGCAGCCAAAGGATAGGAGAGAGAGAGTAATTGCAAGTTGTCATTGTACTATTTGCTTCCCACTACCTCTCTAATTATCCTTTCTTTTTCTTGATTTTTTTTTTCTAGATAATTCTTCATTAATCTTACCATTTTGGGCCTCATCCTATGATTCAATGATTGGGCTCTGAATTTTATGATCTCACCAATCCCAAAATTGATTCATTGACCCTACCTCAAAGGAAATGACCATTTTGCTCTTTTGTTCAAAAACCGAATTTCATGCCAAAAATACTCCTATGATGCATAAAAAAAATGCACAACTCCACTCACTTGGACTCACATAAATTCCTCAAGAGATGCATAGTGGTTTTTACTGAGAAATTATTTATTTTAGTGAAATGACCAAAATGCCCTTTTGGTCCCAAAAACCCTAATTTGCTCCAAACTTCATTTCCACTCTAACAATGATCCTGAGACCCTTTGGATGACTCTCAAACTCTAGAAATGCATGCATGATGAGAAAATAAGTCTTTTTGGCGAAATTACAAAAATACCCTTTGAACTAGGAAAAACCCTAGAAACCTTAGAAATGCTCTAAAGTGCTCTAAAATGCCATGCAATGCTTTTCTAACCCTAAAAGGCATTCTGAAACTTCTAAGATGCAAGCATGATGCTCTTCCTAACCTCTAGGATGAATGCTAAGACTTGATTTATTTTTGATTGAAAATTAGGGTTTTAACCTAAGCCGGACAAAATTGGGGTATGACATGCTCAATCGATCCAAACTCTCCGAAACGCTCTCCAATTCGAACTCGAACTACCCGAACTACTCCAAATCCGAATTCCAGCAGCTAGAACCCTCTCCTTGCTACTCCCATCTACAATGCAGCTCCTAGATGACTCCATCCACCTCCCAATCACAAGTGTTTAACGTTACAATAGAAATTGCAAAAAACTGATTTTCTCAACTCATGGACACCAACCACGACTCCAAACTCTTCCCAAAGCTAACCCACAACATTACAATTCGAAATCCAACCACTCCTAACACTTCTAAACTCTTCTAAAGCGAATGTGGTTTACAAAACACATCAAGGTTACTCTAAACTCAACATGCAAGGCTTGCAACTTCCATTTTTGGTCACTTGAGCTTGAACACCCAACAATGGTGAAATGAGAAAGGGTATGAATGGGCTGATAAAATTGGTATCAATGTGAAGAGATTGAAAAATGGGAAAGAATGGTGTGATTGTAACTTACATGAACTAAGATTTATGAAGTGTAGCACTCCTTCTTCCTCCTCTCTCACTCTCGAGCTTCTCTCCCTCTCTCAACCCTCACTTTTCTCAATTTCAGTAATTTTTGATTTTTTGCCTCTTTGGAGGTGAGTGTAGTAATGAGCTGAAGGGGAAAAAATGAAAGGGAAAAACTAAAATACCCTTGGTCTTTAACTCCCACTTAACACTAATTCTAGTCAACAATTACTCACTTACAACCAATTTAATTCAACACTCATTGAATAAGACACACACACACACACTCCATATTATTTCGCAATTAAACATTCAATCAATATATCCAATCCATGACAATCACCTCCTCATTGATTAATTAAGCAAAATTACTCAAATTAGCTAATTCATCAAACATAACCTCTTGCTAATTTCTATTAACTAAATTAGCTAAATTGGGGATGTTAGAATCACCCCAACTTGAAAGATTTTGTCCTCAAAATCGTTCAAGTTACTCAATGGCCACTATCCTAGAGCTTCCTCTACCTTCATGCCACCTCACAAGTCAAACCCTAACTCCTCTTCTTATCACTTAAAGGGTTTCACCCCAAATTAGATTGATCATAGTCAATTCTATCTCTGCACATTAACGATCGAAGGAAATCATGATCGCATCAAAGAGTTTAAGAAAAGAAGCAAGATTTATTTTTAAAAGTGGTTTTGCTCTTTAGTGCAATCATGTTTCCGTCCATACTTAATGTAACCTGTACTTTCTATATGACCACTATAAGAGAAGAACTTCTTCAACGTCTTACAAGCAAGCAAATCCCCTATAGCTGTCACACCAATCTCGATTTTCCCAAATTGAGAACCCAAGCTCCCCGCTAAGGATTTCACTACAATTCAATCTCCCTGATTGAATTACCCAAGACAACTCTCAGGATTTCACAACAATCAATATAGATGTTTATAATTGAGAACTAGGATCCAATCATTCAAGCATAAGACGATGTAGTTGAGAGAGATGAGAGATTTGTGTTAGTGTGATTCCCAACCTAACCAGTGATGAAGAACGTGAATAATAGGTGTGACGGTGAGAGTTCGCGTTCTGCTTTGTGATTCGTGGGTTGGTTTTCTCTGTGAATCCTTGGTTCTATTGTTTGTGAAGCCCTAGGTCCCTATTTATAGACTTCGTAAAAAATATGACCGTTGGGACAATTCTAAAAAGTGAAAAATTGATTGTCTGCTTAAAACCACTTAGTATGACAATCGATTCTTTGCTTTAAAAAAGAGAACAACTTCATAAGAGAATGATCGATTGATTGTTTCTAAAACTAAGTGTTAAAATCGATTATGTAGTTAAACAAAATAGGATCAAAATCGATTTTGAGCTTTAAAATAAATAACGTTTTGATCGATTATGTGCTTTAGAAAAAATGAGACCTTTTAAAAAACATGTGGATAATCGATTTTGTGCTTCCCACAATCAAGCTCATAATCAATTTTGTGCTTGATGAATCAAGTCCAAAACCGATTGTTTGCTTTATAAAACAAGTGAATAATTGATTTTCCACTTTAAAAACACAAAGTCATCAATCGATTGTTTTCTTTCCAAAACAAGTTCTTTTAAAAACAATCAAGTCCAAAATCGATTTCTTCCTTTGACAAGGGGGCAATGAATCGATTTTACACTTTTAAAAAACAACAAGTCATGATTTGTGCCTAACCTATTTAACATGCTTTTATATAAAAGATTTTTTCGAGCCTAGCTCAATTCTAATTTATATAAATCAGTTCTATTTTAAAAGATCATCTCTCAACTACAAAAGTCATAGAGCTGAAGTGACGGGATCTTACACGCGTCTTATGGAAAGCAAAATAACACATAAGTCTTGAACGCTTGAGTAGCTTCTCCTCCGAGCTGCTACACTTTAAGATATCATGTGCTTTGGTTCATGCCCTGTGCTTTGGTTCAACTATAACCATTGGTAAACAGATTGTAATTTGTTATCATACAAAACAAAGAGTGTTTGACCTTGGTTCAACAAACTTCCCCTTTTTGATGATAACAAATTACCTTATGCATAGGGAGCCGATAAACAAGAAACAACGGCATAAGCCCCCCCTAAGCATAAGCAAAAAAAATAAACTAATCCAATAACATAGTGAGTGAAACAAACGAGTAAGCAATGCAATAAGCAGCAAGCCTTTCTCCCCCTTTGTTTTCATCAAAAAGGAGGGAAGACACACAAGACACATAGCATATGATATAACAAGCACATAGCATATAATACATCACATAATCACATTATAGGCTGGCAAAATCAAGCATACCGAGCTCTCTCCGGATCTTACAAAATTGAGCTTCGGCTAGTGGTTTCGCGAAGATGTTCGCTAGTTGGTCATCAGTGCCTACAAAATTTAATGCTATGCTCCCCTAGAAACATGGTCTCTAATGAAATGATGCCTTATTTCTATATGCTTAATTCTAGAGTGTTGGATGGGGTTCTTAGCAATGTTAATGGCACTAGTGTTATCACATAGGACTGGCACATTGTTATATAACAAACCAAAATCCTCCAAAGTCTGTTTCATCCATAGAACTTGTGCAACGCAATGTCCAACCGCCACATATTCGGCTTCAGCGGTGGACAAAGCAACCCTGTTCTGTTTTTTACTAGACCAGGAGGTCAAACAAGGCCCTAAGAAATGACAGGTTCCACTAGTACTCTTCCTATCTAATGTACATCCAGCAAAATCAGCATCACAGAAACCGACCAAAGCAAACTGACTCGATTTCGGGTACCACAGTCCAAAATTTGTGGTTCCCTTAACATATCTAAGAATCTGTTTTACCACTTTTAAATGTGATTCTTTGGGACATGCTTGAAATCGAGCACACAAGCACACAACAAACATAATATCAGGTCGAGAAGCAGTAAAATACAAGAGACTACCGATCATACCTCGATACATCATTTCATTGACTGATTTACCTTGCTCGTCCTTATCCAACTTTGTTGCAGTCACCATGGGAGTACCAATTTCCTTTGCATCACTCATGTCAAACTTCTTTAGTAGCTCCTTTGAGAACTTGTTTTGACAGATGAAGATTCCTTCCTTCATTTTCTTCACTTGAAGTCCCAAAAAGAAGTTTAGCTCCCCCATCATGCTCATCTCAAACTCGCTAGTCATCATTTCAGAAAACTCCTTGCAAAGATCATCATTAGTAGACCCAAAAATAATATCATCGACATAAATTTGAACTACTATGATATGTTTGCCCTAGGTTTTAAGGAATAAGGTAGAATCAATCTTACCCTTTTTGAAACCATTTGCAATTAAATGTTTGCTCAGTCTCTCATACCAAGCTCTAGGAGCTTGTTTTTATCCATAAAGTGCTTTGTCAAGTTTGAAAATATGGTTTGGTTTTTTAATATCTTCAAAACCAGGGGGTTGTTTTACATATACTTCCTCTTCTAAAAATTCATTTAGGAAGGCACTCTTGACATCCATTTAGTGTAGTTTGAAGTCCATGTAACTAGCAAAGGCTAGTATTATTTGTAGGTTGGTTTTCTCTGTGAATCGATTGTTTGTTTAAAACCACTTAGTAAGACAATCGATTCTTTGGTTTAAAAAAGAGAACAAATTCATAAGAGAATGATCGATTGATTGCTTCTAAAACTAAGTGTAAAAATCGATTTCTTCCTTTGACCAGGGAGCCATGAATCGATTTTTCACTTTTAAAAAACAACAAGTCATGATATGTTGCTTAGTTCCCTAGTTTTATGATGTAGTACGATATTATAACTTGTACTTTGTTAAAGTTATGTATCAATGTGTTTATTTCTATTTGAGATGTTGGACAACTAGGTATGAAACGACTTTGTACCTTTGGTTTGATGTTGTATATAATCCTTTAGTAACTTATGATGGTTATAAGAGGATAGTATGATGAGTTCTCGTCAAAGTTTTAGTTTGTTCAATTTCTTAAATAAGAAATATTACTCTGATGTATGTTTTTAGGTGCATTCTTATATTTCATTAAATATGAAATACATGGGGTGTTACATTTTAAAGACTTTTAAGTTGGAAAAAATGTTAAAACCATTTAACAGTCAAAACCAACTGAAACGTAAAGATGGCATTAGAATCATTGTCTAATGGCAAGAATAATCTTTCAATAAATTAAATTAAATCATTTATAATCGAAAGAACATAACTTATAAAATTTGAAAGCTGATAATGGAGATGATAAAACTAAAACCGAAGACAAAGTTTTAAAACTCATAAATGGAAATAATGAATATAAAATAAAACTGAAGAAGTATACAACGTTAACATTATAATGTTATAATTGTTCGAATGGATAAAAAATGAATATTGATTTCTCAAAATTATTTAATAAATTTTTTAATTATTTTTAAATAAAAAAAAAACAACACAAATAATTATAATCTAATAACTAATCTTCATGCAAATATACTAATGCGAGCATAAAAAAAGTATAATGCGATCTTTTTTTGAAAAGAAATAAAATAATGATATAATAAATAATTATGATCTAAATATATATATACACATATAGTAACCGATCATTTATATTAATACTTACATTCACAATAAAATAAAATGAATTACATACGAGTTATAACATGATATGCATTCTGTGTATATAGATATATATATAAATACTCTACCACAATATATTGCAATGTGGGAAGTGGAAACTCAACAAAAATGTCAAATTCATTGCTTGTATCGATATTGGTACTTACTATTGTGTGTTCGAATGTTTCAACAAGTTCAGGTGATTCACCACCTAGTGGGTTGAAAACAAATAAACCTATTGGTGAACCTCGTCGTAACGAGTCCAAAATCAACATACTCTTACTTTCCATAGCCAATGACTTGCCCCCTGGCACAGAAACGTTATACATGCTTTGCGACTTTGACAGAGGTTCACAACACCTTTTGAAACCAGGACCCCCGTATGCCTTTGTATCAAATTATGAATTGAAAAGATGTGAATTGACATGGCAAACACACCACATAATATTCGAGCTATACAATGCTGACAAAGAAGGCGGATTAAAACATCAGAAGATCTTTTGGTCAGTAAGAAAAGATGGTCTATATCACAGTTGGGACAACGTCAACTGGGATAAAAGGGAAAACTGGGATAGTTAATGAATTTGACTTTTTTCCGTCTTCTATTTATTTATAGTTTTACAAATTAAATAAGAGAAAAATTGCTCAGTGTTCTTCTTATCAAATAAAATTTTATATAATGGCCTATTTGGAATCAGTTTCTACATGTCTGCGAAAATCAGGAACACTGTTTCTACATGATTACCAATAATCACTTAGATCCACAGTGATTATTGGTAGTGGTGCAAACGGATCTTCTGATGACTTTGAGTTCTAATAATAGAGAACTTACATACAGAAAACACGTAGATCCACGGTGATTATTGGTAGTAGTGCAATTGTGAATGTTAACTTGGACTTGGATCCCAATTTCAAGGTCTTGGGTTCGAATATTTGGTGTGGAAAAATCTTTGTTGAGAGGGGAGAACCATACGGGCCGGCAAAGCCGGGTAGTCGTGGTCAGCCAGATTCCTAGGCGTAGATTAGTCATCGACAAAGCCGGTGAAAACTACGCACCAAAAACATGATAAGAAAAAAAAACTACCTATTTTAAATTAATTTTAAAAGTTACATGGTGGTTCTTGTAGCCCAACAAAGTAATACAAAGTAATTGGATTAGTTGGAATAAAATATGTAGCGACCTAGTCGATAGACGGTTAGTTTTAAAGAACCTTACTACTTTTAATGTGTTATTAATATGGAAGTGGTTGCATAGAATCTGTTAACATCCAAAAATTGCTAGAGTTGCTTGTTGGGGAAGGCCCCAGCCAAGTGAGTACTCAGCCGAGTCTACGTAGGCCGATGTATTTAAATTGTTGGCCGGAAGCCATCAGACTAGACACTAGCCTTGGGAAACGCTACAAAAAAATTCACTTTTAACCACGAACAAAAACTGTCACTAAAAGTTAAACATTAGTGGGTAACGTTGACCTTTCCGATGTAAGACTTCTAACCACGTTTTTTTGTTCGAGGGTAAAGGTTCTCCCTACATCCAAATACCTTTACCTACGATTTTTCACTGTCATTATATCATTCACATGTCGATTAAATTTTAACTTCTACCTACGGTTTTTCACTGTCATTATATTCTTCACATGTCGATTAAATTTTAACTTTTAAGCATTCCCTCAACAATTCAATCAACCTACGATCTTTGTCCTTCTCGCTCTCCCCAATATCATTCCATATTTACTGCACGCAAAATGGACCATAAGGTCTTCTCAGATTGAGACACCAATCCCCTCAGCCTAAATTAATACGTTACATTGAGATATTGAGTAAAGGAAACTCTTTAAATTTTTTTCGTACCTATCTTCACGAAACAAACTTTGACAACTCCACTACGTTGACAATCTCCACTTCTTTGTTGTGAAACATTTTGTTTATCGTTTCTTGACATTTCAGTATTATGTTCTAAAATTTATGACTACTTTATGTTGATTCCGATTTTATTCAAATATTCTCGCAATATTTATTTTAAATTTTAGTACTTATATTTATTAAAGCATGTTATTATAAATATAAAAAAAGCAAGTTTTTTAATATAATCTATTTAAGAAACACTTTACTATCATCTTTTATTTAATTCAATAACTTGGTAATTTAGAATTGTTAGTAAAAAGAATTTTGTGAAATCACTACTAGAAAAGTGGATTTTAGAGAGGAATTTTTGTGAGGGATTAGTATCCCTCACTATTAGTGAGGAATTTAACTACGAAAAAAGGTAGGTGGGACTGGCTTACGTTTGTGACGAAAATAGAGACAAAAAATATCCCTCACTAATAATTCCGTAGCTAAATTCGTCACAAAATATTGAAAAGACGTTTAGAGAGGGATTTTGTGAAGAAATAAATCCCTCACTAATAGCGAGGAAACATTATTTCATCACTGACCAACCCAACCAGCCACTCTTATTTGTGAGGAAATAAATCCCTCACTAATAGCGAGGAAACATTATTTCGTCACTGACCAACCCAACCGGCGCGCTCTTATTTTTGCTTCCCTCCCATTAATATTAAAAAAATTTAATCAGCGCCTCCCTCACTTGTTTTTCGAAATAAAAAATATTAAAAAAACAATTACTTCTTCCCACTCAACAAAACCTAACCAGCGCCTTCCCTCACTTGATGGCTTCCCTCACAGCGCCTACCTTCACTCAACAAAACCTAATCGCCTTCGATTCTTTCACTCCCACCATCTCACAGCGTCTTCCCTCACTGTAACGATCACAATGGCCTCACTCTCAAAACCCTAACCATCTCACAGCCAGTCGTTGAAACCCAACCCTCTGCACGCTCTACTTCTTCACTCCCACCTGAGTCTGTCGTTCTCAGCGACCGCTCCTTTGCATTCTCGCGTTCTCTACTCGCATTCTCAGCGGCCTCCACCATACATTACATTACAGGTTCGATTTCCCCCTCTAAAACCTTTAATTTGATTTTCCATTCTGAACCCTAATTTTGATTTTCCCCCTCTTTCCTCATTTCTTACATATTGGGTAAGAATGTTTCCAATATTGAAGCAATCGAGGATTTTCAATTACGGCCACAATATCTGTGTTTTGTTCTCAGCGATCGCTCCTTTGATATCAATGGATTTTATTTTAATATTAATTCTCTTCCAATCGTCTGATTATGTGACATGCTCATGCCTTTTGTTGGTGGATTGGGACTGAGTAATGAAAGTAAAAACTCTTAATTACTAGTATTTCGGTTGTGTCCATGATTAGAGTATTAAAAGAGAATTGATTTTTTTTATTTGTTTTAAATTTTAGACTTCATAAATTGCACTGCTTGTGTTATATAGACTCTTTGTAATTTGAATCATGACATAGGAATATGATCTTGGTTGTGATGTATAAAAATGCCTTGTGCTACTAAGTTGATAGTACCATACTTGATTGAAGTGTCTTTAGGTCTCATTAATCTTTGGGTGAAGTTTAACACTACCAGAAACGAAAACCATGTTTACATGTCACCTTGAGTGTTATATGATTGTTGAAGGAACTATATGTTAATTACAATGATAATTGGTGTCCTCATTGTTGTTGAATGTTCTTTTTTCTTGATCTCTAAGGCTTGCATGTTTGTATGTTGTATTAGCTTCATGTTTGGAATATTCCATGCTGTCCTGAATATCAGCATATTCCATGACTGTCCAGCAGTGGGTTGTTTTTACTGCTGATACAGATGATGACCAATAGATTTGGAAAAATTTCTGTTTAGAAACAGTATATGGAAAATCGTGTTTAGTGGTGACTATTGTTATTGTTAAAGTCGTTATCATGGTTCTGAGTAGAGGAATCTCGATATGAATATTTAAAGCTCTATGGATGAATCTGGCATGAAGTTAGTTCATGGCTCAATATGCATATGTAAAGATGTAGATGATTATTCAAACCTTCTTAAATAGTATTGTTGTTATTAGACCATCTTCAAAACTCTAAACTACGTTTTTTTGGTATCATATTGTAGTTTTAATTATATTATTTATTGGTCAGCTCTAAGATTCATTTGTGTCAATATACAGGCCTTTTCCTTGGATTTCAACCTGAGGTCTCATATGAAGACACATTCACAAGAGAACTATCACATATGTCCATACCCAGATTGCGGAAAGAGATATGCTCATGAATACAAGCTAAAGAACCACATTGCTTCTCATCATGAAAAGGTTGGGCAATATCTACTGTTTGTGTAACGGCCACTGGTATATTTATGTTATGAATGCTCAAAGTGTTTACAGTAGATGATGCATCCAGTCTTGTGATGCATATCTAGCCTTTTAATATGTCCACTTGGTTTCTGTCTAGAGGTCTCATTTGGTATATTTTAATACAATGCAAAGCTTATGATGTCTTTCATATCTGTATAAATAACATGTCTCTGATTCAAACTCACGGCTGAATCCACTTGTGGATGAAGTTGATGTGCATAAAGAAGTTTTAAACTATCACCTTGGCCAATCTTTCATTCACAGTTTCAATCTCATCTTGCAGAATGCATCCGTGGAGATAACAAAGTATACTACTCTGCCTTCAGAAAAGCAAACAAAAACTACAAAACCTTCTGGGGGAACATATGGTTCGGCATCCTCTGATCGCCCTTATGCATGTCCTTATGATGGATGTGAAAAGGCATACATTCACGAGTACAAGCTTAAACTCCATTTGTATTTAGCTCTAACAAATACAAAAGTTATAGTAGATTATCTGTATATGTAGCTACTGGTTTTACTTAAGACCAAGAGTAGTGCTATTTTGCATTAATTGACTTCTAGGAAATTAGTACTGAAGTTCAGATTACCAATCATCAAATGAGGCTTATGAATGAATGAAACCATTTAGTTTTCATTTCATAGACTACTTTTCTGCACTGTTAAATATTAACCATTTTCCTTTTCTTAATCATATATTGCCATTGTTCATTGCAGATGGGTATTATCTTTTGGTGGCGGTTCGATCATGTGGAAGCTTGAATCGATAAACACACTTGGTGAGACTGAAAATGAAAGTTTGTAAGACTTCTTGTAGTTTATTTGTGTTCAATTAACCTTCAGCCCAATGTGCGGTGTAATTGTTGCTAAGCATGTTTTACTTTTTCCGTATCTAATTGTCAAGTAGCATTCAAAGAATTTTCAAAATTTTCATGCAGCTTGTGAATTTTAACGTACATGCCTCCTTCCATGCGGCACACATACTTTAATTATATGAAGTCAGATGATTCTGGATTTCAATATCATGACACCAATGGATGAGTTTGTCAATTCTTAATAGTTTTAATGCAAGATATTATGCTTGATTTGGATTACCAACATCAGCACATCAGCACCATGAGATGCTTTAATATTGGTATGACAGACACCAATTTCACTCAGGTCTAGTATGGACATTTTTCCAAGTGGTTTGCATATGAGAGGATCCATGGAACTTGAAGTTGGCTTGGGAACTGGATATGCAACACTATCTGTTGTACGACTAGTTGGGATTGCACGAGTTTGAATTTACTTACAAGTAAGTGGATTGCACGAGTTTGAATTTACTTTCTTCAGAAAGCCGCTTGCTTCTCACATCAATGTATTTTGATAATTATGATTTGGGTATAATTTGACTGTTTTTTATTTTGACTTGTTTATATACTGTGAGAGCTTTGCTTGAATTTGCTGATGATATTAAACAACTGCCTAACTGCAAATTTCTGAACACTTACTTGTAAGTTGATCTGTTTTCTTTTTTGTACCAAAGATTATTGCAGAAGTGTTACAGCTGATGAGATTGGCAAAAAGATGAATCAAGAAAAACGCGTGCAATCTGGTTGTCCTAAAGCATCTAATCCTTACCATGAGTGTAATGAAAATTGCCAAAAAACCATCTCAAAAGCTGATTCAGGTTTTCCATTCACTGACAAATTTCACTATTTCATCTGTTCAAGTGTTATGCAGTGGGTCATCTTCTAGTGAATTTCTTTACCTTTGGGGAGTTTTAGTGCTTTTGTGAATTTCTTTACCTGTGCTGTGGGGAGTTTCAATTGTTGTATAAACAGCCTGTCTTCTTCATTAAGTACTTACAAAGGCTCTTTTGTAAGTTAAGAATCAAATATTTATCTTGAATTAAGCTAGAAGCTAATCCAAATTGGGTCATATTCAATGTTCATTCATAAATAAATAAATAATGGTTCCTTGTAGCATAAACTTTGAATAGTTAATGAACTTGATAGCAGAGTTTGTCTGCTATTTTGCTTGACTAGTTTACAATTTTTCTTGAGATGATAAACTGATCATTGATATAGCAAAAATAAGTTACAATGTATGTTTCTGAATACAATCTTCCCAAATTGCAGGTGTCATTCCGGTAAACTCTGTCAGGAAAAAGAAGCTAGGTTCCAAACCTGAACTTCCTGTTCTTGACAATATTCCAGCCTAAAAAATTGGGGCTATTTATCTTGCCGATGCTACATCGCCAATGCCAAAACACAATGAGCTAGTTGTACCAGCTTCTGGAGAAATACATGCTCCAAATGTCATGGTAATGACCTCTTCTCTCACATCCTCTTCAGAAATTTCTTCTTAAAATTGTGGCCTAATATACAATCAAACCCAACAAGCATAATAGAGCTTATTGTTGGGTTGGATAGTTGACTAGTTTACCTGTCTCTTGTCCTTGTTTCTTTCACAGCCTGTCAGTAACAAAGAAGCATAATATATAACATATTATTGACTTGATTAGTTGACTTGTTGACCTGTCTCTTGTCCTTGTTTCTTTCACAGCCTGCCAATAACAAAGTTCAATCTGAGCATCTAAGTGGCCCAATACCAACAAAACAAGCAGGGGACAAAAAAATTTCAACCAAAGTTGTTCCAATCTCCTTTGTTGATGACACTGGATCAGTTTGCATATGTGTGGATACTTCTGGAAATGTTCACTGTTTTGCTTACTTGTAGTTTACTGCTTGTAGAGGAATGTTGGATATATAAATGTTACTACTAGTAGTTTAACTGCTTGTAGAGGAATGTTGGCTATATAAATGCTACTGCTGGTAGTTTACTGCTTGTAATTGTTATTATTATTATTAAGTACTTGTGGCATACCATTAAGCAAATAATAATTCAATTTCAAAGATGAGAAACATATACTTTATTTGTGTTATTCAAGATATTTGTGTGCTATTCAAAAAAATTCTAATTTTTATTTTTAGATTTAGTAGAATGTTTTATTTTAAAGAGTGTATAAAATCTATAACAAATATGCTCTTATATTAAATTCTAATGAGTCCCTAATTAAAAATGAGTATTAGATGGATAAAATCCCTCGCTAATAGAGAGGGATTTAGTCTCCCTCGCTAATAGAGAGGGATTTAGTCTCCCTCTCTATTAGCGACGAATTTAGTCCCTCTCTATTAGCGACGAATATATTCCTCACAAATAGCGATGGAAATACACTTTTCATCATCAATTTCGAACTATTTGTCAGTGACGGATTTCATATGTTTGTTAGGGAATTTTCCGTCGCTATTAGTGACGGATTTCAAAATCCCTCGCAAAAAATTTAGTGACGCCAAAATTAGTTACGAATCTGGGTTCGTCACAAATTTCGTCGCTAAAATCGTTAGTGACGGATTTTTGATGGTTTAGTGACGGATTTGTTCCCTCTCTAATTTTGATTTTTCTAGTAGTGAATTTTGTTGTTGTATCTATCTTCCGTTTTAATGAAGATGCTTTGCCCACCCTTTGTAAAGAAGCACAAAACCACATACTAATTACTCTCTTTTTTGTTGTTTTTGTGTTTCAGAAAAAGTATTTCAGAAAATCAGTCCACCGAAAAAATTACTGGGATGAGTCGCGGACTACGTCGCTCTCTTTAAGACGTTTTGCGACTCTGCTTAAAATTGTGCAAGCAGGCTATCGGCCACGACGTCCCCAAGATAAAACAACCCAATCGAAACTGTTACGAAAGATCATTGCACGGTGAAACTTCGCTCTAGAAATACTCCCTCTTATTATGGTTCGAAGACCACTCAAATATGGCACGAAAACCACTCTAATTTAAGAAGAAATGAAATTGGGGAGGGAGAAGAGACGAAAATTCAGTACTGCTTCAGGTTTTCGGTGCAGCTTGAAAACTGAGTAAAGGTTTCTATTTAGTGGAGAGTATAGCAACTTGGTGAGCAAGTAACTGTTGAAGCAAAAATAGCAACAGTTACTTGACCTGGTCAAATCTTATGAAAGAAGTAAGGAACTTGACGGTTCAATGAATCTGGTCACTGTTCAACGTATCTGGTCACGATTAGCAAAACAGCTATATTTGACAAGTCAAAACTTGCAAGACAATTAAGGGATCTGACTGTTGGAGACTTAGGGAGCAAGAAACGCACAAAAAATAATTATTTTTGAAAAATATATTACACCAAGCCCAAGCCCAGGCTCGACCCGACCGAACTAAGTCGGCTCGACAACAGCATCGCGCGAGCGTGTGTGGTGCTCAATTTTCTCTGCGTTCTCTTTCTTTCACAAAATTAGGTACCTACTAGGGCACACCCAAAGGTATCAATCTCCACACTAATAAACACTCGTAAAGTGTTTATTCTTTCCAATGTAGGACTTCCCAATTTTTTCAATTCACCAACAAGTTCCAACAATCCCCCACTTGAATTTAAAAAAAGGTTTCAGAAGTAGCTTCAAACGCCTCCATAAGATTGTACATAAGTAGAGGTGTCATACGAATTGAACCTTTGCATAGCGATTAGGATTTAGATTCAACAAGAGTGACTCGTAGTCTTGGACTCTATCTTTAACATCAAAACCACACACAACCTTTTCCATAGGGGTATTCTCAAAAGGGTTTCAGAAGTAGCGTCAAACGCCTCCATAAGATTGTACATAAGCAGAGGTGTCATACGAATTAAACCTTTGCATAGCGATTAGGATTTAGATTGAACAAGAGTGACTCGTAGTCTTGAACTCTATCTCTAACATCAAAACCACACACAACCTTTAGTGAACGCTCTAGGAATTTTTGCCAAGGATTCCATAGGAAGCGGTCCCACTTCCACATTCACAAAGGTGAGTCTATCAAGATTACTCCTGTAGCTAGGTGCTCCACTCCACATAGAGTATAGATCTCATTAAGAGTTTCTATTACCTCAACCTTACATCGCGTCAGGAATTATGCTTCTTTACTTATAATAGCATGTTCATCTCCTATCACTTCACAACTTGTTATTACCCATTGAACCTAATTCTTGGGATCTCCAGTCTTTTAGGTCGGGTTACCATCATGAGTGACTCATGGTTCTAATGGCAGTAGTCCCATCTTTTGAGATGTATTTTGGACTTTCTCTTTGGCCAATCCTTTTGTCAAAGGATCACCTAATTTCTAATAAGTGCGTACGTGATCCACTCTCAAAGCTCCTTTTGAGAGAAATTCTCTAACAATGTTGTGCCTACAACATATTTGTCGTCTTTTATCGTTCCAATAACAATTTTCTATTTTTCAATAGCCGCGGCACTATCGCGGTGGATCAACACAACTGGCATCGATGCTTCTTCACTGGCGGTCGCCAATGCTATCATTTCAGATTCCATAGTGGACTGAGCCAATATTGTTTGTTTCTTACATTTCCAATTGGCACAATTCCAACTATACTAAATATATAGCCACTAGTTGCTTTGGAATCATCTGATAGAGTATTCCAATCAGCATCGTTGTCTCTTCAAATACACTTGGAAATCCTTGTCAGTGTAATCTAAGATTCATGATCCGTTTAAGGTATCTCATGACTCTTTCGAAATTGTGTCAATGCTCTATATACTAGGTCGAGTGGTAAACCTGCACAACAGTGCCATGACATAGGCAATGTCTGGTCTAGTACAATAAGTGGCATACCTTAAGCTATCAATGATGCTCGCATATTCCGTTTGTCTAACACTATCACCAGTGTTCTTAAAAAGTTTGACATTTGGATCATATGGGGAGCAGGCAGGTTACAATCAAAGTAGTTGTATTTCTTTAAGATTTTCTCAATATAATGAGAATGATCGTGAGAAATTCCTTTGTCGGACCTTGTAATCTTAATACCAAGGATTAAACTTGCTTCTCCGAGGTCTTTCATATCAAAGTTGTTGCACAACAATGATTTCACTTTATTTACAGCAAGGATGTTTGAGTCAAATATGAGTAAGTCGTCTACATAGAGATATATAATAGTGCAAATGTCATTTTTGATTTTGTTTAAAACCACACAGACACTTACCCAACTTGTAGACCTTGTTTTCTTGGCCATGAATCACAAAACCTTCAGGTTGCTCCATATAGATTTTTTCTTCTAATTCACCATTTAAAAAAGTAATTTTGACATCCATTTGGTGTACTACTAAATTATAAATAGCGACTAATGAAATTAGTACCCTTATGGATGTAATTCTAGTAACGAGTGAAAATGTGTCGAAGAAATCTAATGAAGATGAGCCTTGTATTTATGAACAGTTCCATCAAGTTTTAGTTTTGTTTTCAAAATTCATTTACAACCAGGAGGCAAGTCAACTAAGTGCAAGGTCTTGTTAGACTCTAGAGAATCCATCTTGTTGTTTTATAACTTCTTGCCACAAATTTGCTTCTAATGAAGACAAAGCTTCTTGAATGTTATCTAGATCCCCCTTTAGCAACTTGTGCTTTCTTACCTCTTCGAGGTTCTATTTCCCTTTGTTCGTTGTTTTCAACGTTCCTAGGCATAGAAACTCGACTCGTTCAGTGCCCCCACTATTTGTTGATTTAAAAGAGAATTTACTTTCATAGAAGTCAATGTCATTTGACTCTATGATCACTTTTGCATTAAAGTCATAAAATCTGTATGATTTGCTATTTACTGCATACCCAATGAATACACATTCATAGGTTCTACCAGCGAGTTTAACTCTTCTTAGATCTGGGATCCTGACATAAGTCAAACAATCCCAAATTCAAAAATAAGACAAGTTGGGTTGTGTTTTCTTCAAGATCTCAGAAGGAAAAATTTTATTTCTTTAGAATCAACGAATCTATTCATAACATAACCAACAGTTTAAATTTTTTTTCACAAAAGAGATACGACGCTAGAATTGAGCATAATAGCAACAATCAATTCAATAAAAGTTCTATTTTTCTTTCTTCTTTACCATTCATTTCAGAACAATATGGTGCAGTCGTTTTATGTATAATTCCATTTAATTAATTGGAATCATACTCTGTTCCTCAAGCGCTGTGAAACCCCTTAACCATTCTAGTTAATTGATTTTCAAATTCTGTTATGGAAAACATTGAATATGTCAAGCACTTCACTTTTATTTTTCACACGGTCAACTACAATGTAGTCAAAGCAATTATAAATAAAAGTGATAAAATATCGTTGTCCATTTCAGGCTAACGATATATGTTCAAAACATAGCATGATCACGGTGAGCGAAGTCAGTAACCATTCACCAACCTTCGCATTCACCAACAATGTTGATTTCGGTAATTATAGCAACAAATTGCTATTCAGCCGGGTTAGCCCGCGGGGCAGAGCTTGGCCTGTTCCTACACTTACGTTTCATATGACCTGGTCTCTCGCAATTGAAACTATTAAATGGAGGAGCAGCATCATTTCTAGGTGGTGGTAGTTGAATCTTAGTGTAACACCCCGTGTATTTCATCTTTAATGAAATATCAGAACGCACATAAAAGCATACATCAGAGTAATATTTCTTTTAAGACATTGAACACACTAACATTGATGAATTTTAATCTACTATCCTGTATCAAGACTTATCAAAAGGACTCATCATTACCATAGCTCAAATGTGTCGCCATTACTCCTAGTGTTCAACATCCCAAAATAGAAATAAAGACAGCGATACATAACTTTAACAATGTCTAAGTCATAATATCGAAATACATATAGAAACTAGGGAACCAAAAAAAATGTCCAGCGGATCTCCAAGATCCATCATATATCCATATATAGCACAACTGCTACTCATGTTTCTTCGCCTTAGCTTTTCCCTGTCTCTCTGTAAAAACCACAAAACATAAACAGTGAGATAAAATCTCAGTGAGTCCTTTCGTGACTCCTCACAACTCGACTCACGGTGTTTTATTCATATATTACTCGTAGCCCAAGTCTGGATAGCTACGTACATCATGGAATTAGCATAACGCCGGAAAACCACTACACGGTTTCCACGGAGAACCCCCTCGATAATATCTAATTAACGAGCAAACATGGAACGGGCCTAGGTTGTGGGCTCATGACTTCTCTCCCCTAGTATGCTACATCTTGAGGTCGTCACCTCATATATTCATCATTGATTTGGTTACCAAAACCATTTCATGGACACCAAGTCCTTTTTATTATGGACACTAAGTCCTTTTCATTCATTAAACGTTGTATGTTCTCTCTCGGTACAAATCATACGGTTTATAACGATAATTATAATCCAACCGTCAATCAATTTACATCTCAATCATAAGCGTAAATCAAGTATTATCATTCATATATCATTAGGGAAGATTGGGAAAAAGATTGGGAGAGGTTTGGAACCAAAAGGAATAGATTTAGATGTGTTTTAAAATCGGTGACAGAAGTCGGCGCACGGGTCGTGCATGCCCAAAATTTCAGCTTTTGAGTATCAGCACGAGGCGCACGGGTCGTGCCTGTTTGACAGCTTTGAAAAATTTTCCATTTTCGGGAAATTCACTATTCAGTTTGATTCCATTACTCACTCCGCTCCATTCCTAACTCAAACACAGTTCATAACAACCACAACAACCACTTTAAACAACCAAATTTAAGTCATTAATCATCAATTAAAATCCACCCATATACACAAATCAAAACAACGGTTTTGATACTAGAGTGTTACAGACTCGAATTTATCAACTTGCATCAACTAGGACATAAACCAACACACAATTTAGCGAAGAACTCACCTCAACGTCGGAATCAATACGAAGGAAGCGAAAGATGAAAATCAATTAAAGATCTAAAACCCCCAAAGTGAACCCTAGGCACCAACAATCTCTCAAACTCGAAATCAAGCTTCAATCCGTCATCAATCTACCGTGTGAGTAATTCTAAACCTCTAGGAACCCTCCAATCCAACACACAACTCTTGACAACCCCAAATCATCTCACCATTTCACATAAACTCTAGAACTTGAGAAGAAAAGTTTTAGGGAAAAGTATGGATTTTTGGTACTCTAATCACCTAGATGATGATGAAAACGAAAATGGAGAGGGAAGAAATGAAGATTTTTAGCTAAGTTTGTGGATGGGTTTCACTCTCTTCTTCTCTTCTCCTTCTTCTTTCTTTCTCTTTCTCTTCTCTTCTTCGACTCTCTCCCTCTCTTCTCTCTTTTATTTCTTTTCTTTTCTTTTAAAAGTCAACTTAAATGAGGGTGAGGGTGTGGTGGGGAAAATGACCATCATACCCTTACTCTCTTCTAAATTTCTAAACCAGCCCCACATCAATGAATATTTAATTTAGCACTCAATCAATAAAATTGTCAATCAAGCACCATAAAAATAAATTAAATGGTTCAAGAATAAAAATAATTAAATCAATTATTTTGGAATGTTACACTTAGAATATGGGAAATTTGGGGGTCCCATTCCAGTTTCTATTCTTTTGAGCCTGATTACAATTTTAATTTTTCAATGGTTTCTAGAAAAATATTATTGCTAATGAGATCAAAAAGCAATTCTATGATATAAAATCATTAACCATTAAGTGTTAACCACTAACAGCAACAAAAGATGCGAATAAAAAAAATTTATGCAACTTCAAATTTACAAAAAATTTGAATTAAAAAATTCCTTCTTATAGAGATGATTATTCTTTTTCCGTAGAATTAAACATAATATAGAGATACTCATTCCCTTTCTATTATTAGACCATATAGAGAAAATCATTCTCTTTCCATTGATAAACTATATTGAAAAATTTGTTCTCTTTCTATAAGAATATTTCTTTAGCAATTTTATCCCTTCCTTTCTGATCAGTTGTTTTAGCAAGCACTTAAACGTCATCTTTTAACACGTTGACAAAAATTTTCACATTTAATAATTAAAATAAATATTTATTTTGTTGTCATTGTTTGAATTAACAATCTTGAAAACGAAACGATTTGCTGAAGTCAGAAACAGCAGAATCATAGCCAGTAATATCTTCGGTTGTCATCACTAAATTTAGAAACGTCTTAAAATTGTTGTTTTTGAGTTTCAGAAAAAGTATTCCAGAAAATAAATCCACCAAAGAAATTACTGGGATGAGTAGGCCACTCTCTTTAAGACGTTTCGCGGCATTGCTCAAAATTGTGCAAGCAGGCTATCAGTCACGACGTCCCCGAGATAAAACAGCCCAGTCGAAACTGTTACGAAAGATCACTACACGGAGAAATTTCGTTCTAGAAATACACCCTCATATTATGGTCCGAAGACCACTCAAATATGGCACGAAGATCACTCTAATTTAAGAAGAAACAAAATTGGGGAGGGAGAAGAGAAGAAAACTCGGTACTACTTCGAGTTTTCGGTGCAGTTTGAAAACTGAGTAATGGTCTCTATTTATAGTAGAGTTTAGCGACTTGGTGAGCAAATAACTATTGGAGCAAAAAATAGCAACAGTTACTTGACCTGGTCAAATCTTGTGAGAGAAGTAAGGAACTTGACGGTTCAACGAATCTGGTCACTGTTCAGCGTATCTGGTCACGATTAGCGTAACAGTTATATTTGACAACTCAAAACTTACGAGACAATTAATGGATTTGACTGTTGGAGGGATTTGACTGTTGGAGGGATTTGACTATTGGAGACTTAGGGAGCAAGAAACACATAAAAAATAATTATTTTCGTAAAATATATTACACCACTCAGCCCAACCCCAAGCCCAGATTCGACCTGACCCAACCGAGCTGACACCACTTAGCCCAAGCCCAAGCCCAGGCTCGACCCGCCCGAGTCGATTTTGTGTGCGTTCGAGTCGATTTAACCGTCGAATTTTGTATACGCATCGTCCAAATATATGGTTCCACGAATGTTATTGCTTTCATGTAACCGTCGGGTCCCACCTCACAGATTTGCTGACGTGTCATGAACGCACACAAAATTAGCCACAATGACACGTCAGCAAATCTGTGAGGTGGGACCCGACGGTTACATGAAAGCAATAACATTCGTGGAACCATATATTTGGACGATGCGTATACGAGGAAGGCTCCAAAGCAAGTTTCAAAAGTTAAGGTACCATTCGCGAAAGTTAGAATGGTGGTTAGCAGTTTCCACAGAAATAGTTCAAAACGCAGGAACAAGTGTGAAACATCCAGACGCCAGTGGACACGTGGCGTTGATCAATATCAATCACTTGTTAGTTTTAGTTTTTATTCTATTTCAAAGGGTACATGTGTCCACCATGCAATGCATCAGTTCATATTTGTAACTCTATAAGTAGAAGTTTGTACGTAGTACTAGGGGCGATTTCATAACATTCAGTGAACAATGTATGTTTGAAGCCAATCTCTTGTATTTTCGAAACTCTTTACAATTCAATGCATTTTGTCTTTTGACAATCGAGTGTCTCACTCTTGTCCTTTTTCATTCATTTTCGCAGTTTGTTTTTACTTCTTTAATTACTCGACTTAAGGAATTTGTGTTGTTCTCTCCTTCTTAGGATTGATTTCTGTGAATTGGTTAAGTGTGTTTTTGCTTAATTAACACCTAGAAAACCATTAGTGCGAAGTACTTGAGTGATTCATGATGTTCAACTCTCTCTTAGTCTGATTCTCGTGTTTCATTTAACTGTTTAGCACTTCGAATCCAATTGAGTAATTAATCTAGAATTCTTGATTCAGTTGATTGCACGATTGAATTTTGTTATAAACCATACTTCCTTTTCAAAAGCACGCAAATTAGGGCTGGTATTGGAAATCTGTCAACTGGTGAACTCAGGATCTAATTTGAGTCCTCTTATCTTATCTCTTTCTAAGTCCTTTGTTTGACAGAAAACTTTAATGAAATTTACAGGAAAACAAATTGGCACGCCAAGTGGGACTCAGTTAGAGATAGTTGTGCCACGTTTTAATTGTGTGCTCACTTGAGATGGTAACATGGTGACTACCAGAAACCACAATAGGGGAAATGCAGGTTCTCTTAATGATAACAATGGTTTTGACAAAGAAGTGAAACAATAACTTATTCTTCGAAACAATATAACCATATCGAACCTATTTCGCAAGAAAAACCAAGATCAAATCCTGTGGTAAGTCAAGTAATATTAGGCCTACCGATTGATCCTGAGAGAATGACTCTTAATGTAGTCCAACCACCTTATGGATTACGTGTAATATCCTAGATTTTAGTCGACAATAAAATTCGGGATATTAACTTTCATCATTTGATAATAGACATTCGTAAATTGGACAAATACAATGGAATAACAAAGATCCATAATTGACTCAAGATGATAGACATTTCATAACATTAGTTGAAAATTCTGACCATAAATCGGTTCAACTCATCTATCGGAATCAACAAAACAAATTTAATCCAAAGGACAAATGTATATGTATCCTAATACATCATAAGCCATATCTTATACTTAAACAAAATTAAAAAGGTCTCAACATATGAGACTAGCACAATAACAAAATGCTGAAACTTCTAAGATAACATACTCCTCAAAGACTAGAATCCTTTCCTTTAGCACTACCTCTCGGAGGCTTTACCTGCTTGGCTGAAATACAACAACAATGAGAGGTGAGATTACATAATCTCTGAGATTTCTTTCAAGTCTCCTCACTATAATATACTCTGCATATCCTTTATTGTGTTACCGAGAAACATCCCCCTCCTGAATAGTCTTATATATATAAATTCTATTAACGTACTGTTGGGGAACCCACACTCAACATTTTGTTGAGTGAAACCTCTGAGCCTTGAGCTTAGGTTCATGACACCGCTCCCAAGCCCATTCAATCATTCTTTAATTTATTTATAAGTGTATTTATATATATATATATATATATATATATATATATATATATATATATATATATATATATAGTTCTTCCTCACGCCTTCTCGATAAAAGATGTAACCCACATTACAATGTAATCAAAACACGGCATGAAAGAGCCTAGATGATTGATAAGTACGTAACTTTGAATTGGAAATGCATTAGGGAGAGAATTGTTACACAAGGGAATGTAAAATAGGAGTTTTCAAGTTTTAGAGCCAGAGGGTAACCCGGGTCGGGTCATTTCAACCCATGTCGGGTTGTTGTATTTCAACCCAGGCTCTGACCCGGATAAGGTTAAAACAACCCCGGTCGGGTCAGATCATCAGAGTTCAGAATTTTGCTATTTTTCATGAAATTGGTCATTCCAAATGGAACCAAAACTTCCTCCAATCCATCATCAATCCAAACTACACTACTAATACAACCATTTAGCAATTCAGCCATTTAGCAATCCATCATATAACATGTATTCTAATTAATGAATATAACATGTATTCTAATTAATCAATTCAGCCATTTAGCACAATATAACATGTATTCTAATTGTTACGGATTGGGCTAAAATCCTCAGAATTGTCATGGGCGCGGTATTGAGGCCCAATATCATTAATGTACCGTTATTTATCCAACGGCCGTGATTATTCAGTTACGAATCGGAGGGTTCCGATTTAGTGAATTAAGGTGACCCAGTCATCTATGAATAGGTGTCTAACACTGTTTCAAAGTTACACACACTTCCATACTTTACTTGCAATTGACTTTAGTCTACTGACTTGAGCGTCGGAGTGTCTTTGCAGGTACACCCCCCCTCCGAGGTCCGAGTTGGTCAAGAACAATCTACCGACTATCTTAATTCAGATTCCGATCTTAAGATAAGGTACAGAACATTGGCGACCACAGTGGGAGTACTCATTACTCTCACCTTTTCACTCATTGACTAACGATGGCTCCTCGTGGAGGACCTAGAGTACAGACTCAACCTCAGAGCACTGGCCAGGTTTCAACCCGGCCACAACCGACCCCTGAAGGAGTGCTTGTGACCCTTCCCCTTACCTTGGGTCGAATTCATCTGCCTCCTCAATCGGGAAACTCGAGACAAAATCGTCTCCCTTCCCCGCCTGAAGCCGGTCCAGTTCCGATCAATGCTGTTTGACAGCTCGTACATTTAGTGAATTAACAAGCTCAAGCCGACAATCAACAAGAGATTCGTATCTCTCAAATGGAGGCAGAAATTGCTGCAGTCCGAGCTCATGCTATCCCGGATCGGCACTACCCTCGTCATTCCCCTCGTCGTGGAACCACAAGTTCCAGGAGACATCGCTTTCCATCTTGGAGGAGGCATCATCACCATTCTCCTCCTCGTCGCAGAAGAGGCTGGGCTTCCCATACTCCTCCAAACCAAAGGGGTCGAGGATCCAGAACTCCACCAAGCCCGTCCCCGTCATTTCCGGACTACTCATCTTATCCTGAAGAGTCTGAGGAGCGAAGCTCGTCGTTGGCATCATCATCACCTCGTCGACGTTCAAGAAGCCGGGTTAGATCCCCGAGGTATGAACGTCGGCGATCACATTCTCGAAGATCGCCGGGTAGGTATCAATACCGAGATTCTCCTAAGAGAAGTGGATCCTCGAGGTGCCGAGGTCCCTTCACCAGCAGAATCGTCAACTGCCCGATTCCTCGACACTTAGAAAAACCCCCGGAGCGGAAGATGTACGACGGCATCGGTGATCCTGATAATCACCTTGACTATTTCGAGCTGATGATGCAATATCGTACAGCTCGAGAAGAGATAAAGTGAAGGATCTTCCCTCTGACTTTAGAGAAGTCGGCATTGGGATGGTTTAGAGGACTCTGATCGAACTTGGTATCATCATGGAACCAATTGGCAAAAATGTTTTCTGCCCATTTTGCCCATTCCAAAATGAAACCGAAATCAACGATGGTTCTTAAAGCAATTCTCCAAGGCGAAAATTAGTCTCTCCGAGATTACATTGAGAGGTTCAACAATGAAGCATCGAAATTTGGAGGACAAGTTCCGACTTTACTTCATGCAGGACGGCCTTCGGAAGGGGAGCCTGTTCCAAGTTAGCATCGGACTTCATAAACCGCTGAACCTTGCGGAGATCCTCCGGAGGTCCCAAAGGTACATTGATTATGAAGAGGAAGATGTGGCTAGAAAGTCAATGTTAAGCCAAATTCAAGCAAGCCCAGAAGTGAGAAAGAACTCCATCAGAATTCTAAGCCTAAAACTCGATATCCTAAACATACCGAACTTATTGTTCCCGGGCGAAGATCTTGGCCGAGTGTGCCAATATCGAGTTCAAGGAGGTAAGATTTCCTGATCCTCTCCCTCAAAGGCCGGGTCAAAGATCCAACAAATACTGTCGGTATCACCGAAGTAATGGACATGCCACCAACCACTGCAATGCCTTCAAGGACGACATCAAGGATCTCATCCGTCGGGGAAACTCAATCAGTATGTCAAGAAACCCGACCAAAAGGAGCCGAAGGCCAAATCTGATGAGAAATAGAAGAACGACAGAACACAGAAGGAAGAATCCTCGGAAGAAGAGGAAGATACTCGGAAGTCCAAGTGGCTAACATTGATCTCTGGGGGATATCCAGATGAAGGTTCTGGCAAAACCATGAAGGGTAAATGGAAAGAAATCCTTAACATCGCCTCTACATCGTCAACACCAGGAATGTCTTCACAACCTCCACTGGCTTTTGGAGATCAGGACCTCCTTGTTGGAAAACCCAACAAGAACATTCCGCTTTTAATCTTCGCTGTGATGGCTAATGCCCAGGTTAAAAGGATGTTAGTGGATCAGGTAAGCTCGGCTGATATTCTCTTTATTGACATCTTTAAAAAGCTGAAGATCTCGGAAGAAGACCTAACTCCATATCAGGGAACGAACCTATTGGGGTTCAATGGTTCAAGGACCAAACCGATGGGTTATTTGGAGCTAATGGTGACATTTGGTGAAGAACCTCTGGTTAGAATTGTTAAAACCAAGTTCCTGATTTTACCTTGTGAATCTATCTACAATGGCATCATTGGGAGGCCGACCCTGGGTAGGCTCGGGGCGATCGCTTCCATAGTCCATTTGAAAATGAGGTTCTATTCTTTGGGAAACAAGATTATCACCATCAACCCTGATCTTGAGTCAGCAGAAAGATGCTACTACATGCATCTTAAGGCAGATCGAAAAGCTAAAGAAGAAGATGAGCCTCCTGAAGATGCTCAGAAACCGGCCAAAGGAAAAGAGAAGATGAAAGTTGTTGATGTCAACCTGACCGATCGGGATGCAAGGTATGACCCTGACAGTTCCGAGGATGAGGTGGATGATACCCTCTCCCGGGAGCTAAAAAAGAGAATCAAGCGCCCGGAACCCGATGGGGAATTCATCGAGATTCAGCTGGGAGATGACCCTGAAAAAACTGTAAAGATCGGCGCCGATCTGCCTGAGCAAGTGAAGTCTGAGCTTGCACAATGTCTTAGAGACCATGCTGATCTTTTTGCTTGGAGCAGCTAGGATATGCCTGGAATTCCTCCCGAGGTCGCCTGCCATCAAATAGCAGTGGACTCGGAGGCAAAATGTGTCACCCAACGAAGGAGGACGCAGAGTGGAGAGAAAGCGGCTGCTGCTGCGAAGGTTGTTGATGATTTAATTAATGCAACTTTGTACTGAGATCAAGTACACAACTTGGCTCTCAAACCCTGTATTAGTTAAGAAAAGTAATGGAAAATGGCGCATGTGCATTGATTATAGCGGTCTTAATAAGGCATGTCCGAAGGATGCCTTCCCCGTTCCCAGTGTAGATCGCCTTGTGGATAGCGCTTCCGATTTTCATTTGTGGTCTTTTATGGATGCATATTCCGGGTATAACCAAATCCCAATGTATCCCCCTGATCAAGATAAGACCGCCTTTATGACAAACCAATGCAACTTTTGCTACCGAGTCATGCCTTTCGGCATAAAGAATGTCGGGGCTACATATCAGAGAATGATGAACAAATTCTTCCGAAAACAAATCGGCCGGGTCGTTGAGTTCTATCTCGATGACATGATAGCAAAAAGCAAGGAGGATCATCTTCATGTTTCCGATCTCAAAGAAATGTTTGCTGAAATTCGAAGAAATAACATGAGATTGAACCCGGAAAAATGCACATTCGGTGTCCGAGTCGGGAAGTTTCTTGTATTTTATCTTACTTAACGAGGCATTGAGGCTAACCCAGATAAATGCCGAGCTTTAACCGAAATGCGAACACCAACTACAAAGAGAGAGGTGCAGAAGTTAAATGGCATGATCGCCACTTTGTCTTGCTTCATCTCGCTTTGTCTCGCGTTTAAGTGTCTACCCCTGTTTAAAATATTAAAGAAGGAGGTCAAATTTGAATGGACGGTAGAACGGGAAGAAGCTCTTGTTCAACTCAAGAATGCTCTGTCTCAACTGCCGATCCTAACACGACCTTAAGAAGGGGAAATCTTGTATTTGTATTTGGCGGTCTCGGAAGAAGCTTTGGGCGCCGTATTAATCAGAGAAACGAAAGCTGGGCAGAGTCCCGTGTCTTTTGTAAGTAAGGCTTTGCAAGGCCCGAAAGTCCGATATCAGAAAATAGAAAAGATCGCCCTTGCTTTGCTAATTGCGGCTCGACGTCTCCGACCTTACTTTGTTGCTCATCAGGTTATGGTACTGACGATTCATCTGATTCACCAGATTCTACACTGACCTGATTTAGTAGGGAGAATGATCAGATGGGCAGTAGAACTCTGAGTTCAGAATTAGGTATGAACCAAGAACGACAATGAAAGGTCAAGTACTTGCCGACTTTGTGGCCGAGATGACTCCAGGCACTGAGGTCAGCGAGCTATGGACTCTACACGTTGATGGTTCTTCAAATCCAAAGGGCAGTGGAGCCGGTCTTATCTTAGAGAACTCTAATGGGGTAATGATCGAGGTGTCACTTACATTCCGATTTCCGACATCCAATATTCATGCCCGAGATCTCAAAGTAAATCGGTGCGAGCTTCTCTCAGATTCACTCTTAATGGCTTCCCAAATCGAAAATCAGTTTGAAGCTAAGGATCCAACATTGCAGAAGTATCTCGCCGAGTAAAAGAGTTTTTAAAATACTTTGAGCATGTAGAGGTTTAACATGTCCCAAGAGTGGAAAATACCAGGGTTGACATTTTTTCTAAACTAGCTAGCACAAAGTATAGAACCCGAGTTAAACATAGCCAAGTCAATATGCGTTGTGGGGGAAAGTAAGAGCTGGATCGCGCCCATCCTCGAATATATTGAGTCGGGGGACGAGCTATGGGATCCTCGAAAAGCAAAGTTAATCAGAGAAAGGGCATCCTTCTATTATGTGTTAGACAGATTCTATAAAAGAGGTCTCTCTTTTCTCCATTATTGAAATGTATAGAAGGGGATGAGGCGGATTACGTTCTTGCCGAGATTCATGAAGGAATCTGCAGACAGCATCTCGGGGGACGATCTTTGGCTCGGAAAGTCCTAAGAGCCGGATACTACTGGCCAACTATAGAAGCTGATGCCAAGAATTACATGAAGAAATGTCAAAAATGTCAAGTTCATGCCAACGTCCATTTGGCACCACCAACCGAGCTTAGTAGCCTCTCTTCACCATGGCCCATTACTTGGTGGTGTATCGATCTGCTTGGACCGTTCCCAAGAACACCTGGTCAGTTCAA
Source organism: Astragalus membranaceus (assembly GCA_039519185.1). Taxonomy (NCBI): domain Eukaryota; kingdom Viridiplantae; phylum Streptophyta; class Magnoliopsida; order Fabales; family Fabaceae; genus Astragalus; species Astragalus membranaceus. The sequence goes on from CM076850.1 coordinate 53,753,778, forward strand.
ATATCTGATAGTGGCGGTCGACTACGTCACTAAATGGGTTGACGCCGAACCACTAAGAACCATTAGTGCCCAGAACTGCCTCAAATTCTTTAAAAAAAAGTGTCATGACTAGGTTCGGAATTTCGGAAGTTGTAGTTACTGATAATGGAACTCAGTTTGCTGATAAGGGATTCAGAAAGCTCATGACCGACCTTAAGATCAAACATCACTTCACCTCGGTAGAACATCCATAAACTAATGGACAAGCCGAGGCAGCTAATCAGGTGATACTAAAAGGTCTCAGGAGGCGACTGGACGATGCTAAAGGTAATTGGGTTGAAGAATTGTCTTATGTGTTATGGGCATACCAAACCACTGCTCAGAGTACTGTTGTGCGAAAAAGATAATGTGCAAGTATACACAGTCGACAACAAGTAGTATAAAGAAGATGAGATCGTACCCACAGGGATTGAATTAATTCTTAAGGTTTAAATAGATAGAGAAACTAGTATTGAGTAACCAAGTAACAAACAATATTGATGGTGTGGAGACAGAAGGTAAACATACTAAGTAAATGGAGAAAGTAGTCAAGTGAGAATGATCGTTGAGATGTTCTTTACCAAATAAGTCACTTTCAATAGTTTTGTGCTTATATGTGATGCAGGTGCACTGAATGCTGTTGCATTATGAATGTGCTTTTCAGTCACTGTTTTCAGAGTTTCATTACAAGCTCTTATGTGTAAGTTGCTAAATCAGTTCACTCCTGTATTTTAAGTACCCACAGTATCACCCTATGGACTATGCTATCCTATGTCTAGGTTTTAGCATGGTTTCAACAAAGTTTCCTTAATTAAAACACATACCCATATTAGTTCTTGAGTTCTAGTTATAAACCATGTCTGTATTTATAACTCTACTTGTTCTAAGTGATCAATCTCAAAATAAGTGTTGAAAGAAGTATAAAACAATAACTAAAATGCACACATCACATATGATCACAATAACTTATTTAAAAGATCATTATAAGGTTAGAACATCCGAACTAAAAGAGTTTAGTTGATGCTAGAAATTACAAGGCATATATAAACAGAATAGATCATATTCATATATTTGATATCACAAAAGGAAAACAACAAGGTAAAAATTACACGGTTGGAGTTCCTTTGCATGAAGTTGCCAAGCAATGCGGGAGCATTCACTTCACTGCATTCAGCTAGGACTATACGTACTTGTGTGGAAGTAAAGAAAGAAGTTGTCAATTCCTTTCTTACTGTCTTACAAGAGAATGAAAAACTAAATTTAAAACTATCTAAATTAGTGCATGGAATGAGAGATGAGAAATCCTTTTCAAGTGAGAAATGGAGGTATTTATATAGGCTTCAAGTGGAGCTTTCCTTCACAAGAGGGTTTACTTGATAACAATGTTAGGGTTGCCTTTAGTCACTTCAGCCCAAAAAGTAATGCAAATCCTCCACTCAACCAAGAAGGGAGGTCCTCTAATGGATGACCATGTGTCCCTAGGTGAGTGACTCTTCAAAGCTATCTTTTAAGGCAGGCGTCGAAATTTGTGACTTGCATGTGCTTTCATGACCAAGCATGACATCATCAGCTGAGTGCTTGAGCATCTTGATGTTCTAGGATTTCTTCAAGCATTGTTGTGTGTTTTGAGTGCAGGTGAATTGAACAAACATATCAAAAATAACAATGTTGTAAATTGCCAATGCAGGGGCATCACATGCAGGTGAATTGAACAAACATATCAAAAGTACCAAAATATATGCAAGATGCTAAGTTATATGCATAACCCTCTTTTAACTGTGAATGTTGTTATTTTATTTATAAGACTTTATTTACTATATATTTTTACTTAGAACTGAGTAATTTATTTAGGTTTAGATGCGTAAATAACTCTATATAAAATAGAGTTATCACACCCCCAAATTTAAACCATTGCTTGTCATCAAGTAATGACAAAGAAAATCACAAACAAGATTTGCATAATCAAGAAGAATAGATGTAACATCCGCTAATTAGCTAATTAGGTTTATTTAAATTTAACACAAGAGGTTATCCTATTATGTGAGGTAGAAATAAATAAATTCTATAGTAATGCTTAGCTAAATTATTTGTGTTAAGTTAATAGAGTTTGACTAAAATCCTTAGATTAAGCCATGTCTTGGTAAGATTAGAGGAATGAGTGGCTGAAGGGTACTTTGGTCCTTGTACCCTCTTTAAGTGATGGCCAGCTGAACCCACACCCCACACACACAAAACCATCTCATTTTCCAGTTTTTCAGAAAAAGAAAGATATTGAGAGGTGGAGAGAAAGAGCTGTCGAGAGGGAGAGAAGAGAAGAGGGGAAGAGAAATTCTGGATGCATGTTTGAGATGATTTCACCATCTTGATCCCTACACCCTCCTCTTCCAACTGATATAACTTTCATAATCATCATCCTCCTCCTCACTCATTCACCATTTTCGACCCACAAAGCTCCATAGAGCAAAAAATGGAGTTGTAGTGCTTCTAGTGGCTTGCATGTCATCTTAGAGCTAGAATAGAACCTTGGGATACATCACCTTGCTGTTTGAAGTAATGAGGGAAGAGGGTCAGTAGCTCATATTGCTGGGATTCGAATTGGAGAGGGCGTGGAGTTTGTGAGAACGAGAAGGACAATTACGGAGCGAGTTTGTGTAAATTCGGTGTCGTTGAACTCCAAGTGTTTCAGAATTTGAGTGATTTTCATCACTTCGGGTGAGTTCTATAACTCGCTTAGGGAATGTGTGTGTTTTTCTGAGTATCTATCTTTTCGAAAACCGTTTTATAAAACAGTGATTTTAAACGATAAGTGATGTGCTAAATTGTTGAAATGTGCTGGATTGGATTGAATATGCCTGCTGTATTATACCGCTATAATGTGTGTTTATGTTTGGGTATCGATCGGAAGGGATATTGGAATCGGAACGGAATGGGAAAAACTCATGAAAAACCTGTTTTCTAGAAACTGATAGAGACGCACGGATCGTGTGCCTCTGAGCACGGGTCGTGCGCCCCTATCTGAGGCTACAAGGATTTGATTTTTAAAACTCGCACGGATCGTGCGCCTAGTCGCACGGGTCGTGCGTATGTTTCTGGAACTTCCTACAATTTTGAACGATAACGCCCGGATCGTGCGCATAGTCGCACGGGTCGTGCGTATCCTTCTGGAAAACTTTCTGCAAATTGCTCAACCGCGCACGGGTCGTGCGCCTAGCCGCACGGGTCGTGTGGAACCTTCTGATTCCCAAATTCAAAGTACCTTTTTATCCATTCCAAATGATTCTAATCCTCTTCTAATCCGTTCCTCATGGTTCCCCAACAATGTAGAGATATTGATATCATGGTATCGAACATGTTTATAGAAAACTTATGTGTTATGAACGTAACGGAAAACCGTACTTAGAGAACGTGTGAGAATGCAAGTCAAGAAATATTAACGGACCTTGAGTCCAATCATGTTACTATAATGAACTTCAAGATCGTCATGTCATGTAAGCTAATTGATTGTAAGTCTATAAAGACATAAAAGCTCTCAATTCATGTAAACACAAATCAAGTTACTTTCCCTCGGGGAAAGGTAGATGGTATACCTTGTGTATATCGAGGATGACGATCCTCCAGTTATTAGCATACCTAGTGGAGGGGAGTCATGAATCCAAAGCTAGGACCCTAGTATTATTCGGATAGAATTTCGGATTGGGGTTTCCGTAGATATTGGGCAATCAAGATTGTCTAGCATTATATCTCGGGTTATGCTAAGTTTATGTTAAAATATGATCAGAAATGTAACAAGTGGTCGCTTATTAGGACTACAAGTTACGAGTAAACCTCATGTATTCACGTGGTCGCTTATTAGGGCCACGAGTTCAGATTCAAGTATAAGAAACCGTCAGAGTTGGTCAGGGGTCTCGATAGGACTCACTGAGATAATGTTTATCTCACCCTTCATATTTGTGGTTTTTATACAGAGAAACAGGGGAAGGCAAAGGCGATGAAGCACGGTTAGCTGGTGGGACTCGAGGAGTCCGGAAGTCTATGTTTCTTGTTCTGGGCCCTTGCCCTTTTGTAGTACTTTTGTTATCGGTTGTATAACTATCATGTATAAGTTATAAATCGTTTCCGCTACTTTATGTTGTTGAGTATTGAACACCAGGATCATGTATAAGTCTTAAGTTTTTGGAACTTAAGCATTTTCAGGAAATTTATGAGGTTCAGAGAACCATTTGATATATATTATCTTCAGTTTTAGATGTGTTCAATATTTCATTAACAGGAAGTTACTCTGATGTATGCCATCTAGTGCATTACGATGATTCTACATGATAGAATTTATCGGGGTGTTACATAATGGTATCAGAGCAGTTCGACCTAGTCGGGCTTAGATTAGTTTGGGTGGTTTTGTTCCTCGAGTAATCCTGCTATCTTGCTTCTTATGATACTAAGAGACATTGAGACTGATCAACTTAATACTTGGTGTATCATTTGCAGAATCATGGCAGGGGGGATCGAGGAATAACCCACTGATTGATCCACATGCTGCTTGGATGCAAGGCATGATGGAAAGACAACAAAAGATACTGGAAGATATGGTAGCATTGCAGCAGAATGCTCAAATTCAACCTCAGCAGGCCCCAGAGCCGCAAGTTAACCCCAGGCAAGTTTATTCAGAATTCTTGAAGATGAAGCCATCTGAGTTTAAAGGAGGGCCGGTTGTCATGGAAGCCCAGCATTGGCTGGATGATATAGAGAAGATTTTTCTGACTATGCAAGTTACGGATGAGGACAAGTTAAGGTTGGCATCCCATATGCTGAAAGGGGAGGCTCACAACTGGTGGACTAATGTTAAGGCTATGATGGTGACTATGGGTACTCCCCAGACTTGGGAGCATTTCAGACAAGTGTTTTTGGAGCAGTTCTTTCCAACGGCAATGAGGTTCGAAAAGGAGAATGAGTTTTTAACTCTCACTCAAGGAAGTCTAACGGTTGGTCAGTACTCCGCCAAGTTTGAAGAGTTGTATCAATTCTTCGGTTTAGCTGGTTATGCCCCTAATGACAAGTGGAAGACCGATAGGTACAAGTATGGGTTAAGGGAAGACATTGCTCAGAGTCTAAGTTCCTTTGCATATACCAATTATGCGGCCATGGTTCAGCAAGCCCATATAGCCGAAAGTGATTTGAAGAGGTTGTATGCCAGTAGAAAAGTATTCAATCAGAGTAAGAAGAATGTTGGATCATCCAACAATCAAATGGGTCCTAGGTACAACTCCAACAAAGGGAAACAGATTCAGTCGTCAAATTCGCCAAAGTTCAGGGCATGCTCCAACTGTGGAAGGTACCATCAGGGTAAGTGTCAAGTGGGATCGACTCAGTGCTACTACTGCAAGAAGGAGGGTCATTATGCTGCTAATTGCCCAAAGAAGAGAGGTCAAGAAGAAGATACTACTACAACTCATGGGAGAGTTTACACCTTGGACGCCCAGAAGGTCACGCCGTCAGATAATATACTAAGGGGTATGGGATCTCTTTTTAATAACTCTGTTAGTATTTTGTATGATTCAGGTGCGACCCATTGTTTTATATCTCAAGTTTGTGTCGATCGGTTGGGATTGGCTTTAACTCCTTTGCCTCAACCAATTTCCATTAAGACTGCTGCTGAGGGTAGTATTCAGACCCAAGCGATATGTGAAAACTGTCTTCTATCCATTGGAGACAGGAACTTTGTGGTAGACTTCATTTGTTTACCGATGAAGGGCATGGACGTCGTCCTAGGAATGAGTTGGATGACGGCCAACCATGTGACTATAGATTGTTTCCATCGAACTATCGGTTTCGCCTCCGAGTCAGTGGAGCTACAGCCGCCCAATTCTGAAGCTGTTATTTCTCTCACTTCGGCCAGTAACTATCTGTTCCAAGGCGCGGAAGCTTATGTCATGATGCTGTCTGCATCCACTGAGACAGGTCAGGAATTATCTTCTGTACAAGTTGTTAATGAATTTCTTGATGTGTTTCCCGATGAAGTTCCTTCATTTCCTCCGGATCGTGAGGTGGAATTTTCTATAGAGTTGGTTCCGGGCACTGGACCTATTTCTATAGCCCCGTATAGAATGTCGCCATTAGAGTTGAGGGAACTGAAAGTTCAACTGGAAGAGCTAATCTCCAAGCGGTTCATCCGGCCGAGTGCCTCACCATGGGGTGCTCTAGTGTTGCTTGTCAAGAAGAAGGACGGAAGTATGAGATTGTGTATCGATTACCGTCAGTTAAATAAGGTGACTGTCAAGAACAAGTACCCTCTACCGAGAATTGATGATTTGCTAGATCAGTTGAGGGGAGCTTCTGTATTTTCAAAAATTGATTTGAGGTCCGGTTATCACCAAATCAGGATTAGAGCTTTGGACGTCCCGAAGACCGCTTTCCGTACGAGGTATGGACACTATGAATTCGTAGTGATGCCCTTCGGTTTGACCAATGCTCCAGCCGTATTCATGGATTATATGAATCGGATTTTTAATCCCTATCTGGATCAGTTTGTGGTAGTGTTCATTGATGATATCTTGGTGTTCTCTAAAACTATTGAGGAGCATGTGCAACATCTCCGAATTGTTCTGAACGTACTCCGGGAAAAGAAGTTGTATGCTAAGCCGTCCAAATGTGATTTTTGGATGCCCGAAGTTAAGTTTCTGGGCCATGTGATATCTAGGAATGGTGTTGCAGTGGATCCCTGTAAGATCGAAGCTGTGGTAGACTGGGAACAGCCGTCTACAGTTACTGAGGTAAGAAGTTTCTTGGGGTTAGCTGGGTATTATCGAAGATTCATTCAAGGATTTTCCCAGTTGGTTCTTCCACTCACTCGGTTAACTCGCAAGGGTCAGCCGTTTGCTTGGGACTCAGCATGTGAAAATTGTTTCACGGAATTGAAGGGTCGTTTGACTTCTGCACCCATCCTGATTCTTCCAGATCCGTCCGTAGGATTCCAAATCTATTGCGACGCCTCTGGTAAGGGTTTGGGATGTGTCCTGATGCAGAATCAACAAGTAGTTGCCTATGCCTCCAGGCAGTTGAAGCCACATGAAGAGAATTACCCGACTCATGATCTAGAGTTGGCAGCGATTGTGTTTGCCCTAAAGATTTGGAGACATTACCTGTATGGGTCTCGTTTCGAAGTCTTTAGTGACCACAAGAGCCTTAAGTATTTGTTTGACCAAAAGGAACTGAACAACAGACAGAGGAGATGGGTAGAATTCTTGAAGGATTACGATTTCGAATTGAAGTACCATCCTGGTAAGGCTAATATTGTGGCCGATGCTTTAAGCAGAAAATCTATTCATGCTGCAGAGTTGATGATGCACGAGATGTCCTTGTTGGAATCGTTCAGAGACCTTAATTTGAGAGTGAAGTCAAGAAGGAACAGGTTGGTGTTGAGTCACATTCGAATTTCAAGTCCCTTGAGAAATCTAATTCGATCAGCCCAAGAAGGTGATGTGGAGCTGCAAGCGCAGAAGAGATTGCCGAGTTACACCGAAGACGGTGATGGCGTAATTTGTTTTGATGGTAGGATCTGTGTGCCGAATGATGAGAATGTAAAGAGGCAAGTTCTAGAAGAGGCTCATAAGAGTCAGTTCTCAATACATCCTGGGTCTACCAAGATGTATCGAGATCTGAAGCAATTGTACTGGTGGCCAGGCATGAAAGTTGATATTGCAGAGTTTGTGTCTCGATGCTTGACTTGTCAAAAGGTTAAGATAGAGCACCAGAAGCCAGGTGGCCAGTTACAGCCGCTGAATGTACCTGAATGGAAATGGGAAAGTATATCTATGGATTTTGTCATGGGATTGCCACGGTCCCAAGCCGGAAATGATTCTATTTGGGTAGTGGTGGATCGTCTGACCAAGTCCGCTCATTTTATTCCAGTACGTTCGAATCACAAGGTTGCCAGGTTAGCAGATGAGTATCTCAAGAGTATTGTGAAATTGCATGGAATCCCTACGAATATCGTCTGTGATCGAGACCCAAAGTTCACATCTCGATTTTGGAGAGCATTGAATATGGCGTTGGGAACAACGGTGTGTGTTAGCACAGCTTACCATCCACAGACAGACGGGCAGACTGAGAGAACCATTCAGACGTTGGAGGATATGTTGAGGGCTTGTGTACTCGATAGTGGAGGCAGATGGGAAGATCATCTTCCATTGGTGGAATTTTCATACAACAACAGTTACCATTCTAGTATCGGAATGGCTCCATATGAAGCATTGTATGGAAGGAAGTGCAGAACACCATTGTGTTGGTGGGATGTAGGCGAGCAGAGATTGTTGGGACCGGATTTGGTCCGGGAGACTACGGAGAAGATCCGTCAGATAAGAGAAAGGATGAAAACCGCGCAGAGTCGACAAAAGAGTTATGCGGATAAGAGAAGAAGGCCGTTAGAATTCGAAGAAGGAGATCATGTCTTTTTGAAACTTTCTCCAACCATCGGGACCGGTATTGCTTTGCGAGCGAAGAAGCTCAGTCCTCGGTATGTCGGACCTTTCCAGATTGTCGAACGAGTTGGGCCAGTAGCGTATCGCATTGCTTTACCTCCCGAATTGTCCAGATTACATGATGTGTTTCATGTATCTCAGCTACGGAAATATATTCATGATCCGAATCAACCATTAAGCTATGAAGCAATTGACATCAGACCAGATTTATCTTATCAGCCTACTCCAATCAGGATCATCGAACGCGGCGAGAAAACGCTCCGAACGAAGTCAATTCCTATTGTCAAAGTGCTTTGGGACGGTGCGTCACCTGGCGAAGCAACATGGGAAGTAGAGGAGAGCATGCGGGTGAAATATCCTTATTTGTTCGAGTAAGGTACGTTTTGTCAATTTTGAGGACAAAATTTAAGAAGTTGGGGTGATTGTAACATCCGCTAATTAGCTAATTAGGTTTATTTATATTTAACACAAGAGGTTATCCTATTATGTGAGGTAGAAATAAATAAATTCTATAGTAATGCTTAGCTAAATTAATTGTGTTAAGTTAATAGAGTTTGACTAAAATCCTTAGATTAAGCCATGTCTTGGTAAGATTAGAGGAATGAGTGGCTGAAGGGTACTTTGGTCCTTGTACCCTCTTTAAGTGATGGCCAGCTGAACCCACACCCCACACACAGAAAACCATCTCATTTTCCAGTTTTTCAGAAAAAGAAAGATATTGAGAGGTGGAGAGAAAGAGCTGTCGAGAGGGAGAGAAGAGAAGAGGGGAAGAGAAATTCTGGATGCATGTTTGAGATGATTTCACCATCTTGATCCCTACACCCTCCTCTTCCAACTGATATAACTTTCATAATCATCATCCTCCTCCTCACTCATTCACCATTTTCGACCCACAAAGCTCCATAGAGCAAAAAATGGAGTTGTAGTGCTTCTAGTGGCTTGCATGTCATCTTAGAGCTAGAATAGAACCTTGGGAGACATCACCCTGCTGTTTGAAGTAATGAGGGAAGAGGGTCAGTAGCTCATATTGCTGGGATTCGAATTGGAGAGGGCGTGGAGTTTGTGAGAACGAGAAGGACAATTACGGAGCGAGTTTGTGTAAATTCGGTGTCGTTGAACTCCAAGTGTTTCAGAATTTGAGTGATTTTCATCACTTCGGGTGAGTTCTATAACTCGCTTAGGGAATGTGTGTGTTTTTCTGAGAATCTATCTTTTCGAAAACCGTTTTATAAAACAGTGATTTTAAACGATAAGTGATGTGCTAAATTGTTGAAATGTGCTGGATTGGATTGAATATGCCTGCTGTATTATACCGCTATAATGTGTGTTTATGTTTGGGTATCGATCGGAAGGGATATCGGAATCGGAACGGAATGGGAAAAACTCATGAAAAACCTGTTTTCTAGAAACTGATAGAGACGCACGGATCGTGTGCCTCTGAGCACGGGTCGTGCGCCCCTATCTGAGGCTACAAGGATTTGATTTTTAAAACTCGCACGGATCGTGCGCCTAGTCGCACGGGTCGTGCGTATGTTTCTGGAACTTCCTACAATTTTGATCGATAACGCCCGGATCGTGCGCATAGTCGCAGGGGTCGTGCGTATCCTTCTGGAAAACTTTCTGCAAATTGCTCAACCGCGCACGGGTCGTGCGCCTAGCCGCACGGGTCGTGTGGAACCTTCTGATTCCCAAATTCAAAGTACCTTTTTATCCATTCCAAATGATTCTAATCCTCTTCTAATCCGTTCCTCATGGTTCCCCAACAATGTAGAGATATTGATATCATGGTATCGAACATGTTTATAGAAAACTTATGTGTTATGAACGTAACGGAAAACCGTACTTAGAGAACGTGTGAGAATGCAAGTCAAGAAATATTAACGGACCTTGAGTCCAATCATGTTACTATAATGAACTTCAAGATCGTCATGTCATGTAAGCTAATTGATTGTAAGTCTATAAAGACATAAAAGCTCTCAATTCATGTAAACACAAATCAAGTTACTTTCCCTCGGGGAAAGGTAGATGGTATACCTTGTGTATATCGAGGATGACGATCCTCCAGTTATTAGCATACCTAGTGGAGGGGAGTCATGAATCCAAAGCTAGGACCCTAGTATTATTCGGATAGAATTTCGGATTGGGGTTTCCGTAGATATTGGGCAATCAAGATTGTCTAGCATTATATCTCGGGTTATGCTAAGTTTATGTTAAAATATGATCAGAAATGTAACAAGTGGTCGCTTATTAGGACTACAAGTTACGAGTAAACCTCATGTATTCACGTGGTCGCTTATTAGGGCCACGAGTTCAGATTCAAGTATAAGAAACCGTCAGAGTTGGTCAGGGGTCTCGATAGGACTCACTGAGATAATGTTTATCTCACCCTTCATATTTGTGGTTTTTATACAGAGAAACAGGGGAAGGCAAAGGCGATGAAGCACGGTTAGCTGGTGGGACTCGAGGAGTCCGGAAGTCTATGTTTCTTGTTCTGGGCCCTTGCCCTTTTGTAGTACTTTTGTTATCGGTTGTATAACTATCATGTATAAGTTATAAATCGTTTCCGCTACTTTATGTTGTTGAGTATTGAACACCAGGATCATGTATAAGTCTTAAGTTTTTGGAACTTAAGCATTTTCAGGAAATTTATGAGGTTCAGAGAACCATTTGATATATATTATCTTCAGTTTTAGATGTGTTCAATATTTCATTAACAGGAAGTTACTCTGATGTATGCCATCTAGTGCATTACGATGATTCTACATGATAGAATTTATCGGGGTGTTACAATAGATCAGCTAATTTCTTTCTAAAAATGATTTTTCCAATGATGCACTCTATGTACTTCATTTTTCAGAAATTTTTCTTTAAGCCTTTTTTCTCAAAACATCCAAAGTTTATTACTGATAATTTGTGTGAGTGTGTGCCCACTGAGTCTAGATTAGTTCCAAAAACTAAGTAAAAAGGGGCTCTTAGCCTTTGAAAAATTTAGTTCATGTTTGGTCAAACTAAAATTTTTTCAAAAGATAGAATAGACTAACAACTTCCTCAATAATTGGGGGCTTCTAAGCACAACAAATGGCTTTGATTTGGATATTTCAGTTTTGTTGAGCCAATGCACTATTTCCTATTTTTGTTGGTTTTTTCTTGATGTAAATGCATTGAGTGCAGGAGCATTGTATTTATGTAATGCAAGAGCATTGAGTGCCCTTGCATCTGAGACTACATATTTGACTTTTTAGCATATATTGCCCTCCTCACTGACCCCTTTTTGCATAGTTTTTTCTTTGTTTTTCTTTTTCTTTTCGTATTTTTCGTCTTTTTCTAATGCATTATTGGAACGGGTACAGTTTCTGATTCAGGCAAATATAGCTATTTTTACAACAACTTTGGTACTTGTAGTACTTTTAATAAACCTATGGCATTGACTTCTCTAAATTCTTCATACTCAGTCTTAATTTTCATTGAAACACCCCCAAACTTAATTCTTTATGCTATTCTAAATTTTTAGTAAAAATTTAGCGTTGACCTTAGCTTACTAAAAATTCCTCTTTGCATCAGGTTGTCTTTCAAATAGCAGGGTTCTTTTCTAAAACTCAGTTTTGACGTGTAGAAGCTCTAATAAAATTGGTCATTTGAGAAAAACAAGGCTTCTTTCTATTTCTTTCTTTCATCATTAAAAATCAGATCAAAGAGATGTATTTGTTTTGTTGTGAAAGATTCTAAGCTGATCATGCTTCAAAACTATCAAATCCTATTTGAACTTTTTATACTAAAATTCTTTTTATACTAAAACAGAATTCATACACCTACTATTTTTGAAAAGAGAAGTGTCACTTTTAAAAATAGTTAAATGCATTTCATTCTACTTTGTTAAGTACATCTAATACTAATATTTAACTACTTTTATCATATATTCGAACAGATAAAACATATATCTAACATCAGATAAAAATAAACACACATATATATAAACTGCTCCCCCCAACTTAAAGTTAAGCAGTGTCCTCACTGCTATTTGAAGTTCAAAACAGTTTTTTCAAAAATGGGGAGAGGGGTTAGTGACAAAGTAGGATAGTGCAAAATATAATAACCTATAGTACTAATAGCAAAATAGTTATAACAACATCAAAAGTTTACTGTTTCTTAGATCCACAAATGAGCCTTGAGCTTGACCTTCTGCTTTTTCTTCTTGTGCTCCTCAGCTTTTGGTGCACCTGCACCAAATGTAGTTGCATCAGCTACTTCTGTGGTTGTTGCTGGTTCTTTAGGTTTTTGGGATGCAGGTGCATCGGGTGCTCCTGCATCAGTCTTTTCTGCAACAGTTTTCTCAACAAGTGGCTCTTATTCAGTTGGGGTCTCCATGACAGATGTGGCATCCTCAGCAGCAATCTTCACTGTACCTGCAAAAGATGTTTGTGTAGCCAACATTTCTTCACGGATTTTGGCACCAAGTTGTTCAAAGACAACTTTCAGTGTGGCATCTTTGTTGGCAGGAATGATAGTAACAGTTGGGATTGGCTAGGATGCACCTGCATCAAATGCATCAGTTGATATCTGCACAGGTTCTCCTTCTGATGTCTTTTCACCAGAGTTTGTCTTTTCTGCTTCTGTTTCTGGTTCTTCTTGAATGACCTGCAAAGTTTCATTTAAACTAGCAAATGTAGTGTTATTAGGAGCAATAATGGGTTCAATAGCAGTAGGTGGTGATTCTGGTTGTTTTTCTGGAATTGTAGGGGATGGATCACTGGTGGTGGTTCCATGTGTTGTTTCTGATTGGGTGGTATAGGGTGGTGGTGATGGTGGGGTTGGTGTTCTGGTAGGTGATTTGGGTGGGGAATTAATTTGTGGGTGATTGATTATGGGGTGGTGTTGGGGATTTGGGTGGGGCTTGTGCTGGTGGTGGGGATGTAGCGATGGATGTTTGTGATGGTTGGTTGGTGGTTTCAGAGGGTGTGGTGGCATACTTCTTTCTTGGAGCATCCTCCATGATCACATCTCCTTCTTCAGATTTATCACTCTCCTCACTCTCTTCTTCATCTTCCTCAACATCCTTCTCTATCTCCTTGACTGCCTTATTAGCCTCTTAATCCTCCTCACTGTCATCTATTTCCTCACTCTGCAGTTCTGGTTCTTCCTCAATTAACTTTCTCTTCCTCTTCTTCTGTTTCTTACTTATTCCCTTTTTCTTTGGTCTTACCTCTTTTTCCACAATTTCTTCTTCCTCTTCCCTGTCTGATATTTGCAGAACCCAATTAGGAAATATTGGGGCTTCAACATGTGTTTCCACATTAGAAATCTCCTGAAACCTTAACTGTAGCCAATCAAATTGTTCCTTTTGAAATTTCCATATAGCTCGTTGCTGGTGCATGAAGTGCTCCTGCATTGAGCTACTGGCAGCTTCCTTAACAGTTTTGGCTTTTTCCTTGAATTCAGCAGAAAGAGCACAAGGGGGAAATTTTCTTACTTCCTTAGCATCAGTTGGTACCCCAGTTTTGATGCATAACTCAGTTATCAAACATGGAAAGAATAAAAAGCCTCTTGTTTTGTTCCTCCTACAACTTAGGATTTCACTAGAAATGAGTTTTCCTATATCCACATTACTTTCTGTTAAGATTGAATCTATGAGGATCTATCTTTCTTTTGAGAGGGTGTATGTGTGTGATGTAGGGAGAATTGATTCAGTAATGAACAAATGCCAATTTCCTAGTTCATTAATGATGTATCTACTTTTCAATTTGAACTCAATTGGTAAATTTATCCCATTCAGCATCTTTATCAGCTATCCTTCACTTTATCTTAGTCATCTCCTTCTTGCCAAATTTTTCAGATTTTTCCTCAAACTCATTTCCATTATAAGGCAGCATGTAATGATCATTGATTCTTGGGTAAAATATGTTTTTAGTCCCTACAAAATCAGCTCCTTCTAAGTTTAGTCCCCACAATAACGAAAAAGGCGTTTTGGTCCTCAACTTATTTTTTCGTTTTCAATTTTAGTCCCTCGTGACTTTTAATAGCGCTTCAAAACTTTTAATAGCGCTTATAAAAGGTCAAAAAAGCGCTATTAAAAGTTTTGAAGCGCTATTAAAAGTCATGAGGGACTAAATTTGAAAACGGCAAAATAAGATGAGGACCAAAACGCCTATTTCGTTAATGTAGGGACTAAACTTAGAAGGAGCCGATTTTGTAGGGACTAAAAACATATTTAACCCTTGATTCTTTTGGGCTCAAACAATACCCTTATTCCCCTAACTAGAGAATAGTACATAGGCTTACCTTCCTTAGGGTCAGGAATCCCAGCATAAAATTCCCTTACCACTTGCTCCATAAATGATCCTCTATGTTGAATGAATGAGTCCCATTGAAGATTTGCTACAGTTGATGAGAATGATGGATAAGCCTTCTTTAGATTTTAGCCTCGTTCTGGCAGTAGCTCCATTTTCCAGAGATGTGCATTCTCAGGGGTTACTGATGCAGGGATATTTGTGGTTTTCCTTGATGCTTGCCTTGTTGATGCACCAACATTGATTGAACCCTTGCCAGAATTTTTGCTTGCAGTTTGTTTGCGTCCCATTTCTGAGTTTGATTTCTGAAAATGAAACTTTGATTTCTGAGGTTGAAGGTGAATGCTTAGGTTTGGAAATGGGAACGTTTGCTGTTTGAGAGAAAGTTTAAAATGTGAGAGAAACAGTAACTTGGGTTTTATCGAAATGGAGGTTATAGGTTAGTAGGTGGATAAGTTTGAGTGGGTTTTGATTTGATGGCTAAAAATGACCGTTGTGGCTAAGTGGTATCGCATGCATGTTGACACGTGCCCACTTAGGCAAGATAGCGCACTTCCTTAGCCTTAACTTCTCTGATTATTCCTTGATGC
Source organism: Astragalus membranaceus (assembly GCA_039519185.1). Taxonomy (NCBI): domain Eukaryota; kingdom Viridiplantae; phylum Streptophyta; class Magnoliopsida; order Fabales; family Fabaceae; genus Astragalus; species Astragalus membranaceus. Next base: position 53,769,144 of record CM076850.1, read on the forward strand.
GCTGGCAGTTGAAAATTTTTCATCTAAGTGTGGCGTTAGAGTTGATGCAGGAGCATTGGATATAGCGCAATACAGATGCACTGGATGCAGCTGCATTAGGAGTTCCTTCACCTATTTTCCTACAAAATACTTCAAAACATAAAACTAAACAAAAAGAAAATAATTAGTAATTCAAAATCATGGGTTGCCTCCCACAAGCGCTTGATTTAAGAGTCTTTCAGCCTGACTATCTCGTTGAATTTAGAGATAATTTTGAAGATGTGTGCTGACTTTACCTCTCACCACATGTTCATCATTGTACATTTTTACTCTCTGACCATTTACTTTGAAGGTAGTGTTTGTTGTTTGGTCAAACAAATCAACTACACCTTGACTAGTTTAAATGGTCCTGACCACCTTGATTTGAGTTTACCAGGGAACAGTTTCAACCTGGAATCGTAAAGTAGGGCCATTCCTCCTTCCCTAGGTTCTCTTCTTTGTATTCTTTGATCATGCCAAGCTTTTGTTTTTGCCTTGTAAATTTCAGCATTCTCATAAGAGAATTGCCTTATTTCTTCTAATTCACTAAGTTCCAAAAGTCTTGATGCACCTGCTTTATTAAGATCAAAATTTAGCTTTTTGATAGCCCAATATGACTTGTTTTCTATCTCCACAAGCAGGTGGCATGCCTTGCCATAGACTATCCTATAGGGAGACATACCTAAGGGTGTCTTGTATGCTGTCCTATATGCCCACAAAGCTTCATCTAAATGTAAAGACTAATCCTTCCCTATTTGATAATTCAGCTTGTCCACTTGTTTGAGGGTGGTAAGCTGTAGCAATTTTATGTTTTACCCCATATTTAGGTAGAAGGTTTTCAATAAGTTTGTTACAAAAATGTGAACCTCCATCATTAATGATTGCTCTTGGGGTAGCAAATTTAGTGAAAATGTTTCTTTGAAGGAATTTGCTCACAGATTTGGCATCATTATTTGGTAATGCTACTGCCTCTACCCATTTGGACACATAATCCACAGCTACTAAGATATATAATTTGCCAAAAGAGGGTGGAAAAGGTCCCATGAAATCCATTCCCCATACATCAAAAAGGTCAATTTCTAAAATATTGGTTCTTGGCATTTCATGTTTATCCGAAATATTTCCTACCATTTGACATTTATCACAGTTTTTGACCAAAAAATATGCATCTTTAAATAAAGTTGGCCAATAATAACCTGACTGTAATACCTTAGCTGCTGTTCTGGTGCTCCCAAAGTGTCCTCCATATGGTGCAGCATGACAGTGTAGCAGCACTGACTGCTGTTCTTCTTCTGGAATGCATTTCCTCATTAGTTGGTCTGGACACATTTTGTAAAAAAAGGGATCATCACAATAGTATTGTTTGACTATATGGAAGAATCTCCTTCTTTCTTGATATGTCATGTTCACTGGCATCACTTTACTTGCAAGGAAGTTTACTATATCAGTAAACCATGGTGCAGCTGCATCTGATGCACCTGCATTGGGTGCAGGGGCATTGGTTGCTATCATGGTAAATGCTAACAGTTTTTCATCAGGGAAACTTTCCTTGATCTCACCTTCCTTTGACAGAATTGTTATCACACCTGAAGAGATGGCTGGGGGTCATGCTCTTGGTGAAGCACAAAACTGTTCCACCAAGTCTCCCACGACTAGGTTGGATTCTGATGCTTCCTACGCGGTAGAGGCAACTGTTTTATGTAAAAATTGGGAGGCTATCTCAGATGATGAGGTTGTCTCTAACTCTCAAGCAACAATGAATCTCTTTCCGAAGACCAAAGTTTCGATTGTCGATTCAGCCTTGAATCTGGCAGTTGAAGCTGACATGAAAATTTTAGGAAGGTTTCAGGAAGAATTGACAGATAATGTTGGCGATCCTGTGATTTCGGATTCTGCTTAGAGGTACTCTTAACCGGTTATGACCAAGCAACAAAAGAAGAAATTGAGGCAAAAAAATGGTTTTGCAGTTGGATACAACACTAGGTCCAAAGCTAGCTCAGTTTCTGTCTCATTTTGATCTGTTGTAGTTTATTATAAACCATGTATTTGGTCCGATTTTTTTCCTTCTTTTGGTTGGTTGGTTTTCGGGAGCCTTCCTAGGTCTCTCTACTTTGTTTCTTGTTTTTTTCTGGCCTTGGGTTTTGGTCTGGTCCCCCCTTGGTTTTTTATGTTTTTCTCTTTCTTTTTTAATAGATTTTTCTTTGCTTAAAAAAAAACCTCCCTTTGTACCTGTACCTTCACTCTTAAGTCTAGATAAATGATCAGCAACTTGGTTCTCTACCCCCTTTTTGTCACGAATTTCAAGACCAAACTCTTGAAGGAGGAGAACCCACCTTATTAACCTTGGTTTTGCATCTTTTTTTGAAATTAAATACTTGATGGCAAAATGATCTGTGTAAACAATTACTTTGGTGCCAACCAAGTAAGATCTGAATTTATCAAATGCAAAAACCACTTCTAATAATTCTTTTTCAGTAACAGTATAATTCATTTGAGCTTCAATTAATGTTTTGCTAGCATAATATATGGAATGAAAGACTTTGTCATACCTTTGCCCTAGGACAGCTCCCATAGCAAAGTCACTAGCATCACACATTAATTAAAATGGCTTGCTCCAGCCTAGTGTAATAATCACTGGTGCTGTTACCAATGCTTTCTTGAGTTTTTGAAATGCTTCCATGCGAGACTCATCAAAGTTGAATGGTGTATCATGTTGTAAGAGTACACATAATGGCTTGGATATTTTTGAAAAATCTTTGATAAATCTTCTATAGAAACCGGCATGGCCTGAAACACTCCTGATACCTTTAACATTTGTTGGAGGGGGTAATTTCCCAATCACTTCAATCTTGGTTTTATCCATTTCAAGGCCTTTCTTTGATACTTTGTGGCCAAGCACAATGCCTTCTAGCACCATAAAGTGGCACTTTTCCCAATTTAGAACCAAATTGGTTTCCTCACATCTGTTGAGAATTTCTTCAAAATTTGATAAACAAAGTTGAAATGTCTCCCCAAATACTGAGAAATCATCCATGAATACTTCCATTGATTGCTCAATGAAATCTGAGAATATTGACATCATGCATCTCTGGAATGTTGCAGGTGCATTACACAATCCAAATGGCTTCCTTCTAAATGCAAAGGTGCCATAGGGACATGTAAAAGTTGTTTTCTGTTGATCTTCAGGTTCTATTGCAATTTGATTATAGCCTGAGTAGCCATCTAAAAAGCAATAAAACTCCTTGCCTGCTAATCTATCCAGCATTTGATCTATGAATGGTAAAGGGAAGTGATCCTTTTTTGTAGCTTTATTGAGTTTTTTGTAATCCATACATATCCTCCACCATGTGATAGTTCTAGTAGGTATCAATTCATTTTTTTCATTGGCTATAACTGTCACACCCCTTTCTTTGGTACACATTGTACAGGGCTAACCCATGTACTATCTGATATAGGGTATATTTTGCTAGCATCTAGCCACTTGATTATCTCTTTCTTTACTACCTCCTTCATAATTGGATTCAGTCTTCTTTGACTTTCTATGCTGTCTTTGGAGTTTTCCTGCAAACTGATTCTGTGCATGCATATGGAAGGATTGATTGCTTTTATATCTGACATTTGCCACCCTATTGCCTTTGTATGCTTTCTCAGGGTATTAATGAGATCATGCTTCTGCTTTGAGGACAAGTCAGAAGCTATGATCACAGGGAGAGTTTCATTCGCCCCTAAGAAGGCATACTTGAGATGTTGGGGAAATTCCTTCAATTCAAGTTTAGGAGGTTTTTCTATTGAAGGTAGATTCTTCTTGAGGTTTGGATCTTCAAAATTTAAAGACTCATAGTTTCTTGCCCATACCTCTTTAATTGAATTTTCTTCTAGCAGAATTTCATTTTCTACCATGTCTTCGCCTAGCAGTGCAGGAGCATCAGATGCAAGAGCTTTGATCAGATGATCCAGTTGTTTGTGAAATTGTTTCTGCACTAATTGATCCAGAGAGATTATGGCTGAACACTCCCCAATATTCTCTGTAGGATATTTTAATGCATTCATCACATTGAATTTCACCTCTTGATCATTCACCCTCATGGTTAGTTCACCTTTTTGTACATCAATGAGTGTCTTTCCAGTTGCCAAGAATGGTCTTCCAAGGATGAGTGAGATTTCCTTATCTGCATCAAAATCAAGAATAAAAAAATCTGCAGGAAACACAAATTTGTCAACTTTAACAAGAATATCTTCTATAATTCCTTCAGGGTATGCTATTGATCTATCTGCTAATTGAAGTGTCACAGTTGTAGGCCTGGCATTTCCAATTTCAAGTTGTGTAAATATTGATTTAGGCATCAAGTTGATACTTGCACCTAAATCACATAATGCACGACCAGTGTAAACTTTTCCAATTGAAAATGGAATTGTAAAACTGCCAGCGTCCTTCAACTTCCTAGGAATTTTGTTTTGCAAGATTGAACTGCATTCTTTTTTGACATCGCAACTGTTTCAAACTCCCCGAGTCTTCTTCTTTTTGTTAGCACATCTTTCATGAATTTTGCATATTTTGGCATTTGTTGAAGTGCTTCAACTAAGGGTACATTGATGTATAACTGTTTTAGTATCTCATGGAATTTGCTAAATTGCTTCTCCTCATGAGCTTTTTTTAATCTTTGTGGATAAGGAGGAGGAGGGTATTCAGGAACTAACCTGGGTATATGAGCAGAATCAAATGCAGAAGCATCAGATGCTTCAGTATTCTGTGAATTTTTTTCTTTTCTGTTTTTCTTTTTTTTTCTTTTTCTCCCCTACCTTTACTTTCTATCCCATCCTCATATGGTTCTGATAGATCTTTTCCATTTCTTAGAGAAATGGCTTTTACCTGTTCCTTACCTTGCCTTTGGGAGGTGGAAGCTTTTGTGTTGGATGGTAGTGAACCATTTGGCCTTTGATACAGAGTTGTTGCTAATTGCCCCACTTGATTCTCCAGATTTTTGATTGAAGCATCTTGGGCTTGCCTAGCTGTTCTTGCTTCACTTATAAAGGATTTGAGCATGGATTCTAAGGAGTTATCATTCGAAGGTACAGGTAGTCTTTGATAGTTCTGAGACTGGAATCCTGGTGGTGAAACAGGTGCAGCAGCATTGTTGTTGCTCCATCTAAAATTTGGGTGGTTCTTCCATCCAGGGTTATAGGTGTTTGAGTAAGGGTTATTATTCCTATTATATCCTACATAATTGCAGAAATAGGGTTGCTAGGACATTCATCATACAAGTGACCTGCTTCACAATATACACAACTAACAGTTCCTGGAGGGGCTTGTTTTTTTGCTGCTATAGGTGTTTCTGTTAATGCAGCTACTTGAGCAGACACGGCTGATACTTCACTAATTTCATGCACCCCTGATGTTTTATTTTGTGCACTCACCCTCCCAGTAGGCCAACTAGAGCTATTGGTTGCAATTGTTTCACTCAAATCACAAGCCTCATCGTAAGATAGGTTTAGTAACACTCCTCCAGATGATGCATCAAGCATTATTCTGGTTTGAGGTTCCAAACCATTGTAAAAAGTTTCCATTTGAATAATGACAGGTAACCCATGATGGGGACATGTTCTTAAAAGTTCTATCCATATTTCCCATGCTTCAAACAATGATTCAAATTCCTTTTGTCTAAAAGATGTAATATCATTTCTCATTCTGCAATTTTTAATGGGTGGAAAGTATTTTGCCCAATTTTTTTCAGCCAATTCATTCCAAGAATGGATAGAGTTAGGCTCTAAAGATTTTAACCAAACCTTAGCTTTATCCTTCAAGGAATAAGGAAATAGCTTCAATCTAAAAGCATCTTCACTAACACCAGGAATGACAAAGTTACTACATACTTCTAAAAATTGTTTTAAATGCAAGTGGGGATCCTCATGAAGAGATCCACCAAATTGACCTATTGTTTGAAGCATTTGGAACATCATGGGTTCAAATTCAAAGTGCACAACATCTATATGAGGTCTGGCTATGCTAATTTGCATATTTTGATGATCAAACATAGCATAGTCCCTCATTGGCTTATCTCTATCATTAATCATACCTATGGGACCCATGTTGATGAATGTATTTCTGTGATCATCCTCAGGTTCATGATGTAAGCCAGGACCACCTCTAACTTATCCTCTATTTGAGCCTAATCTTGATCTTTCTCCTTCTCCTTGTTGAGAGATTGTAATTCTGTAGCTTTGGAGTCTTTGTTTCTGGAGTCTAAGCAACTTCCTAAATCTTCTTTCTATTTCAGGATCGAATTTGAATTCTGGTGATTTGGTCCTGTGCATATGCTAGAGCATCATGTGCTCCTGCATTCAGAAACAAAACACCAGAGTAATTAAACACTAATTTACTATATATCTAAACAACAAAAAATAATTGCAATACCTAGCAATGACCCCAAAAACTTGGTGTGCGAAAAAGCTAATGTGCAAGTATACACGGCCGACAACAAGTAGTATAAAAAAGATGAGATCGTACCCACAGGGATTGGATTAATTCTTAAGGTTTAAATAGATAGAAAAATTATTATTGAGTAACCAAGTAACAAACAATATTGATGGTGTGGAAACAGAAGGTAAACAAACTAAGTAAATGGAGAATGTAGTCAAGTGAGAATGATAGTTGAGATGTTCTTTACCAAATAAGTCACTTTCAATAGTTTTGTGTTTAAATGTGATGCAGGTGCACTGAATGCTGTTGCATTAGAAATGTGCTTTTCAGTCACTGTCTTCAGAGTTTCATTACAAGCTCTTATGTCTAAGTTGCTAAATAAGTTCACTCCTGTATTTTAAGTACCCACAGTATCACCCTATGGACTATGCTATCCTATGTCTAGGTTTTAGCATGGTTTCAACAAAGTTTCCTTAATTAAAACACTTACCCATGTTAGTTCTTGAGTTCTAGTTATAAACCCTGTCTGTATTTATAACTCTACTTGTTCTAAGTGATCAGTCTCAAAATAAGTGTTGAAAGAAGTATAAAACAAGAACTAAAATGCACACATCACATATGATCACAATAACTTATTTAAAAGATCATTATAAGGTTAGAACATCCCAACTAAAAGAGTTTAGTTCATGCTAGACATTACAAGGAATATATAAACAGAATAGATCATATTCATATATTTGATATCACAAAAGTAAAACAACAAGGTAAGAATTACATGGTTGGAGTTCCTTTGCATGAAGTTGCAAAGCAATGCAGGAGCATTCACATCACTGCATTCAGCCAGCACTACGTACTTGTGTGGAAGTAAAGAAAGAAGTTGTCAGTTTCTTTCTTGCCTTCTAACAAGTGAATGAAAAACTAAATTTAAAACTATCTATATTAGTGTACAGAATGAGAGATGAGAGATCCTTTTCAAGTGAGAAATGGAGGTCTTTATATCGGCTTCAAGTGGAGCTTTCCTTCACAAGAGGGTTTGCTTGATAACAAAGTTAGGGTTGCTTTTAGTCACTTCAGCCCAAAAGGTAATGCAAATTCTCCACTCAACCAAGAAGGGAGGTCCTCTAATGGATGGCCAAGTGTCCCTAGGTGAGTGACTCTTCAAAGCTATCTTTTATGGTAGGCGCCGAAATTTGTGACTTGCAGGTGCTTTCATGACCAAGCATGACATCATCAGCTGAGTGCTTGAGCATCTTGATGTTCTAGCATTTCTTCAAGCATTGTAGTCTGTTTTGAGTGCAGGTGCATCGAATGCAGGTGCATTGTTGAATTGCTAATGTAGGGGCATCACATGCAGGTACATTGAACAAACATATCAAAAATACCAAAATATATGCAAGATGCTAAGTTATATGCATAACCCTCTTTTAACTGTGAATGTTGTTATTTTATTTTTTAGACTTTATTTACTATATATTTTTACTTAGAACTGAGCAATTTATTTAGGTTTAGATGTGTAAATAACTCTATATAAAATAGAGTTATCAAGTACTACAGGAGAAACACCTTTCCGACTTTCCTATGGTAGTGAAGCTGTCATGCCGGTTGAAATCGCTGAATTAACATGGAGGACAACTCACCCAAAGTAGCCCAAAGATAATGAAGATGCCCTGCGAGAAGAACTCGATCTTGTGGATGAAATCCGAGATCAAGCTTCTTTTAACGAATTGATAATCAAACAAAGGATTGCATCCCGGTACAACACTAAGGTAGTACCGAGGGATTTTGAAGTCGGAGATTTAGTGCTTCGGCTAGAGGACATCGGTTTGAAGAATTCTGCTCAATGAAAATTGGCACCTAATTGGGAAGGACCATACCGAGTCACGTCGAAGACCAGTAGTGGTGCCTTTGAATTAAAACCATGAATAATAAACCGATTCCCAGGACTGGGAATGCCGTAAAAATACGCAAATACTACAGCTAACTGGAAAATGCTTAGAGAATTAATGTATTTTGATTCTTGTGAAGAATCATCTTTTAATAAATTGGCTAAGACGCCCTTGATATTCTCAAATTTCTATTTGTTTCTATTCAACTCTTTCTATTATATTATAAAGTCCGACGGTAAAAAGGGCGGCATGAGACCGACACTATGGTTGTTTGCGTTTCCCTATAAACCGGGACACGGTTTTTTAATACTTGTCACCAGTGGCCGAGTAGTGCCACAACCCTGTAATGCGAGTTAAATCTGGGTCGAGTCCCGGTAAACTGCGTCAAAGGAGAAATACAAATTGCACTAAACGCATGAAGTTATGAAATTAGTAACTGTGGTAATATACACCAGACCCAATTAAATAAATGAGGTAATTTACACCGGATCTAATTAGCATAAAAAGAAAGTGTCACGACCTCCCGAATACGGCCAAGCGCTCAAGTTTGTTTTACAAAACAATAGTTTTGGATTGAATTTAGAAACTTCATCGAACAAAAGGAAAGTTACATATTTCAAGGGTGGGGGCGACGACTTCAAAGTCTTTCGTTCCTTCCACAAGCTTCGTGATTTTTCCATCTCGGACAACATGATAAGGTTTGAGAACTTCAGTGTCCAAAGTAATGGGCAAGAGCGTCCCAAAAGGCAGCCTTAGCAAGAGTACAAGATGTGTCAGCAATCTCCCCGATCTCTGCATCGGTAGCCTCTTTTTCTTCTTGGGCTTCTTTAAGACTCCCCTCAAGTTCAATCACCCGGGCTTGAAGATCCGAAGCTGACTTCAAGGCATCCTTGGCTTCGGTTTTGGCTTTCTCTACTCTTTCCTCAGCTTTCTCCGCTCTTTACTCAGCTGATTGTTTACTCAGAAGTGCTTGATCCATTTCCTTATTTAAATCGGCCATGGCTTTCTCACATCTGGTCAATGCTGTCGAGGATGGTTCCAAAGCTTTCTTTGCCTCCTCCATCAGTTTGAAAGCCGCATCTCGCTCCTTCTGTGCAGCTGCATGTAATAAGAAGAGTTAGATGCAAATCACTTATAATATTTTAAGGGAAGCCAGGATATTGCCTCCATTGTTTGCTAAGATCGGATCCGTGTTTCAAGACTTGAGGAAGGGCCCCCAGAGGATCTTTGCAATATTCTTCATAATTCACCTTCAGAAACCCGTCAAGGGAAAAAGCAGGCGTTTATGGTTTCTTGTTTCCCTCTTTACCATGCTTACCTTTCTTTTGGGCCTGAGGCGACTCACTTACCTCAAGATCTACAGACGACCTCTTTTCAGCTCTGGGTGGATCGGAAGGATTCATTTTCTCCTGTTGAGTATTATTCCGACTCCGATGATCAAGATATTGGACAGGAAACCTTTCATCCTCCTCAAGAGTTCTGAAATTCAGAACCTCAATGTTGTTATCAACAGTCGAAACATTTCTTTGGACGTAGATTGAACCCCGGATCCACTTCCGCGATTGCGTTTGGCTAAAGCCTTCATCTCCAAGAAAGACACAGACCCCAACATGTTATCTGCAGTACGAAATAAATAAACGGGTTAGTAAAACATTGAAAGACAAATATAATAAAAAATCGACGAGATCCGGTCCTACCAAGAGCTTCTTGAACCTCGGATTTGGTTCGACAATGAACTAAGGCTTGTGTATCAAAGCCCAAGTTTTTGGGATTGTCGAAAGGAATGAGTTCGACACATCGCTGTAAGATTCTTAAAGTATCCTTAGCTTCGTCATCCAGGGATTTCTCACTCAAGTTATATGAACCAGAAGATCGGTTGAAATGTGCTTGGGAACAACCAATGGGAAACTTGGTGGACACCAGATCCCCCTGATCATCGTACTTCCCCACAAATTCAACAGCATCGCTACTTACTGGTGAGACGAAGAAATAGTGTTGTTTCCAGTCCCCTTTTATTGAATCAGTGTAAAGTCGGAATATCTTCAACTTTCTTTTAGATCAGAGGCTTACATGTTCATAACGAGCATTGCCCGAATGTAGCTCGTGTCTTCTGTTTACCTCAAAGATGTGAAAGAAAAGTGTAACATCCTGGGCCCTTTTCTTACTTAGTAGGCTACCCAGCGATGCACTCATGATCTTCTCTACCCCCCATGTAAAGTTTTTGCCTTCCGTGGGAATCAAACCATGTACCCTAAGGCTTAGGTACATGCTCAATGCATTCCCACTACCAATTGATCTAAGGCGCCTTTTTTTGTATCATCCTGGGAACTTTTCTTACTTAGTAGGCTACGCAGCGATGCACTCATGATCTTCTCTACCCCCCAGGGTACATGGTTCGATTCCCACGGAAGGCAAAGACTCTACATGGGGGGTAGAGAAGATCATGAGTGCATCGCTGGGTAGCCTACTAAGTAAGAAAAGGGCCCAGGATGTTACAAAAGGGCTACTGATATCGTTCGATCTAAATGTTTCATCACGAGTTCAAAGGCTCGAACAAAAGCCCACCCATTGGGATGTAATTGGGAGGGGGAAACTTGCAACAATCTCAAAACTTGTTGTTGAAAACGGGTGAAAGGAGGTTTAACATGCATGGTTTTCATTATAACCAGGTACATGGAAAATTTTAACTCGACGAGGAAGATCGCAACATGCTTGTCGCTAGAAACGCCTTCCAAAAGCCATACTTGGTCACGTGTACCAACCAAATGCCGATACATGGACAGGTCTGTGTTCTCGGTGTATGCTGATCGGGTCTCTCTAAGGCTCTCCAAAACCCAAGAGTAGTCTCGGATGGCAGAGGGACCCATTGTAACAAGAACCTCGCCAGAAGATTCCCCTAAACTTTCCTCTTCTTCGCCAATCTCGGTGTGCACTCTGTTTTCTTGCTCCTCTTCATTGACGGTCCCCTCTAGAAATCTATCCAACTGTGTAGCTTCCGAAGAATCAGTCTAGGGTTTAACCATCCTAGTTAATTTTTCTCGAAGTTGCTCATGGGTTAGAACTCTGCCAGGAGTCGATGTCTCGCCTTGTAGTTGGTTATCAGTGGGGGTATTAGGCTCGGATGCTGCCATCTGAGCCAATGGAGGGCGATCTACAACAGTAAATCTAAGTGTTTGCTTTGTCCTCGCTAGTTCTCTCCTGCAGGATTGGGGGTAAGTGATCAGGATCGGATTTCTTGATTGAGATCACAACCAGGTCGCATCTCGGCCTAAGCACCCCCGTCCTGGATGAATTTGGTCAGGCTGGGGGAAGTCCCACCAATAAAAGAAAATAAAAAGAGATGAAGTTCTATAAACATATACCTTGGATTGAAGTAGGTGCACTCAATGGACCGCGCTACCGAAATTTGTCAAGATCACTCCACTGAATTGGTGAAGTCCTCGCCACGGTTAAGAAACCCTAACTTCAAGATCGTCACCGCAGCTTCAACGTCGGTTCGCCGGAGTTTTATCTCGGCAGTTAGACCAAATATCAAATTTAAAAACAAATGAGTGAAGGATCCACCACTATATATAGTGGGCCAAAAGCAAGGAATTGGGTCGAAGTCGAAGCGACGCTTCCAATCAATGTCATTTATTGCAGGCGCTGACAATGAGGTGTCATCATTGCTCTATGCCTCGGGCTACTGATAACTCTTATTTATAAGAGTTATTTATGCATTCTTAAGCATAATTCATTGTGTGTTCTTATTAATTAGTTGTTTTATGTTTGTAAATAGCATGTTTTGATTAAAGAAGTTTGCATTCCTGAGTTAGAAATACTTGGCACTTTGGTGCCCAATTGTGTGCTTTGATTTGTGTGTTCTATTGCTGCAGCAACAGTTGCCAGCTGATTTTAGCGCATTCCAGCTGTCAATAAAGGACGGGCGCACTACCTAGGATGTCAGCACCTGATCAGAGAATATTCCACCTTTTTACTAGGCACAAGTACTTTTGGGCACGAATAAGGACAAAGGACGCCTCAAAATTAGGGTTTATTGGATCACGTACCCTAGTGCTATAAAAGTAACAATGCAGCACTTGCTGCAGCTCCAGCAACACCACCTGGATTCCCTGCTCAACCCAAGGCAGCAGCAGCTCCAGCAGCTAGTAATTCTATGGATGCTATGCTTAAATCTTTCATGAATGAGACCAAGACTCGGTACCAAACTCAAGGGGCTTCTATCAAGAACTTGGAGAATCAAATTGGTCAAATAGCCACTGCTCTCACCCAAAGGCCTAGTGGATTCTTACCATCCACTACTAAAGCTTCAACTTCCAAGGGGAAAAGATACTTGCAAGGCTATATATTTGAGGATTGGCAAGGATTTTGCAGGGCCATCACTTGATGCGGGTGACGGTACAAAAAGAACAGAAAAAAAATGAAAATAGTGAAAAAAAGAATACAACAGATGCTGTCGCAACTGATGCTATCGCAGCTGATGCTGCAACATCTGATGATGCACCAGTACCATCACCTAAGCTTGATCAAGCTGTGCCACCTCCAACCTTTCCTCAAAGTTTAAAGAAAGCTCAGCAAGACAAGCAATTTGGCAAATTTTTAGAAGTGCTGAAACAGTTTCAGATCAATGTCCCTTTGGTTGAAGCACTACAACAAATGCCCAATTATGCAAAGTTTATGAAGGATGTGCTGACTAAAAGGAGAAGATTGGGGGAGTTTGAAACTGTAGCAATGATAGAAGAGTATAGTATGATCATGCAGAGCAAGCTTCCAAGAAAATTGAAGGACCCTGGAAGCTTCACTATCTCTTGTTCCATTGGGGAGTCCTATACTGGCTGTGCTCTATGTGATTTGGGTAAACATCAATTTGATGCCCAAATCTATCTTCACACAGCTTGGTATTGGAGTTACTAGAGCCACCACTGTTACCCTTCAATTAGCTGATAGGTCCATTGCGTATCCTAAAGGGATAATAGAGGATGTGCTTGTTAAAGTTGACAAGTTTGTTTTTCCTGCAGATTTTGTTATTCTTGATTTTGATGCAGATAAGGAGGTGGCTTTCATTCTAGGAAGACCATACTTAGCTAAAGTGAAGACTTTCATTGATGTGCAGAAAGGAGAATTGACCATGACGGTCAATGACCAAGAGATCAAATTCAATGTGATGAATTCTCTCAAGTTTCCTGAGCAATGGACTGAGGAGTGTTCAGAAACACTTTCACAAGCATAGTGACCATCTGGTCAAGGCTTTTGCTGAAACTGAGAAAGAAGAGCTTGTGGAAGAAGGTGTATTAAATGATGAAGCAGCTGTCAAGGAAATTTGGGCAAGGAAGTATGAGTCTTTAAGGATGGATGACTCAAGTCTCAAGAGGAACAATCCATCAATTGAACAACCACCTTCACTTGAACTTAAGGAGCTGCCCAAGCATTTGAAGTATGCCTATTTAGGGGAAAATGATACATTGCCTGTGATCATTGCTTCTGACCTCACCAAAAGTCAAGAGTATGATCTCATTACTACCCTAAAGAGGCATAATAAGGCAATTGGGTGGCAAATGACCGTCATAATTGGGTGGAAAATGACTGTTGCAACATCCCTAATTTTTAAAGACTCGTACTATGATGCCTAAGACCGAGTAATTATTTGTGGGAATAATTGGTCGTGTCTCGGGGATTAATAGTCGAGGAAAAGTGCAAAGAAATCCTACTCTACATTTAATTGTGGCTTAGTCATAATTTAAATGAACAATTACAGCACAAGGGTAAAATCGTAATTTCTGTCTCAAAATGAAGAAGCATCATTGATGAAGTAACGGATTGGGTTCTAATCGTGCTAGGTTATGGAAATGTTATTTAAATTGCTAAGTCATAGGGATTTATGAGTATCGGTAGATTAATATGGACCTAAATGGATACTAATGAACCAAGGGCAATTTGGTCATTTCACCTCATTTAAGCAACCCCCAACTCATATCACAACCTGACCCTACTCCTTTCCCTCTCATTCAGCTATTTGGAAATAAAAATTGGTAAAGTGAAAGTGAAAGAAATGAAAGTTAAGTGAAAATTAGACATAAGGGCAATAAGGTAATTCCGCTCTCATTAAAACTCAACTACTCAGCTGAACAAAACATTCTCCTCACTTTCCACACCAGACCAGAAATTGAGAAGATACAGAGAGAGAAGAGAAGAAGGAGGCGAAAGGAAGAGGGAAAGAAGGAGAAGAGAGGTTTCTCAAAAAACTTGATGCATGTGAGTGCTTTCTAGCTCTTCCTTTCCCATTTTGAATTCTCTATCCATTGATACAAAAATCATCACCTGATTCCTCCCCATTCTCAACTTGCCATTCTGAACCTTAGAGCTCAAAGTGGAGTTTTGGAGCTAATTTCGTGGTTGGATGCATTTGTGGAGTTGAGGATGTAGACACACAAATTCTGCTCAAGAAGACAGTTTTGACCATGTGTGGTAAATCCTTCGTAACTCTCTCCATAGTTATCCGTTGAACGCGATTATTGTTTCTCTGGAAATTAGACAAAAAGCTCTTCATTTTGGGCACAAGAACCGTATGATTTCATGGAGAAATGAGAGAGATATCCTGTTCACAAGTTTCGGTTTCAGAATCAAACACTGTCCTGGACCAGTCACCTTGTCTTGGTGATATCTCCCAAACCACTGGATGCATTCGTGTGAATCCTTGACCATCTGAAAGTATACGAAATTACCTTCACAATGAGCACCGGTTTGGATAGTTTTGGTCACGGATTGACCAAGTTATGCCTGTTGCAAAACTGAATCAAGTTGCTGGAAAACAGAAAGAAGAAGCTGGAAATGTGATTCGTCGGATTCGGGATTCGAGTTGTCAAATCGCGCGAGACGTCAATTCTATCCACCGGAGATGAAGTCAGTATCAAGAGGGGGTTGGTTGCGGAATTCATTTGCGGAGGCATTCGGAGCGGGTACGTGACTACGAGGATTGTTCGAGTGGTTACGGTCCGGTCGTCCGTGCTCCAGCGTGATTTCTCGCGAGATCGTCAACCGGGTGAGTTCTACTCACGGATAGGGATATTTTTATGTGTCTTGAAAATATATCGGTTTTGAGTCATAAGGCATTATCCGTTTTCGAAAGATTTTGGAACCGAAAACCGTTTTTGAGAAATATTGCGTTTTACGGTTTTTATGGATTTGTTGAACAATTTACAAAATTGTGATTAAATTGTTGAAATAAAATGATTTGTGTACTATCTGGAATATTTGAGATTTTCTGAGTTTCAGGAGTGATCGATATTAGAAATCGAATTGGGCGAAAACGGAAAGCGGAATTGAGAAATAGGAGAATTAGAGAAACAGAACGGGACGCACGGACCGTGCGCCCCTGGGCACGGACCGGGCGCCCTCTTCGGGTTGACTGTATAAATTTTGGTGCATCACGCACGGGTCGGGCGCCCCTGGGCACGGACTGTGCGTGAGCTTCTGTCACCGATTCCCGATTTCTCGTTTCGAAGCTCCGTTTGATCCCGAACCTTTTCTAATCTCTTTCTCAAACATTTAAAAAGAAATTGCCTTACTGACAACCGTATTTTCAACTTATTCAACTCATGTTTTTGAAAAGAGCTTCGAAAGCATAATTGATTGAAAAACCGAAACCCTAGTACGCGTGTGGGTACACCGACTGATGGACTGATTGAATATATATGTTTATATATGTCAATTGATTATGATTATAATGCCGGAGGTCTAATTTATGAATTCCTCAAAACGGATTATAGATCGATATGGATATTGTTTATCCAATTACTATGTGAATGATCCTTTGGTGATCGAAAGATATAAATTATCTAATGAACTTACATGACCGATCCTTTGGTGATCGAAAAGATATAAATTATCTAACTCTCGAGAATTTGATGCGTATTTTCATATGTTTCGCGTTGGGTGACGACCCGACAAGTAGCATACTAGGAAGGGAAGTCATGAGCCCTCACCCTAGGCCCTGTATACGTCTTGGTGTGGTCAATTCGTGGGTTACCGGGATTAGCAAGCGTTGTGCAGCCGGTTTGTGCTAAGGTTAAACACATGGTTCCCGGGATTAGCAATCGTTGTGCAGCCGGATCATGTTAAATTAAATTCACGATTTGCCGGGATTAGCAATAGTTGTGCAGTCGGCATTTCGAGTAATAAATTAAGAACACGAATTGCCGGGATTAGCAATAGTTGTGCAGTCGGCAATTTGATTAATAAATAAGACATTGTTATGTCAGATTTTGTTGTAACGGTTAAATAATTGAACCGAGTGTCAGTGAGGGGGCACGGTAAGACTCACTGAGACAAGTTGTCTCACCGAATCAATATTTGTTGTTTTTACAGAGAACAGGTTATAAGGACACCAGGCGGCACAGTGAGTCGTCAGGCTCGAGGAGAAGTTGCAGATGAAATCTTCCATCTGTGTTTTGGATTCTTCTGATGTAGTCTCTGTATTCGGTCTTATGACTCGAAGTTGTAAAATATTATTTTTGTAGTTTCCGCTGTTTCTTGTAAAGATGTATATCTAAACAGAAATTTTTATACTCTGATTTATACCAAATTGTATATTTAGGTGTTTCTTTGTATAAGAAATACTGTGGTTTTACATTTGGTATCAGAGCGGTTCGGCCTTGTCGGACGTAGTGACCTTCGGGTCGAGAACATAGGATCGAGTCAGCTAGGGACTTAGACAATTATATGTCAGACCTTTTTAGTATATTATGTGACGTATTGAGTCACGATCCACTCAATGTTTCATGTAAAGTACTGAAAATTATGACAGATAGTTGCCTTAGCCCCGAAAATGTTCGAGACCCTACACCATAGGATTCTCATCCTTCTCGTTTGATCAGAACGTGCAGCGGCAGCAGAGGGCTACAGGTTACATTTGGAAACAAGGATGGGCATCCGCGATGGTTCGAGGAAACTGTGGGCGGCTGTTCAGTAAATAAATCTGATGCGGCTAGTGAGTCGCAGCATGAAACGTTTTAGATCTTATCGTGAAGTACAAATCAAGCGAAGCCATTGTGCGGTAGTAACGTCAGTGTACTGAAATCTATCAGATTAGTTAACACCCAAAATCCTGACCTTTATTTAGTCAGCGTATCAGTTTTCGAGATATCGTTTTCATCATAAATCTTACCTTTTGGTGTCAGTCAATCCCAGTTAGGGCAGCAGTCAAGGAAAATCCTTATCGGTTAATTTTAAGCATAGATTCCAATTCTTCTTCTTCCGAGTCACAATGTGACGGATGACAAAGCCAATTGAGTAAAGATACTCCGTCGTCAGTATTGACTAGTGGAATCATAAGTGCCGATCAGGTTAAGTCCCGATCAGGAATTATGAATCAGATCCTTCAAAGCAGATCAGTATGTGGAATCGGTAGAAGTGACCTTATTTCAATCCGCTGCTGGAAGCATTCCGATCACGATCTGTGAGAAATTCTCGTTATTCTTCCGACTCATTTGTTCGTAACTTCTGCTCCGGAACTCCGATTTTTATGTTCTGAGAGGCGTTGGAAAGCTTACGAAAATATCTACATCGATGAATGGGTTGTGAACCGTATCTTCAATTGTATTTTGAAGTGTACCTCTGTTTTAAATCTGAGCCGTAAACTCTAAGCATTCGTGGAATGTGAACCTCCCTGTTGTACGGGAAATTGGTAAAAGAATCTCCAATCAGTCCGTTTAGACTCCTAGAACCCGTTCTGAAGCTATATTGATTAATGTAATGTAATAATTATGTCTGGATAGTCTCGGAAGTTCGGAGAGAAGCTGGGCCAAGGAAAATTCTAAATGATAAATTCAACGAATCAATACGAAGACACTTAAGGTGTGCTCGTGTGATTCCCGAAATAACTTTTGTTTTCAAAAATTCCCTGGTGCCACCGAAATTTCAATTTCGTGACTAATCCGAGAATAATTGCTACATTGAAGTTAATCGAGAAACCAAGGATTTGAATAGGATGGCACTAAATCGTAACTTCTAAAGGAAACCTTATGTCATTCTAGTAAGATTCCTAATATCGAAATTCGCATCTCCTTAAGATTCGAGTAATCAATATCTATGAAAGATAGGTATCAAAATTCAAATCCTAGTTGATCTATAAAGACAACTGTGATTGGATAAGTCGTTGACTTAGACAATCCTGAAAGAGCCATAACTTGTATAAGGGCACCGAACTGTAGGTCGAATTATGAGGACAGAGTCATAATGGTCGAAAGATGCACCCTTATCGTTATTTTGTGTTAGTTAAAACATCGGTTGTACCGGTGACTACCTGAAATACTAGAAATGTTTCTAAGATAACCAAAGATGTGGGTTACCCAAGACGTTTGCTCAGAAGTAATAGAAGGCAAGGTAACACGTGAATATAATAGCTAGTCGGAGAAGTATCAAGCCACGTTAGGGCAGTCATCTTTCGGCATTTCTAGTGCTCAAGCTTCCGCTACTGAAGTGAAACTCCAATCGTTAATCTGGATCCCGTTAGGGTTGACAGTAAGTTGTTATGACTTTGATCCATCGGATGGATCGAAGCTAGTTTCACCATGCTAATAATCTATCAGCAAGATGTCAATAAAGCAAGTATGTACTGAATTCAGAGTTGTCTGATTTAGCCAGTACACGAGACTTTCTAAGAATCCGATGAGTTGGGTACGTGTAACGCTTTTTCTTTTTCACCCACTACACCCGTATGATGGAAGAATGTCTGAGGATGAACTGTATGTCGGTCTGAGACTAAATGATCGGACAGTGAGTGTATAACACACGAGTCCTTGATAGTGCATCCGATAACCATTGTGTAGTCTCTTGAGACAATTGAGTCGTGTCTATTTTTGTCATGAAATGCAAGCCTTTGCCCTAACCTCGAAGTTTTATCTTGGACTGATTCGAGAAAGGAATCGAGGGGAAATGAATTGAATCGAATAGAATAGCGGCTTGGGAAAATTTTTAAAACAAACACCCGCTTTCCCTTTCGGCTCAATGTCCTTCCCGATCCCTTCCTCGAACGAACCCAATTGTTTTGTCTTAACGGAGCCGAACTCAAGCACGATAATAGAAGTTTGTGAAATCTTGATCGCAGAAATGGCTGGTTCCAACAAAGTAACACTTCCACTCTCACTTTCCAACTCGTAACTTTTAAATATCAGAGAATGAGATTCCGCTTTGTTGGAGCGCCGTGCATTGAGTAAGGTCATATATAAGTTGGGGTGAATTAACTTTTTGGGATAGTCGTATTTTCAAACTATCGTCATTAGAAACCCCATTGAAAAGAATCTTCATTCAAATGGAACTAATGTACTTTCAAGTTTTGGAAGTGATTTAATGAAAGAATATTTTACTATTATTTTAGAGTTTTTCCTGAATTCGGTTGCAAGGAAAATCGTTTCTAGATTCCTTGGACTGAAAGTCAACCTGTTTTATAAAATAACTCTGTTTGCTTCAGTCGAGATTTTTAGTAAGATGAGTCAAGCGCTTATGTGAGCGTAACTCGGGAAGAGAAGAAAACTTTTCTCCAGGATACCGTATGGTTTGATTCCAAAGAAAATCTCTTAAAGTCATCGTTTCGTTTCAATTCAAGCTACGGCTAGGCCGAAACCTTCCGAGTTCCTGACTTCGATAGTGCATGATGTGTGGATACCCTGTCTATGAGTTCGTGTCCTCCATAGATTGTAGGCATTCCATTGTCCATTACAATTAGTGTCAGCTTTCAAGATGTCGGAATAGTTAATTTCTGAAGAAAGTCTGTATCTTCATGATGTCTTTCACGTGTCTCAGTTGAGAAAATGTATTCCCGATCCACTTCAGCCGTTGAGCATTGAAACGATCGATCTTCGACCGGATTTATCATTCCAACCTTATCCTAGTCATATCCTAGGGCGTGGCGTGAAGACATTGAGGTCAATGACTATTCCGATTGTCAAGGTAGGCTGGAAAGGCTTCTCAGCCGAAGAGGCTACTCGGGAATTGGAAGAGGACATGATGAACCAATATCAATATCTTTTTGCTTAAGGTTCGCCTTGTCAATTTTGAGGACAAAATTTTTAAAAGTTGGGGTGATTGTAACATCCCTAATTTTTAAAGACTCGTACTATGATGCCTAAGACCGAGTAATTATTTGTGGGAATAATTGGTCGTGTCTCGGGGATTAATAGTCGAGGAAAAGTCCAAAGAAATCCTACTCTACATTTAATTGTGGCTTAGTCATAATTTAAATGAACAATTACAACACAAGGGTAAAATCGTAATTTCTGTCTCAAAATGAAGAAGCATCATTGATGAAGTAACGGATTGGGTTCTAATCGTGCTAGGTTATGGAGATGTTATTTAAATTGCTAAGTCATAGGGATTTATGAGTATCGGTGGATTAATATGGACCTAAATGGATACTAATGAACCAAGGGCAATTTGGTCATTTCACCTCATTTAAGCAACCCCCAACTCATATCACAACCTGACCCTACTCCTTTCCCTCTCATTCAGCTATTTGGAAATAAAAATTGGAAAAGTGAAAGTGAACGAAATGAAAGTTAAGTGAAAATTAGACATAAGGGCAATAAGGTAATTCCGCTCTCATTAAAACTCAACTACTCAGCTAAACAAAACATTCTCCTCACTTTCCACACCAGACCAGAAATTGAGAAGATACAGTGAGAGAAGAGAAGAAGGAGGCGAAAGGAAGAGGGAAAGAAGGAGAAGAGAGGTTTCTCAAAAAACTTGATGCATGTGAGTGCTTTCTAGCTCTTCCTTTCCCATTTTGAATTCTCTATCCATTGATACAAAAATCATCACCTGATTCCTCCCCATTCTCAACTTGCCATTCTGAACCTTAGAGCTCAAAGTGGAGTTTTGGAGCTAATTTCGTGGTTGGATGCATTTGTGGAGTTGAGGATGTAGACACACGAATTCTGCTCAAGAAGACAGTTTTGACCATGTGTGGTAAATCCTTCGTAACTCTCTCCATAGTTATCCATTGAACGCGATTATTGTTTCCCTGGAAAGTAGACAAAAAGATCTTCATTTGGGGCACAAAAACCGTATGATTTCAGGGAGAAATGAGAGATATATCCTATTCACAAGTTTCGGTTTCAGAATCAAACACTGTCCTGGACCAGTCACCTTGTCTTGGTGATATCTCACAAACCACTGGATGCATGCGTGTGAATCCTTGACCATCTGAAAGTAGACGAAATTACCTTCACAATGAGCACCGGTTTGGATAGTTTTGGTCACGGATTGACCAAGTTATGCCTGTTGCAAAACTGAATCATGTTGCTGGAAAACAGAAAGAAGAAGCTGGAAATGTGATTCGTCGGATTCGGGATTCGAGTTGTCAAATCGTGCGAGACGTCAATTCTATCCACCGGAAATGAAGTCAGTATCAAGAGGGGGTTGGTTGCGGAATTCAGTTGCGGAGGCATTCGGAGCGGGTACGTGACTACGAGGATTGTTCGAGTGGTTACGGTCCGGTCGTCCGTGCTCCGGCATGATTTCTCGCGAGATCGTCAACCGGGTGAGTTCTACTCACGGATAGGGATATTTTTATGTGTCTTGAAAATATATCGGTTTTGAGTCATAAGGCATTATCCGTTTTCGAAAGATTTTGGAACCGAAAACCGATTTTGAGAAATATTGCGTTTTTACGGTTTTTATGGATTTGTTGAACAATTTACGAAATTGTGATTAAATTGTTGAAATAAAATGATTTGTGTACTATCTGGAATATTTGAGATTTTCTGAGTTTCAGGAGTGATCGATATTAGAAATCGAATTGGGCGAAAACGGAAAGCGGAATTGAGAAATAGGAGAATTAGAGAAACAGAACCGGACGCACGGACCGTGCGCCCCTGAGCACGGACCGTGCGCCCTCTTCGGGTTGACTGTATAAATTTTGGTGCATCACGCACGGGTCGTGCGCCCCTGGGCACGGACCGTGGGTGAGCTTCTGTCACCGATTCCCGATTTCTCGTTTCGAAGCTCCGTTTGATCCCGAACCTTTTCTAATCTCTTTCTCAAACATTTAAAAAGAAATTGCCTTACTGACAACCGTATTTTCAACTTATTCAACTCATGTTTTTGAAAAGAGCTTCGAAAGCATAACTGATTGGTACGCGTGTGGGTACACCGACTGATGGACTGACTTAATATATATGTTTATATATGTCAATTGATTATGATTATAATGCCGGAGGTCTAATTTATGAATTCCTCAAAACGGATTATAGATCGATATGGATATTGTTTATCCAATTACTATGTGAATGATCCTTTGGTGATCGAAAGATATAAATTATCTAATGAACTTACATGACCGATCCTTTGGTGATCGAAAAGATATAAATTATCTAACTCTCGAGAATTTGATGCGTATTGTCATATGTATCGCGTTGGGTGACGACCCGACAAGTAGCATACTAGGAAGGGAAGTCATGAGCCCTCACCCTAGGCCCTGTATACGTCTTGGCGTGGTCAATTCGTGGGTTACCGGGATTAGCAAGCGTTGTGCAGCCGGTTTGTGCTAAGGTTAAACACATGGTTCCCGGGATAAGCAATCGTTGTGCAGCCGGATCATGTTAAATTAAATTCACGATTTGCCGGGATTAGCAATAGTTGTGTAGTCGGCATTTCGAGTAATAAATTAAGAACACGAATTGCTGGGATTAGCAATAGTTGTGCAGTCGGCAATTCGATTAATAAATAAGACATTGTTATGTCAGATTTTGTTGTAACGGTTTAATAATTGAACCGAGTGTCAGTGAGGGGGAACGGTAGGACTCACTGAGACAAGTTGTCTCACCCAATCCATATTTGTTGTTTTTACAGAGAACAGGTTATAAGGACACCAGGCGGCACAGTGAGTCGTCAGGCTCGAGGAGAAGTTGCAGATGAAATCTTCCATCTGTGTTTTGGATTCTTCTGATGTAGTCTCTGTATTCGGTCTTATGACTCGAAGTTGTAAAATACTATTTTTGTAGTTTCCGCTATTTCTTGTAAAGATGTATATCTAAACAGGAATTCTTATACTCTGATTTATACCAAATTGTATATTTAGGTGTTTCTTTGTATAAGAAATACTGGGGTTTTACAACTGTCATAAAGGGGATTAGTCCTACCATTTGCATGCAGGAGGTTGTCAAGAAGGAGGCTTAATCCTATCATGAAGGAGGTTGTCAAGAAGGAAATCATAAAGTGGCTGGATGCTGGCATTGTTTGTCGCATTTCAGATAGTGCATGGGTGAGCCTTGTGCAATGTGTTCCTAAGAAAGGAGGGGTAACAGTGGTAGCTAATGAGAAGAACGAATTAATTCCTACAAAAATAGTCACAGGTTGGAGGAATTTATGGATTATAGAAAACTCAACAAGGCTACAAAGAAGGATCATTTTTCCTTACCATTCAATGATCAAAAGCTAGATAGATTGGCTGGTAAATAGTTTTATTGTTTCTTGGATGGCTACTCTGCTTACAATCAAATAGCCATTGTGCCATAGGATCAACAAAAAACTACTTTTACATGCCCTTATGGTACTTTTGCCTTTAGAAGAATGCCATTTGGGTTATGTAATGCACCAACCACATTTAAAAGGTGCATGATGTCAATCTTTTCTGAGTTCATTGAGAAGTCTATGGAAGTGCTCATGGATGATTTTTCAGTCTTTGGGGAATCATTCCACTGATAACCAACTCAGTAACTTGGAAGAAATTTTGGATAGATGTGAAGAGACTAATCTGGTTCTGAATTGGGAAAAATGTCATTTCATGGTACAAGAAGGGATTGTTTTAGGTCACAGAATTTCAAAGAAGGGAATTGAGGTTCATAGACCTAAAGTTGAGGTGATTGAGAAGAGGCCACCTCCTACAAATGTAAGAAGCTTTCTGGGGCATGCGGGCTTCTACAGAAGGTTCATTAAGGACTTTTCTAAAATATAAAATCCCTTGTGTCAATTGCTACAGCATGACACACCTTTTGTCTTTGATGAACCTTGTGTGGAAGCATTCAACAAACTGAAGAAAGCACTGGTTTCAGCACCAGTGATTGTCACCCCAGACTGGAGCAAGCCATTTGAATTGATGTGTGATGCTAGTGACCTTGCCATGGGAGCTGTCCTTGGCCAAAGGTATGACAAGGTTTTCCATTCTATTTATTATGCTAGCAAAACACTTATTGATGCACAGTTGAATTACACCACTACTGAGATAGAATTATTAGCTGTGGTTTTTGCATTTGACAAATTTAGATCATACTTAGTTGGCACTAAAGTAATTGTTTTCACTGATCATTCTGGCATTAAGTGTCTAATTGCTAAGAAAGATGCAAAACCTAGGTTAATAAGATGGGTTCTCCTCCTCCGAGAATTTGATAGTGAAATTAGGGATAAAAAGGGGGTGGAGAACTACGTTGCTGATCATTTGTCTAGATTGCAAGGTGAAAGTGCAGGTAAACACAGTGGAGAAATCAAGGAGTCTTCCCTTATGAACAATTGCTCGCAGTTGGTGCTGCAGAAGCTGATTCTGCAGCGCCTTGGTATGCAGACATTGTGAATTTCTTGGTCAGCAAATTGGTGCCTTGTGATATGAATTCTCAACAGAAGAAAAGGTTCTTTCATCTTGTCAAGCAATATTTCTGGGATCAAACCTTTTCTCTACAAAAAGTACCCTGATCAATTATTAAGATGTGTTGCGGATGAAGAACAGCACTTGGTGCTACAGCAATGCATTGCAACCCCATATGGTGGCCACTTTGGAGGAATAAGAACAACAGCTAAGGTGCTGCAATCTGGTTACTACTGACCTGCTATCTTCAAATATACTCATGATCTGGTTAAAAGGTGTGATAATTGTCAGAGGAATGGGAATATCTCAAGCAAACATGAAATGCCATTGACCAACATTTTAGAGGTAGAACTCTTTGATGTTTGGGGAATGGACTTCACGGAACCTTTTCCCTCTTCCTTTGGCAATCTGTACATACTTGTTGCTGTTGACTATGTGTCTAAGTCGGTTGATGCAAATCATTTACAATATTTTAAGGGAAGCCAAAATATTGCCTCCATCTTTTGCTAAGATCGGATCCGTGCTTCAAGACTTGAGGTAGGGCCCCAGAGGATCTTTGCAATATTCTTCATAATTCACCTTCAGAAACCCGTCAAGGGAAAAAGCAGGCGTTTTTGGTTTCTTATTGCCCTCTTTACCATGCTTACCTTTCTTTTGGGCTTGAGGTGACTCACTTACCTCAAGATCCACAAACGACCTCTTTTCAGCTCTGGGTGGATCAGAAGGATTCATTTTCTCTTGTTAAGTATTATTCCGACTCGGTTGATCAAGATTTTGGACAGGCAACCTTTCTTCCTCCTCAAGAGTTTTGAAATTCGAAACCTCAGTGTTGTTATCAACAGTCGAAACATCTCTTTGGGGCGAAGATTGGACCCCGGATCCACTTCCGGGATTGCGTTTGGCTAAAGCCTTCATCTCCAAGAATGACACAGACCCCGACATGTTATCTGCAGTACGAAATAAACAAACGGGTTAGTAAAACATTGAAAGACAAATAAATAAAAAATCGACGAGATCCGGTCCTACCAAGAGCTTCTTGAACCTCGGATTTAGTTCGACAATTAACTAAGGCTTGTGTATCAAAGCCCAAGTTTTTGGGATTGTCGAAAGCAATGAGTTCGACACATCGCAGTAAGATTCTTAAAGTCTCCTTATCTTCGTCATCCA
Source organism: Astragalus membranaceus (assembly GCA_039519185.1). NCBI lineage: Eukaryota > Viridiplantae > Streptophyta > Magnoliopsida > Fabales > Fabaceae > Astragalus > Astragalus membranaceus. The sequence continues at coordinate 53,795,206 of CM076850.1, forward strand.
GGGATATCTCATTGGGAAATGTGCTTTAGACCAACCAATGGGAAGCTTGGTGGACACCAGATCCCCCAGATCATTGTACTTCCCCACAAATTCAACAGCATCGCTACTTACTGCTGAGACGAAGAAATAGTGTTGTTTCCAGTTCCCTTTTAGTGAATCAGTGTAAAGTCGGAATATCTTCAACTTTCTTTTAGATCAGAGGCTTACATGTTCATAACGAGCATTGCCCGAATGTAGCTCGTGTCTTCGATTTACCTGAAAGATGTGAAAGAAAAGGGCAGCTGATATCGTCCGATCTAAATGTTTCATCACGAATTCAATGGCTCGGACAAAAGCCCACCCATTTGGATGTAATTGGGAGGGGGCGACTTGCAACAATGCAGCACCTGCTGCAGCTCCAGCAACACCACCTGGATTCCCTGCTCAACCCAAGGCAGCAGCAGCTCTAGCAGCTGGAAATTCTATGGAAGCTATGCTTAAAGCTTTCATGAATGAAACCAACACTCAGTACCAAACTCAAGGGGCTTCTATCAAGAACTTGGAGAATCAAATTGGTCAAATAGCCACTGCTCTCATCCAAAGGCCTACTGGATTCTTACCATCCACTACTAAAGCTTCAACTTCCAAAGGAAAACATACTCGCAAGGCTATATATTTCAGGAGTGGAAAGGATATGGCAGGGCCATCACTTGATGCAGGGTGATGGTACGAAAAGAACAGAAAAAGAAAAAATGAAAATAGTGAAAAAAAGAATACAACAGATGCTGTCGCAGCTGATTCTGCAGCATCTGATGCTACACTAGTACCATCACCTAAGCTTGATCAAACTGTGCCACCTCCAACCTTTCCTCGAAGGTTAAAGAAAGCTCAGCAAGACAAGCAATTTGGCAAATTTTTAGAGGTGCTGAAACAACTTCACATCAATGTCCCTTTGGTTGAAGCACTACAACAAATGCCCAATTATGCAAAGTTTATGAAGGATGTGATGACTAAAGGGGAAGATTGGGGGAGTTTGAAACTGTAGAAATGACAGAAGAGTATAGTATGATCATGCAGAGCAAGCTTCCAAGAAAACTGAAGGACCCTGGAAGCTTCACTATCCCTTGTTCCATTGGGGAGTCCTATACTGGCTGTGCTCTATGTGATTTGGGTTCAAACATCAATTTGATGCCCAAATCTATTCACACAGCTTGGTATTGGAGTTGCTAGACCCACCACTGTTACCCTTCAATTAGCTGATAGGTCCATTGCCTATCCTAAATGGATAATAGAGGATGTGCTTGTTAAAGTTGACAAATTTGTTTTTCCTGCAGATTTTGTTATTCTTGATTTTGATGCAGATAAGGAGGTGGCTATCATTCTAGGAAGACCATTCTTAACTAAAGGGAAGACTCTCATTGATGTGCAGAAAGGAGAATTGACCATGAGGGTCAATAACTAAGAGATTAAATTCAATGTGATGAATGCTCTCAAGTTTCCTGAGCAATGGACTGAGGAGGGTTCTTATGTCGTCTCTCTTGATGGAAGGAAGTATGAGTCTTTAGAGATGAAAGACTCAAGTCTCAAGAGGAACATTCCATCAATTGAACAACCACCTTCACTTGAACTTAAGGAGCTGCCCAAGCATTTGAAGTATGCCTATTTAGGGGAAAATGATACATTGTCTTTGATCATTGCTTCTGACCTCACCAAAAATCAAGAGTATGATCTCATTACTACCCTAAAGAGGCATAATAAGGCAGTTGGGTGGCAAATGGCAGACATAAAGGATTAGTCCTACCATTTGCATGCACAGAATTATCTTGGATGACAATTCAAAGAATAGTATTGAAGGGCAAGGGAGGCTTAATCCTATCAGAAAGAGGTTGTCAAGAAGGAAATCATAAAGTGACTGGATACTGGCATTGTTTGTCCCATTTCAGATAGTGCATGGGTGAGCCTTGTGCAATGTGTTCCTAAGAAAGGAGGGGTAACAGTGGTAGCTAATGAGAAGAATGAATTAATTCCTACAAAAATAGTCACAGGTTGGAGGATATGTATGGATTATAGAAAACTCAACAAGGCTACAAAGAAGGATCATTTTTCCTTACCATTCAATGATCAAATGCTGGATAGATTGGCTGGTAAATAGTTTTATTGTTTCTTGGATGGCTTCTCTGGTTACAATCAAATAGCCATTGTGCCATAGGATCAACAAAAAACTACTTTTACATGCCCTTATGGTACTTTTGCCTTTAGAAGAATGCCATTTGGGTTATGTAATGCACCAGCCACAATTCAAAGGTGCATGATGTCAATATTTTGAGTTCATTGAGAAGTCTATGGAAGTGTTCATGGATGATTTTTCAGTCTTTGGGGAATCATTCCAACTGTGTCTCAGTAAGTTGGAAGAAATTTTGGATAGATGTGAACAGACTAATCTGGTTCTGAATTGGGAAAAAGGTCATTTCATGGTACAAGAAGGGATTGTTTTAGGTCATAGAATTTCAACTAAGGGAATTGAGGTTGATAGACCTAAAGTTGAGGTGATTGAGAAGATGCCACCTCCTACAAATGTAAGAAGCTTTCTGGGACATGCGGGCTTCTACAGAAGGTTCATTAAGGACTTTTCTATAATATGAAAACCCTTGTGTCAATTGCTACAACAACACACACCTTTTGTCTTTGATGAAACTTGTGTAGAAGCATTCAACAAACTAAAGAAAGCACTGGTTTCAGCACTTGTGATTGTCACCCCAAACTAGAGAAAGCCATTTGAATTGATGTGTGATGCTAGTGACTTTGCCATAGGAGTTGTCCTTGGCCAAAGGTATGACAAGGTTTTCCATTCTATTTATTATGCTAGCAAAACACTTATTGATGCACAGTTAAATTACACCACTACTGAGAAAGAATTATTAGCTATGGTTTTTGCATTTGATAAATTTAGATCATACTTAGTTGGCACTAAAGTAATTGTTATCACTGACCATTCTGCCATTAAGTATTTGATTGCTAAGAAAGATGCAAAACCTAGGTTAATAAGATGGGTTCTCCTCCTCCAAGAATTTGATAGTGAAATTAGGGATAAAAAGGGGGTGCAAAACCAATTTGCTGATCATTTGTCAAGATTGGAAGGTGAAAGTGCAGGTAAACATAGTGGAGAAATCAAGGAGTGCTTCCCTTATGAACAATTGCTCGCAGTTGGTGGTGCAGAAGCTGATTCTGCAGCACCTTGGTATGCAGACATTGTGAATTTCTTGGTCAGCAAAGTGGGGCCTTGTGATATGAATTCTCAACAGAAGAAAAGGTTCTTTCATCTTGTCAAGCAATATTTCTGGGATGAACCTTTTCTCTACAGAAAGTGCGCTGATCAATTATTAAGATGTGTTGCTAATGAAGAACAGCACTTGGTGCAGCAGCATTGCCATGCAGCCCCATATGGTGGCCACTTTGGAGGAATGAGAACAACAGCTAAGTGCTGCAATCTGGTTACTACTGACCTACTATCTTCAAAGATGCTCATGATCTGGTTAAAAGGTGTGATTATTGTCAAAGGACTGGGAATATCTCAAGCAAACATGAAATGCTATTGACCAACATTTTAGAGGTAGAACTCTTTGATGTTTGGGGAATGGACTTTATGGGACCTTTTCCCTCTTCCTTTAGCAATTTGTACATACTTGTTGTTGTTGACTATGTGTCTAAGTGGGTTAAAGTTGTTGCTCTGCCTAACAATGATGCCAAGTCTGTCAGCAAATTCTTGCAAAGGAACATCTTCACCAGATTTGGAACTCCTAGGGCAATTATCAGTGATGAAGGCTCTCACTTTTGCAACAAGTTGATTGAGAACCTCCGTGCCAAATATGGAGTGCTTACCACTCTCAAACAAGTGGTCAAGCAGAATTGTCAAACAGAGAGATCAAAAGAGTTCTTGAGAAGATGGTAGGGCCTACAAGGAAGGACTCGACTAGTCATTTGGATGATGCTTTATGGGCCTACAGAACTGCGTTTAAAACTCCATTGGGAATGTCTCCTTACTGAATTGTCTATGGCAAAGCTTGCCACTTGCCATTAGAGCTTCAACACAAATCATTTTGGGCAATTAAAAAGCTTAATTATGATTATGAGAAGGCAGGTGCAGCTAGGCTTTTACAATTGAATGAGCTTGAAGAAATGAGGCATCTTGCTTATGAGACTGCAGAACTGTACAAAGCCAAGACCAAAGCTTGGCATGGAAGAAAAATCCAAAGGAAAGAGCTTATTGAATGGGGACAGGTTCTGTTGTTCAATTCTAGACTCAAATTGTTCCCTGGGAAGCTCAAGTCAAGGTGGTATAGTCCATTCAAGCTGTTGAAAGTATATCCCCATGGTGGTGTGGATTTGTATGATGAAGCCACTAAGTCAACATTCAAAGTCAATGGTCCGAGGGTATAACCATATTTTGGTGAACCTTTGGTGAAGGACAAGGTCACCACAGAATTGCCAGACCTCTAACATTAGATGTAACATCCTGGGCCCTTTTCTGACTTAATAGGCTACCCAGCAATGCACTCATGACCTTCTCTACCCCCCATGTAGAGTTTTTGCTTTCCGTGGGAATCGAACCTTGTACCCTGAGGCTTAGGTACAAGCTCAATGCATTCCCACTACCAATTGAACTACTAGCTCAATTGGTAGTGGCAATGCATTGAGCTTGTACCTAAGCCTCAAGGTACAAGGTTCGATTCCCACGGAAGGCAAAAACTCTACATGGGGGGTAGAGAAGGTCATGAGTGCATTGCTGGGTAGCCTATTAAGTCAGAAAAGGGCCAAGGATGTTACAAAAATGGCCCCTGCGCAAGGATTTTTTTGTAACAGCCCAACCCTTTAACCTACTCTGAGGCTTATGGCATTGGCACTGTACATCATAACCTTTTCCACCCCCCATGTGGAGTTTTTGCCTTCCGTGGGAATCGAACCTTGTACCCTGAGGCTTAGGTACAAGCTCAATGCATTCCCACTACCAATTGAGCTACTTTTTGTAATATCCTGGGCCCTTTTCTTACTTAGTAGACTACCCAGCGATGCACTCATGACCTTCTCCACCCCCCATGTGGAGTTTTTTGCCTTCCGTGGGAATCGAACCATGTACCCTGAGGCTTAGGTACATGCTCAATGCATTCCCACTACCAATTGAGCTACTAGCCAATTGGTAGTGGGAATGCATTGAGCATGTACCTAAGCCTCAGGGTACATGGTTCGATTCCCACGGAAGGCAAAATACTCCACATGGGGAGTGGAGAAGGTCGTGAGTGCATCGCTGGGTAGCCTACTAAGTAAGAAAAGGGCCCAGGATGTTACAAAAAAAAGGCGCCTTTTTTTTGTAACATCCTGGGCCCTTTTCTGACTTAGTAGGCTACCCAGCAATGCACTCATAACCTTCTCTACCCCCCATGTAGAGTTTTGGCCTTCCGTGGGAATCGAACCTTGTACCCTGAGGCTTAGGTAGAAGCTCAATGCATTCTCACTACCAATTGAACTACGAGCTCAATTGGTAATGGGAATGCATTGAGCTTGTACCTAAGCCTCAGGGTACAAGGTTCGATTCCCACGGAAGGCAAAAACTCTACATGGGGGGTAGAGAAGGTCATGAGTGCATTGCTGGGTAGCCTACTAAGTCAGAAAAGGGCCCAGGATGTTACACCCACCATCTCTATGTCAGCCTAATACGCCCCATCTGCCTCGTCCATGATATCGTCCAGGATTGACCCTGTCAAGGAGTCCCCGTCAAAGTTCAGAGGGCCAAAGGGGTTTTCTTCGTCTTCTCCCAAGAGGTCGTCCTCTTCCAGTTCCTCCTCCGTCATAGCCCCTTCAATGTGAGGCACATTGGCCGACCGAGGTGGCTTGGGACTATTAGGCCCATATATACATCCTACCACTGCCTCAGTTAGTGGGCTATGGGGGGGTATCCATCATTCCTATCATTCTGTGGTAGGCCCTCGCCCTCTGGCACTTCCGCTGTTTTATGCGTCATCCATTGACCTTGTGGCACTTATGATGGTGGCTTTACTGTTCTGACAGCCCTTAATTCACAATCGTTAAGTACAGTAATATCTACTAATGTTGACCCTTGGGTTTCAAAGACTTGCGCGACCCTTCTTACATATTTGGTATGAGATTCCCCGCCCGGGACTGGCACGAGGGCTTGCCTAGCTGAATCACGGGAAGGCCTACCGTGCCCCCAGGTGAAGCATACCGCAGTCTTTCCGTCGCATCCTGAACCCGAGTGCACTTCTCCCAGAATTATTCCCAGAGTTAAGCTTGGATGGGTGTAGATCTCTAAGGACTTGAACAAGCTTCCCTGGCTTCGGGAGTTTCTTTTGGATCCCTTGGGGCTGGCTCGGCCCTCTCAGCTGTAACCTTTCTTGCATCAACGCCATGCGGTTTGCCACTGTGGACCCTTTGGGGGATGACCCTAAGCGGTCGAAGACAGATACTTTCTTATCCGGGGTGCCTCCTGCTTGGGGACTTATACATACTTCTTTTTTCCTTTCCCTCGGTCACTTCTTGAAAACGAGACCATATTAATGCTCATGTTGGGGAAAGGGTCGGTATCAATGCTCATCTCCTGCGTTCCCTTGTCGGCCATCTTGAACCTCCCTTTCTTTATAGCGACTTGAATGGCTCGGCGGGAGATAATACAATTGGAAGTGGCATGACTAAATGAATTGTGCCACTTACAATACTTCTTCCCTTTTATCTCTTCAGGGGAGGAATCTTATGGCCATCAAGGAGCTTAATTTGTTTGTCCTTGAGAAGATAATCAAATATTTGATCAACCTTGGAGATGTCAAAGGAGTATTCAACTTTGTTTTTTACTTGTTTCTTCTCCTTTCCTTTGGCAGGCTTAAGAGCAGGACAGAGGTATGCTTTGCCTTTGACTATCTCAGCCACCAGGATGTCTACCGTGTAATCGGCTGATTCATCATAGTCTGAGTCCTCGACTGCATCCACTACTGATATCAGTTGAGGCCCTCGATCCCTAGTAGCTCTCTTCCTTTCTCTTTCCTGTATGAATTGTTCAATTTGCACAACCTTGGAAGCCAAACTACTGAGGTCACTACTGGCCTGTCCCACGAGCTTTTCCTCAAATTGCGGATGCATTCCAGAGATGGCCTTCGAAGTAAGTTGAGATTCTGAAAATGGCACTAAGAACTTTCCGGCCATCTTTCTGAATCTTTCAATGAAGTCAGTCACTGCCTCATCCACCTTCTGCCGTAAATTCATGAGATCGGCCGCGGTAACTTCAGGCTGTGGCCAATAAAATCTGTCATGGAAGCACCTTTCCATGTCTGCCCAGGTCTGTATAGAATTGGGTGGGAGAGAAGAATAGCAAGAGAAGGCAGTTCCTGTCAGGGACAAAGGGAACAACTGCAACTTATGGAATTCATTCTGGTTTCCTTCCCCACACTAGGCCGTGAATCGACCGATGTGCTTTATAGTAGATTTACCATCATCCCTGGAGAATGTCGTAAAATCAGGGGTTTTGAATCCTCTGGGCAGAGGCACCATTCTATCCACCCACTTGAGGTAAGGCTTCCTGCACACCGGTCTATCAAGCGGTTTCAGCTGAACATCGAAGAACTTCTTCATAGTGTCAGGTATCAAATTAGGATTTAGGAGCTGGGCACCTGATGGTCTTTTAGGTGGAAATTTTGGTCGCCATAGTGTATCTGGGGGACCCTGCGCCCCTGGCTGCGGTGGTACCTGAGGTGGAGCGTCTGTCCATGGCTGCCCAGGCACTACTTGGGCCAGGTTAACAAGGCCAGTTCCTGGTACAGATGTTTGCATGCCTCGGTGAGGTGGAAGTTGATTCCATGGCTGCTCGGTCGGAGCAACATTCATCTGTGCCTGCATATAGTTACCCGCCGGGTAGATACTGAGTGCTCCGGGGTACAACTGACTTGGAGGTAGGCTTGTCGAGCTAGGTGGGCTCTGGGCCCATGGCTGCCGACTCGGGCAATACCCACTGATCCTGTCATTCCCTGATTCCGAGGCGAAGGCTTGCCCCCCTGCGTAGGCCGGGTAGTTAGCCGCGACAAAGCATCCACAGGATGTGTGGATACCTTGTATGGCAGGTAAACTAATATTGCAGGATAAGTTTTGATGATGAAAAAGACAAAGGTAAAGTTGATGGCCAAAGTGAATAAAAGTGACTAAACATCAAAGTCACAATCCAAGACAAACAAGCTCAAGAATGGAAGATTCAAGTTTAAGGGTAGTCCTTAAATATAAGGGTAGTCCTTAGGGTATGGGTGTGTCTTAGGAAAAAGTGTAAGCTCTTTCGAAGGTCAGCTCGTATCTCAAAGTCTCACACACTCACAAGTTTTTCAGAGATGCATGCATACTTACGTAAACATACCTATCATCTTTAAAACATAAAAATCGATTTCATCTTGCATATACATTCATAAAAATCAATTTTCAGGCCAATCAGAAAAGGAAGAATCGATTTTCACTTCATGTATTTTCAGTACATAAATCGATTCTTGAGCCAAACCTTTTTCAAAGGAAGAATCGATTCCCACTCTTTTGCACTTAACTGAGAATCGATTCCTACATGCCTCAGGCAAGCTGAGAATCGATTCATACAAATTTTCACTAAGTACAGAATTGATTCCTAGCCCTCCTCGGTTCTCAAGAATCGATTGTCCATATTTTTCAAACAAATCAAAATCGATTCCTCACTTAAATGAATCGATTTCTAGATCAAATGCTTTCAACAAAGAATCGATTCCTACAATATTTTCAACGTAAACTTGATTTCCTCATAGCCTATAAATAGGCATTGCTTCACGGTCATTTTCACACAACCCATTTCACGAATCAGAGAACTTTTGAGAAAAACTCTTCACGCTTTTACTTTTGCTCGTCACGCACCGTTGGTCCGTCTGAGCTGATCTTTTGCTAAGAGTTAGTTGGGGTTGCATTCTTCAAGTTGGAATATCTGCCTTCATTAGAGGTATTCCTGTCTTTACATTTGTTATTATTTAATCGTTTGTGATTTGTACTAGGGAGTGGGGTATCTCTCTAGGGTAGCTGTTTGTACTAGGAAGTGGGGTATCTTTCTGGGGCAGCTGAGTGTAACAGGGGTGGGGTATCTCTTGTTTTTGTTATATTAGATTTGAGGGCTCTCCTTAAGTGGGGTATCCTAGGAGGAGAGTGCCTGAGTCTGTAAAGGTTTTCCAAGGCACCTATAAGCCTTGTTGTTTTGGTTAGTGGAAAATCTCACAAGGGTGAGAGGACTGGACGTAGGTCACTAGGAGGTGACCGAACCAGGATAAATCTCTGCGTGCTTTACTGCTTTCTTGCCTTACTGTTATACCGCTTTACTACTTTATATTCTAATTCCTTCGCTTCCACTTAACCTGCGCGAAAATTGATCTAAGTCATTGAAAAGGGGAAAAACGTTTTCGAAAGATCTGAAAAAGTTTTTAAATCTCAATTCACCCCCCTCTTGAGACTGAAGCCACTTGGTAACAAGTGGTATCAGAGCTAGACTCTTGTATAAAAGGCCAAGCAGCTTCAAGAGAAATGGCTTCAGGTTGGTCTACGCAAGAGGGTGCTTCTCTTACCCGTCCTCCGGGATTCAACGGGAAAGATTACGCATATTGGAAAGAAAGAATGAGAATCTTTATTGAAGGGGTAGACTTAGATGTTTGGGATGCTGTGGAAAAAGGACCCTATGTCCCCACGCACATAGTAGACGGTATTCTTACAATTAAAAGTAGAAATGAATGGTCTGATGATGAGAAAAGAAAAGTGCAACATAATTTACGTGCCAAAAATATTATTACTTCTGCTTTAAGTCCTGATGAATTTTTTCGAGTTTCAAACTGTAAATCTGCCCAAGAAATGTGGGATAATCTCCAAGTTACTCATGAGGGTACAAGTGAAGTGAAAAGGGCAAGAACAAATACTCTTATCAGAGAGTACAAACTATTTAGAATGAATACAGGTGAAACAATACCAGAAATGCAGAAAAGGTTCACTCACATAGTGAATCAGTTAAGCTTGTTGGGAAAGTCATTTCCTGCAGAGGATCTAATCAACAAAGTTCTGAGATGTCTGAATAGAGAATGGCAACCCAAGGTTACTGCTATAGCTGAATCAAGAAATTTAGCTACTATGACTCTGGCTACTCTGTTCGGTAAACTTCAAGAGCATGAACTAGAACTCACCCGTCTAGCTGAGTACGAAAATACAGATAAGAAAAAGAAAAGCTTGGCTCTAAAAGCATCTAGTTCTAGTCGGCTTGATGATAGTGACGACTCAGATAATGAATTTGATGAAAGTGAAGGGAATATGGCTCTTGTGGTTCGGGAGTTCAAAAGGTTCATGAAAGGCAACAACTATCCAAGGAAGAACTTCAAATCAAAAAGGTTCTCTAGCAAAGAAAACTCATCTGGTCCTCCAACTTGCTATGAATGCGGGAAACCCGGGCACATGAAAATGGAATGTCCTAATCTACAGAAAAAGGACTCCAAATTTGAAAAGAAGGCATTCAGGGATAACAAAGGAAGAATAGCCTACATCTCATGGGAAGACAACTGCATGGATTCATCAGATGAATCAGAAGATGAAGAAGCTCAAGTTGCATTAATGGCTGATCATGAAAGCGAAAATGAAAACGAGGTAATATCTAACCCTGACTCTTTACAAAATGCATATGATGATTTATATGAAGCTTTCACTGAATTGCATGATGATACTATGAAATTAGCTAAGGAATTAAGTAAATCAAAGAAAACCATTGCTAATCTTCAAAATGAAGTTAACACTTTAAGTAAAGAAAAATTAGAGCTTAGGAAAGAAAATGATGATCTTGTCTATTTCAAAGAAAATTATGCATGTGATAAATGTGTAGAACATGAAAAGAAAATCAATGACCTTGAATGTACAATAGGCAAAATGTCCAAATTACAACATCTGCATCCTAGGATTCAGAGAAATAATTTTGTGAAAAGCAATATGCATCATAGACCTAAGTTTTCCACTAAACCTTATATTAGATGTTACTATTGTGATAAACCTTGACATACAGCTTCTGTTTGCAGGGCAAGAGGTAAACAAACTATGAAAAAGGTATGGGTCCCCAAAAGGACCATACCAAACACTAACCCACAAGGACCCAAAGAGATTTGGGTACCTAAAACCTTGTTTTGAATCAATGCAGGTATGCTTCAAGGTAAGGGGGTCAGATTGGTACCTTGACAGCGGATGCTCAAAGCACATGACTGGAGATATCACAAAGTTCCTAACTCTTACCCCCAGATCAAGCAGTCATGTGACTTATGGTGACAATAATAGAGGAAGAATCCTTGGTGAAGGTAAAGTTGGTAAAGATTTATCTACTGCTATTGATAATGTGCTCTATGTTGAAGGTCTTAAACATAATTTATTAAGCATTAGCCAACTTTGTGATAAAGGAAATAGGGTAATATTTGACTCAGGTTCATGCATCATTGAGGATAAACAAAGCAAACAAGTTAGAATGATAGGAAATATAGTAGAAAACATATACATGATGAGTTTAGATAGTGTTTCATCTCATAATGCATGTTGTCTCATTAGTAAGGAAGAAAACTCTTGGTTATGGCACCGTAGGACAGCTCATATTCATATTGATCATCTTAACAAGCTAGTGTCTAAAGATCTAGTTAATGGTTTGCCTAATATCAAGTTTGAAAAAGATAAATTGTGTGATGGATGCCAAAAGGGTAAACAGGTAAAAGTGTCCTTTAAATCAAAGAATATTGTGTCTACTAACAAACCTTTGCAGCTGTTACACATGGATCTATTTGGTCCCTCAAGGACAAAAAGTTATGGTGGAAATTACTATGCTCTAGTTATAGTAGATGATTATTCAAGGTATACATGGACCCTCTTTCTGGCAAATAAGAGCGAAGCTTTTGGAGCATTCAAAAAGCTTGCTCGCAGCATTCAAAATGAGAAAGAATTGAAGATCGTCTCAATTCGATCAGATCACGGTGGAGAATTTGAAAATGAAAAATTTGAAATCCTATGTGAAGAACTTGGTATAAATCACAACTTCTCAGCACCTAGAACTCCTCAACAAAATAGAGTTGTTTAAAGGAAAAATCGATCATTGGAGGAACTTGCCAGAACAATGCTAAATGATCACGACATCCCAAAATACTTTTGGGCGGATGCTGTAAGTACTGCTTGTTATGTTATGAATAGAGTTTTGATTAGGCCCATTTTAAAGAAAACCCCCTATGAACTTTACAAGGGGAGAAAAACCAAATATTTCACACCTTCACACTTTTGGTTGCAAATGTTTTGTATTGAATAATGGAAAGGATAACCTAGGTAAATTCGATGCTAAAGCTGATGAAGGAATTTTTCTTGGTTACTCTTTATCTAGCAAGGCCTTTAGAATTTTCAATAAAAGAAATAAGGTAATTGAGGAATCCGTACATGTCACATTTGATGAAACTAACCCCAAAAGGCTGGGAAAGGTTATTGATGATATTGCAGATGAACCTGAAGAGTTACAGATAGGTGAAAAGAAGAAAGATAAAGAAGAAGAAACAAAAACCACCTCTCAAGAGAAATCAGAAGAAGGATCAAGCAGTGAACTTCCCAAGGAATGGAGAACCCCAAGGGACCACTCGCTTGAAAATGTCATAGGTGATGCAACTAAAGGGGTAACTACTCGTAACTCTCTTAGAAATGCATGTAATCATATGGCTTTTGTATCTCAAATTGAACCTAGAAATATAGATGAAGCCGTAGTTGATGAACATTGGACTATTGCTATGCAAGAAGAGTTAAATCAGTTTGAAAGAAACGAAGTGTGAGATCTAGTTCCTAGACCTGATAAACATCAGATAATAGGCACAAAATGGGTGTTTAAAAACAAGCTAGACGAATCAAGTATAATAATTAGGAACAAAGCTAGACTAGTTGCTAAAGGTTATAATCAAGAAGAAGGAATAGACTATGATGAAACATATGCTCCTGTAGCTAGATTAGAAGCTATTCGCATGCTACTTGCTTTTGCATCAATCATGGATTTTAAATTGTATCAAATGGATGTTAAGAGCGCTCTCTTAAATGGTTTTATCCAAAAAGAAGTATATGTTGAACAACCACCTGGCTTTGAAAATTTTGAAAAACCAGACCATGTTTTTAAACTCAAAAAGGCTCTATATGGTCTGAAGCAAGCTTCCAGAGCTTGGTACGAAAGATTGAGCAAATTCCTACTCAATCATTATTTTCAAAGAGGAAAAGTTGACACTACACTTTTTATAAAAAGTCAAAAGATGACATCTTACTCGTGCAAATTTATGTGGATGATATCATTTTCGGTGCTACTAATGAATTGCTTTGCAAAGAGTTTTCAAGTATTATGCATAGTGAGTTCGAAATGTCAATGACGGGAGAACTCAACTTCTTCCTTGGGCTTCAAATAAAACAAACAAACAACGGCATCTTCATATCTCAATCAAAGTATTGCAAAGAACTACTCAAAAGATTCGAAATGGACAAAGCAAAAGAAATGTCCACACCAATGAGCACCTCATGCTACTTAGACAAAGATGAAGAAGGTAAACCGGTAGAACTAAGCAAATATCGAGGTATAATTGGCTCTCTTCTCTACTTAACTGCTAGTAGACCGGACATCATGTTTAGTGTTTGCATGTGTGCTAGGTATCAAGAAAATCCAAAAGAGTCACATTTAGTAGCTGTCAAAAGAATAATGAGATATCTGGTAGGCACTCAAAATGTTGGTCTGTGGTACCCAAAAGGCGCCACATGTAGCCTTATTGGATATTCAGATTCTGACTTTGCAGGATGTAAGTTGGATAGAAAAAGCACTAGTGGAACATGTCACATACTAGGTAGTGCATTAGTCTCATGGCACAGTAAGAAACAAGTCAGTGTCGCACTGTCAACTGCTGAAGCAGAATATGTTGCAGCAGGGAGTTGTTGTGCACAAATCCTCTGGATGAAGCAACAACTTTTTGACTATGGTATAGAACTAGATCATATCCCTATAAAATGCGACAATACCAGCACTTTAAATCTTACAAAGAACCCCGTCCAACACTCTAGGACCAAGCATATAGAGATAAGACACCATTTTCTTAGAGATCATGTCCAAAAAGGGGACTGTGTAATCGAATTTGTTGAATCCGCAAAACAGCCGGCTGATATTGTTACAAAACCTTTACAAAAAGAAAACTTCTTCTTCATTCGAAGAGAAGTTGGAATCATTGATTCCTCTTCATGCTGTTAGATTCGCAATTTCTATTACATGTTGCCCTCTTTGATCATGACAAAAAGGGGGAGAAGAATAGAGTTTTAATATTCAACGTGCATTTTAATATTCAGCATGCATCTGCATTCATTCATACCACTTTGCATATAGTCAATAAAACAAGGGGAGCATCATGACAGGGGGAGTATCATTATCTGTTTAAACTAACCTCCCACCTTGAGATGAGTTAATGTTTTGTCATCATCAAAAAGGGGGAGAATGTGGATACCTTGTATTGCAGGATAAGTTTTGATGATGAAAAAGACAAAGGCAAAGTTGATGGCCAAAGTGAATAAAAGTGACTAAACATCAAAGTCACAATCCAAGACAAGCAAGCTCAAGAATTGAAGATTCAAGTTTAAGGGTAGTCCTTAAATATAAGGGTAGTCCTTAGGGTTTGGGTGTGTCTTAGGAAAAAGTGTAAGCTCTTTCGAAGGTCAGCTCGTATCTCAAAGTCTCACACACTCACAAGTTTTTCAAAGATGCATGCATACTTACGTAAACATACCTATCATCTTTAAAACATAAAAATCGATTTCATCTTGCATATACATTCATCAAAATCGATTTTCAGGCCAATCAGAAAAGGAAGAATCGATTCCCACTCTTTTGCACTTAACTGAGAATCGATTCCTACATGCCTCAGGCAAGCTGAGAATCGATTCATACAAATTTTCACTAAGTACATAATCGATTCCTAGCCCTCCTCGGTTCTCAAGAATCGATTGTCATTTCTATTATACCGCTTACTACTTTATATTCTAATTCCTTCGCTTACTACTTATATTCTACTTTATATTCTAATTCCTTCGCTTCCACTAAGTACATAATCGATTCCTAGCCCTCCTTGCCTTACTATTATACCGCTTTACTACTTTATATTCTAATTCCTTCGCTTCCACTTAATCTGCGCGAAAATTGATCTAAGTCATTGAAAAGGGGAAAAACGTTTTCGAAAGATCTGAAAAGTTTTTAAATCTCAATTCACCCCCTCTTGAGACTGAAGCCACATGGTAACAGGATGGTCCTTGCGGAAAACCCACCGAGCCCACTGCCTCGGATGGCCTTCGGGCCAATTACACTTGTCCCTGCTGAAGAGAAGCCGTATTAGTGACATTCGCCAAAAACTGCCCCCCAGTGTTGGCAGTGGCAAAAGTACTGGGCTGAGGAATCACTGGAGAAGGGAATACCTCTTGAGAAAACGTCTGTTAAGGCCCAGTCAAACTCCCACTCGGTGAACACTGATGCATGCCTCCCATAGAAGCATAGGAGGATTCCTGCTGAGGTCCAACAGGGTTGGTGTATGGTAGGGACTGATGCGTGCCTCCCAGAGAAGTAGGATGTCCTCCCTGTAATTGGCCAGGGAAAATGGGGTTGATAAGGCTGCTACCTCGTGTTGCCTGCTTGTGCTCCAATTCCTTGGCCTGTTGCACTTCATTGTGCACCATAGGTTTAACTATGTCAGCCAATTGTTCGAACACTTGGTACATTATATCATGTATCCCCATGTCAAATTGTTGCCGAATGAATGAGGTGGTCATGAACACAGGCTCCTCCTCGTGGTGAGGTGGTTCATACGATTCCGCAGTAACCGTTGTAGTAGTATTCCCTGAAACACCTACTGGCTCTATGGTTCGGCCCTTCGCAGCAGTTGCCTTTCTTGAAGCAGAAGGCGAATCCATACTTAGGTTTTTCCCAGAGTACAGGTGCATACACCAATGATAATCCAGTCCAGGCAAATCAAACGCAATGGTCTGTTCACCTGCTCTAGTACCACCGGGCGTGCTAATTTGTTGTTCCTTGGTTCAAACTCTTAGGTCCTAGTCGTGGATTCGGCCAGGGGTTTGAACAAGATCTTTGATTCCTTGTTCTTCAATCGATTGCGCCAAGGAGGAAACTCTGCTCCTTGACTGTGGGTATCCAGACTCCTTGACTGTGGATTATACTACTGGCTAATGCATAAAAAATAAAGATAAAGTGGGATAAAAGCAAATAGATGAAATAAATGTAGAGTTTTTGATTGATTGATGTGTGTCTTTTCTGTACAATTACTCTCCTATTTATATACATAGGCCCTCGTCGGCCACTAACACGGCCAACATTTGCCTACCTTTGGATCAGTCTAAGATCAACGACTATCATTGTTCCTAAGCCCTAAGGAGGTGGAGTAACCACCCACAATCTCACTAGCACGGTTAGTGGGGTGAACTCCCTAACTCTGCTCTTCAAGGCTTCGCTCCTTCACTTGATCTTCAACTGCTCCCACATTCCATCTTCGTGCATGTCTCTTACGTGCCTTCCAAGAATAACCGCCTTACCTCAGCCACTTGGTTCACTCAGCTAACCTTCACCCTCAAACAGTAACTCAGGCACCCGAGCCTACCCTGGTCGTGGCACTCTAAAGGGTGAGGCTGTACTCTCCCTCGGTCTCGCTCATTGCTCCTCGGGCTAACCCCTTCCTCAGGGAGTTATCTAGTGATATGCCCCAAGGGCTTCCCTTGATCATTTTCTCAGGCAATTATCTCTTAAAGTCCTTGTGTAGTGACCTGCCTCAGTATCCCAGCTCCACTGCCTTCTTCATACTGTCCTCGGCGTACGACTTAATTATTTTTGGGTGTTAACAGTAAGATGTATGTATAGTTATAATTCGTGAAAAAAATCTGGTAATTAGATAAGGAAAAAAAATTCTCAAATTGCAATAGGTGGTTTAAACCCCCACAAATTACTCAATTTCAGGAGGTTTATAACCCCCTAAGAAAAACCTCCTCTAATCGTGGGGGTTAAAAACCCCCGCAGTAAAACCCACTCTAAAAGACATGATACCAGCGTTTTCTAAAAACTCTCGCAAAAAGATTGCGGGACTTAAAACTCCGGCGTTTTTTAAAACACCGGCTGATTACGTTGTGGGGGTTAAAAACCTCCGCTAAACTACTTAAACCCCCCCCCCCCCCACAATCTATTCTGTTTTTTGTAGTGAATTTCTTGTCAAAATACGTAAAGTGGGATGCTAAGCACTGTGTTTTGAGGTACTTTAGCATTCGTAAAAAAATTAAAATGTTCAAATACGCAAAGTTCAATGTCTTTGTTTATATTCCTTTTTAACCTTATAATCTTCTTATTAAATTTACAGTTATAATTTAATTTTTTTTCACAGGAACTTCAGTCACATCAACAATAGAACCTCACGTCATATTTTTTCGACTTTCTATAGGTGATTCTATTTTATTTGCGGTTTTCATCCAACCTTGCATGATACTCACGTGTTTCACTTTCTATTTGTGTTGTCTTCTATATTTTTGTCATTTCGTACCAACTTTTATATTTGAGTACGGTGTTGCAGTATTTACTCCAGCGGGAACCTCAACCACATTTACAATAGAACCGCCATCATCTGATCCTTTCAACTTTTCTTTTTTACATGTTTCACTTTCTTATGGCGTTGTCTTCTTTTCTATCTAATTATCGGTTAACCCGCGGGAACTTCAACAGATTTACAATAGAACGTATGTTGTGTAAAATATACTAAGTTAGAATAGAATCTCAATATCTTCTTTCAACTTTTGTATTGCTGCTTCTATTTTATTCGTGGTTTTCATCCAAACTCTGCATGATACTTACGTGTTTTACTTTCTAGTTGTGTTGTCTTCTTTTGTTTCTAATCACGGGTTAAATTTTTATATTTACGTTTGGTGAATATCGATTATGTTAGTTAAATTATATATACTTTTTTCGTCTAATTATTTATGGATGTTCAATCACAATGTCTTTATTATGTTCCTTTTTAATTTTATAATCTTATTTAATTTATAAGTATAATTATTTTATTCACGGAACTTCAGCCACATTAACAATCGAACCCTACATCATTTTCTGTCAGCTTTATATAGGTGCTTCTAATTTATTGGTGGTTTTCATCCAACCCTATATGATACCCACATGTTTCACTTTCAATTTGTGTTCTCCTATTTATTTTGGTCATTTCGCAGAAGTATATTTTTCCATAAAAAAAGTATTAAAAGTATATTTAAATTGGTGTTTATATTTTTATATTTCTTTTAATTTCGAGTACCGTGTTGTAGCATTTACTCCCACGGGAATTTCAGGCACATTTACAATATAACCCTGTGTTCAATTTTTAATTGTGTTATCTTCTTTTCTTTCTAATTACGGGTTAAGTTTTTATATTTACATTTGATGAATATGGATTATGTTATTAAAATTCTTTAGAATTTTTATTCTGAATATCAATGGATGCTCAATTTCAATATCTTTGTTAATGTTCATTTTAACTGTATAATCTTCTTATATGATTTATTGTTATAGTTTAATTTTTATTCCATATTATCAGACTATATATTTTATGAACCAACATTGTTGGCCAGCCGACATAAGCTACGTACCATGGGACACAAGTGCCAACTTGGTGCTCTAAAACTCGATTCCCACGGTAAACAAACTCGGTATTGGCCAGTGCGAAATTTACTCATAAGCACAAGCGAATGTTAGTCTTTTGATAAATATGGATTTTGTGTTGTCTTCTTTGTTTTGGTCGTTAGGCATCAACAAGTATTAGAACCATATTTAAATTGGTGTTTATATTTTTATTTTAGGCTAAAGTGCTCCCGGGGTCCCTTATCTTTATTTAAAGTAACGATTTGGTCCTTTATCTTTTTTTTGTCCCAAATCAGTCCTTTATGTTTTAAATTTTTGACACATAAATCCTTTTGTCCCAAATCAGCCTTTTATGTTTCAAGTTTTTAACACATAAATCCTTTTTTTTGACACATAAATCAACACTGTTAACGGAAAATGATTTATGTGTCAAAAATTTGAAAGATAAAGGATTTATTTGGGACAAAAAAAACATAAAGGACTAATTCGTTACTTTAAATAAAGATAAGGGACCCCGAGAGCACTTTTGCCTTTATTTTATATACACTTGAGGTGCTAGCTCAGTGGTAAGAGCTAGTCTTGTATCCTCAAGGTGCTGAGTTCAAATCCCCTCGGGGACAGTTGTAAAATGGTCATTAGTACCACTTTGATTAATAAAAATTTCCCCCTTCCCCAATTTTAAAAAAAAAATATTTTTATTTTATATTCGAGTACCGCGTTGAGTTATTTACTCCCTCGGGAATTTGAACACATATATAATAGTATTCCAACTACTTCGTTACACTAATTTAATATAGAAATATTACATTTCAATACAACATATTTGTCAATGAGTAGCGCTTTTTTTTGCCATCAGTAGCGCTTACGGGCGTTCCTAAAGCTTGCGCTCCTGATGCCACTCCCCCAAGAGTAGCGCTTTAAAAGCGCTACTGATTCCCATTTTAAAAAAAAAGTTTTTAGCATATTCAATTCATGTATTCCCTCAATTGATCGAACACCATTACTATCAATATTATTTAAACCATTACTACTAAAAAAAATTAAAAAAATACATATATTAAAAAATATTAAACAGCACTATTATTAATGAAGTTGGGCCAAGGCTTAGGGCAAGCCAAGACCAAGAAAATTACAACTTTGACCCGGAATAAAGTTCAACCAAATGGGCCACAATGACCTTACATAACAAAATTTACATTTATACTAAGATATTATACAATGATAACAACTTCACAAAGGAAAGAAATTAAATTCTATAATTAATAACTACTATAATCAATAACATTTCCTATTGAAATCATGTTTCCTATTGAAGAAAGGGGAAATCACGTAGTGCCCATAATATTTGTAGGTGAGTTCTGTATACGGCTGGGAACCAGTGCTGCTCAAGCAGGTATATTAATTTGCATTGTGTTAATTACAAGAGCCTGGAGACCCACCAGCCTTTTTTAAATCTAATGCCAAATCATTTGTACCAGGAGCTTTGCTGATCCCATGTTCACTTTCTTAATTTCACTTTCTTACCCACCAGCCTTTTTTAAATCTAATGCCAAATCATTATTTACTCTTTCTCTGTTGAAAGAAAATTAAAAGAAAATCATACAAGAATCAGCCATTTTAGTAGACTCAAAATCAGAGGTAGAAGTAGTCATAATTTTTTCATTGATGGACGATGTCCTTGACAAGGAGTTAGTAACTGGCTCCGAGTTTTTCCTCACAAAAGGCTTAAGCACCAAGACACTGTCCACAATCCTGGCTGATTTTCCTCGCTAAAACACAAACCAATTATTTAGCAGAAAACCATAATTAAATGTTAACAAATTACTATAGTTAGTAAACAGACAGCACAACCCTGATAAACAATGACACTTGTTTTCTATGTTACCTTCATGTAGACATCTTTAAAATGTGTATGTTCTCTATCTCTATAATGTTCTAACCTTCAATTTTGACCTTTTCTTCTAAGAAGTGGAATAGAAGAGTATCCAACCCAAGGTTAAACAAAACATTCTAGCAATTTCAATAAGTGAAACAATAAAGAACAACCTGCCACCACCACAATAAAACTATTAAAGAAGTAAATTAAAGAAGTATTTGACATAATAATAGATGATCTCTCATCCTCACTCTGTACAGTGACTTTCTAGAGTGAAAATAGAGTAGACCAGAATTACCAAGATCTTCAATCACTGCATCATTTCTCGCTCCACCAAGAAAAACCTGTAGCCAATCCAACCTGTAAAACCTGTAGAATCAACAAACAAAAAATATCAGATATACCACAACCATCTCTCTAGCTGGTGAAAGTTGCCATAAGTTGGTCTTACTCATCGTACTAAGGATCCTGATAACTACTTCAAGCTTACTGATTTTCATTACAAAATAGAAGTAATGCAAGGTCATATTCAGAATTATAAAATCTAAACTTCTTCGATTGTATCAACACTTATATGCATAGCATTGCATATTTATGATAGAATTAGCAAATACTTTAATGCATAGAAACTCTGATTAAAGAATCCATCTCCACTCTCAAACTTCAAAGTAACAAAATGAAACAAGGAAAAAAGTACTAAGTAACAAGCATTTGGAGCTTCATTTAGTATTCCTTACCCCTGCCCCTTCCATAAGCAAAATCTCTTGCGTATAGACTCAATATTATAAGTAGTTTTATAAAAAGAAAAATTGGCCACAAGGAACAGAAATAGAATTATCAGCAACACCTCTAAAAGACATATGATATAACTCTATTAGGGAATCAATTAATGGTTCATACTTCATCCCCACAAATGAATCCCCTAGTAATTTCTCTAACCCTTCACCAAGTAAGACCATAAAATAAAAGACAGATTAAAAACAAACATTAACAAACTCCATAAAAATAACAGAACTACAGATTAAACAATAGAGGAAAAAATATTTGCACGTGTGTCTCACTTACGATGGGCCGTGATTGAGGATGGCAGAATTCTTTAACCTAAGTACTCAAATGGAAGATCTACAGTATTAGAATTAGAATCATAATCATAAAAACAAAATAAAGAATCGTGTTATTGGGTTTTTAAGCAAAAAACCTGAAAACTCTAACAGCTATTTTTCAAACAGAAATAGCCGTTGGAAACAATATCAAAAGAGTCCCTGCTTGACGAGTTTGTTTACGCCATGTGAAAGTTAGTTTCTAACTAACTGCTAGTTTGTTAAACTGTTATAACAAACTGAGTTTGTTAAAAGCTACAACAAACTCTCTATCACTAAAGCAAAAAATTGATTTAAAGTCAGGCGAAAAGGAGATTTAAAGTCAGACGCCAGCTTGACTTTTATTAAGTCGACTTTGTATGTCAGGAGTTTTAAAGTCAAGCGATAGCCTGACTTCGTAAGTCTGATTTAAAGTAAAACATTTATTTCGCCTGACTTCGTAAGTCAGTTTTAAAGTCAAGCATTTATTTCGCCGGACTTTGTAAGTATGTTTTAAAGTCAAGCATTTATGGCCTGACTTCGTAAGTCAGTTTTAAAGTCAAGCATTTATTTCGCCTGACTTCGTGAGTATGTTTTAAAGTCAAACATTTATGGCCCGACTTCGTAAGTTTTTTTTTTCTTTCAAATCTATACTTAAGTCAGGCATTATTGCGCCTGACTTTAAAAGTTTTTTTTTCTTCAAATTTTGGTTTAATCTCCTACATACACCCTGGTTATACGATTTTGGTCATTCTCCCAGCAAAACCAGTGAATAAAATTCTACACTTAAATTCATCACATTCTACTTTAAGTACATCCAAAGCTAAAATTCATCACTTTAAGTACAATATACATCCAAAGCTAAATTACATTAAAGCTAAGTACATCCAAATAGAATTCTACACTTAAATTCATCACATTGTACTTAAATTCATCATATAGAACAATTCTCTATCCCTATAAATCCATCAATTCTCTATGAACATGCCAGTGATTTAGTCATATGATAATGTGAAGCAATAAAAACATAAAAGATAAGTAATCTACAAAACCAATGAACAGCAGCAACTATGAACATACCCTTGATGATCCATCCATGAAATTATAATTCTGACTGAAATCCTTAATTCCAAAAAAGTCATCAATTGTCCACTGTGACATATTTCCAGATGTAGAACCACCACCATAAGACATCTTAGCTGGTGGAAATTGACCAACTCCTCCAGCTTCAGTGGCTAAAACTTCATTGTAATCTGATGACTGAGGCATTGTAGAAACCTTTCTAGAGACAGAAGAAGATTTTGTATCAGAAACTTTTTCTCCAGAATCTGACTTCATAGAAGTAGATGCACCAGAAAGACCAAATAAAAAATCTCAAACTATGACACAAAACAAAGTACGCATGATCTGTTGCAAAAGGAAATAAAAGTTATACTAAAGATTTACCATGAATTCATCAAGACATAATAAAATCGCGTCATCAGAAATCTCTTCTGCAACAACATCAAGTGGATCTGACAGTCCCTTGTGTTTCTACAAGGGTAGACAATAGTAAATTGGAGATAAGCCTCCTCTTTTTCTGTTTGCCAAATTATGCATACAAACAAAGGATAACATCATTCTAGAGACTGCTAACAAAATTAATAATGCTCAAAGCATGCCGCTTTTGTATCAGTTAAAGACTTTCAAATTAAATACTTACTCCAAAAGCATACATAATTAATGAAAATGCTGAAAATTCCTCATAAAATATTCCCCCCTATGTTGAGACTAGAGAAAAATATGTCAAACTCACAATTGATCAAAAAATAGATCCATCAGCATAGTTTTACCAGCACCCACTCCTCCATAAAGATATAAACCTTTTACAGGTGAATAAGAAGGATGTGACAAGAGACGAGACCATAGCCACCCGCTTCTGTTAAAGTAAAAGATAAATTGAATTCAGAAGCTTGAACATAATGAAAAAATAAAAGATGATAAGTTTCAAGCAGACATATCAGTAGTTAGCAAGATAAATATAGAGTATACCTTACAGGTTTTTCAGAAGCCCAATCTAATTGGTAGGAATCAGCAGACTCAACAAGCTCATCATAGAGTCTCTGAAGTTCTTTCAGTGTGTCTACCTACCTCAAAAAAAGCGAAAAAGAAGATTTTGTGGAGATTAATTACCATTTACTAATAAAGTGCCATGAACAAATGTATAATACCACAATGTCCAGCATCAGTTTACCAAGAAATCAAACTAGGAAAATCCATTTCATCAATTTAATAACCCATAAATTTTATGAAATGCGGACAATCTACCTGAGAACTATCACCATCTCCTAGTTCACCACGAGCAATTCTTCGTTCATTCTCAACAAGAGGCCCGCCTCTATTTGTTTCTGCAACCAAAACAACAAGTTTCAATACAAATATAATAAGAAAAAGAAATCTCAATTGAAACCCTTTCCAATTCAGCAAAGAGAAAATTGAGAACCAAAAAGAGAGGAACCTTCATTTGTAAGGGGTTAAGACACCACAAATGATCTTTTCCTTGATTATTCCTTTAATAACCATCTGCCACCAAGTAGCAACGATTGGAGCACTCCAAAATTCACTCACAGGAAAAATGAAATTGAAGAAATTAGGAGAAAATATAATATGATTAAAAATGATGAGGAAATTGAAAAATTTACTTACAACTTTGGTAGCAGAGTGTTCCTGTATTGGTATAAAAACAGCAAACACAGAAGTTAGGATTTTGAAAAGGAAAATCATCAAATCAACAGCAAAACAGAATCTAAGTGAAGAATTTACCTAGTGGAACGGTCCGCAGCAAAACCTTGCAACAGAGAGCCCGAAAACAGAAGATCAGAATCTTAGGGTTTCGTTGAAGATTAAAGAAATCAGCGAAACAAGAAAGATAAGTGAGAGATCCATACCTTGTGTAGTCTCTGCTGTAGTTAGCTTGAAGGATTCAAGCTTCGTTTGGCTTCGCAGTAACGAACCAGAGAGATAAGAAGATTCAGTATTCAGAGAAGATTCAACAGAAATTGAAAGGATAAAGAAGAGGGGTTTTGTTCTAACCAGTGCCTGAGTCGTGAGTTGTAGGGGAAGCTTCGCGTGGAAGAAGAAGGAACCAGAGAAGAAAGGAGAAAGAAAGAGGCGAAGGGTATATTGATTTTTTGCTGGAAGGGAGAGGAAAGGGTTCGCGTTTTTGCGAATGAAGGTGAATTTTTTTTTCTCTTTTAGTACTTTAGAAGTCAGGCGTGTATACGCATGACTTTAAAACTTTACCTCTTAATTACAAGTTTGCCACTGTGTCTACTTATGTAGTCACGCATCTGATAGCATGACTTTAAAAGACTAATTTTTTTCCTATTTTTTCACTTTAGAAGTCAGGCGTGAATTCGCTTGACTTTAAAACTCGCGAGTTTTGCCTCTCAATTACAAGTTTGCCACCGTGTCTACTTATGTAGTCAGGCATCTGAGCGCCTGACTTTAAATGTCTAATTCTAATCCCATTTCTGCACTAGTGTATCAGCTAGTTCTACTGAATAAAAACTCACAAGAGAGAAAACAGAGAGAGTCAGTATTCCTCCTAAGTGTGAGTTACAAAGAAGAAAGAAAAGAGTGCAGTAAAGTGAGAAATCTACCTGTTAGCAACTGTGAGATGTTCGTTAATGTGTGAGCTGCCTCGGTTCAAACAGTCACAAGAAAGTGTGCATGCAGAACACATAACAAACAGGTTAGATTTACAAAAAGGATAAAACTAAGTCAGAATCACAAGGTGGTGATTTAGTGTTTTATACCTTCGATCGTGATTGTAGAAGTCATCATTCATCAAATTCAGCAACAGTTATTCACATACAAGTACATAAATCATACAATAAGTAAGATACCGTACTTAGGGTTTCTGAAATAGCAAAATCAAAGAAAGAAACAAAAGGGTTTCTGTTTATTACCTGTTGATAAAGGTAGCAGCAACAAGGTTGAAGTGATTTCAACCTTCACACACAGAAAGTCAATAAAATCAGTTTACAGATTCAATAAAAGGAAAAACAAACCGAAGAAATCACATAGGGTTGTGATTTCATACCTTCGTTGTGCCTGTTTGTGTGAATCGTTCATCGTGGTGGTGTTGTTCGTACTTGCAAACGAAGAAAACACTGAATCAGTGTTTTGGTGAAGAAGAGAATATAAAACAGAAAATTGAAAGCGTAATCAAGAGGGTTTTTTGTACCTTTCTAGTTGCTAAAAAGAGGAGAAGCAAGATTGAAGGCATCTGACACTTTAATCTTCAGAAATCGGGATCAGAAGCAAAACCCTAGCAAAAGGGTAGTAGAAAAACGACGGAAATTCAAGAACGGTGAAGTAAAGTTCTTGAAACAGTGTCACGCAAATTAGGTTTTGGCATTTATAGTGTGTCAACTAATACGGGTCCGTGTTGACCCGGAAAAGGATCCGAAGAGCTCCGCAAGATCCGGTTTGCTTTCTACTTACAACTGTGTAATTGTTGGGCTGGGCCAGTAGCTGGATACATTGCTTGTTGCACACCCCAATATTAATTTTGGCAACCTGCAAAATAAAATCAGATATGGTTATGAAATTCAATATTGTATCATTGAGCATGGTAACAATCCAGGGACATTTCTAAACTCTATTTCTTTATCGTTCTTTCATAATTCTTTAAAGTTTTTTTACAGATTTTATTAGCACACAGCAAGCAGGCTGTGTGTGTAAGTTCCTTAACAGTTTAAGTGTTTTTGAAACAGGTGTTAGAAGGTGCTAATCAAGGTTTAAAAACAGTATGTCAAGTGCAAGTTTATCCACAAAAATTCCCAAGCTGAATGGGAAAAACTGGAACAGGTGGAGTTTGCAAATGGAAGCAATTTTTGGCTTCCATGATGTTTTAGAAATTATTGAAGAAGGCGTTCCAGCACTAGCTCAGAACCCAACCCCTGAACAAAGGGATGAACATAAGGAAAACACTAAGAAGGATTGGAAAGCCATCTATCTCATACACCAGGGGTGTGATGAGAGTAATTTTGACAGAATTAGAGGCATCAAAGTCTCTAAAATTGCATGGGACCTCCTTGACAAATACTATAATGGTGATGCACCAGTCAAGGAGGAGAAACTGCAATCATTGAGAAAGCAGTATGAAAATCTAAACATGCAGGATGGTGAATGCATTACTGATTACTTTGGGAGACTAAAGAAAATCACTAATGCAATGAGTCTAAATGGAGAAACATTATCTGAACTAACTGAGTAAGAAAATACTTAGATCCTTAAAAAGAAAATTTGGTTTTATTGTGAACAACATTGAAGACACCATCAAGCCTGAAGATCTTAAAGTTGAAGACCTCCAAAGTAGGCTGGAAGCCAAAGAGATTAGGTTGAATCTCTTGAATGGTGAAGGTGAAGAAGAGAAAGCTCTGTTTGCTGCCAAACCAAAAGGAAAGAAATGGACTAAGGGCAGCAACAACAACCAGTCAAGTAGGTAATGGGTCTAAAGGTAAGACAGGTAAGCCTAGTGGAAAGAGTGACTCCACTAACAGTAATTCTAAAACTACAACTAAGAAGGATAAATCAAAAATACAGTGCTATGGGTGTGATAAATTTGGGCATTATGCCTCTGAGTGCTGGCCCAACAAGGACAAAAAGAATATACTCATGTAGTTTATGTGTGAGCTTCCTCGGTTCAAACAGTCACAAGAAAGTGTGCATGCAGAACACATAACGAACAGGTTAGATTTACAAAAAGGATAAAACTAAATCAGAATCACAAGGTGGTGATTTAGTGTTTTATACCTTCGATCGTGACTGTAGAAGTCATCAATCATCAAATTCAGCAACAGTTATTCACATACAAGTACAGAAATCATACAATAAGTAAGATACAGTACTTAAGGTTTCTGAAATAGCAAAATCAAAGAAGAAACAAAGGGTTTATGTGTATTAGCTGTTGATATGGGTAGCAGCAACAAGGTTGAAGTGATTTCAACCTTCACACACAGAAAATCAATAAAATCAGTTTACAGATTCAATAAAAGGAAAAACAACCCGAAGAAATCACATAGTGTTGTGACTTCATACATTCGCTGTGCCTGTTTGTGTGAATCGTTCATCGTGGTGGTGTTGTTCGTGCTTGCAAACGAAGAAAACACTGAATCAGCGTTTTGGTGAAGAAGAGAATATAAAACAGAAAATTGAAAGCGTAATCAAGAGGGTTTTTTGTACCTTTCTTGTTGCTAGAAAGAGGAGAAGTCAGGCGTGTATACGCCTGACTTTAAAACTTTACCTCTTAATTACAAGTTTGCCACCGTGTCTACTTATGTAGTCACGCATCTGATAGCATGACTTTAAAAGTCTAATTTTTTTCCTATTTTTTCACTTTAGAAGTCAGGCGTGAATTCGCTTGACTTTAAAACTCGCGAGTTTTGCCTCTTAATTACAAGTTTGCCACCGTGTCTACTTATGTAGTCAGGCATCTGAGCGCCTGACTTTAAATGTCTAATTCTAATCCCATTTTTGCACTAGTGTATCAGCTAGTTCTACTGAATAAAAACTCACAAGAGAGAAAACAGAGAGAGTCAGTATTCCTCCTAAGTGTGAGTTACAAAGAAGAAAGAAAAGAGTGCAGTAAAGTGAGAAATCTACCTGTTAGCAACTGTGAGATGTTTGTTAATGTGTGAGCTGCCTCGGTTCAAACAGTCACAAGAAAGTGTGCATGCAGAACACATAACAAACAGGTTAGATTTACAAAAAGGATAAAACTAAGTCAGAATCACAAGGTGGTGATTTAGTGTTTTATACCTTCGATCGTGATTGTAGAAGTCATCATTCATCAAATTCAGCAACAGTTATTCACATACAAGTACATAAATCATACAATAAGTAAGATACCGTACTTAGGGTTTCTGAAATAGCAAAATCAAAGAAAGAAACAAAAGGGTTTCTGTTTATTACCTGTTGATAAAGGTAGCAGCAACAAGGTTGAAGTGATTTCAACCTTCACACACAGAAAGTCAATAAAATCAGTTTACAGATTCAATAAAAGGAAAAACAAACCGAAGAAATCACATAGGGTTGTGATTTCATACCTTCGTTGTGCCTGTTTGTGTGAATCGTTCATCGTGGTGGTGTTGTTCGTACTTGCAAACGAAGAAAACACTGAATCAGTGTTTTGGTGAAGAAGAGAATATAAAACAGAAAATTGAAAGCGTAATCAAGAGGGTTTTTTGTACCTTTCTTGTTGCTAGAAAGAGGAGAAGCAAGATTGAAGGCATCTGACACTTTAATCTTCAGAAATCAGGATCAGAAGCAAAACCCTAGCAGAAGGGTAGTAGAAGAACGACAGAAATTTAAAAACGGCGAAGTAAAGTTCTTGAAACAGTGTCACGCAAATTAGGTTTTGGCCATTTATAGTGTGTCAACTAATACGGGTCCGTGTTGACCCGGAAAAGGATCCAAAGAGCTCCGCAAGATCCGTTTTGCTTTCTGTCTACAACTGTGTAATTGTTGGGCTGGGCCAGTAGTTGGATACATTGCTTGTTGCACACCCCAATATTAATTTTGGCAACCTGCAAGATAAAATCATATATGGTTATGAAATTCAATACGTGTTTCATATGAAAATAAATTTAAACAATGGTAACAATATATATCTAATGTATAATCACTTGTATTGCAGTTCGGCAGACTGAGAACTTAATGAACAATTAGAAGATGATCACAGAAACAATTTATTCAAACATTAAGTTCTTCAAACTGTAAAAATGTTTCACAGGCATTTTATCAAACACCTTATGTTTCACTTGATTTAGTAAATATTTAATTTGATAATTAATAAATGTTAACAAACAAGTTGGTAGAATAAAATTCTAATCATAAATTGGAGGAAGAAGATAAAGAAAGAGCGGTGGATTGACGTTAGGGATTATTCAGCAAAGAAAATCGAAACAAAGAGAGGATTAAACCAGGAACAAAAGCAATTTAGGTCAAAATCAAAACTAAATCAAGAACCGATTCAAGATAACTGAAATATCAGTAGGCTTGTAAATATTGGTTCGACTTCGGCGTCTTGGGTTTTGGTAGGCTTGGAAATATTGGTTCGATTTCTGCGTCTCGAGTTTTCTGGAAAAAAAAGGAAATAAAAAGGAGAAGATGCTGATGAAAATGCGCGAAGGGGCTTTGCAAACAGAAGAAGTCGCGAAGGAGTGCTTCAACAATAATGACAGTTAGCGTTTGAGAGAGGGTTTGTGCGCAAGCTTCAACAACACGACTTTAGGGTTTAGCGGTACTTCAACAACACGATTTGGGGGTTTTGAGAGATATGATGGAACAAGATTTGTGTAAAATCCTGGGCCCTTTTCTTACTTAGTAGGCTACCCAGCGATGCACTCATGACCTTCTCTACCCCCCATGTAGAGTTTTTGCCTTCCGTGGGAATCGGACCATGTACCCTGAGGCTTAGGTACATGCTCAATGCATTCCCACTACCAATTGAGCTAGTAGTTCAATTGGTAGTGGGAATTCATTGAGCATGTACCTAAGCCTCACGGTACATGGTTCGATTCCCACGGAAGGCAAAAACTCTACATGGGGGGTAGAGAAGGTCATGAGTGCATCGCTGGGTAGCCTACTAAGTAAGAAAAGGGCCCAGGATGTTACAAAAAAATGCGCCTTTTTTTTGTAACAGCCCAACCCTTTTACCTACTCATTTTCGGCTTATGGCATTGGCACTGTACATCATGACCTTCTCCACCCCCATGTGGAGTTTTTGCCTTCCGTGGGAATCGAACCATGTACCCTGGGGCTCAAGTACATGCTCAATGCATTCCCACTACCAATTGAGCTAGTAGCTCAAATGGTAGTGGGAATGCATTGAGCATGTACTTGAGCCCCAGGGTACATGCTTCGATTCCCACGGAAGGCAAAAACTCCATAGGGGGGTGGAGAAGGTCATGAGTGATAGTGCCAATGCCATAAGCCGAAAATGAGTAGGTAAAAGGGTTGGGTTGTTACACAAAAAGGCGCCTTTTTTTGTAACATCCCGGGCCCTTTTCTTACTTAGTAGGCTACCCAGCAATGCACTCATGATCTTCTCTACCCCCCATGTAGAGTTTTTGCCTTCCGTGGGAATCGAACCATGTACCCTGAGGCTTAGGTACATGCTCAATGCATTCCCATTACCAATTGAGCTAGTAGATCAATTGGTAGTGGGAATGCATTGAGCATGTACCTCAGCCTCAGGGTACATGGTTCGATTCCCACGGAAGGCAAAAACTCTACATGGGGGGTAGAGAATCATGAGTGCATCGCTGGGTAGCGTACTAAGTGAGAAAAGGGCCCAGGATGTTACAATTTGGGGGTTTTGAGAGAGATGATGGAAGCAGGAACGAAGAGGAACGAAGCAAGAACGAGATTTATGGCGTGGAGCAGTTCTAGGGCGTCAAGGGTTCTGTTCGTGAGAGAGAGGGATGAGCTTTAGGGCACGTCGTGTGTGTGAAGGAATAATACAGAAATCCTAATTAAAATTTAATAAAGCAACGAGTAGCGCTTTTCATAAAAAGTGCCCCTGAATCCTTCTCCGCTTTTAGGCATTAGTAGCGCTTTTCAAAAAACACTACCCATTCATCTCTATATTTTGGGCATAAGGAGCGCTTTTTCAAAAGCGCTACTGATTCTACTCCATGTTTTCAAGTAAGGAGCGCTTTTTAAAAAGCGCTACTCATTCTACTTTGTGTTTTTTGCATAAGGAGCGCTTTTTAAGTAAGCGCTACTCATTCTTTTCTTTGTTTTCACCTTCAGTAGCGCTTTTTTTAAAAGCGCTACTTAAGATATTACATAAGTAGCGGTTTTTTAAAAGCGCTACTAAAGGAGCCGCTCTTTTTCAAAACTTCTATTGTAGTGATTATAGATTGCAGCTGCTATCATTCTGCTTAAAACCCACCAAAAATAAAAATATATAAAAACATCCTGTTTTAAGTTATTTTAATTCATCACTATAGCGCAATTCGTGCGCAACCGTGTGAAAACATTCTGTTTTAAGTTATTTTAATTCGTTCACTATAGAGATAAATGGGTAGAAGATGCGAGAGGGTTGAGTTACCGGTTATGCCTAGGAAATTAAACAAGCTAAGTCCCACTTTCTGTACTATTTTCACACACTTTTTTACTTGTCTTTTTTAAATTTCAATTTTATTATTCCAATGAATCCATCTAAGTCGTGGTAGAATAAATTTGAACACGTAAATATGTTTTATATTATTCAAAATGTGTTGAAATTTAGATTTTTTTGCATGATTAGCTTCCTACATCAATATGTTTTACAGGTCATGAAGATAGTGTCAATGTTCCGACATTATTGATTGCAGGAATGAAGATAATGATGTGCTTTATTTTTTTATAAGTATTGCTCTATAATCTATTGACTACTCTGAATGTCTTAGGCAATGGATCCGGAATATGTTTTGATAAGTTACACACTGTATATTGCGGCAGTTCTAAACTGTGACGATTTTTTTTTTATATAAAACTACATTGCCCTTAAGCCCATTCATATTTTGTGGCTCTTTGGTGCAGCGGTTCACATATGCGCCGTAAGATAGACTCTCGATGCCTGAGTTTGCCACAGTTTGGGAGACTAATCCTCCACTGCGACTGTGGAGACTAATCCTTTTAGGTATCAGAGATCTACTTAAAGGGTTGACCTATCCCAACAAATGTTTTTCCATAGGCACCCATTAGGGATCAAACCCAGAACCAGATGGTTAAAGGCACAACTATCTACCACTTGTGTTACATCATGTTGGTTGTTTGACTCCCATCTTACCACTACACACATCATTTGAAAATCTTTCCCAAAACCAGTTTGATCAAACAAATTAATATCTCCCATTAAAACGAACTCAATTCGTTCTCAATCGAAAATTCATTTAAATTCCCATATTTAAGTATTATTCCAAATACTTTCCTTTTTGATTCTAAGCTCCAACCACTTCCCCATCAATGGCACATTAAAAGTTCTATGGTTCTTTAAACCTAACCACCACCACCGTATATGGATCCTAATAGGCATGGCAATGGGGCGGGCGGGGACGGATTATGCATTCCCCATCCCCATCCCCGAATCCCATATAGTTCCCCGTTCCCCTACCCAAACCCAACGTGGATGAATTATTGATTCTCATCTCCGTATCCAACAGGTTCGGGGATCCCCGCCCCAACACCATCCCCGTAGCCACATCAATGTTGTCTTCTTTCTTTCTCTAAATGCTATTGACGTCTTCACTCTTCAAAGTGGAAAGTAATACCACTAGTCAATATTAAAACCATACCGTTGTTTTCGTTACTCCATAACCAACTCCTAGCACACATCAAAGCCTCTAATTAAATGAGGGAGGCGTTAGCACTAACAAAGAAATTTAGGGTTTAGTTGAGATGTGGAGGGTTTCTAATATAAGAGGGGTAATATTGTAACGTTGTACATTCGGGGCGGGTTTGGGGTGGTGACCTATATCCCATTACCCGCCCCGTCCCCGTATTTTAATATCGAGGAAAACCCAAACCCAGTAAAGCGGGGAAAACCTGTCAAATCGGGGCGTGTTCGGGTTGGTACCCACGGGTACGGGTTTTGTTGCCATGTCTAGATCCTCTCGTTCCCACTCTTCATATACACATTCATCTTCCTCCATCCTCTCTATCTCACTTAATCACACTTTCTCATCATTAATAAATTATAAATAATGATGAGAGAGGGTGAAATCAAGAGAGAGATAGAGAGGATGAAGGGATATATAGGAAAGTTGGAAGAAGAGGATCCAAAGAGCCACCACAACCATCCAGTGGCGGACCCAGGACCCCAGGGTCAGGGGTGTCAAATTTTTTAAGGCCAGTGTCAAATGGGTGCAAAACTTGGTCTACTAGTGCAATTTATAATTTTCAGGGGGTTCAAAATAAAAATTTCAGGAGATTTAGACTATTTATATAGGGTGATAAGTGCAAATTTTTTTTCAGGGGGTTCAACTGAACCCCCTGGTAACAAGCCAGGTCCGCCACTGCTACCATCACTCTCCCCCGCCCTTCCCCCAGCGTCTAGCTCGCTACAGATGTTGCTCCAACTAATCCAATTACTTTGTTTGGCTGCAACAAACTATACCATGTAACTTAAAATAGGTGTAGTTTGGTCCCAGTGGTGTAGCTGAGTTGGTTGAGCTAGAGACATCTTTCGGTTGCTCCCGAGTTCGAACCAGGTATGCGGCATTCTCATTCCCCCTTTCCCCTATATGAGGCCATTGTCAGCCTCTTGAACCAAAAAAAAAAAGTAGACGTAGTTTGTGATGATCACTTTGAATATTTTTTATGAATAATATATCTTGGCATTCACAATTCCACTACTACAAAAAAAAATTGTGGATCTACATGCTTTTCCTTTGTAAACCAATTAAACGAAAACTAATTAAGACAACACATTCCCATAAACAACAATCAAATTCAGTCATATTTGATAACAAGTTCATTGACTAATTAAGACAACACATTCCCATAAACTAATTAAGACTACATGCTTTCTCTTATTTAATTTGTATAATATAGAAAAATAAAAGAAGAAAAAAAAGTCTAATTATCCCAATTTTCCCTTTTATCCCAATTGACGTTATTCCAACTGTGATATAGACCATCTTTTCTTACTGACCAAAAGATCTTCTGATGTTTTAATCCTCCTTCTTTGTCAGCATTGTATAGCTCGAATATTATGTGGTGTGGCTGCCTTGTCAATTGACATCTTTTGAATTCAAAGTTAGATAGAAAGGCATACGGGTGTCCTGGTTTCAAAAGGTGTTTCGAACCTCTGTCAAAGTCGCAAAACATGTATAACGTTTCTGAGCCAGGGGGCAAGTCATTGGCTATGGAAAGAAAGAGTATGTTGATTTTGGACTCGTTTAGGTGATGAGGTTCACAAATGGGTCGATATGTTTTCAACCCACTAAGTGAATCACCTGAACTTGTTGAAATATTCGAGCACACAACAATAACTACCAATACCGATACAAGCACCGAGTTTGACATTTTTGTTGAGTTTATATGGTGGGATAGTGTTAATAAATATATACAGAATGCATATCATTTTATAACTCGTATCTTGTTCATTTTATTTTATTTACTATATCATTATATTATTTCTTTTTTATAAAATATCGCATTATTCTTATTTATAAAAAAATATTATATTCTATAAAATATTATTTGTTGTCGCATTATCTTTTTTTGAGTTGGAAGGGTATTAATTTTTTACTATTTATCTTGGTGTATGTACATTATTGATGATTATTATAATGAGCCAGTTCTACAAAATTAGTATTTTCGCATGAAAACCGGTTATTGTCGTTTGTCTCAACATTTTTTTGTATGTAGTAAATGAATGTTCATAGTCTTTCAACACTTCCTTACCCTAATTTTTTAGTAAAAAGTGATGAATTTTTTTGTCAAAAAAACTATTATCATTTTTTTTTATTAATGAATTAGGGTGTGTGGAATGATGTCATAGTGAAAAATAGAGAAGCCCTTAGCATTCACAATGTTTTTTTTTATAAGCAAAATATTGTATTATAGGGAGTATAAGATGGTACCGCAACCCTTACAAATACAATGGGTCTCATTAAAACCTCAATGGGCCAAAACCCCAAAGGGAAAAAACGCAAAGACGAAAAAGAGTACTCCAAAAAGAATGAGGCAAAAAGCCCGTTACACCGTGTTCATACATGCAGAAGGATTTCCCAACCAGTCAGAAATCTTAAAAAGGAATAGCAACCTTGTATGCTTATGAACCAACTCCATGTTATAGATTTAACGTGGTTAACTACCTCCTGAGGATTAAATACTTGGCCTCTAAAAAGGGTATGATTCCAATAACCAGATACACCAAGTGACAGCCATCCAGAATGAGTACTTCAATCTACAAGCCTTCTTGGATTCCAACTGCGGATCATGAGCTCGACAACTACCAAAGTATCTGAAACAGCCATGCCCAACCAATTCTGAATAGCATGCCAAACTAACCCGGAACACCTGCACACACAAAATAAATGGGAAATAAACTTATCCTGCTCAAAACAAAAGGGTCAGATGACCCATGAGGATCATTGATAATGCCCTTAGAAATTAGATTATCACGAGTTGGAAGCTTCCCCAACAACAATCTCCAACCAAAAACTCCCACTTTAGTGGGAATAGGTAGCTGTCACATATCAACGAGAGCGCACTGGATAGCTATCCACCCTATCTTGCTGCATCAAAATCAAAAAAAGCATATAACAAGATTTAACAGAAAAATAATGAAGGTTTTGAAGCCTCCACTGCCAGTGCCAACGATCTTGCTCTAAATCGTTAGGATGAAACGGAAGGAAAGTGGCCAAGAGCAGATCTTGATCAACCCTCTCCTTGACAGACAAATTACGGTCCCAATCGAGATTTCAACACCAAATGTTATCAAGCCAATACCCGTGCTCCATAATGCTACCATGTATAAACTTTGCCGCTTCAAAAAGACTAGGAAACAAGTCCTTAAAAGTTTCATTGTTGGCACACGTGTGCCACCAAAAGGAATTCAGATTTTCCAACCCCAACATAGGCCTAAGCGCAGATTCAAAGGCTCCCTGCCACGAAGGTTTACCATCTTCCAAAAGAAATAAGTCCCTCCACCATAAAGAATCCTTAGTACCACCTCTAGGCAAAAGAGCCTGCGTCAAGAGAATCCTCAAATCTTCATACTGGTGTGAAAGAAGCTTCCACCAAATAACACTAATGTCGTTGATGCATCTCCACTTCCACTTCTCAGAAGAGCCAAATTGAAGGGTTCCAGATTCCTCACCCCCAAGCCACCATCCTTGGGACTGTCTAAACACCTTCTCCCAAGACACCTATTAAACGGGATGACCTTCACTGTTACCCTCCCACAAGAATTCCCTCTGCATCCTAACTAGCTATTGAATAACGATCTTTGGGGCCTTAAAAAAAGAGAACATGTAGAGCATAATACTATTGAGGACCGAATTAATGAGAGTCACTCTACCCCCAAGAGACAGGAAACTTCCACTCCACGATGAGAGCCTCTTTCTCCCCTTATCAATCATCGAAACCCAAGTATATCTTCTTCTAGAATTGGCTCCCACCAGAGTACCCAAAAACCTGAAATGAATAGCAGTGGTTCTGCAAGAGAAGAAAGTTGCAGCTGCCTCCAGAAAGTCATCCTTTAAATTAATGCCCTAAAGACAACACTTGTGGAAATTCACCATCAGCTCCGAGACCAGTTCCAAAATTCTGAAGATAGACTTAATGGTTCAAGTCATATGTGAGCCGAATACACATAAACTAGATCAAAGGAGGTCAGACTCGCCTCTAGCCTTTCTAGGCTCTCGAGACCAACGCGGCCTCTTTGGTTCAAGTCAGGTCTGAGCCGAGTACTCAAAAAACTGGACCAAAGGAGTTCAGACTCACCTCTAGCCCTTTCTAGCTTTCTCATGGCCGACACGACCTCTTGGTTCTAGTCTGATCTAAGCCGAGTACTCAAAAAATTCGACCAAAGGAGGTCGAACTCACCTCTCGCCTTTTCAAGTATAATAGCGCTACTCCAGGCGAATGAATAAAACCAAACACAATCATATCGAAAAGTCAGTTCATTAAAGCAACCGTGGATCAATTCAGGACAAAATGCTAAGATACATAAAGGTACAAGACAGTGAGGGACTAAGGCTCAAGATTACAAATGGTTTCGCGAACAGCCTGAACCTCATGACGAGTCTTGTCAGCATTCTACTCCACTAACACGCCTCCAAATGCGTTGAAAGAAATGTTGGCTTTGGCAGCCCGGAGAGAAATCCCGTGGTTCATCACAACCACTTGCTCCACAACGTTCTTGAAGGCTTCCTCTCCGAACGCCAAAGCCTTTATAGAGGTCTCTTGGTGAGCAACTATTGCCTCATCCCTCTAATTCATGGCATCATCTCTTGTTGCCAACAGCTGAGCCACCTTCTCTCCCTACTCAGTAACCTTGGTCTGAAGGTTCCCAACCTAAGCAATGGCAGTTGTGGCCTCAACGGAGTTTTTCTCACCCTCCTTTAAAGAATTTGAAAGTTGGCACACTTCTTCAATAGTGGTGTCCCGCTCCACCTCCGCCTCTTTCCGGGCGTCGGCATCCTACTTCTGCGACTTCATCGGTACTATGAAAGCTTTCTTGGTGGATTCAAAGCCCCTTTGTGCTTCATCGCGCTCCCTCAAGAGCTGCAGTTTATCTTCCAAAAAAAAACCGAGTTCAAACTTGACGAACGACTAAAAATATGAGCCGAAGATCAAGTAACTAGTGCTGAATTCAGCGATCCGATAAACAATGTCGAAGGGTATTTGCGCAGAGGTCTTCCAAGCCGACGTCCTCGAAGTCGAAGGCAACCTCCTCGGAAGGATCAAAATCTCCCTAACAGCATCGTCTGACCTCGGCCTCTTTGCAGGCGAGACTCCAGAGCCGCCCTTTTCAGCCGCCTCTACCGCTCTCGGCATACACCTCTTCCCAGCCATGATAGGGAAAACTCGGGCAGAAGGTTCCAAAACCACAACCGCCACAAAATAGAATTGCATACCTAGTACAGTATTAATTTCCCCTCCACGAGGAGCCGCCACCAAAGCCCGAGTGTTAATCGAAGGGTCCCCCAAAAACAAGGATGTCTACTTTCAAAGTAATTCCAAACATACGATGTTTATCCCGTCCATTTCGGAATACGCTCGGGAATAAAACCTATCAGGATTCTTGAAGTGGTCAAAAGACCAGATAAAGTGAAAATGTGAAGAAACCAACTCGCTGTGATCATTGAGTTTTCTAACTTTCCGAAGAGTGACCAGGTTCCTTGGGCGAACGTAATAGAACTTGTCTGCAAAACTGTCTATCAAAAAGGGACTAAAGAGAGTTTTCGAGGTCCCGCTCACCAAGTCTATATAGCCATGATAGACTTTCCTAGAATGTCTCTTAGGATTCCTCACGATGTCGAACAAATACAGAAACAACTTTACGAACAATTGACGTTCAAAGGCCCGCATTACTAGTTCGTAAGCCTGTAGAGCACCCCCAACCCGAGAGACAAATCTGTGAGGGAGCAACTCTCAAAGGTTGACGAAATCTCTGTTGTAGGGGAGTAAAAGGACGGAGGACACCCACCTCAGTAACCATAGCCGAGTAATTGAAAATATTGGGATCGTTAGGGATCAGGCTACACACTGGCGCGCCATGAGTAACAACCAATAAACCCCACTCTTCCCTTCTATCAATTCCAATTAAATATTGAAAATCTAAAAGAGCGAGGGCGTCATTTTCTCCAAAGACACTCTTCCGCGCAAAAACATCTGGGAACACCCAAGATCGAGGGTCCACCATGTTACAAACATGTTAAGATCCCCCATTTCCAACAAAGGACCCCGCATATCGCTCTGAAGATGATTATCTGTTAGACGAAAGAGAATCTTGTCTCGTCTGAGCTGTCAGCTTTGTCCTAGCCATCTTGTACCTACATAGAGGGAGCCCATATCAGGGGAGATATTAAGAAACTTGCCACATCTACCCAACCCGGGAAGCATCCTCAGAGTCAACCGAACCCCTCTTGTGAAACAGCGTGCACGAGGAATTCAAAATTACAGGAATGACCGTCTTGAGACCCAAGATACGATGTGAAAACAAAGAAAAAAGGTAACTCAGAACATACCTTGTAAATTAGCGGGATAAGAATTCGGCAGCTACTGATGTCGGCCTAATTTCGGCAAGTAAAAGGACGGACGAAATTAATGCCTCAAAGTACAAATCTGGTGAAAGTACAAATAAGGGAAAGCTTCCCCCTATTTATAGAGAATCAACTGAAGTAGCAACGCTGACAAAGCTGCCACACACTTAGAAAACGCAATAATGACACCCACACAAAAATCAAAGTAGCGTATACATCACTACTGCCCTCCATCCTTGGTCAACAAACAATCAAAAGTAACACGTCCCAATTTGCGGTCAAGGTCTCCTTGTGCGAATGCCCTCTAAGTTCTAGTGTGGCTTGAGGGAGGGTAACGTCATGGCGATATGACCCTACAAACGAGTACTTGATCAAGCCGAGGCCCCCCTTCTAGGACTACCTCGGCTTGGCGGGCAACTATTCTGGACTAGGCCAAGGCCAACTAGGGGAGAATTCTCGTATGGTGACCTACTATCATTAGGCCCTTAGGGTTGATCCCCACCAAATCAAGTAAACGATTGAGATCAAACCTCTCTCCATCCAACGGTCAGAAATCGAGCCGCGTTTTCGGCGCTTCCACCTACAAACACACACTCACATTAATGTACCAGGTACGAGTGTGTGCAGGTATCACCCCCTTCTCGTCGGATCAACGTGAGGAGAAAAATTTCGACATTGCCTCGCACCCCCGAGCTTTCCAACTTGGTGAGCATCTTAGCCTGTCTTCGACAGAGACCCGCATCCAATTCTGTTTAGATTTTTTGGCGATGGAACTCTACAATATGAGTTGAACAAGATGGAAAATTTATGTTTTGGGTTTGAATCAAAAACCTCAGATACGAAAATTCGAAATCCAGAAAAAAAGAAGCAATTGGGTTGGGATTATTTCCTTCATTTCTGAAATTGAGTTTTAAAGTTGGCCTTCAATGGAAGTCAGGGAAGTGGAACAAAATGAAGATCATAATAGAGATCTTAGCTCAAAAGACCCTCTCTTGGTAGTGAATGTATGATTAACGAATTTAGTGGCTGGGAACAACCTTTACGAGGTGTTTTATGGCAATTAGAGGTCGCAGTGCAGAATTTCGAAAAGATAAAAGATGCCAACAAATATCTTAAACAATTAGCTTGGGATTCTATTGATTAGGATCTCTAAGTTTCGGGTACTAGCTAGTTCAAAATACCTTCAAATCGATTAGACAGTCCTCCTAATCGATTAAGGATTCTCTTGAAAATGTATTGAGACTCTTCTATGACTCTAATCCATTAGTCTTAAGGACTTTAATTGGTTAACGATTCTCTGTTTCTACTATTGAGGTTTTCCATTCAACTCTCAACAAATAAATCCCGATTTTATTTGGTTAGGAAATTTGTTTTCACTAATGGGACGTATTGGTATGTTCTAATCGATAAACTACATATTAACTCATTCACACCCATTCTATGTGTTATGGATTGGGCCTCAATGGCCAATCCACCCAAAAGGCCCAATAGCAAAGGACCAAATTCATCCAACGATGGAGATTGCAGACCTAGATCCAATGGCCCTCCTACACTCCAGATACCTATAAATAAGCATTGATTGCTAGCATTAATGGTACACACTTCTCCAATACTCTTACTTGTAATTGACTCACTCACTGACTTGAGCGTCGGAGTGTCATTGCAGGTACCACCCCACCTCGGATCGGAGCACCAACTCGGACTGACCAAGAACTTAAGTACCAACTATCTCGGACCAGGCTACTTATCCAAGACCGAATACCTAGCTAGAGATACGGTACCGAACATTGGCGACCACAGTGGGAGATCTTATACTCTAGTCTTTCCCCCAACCTCCTTGGTCAGCAATGGCTCCAGAACTACGACGGAGGAACGTCTCCAGCGCCGTGGTTAGACCCGACCAGCAGCAAGAAACCCCCGAGGGGGTAGCGGTTACCCTCCCTCGCAGTTCGGCCCACGGCCGGAACTCATCCAGGGCGATGATTCCTTTAAGCTCCGCTAGGAACCAGTTTCCACCTCCAGTCCCGACTGTCCCGGTACCGGTCGATGCTGTTCAACAGCTCATCCAACTGCTGACAAGGCAGGCCGAGGCTGAACAAAGGAGTCAGCGTTACTCCCAGCTGGAGGCCGAGATGGCCAAAGTCCGGGCTCGAGATATCCCGGATCGGTCTCCCCCTCAAACCTATTCTCCTAGCAGAAGAACCTCCAGTAAAAGACGTCACTGATCTCCTGCTTGGAGGAGACACCACCATCGCTCGCCATCGCGCCGAAGAGGGAGACGAGGATCTGGAACTCCCCCAAGCGAGACTCAGGACGATACTTATTACCCTGAGGACTCAACTCACCAAAGCTCATCATTAGCATCTTCGTCCCCAAGGCGGCGTTCTATAAGCCGGGGAAGTCCCCCACGTCGCGAAAGGGACCCTTTACAGTGAAAATCGACTACTTTCTGGTGCCCAAGCACTTAGAGAAGCCCCCGGAGGGTTTAAAGATGCATGACGGGACTGGCGATCCCGATCGACACTTAGATTACATCGACACGATGATGCAGTACCGGAATGTCCCGGAGGAGATCAAATGTCGGATCTTCCTCTTACCCTGGAAAAATTGGCTTTGGACTGGTTCAGAGCCCTCAAGCCAAACTCGATATCATCTTGGGACCAGCTTGCGAAGCTCTTCTCGGCCCAGTTCGCCCACTCCAAGATGAAGCCAAAGTCTCGGAAAGTCTTACAAGCCATCCGGCAAGGAGAGAACGAGTCTCTCCGGGACTACATCGAAAGATTCAATAAGGAAGCGTCTTAGGTCCGAAACTTGGACGATTCATTTCGACTGTTCTTCATGGAAGCCGGTCTTCGGGAAGGAAGTCTATTTCAGATTGATGTCGGTATCAACCAAACTGAGTCGCTTGCCGAGTTCCTCCAGCGATCTCAGAAATACATCGATCATGAAGAGGGGGCTGTTGCAAGAAAGTCAGACGCCGACCCCAGAACGAGCAAGCCTCGGTATGAAAACGAGGCCCTGGTACACCAGGTAGGGGAGGCCTGGTATGAAAGGGAGGCCCGGAACGACGGTAGACTCCGACCTCGGAACCGGCACCAGCAATATTCCGACCTCAGTGAAACAAGGGCCAGGATTCTGGCGGAGTGTATGAACGCTGAGTTCAAAGAAGTCAAGTTCCCCGATACGCTCCCACACAG
Source organism: Astragalus membranaceus (assembly GCA_039519185.1). Taxonomy (NCBI): domain Eukaryota; kingdom Viridiplantae; phylum Streptophyta; class Magnoliopsida; order Fabales; family Fabaceae; genus Astragalus; species Astragalus membranaceus. Next base: position 53,837,814 of record CM076850.1, read on the forward strand.
GCCGGGACAGAGATCCAACAAGTACTGCCGGTATCACCGGAGCAAAGGGCACGACACCAATCGATGCAATGCTTTGAAGGATGACATTGAGGATCTGATTAAAAAAGGAAAATTAAGCCGGTACGTGGCTAAAACACCCCGGCATGAGGCCGAGGTTAAGGAAGACGAAGCCGATCCAAAGCGGAAGGGTAAAGCCCCACAAAAGCGAGAAGAGAGCTCGGAGGACGAGCGCAATTTTCGAAAATCAAAGGGCCGACCTGTAATGATGGTCATCTCTGGGGGCTACCCCGTCGAGGCATCGGGCAGAACGATGAAAAGAAAGTGGAAGGAGGTCATGTGTGCTGCTTCCACCTCTGCAGTAAGCTCAAACCCGGAGCGCCCACCCTTGGCATTCGGCGACCGAGACTTATTGGATGGCAAGCCAAATAAGCACATACCCCTTATAATCAGGGCAGTCATGGCCAACCACGAGATAAGAAGGATTTTGGTCGATCAAGGGAGCTCCGCTGATATCATCTTCGTCGACCTTGTAAGAAAACTGCAGATCTCGGAGGAAGACTTCACCCCTTACCGAGGATCAGACCTGTCGGGCTTCAACGGGTCTCGAACTAAACCCCTCGGCTATCTGGAAATGATGGTCACCTATGGAGAGGAACCGCTAGAAAGGACGGTCAAGACCAAATTCTTGGTATTGCCATGCCCTTCCCGTTTACAACTGCATCATCTAGAGACCCACCCTGGGAAGGCTCGGAGCCGTAACCTCGACGGTTCACCTGAAGATGAAGTTCTACTCTTTGAGTGACCAAATAATCACCCTTGATGCCGACTTAGAGTCCGCCCAAAGATGTTTTTATCTGCATGTCAAGGCGGATAGATAGGCCTCAGAGGAGGGGGTTCCCCCATAGAAGCAGGAGCTCAGAAAAGCCCAAAGAAGAAAAGAGCCGGTCAAGCTGCCGAGGTCAACGTCACAGACCTCGATGCAAGGTACGATCCAGACAGCTCCGAGGAAGAGAGCGACGACGAGCTAGCACGGGAGCTAAAAAAGAAAATCAGGCGACCTCAACCTGATGGACAGTTCATACAAATCCAGCTGGGAGAGGACCCAATCCAAACTGTCCAGATCGGATCCGAACTCCCCGAAGAAGTAAAAGCAAAGCTCACCCTCTGCCTGAAATCTCACGCCGATCTCTTCTCTTGGTCGGCAAAAGACATGCCCGGGATTCCCCCTGAGGTCACCTGTCACCAGCTGGCGGTTAACCCCGGGGCAAAGTGGGTCGCCCAATGCAAAAGAGCTCAAAGCCAGGAAAAAGCAGCTGCTACGGCCAAAGTCGTAGATGATTTAATTAAAGCTGATTTTGTAAGAGAAGTCAAGTACACAACTTGGCTTTCAAACCCTGTACTTGTTAAGAAAAGCAATGGAAAGTGGCGAATGTGCGTTGACTATACGGATCTTAATAAGGCCTGTCCTAAGGACACCTTCCCTGTTCCTAGCATTGATCGACTCGTCGATAATGCTTCAGGTTTTCGTTTACTATAGTTCATGGATGCTTATTCCGGATATAACCAAATCCCGATGTTTCCCCCCCGACCAAGAGAAGACGGCCTTTATGACTGACCGCGGTAATTTCTGCTACCGGGTCATGCCATTTGGTTTGAAGAATGCGGGGGCCACTTATCAAAGGATGATGAACAAGGTATTCCGAAATCAAATTGGACGTAACGTGGAAGTCTACCTCGACGATATGATCGCAAAAAGCGAAAGGGAAGACCTCCACATAACCGACCTGGAAGAGATCTTTACTGAAATCCGAAGAAACAATATGAGGTTAAACCCGGAAAAATGCACTCCCGGGGTCCAGGCTAGAAAATTCCAGGGTTTTCATCTCACAGAAAGGGGCATTGAAGCCAACCCGGATAAATGCCGAGCGGTAACAAATGCGGACCCCGTCCACTAAGAAAGAGCTCCAAAAACTCAACGGTATGATAGCTGCACTATCTCGCTTCATTTCCAATGCCGCCTTCAAATCACTCCCTTTGTTTAAACTGCTTAAGAAAGAAGCAACTTTCGAATGGACCCCGGAGCGGGACGAGGCCCTCTCCCAGCTCAAAAAGGTCCTAACCGAACCGCCCATACTGAGTCGGCCAAGCCCAGGGGAAGACTTATTCCTGTATCTAGCCATCTCGGATGAGGCCATTGGTGCCGTGCTTATCAGGGAAACCGAGACTGGTTAGAGCCGGTATACTTCGTGAGCAAAGCTTTGCATGGATCAGAAGTTAGATATCAGAAAATAGAGAAAATCGCCTTTGCTCTACTCATCTCGGCACGCCGTCTCCGACCTTACTTCGTCGCTCAACAAATCGTGGTACGAACAAATTATCCAATCCGGCAGATCCTGCACCGACCCGACTTAGCAGGACGAATGATCAAATGGGCAATAGAACTCTCCGAGTTCGGAATCAAATACGAAACGAGACCGGCCATGAAAGCTCAGATACTTGCCGACTTTATCACGGAGATGGCACACGCCGACCCGGAGGACGGGTTATGGACACTCCATGTGGATGGATCCTCAAATCCAAAAGGAAGTGGTGCAGGACTAATGCTCGAAAGCCCGACGGGCGTTGTAATCGAAGTATCGCTCACGTTTGGTTTCCCTACCTCAAACAACCAGGCAGAATACGAGGCATGCATAGCTGGACTCCAGCTTGCGATCGACCTCCGAGTCTCCCGACTTTCCCTGAATACCGACTCATTGTTGGTAGTTTCTCAAATCGGGAAACAATACGAAGCTAAAGATCCGATCTTGCAGAGGTACTTAACCCGTGTGCAGGAGCTGCTCTCCCTTTTTGCATTCACGGAAGTAAAAGTCGTTCCAAGAACGGAAAATATCAGGGCGGACATACTTTCCAAGCTCGCCAGCACCAAAATTCCGGGGAACCATCGGTCAATAATCCAGGAAACACAAAGCAAGCCGAGCATAATCCCGAACCCGGAAGCCAATTTTTCTGTCAATGTGGTTGACGAAAGCAAGGGTTGGATCGCGCCATTAATGGATTACATCAGAACGGGGGACGAGCCTCCGGACCCAAGCAAAGCCAAGATCCTCCGGAGGAAGGCCTCATCTTTTTCCATAATCAATGGAAACCTCTACAGAAGAAGCTTGTCCGCGCCGCTGTTAAAATGCGTTGAAGGAGGAGAGGCGGACTACGTCTTAGCCGAGATCCACGAGGGAATCTGCGGGCAGCACCTTGGAGGTCGCTCTCTAGCTCGGAAGGCATTAAGAGCAGGATATTTCTGGCCAACCATGGACACCGATGCAAGAAACTATGTAAAGAAATGCAGTAAGTATCAAATCCACGCCAAGGTCCACATAGCACCTCCCACGGAGCTCACCAGCCTCAGTTCGCCATGGCCATTTGCACAGTGGGGAATAGATCTCCTGGGACCATTCCCAACTGCCCCCCGCCAGATCAAATACCTAATAGTGGCGGTGGATTACTCCACCAAGTGGATCGAAGCCGAGCCTCTAGCCATCATCAGCGCAAAGAACTGCATCACGTTCTTCAAAAAAAATATAATGACTAGATTCGGGATCCCCGAGGTAATAATCACTGACAACGGAACCCAGTTCGCCGACAAAGGCTTCAGAAAACTCATGTCCGATCTCCAAATCAAACACCGCTTCACCTCGGTAGAACACCCTCAAACGAACGGACAGGCAGAAGCCGCCAACAAAGTTCTCCTCAATGGATTGAGAAAGCGGCTCGATGAAGCGAAAGGAAACTGGGTTGAAGAGCTACCTTATGTGCTGTGGTTCTACAGAACCACCCCGCAGAGCTCAACCGGGGAGACCCCTTTCCGGCTTTCGTACGGGACGGAGGCGGTAATCTCGGTAGAGATCAGGGAGCTGAGCTGGAGGACGCTCCACCCGAAGTCTCTGGAGGACAATAATCAGGCGTTAAAAGAGAACCTCGACCTCGTCGACGAGGTCCGAGGCCAGGCGTCCCTTAAAGAAGCAATAATAAAACAGAGGGTAGCGGCACGATATAACTCGAAGGTGATCCCAAGGGACCTTTAGGTCGGTGATTTAGTTTTATGAAGAGCCGACGTCGGTTTGAAGAACGCCGCGCAAGGCAAGCTCGCCCCCAATTGGGAAGGACCTTACCGAGTTTTATCTAAAACCGGTAAAGGTGCCTACGGATTAGAGACCTTGGCCGGGAAGACGATCCCAAGGACTTGGAATGCCACCAAATTAAAGAAGTACTACAGTTGATCCTTATTTTATCTGAAGAACGGTGTATACCGATGTTATCAATTATTTTATCCAAAGAACGGTGTATACCGATGTTATATATTATTCTATCCAAAGAACTGTGTATACCGATGTTATCAACTATTTTATCTAAAGAATGGTGTCTACCGATGTTATCACCTATTTTATCTCTTTTTAGCTGACCGAGGTTGTCACTACCCTAAGGGGCGAGTTCGATCTGGGCCGAGTCCCGGTAAACTGCCGCAAGTGCACGAATTTAAATAAACAGTATAAAGACTCAACGGAGGTAAATGAAACCGGAAGCACATTAAAATACATTTCTATTACAAATTACCCCGGATACGGCCGGGTCCTCTAGTTCAAAAAGATGGTGAAATGTTACAAATTCCGGTTCCGCCCGGAACCCAGGGCTTTTCTCCCCCACCGGTTCCACCCGGAACCCAAAAAACAGCTAATCCAGAGCTATCCCATCAGCAACAGTCACGACAAGGAAGGGTGAGGGTAAATGACCTCAAACGCTTCAGAGTCAGGATTGGGCTTGACAACCCGCCCGCCTTCTATGATATGCTCCAAACGAAGAATCTCCCGGTCCAAAGGAAGAGATGGATGGATAACGGCGACCTGAGCAAGCGCCTTTTCGAAACTCTCCCAAGCCACCTCCATAGCCATCTAGGCCACCTCCACCATCTCATTCTCCACACCCTCGGCTTTGGCGCGTGCCTCCTGGAGCTCTTTTTCCAACTCAGCAATCCGAGGCGAGGAATCAACGCTAGACCCGACCTGGGCCTGTCTCGCTTTCACGAGATCGGCCTCGAGCTCATAAATCCGGGCCTTCATGGAAGAAACCACCTCCTCAGACCGCCTCCCTTGGCTCTCAAGATCTGAGATACGGACCTCATGCTCCATGCACAGATTAAGGGCAGAGTCCCTCTCCCTTTCAAGTTTATCCGCAACCGCCTTGAGCGCGGTCTGGTCCTCCTGAGACTTCAAGAGAGTAGAGGACAGCACCTCGTATTTTTTCTGAAGCTCCTCCCGGGCCTTCCTTTCATTGTCCCTCTCTGCCAGAGCCCCTGAAATAGCGAAAACAACGAAGTCAGGAACGGAAGTAACCAAAAAGAAAAATCAAAGAGAACACCCCGGAACTTGGTGTTACCTTTCGCCTGACTCTCAGCTTCGACCCTCTGAAGCTTGGACACATCGGCCAGATACCGAAATAACCTGAGAGCGGCCTCGACCGGGTCAACCCGGGAATCCTCCACGTGCTTCTGCAAGAAATCGGCATAAATCGAAATACCGGAAGACCGCGAAGTTTGGTGCTTCCCATGATGACTTTTCTTGAAGGCCCGGGTAGAACCAGCTCGACCTGGCTATTTCTGCTGCTCCGGAGCATGGGAAGTAGAGGCAGGATCTAATTGCGGCGGGGGACACGGCCTTTTCCGATGCGAAAGATCAGCCACCTGATCTTCTACACCAGCCAAGTTGGCCTCCGTGATTATATTGATCGGAACGGCAGCAACGGGCTTTTCCTGCTGAACCCCGGCTTTCCTTTCCGCAATAGCCGCCAAGCGGGAGAACTTGTCAGGTCCCATGCTATCTACGAAATAAAGAAAAGAAACAATGTTAAAAGAAGCGGCAGTCAAAAAGAATTATGGCCGAGATTATCTATCAAAAACCTACCAAGCACGGCCGCCACTTGAGACTTAGATCCAGCCCCAACCAATCGGGCGACGTCAACCCCAAATTTTTTGGGGTCCCGGTAGACAATCAGGTCGGCAAAATTCGTCAAGATCGCCAGCGAGTCCTGATCAACCGTGTATAGCCGGCCTAAGCTGACAGTGTAGGAGTGAGGTCGCCGATTGAAATGAGAAAGAGACCACCCTATTTGAAACTTAGTGGACTCCAATGATTCCCCATTCGCAGCATATTGACCGACGTGCCTCACTGCCTCCTCGTTTACGGGCTCAACAAAAAAGTACTTATTCTTCCAGTTCTTCAAAGAATCGGAATAGGGCATGAAAATCTTTACACCCCTCCTAGCCCGAAAGCTCACATGCTCCCACCGATCCTTGGTACCATCCTCATGCCTCCGATTGACCTAAAAAAGGTAGAAGAACAGGTCACATGAGATCGGCCTCTCCAAATGAATGCACATCAGCTCGAAAGCCCGGAGGAACGCCCAGGAGTTGGGATGAAGTTGAGAAGGAGCGAGGTTCAAGATTCCCAAGGCCTCTTGCTGGAAGGCGATGAAAGGGGGGCTAATATGCATATCGAGGATCGTCACCCCATACATAACAAATTTCAAAGCTTTTGGCCAGACAGCTACGTGTTGATCTTCGGCCATCCCCTCCACGTTCCAGACCTGATCCTTCCTGGAAACGCGCTTGACAAAAAAACTCATGTCATCCCCTGTCCTGTAGAGGGACTGAATCCCCCTCAGCGTCTCCGACACCCATGAATTCTCCCGAGGAACATTGAGAGGTTGGGACAAGGGAACATTAACCGGCCCTACTCCGGTGCGTGGCTATTGATCGGAATCACCTCCTTCATACGCGGGGTCCCCGCGATGTCCAAATCTGTCTTCATTATTGCGACTCTCAGCAACCTCCGCTTCACTCTCATCAGAGCTCCAGCTAGTACTTCCCTGTTCTTCACAATCAGGTTCGGTGCCAGACTCCTCCGAGTCAAGGATCACTACCTCGGTATTATCTTCATCCGCCGGCTCGTTGCTGGGAACCCCGGGAGAGCGGTCTTCAGCGTGAATACTCAAAGCATCAGAGCCCAAGTCATCTTGAACCTCGGGAACAACCGACCTGGGGGGACTAGTACGAACTTCCACTGACTCTCCAGTACCGGAAGCCATTGCTTTTGCGAGAATAGGGCGATCTGAGTTAGCAACCCGACGAGTTTGTTTTGTCCTCGCCAGATCGATCCTGCAGAAATGGGGGCTTGACGAGTCAGGTTGATACTTAAACAGTGGGTCCACAACCAAGTCGGAACCCGACCTGACGACCCCCACTCTGTATCTATAAATACGGGTTCTGAGAGAACCCGGCTGTGATCTAAAGCCAGAAGCAATAAATAAAAGGAGGAAACTAACCTTGTGAAAAAGGAAGCTCGTCGACACTTGAGACAGGTCACGAACAGCAAAGGTCTCACTGAGACTCACCACGGAACTCTGAAAGGCGAAATCAACTCCAGAACGGGCTTAAGATCGGGAGCGGAGTAATTCTCAGAAGACAGTCCAAAGTAAGAGAGGTCCCCCCTCCTATTTATAGGAAGCAAGAAGGCCTCAGATGGGCCTGGGCCTAGGCTACACTTTCCAATGCTAGCCCCTAGGCAGGCGCGTCGTTCCAAGCGCCATCATTACCCCAATCATCCTCGAACGACGCGTCCCCTCAATAACGTCGTTAGCTGGCACAGAAATCAAGACACAACTATGCTCTGATCTCTTCGGTTCCCTCGGCTCACCCCGGTCCTTTGACCCCGCCATGGCTGGAATCCCTCAAAAACGGACAGCCTCGAGTCATTCGACGCGACCTGATTCCCTCAGATCGTCCCGGTATGACGTGAGTCCCTCACTCCGGAGTTTGGGGGCGACACGAACTCTAAAGCATCAAGTCTAGCTCGCCTTAAGGCGAGCCGACTTGGGGGGCTACTGTTACGGATTGGGCCTCAATGGCCAATCCACCCAAAAGGCCCAATAGCAAAGGACCAAATTCATCCAACAATGGAGATTGCAGACCTAGATCCAATGGCCCTCCTCCACTCCAGATACCTATAAATAAGCATTGATTGCTAGCATTAATGGTACACACTTCTCCAATACTCTTACTTGTAATTGACTCACCCACTGACTTGAGCGTCGGAGTGTCATTGTAGGTACCACCCCACCTCGGATCGGAGCACCAACTCGGACTGACCAAGAACTTAAGTACCAACTATCTCGGACTGGGCTACTTATCCAAGATCGGATACCTAGCTAGAGATACGGTACCAAACACTATGGAATATTTCCAAACATATACATGAAAAGGCAAGTGAGGGTTATTATGCATTTCCATAACTTTAGTAAATTATGGAGATATGGCTACGTGTTATGAATAGTATGAAAATGAATGTCCATTTCTATTAGGCTTCCACATCTCATTACTCCATTTGTTTAATGGGTTGATAGTGGCTCTGTAAAATTGATCTTCCACTTACCTCTTCTCACCCTATAAATAGGGCTCACTTCCTATATGTAGTAACACACATGTGAAGACAATAAAACAAAGGCTTTAATCTTCGCTCCTTCTCTCGTAATCAGCACGAAGCTCTACCATATGATTGATGGCATAATCATTTTGAGGATCTATTGTGTTCCAAACCGGACCGTCCGGTATACACTTGCGCTCGGTTGCAGAAGGACCTCTTGGCATGGCTAACCGATCGGCTAGAAATATCTCGCCTCCACCTCTCCCTGAAAGGAATGAAGCGTAATCATGGGGAAATATTCTTGATTTCCCTCCTACCTGTCTAAATACAGCTCTGAGAGACCAATAAACAAATCCAATCTCAATTTCTCATACCCATTAGTGTAATCATCTTTATTCTCGTGTTCGGTCATTTCTCATCCAGAGAAGCCGACTGTAACATACTGCAAGAATAATTTTTCTTCTTTTCATTCTTTTTTGTTTGGGATATTGTTTATGTTTTATCCCATTTTATGTTTTATCTCATTTTGTATTTATTTACCATTGTTGATGAAAATTGTTATATAGTTCCTGAAGGATTGCACAAATAATTATTTCTATGTATCATTATTTGGATATAGTTCCTGAAGAACTTAAAAATTTAGTATCCAAGCATCCCTAAAGGATTGCTCAAAAGTATGGTTTTTTATCATCATTGAAAAAGTTGTGATATAGTTCCTAAAGAACTAATAATTTATCATTCAAGCATCTCGGAGGATTGCAAAAAATATATTTGTCTTTGGTCATCTCTTACGAAGGAAGATTTGTGGTCAAGTTTCTGAAGAGTTAGACCTTTGGATCATGACCGAAATCTATAAGATCTATTTGATCTTAATTAGTATATTTTGAAGCAAAGAAAAACAAGAGAAAAGACATATAATTTAGGTCTCAAATATTCTCATCTAATAGGCAAATGAGAAAATATTTTCAAGAATATTGTGAGTCTACATTATGTGTTTTGGTGATTGAAAGAAAATTCACAAACTTCTTAATGGATTGAAGTTCATTCCTAGAAGTGAATTATTCACATTATAATTTTGGTACAACAAAGGTTGTGGTGGTGATCATTGATGTGGTAAATACTATCACTATCCTATAATAATGTCATTAGTATACGATTTGTCACTATGATCTTTCTATTGGTGTAGTAACTCATGAATTTTGGAAAAATGTAACTTTTCTTTTTTCTTAAGCAGCTTATGCTCGGAGTTCAATGTAAAAATGTTGCTAGAAATAAAGAGGAATACGAAGAATTGATTATATGACTAGATCCTACAAAACTAGACACTCTTATGTTATTATTTTCCATTCTAACATTTTATTATCTTATTTTAATTTCATGTTACCATAGTGTTATAGAACATATGAAATGACATGGATCATACCTATTAAAAATAGCATTTTTAAGATTTGCAAACAGATAATAAAACCAAGTTTAAAATAATATGTATAGTTTATATAGTTTTGTTTATTGAAGGAAATTGTGTGTCTCTAATTCTTTATGTATAAACGGTAGTTTAGTATGTATGGATGGTAACCTTTGTTAAATGCGTACTTAGAAGTTTTATATTTTGTTCTTTGAATGGTCAAAATTATGCTATAGTAAATCAAACCTAAAGTTTAGTAGTCGACATAGTTTTACTATTTAGTATATGTTTAGCAAGATTATCCTAAAGTAACAATGACATCTCATATTGATATTTTGAAGGACTAAAACATTTTTCAATATAATGAGTTTTTGTCTATATATGTTCTTAATTCATGCTAGTTATAAGACATTCTAAGCTTTTAGAGTATAACTGATTCTATGTGTGCATCTTATATTAAATTGTGTACATTATCTAGTTATGGTCAGAAGTCATTTGGTAGCATGTGTACTAGTCATCAACTTGCAACCAGAAGTATGCAAAATGTAATTGAAGGCTCTTTTATTATCTAGAGAACAAATTTTGTACATATTGATCTCATATTATAATCTCTCAAGTCTTATAGAAAATTATAATGTTTTAAGGATATTCGTCCATGAACCTAATATTTCCCATCTTAAGGATATTCGCATCAGACCAACAAGTTATCAGAACTCTTCCCCTTTACATTTGGTTTTTGTCCACAAACCTAATATTTCCCATCTTAAAATTTTGAGATGTGTAATGTATGTTACAATTTCTCCACTCACAATGCACTATGATGGGTCCTCAAAGAATTTTGGGAATATATATTGGATATAAATCTCCATGTATAATAAAGTATCTTAAGCCAACAATTGGGGACTTGTTAATAGTCCGATTTTATGGTTATCGTTTAATGATGAATTAAATTTCCCACCAATAGGGGGGAAAAGTGTAACACCCCGTTTCTACCCCTTTAATTTGTACGTCATTATCAGAGTACTTTCGTTTTCAAAAATAATAATTTAATTAGTAGAAAGGAATGTCACATCTTCATTGATGAAACTCATCGGATACGCCATTGACATTCGTGTAAACAAAAATGCATTCGTCTCAAAAATCGAACTTCAAACAAAATATCTCATCACAGCGGAATCAATAGCTCACCCAAAATCGCTCAAACACGTCTCACACATCAATAAAATTATTAAAACAGTTAATTAAATAAGTCATCAACTTTAACCCCGCCCCCTAGGTGTTACAATATCAGAGAGCGACTCGAACACCTCAACAGCTAAAAGGGAAGGCGGCATGTCCTTCAATCGGAGTCACCTGCAGCGTTGCCACAATAGAGCAACATTCCAAGCAGAAGGGGTGAGAATTTTCAACAAAATATAATTAAGCATACAGCAGAGTAATATGAGCAAAACATCACACAACATCGTCACTAATATCAACTTCATCGTCGTTACACACAACACCAAACAAATTCACAATTCATGTCACCCGTCATAAAAATGAATGCGTATGAAGATGCAACCCACACCTGGGCATATGCATGATGGTACCATAATCGTCATAATAAGCCACTATGGGCACACCGTCACTGTTTTCTCGTCATAATTAAGCCACTATGGGCACACCGTCACTAAGAGGCCGAAGCCTATTCGTCATAAGATGCACATGCTATGAGACACTATGGACACATGTGCTATCACCACAATTTACTCACCCGGAGTACTCATCATCACCATCATAAGACACTCACAGAGTGTATTCATCATAGCCGTCATATTATTATCACCACTCTTCATAACAATCACATAAAAAATAATGTAACAACATCTTTAAAATTAGGAAATAAACATTTCACTTTACATTTTAAAATTATGGAATAGACATTTCACTTTCATACTTAGGAAGCGCCACAATTAAAATTGAGAATAAACAGTGGCATTTTATGCGCAAAACAGTGGCATCTTGACATCAAATTGAAGCTGGAAAACAGTGGTAATTATGCGCAAAAACAGTAGCAATCTTTCATCACATCGGAACTGAAACAGTAGCCATAATTTTCGCAAAAACAGGAAAAATCTTTCATCAAATCGGAACTGAAACAGTAGCCATAATTTTCGCAAAAACAGCAGTATTTTATTGGTAAAACAGCAACATGACAGCAGCAATTTTTTTTGATAAAAACAGCACATTTTATTGACAGCAAACAGCATAATTAAAATACAGCAACAGCACACATAATTGACAGCAACATATCTATTTGGAAAAACAGCAACTATAAAATCTGCAAACAGCACATGTCTAATTGAAAAAAACAGCAACTACAAAATCTGCATAACAGCAACAAATATATTTGAAAAACAGCAACTACAAAATCTGCATAACAGCAACAAATATATTTGAAAAACAGCAACTACAAAATCTGCATAACAGCACAAATATATTTGAAAAACAGCAACTACAAAATCTGCATAACAGCAACAAACATATTTGAAAAACAGCAACTACAAAATCTGCATAACAGCACAAATATATTTGAAAAACAGCAACTACAAAATCTGCATAACAGCAACAAATATATTTGAAAAACAGCAACTACAAAATCTGCATAACAGCAACAAATATATTTGAAAAAAAACAGCAACACAATTTTTATGGGGACAGCCCATAGTAAAATTTCAATTCTTGGTATCATTCAAATAATTCATACTCACATCACTCAATTTATCAAAGTTGTTTTTTCAACACCAAGAATTCACCAAACATCAAATTCCACCATACCACATTCACTAAAATTCGAAGCTCATCTCTTCCTACCATAGGGCAATTTCGCAAAATTCATCTCCTCACCTCCTAAGGTAATTAGCATATCAACATAATAATTAAATCCAATCATTCCTCTTAACATGTAAGTTTCTAATTCAACCTCTAACACAAACCCACAAACCCTCTATATACTCAATTATGTTAAATTGAAAACGCCCACCCTTACCTCGAATTTTTGTATGCCCGAAACCACGATGAATGCGTCACGTGCAAAAACTCCGAAATCACGACGAGCCAAGGTCACCAAGAAAATTCGCAGCAGCCCCCCCTTCCTCCTCTAAAGCCAATTCGCATTCCATCACATAATTATGGCAAAATCGAAACATGGAAAGGAAGGGTTTGAGATCATCACTTGGAAGAATTACATAAATGGAAGAGAAGAGGATCAAAGGCACTTACCTAAATCAAAGATGAAAGAAAACCCTCTTCCCTTCTATGCTTGAGTCGCGCCTCACCTTTCCTTCACTTCTCAGTTGCGCTGATTTTCCCCTTTCTTTGGTGGAATGATACTAATTCTTAGGTTTTAGGATAATTGGAATGGGCTTGGGTCACTTAAGTGGCTTGGGCCCATTTTTCGCACCACTCTTTTTAATTCTTTTCGCATCCTACAATAAAACAATTATACATAAATCATCCCGCTTAATTAAATATTGTATCCCTCAAATAACTTAATTTAATTAATAAATTAAATTATTTTAGGGCGTTACAACTCTCCCCCACTTAGAGAATTTCGTCCTTGAAATTACCTGAATCAAATAACTCTGGATAGGCTTCTTTCATCTTACTTTCCAATTCCCACGTCATGCTCTCGCCTACGGCTCCCAACCAAACCACTTTCACTAAATTAATCTCTTTGCCTCTTAACACTTTTACTTCACGGTCATCAATTCTAACTGGCATAGTCTCCACGGTGAGATTGTCCCGCACCTCCACATCATCTAGTTGAATCACATGAGACGGATCCGCAACATACTTCCGAAGCTGCGACACGTGAAACACGTCGTGCAAGTTCGAAAGATTAGGTGGTAAGGCCACCCGATAAGCAACATTTCCGACTCTCTCTGTAATCTGATACGGCCCGATGAATCGAGGAGTCAACTTCTTTGATTTCAGCGCTCGCCCAACACCAGTCATAGGCGTGACCCTCAAGAACACGTGGTCACCGGCTTCAAATTCTAAATCTTTCCTTCTCTTATCATGGTAACTCTTCTGCCGACTCTGCGACGCTTTCATTTTCTCCCTGATCGTCTTTACCTTCTCAGTAGTCTCTCTGACTAACTCAGGTCCAAGTACTAAACTTTCCCCAGTCTCGTACCAACACACCGGAGTCCTACACCTCCGGCCATACAACGCCTCAAACGGCGCCATTCCGATACTGGAATGATAACTGTTGTTGTAGGTGAACTCAATTAACGGAAGATGAGTATCCCACGCACCTCCCTGCTCTAGCACGCATGACCTCAACAGGTCTTCCAATGATTGGATTGTCCTTTCTGTCTGCCCATCAGTCTGAGGATGATAAGCTGAACTCAACCTCAATTTCGACCCCAACTCTTTCTGCAAACTACTCCAAAACTCCGAAGTGAACCTTGGGTCCCTATCAGACACAATGCACAAAGGAACCCCATGCAGCTTCACAATCACCTGAATGTAGATTTCAGCCAATCTCGACACTGGATACTTAATACCGATAGGAATAAAATGAGCCGACTTCGTTAATCTATCCACAACCACCCAAATTGAATCATGCCCTCTCACCGTATTGGGTAACCCGGTCACAAAATCCATGGATATACTATCCCACTTCCATTCTGGAACATTCAACGGTTGCATCATTCCCGCAGGCTTCTGATGCTCGACTTTCGATTTCTGACAGGTCAAGCACGAATACACAAACTGCGCCACATCGCGCTTCAACCCAGGCCACCAGAACATCTTCTTCAAATCTTGGTACATTTTCGTCGCTCCAGGATGGATACTCAATTTACTCTTATGCCCTTCCTCAAGAATTGCCTTTCTCATTTCCTCATCTTCGGGAACACAAATTCTCCCACGATACCTCAATACATTTTGCGCATCTATCACGAAGTCTTCATTCTCTGACTGACCGATCCCACTCATCAGATCAACTAATTTCATATCTAATTTCTGCGCCTCTCGGATACTCGCCATAAAATCATTGCCAATTTTCAACATACCTAACCTGACACTCTGAGGCGTTACTTCACACACTAAACTCATGTCCCTGAACTGCTCAATTAACTCAAGCTCTCTAGCCATCAATGCCGACATGTGCAAAGTCTTCCGACTCAGCGCATCCGCAACCACATTCGCTTTCCCCGGGTGATAACTCAATTCAAAATCATAATCCTTCAATAGTTCTAACCACCGGCGCTGCCTCATATTCAATTCTTTCTGGTCAAACAGATACCGTAGACTCTTGTGATCACTGAACACCTCAAATTTCGATCCATACAAGTAATGCCTCCAAATTTTTAATGCGAATACCACAGCAGCAAGTTCTAAGTCGTGAGTAGGGTAATTCTTTTCATGAATTCTCAATTGCCTAGACGCATAAGCGATCACTTTCCCATTCTGCATAAGTACACCACCCAAACCCATCTTAGACGCATCACAATAAACCACAAACGGTTCAACCGGATTAGGCAGGGTCAACACTGGAGACGTAGTCAACCTCTTCTTCAGCTCATTGAAACTTTCTTCACATCGGTCATCCCAAACAAAAGCCCTACCCTTGCAGGTCAATTGAGTCAATAGCAGAGCCAACTTCGAGAACCCCTCAATAAACCTTCTATAATAGCCAGCCAATCCCAGAAAACTCCTGATTTCAGTAACTGACTTTGGAGACTCCCATTGCAACACTGCATCAACTTTGGAAGGATCCACCGCAATTCCCTCACTAGAAATCACGTGACCGAGGAAACTGACCTCTTTCAACCAAAACTCACACTTGGACAGCTTCGCATACAACTTTCGATCCTTCAGAATTTCTAGCACCAGCCTCAGATGTTCCGCATGCTCCTCTTCTGACCTAGAGTAAATCAGAATGTCGTCAATGAAAACTACCACAAACTTATCCAAGTACTCGCGGAAGATTTGGTTCATGTACCCCATGAATACCCCCGGCGCATTGGTCACACCGAAAGGCATAACGGAATACTCATAGTGCCCATATCTTGTCCTAAATGCCGTCTTCTGGACATCTTCATCCTTGACCTTGATCTGATGATAACCAGACCTTAAGTCAATCTTGCTAAATACTTTAGCACCCACTAACTGATCCATCAAGTCATCAATTCTTGGCAACGGGTACTTGTTCTTGATCGTAACTTTATTTAACTGCCGATAGTCTACGCACAACCTCATACTACCGTCTTTCTTTTTCACTAACAACACTGGAGCTCCCCAAGGTGACACACTCGGTCTTACAAACTTCTTTTCTAATAAATCTTCAAGTTGCTTTTTCAATTCTGCCAACTCGGATGCAGACATTCTATATGGCGCCATAGACACAGGCTTAGTGCCGGGAACCAGGTCAATAGCAAACTCGACCTCTCTCTCTCTGGTGGTACATCCGGAATCTCGTCAGGGAACACCTCGGAAAACTCACGCACTACCGGCAACACATCAATCTTCGCTTGGCTTTCATCAGACAACGACGCCAACAGAGAAAACAGCTGAACCTCTTCTCTCATCACTCTATGCAGCTGACCCGCAGATAACAGACCAGACTCCCCTTCAGACGACTCAAAACTCACGGACCTCTCTCGACAGTTGATATGGACATGGTTATCAACTAACCAGTCCATGCCCAGAATGACATCCATTCCACTCAGCGGCAAACAGATCAAATCAATTAAGAATTCTCTACCATATACAGATACAGGACATTTGGCACAAACAACGGAGGTAGTCACCGAACCCTTAGCTGGAGTGTCGATGACCATCTCCCTCAACATATCAGATAAAACAAGGCTTAACTTCTCAACACATGCAGCAGCAATAAAACTATGGGTAGCACCAGTATCAACAATAACAACAAGAGGAAAATTATTGATATAGCACGTACCTCGAATCTCGTTCACTACATCAGACTCAGCCAGAGCGAACACCTTTCCAAAGGACTTCTCCTTCTTGGGTTTCGAACACTATGTACTAACATGACCACTCTCCCCGCAGTTGAAACATACCACTTCTTTCTTATCACATCCGGAAGATATATGCCCCTCTTTTCCACACCTATAACATCTCTTCTTATCCCCGCCTGGGCAATCTGGACTTTTATGACCCACTTTCCCGCACGAGTAACAAGTAACACTGGCTGTAGCATCTCCCCCACTTCGCTTAGGTCCACCAACAAACTTACCCTTGCCCTTACCAGCAGGCGCCTCATATGGCTTACCACGACTTGCGAAATTCCTTTGTTTTTCTTTAATGACTCTGGAGAAGGCATTATTGTCCTCCTCAAAAATCCTGGCGCTATTAACCAACAACGGAAACACACGAATCTGCTGGTACCCTATGGCCCTCTTAATGTCAGCACGCAATCCATTTTCAAATTTGATGCATTTGGAGAACTCCGCACCCTCTCTATCATAATGAGGGTAAAACTTAGACAGCTCAGTAAATTTTGCAGCATACTCGGTTACAGTCATGTTGCCTTGTTCAAGTCTTAGAAACTCAACCTCCTTCTTCCCGCGGACATCCTCCGGGTAGTACTTCCTCTTGAATTCTCTCTCAAACACAGCCCAGGTAATCCCCTCATTGGCAGCCGTCAACCCCTGACTAGTAGTCCTCCACCAATCATAAGCCTCTTTCTTCAACATATGCGTGCCATAGCGGACCTTCTGAGCATCGGTGCAATCCATAACGCGGAAGATCCGCTCCATCTCACTTAGCCACTCAAGGGCACCATCAGGATTATACCCGCCTTCAAAAGCAGGAGGGCTCTCACGCTGGAACGTAGCCAGACTACGCGTCCCATCACCAATAGCATTGGGTATGTTACCCACAACTCCAGCTATAGCCTGCAAAGCAGCAGCAAGTGCAGCATCGTTCCGTCCCGCCATTCTAGTACTGCAACAGAAAACAAAATTTAGATACGAGTAACCAGACTCGAATGTTACTCGACTCGACAACTTGACCACCGGCCGGACAGACCGAACTGCTCTGATACCACTAATGTAACACCCCGTTTCTACCCCTTTAATTTGTACGTCATTATCAGAGTACTTTCGTTTTCAAAAATAATAATTTAATTAGTAGAAAGGAATGTCACATCTTCATTGATGAAACTCATCGGATACGCCATTGACATTCGTGTAAACAAAAATGCTTTCGTCTCAAAAATCGAACTTCAAACAAAATATCTCATCACAGCGGAATCAATAGCTCACCCAAAATCGCTCAAACACGTCTCACACATCAATAAAATTATTAAAACAGTTAATTAAATAAGTCATCAACTTTAACCCCGCCCCCTAGGTGTTACAATATCAGAGAGCGACTCGAACACCTCAACAGCTAAAAGGGAAGGCGGCATGTCCTTCAATCGGAGTCACCTGCAGCGTTGCCACAATAGAGCAACATTCCAAGCAGAAGGGGTGAGAATTTTCAACAAAATATAATTAAGCATACAGCAGAGTAATATGAGCAAAACATCACACAACATCGTCACTAATATCAACTTCATCGTCGTTACACACAACACCAAACAAATTCACAATTCGTGTCACCCGTCATAAAAATGAATGCGTATGAAGATGCAACCCACACCTGGGCATATGCATGATGGTACCATAATCGTCATAATAAGCCACTATGGGCACACCGTCACTGTTTTCTCGTCATAATTAAGCCACTATGGGCACACCGTCACTAAGAGGCCGAAGCCTATTCGTCATAAGATGCACATGCTATGAGACACTATGGACACATGTGCTATCACCACAATTTACTCACCCGGAGTACTCATCATCACCATCATAAGACACTCACAGAGTGTATTCATCATAGCCGTCATATTATTATCACCACTCTTCATAACAATCACATAAAAAAATAATGTAACAACATCTTTAAAATTAGGAAATAAACATTTCACTTTACATTTTAAAATTATGGAATAGACATTTCACTTTCATACTTAGGAAGCGCCACAATTAAAATTGAGAATAAACAGTGGCATTTTATGCGCAAAACAGTGGCATCTTGACATCAAATTGAAGCTGGAAAACAGTGGTAATTATGCGCAAAAACAGTAGCAATCTTTCATCAAATCGGAACTGAAACAGTAGCCATAATTTTCGCAAAAACAGGAAAAATCTTTCATCAAATCGGAACTGAAACAGTAGCCATAATTTTCGCAAAAACAGCAGTATTTTATTGGTAAAACAGCAACATGACAGCAGCAATTTTTTTTGATAAAAACAGCACATTTTATTGACAGCAAACAGCATAATTAAAATACAGCAACAGCACACATAATTGACAGCAACATATCTATTTGGAAAAACAGCAACTATAAAATCTGCAAACAGCACATGTCTAATTGAAAAAAACAGCAACTACAAAATCTGCATAACAGCAACAAATATATTTGAAAAACAGCAACTACAAAATCTGCATAACAGCAACAAATATATTTGAAAAACAGCAACTACAAAATCTGCATAACAGCACAAATATATTTGAAAAACAGCAACTACAAAATCTGCATAACAGCAACAAACATATTTGAAAAACAGCAACTACAAAATCTGCATAACAGCACAAATATATTTGAAAAACAGCAACTACAAAATCTGCATAACAGCAACAAATATATTTGAAAAACAGCAACTACAAAATCTGCATAACAGCAACAAATATATTTGAAAAAAAACAGCAACACAATTTTTATGGGGACAGCCCATAGTAAAATTTCAATTCTTGGTATCATTCAAATAATTCATACTCACATCACTCAATTTATCAAAGTTGTTTTTTCAACACCAAGAATTCACCAAACATCAAATTCCACCATACCACATTCACTAAAATTCGAAGCTCATCTCTTCCTACCATAGGGCAATTTCGCAAAATTCATCTCCTCACCTCCTAAGGTAATTAGCATATCAACATAATAATTAAATCCAATCATTCCTCTTAACATGTAAGTTTCTAATTCAACCTCTAACACAAACCCACAAACCCTCTATATACTCAATTATGTTAAATTGAAAACGCCCACCCTTACCTCGAATTTTTGTATGCCCGAAACCACGATGAATGCGTCACGTGCAAAAACTCCGAAATCACGACGAGCCAAGGTCACCAAGAAAATTCGCAGCAGCCCCCCCTTCCTCCTCTAAAGCCAATTCGCATTCCATCACATAATTATGGCAAAATCGAAACATGGAAAGGAAGGGTTTGAGATCATCACTTGGAAGAATTACATAAATGGAAGAGAAGAGGATCAAAGGCACTTACCTAAATCAAAGATGAAAGAAAACCCTCTTCCCTTCTATGCTTGAGTCGCGCCTCACCTTTCCTTCACTTCTCAGTTGCGCTGATTTTCCCCTTTCTTTGGTGGAATGATACTAATTCTTAGGTTTTAGGATAATTGGAATGGGCTTGGGTCACTTAAGTGGCTTGGGCCCATTTTTCGCACCACTCTTTTTAATTCTTTTCGCCTCCTACAATAAAACAATTATACATAAATCATCCCGCTTAATTAAATATTGTATCCCTCAAATAACTTAATTTAATTAATAAATTAAATTATTTTAGGGCGTTACAATAAGTAGCTGGAAAAAGAGAACAGTTGGAATGAATTATCATTCTCTCATCTTGGTTAATGAACTAAACAATATGAACTAGAAGTTAAAAAGATAATTCATTTATAAAGCTTAGCAAATCATCTAACAAATGCAGCCACTTATCCAAAAGGTGTGACCAAATCATATATACTAGTTGCTAATGCTCCAAAAAAATGGATGTCCATGTTGGACAATCTAATATTGCAAATGACTCTCAACCACGTCTAAAGTGTGGTAGACCAATCAATTCCATATATCAAAAGTCCCCAAACAAGAAAATGAGCTAAAAAGAAAGATGGTCCAAGCGAAGATATAGAAACTCTAAATGATTCTTCAGACATAACTGATATTCCATTTCGAGAAGAACTGATCAGGTACCTAAAAAATTATGAAATCAAAGAGATCTCAATGAACTATGTCAATAATGAAATACGATGGAGCCACAACAGAGTCAAAGTTGACGATGTTTTTACATATAATATACCGCTAAACGTGATAAATGATAGTGAGGATCATGAACCGAAGTCTATTAAAGATTATAGACAAACTCCGAATTGGCTAAAATCTAAAGATGTAATTGAAGCAGAATTAAACTCACTTTACAAGCGAAAAGTTTCTATACCTATAGTCCAAACACCTGAAGGTGTGAAACCAGTCGGATTCAAATGGGTTTTTGTGCGAAAACGGAATGAGAATGGTGAAATTGTGAGATACAAAGCTTGACTTGTTGCTCAAGAGTTTCCACAAAGACCTAAAATTGATTTTGATAAGACATATTCACCTGTAGGGGATGCAAGTACTTTTCGGTACTTAATTAGTCTTGTAGCACATGAAGAGCTCAATTTGCACATGATGAATGTTGTTACTACTTATTTGTATGACTTAACTGCTAGTCATAATTATATGAAGATCCCTGAAGGATATAATATTTCGAGCCACACTTTTCGGATTCTCGAGATGATTGCTCAAATTTAATCAGTCCCTCCATGATATAATAAAATTTGAACGCACGTGATATAATCGTCTCAATTCATATTCTAAAGGAGGGATATAAAAATTATATCACCTATCCATACAGTTTTATGAAAAGATCAAAAAATGAATTTTCTATAGTTTGCTAATTGGAACTCCTGAAGAGCTTTCCCAAATTATATATTACTCAAAAAACGAGTTCTATATGAATGACCTCAAATTATATATGATGACATTTTGAGGTGGAACCTGTGATTGATCCCTAAATGGAAAATCCCATAAGCATTCAAGATATAAAGACATGTTTTCATATAAATTTTTATGAAAAGCGAAATCATGTCTTGATATGGAGGACAAATAGCTAGTTAAATTTTAATTTAACAAGTTATCAAGAACTAGTTTTAAATTTACTGATGATAAATTATTTTCCAAGTTATTTACTTTCTTGCACCTTTATTTTCCTTGCTCTTTAACTTTCCAAGTCAAGTAAATTACTGGCAATTTACTTTTCAAGCAATTTACTTTCTTGTCATTTACAATTCCGCTATTTATGATTTTGCACTTTACCGCTTTCTTTTATTTTTCTTGCTCTTTAACTTTCCAAGTCAAGTAAATTACTGGCAATTTACTTTTCAAGCAATTTACTTTCTTGTCATTTACAATTCCGCTATTTATGATTTTTTGCACTTTACCGCTTTCTTTTATTTCTCGCTATTTAACTTTATGTTTTCTTCTTTTATTTTCTTTTCTCCTCTTTTGTCTACAATGATCATGAGTGAGTAGACTTTACTAAAATATTCCTTCTTTCCAAAAAAAACACTTTCTTTTCAGTTAATCAAACTTTGAAAAATTAAATTGGTATTCACTTAGGCTCTCCCTGTGGACCGATACTCTTTTATTACGCGATACGACCCGTGCACTTGCGGGGCTATCAAGGCCCAAAAGGCTAAGCGACGTTTGTGAAAAGGTACCTCATGCATATGCCCGCGGGTGGGTTGCATTTCATACTCCTGCATGACATTGTGACAACTCGTTGTGCCGAGTAACTTGATGATGAGATTGGCTGTTTACCCTTGCTGATGGAATTGACTGTTTTATCCTTGATGATTGACTTGATGTTTCGTGGTGTGGTCTATATAGTGTCATAACTCTAGCTTAGTGCTTATCATATGCTTTATTATCTGGTTAGATGAACTCACCCCTTCTGTTTGAATGTTACCCCTATGCGGTAACGTGCAGGTGAGCACAAGTGAAGGCTTAGGAACCTTCGCTAGCTGAGTCGGGTCGTCTGCTCTGATATGTAACACTTGGGGGAAATAGAACGTTGTTTTAGTTTATTCAAGACTGTGTATAATCGTTGGACTTTCCGCTGTGAAGTTGTAATTTATTTGACAATGACCTTTTGAAAGTATTATAAGACTGTTTTCAAAAAGTGAGTAATTTGGCGTGTGATGTTTAATGAAGTAAGTGTGACATCCCTTGTGGTGTAATTAAAATTTTGAAACTCTGATTTTTACGCTAATAAATTAACGGGTAGAAAAGGGGTGTTACAGTAATTCTTTCTTCTTGATTTTTATTAGCAAACTTAGAGCATTCATGTAAATTATCAATAGCAATTTTCATGCTAAATTCACCTTTTTCCATAAGAGGAGGAAACTGTGAAGGACTCACAGTCTTTTTGCCTAAAGCCATGCCAGAATCAAATTGCAGTGCGCTGTCCGACGTAGGGCCAACCGGCAGTGAAGGAGCACAAACTAACGTCACCGGCAGCGAATTCGCGGTCTCGTTTGGACAACATGGCAGGAGCACGCAAGAGAATTTAGACACGGGACCCACCATCACCACTTATAGTAGATCAGGGGCACAAACGATGAAGTCATCCATGTGCCAATGGGCCAGGCGCGGCGAGAAACCCAAATAATGACAGCAACGAGAATGACCAACAAGCGACACAATAACCAAGGTAGAATCCCAAGGACATGGACGGCGGCGGTAAACCCGAGGAGAGCTCTCGCTTTCTAATTCTTCACAGGTGTGTTACTACACATAGGAGTGAGCCCTATTTATAAGGTGAGAAAAGGTAAATGGAAGATCAATTTTAAAGAGCCACTAGCAACCCATTAAACAAAAGGAATAATGAGAAGTGGAAGCCTAATAGAAGTGGACATCCATTATCATATTATTCAGAACACCCCCCTTGGATGTCCATCAAGGATATGCCTCATTAAAACGTTACTAGAAAAAACCCAGTAGGAAAAAGAGTACAACAGCATTTATGTGGATACTGCCTCGTTAAAAACCTTTCCAAGATAACACACTTGGAAAGTTAAAGAGCAAGAAAAATAAAAGAAAGCGGTAAAGTGCAAAATCATAAATAGCGGAATTGTAAATGACAAGAAAGTAAATTGCTTGAAAAGTAAATTGCCAGTAATTTACTTGACTTGGAAAGTTAAAGAGCAAGGAAAATAAAGGTGCAAGAAAGTAAATAACTTGGAAAATAAAGGTGCAAGAAAGTAAATAACTTGGAAAATAAAGGTGCAAGAAATTAAATAGCAAGAATTTAAAGGGCAAGAAAGTAAATGACTTGGAAAATAAATAGCAAGAATTTAAAGGGCAAGAAAGTAAATGACTTGGAAAGAAAAAGGGCAAGAAAATAAATAGCAAAAGAAAAAGGGCAAGAAAGTAAATAAACAAGAATCATAAAAAGCATGAAGAGTAAATTGAAGTCATGAATCTTTAGAGAGCCTTTGTCATTGATTTTCTAACAAAATTCAAGCTTCGTTACAAGTGAGGATCAAGCCTCTATTTATAGGAAAAATATGAGGGGCAAAATGGTCCAAAAGAGGAAAAAGTGGCAAATCAAGTTGGCCAAGGTAGTCATCAAAAAGCCATCCTCAAGTGGACATAGCACATGAGCAAGTGGTCAAAGCACATGGTCATCAACAAGTGGGCAAAAATATCCATCAACAAGTGGGCAAGGCAAATTCGACTGATGCAGCAGAATTCTGGGAGATGCAGTCGAATTCTGACCTGCTGAGACAGATGCTGTCGAATTCTGGCCTGCTGAGACAGATGCTGTCGAATTCTGGAAGACAGATGCAGTCGAATTCTGACAGATGCTGTCGAATTCTGGCCTGTTGAGACAGATGCTGTCGAATTCTGGCCTGCTGAGACAGATGCTGTCGAATTCTGGAAGACAGATGCAGTCGAATTCTGGAAGATGCAGTCGAATTCTGGGAGATCCAGTCGAATTCTGACCTGCTGAGACTTTAAGCAGCCCAAATTGCTTCAAAATAAAACCTGAAAATAAAAAGTAAACATTTGCAGTAAAATAGATCAAAAATATAATTAAAATACTAAAAAGACTTAATAAAATAACTATTAAAAAGACTCTAAAAATAGACTTATCAAACTCCCCTATGCTTGAACCTTTGCTTGTCCTCAAGCAAAAACAGTGTAAATCTTTAGGCCAATTCTAAAGGAAAATTATTTTCATATCGAAACCTTAAGTGAACTGTGGGGCAATTCTAACACTTTGGTATGAGAGCTACTATTTTGGGCTTCTTGTGGAATTGAGAGACAACTTTAAAGTATCAGTACTCTAGAGAGGATATCAATGTCATCATAGAACCGGTTCCCCAACATTCTTAAGCTTGGGTCCTCCATTTACTAAGACCGGGTCTCAAAGGAGGGTCTTTATACGTTGGGTATTCAAGCATTTTTCTTTTCTTTTTGATTTTATATGTTAACCATTTATTGTGACATTTAAAATGCACTAACTTTTGCATTTTTGAATTGGTTTTGCATATATATATATATATATATTATTTTATATATATATTTTTTTTGAATACCCCAACTCAGACGTTTTTCTCCAGTAACCGCGCATCTAGTAAATGTCACCAAGAGAACCAGGTTACTAGTTTCTTTTCAGTCCCTCTAATTGTATTAATAACTGAAAACAGTCTCAATAGTGTGTGTGTGAAAAAGCCCTATAAGTAGAAATCGAACCATGATACAATTTTTGTTGGACTAGGCATTGTCCTCCATGCTTGGACTAGGCATTGTCCTCCATGCTTGGACTAGGCATTGTCCTCCATGCTTGGACTAGGCATTGTCCTCAATGATTTTTCAAATAAAGCAAAAGGGGTTTTGGAGAGCTCACCTGGCTGTCTGGTTCAGGATACTAGGCCCTGGGGTATTTTATTTTTCAACAAATCGAAAAATACATTAAGCCGTGGGTTGCCTCCCACGCAGCGCTCTTTTAACGTCACTAGCTTGACGGTCAAAAAGAATTTTTCAATTGGGATCATGTAGAACTAAACTAGTTCCTTTCTCAATTGGGTCACCAATTAAATAATTTTTCAACCTTTGACCATTGACTTTAAACGATCCGGTTTTCTCGCTCCAGATCTCTATAGATCCGAAGGGGTAAACCTTACGGATTTCAAAAGGACCGGACCATCTTGACTTTAATTTTCCCGGAAAAATTTTTAGCCTGGAATTAAACAATAACACCAGGTCACCCTCCTTGAATTCTCTACGAATAATACGCTTATCATGCCAATTTTTTGTTCTTTCTTTGTAAAGTTTGGCATTCTCATAAGCATCCATTCGCAGTTCTTCCAATTCGTTTAGTTGGAGTTTTCTTTTTTCTCCGGCTAATTCCATGTTCAGGTTAAGGCGTTTAATTGCCCAGTAAGCTTTGTGCTCTAGTTCTACCGGAAGGTGGCAAGACTTCCCATAAATTAATTTGAAAGGAGTCATTCCTATGGGAGTCTTGTACGCAGTCCGATAAGCCCAGAGAGCATCATCGAGCTTTACTGACCAGTCCTTTCTTGAGGTCGAAACAGTTTTTTCTAAAATACTTTTAATTTCTCTGTTCGATACCTCAACCTGACCGCTTGTTTGAGGGTGATAAGGTGTTGCAACTTTGTGCCTTACTCCAAACTTTTGCAGTAACATTTCAAAATGTTTTGAGATGAAATGGGATCCTCCGTCGCTTATGACAACACGAGGGACCCCGAATCTTGGAAAAATTATTTTTTGAAAAGTTTTATGACTACCTTTGCATCGTTTGTAGGAGAAGCAATGGCTTCGATCCATTTTGACACATAGTCAACGGCTACCAGAATATATTGGTTTCCAAAAGAAGAAGGAAACGGTCCCATGAAATCGATACCCCAGACGTCGAAAATTTCAACCTCTAAGATATTATTTAAGGGCATTTCATTTCTTTTTGAAATATTTCCGGTGCGTTTACACTGGTCGCATTTAGAAATGAATTGATGCGCGTCTTTAAAAAGGGACGGCCAATAAAAACCAGATTGAAGAATTTTCGTAGCAGTTTTTGAAGAACTGGCATGGCCGCCATAGGAAGAAGAATGAGAATGGTATAGAATGTTACTTACCTCTTCTTCCGGAATGCATCTTCTGAACACCCCATCAGCTCCCCTTTTAAAAAGCAGCGGCTCGTCCCAGTAATACTGTTTAAGATCATGGAAGAATTTCTTCTTCTGCTGATATTTTAAATCTGGGGGGAGTACTCCTGCTGCAAGGTAGTTTACAAAATCTGCATACCATGGTGCTTCAGATTTGACCAATGAGAAGAGTTGATCATCCAAAAATGTATCATTAAGCGGCAACTCTTCTTCTTTTGTTCCTTGTAGGCGGGACAAATGATCAGCCACAACATTTTCAACGCCTTTTTTATCCCTTATTTCAAGATCAAATTCTTGTAGGAGTAAAACCCATCGGATCAATCTCGGCTTGGCATCTTTTTTGTTTAACAAATATTTTATGGCCGAGTGATCAGTAAAAATGATGATTTTTGAACCTACCAGATATGATCGAAACTTATCAACGGCAAAAACTACCGCCAATAATTCTTTTTCAGTTGTGGCGTAATTCATTTGTGCCTCGTCTAAGGTCCTGCTTGCATAGTATATGGCATGCAATTTTTTTTCTTTTCTTTGTCCCAGGACTGCCCCAACTGCATAGTCGCTTGCATCGCACATTATTTCGAACGGAAGATTCCAGTCTGGTGGTTGTATGATCGGGGCAGTAACTAAAGCCTTTTTCAACCTGTTAAAAGCTTCAAGACAAAGATCGTTAAAAATAAATGCTGCATCCTTAAGGAGCAGACTTGTCATAGGTTTTGAAATTTTTGAGAAGTCTTTTATGAACCGACGGTAGAAACCCGCATGGCCTAAAAAGCTTCTCACCTCTTTTACTGTGGTGGGAGGTAGCATTTTTTCAATCACTTCAATTTTTGCACGGTCTACCTCAATACCTCTATGAGAAATTAAGTGCCCTAGGATAATTCCTTCACTAACCATGAAATGACACTTTTCCCAGTTTAGAACCAGGTTTACCTTCTCACATCTCTCTAAGACTTTTTCCAGATTGGCTAAACAGTTTTCAAAATTTGAGCCATGGACGGAAAAATCATCCATAAACACTTCCATTATGTTTTCGACAAAGTCTGAGAATAATGACATCATACACCTTTGAAAGGTAGCAGGAGCATTACATAGACCAAAGGGCATCCTTCTATAGGCATAAGTGCCAAAAGGACATGTGAAAGTTGTTTTTTCTTGGTCGCTAGGGTGGATGGGAATTTGGAAAAATCCCGAATAGCCATCCAAATAGCAGAAATGTGAGTGCCGCGCTAACCTTTCTAGCATTTGATCAATGAACGGGAGAGGGAAGTGATCTTTCCGGGTAGCTTTGTTAAGCTTTCTGTAATCAATACACATTCTCCATCCCGTGATTGTCCTTGTGGAAATGCATTCATCCTTTTCATTTTTAATAACTGTTAAGCCTCCCTTCTTAGGTACAACTTGAACAGGACTAACCCACTTACTATCGGAAATAGGATATATTATCCCAGCATCAAGGAGTTTTAAAACTTCTTTTTTTACAACCTCTTTCATGTTTGGGTTTAATCTTCTTTGATGCTCGATAGAAGGTTTCTAGTCCTCTTCCAGTAGTATTCTGTGTATGCATATTGACGGATTTATTCCCTTAATGTCCTCAATAGTATACCCTATGGCTTTGGGATAATTCTTGAGAACATTAAGTAATTTTTCAGTCTCATTTTGTTTCAAATTTGCATTTACAATTACTGGAAAAGTAGAATTAGGGCCAAGAAACTCATACCTGAGAGATGATGGTAAGGGCTTCAGTTCTATTTTTGGTGTTTCTTTTGGGAGAGGTCGAGGTTTCTCCTCACCCAAAGTTTCAGTACCCAATTCTTTTGATGGTGGATTTTCATCCAAAAGTTTTATGTAGAATTGGGTTTCCCCTGCTGCATTTGTATTTGTGTTGCCTAAAAGGCAATCTTCCAGACTATCTTGTGAAGATGATGCTAAAGAGCACTCTCGCACGCAATAGTCTACAATGTCAATCCTGCAGCATGAGTCTTTTACAGATGGACTTTTTCATCCCCCACATTAAAAACCAACTTACCGTTTTTAACGTCAATTATTGCCCCTGCAGTAGCTAAAAAAGGCCTCCCTAGAAGAATAGGAATTTGGGAGTCTTCTTCAATTTCCATTACAACAAAGTCCACCGGTATAAAAGTTTGCCCTACCTTGATAGGGATATCCTCTAAGATTCCAGTGGGGTATTTAACGGAACGATCTGCCTGTAACACCCCCTTTCTAATAACCTTACTTTTTAATAAAATCAGAGTTTCTTTTTTTTTTTTTTGAAAATAATTTAAGCGAGTGCTACACTTACTCCATAAAAATCAATCACTTCACGTTTCACAGTTCGGTTCAAAACACAAGATACATAACACCATAAGAAAACGTTAAGTTCGCATCAACTAAATTCAATCACCACCAGCAGCGGAATAATAATGAGTTCTAAAATAAAAACCAATACATCACCAACAAAAATCTAAAAGTTAATGAAAACAACTCATAAACATAGGACACCCCCCCCTGGTGCTACGTATCAGAGCGTGACACTTCCTACCAGACGAAGGCATAAGGGAAACCTTCACTCGTTATTACCTGCACGTTGCCGACATAAGAAGCAACATAAAAGCAGTAGGGTGAGTCTCTTTTCATAATTAATAACATATGAGAATTTAGCACTGCATAGGAAAAGGGAAACAGACACACCAATTCACAATAAAAAGCAATAACCACATCACAGTTACATTCACCAAACAACAATGCAAAGGGTATGGTTATGCATGAAAATGCAACCCAAACTCCACGGGCACATGCATGTCGGATCCGTCACCAAATACAAATAGGCCGTAGCCTCTGCTCACCAAATAAAATTAGGCCGAAGCCTCTGCTCACCAATAATGCACATGATTTCATGAGGTGTTATGGAAATGCATCACAACACACTACAATTAAATAAAATCACCATTTCATTTCAGCTCACCATTTTAATTTATAATCTCACCATAGTGTATTAATCAGCTCACCAAATTAAAATTAGGCCGAAGCCTCTGCTCACCAATCTCACCTTATCACATTCACCAATTCAGCCCACCACTCACACCAACACCAATTCAAATAGACCAACTTAGGATATTGACATGACATAGGGAAAATGGATAAAAATAGCCATTTGGACACTTGAACACCATCAGCCCAGAAACACCAGTAAAATAATTTATTTTTACATAAAATTGGAACAAATGGATAGACACTGAAATTAGCTTCGAAACGCATTTTGAACCGTTAAATTTGGATGACCGAGTCAAAAGTTACATTAAAAACAAAATAGGAAAAATACTTAGACATCCTGGAAACTGGCGCATGGGCGCTAGGCGCCCAGGGGCAACACAGAACTTGGCGCAGGGCGCTGGGCGCCCAGGAGCAACACAAAAATTTGGCGCATGGGCGCTGGCGCATGGGCGCTGGCGCCCAGGAACAGCAACACGCGCACGGGCGCTGGCGCTGGCGCCCAGGAACACAGCACGCGCAGAGGCGCTGGCGCCCAGGAACTGGCGCAGGAACTGGCGCAGGGGAACACAGCACCCAGGCACTAGGCGCCTAAGGCCAACACGAAATACAACTCATTTTACTTCGAAATTTATTTTGTACGAGCCAAATGCTCAGAATAAGAGAACCCAACAAAAATTTTGTCAAAAAGTGAACAGCATTTTTTGGCGCCCATGCACTAGGCGCCTAGTGAAAACATGCAATCCAACTCTTTTGTTGCCCAAAATCATTTTGCAGGAGCCATTTTACCTGAATATGAATACCTGAAAACAATTTTTACAAAACTATCACCAGAACATTGGGCCCTTGGCGCCCATGACACAAGCATCTAGCGCCAAAACTGGCAGCACAGTGACACAGAACACAGCAACACAGGGCAACAGGCACAGCAACACAGTGACACAGACAGCAACACAGAGGCAACAGAATTTGGGAAAACTGGCGCAGGCACACTGCTGGGCACCTGGCGCCCATGACCATGGCGAAAAACACAAAAATCCAGCAACACACATATGGCGCCCAAGGCGCCTAGGAGCTTCCAAAACCAGAATTTTTCACTTTCAATCACCAATTTAAAATCACCAAACACCCAATTATACATATATGATTCAAGTGTCACCATGATTCTCAATTTCACCAAGTAAGCATCAAATAGTCATATATTCAAACATATGATGTCCAATTCACATTAGCAACAACTCAAACACCAATCATGCGATTTTCAACATAGCAATTCAACATCAAGCATCACAATACTATCAATTAATCATCAACATCACAATTCACCCATAGAACTAACCTAGAACCCTAACCCTAAGCAATCACCAATTCGCATAAATGATTAAAAACAAAAAGAGGACCCCCTAACCTTATGGAAGTCGAATTGCTAGCAAAGCTCCAAGGGAAAAATGCAAGTCACCAACGAGCCTTCTCCTCTTCCCTAAGTGCTTCGCCCTCTCTTCTTCTTCTCCTCTTCCCTTCGCAACTCCTTCTCTTCTCACTCTCTCTTTTACGTTTCTTTTCTTATTTTTTCCAATAGAGTAACAAAATGAAAACTAACCCCAAGACCCCTTGTGAGTCGAATTCTTTGACAAGGGAATGGGCCACGGGCCTAATTGTGGATCACGGGCCCTTACTCGCACCGCTCAATTCGTGACAACACCTCCTAATAAATAAAATAAAATAATTAAACCTTGAATTATTTAAATAAATTAAACAAATATTGTAAGCCTTAGATAACTTAATTAAATAAATAATTAAATTATTTTGGGGCGTTACAACTCTCCCCCACTTAGAATATTTCGTCCTCGAAATTACCTGAATCCAACTCCGGATACGCTTCCCGCATCTTACTCTCCAGCTCCCAAGTCATGCTCTCACCAGCAGCTCCTAACCAAACCACTTTCACCAAAAAAATTTCTTTCCCTCTCAGAGTCTTCACTTCTCTATCTTCAATCCGCACAGGCATAGTCTCCACAGTGAGATTATCCCGCACCTCTACTTCATCCATCTGAATCACATGAGACGAGTCCGGAACATACTTTCGAAGTTGTGACACGTGAAACACGTCATGCAAGTTCGAAAGATTAGGCGGCAAAGCCACCCTATAGGCAGCACTTCCCACCCTCTCCGTAATCTGATACGGACCAATGAAACGGGGAGTTAACTTCTTTGATTTCAAGGCACGCCCAACACCAGTCACCGGAGTGACTCTCAGGAACACATGATCACCGGCCTGAAACTCTAAATCCTTCCTTCTCTTATCATGATAGCTCTTTTGTCGACTCTGCGACGCTTTCATCTTCTCACGGATTAATTTTACTTTCTCAGTTGTTTCTCGCACAATTTGAGGCCCCAATACTGCACTCTCCCCAGATTCATACCAACACAACGGAGTCCTACATCTCCGACCATACAACGCCTCAAACGGTGCCATACCAATACTAGAATGAAAACTGTTGTTGTAAGTGAACTCTATCAACGAAAGATGAGAATCCCATGAACCTCCCTGCTCAAGAACACATGCTCTCAACAAGTCCTCTAACGACTGAATAGTCCTCTCCGTCTGACCATCTGTCTGCGGATGATAAGCGGAGCTCAACCTCAACTTAGAACCCAAAGCTTCCTGCAAACTTTTCCAAAATTCAGATGTGAATCTTGGATCTCTATCGGATACAATACTAAGCGGGACGCAATGCAACTTCACAATAGTCTTGATGTAGATCTCTGCCAACTTTGGAACTGGATAAGTCATATTAATTGGTAAGAAATGAGCAGACTTAGACAACCTGTCCACTACCACCCATATAGCATCAAACCCTCTCACTGTATTTGGCAAACCAGTTACAAAATCCATGGAAATGCTATCCCATTTCCATTCCGGAACTTCTAATGGTTGCATCAACCCCGCGGGCTTCTGATGCTCAATCTTAGACTTCTGACAAGTCAGACAAGAATACACAAACTGTGCCACATCCTTCTTCATACCAGGCCACCAGAACATTTTCTTCAAATCTTGGTACATTTTCGTAGCCCCTGGATGAATACTCAACTTGCTCCTATGGCTCTCCTCAAGAATCATTCGCTTCATCTCAGCATCATCAGGAATACAGATCCTATCTCTGAATCTCAATACACCTTGGGAATCTAACTTGAAATCCCCATTCACAGCTTGATCATTCACAACTAACAAGTCTACCAACTTTACATCTGACTTTTGGGCTTCTCGAACACTAACCAAAAATTCATTGCCAATCTTCAACATTCCCAATCTGACACTCTGCGGTGTCACCTCACAAACCAGACTCATGTCCCGAAACTGCTCAATCAACTCTAATTCTTTCACCATCATAGCCGATATATGCAAACTCTTCCGACTTAAAGCATCAGCCACGACATTAGCTTTGCCGGGGTGATAGTTCAAGCCGAAATCATAATCCTTCAGCAATTCTAACCAACGTCTCTGTCTCATATTGAGCTCCTTCTGATCAAACAAGTATTTTAAACTCTTATGGTCACTAAACACTTCAAATCTAGTACCATACAGATAGTGCCTCCAAATTTTCAGCACAAATACAATTGCAGCAAGCTCCAAATCATGAGTAGGGTAGTTCTTCTCATGGGTCCTCAACAGCCTGGACGCATAAGCTACTACCTTACCCTCTTGCATTAACACACCTCCCAAACCCATCTTGGAAGCATCACAATATACTACAAACGGTTGATCCGGAACAGGCAAAGTCAAAACGGGCGATGTAGTCAACCTCTTTTTCAACTCATTGAAGCTCTCCTCACAGCGAGCATCCCACACAAAGGCCTTTCCCTTACACGTCAATTGAGTCAACGGAAGTGCCAACTTCGAGAAACCTTCAATAAACCTCCTGTAGTAACCAGCTAACCCCAAGAAACTTCTAATCTCAGTAACTGACTTCGGGCTCTCCCATTGCGACACAGCATCAACCTTGGCTGGGTCCACAGCTATACCATTACCAGAGATAATATGACCAAGGAAACCGACTTCATTCAGCCAGAACTCACACTTAGACAATTTTGCATATAATTTCTTTTCTTTCAACACTTCTAGCACTGACCTCAAATGTTCTGCGTGTTCCTCTTCTGTTTTAGAATACACCAGAATGTCGTCAATAAACACAACTACAAAACGATCCAAGTAACTATGAAAAGTACGATTCATGTACTCCATAAACACACCCGGCGCGTTGGTAACACCAAACGGCATCACAGAATACTCATAGTGCCCATATCTCGTTCTGAAAGCGGTTTTCTGAATGTCTTCATCCTTTACCTTGATCTGGTGATAACCCGACCTCAAATCGATTTTACTGAACACCTTAGCACCTACCAACTGGTCCATCAGATCATCAATTCTGGGAAGCGGATACCTGTTCTTTATTGTCACTTTGTTCAATTGCCTATAATCGACACAAAGCCTCATACTCCCGTCCTTCTTTTTCACTAACAATACCGGAGCACCCCATGGTGACACACTTGGCCTTACAAATTTCTTCTCAAGTAGATCTTCTAATTGCTTTTTCAATTCAGACAACTCTGAGGCTGACATCCGGTACGGGGCCATAGACACAGGCCTAGTACCAGGTATAAGATCAATAGCAAACTCAACCTCCCTCTCTGGCGGAACACTTGGAATTTCATCCGGGAACACTTCGGGAAATTCACACACTACCTGAACCCCTTCAATGATCGCCTGATTCTCAGCAGACAATGACTCCATCAAAGCAAACAGATGAACTCCCTCTTTCATTACCTTATGCAAATGACCAGCAGGCAACAAAACCGATCCTTCTTCTTCGGGAGGAAGGAAACTCACAGATCTTCGAGAACAATTAATATGCACATGGTTATATACTAACCAGTCCATACCAAGAATGACATCCAACCCTCCCAACGGCAAACAAATAAGATCAACAAGAAAATCTCTGCCGAAGATTGACAGAGGGCACTTAGCACACACAAGAGAGGTAGTTACTGAACCCTTAGCTGGAGTATCAATAACCATCTCCCTCATCATAGAAGATAAAACAAGGTCCAATTTCTCAGCACACAAAGCAGCAATAAATGAATGCGTAGCACCAGTATCAATAATAGCAATCAAAGGAATACCATTAATAAAACATGTACCTCTAATCTCATTAGTATCCTCTGATCCTGCGAGAGCAAACACTTTTCCATAGGACTTCTCTTTCTTCGGCTTAGTACACTTGGTACTAATATGACCTGCTTCCCCACAGTTGTAGCACACCACATCCCTTTTCTCACATTTCGCAGCCACATGACCCTCTTTACCGCACTTGAAACATTTATTATCCGAGCAGTCAAAACTCTTATGACCCGGCTTGCCACACCTGTAGCACACAACCTTCGCAGGGGCATCTCCCCCACTTGTTTTCTTATTATCAGCATACCTCTGCTTACCCTTACCAACCTGAACCTCATATGGCTTACCCCGATTCTGAAATTTACCCCTCAGATCTCTCATGACCTTGGAGTGAGCATTACTATCATCCTCATGTATCCTGCAACTGTCGATCAAATCAGCGAATACCCGAATCTTCTGGTACCCTATAGCTTTCTTTATATCAGCCCTCAGTCCATTCTCAAACTTTATACACTTTGAAAATTCCGAATCAGCATCAGCATAGTGGGGGTAAAACTTAGCCAATTCAGTGAACTTGGCAGCATACTCCGTCACTGACATGCTTCCTTGCTTCAGTTCAAGGAACTCTATTTCTTTCTTACCTCTCACATCTTCAGGAAAATATTTCCGTAAGAACTCTCTACGGAAGACAGCCCAAGTTATCTCCTCATTAGCAATTTCCAACCTCTGCCTCACCTCCATCCACCAATCATCAGCTTCTTCTGCCAGCGTATGGGTACCATACCTGACTTTCTGCGCATCATTACAATCCATGACCCGAAATATCCTTTCAATCTCTTTCAGCCATGCTAGAGCACCATCTGGGTTATACTTGCCCTTAAAGACAGGTGGATTCTCCCTCTGGAACGTGGCCAAACTGCGAGTCCCAGCATTTTCAGCACCATTTTGCTGGTTCCCAACAGCTTGAGCCATAGCCTGCAAAGCAGCAGCTAGAGCAGCGTCATTCCTCCCAGCCATTTCAAACTATCACTGGAGCACAAACAGAAATTTAGAACTAATCTAACAATTCTATTTGTCATAAGACACTATGACAGGATGACTTGGCCGGACAGACCAAACTGCTCTGATACCACTAATGTAACACCCCCTTTCTAATAACCTTACTTTTTAATAAAATCAGAGTTTCTTTTTTTTTTTTTGAAAATAATTTAAGCGAGTGCTACACTTACTCCATAAAAATCAATCACTTCACGTTTCACAGTTCGGTTCAAAACACAAGATACATAACACCATAAGAAAACGTTAAGTTCGCATCAACTAAATTCAATCACCACCAGCAGCGGAATAATAATGAGTTCTAAAATAAAAACCAATACATCACCAACAAAAATCTAAAAGTTAATGAAAACAACTCATAAACATAGGACACCCCCCCTGGTGCTACGTATCAGAGCGTGACACTTCCTACCAGACGAAGGCATAAGGGAAACCTTCACTCGTTATTACCTGCGCGTTGCCGACATAAGAAGCAACATAAAAGCAGTAGGGTGAGTCTCTTTTCATAATTAATAACATATGAGAATTTAGCACTGCATAGGAAAAGGGAAACAGACACACCAATTCACAATAAAAAGCAATAACCACATCACAGTTACATTCACCAAACAACAATGCAAAGGGTATGGTTATGCATGAAAATGCAACCCAAACTCCACGGGCACATGCATGTCGGATCCGTCACCAAATACAAATAGGCCGTAGCCCCTGCTCACCAAATAAAATTAGGCCGAAGCCTCTGCTCACCAATAATGCACATGATTTCATGAGGTGTTATGGAAATGCATCACAACACACTACAATTAAATAAAATCACCATTTCATTTCAGCTCACCATTTTAATTTATAATCTCACCATAGTGTATTAATCAGCTCACCAAATTAAAATTAGGCCGAAGCCTCTGCTCACCAATCTCACCTTATCACATTCACCAATTCAGCCCACCACTCACACCAACACCAATTCAAATAGACCAACTTAGGATATTGACATGACATAGGGAAAATGGATAAAAATAGCCATTTGGACACTTGAACACCATCAGCCCAGAAACACCAGTAAAATAATTTATTTTTACATAAAATTGGAACAGTTGGATAGACACTGAATTTAGCTTCGAAACGCATTTTGAACCGTTAAATTTGGATGACCGAGTCAAAAGTTACATTAAAAACAAAATAGGAAAAATACTTAGACATCCTGGAAACTGGCGCATGGGCGCTAGGCGCCCAGGGGCAACACAGAACTTGGCGCAGGGCGCTGGGCGCCCAGGAGCAACACAAAAATTTGGCGAATGGGCGCTGGCGCCCAGGAACAGCAACACGCGCACAGGCGCTGGCGCTGGCGCCCAGGAACACAGCACGCGCATAGGCGCTGGCGCCCAGGAACTGGCGCAGGAACTGGCGCAGGAACTGGCGCAGGGGAACACAGCGCCCAGGCACTAGGCGCCTAAGGCCAACACGAAATACAACTCATTTTACTTCGAAATTTATTTTGTACCAGCCAAATGCTCAGAATAAGAGAACCCAACAAAGATTTTGTCAAAAAGTGAACAGCATTTTTTGGCGCCCATGCACTAGGCGCCTAGTGAAAACATGCAATCCAACTCTTTTGTTGCCCAAAATCATTTTGCAGGAGCCATTTTACCTGAATATGAATACCTGAAAACAATTTTTACAAAACTATCACCAGAACATTGGGCCCTTGGCGCCCATGACACAAGCATCTAGCGCCAAAACTGGCAGCACAGTGACACAGAACACAGCAACACAGGGCAACAGGCACAGCAACACAGTGACATAGACAGCAACACAGAGGCAACAGAATTTGGGAAAACTGGCGCAGGCACACTGCTGGGCACCTGGCGCCCATGACCATGGCGAAAAACACAAAAATCCAACAACACACATATGGCGCCCAAGGCGCCTAGGAGCTTCCAAAACCAGAATTTTTCACTTTCAATCACCAATTTAAAATCACCAAACACCCAATTATACATATATGATTCAAGTGTCACCATGATTCTCAATTTCACCAAGTAAGCATCAAATAGTCATATATTCAAACATATGATGTCCAATTCACATTAGCAACAACTCAAACACCAATCATGCGATTTTCAACATAGCAATTCAACATCAAGCATCACAATACTATCAATTAATCATCAACATCACAATTCACCCATAGAACTAACCTAGAACCCTAACCCTAAGCAATCACCAATTCGCATAAATGATTAAAAACAAAAAGAGGACCCCCTAACCTTATGGAAGTCGAATTGCTAGCAAAGCTCCAAGGGAAAAATGCAAGTCACCAACGAGCCTTCTCCTCTTCCCTAAGTGCTTCGCCCTCTCTTCTTCTTATCCTCTTCCCTTCGCAACTCCTTCTCTTCTCACTCTCTCTTTTACGTTTCTTTTCTTATTTTTTTCAATAGATTAACAAAATGAAAACTAACCCCAAGACCCCTTGTGAGTCGAATTCTTTGACAAGGGAATGGGCCACGGGCCTAATTGTGGATCACGGGCCCTTACTCGCACCGCTCAATTCGTGACAACACCTCCTAATAAATAAAATAAAATAATTAAACCTTGAATTATTTAAATAAATTAAATAAATATTGTAAGCCTTAAATAACTTAATTAAATAAATAATTAAATTATTTTGGGGCGTTACACTGCCAACTGTATTGTCATTTTTGTGGGTTTAAGTTCGCCTACCCCTAGTCTATTGCAAAGAGAAAGAGGCATCAAACTTACACTGGCTCCTAGATCGCACATCGCTCTGTTTGTAGTTTCACTTCCTATCACACAAGGTATGGAAAAACTACCTGGATCTTTGAGTTTTTGTGGCAGATTGTTCTGGATAATTGCACTACATTCCTCTGTTAATGCAATCGTCTCATAGTCGTCTATTTTTCTTTTCTTGGATAAAATTTCTTTCAAAAATTTAGAATAAGACGGCATTTGAGACAATGCATCAGTGAAAGGAACGTTGATGTAAAGCTTTTTAAGCAAGTCGACAAACCTTTTGAATTGCTCGTCAATTTTGTTTTTTGCAAATCTTTGGGGGAAAGGGATGGGTGGTTTGTATGGTGGAGGGGGGATGTGTGGTTCTTCTCTTTCTTTTTCTGGTTCTTTCCCTTTTTCTTTCTCTTCTAGCTCACCTGGTAAATTATGTTTTTCACTCACAGTTTTTTCTTGGTTTGCTCTTGGTTCCTCTAATTGTTTCCCGCTTCTAAGGGTGACGGCATTTATTTGGCCTTTTGGATTTTGCTCTGGTTGCCCAGGAAATACCCCTGAAGTCTTAGAGGATGAAGCTACCTGTGTTGCCACTTGAGTTATTTGATTTTCAAGCATTTTATTATGAGTGGATATAGAGTTGACTTTTGATACTAATTTGATAAGTGTGTCATTCAAATAACCAGTTTGATTTTTGAATTCTTCATTTTGTTTTGTTTGAGATGACACAAATTTTTCCATCAAAAATTCCAAGTTCGACTTTTGCGGGTTGTTTTGTGGGTTGTTAAAAACCCTTTGATTTTGAAAGACAGGAGGTGGTCTAGGTGCTGGATTGGGTGGAGGATTTTTATAAGAAAAATTTGGATGATTCCTCCACCCAGGATTATAAGTATTTGAAAACGGATCTTCCTTTTGAGCATAGTTAATATGCTCGTTTCCAGCACTAGATGCCTCAAGCTGGCATTCAGCTCCAATATGGCCAACAACCCCACATGATTCACATGGTGGAGTAATAGGAGAAGAAGTTTGTGAGACGGCACTTACATTTAATTTTTCAAATTTTTGAAAAAGTGCGTCCACTTTTGAGGTAAGATGATCAACAACAGATATTTCATACTTACCTGGCTCTTTTGATGTGGCTGGTTTATTCGTTATGGCTCGCTCACTTGTCCACTGACAATGGTTTTGAGCCATATCTTCAACGAGTGCATAAGCTTCGGTAAAATTTTTGTTCATTAAAGCTCCACCTGCAGCTGCATCAACAGTCATTCTTGTTGCATATTGTAATCCATTATAAAAAGTGTGAACAACGAGCCATTTCTCTAGTCCATGATGGGGGCATAGCCTTAACATTTCTTTGAAACGTTCCCAAGCATCATAAAGAGATTCCCCGTCGTTTTGAGAAAATCGAGTAATTTGATTTCTCATCTGAGCTGTTTTACTCGGGGGAAAGAACTTAGCAAGAAAAATTTGTTTTAACTGGTCCCAGCTGGTAATGGATTCCGAAGGCAAAGAATGTAGTCATGCTCTAGCTCTATCCCTTAATGAAAAAGGGAAGAGTTTTAGTCTTATGGCATCCGGAGGTACCCCGTTTAATTTGAGAGTTCCACAGTATTCAAGAAAAATTGAAATATGAAGATTTGGGTCCTCCGTGGGAGAACCAGAAAATTGGTTTTGTTGTACCTTCGAAAGCAGAGATGTTTTGAGTTCAAAATTATTTGCTTCCACATTTGGATGTACAATGGCAGCCGATGGCTCTGCTGAAGGTGTTGCGTACTCTTTGAGAGCACGATTTTCATTAGCCGTCATTTGGTTATCGGGAATTTCTCTCCTCCTTCTATGTAAGAACCTTTCGATTTCGGGAATTTGTTGAACAGTTTCTCCGAAACTTCTGGTTCTTCGCATTCGAGGGACAAGAGAAGAAAAAGTAAAAATAATGAAAATAAAATTTCAGTCTAACCGGTTTCGAAAAACTTAATCAATATCACTGCCTCCCCGGCAACGGCGCCAAAAACTTGATAGCCCTGCAAGTGCATGGGTCGTATCGCGTAATAAAAGAGTATCGGTCCACAGGGAGAGCCTAAGTGAATACCAATTTAATTTTTCAAAGTTTGATTAACTGAAAAGAAAGTGTTTTTTTTGGAAAGAAGGAATATTTTAGTAAAGTCTACTCACTCATGATCATTGTAGACAAAAGAGGAGAAAAGAAAATAAAAGAAGAAAACATAAAGTTAAATAGCGAGAAATAAAAGAAAGCGGTAAAGTGCAAAAAATCATAAATAGCGGAATTGTAAATGACAAGAAAGTAAATTGCTTGAAAAGTAAATTGCCAGTAATTTACTTGACTTGGAAAGTTAAAGAGCAAGAAAAATAAAAGAAAGCGGTAAAGTGCAAAATCATAAATAGCGGAATTGTAAATGACAAGAAAGTAAATTGCTTGAAAAGTAAATTGCCAGTAATTTACTTGACTTGGAAAGTTAAAGAGCAAGGAAAATAAAGGTGCAAGAAAGTAAATAACTTGGAAAATAAAGGTGCAAGAAAGTAAATAACTTGGAAAATAAAGGTGCAAGAAATTAAATAGCAAGAATTTAAAGGGCAAGAAAGTAAATGACTTGGAAAGAAAAAGGGCAAGAAAATAAATAGCAAAAGAAAAAGGGCAAGA
This sequence comes from Astragalus membranaceus, assembly GCA_039519185.1. NCBI lineage: Eukaryota > Viridiplantae > Streptophyta > Magnoliopsida > Fabales > Fabaceae > Astragalus > Astragalus membranaceus. Next base: position 53,879,409 of record CM076850.1, read on the forward strand.
AAGTAAATAAACAAGAATCATAAAAAGCATGAAGAGTAAATTGAAGTCATGAATCTTTAGAGAGCCTTTGTCATTGATTTTCTAACAAAATTCAAGCTTCGTTACAAGTGAGGATCAAGCCTCTATTTATAGGAAAAATATGAGGGGCAAAATGGTCCAAAAGAGGAAAAAGTGGCAAATCAAGTTGGCCAAGGTAGTCATCAAAAAGCCATCCTCAAGTGGACATAGCACATGAGCAAGTGGTCAAAGCACATGGTCATCAACAAGTGGGCAAAAATATCCATCAACAAGTGGGCAAGGCAAATTCGACTGATGCAGCAGAATTCTGGGAGATGCAGTCGAATTCTGACCTGCTGAGACAGATGCTGTCGAATTCTGGCCTGCTGAGACAGATGCTGTCGAATTCTGGAAGACAGATGCAGTCGAATTCTGACAGATGCTGTCGAATTCTGGCCTGCGGAGACAGATGCTGTCGAATTCTAGCCTGTTGAGACAGATGCTGTCGAATTCTGGCCTGTTGAGACAGATGCTGTCGAATTCTGGAAGACAGATGCAGTCGAATTCTGGAAAATGCATTCGAATTCTGGGAGATCCAGTCGAATTCTGACCTGCTGAGACTTTAAGCAGCCCAAATTGCTTCAAAATAAAACCTGAAGATAAAAAGTAAACATTTGCAGTAAAATAGATCAAAAATATAATTAAAATACTAAAAAGACTTAATAAAATAACTATTAAAAAGACTCTAAAAATAGACTTATCAGGCCTCATCGTCACTTAGCCTTTTGGGCCTCAAACGTCACTGGGTTTATGCATATGGGAGGCATGAGACACTATGACATGCACCACGCACAAACACACAATCACAGTCAACGTCACTTACCAATTTGCCAAATAAGAGGCACAGCACCTGTCAATTCATAATTACACACCACAACGTCATTTAGCCTTTCGGGCCTTATCGTCACTTAGCCTTTCGGGCCTTATCGTCACTTAGCCTTTCGGGCCTTATCGTCACTTAGCCTTTTGGGCCTTATCGTCACTTAGCCTTTCGGGCCTTATCGTCACTTAGCCTTTTGGGCCTTATCGTCACTTAGCCTTTTGGGGCCTCAACATCACTTATTTTCATCGTCACTTATTCATAAACATCATCAACTCAAACAATAGACACTGAGGGCAAAAACGTCGTTTACTAGCCACCAAGGGCATCATCGTCATTTACACGTCATTATCAACAACATTGGCCACTAAGGGCAAAAAGGTCATTCAACTAGCCACTAAGGGCATCATCATCATTTACACATCATCATCAATAATATTGGCCACTAAGGGCAAAAACGTCATTTAACTAGCCACTAAGGGTATCATCGTCAAAATCATCACTTTTGACACTTGGACGCTAAAACCACTGATTATACGAAAAAGGGGATTTTTAAAGACACCAAAACGATTTTTCAATGTCACAGCAACGACCACCGGAAACAGCCACTTGGGGCGCCCAGCAACCTTCAGAAATAATAAGTTTTTATTTTTAAAAATGGAACACACAGATAGACAACTGAAAAGGCTTCACAACGCTTTTTGAAACACTTAAAACGGACACCCGACTCAAAAGATATAGCGAAAACAGTTTTCAATAAAAATCGGGACATCCTGAAAATGGCGCCCAGCACTCGCAACACGCAACACACACAATTCAGCACAACAACAAGCACAATTTAGCAACACAAATTTTGGCTCATGTGGCCAGCACAAGGGCGCCAAATCCTGAAATGCAAAATTTAACCAAAAACGCAACAACTTGGCACGGAGCACCCAATCACGAGGACGCCTAATTCCGTGGCCAAAATTCCAGCAACAACAATGCTTGGCACAGGGCGCCCCACTCGAAAAAATGGTACGAAATCGTACCAGTTTATACAATATGGGCCAAATCGTACGATTTGGTCCGAAATGGTATGAAATAGGTACGAAATCGTACGAACAGGTACGAACTCGAAAAAATGGTACGAACTTGTATGAGTCTGTACAATATGGGCCAAATCATATGATTTGGTCCGAACTGGTACGAAATCACACGAAATGGTATGAAATGGTACAAACAGGTACGAAATCATACGAACTTATACGAGTATGTACAATATGTGCCAAATTGTACGATTTGGTCCGAACTGGTACGAAATCTCACGAAATTGTATGAAATGGTACAAACAGGTACGAAATTGTTCGAACTCGTACGAGTTTGTACGATATGGGCCAAATCATAAGATTTGGTCCGAACTGGTACAAAATCACACGAAATGGTATGAAATGGTACAAACAGTTGCGAAATCGTATGAAGTGGTACCAACTCATACAAGTTTGTACAACATGGGTCAAATTGTACAATTTGGTCCGAACTGGTACCAAATCCCACGAAATGGTATGAACAGGTACGAATTCGTTCGAAATGGTATGAACTAGTACGAACTCGAAAAAATGGTACGAACTCGTATTAGAATGTACAATATGGGCCAAATCGTACGATTTGGTCTGGACTGGTACGAAATCACATGAAATGGTACCAACTCGTACGAGTAGGTACAATATGGGCCAAATCGTACAATTTGGTCCGAACTGGTACGAAATCACACGAGATGGTATGAATAAGTACGAACTAGTACGAACTCGAAAAAATGGTACGAAATAGTACCAGTTTATACAATATGGGCCAAATCGTAAGATTTGGTCCGAACTGGTACGAAATCATATGAAATTGTATGAAATGGTACAAACAGGTACGAAATCGTACGAATTGGTATGAACTCGAAAAAATGGTACGAACTCGTACGAGTCTGTACAATATGGGCCAAATCGTACGACTTAGTCCGAACTGGTACGAAATCACATGAAATGGTGTTAATAGGTACGAAATCGTACGAAATGGTATGAATTAGTACGAACTCGAAAAAATGGTAAGAAATCGCACCAGTTTATACAATATGGGCCAAATCGTACGATTTGGTCCGAACTGGTACGAAATCATACGAAATTGTATGAAATAGTACAAATAGGTACGAAAACGTACGAACAGGTACGAACACGAAAAAATGGTACAATCTCGTATGAGTCTGTACAATATGGGCCAAATCATACGATTTGGTCCGAAATGGTACGAAATCACACGAAATGGTATGAACTGGTACAAACAGGTACGAAATCGTACGAACTCGTACGAGTATGTGCAATATGGGCCAAATTGTACGATTTGGTCCGAACTGGTACGAAATCACATGAAATGGTACAAATAGTTACGAATTCGTACGAACTGGTACCAACTCGTACGAGTTGGTTCAACATGGGCCAAATCGTATAATTCGGTCCGAACTGGTACGAAATCACACGAGATGGTATGAACAGCTACGAAATGGTACGAACTAGTACGAACTCGAAAAAAAGGTACGTAATCGTACCAGTTTATACAATATGGGCCAAATCGTACGATTTGGTCCGAACTAGTACGAAATCATACGAAATGGTACAAACAGGTACAAAATCATACGAACTTGAAAAAAATGGGACGATCTCGTATCAGTCTGTACAATATGGGCCAAATCGTACGATTTGGTCCGAACTGGTACGAAATCATACGAAATGGTACAAATAGGTACGAAATCGTACGAATAGGTATGAACTCGAAAAAATGGTACGAAATCGTACCAGTTTATACAATATGGGCCAAATCGTACGATTTGGTCCGAAATGGTACGAAATCATACGAAATGGTATGAAATAGGTACGAAATCGTACGAACAGGTACGAACTCGAAAAAATGGTACGAACTTGTATGAGTTTGTACAATATGGGCCAAATCATATGATTTGGTCCGAACTGGTACGAAATCACACGAAATGGTATGAAATGGTACAAACAGGTACGAAATCGTACGAACTCGTACGAGTATGTGCAATATGGGCCAAATTGTACGATTTGGTTCGAACTGGTACGAAATCACATGAAATGGTATAAATAGTTACGAAATCATGCGAACTGGTACCAACTCGTACGAGTTGGTACAATATGGGCCAAATCGTATAATTTGGTCCGAACTGGTACGAAATCACACGAGATGGTATGAACAGCTACGAAATGGTACGAGCTAGTACGAACTCGAAAAAATTGTAAGAAATCGTACCAGTTTATACATTATGGGCCAAATCGTACGATTTGGTCCGAACTGGTACGAAATCATACGAAATGGTACAAGTAGGTACAAAATCTTACGAACAGGTACGAACTCGAAAGAAATGGTACGAACTCGTATGAGTCTGTACAATATGGGTCAAATCGTACGATTTGGTCCGAACTGGTACGAAATTACACGAAATGGTATGAAATGGTTTAAACAGGTACAAAATCGTACGAACTTATACGAGTATGTACAATATGTGCCAAATTGTACGATTTGGTCCGAACTGGTACGAAATCTCACGAAATTGTATGAAATGGTACAAACAGGTACGTAATTGTTCGATCTCGTCCGAGTTTGTACGATATGGGCCAAATCATAAGAGTTGGTCCGAACTGGTACGAAATCACACGAAATGGTATGAAATGGTACAAACAGTTATGAAATCGTATGAAGTGGTACCAACTCATACAAGTTTGCACAACATGGGTCAAATTGTACAATTTGGTCCGAACTGGTACCAAATCACACGAAATGGTATGAACAGGTACGAAATCGTTCGAAATGGTATGAACTAGTACGAACTCGAAAAAATGGTACGAACTCGTACGAGAATGTACAATATGGGCCAAATCGTAGGATTTGGTCCGGACTGGTACGAAATCACATGAAATGGTGTTAATAGGTACGAAATCGTACGAAATGGTAGGAATTAGTACGAACTCGAAAAAATGGTAAGAAATCCTACCAGTTTATACAATATGGGCCAAATCGTACGATTTGGTCCGAACTGGTACGAAATCATACGAAATGGTATAAAATAGTACAAATAGGTACGAAAACGTACGAACAGGTACGAACTCGAAAAAATGGTACAATCTCGTATGAGTCTGTACAATATGGGCCAAATCATACGATTTGGTCCGAAATGGTACGAAATCACACGAAATGGTATGAAATGGTACAAACAGGTACGAAATCGTACGAACTCGTACGAGTATGTGCAATATGGGCCAAATTGTACGATTTGGTCCGAACTGGTACGAAATCACATGAAATGGTACAAATAGTTACGAAATCGTACGAACTGGTACCAACTCGTACGAGTTGGTTCAACATGGGCCAAATCGTATAATTTGGTCCGAACTGGTACGAAATCACACGAGATGGTATGAACAGCTACGAAATGGTACGAACTAGTACGAACTCGAAAAAATGGTACGTAATCGTACCAGTTTATACAATATGGGCCAAATCGTACGATTTGGTCCGAACTAGTACGAAATCATACGAAATGGTACAAACAGGTACAAAATCATACGAACTTGAAAAAAATGGGACGATCTCGTATCAGTCTGTACAATATGGGCCAAATGGTACGATTTGGTCCGAACTGGTACGAAATCATACGAAATGGTACAAATAGGTACGAAATCGTACGAATAGGTATGAACTCGAAAAAATGGTACGAAATCGTACCAGTTTATACAATATGGGCCAAATCGTACGATTTGGTCCGAAATGGTACGAAATCATACGAAATGGTATGAAATAGGTACGAAATCGTACGAACAGGTACGAACTCGAAAAAATGGTACGAACTTGTATGAGTTTGTACAATATGGGCCAAATCATATGATTTGGTCCGAACTGGTACGAAATCACACGAAATGGTATGAAATGGTACAAACAGGTACGAAATCGTACGAACTCGTACGAGTATGTGCAATATGGGCCAAATTGTACGATTTGGTCCGAACTGGTACGAAATCACATGAAATGGTACAAATAGTTACGAAATCGTACGAACTGGTACCAACTCGTACGAGTTGGTACAATATGGGCCAAATCGTATAATTTGGTCCGAACTGGTACGAAATCACACGAGATGGTATGAACAGCTACGAAATGGTACGAGCTAGTACGAACTCGAAAAAATTGTACGAAATCGTACCAGTTTATACAATATGGGCCAAATCGTACGATTTGGTCCGAACTGGTACGAAATCATACGAAATGGTACAAGTAGGTACAAAATCTTACGAACAGGTAGGAACTCGAAAGAAATGGTACGAACTCGTATGAGTCTGTACAATATGGGTCAAATCGTACGATTTGGTCCGAACTGGTACGAAATTACACGAAATGGTATGAAATGGTTCAAACAGGTACGAAATCGTACGAACTTATACGAGTATGTACAATATGTGCCAAATTGTACGATTTGGTCCGAACTGGTACGAAATCTCACGAAATTGTATGAAATGGTACAAACAGGTACGTAATTGTTCGAACTCGTCCGAGTTTGTACTAAATGGGCCAAATCATAAGATTTGGTCCGAACTGGTACGAAATCACACGAAATGGTATGAAATGGTACAAACAGTTATGAAATCGTATGAAGTGGTACCAACTCATACAAGTTTGCACAACATGGGTCAAATTGTACAATTTGGTCCGAACTGGTACCAAATCACACAAAATTGTATGAACAGGTACGAAATCGTTCGAAATGGTATGAACTAGTACGAACTCGAAAAAATGGTACGAACTCGTACGAGAATGTACAATATGGGCCAAATCGTAGGATTTGGTCCGGACTGGTACGAAATCACATGAAATGGTGTTAATAGGTACGAAATCGTACGAAATGGTATGAATTACGAACTCGAAAAAATGGTAAGAAATCGTACCAGTTTATACAATATGGGCCAAATCGTACGATTTGGTCCGAACTGGTACGAAATCATACGAAATGGTATAAAATAGTACAAATAGGTACGAAAACGTACGAACAGGTACGAACTCGAAAAAATGGTACAATCTCATATGAGTCTGTACAATATGGGCCAAATCATACGATTTGGTCCGAAATGGTACGAAATCACACGAAATGGTATGAAATGGTACAAACAGGTATGAAATCGTACGAACTCGTACCTGTATGTACAATATGGGCCAAATTGTACGATTTGGTCTGAACTGGTACGAAATCACATGAAATGGTACAAATAGTTAGAAATCGTACGAACTGGTACCAACTCGTACGAGTTGGTTCAACATGGGCCAAATCGTATAATTTGGTCCGAACTGGTACGAAATCACACGAGATGGTATGAACAGCTACGAAATGGTACGAACTAGTACGAACTCGAAAAAATGGTACGTAATCGTACCAGTTTATACGATATGGGCCAAATTGTACTATTTGGTCGGAACTAGTACGAAATCATACGAAATGGTACAACTATCCAGCAACAACAAAATCCAGCAACATCATAAACACAAAAATGGCGCCCTATGCGCCTATGACACCAACAACAATGAATTCGAGCAACACAAATTCCTCAAATCACATACAACTCATACAAACAACTTCAAATCGCATATCATCCGTAAAATAACATCACATTTATCTCAAAATCATCATCAATCACAATTTCTCAACAACAAGTTATCATATGCCTAGGGTTCATCGAAAATTACTAAAAATACGTACAATGACAGACATAGAGCCTACCGCTACCTAGTCCCCATCATAAACCCTATTATAGAGAAGATGAGACCCACCCTTACCTGATATCGACGTGTCTTTGAAAGGTGAACTGACAATGACCAATCACGAGTTCTTGAGCGTGATCCAATTCCAACGGAACAATGTTTGACTCGAACGTGCACAGTTACATAGCAACAAAGAGGGTCGAAACATCATACACTAAAAATATTAACTATAATAAATCAAATCGCTTAGTAAATTATCTGTGTGTCCAAAGAGCATACCTATCAGAAGGAACAAGGCCGTAACAACGGTTTGAAATCATGACTCGGAGAAATCAGAAATCCTAGATCGGAATCTCAATACACAATTTAAAGAGGTGCTCCGTTTGAGAGGGCCAACTAGTGGCCGTCGGAGGTGCTTCACGGCCAAACAGTGGCGGTCCAGAATGGCCAGAATTCAGGTCCGTTACTGAGGAGGAGAGGACAAGGCTGAGAAGGGCGAAACCGCGTTGGTCACAGTGGTTCCATGGTTTCCGTCGCGGCGGTGGTGTACCGATTCGTGGCCAAAATCGCGCCTGTTAATGGCGGATTCGCGAGAATGGAGGCGCGCTGGAACGCGAGATTGGGGCTGCAATCGGTTAAAAGGATAACAGAATCGGATTCAGAAGAAAATTCCGAGTTGGAAGGCGAAGTATGAGGCACGGCCATGACTTGAAGGGGACGGACGAAGTGGAGGAAGGGGGCTGCTTTTAGGGTTTTTCTTTCCCTTCCACACAGATGTTGCGCGAAGAAGATGAAGAAGAGGGAAACGTGCCGGGTCGGATCTGGACGGGTTTCGCACGGATTAGGCTTGGTTTAAGTCGCAGGGGTGCGGATAGCAAGAGTAGGGGGGTGTGTGCGTGAACAATTGCATAGAAGTCCATTTTAAATCCTTTTTAAAAACCAATTCCATTACAACTATTATTTTAACACCTCAATAACCCAAAATAATTTCTATAAATAATTAATATCTCGAATATAATTATTTTATAAAATAAAATAATCAACTAAAACAATCATACTTCAATTATAATATTCTATAAACAACATAAATAAATACTAACAATAATATAGTACCAACATAGTTTAAAAATACGGTCTAATATCATTTAGACATATTTGATAACTCAAAAACACGTAATTATATAAAATCGATTAAATTACTAAATATTATTAAAATACATAATCACTAAGGCGCACAATATATCACAAGAATTACTATTATATTCGTGCATAAAGCAAAAACGTACTAATACGAAAATCGGGGTGTTACAACTCAACCCCCCTAAAAAAAGAAATTCGTCCTCGAAATTTTTATCCGCCAAGGCTAACACTCTCCCACCAACGACTAAGCCATCTAGACAACTAATGCTATCCATCGTGCTGATCACCATTTCCCGGATTACCGGCGGTAAGTGATTGGGCGGCCGTCCCTCCTACTTATTCAGCCATGTAACTTTGAGAAATGACAACCAGACACCTCCTCTCCCGAAGGACCTCCGATAGGTATTTGAGCGTAATCACGTTGGTACCACGCGATCACCCCCAGGCCCTATCAAAGTTTCTCCCCAATACGACATGCTAAGATTCCGCTGCGCTACTCTGATCAACTTGCTTGCATTCTACCTCACTCATCTACCCTTAAGGATAACAAAATTCATCAATCATCACAGCATCACAATGAAGTTCACAGTGTGCATAACAGTTGTACAACAAGCCACATAATTTAACAACACGACAACAACATCAACAAACGACTTTGCCACTCAGGCGACATCAACACTAAATCACAACATCGGCCATAGGCCTACAACACAAAATTCATCAAGACGTTTCGGGCCATTCAGCGGTACCCTCGGCAAAACAACGTGGGCCATATCGGTGGTACCCACTACAAAACACTGTGGGCCATTCGGCGTTACCCACAACACAACAACCAACAACATCAAAGAAAAATCATTATCATCAACAAGGCAACCATAAAGCACAGCAAAGCAACAATGCGGAGACAACTCCGGGACCAACAATCCCATAACCAACAACAACAGCAACTAGGGCACTAGGCCACCGACAACACAACAACAATTACGGGCACTACGGCACCGACAACGCCACAACAACTTAAATCAACCGACACGCCTAAAAATCAACAACACCAGAACCAGTCAATTTTGCCTTTAAATTAGAATATTCAGTTAGGCCTCTGAATAAGCTTTCCGAAACATTTTAGTTTACTCAAATCGGACTCCTGGTTCAAAAGATATTGCAAAAACATTTTTCCGTTACAATGACAGCATAGCAGCCACAAATTCAGCCATCAAGCATAGTTTAAACTTCCCAATAATCATATACCAACCAATTAAAAATACATCAATCATTTCAACACACTCGCTATGTAAATTACAAGCAATACATATTCCATATAAATCAAACAATACATAGAGCACGCCAAATTTCTTAACCCATTTAAACATCATAGAGCACACCAGGTTTCATACATACTAATACAGTTTTGCTCCCAAAGAAACCCAATACTAGTTTCAAAGTCGTCATCGAATCATTTTTGACAAGGTTTTTAAAATCGACGCAACGACAAATCATTACCCTGTTTCAATTAAAACCAACTAGAAAATCATTTTCCAATCCAACAAAGACTTCACCTCTATACTTCCTCATTTAAAATCCTAAGTCAAAAATAATTTTATTTCCTTTGATCTCCACCACTTCAACACCCACGTTCATTCATTAAAATAGATTTTATTACTAATTTTAGTATCCAACCGTAAAATCGTCCATTAGACATTTCAAAAACAATTTCAGAAATCATTTTACTTTTCAGATCACAAAACTACATAGCACAAGGCACTAGTATTACTCAAATAAAACGGTTCTCAGAAACAGCAACAATGTTTGACTCGAACGTGCACAGTTACATAGCAACAAAGAGGGTCGAAACATCATACACTAAAAATATTAACTATAATAAATCAAATCGCTTAGTAAATTATCTGTGTTTCCAAAGAGCATACCTATCGGAAGGAACAAGGCCGTAACAACGGTTTGAAATCATGACTCGGAGAATTCAGAAATCCTAGATCGGAATCTCAATACACAATTTAAAGAGGTGCTCAGTTTGAGAGGGCCAACTAGTGGCCGTCGGAGGTGCTTCACGGCCAAACAGTGGCGGTCCAGAGTGGCCAGAATTCAGGTCCGTTACTGAGGAGGAGAGGACAAGGCTGAGAAGGGCGAAACCGCGTTGGTCACAGTGGTTCCATGGTTTCCGTCGCGGCGGTGGTGTACCGATTCGTGGCCAAAATCGCGCCTGTTAATGGCGGATTCGCGAGAATGGAGGCGCGCTGGAACGCGAGATTGGGGCTGCAATCGGTTAAAAGGATAACAGAAACGGATTCAGAAGAAAATTCCGAGTTGGAAGGCGAAGTATGAGGCGCGGCCATGACTTGAAGGGGACGGACGAAGTGGAGGAAGGGGGCTGCTTTTAGGGTTTTTCTTTCCCTTCCATACAGATGTTGCGCGAAGAAGAAGAAGAAGAGGGAAACGTGCCGGGTCGGATCTGGACGGGTTTCGCACGGATTAGGCTTGGTTTAAGTCGCAGGGGTGCGGATAGCAAGAGTAGGGGGGTGTGTGCGTGAACAATTGCATAGAAGTCCATTTTAAATCCTTTTTAAAAACCAATTCCATTACAACTATTATTTTAACACCTCAATAACCCAAAATAATTTCTATAAATAATTAATATCTCGAATATAATTATTTTATAAAATAAAATAATCAACTAAAACAATCATACTTCAATTATAATATTCTATAAACAACATAAATAAATACTAACAATAATATAGTACCAACATAGTATAAAAATACGGTCTAATATCATTTAGACATATTTGATAACTCAAAAACACGTAATTATATAAAATCGATTAAATTACTAAATATTATTAAAATACATAATCACTAAGGCGCACAATATATCACAAGAATTACTATTATATTCGTGCATAAAGCAAAAACGTACTAATACGAAAATCGGGGTGTTACAACTCAACCCCCCTAAAAAAAGAATTTCGTCCTCGAAATTTTTATCCGCCAAGGCTAACACTCTCCCACCAACGACTAAGCCATCTAGACAACTAATGCTATCCATCGTGCTGATCACCATTTCTCGGATTACCGGCGGTAAGTGATTGGGCGGCCGTCCCTCCTACTTATTCAGCCAGGTAACTTTGAGAAATGACAACCAGACACCTCCTCTCCCGAAGGACCTCCGATAGGTATTTGAGCGTAATCACGTTGGTACCACGCGATCACCCCCAGGCCCTATCAAAGTTTCTCCCCAATACGACATGCTAAGATTCCGCTGCGCTACTCTGATCAACTAGCTTGCATTCTACCTCACTCATCTACCCTTAAGGATAACAAAATTCATCAATCATCACAGCATCACAATGAAGTTCACAGAGTGCATAACAGTTGTACAACAAGCCACATAATTTAACAACACGACAACAACATCAACAAACGACTTTGCCACTCAGGCGACATCAACACTAAATCACAACATCGGCCATAGGCCTACAACACAAAATTCATCAAGACGTTTCGGGCCATTCAGCGATACCCTCGGCAAAACAACGTGGGCCATATCGGTGGTACCCACTACAAAACACTGTGGGCCATTCGGCGTTACCCACAACACAACAACCAACAACATCAAAGAAAAATCATTATCATCAACAAGGCAACCATAAAGCACAGCAAAGCAACAATGCGGAGACAACTCCGGGACCAACAATCCCATAACCAACAACAACAGCAACTAGGGCACTAGGCCACCGACAACACAACAACAATTACGGGCACTACGGCACCAACAACGCCACAACAACTTAAATCAACCGACACGCCTAAAAGTCAACAACACCAGAACCAGTCAATTTTGCCTTTAAATTAGAATATTCAGTTAGGCCTCTGAATAAGCTTTCCGAAACATTTTAGTTTACTCAAATCGGACTCCTGGTTCAAAAGATATTGCAAAAACATTTTTCCGTTACAATGACAGCATAGCAGCCACAAATTCAGCCATCAAGCATAGTTTAAACTTCCCAATAATCATATACCAACCAATTAAAAATACATCAATCATTTCAACACACTCGCTATGTAAATTACAAGCAATTATATTCCATATAAATCAAACAATACATAGAGCACGCCAAATTTCTTAACCCATTTAAACATCATAGAGCACACCAGGTTTCATACATACTAATACAGTTTTGCTCCCAAAGAAACCCAATACTAGTTTCAAAGTCGTCATCGAATCATTTTTGACAAGGTTTTTAAAATCGACGCAACGACAAATCATTACCCTGTTTCAATTAAAACCAACTAGAAAATCATTTTCCAATCCAACAAAAACTTCACCTCTATACTTCCTCATTTAAAATCCTAAGTCAAAAATAATTTTATTTCCTTTGATCTCCACCACTTCAACACCCACGTTCATTCATTAAAATAGATTTTATTACTAATTTTAGTATCCAACCGTAAAATCGTCCATTAGACATTTCAAAAACAATTTCAGAAATCATTTTACTTTTCAGATCACAAAACTACATAGCACAAGGCACTAGTATTACTCAAATAAAACGGTTCTCAGAAACAGCAACAATTCTCGAAAATAGCTTTCTGCAACCAACAGCAATTAAACCGCAACAGCACAGTAATTTCGGCAACAATGATTAAACAGTAGCAGCAACTTGGTGTAAATTAAAACAACAACGGCAACTAATTAGCACGATAAAATAGCACAGTAATCAATTTTCAGCGACACAGCAAGCAGCAACAAACAAACGGCAACATCAATAGTAGTTTCAATAACAACAGTACACAATACCAGCAGGGGCATCTCCCCCACTAGTTCACTTACCATTAGCAACTTCCGTTTACCTGTACCTGCAGGAACATCACTACAACACAAACCAATGGTCAAGACTAAAAGACAACAGTTGGTCGTTAACCGACACAACGACTCAACGACTTGGCCGGACGGACCAACCATTGCTCTGATACCACTAATGTAACACCCCTTTTCTACCCGTTAATTTATTAGCGTAAAAATCAGAGTTTCAAAATTTTAATTACACCACAAGGGATGTCACACTTACTTTATTAAACATCACACGCCAAATTACTCACTTTTTGAAAACAGTCTTATAATACTTTCAAAACGTCATTGTCAAATAAATTACAACTTTACAGCGGAAAGTCCAACGATTATACACAGTCTTGAATAAACTAAAACAACATTCTATTTCCCCCAAGTGTTACATATCAGAGCAGACGACCCGACTCAGCTAGCGAAGGTTCCTAACCCATCACTTGTGCTCACCTGCACGTTACCGCATAGGGGTAACATTCAAACAGAATGGGTGAGTTCATCTAACCATATAATAAAGCATATGATAAGCACTAAGCTAGAGTTATGACACTATATAGACCACACCACGAAACATCAAGTCAATCATCAAGGATAAAACAGTCAATTCCATCAGCAAGGGTAAACAGTCAATCTCATCATCAAGTTACTCGGCACAACGAGTTGTCACAATGTCATGCAGGAGTATGAAATGCAACCCACTCGCGGGCATATGCATGAGGTACCTTTTCACAAACGTCGCTTAGCCTTTTGGGCCTCAAACGTCACTGGGTTTATCCATATGGGAGGCATGAGACACTATGACATGCACCACGCACAAACACACAATCATAGTCAACGTCACTTACCAATTTGCCAAATAAGAGGCACAGCACCTGTCAATTCATAATTACACACCACAACGTCACTTAGCCTTTCGGGCCTTATCGTCACATAGCCTTTCGGGCCTTATCGTCACTTAGCCTTTTGGGCCTTATCGTCACTTAGCCTTTCGGGCCTTATCGTCACTTAGCCTTTTGGGCCTTATCGTCACTTAGCCTTTTGGGGCCTCAACATCACTTATTTTCATCGTCACTTATTCATAAACATCATCAACTCAAACAATAGCCACTGAGGGCAAAAACGTCGTTTACTAGCCACCAAGGGCATCATCGTCATTTACACGTCATTATCAACAACATTGGCCACTAAGGGCAAAAAGGTCATTCAACTAGCCACTAAGGGCATCATCATCATTTACACATCATCATCAATAATATTGGCCACTAAGGGCAAAAACGTCATTTAACTAGCCACTAAGGGTATCATCGTCAAAATCATCACTTTTGACACTTGGACGCTAAAACCACTGATTATACGAAAAAGGGGATTTTTAAAGACACCAAAACGATTTTTCAATGTCACAGCAACGACCACCGGAAACAGCCACTTGGGGCGCCCAGCAACCTTCAGAAATAATAAGTTTTTATTTTTAAAAATGGAACACACAGATAGACAACTGAAAAGGCTTCACAACGCTTTTTGAAACACTTAAAACGGACACCCGACTCAAAAGATATAGCGAAAACAGTTTTCAATAAAAATCGGGACATCCTGAAAATGGCGCCCAGCACTCGCAACACGCAACACACACAATTCAGCACAACAACAAGCACAATTTAGCAACACAAATTTTGGCTCATGCGCCCAGCACAAGGGCGCCAAATCCTGAAATGCAAAATTCAACCAAAAACGCAACAACTTGGCACGGGGCACCCAATCACGAGGACGCCTAATTCCGTGGCCAAAATTCCAGCAACAACAATGCTTGGCACAGGGCGCCCCACTCAAGGGCGCCTAATTCTGCACCTAGACAACAAAATCCAGCAACATCATAAACACAAAAATGGCGCCCTATGCGCCTATGACACCAACAACAACGAATTCGAGCAACACAAATTCCTCAAATCACATACAACTCATACAAACAACTTCAAATCGCATATCATCCGTAAAATAACATCACATTTATCTCAAAATCATCATCAGTCACAATTTCTCAACAACAAGTTATCATATGCCTAGGGTTCATCAATAATTACTAAAAATACGTACAACGGCATACATAGAGCCTACCCCTACCTAGTCCCCATCATAAACCCTATTATAGAGAAGATGAGACCCACCCTTACCTGATATCGAAGTGTCTTTGAAAGGTGAACTGACAATGACCAATCACGAGTTCTTGAGCGTGATCCAATTCCAACGGAACAATGTTTGACTCGAACGTGCACAGTTACATAGTAACAAAGAGGGTAGAAACATCATACACTAAAAATATTAACTATAATAAATCAAATCGCTTAGTAAATTATCTGTGTTTCCAAAGAGCATACCTATCGGAAGGAACAAGGCCGTAACAACTGTTTGAAATCATGACTCGGAGAATTCAGAAATCCTAGATCGGAATCTCAATACACAATTTAAAGAGGTGCTCAGTTTGAGAGGGCCAACTAGTGGCCGTCGGAGGTGCTTCACGGCCAAACAGTGGCGGTCCAGAGTGGCCAGAATTCAGGTCCGTTACTGAGGAGGAGAGGACAAGGATGAGAGGGGCAAAACCGCGTTGGTCACAGTGGTTCCATGGTTTCCGTCGCGGCGGTGGTGTACCGATTCGTGGCCAAAATCGCGCCTGTCAATGGCGGATTCGCGAGAATGGAGGCGCGCTGGAACGCGAGATTGGGGCAGCAATCGGTTAAAAGGATAACAGAATCGGATTCAGAAGAAAATTCTGAGTTGGAAGGCGAAGTATGAGGCGCGACCATGACTTGAAGGGGACGGACGAAGTGGAGGAAGGGGGCTCCTTTTAGGGTTTTTCTTTCCCTTCCATACAGATGCTGCGCGAAGAAGAAGAAGAGGGAAACGGGCCGGGTCGGATCTGGACGGGTTTCGCACGGATTGGGCTTGGTTTAAGTCGCAGGGGTGCGGATAGCAAGAGTAGGGGGGTGTGTGCGTGAACAATTGCATAGAAGTCCATTTTAAATCCTTTTTAAAAACCAATTCCATTACAACTATTATTTTAACACCTCAATAGCCCAAAATAATTTCTATAAATAATTAATATCTCGAATATAATTATTTTATAAAATAAAATAATCAACTAAAACAATCATACTTCAATTATAATATTCTATAAACAACATAAATAAATACTAACAATAATATAGTACCAACATAGTATAAAAATATGGTCTAATATCATTTAGACATATTTCATAACTCAAAAACACGTAATTATATAAAATCGATTAAATTACTAAATATTATTAAAATACATAATCACTAAGGCGCACAATATATCACAAGAATTACTATTATAATCGTGCATAAAGCAAAAACGTACTAATACGAAAATCGGGGTGTTACAATTACTCCTGCGGTCATTAACAAATCTCCCAAATCTTTTGCTCAAGCTTTAACCGAATCAAGGGACAAGGTTTGTGATATTCTGCTTAGCTAGCATCCTCTCCCATGCATCAAAGAAGATGAATTAGCTATATCGATTCCAGAGGAAGAATATGTTGCGGGACTAGAGGGGTGCAAGACACGTCTTCACGGCAGACTTTTGTTATCAAAGGGAGATATTCCGATTCAGATTGATGTTCTGCGCTCCAAACTTTAGGATCTTTGGAATCCTACAGGTAAGTGGGGTCTAATCTCCATGGGGAAAGGTTATTATGAATTTTCTTTTCAATCGGTTGTTGGTTTACGTAGAATACAGTCACAACCTACTTGGAATTGCAAGTCAGGTTTGCTTCGGTTGTTTGCATGACAATCTGATTTTAATCCTTTGACTATAAAACATACAAATGCTCAATGTTGGATTAGACTGACAGGTCTTGCTCAATAAAATTGGCGGCCCAAAATTTTATTTGCTATAGCTAGTAGTGTTGGCACGCCTATCTATCTGGATAATACTACTAGCAAAATTTTCTTTGATAGAGCTTTTAGTCATTTTACTCGTATTTTGGTTGATATTGATTTGAAATCTAGGCTTATAAATCAAATACTTGTTGAGAGATCTGGTTATGCTTTCTGATCATTTGTCGTACGCGGGTCAAAATAATTAAAAAAGATTAAGAAGGTAGTACAAGGTGAGAAACCTTGGTCGTCTCACAAGGATCTCTAATACTAAGATTACCAGAATCAGTAACAAAATTAACAATAAAATAGATGGGTTTGTTTATGAAGTAAACGATTTGTGTTGGGGGTTTTATCAAACTAAAGAGACAATTGATTCACCGGTTTCCAGGTGCGCGTCTCGGATTTATCACTGGTTTTAAAAACAACAATTCGTTTAATTTCAAATTCGCAATTGACATAAATTAACTAAACAACTGTTAATCAGAATTGCATACAAACAAGCAATCAAGTAATCAAGTATTCGAATACTCAAAAATTACGATTACTAAGCAGAAAAACAAACTGAAATGCGTTTTGCAATAAAAACTGAACGATTACTAAGCAGAAAAACAAACTGAGAAGATTGCATACATTCAAAACTAAAATCGAAACTGATAGAGATGGAATTAAGGAAATTAAAACGAAATTGTATTAAAACATTAGATACCGAACCTCAAAATCCGTAAACGGAAGCCTTTCACCGATGAATCAACTTGGGAGTTTAGGCTTCCATGGAGGTTAGAGCACAAAAGTTTTGTAAAGTGAATGATAATTCATAAGATAGGTAAAACGAATGCTGACCAGCCAAATCTATAAGACTAAAACGAAATACCTAATCCCTTTGTGGGCTATTGGATAAAAGCCCGTTAACAAATTAATATTCGGCCCAAAACCCGTTTTACACAGTACTGCTTCGGTAATTCGCCGTTTTCACCTTCAAGACTTTAGAATTGGGTTTCGAGCTCAGCAGAAGAATTGTAGGTCAGTTCTTTAGCTTTCCTCCACACTTAAGTTTTTGCACTCCGGCAAAACACACAAAACAAGAGACAAAAACAATACATGAATTTCCTATGAACCCAAAGAACGCAAAGTCATAAGAGAGATTCTTTTCCTAGGCTTCAAGGAGAATGAAAATAAAAGATAGCACTTAATTGCAATCAAGGCAAACAAGAGAATAGAGCACCAGAGAGTGAATCATAAGTGATGAGTCCTCACAGGATATGTATACGTAATGCTCTCAATCACTAAAGTGTCTAGGCTTGTGTTTACTCTCATATATATATAATAAGCACATCAATGAAAGTTAGCACTACAATATGCTTGACAAGCTTCTAACATCCACACTTAAGAACACATGCACATAAGATCAAAAGGTTTTTATAAGGGTTGTAATGGGGCCAAGGTCAAGGTGGGATAATCCTAAGGGGGAACTACACTAAAAAGAATCAAAGAGGATAGAGAAGCAATGAAAATCAATTGTAAAGTGAGCATGAGAGGATCCAACTTCAACAAGGTATGATGAATTTCTCTATTTTGATATACTTCTCCACATAACTCTCTCTACACACTTTCATTCTTCTTGAAACAAAAATTAAAGGAAATGCACATTATTTTTTCTTTTTCCTTTTTTTTTCATTCTTTTTTTTTTCTTTTCTTTTTTTTTCTTTTTGGGGAATATTTTTCTATACAAATGTACTTGCCAAACTTTCCATTGAGAACCCAAGAACAAACCCAAGTGAGAACCACAATTGCACAATTTGGACACCCCTACACTTATGGATTGAACAATTCTCAATTCAAAGCTCCTTCACCCTCTAAGATTGGGTAATAACATTGTTTTCCACTTTTGGGCTTGTAATGAGCTATAAAACAAAGAATGGGATAAAAAGGCACAAATGGGCTTACACAAAGGGATAAATTTAGGGTAGGCTTATTTGGCTAGTAGCTAAAAATACAGAATTGCCTATATCATTTCAAACATGCATGTGAACAAGTGTTTCAACAAGAATCAAGTCAAGTTCTAGAGTAACTAACAAACATGAGTGAGCCACACACAAGAAAGGAGAGAATGACAAAATGCTGTCCATCCAATAAAAGGCTTAATTCTCACCAGGGACACTGACTAACACAGATGATGCAAAATCTAGTGCTCACATCCAACTTATTATACAAAGAGCACAAGAAATCAATCAAGTCATGTCAAAACACCTATGGTCCTAGAATAGTAAAATCACTCACAACTTGTACAAACCAAGAACTCATGGAAAAACATGCTAAAATAACAATTTTTTGCTTTTTTTTAAGGAAAACTGAAAAACAAGCCAAAAATTAAAAGAAAAAGACAAACTACTAAGCTACTAAAAGACACACCCCACACTTAAATCATACATTGTCCTCAATGAGAAAAACAAGCATAAAATAAGAGCAAGGAGGACGGACTCCCTGGTCAATCTGCAGTGTAGGTGGGATGTTCCAATGAGAGTTCTTCACTGGGTACATCTTCAAGTGCGGAACTCTCATGGAATACTTTGAGGCGTTGTTCGTTGACTTTGAAAGTTTTATTTGTCGTCTCACTTTTAATTTCAACTGCAGCATGAGAAAAAACATTAGTAATAACAAACAGGCCAATCCACTTGGATCTAAGTTTCCCGGCCATGATTTTCAGCCGGGAGTTAAACAATAACACTTTTTGCCCAATGGAGAAATCCTTCCTAGAAATCAGATTGTCATGGAAGTGCTTAGTTTTCTCCTTATAAATTCTGGAATTCTGTAGGCTTCTAGCCTAAGCTCCTCAAGTTGTTGCAATTGAAGCTTTCTCTCCTTACCTGCTTTTTCAAGTTCAAAATTACAACCTTTGACCTCCCAATAAGCACATTGCTCTATCTCCACCGGGAGGTGGCATGCCTTACCAAACAAAAGTCTAAAGGGAGACATCCCTATTGGTGTTTTGTAGGCTGTTCTTTGAGCCCAAAGAGCTTCTTCTAGCTTGCGGCGCCAGTCCTTCCTACTTGGTTGCACCATCTTTTCTACAATTTGTTTAATTTCTCTGTTCGAAATCTCAGCTTGCCCATTAGTTTGGGGGTGGTAAGGTGTAGAAACCATATGCACAACCCCATACTTCCGAAGCAAAGCTTCCATGGTGCGGTTACAGAAATGAGTGCCTTGGTCACTTATGATGGCTCTTGGAATACTAAAATTGCAAAAAATTTGGGACCTAACAAAATCCACAACTTGAGAATCATTAGTGCGGGTGGCTTTTGCCTCCACCCATTTGGAAACATAATCAATAGCAAGCAGGAGTAGAGCCAAAGGAAACAGGAAAGGGGCCCATGAAATCAATGCCCCAAACATCAAATACCTCACAAAAAAGCATAGGCTCCTGAGGCATTTCACTCCTGCGAGTGATTGCCATCCCAGCCCTTTGTCACTGTTCACAAGTACGGAAACTCTCAAATGCATCTTTAAAAATGGTGGGCCAATAGAAGCCCGAGTCTAGGACTTTTCTCGCTGTCCATTGGGGACCAAAGTGTCCACCTACCTGAGACGCTTGACAGAATTGAAGAATGGATGGAACCTCATGGTAAGGTACACATCGCCTAATCACCTTGTCACTACCAAACTTCTACAAATAGGGATCATCCCACACATAACATTTTGCTTCACTTTTGAGTTTATGTACTTGTGCTTTAGATGCATGTGGGGGTATAGCCCCACCCACAAGATAATTAACTATATCAGCATACCAAGGAGTTACCTCACGTAGCTGCATGAGCTCCTCATCAGGAAAATCATCATGGATTGGGAGGGAATCCTCAGCCCTCTCTATCCTGCTTAAGTGGTCAGCCACTAAGTTCTCTGCTCCGCTCTTATCTTTAATCTCCAAATCAAATTCTTGGAGGAGCAACATCCACCTTATCAATCTTGGCTTTGCCTCTGGTTTCTTTAAAAGAAGATTCGAAGCTGCATGGTCAGTAAAAATAACCACCTTGGAACTAAGCAAATATGATCTAAAGTTATCAAGAGCAAATACAATAGCCAAAAGATCCTTTTCTGTGGTGGTGTAACTAATTTGTGCAACATCTAAAGTCCTAGAAGCATAATAAATAACATGGGCGGCCTTGTCAACTCTTTGTGCTAGAACCGCCCCCAATGCATAGTTAGATGCATCACACATAATTTCAAAGGGGAGGGTCCAATCAGGTGGCTGAATGATGGGAGTATAAGTCAAGGACTTCTTGATACAATCAAAGGCTTGCTTGCATTTATCATCAAAGGTAAAGGTAACATCCTTTTGCAGCAAGTTTGTCAATGGAAGATCTATCTTGCTGAAATCCATGATAAAGCGCCTGTAAAAACCTGCATGACCAGGAAATGAATGGATCTCGCGAATGCAAGATGGGTATGGTAAACTAGAAATCACTTCAATCTTGGCAGGATCTACCTCCATCCCTTTTTCAGAGATCACATGCCCTGAAACAATACATTGTCCTACCATAAAATGGCTTTTTTCATAATTCAAAACAAGGTTAGTTTCAATACATTTCTGCAAAACTCTATCCAAACTACTCATACATGAATCAAATGAAGAGCCATAAACAGTAAAATCATCCATAAACACTTCTATGCAATTTTCTATCAAATCAGCAAAAATACTAATCATGCATCGTTGGAAAGTCCCAGGTGCATTGCATAGGCCAAAAGGCATCTTCCTATAGGAAAAAGTGCCAAAGGGGCAAGTGAATGTGGTCTTTTCTTGGTCCTCCGGTGCAATATGGATCTGAAAGTAGCCTGAAAAACCATTAAGATTACAATAATGTGACTTACCATTCAATCTTTCGAGCATCTGATCAATGAACGGCAAAGGAAAGTGATCCTTTCTGGTTGCCTGGTTAAGTCTCCTATAATCAATACACACTCTCCAGCTATTCTGAACACTTGTGGGGATGAGTTCATTATTTTCATTCCTCACCATTGTGAGGCCACTCTTCTTAGGAACCACTTGGACAGGACTTACCCATTGATTATCCGAAATTGGGTAAATAATCCCAGGCTGTAGGAGTTTGGTCACCTCCTTTTTCACAACATCTAGGATCAAGGGGTTAAGCCTTGTAACAGCCCAAAATAATTGATTAATTTATTTAATTAATTATTTAGGATTTATGTGGTAGAAATAATAGAAATAATTATTTATTAATATATGTGGACCTAATTATTAGTGTTAGTATTAGTAAATTAGAAGTGTTAAGTGGAGGCCCATGATTAGGTCACATAAGATAAGAAAAAGCCCATGAGGTTAAGTGAGTTTATAAAAGGGCTAGGTTAGGGTTTTGTTGTCATTAGAAGGAAAAAGAAAAATAAGGATTAGAGACGTGAGAAGAGGAGAGGTAAGGCGTGATCCACAAGCTAGAAGAGAGAGAGAGAGGCGTGATCTACAACCAAGGAGAGAGAAAAGGAAAGCTAGGGTTTCACACATCTCCTAATCTAAGGTTTCGTTTTCTCCAATCTAAGGTAAGGGTGGGATTTAATTCAATATAAGGGTTTATGAGGGATCTACATGTGGGGTTTTAGGGTGTCTTGATCACCATATTGTTGTCTTGAAAAATCGCATGCCCTATGATTGTGTGCCTTGTTGAGTAATTTGATGTATGCTTGATTTCCTCACATTCCTATGCCTAAATGATATGTTGTTATGCTCATAGTAATAATTGTTGCCATATGATGATTTGTTGTTGAGAATTTATGATTAACATGTTTGATGATGATTTGGATGTGATTGTTGGTGTTTGGTGTTGTGTGTTGTTGATTTTAAACAAAATTTCTGGTTGTAGAGCGCATAGGGCGCATTCTGCGTGTATTCTGGAAACGATCTGAGTATAGGTTCGGTTATACAGTAACTGGGAACAATCTAGTTGTCCGAAAATTATGTGGTTTACCTTTTTAGAAACTAGACTTAATGCTTGTTAATTTGGCGCTAGTTTGGTTGCATTTGGAGTTGTATAGCTCGAGTTAAAGGTGTTGCAAGTTAGGTTAAAATTCTGGAAACGATCTGAGTATAGGTTCGGTTATACAGTAACTGGGAACAATATATTTGTCTAAAAATTATGTGGTTTGTTTTTCTGGAAACTAGACACAATTTTCTACAAACTAGGCACTGATTTTACTCAATTTGGATATGTATAATGGGAGAATTCTTGGTTGCAAATTGGGTCAAAAATCTGGGACGGTCTGGGATATAGGTTCAGTTTTTGTCTTATTGTGAATGTCCTGATCCTCCAGATTTCGTGGGGTTTGTTTTGTTGGAAAGTAGACTTAATTTCCTACTGAATAGGCACTGATTTCGCTAAATTTCTTTGAGAAATGAGGGAGAAGATTTGATTTCAAAATGACTAATAATTCTGTCCGAATTTTGTGGGATTTGTTGCTCCGAATTTTGTGGGGTTTGTTGCTCCAATTAAGTTGTCAATTATTAATTGTTAATTTGCTAAATTAGTTGGTTGATAATTGTTGGTTGTTGGGCGTCCGTGTGGCTGCCCGGTAGGTGCTGTCCTAGGTGTTGTCAATTAAAATGATGTTGAGTATGTGATTAAGCCAAATTGTTGTGATGTTGCAAATTGTGGTGATGTGGCCAAAGCGCTAGAAATTGTTAAGTTGTAATTGTTGACGACGATGTTTATATGACGACGACGAGTTGCCTCTATTTATGGACAGGTGATGTGAATTAGGCCTATGGCCAGTGACGTTGATGTGTGATTGTTTGACTGTTGTGCATACATCATTGAGTCGCATGCATACCATGAACATTAGGCCTTGTGCCAGGGACGAGAAAATTAGGCCTTTGGCCAGCGACGATATTTTAGGCCCTTGTGCCAGTGACGAAAATTAGGCCTTTGGCCAGTGACGTAGGTTGGTACCACATGCATGTGCATTGCTTGAGTCTCATATTGCACGACTGATTGAATGAAGTTGTTTGGCCATTGTGATGTGTTGTTAAGTGATGTGTTGTTGTGAAAGTGACGTGTTAATGTATACTTAGCTGTTATTAACTGTTAGGAGTGATGTTGCTTGCTGTGATTAATTGATGTCTTGAGCTTCGTATGTGGTCTTTCATACACTTCTTATATTGTATGGAATCTCACCCATTTTTGTGGTTGTTACTTTATAGGTGAGCCCGAGTGAAGATTGTAGTCTTCCTTTTGCCTGGTGTCGTCTGCTCTGATAGGTAGCACTTGGCGAAGGGTCGATTACTGTTTTTAATTAAATTTCGGTTGATGTTGAATCTTTTAGTAATTGGTGCACTTTGCACTTTGCACTTTGTCGGTTGTTGATGTTTTTAACGATGTTGAATAGTTCCGCTGCATGTTTTGAGAAAACTACGAGGTTTTGTTTTACGTTGAAAAAATGCGACACTCTTTTGGCGCGAAAAACTCTGATAAATTATGAATAAACGTTGGGTGAAAAAAAAAGGGTGTTACAAGCCTCCTCCGAGGCGGCCTAACAGATTTGGCCCCATCCTCAAGTAAGATCTTGTGCATACACATGGATGGGCTAATACCAGGAATATCAGCCAAGGTCCATCCAATGGCCTTTTTTGTATTTTTTCAGCATTTGCAGTAGCTTCTCTTCCTGCTCAAAATCAAGGTTAGCTGCAATAATAACAAGTAAATCACCACTCCCCTCTAAATATGCATATTTTAACTACTTGGGGAGTGGCTTAAGCTCTAGAACAGGTGGATTTGCAATAGAGGGCAGAATCTTAGTAGCAGCAGCTACATCTACCACAAAACCTATGTCATTGGGGTCATTAGGCAAAGTGTCAACCTGCAAAACATCCTCAACTTCAGCACAAGTATGAGTGTTAGTGCAACAATCGCAAGTTAAACTGTCAGCAAAATCAGGCAATGAAGGAAAATCTGCAGTAACAACATCAGGATAAACATCATCAACCAAATCAGCAAGCAATACAATATGAAAAAGGGAATGCTCTTCCATGGGGGTGCTTCATAGCATCAAAGATATTAAATTTTACAACGCTATCACCAAATTCCATGGAAAGAGTCCCGGTACCAACATCAATTTTTGCCTTAGCAGTTTTCAAGAAAGGCCTGCCTAAAACGATAGGTGACCTGCTGGACTTGGTCTCTTCTTCCAAATCTAGAATATAAAAATCTGCAGGGAAAATAAGATCATCAACCTTAACAAGAACATCCTCAACCAGTCCAGCAGGTCGAGCATTGCTTCTATTTCCAAGTTGAATGGTAACACCTGTTTCCTGCAAAGGTCCAAGAGCAAGAGAGTTAAAAACATATGTAGGCATTACATTAATTGAAGCTCCAAGATCTAACATGGCATCATCAAACTGACTATTGCCTATTATGCAAGGAATGGTAAAAGTCCCTGGATCCTTGCACTTTTGTCGTATGGATTGAAAGAGGGCTGAAACATTATGCCCCATGTTGATCTTCTCATTCCCTTTCAGCCTCCTCTTATGTGTACACAACTCTTTCAGAAACTTGGCATATCTTGGAATTTGCTTAATTGCCTCAAGAAGGGGAATGTTCACTTCCACCTTCCTAAAAGTATCCAAGATCTCCTTATCCCTCTCTCCCTCATCTTGATTTTTTGTACTTACTACTCTATGAGGAAAAGGAAGTGGTATTTCCTGTTCATGAAAAACATGCTCAGGTGCCTTATTATTTTTTAAAACAACAGTTTCAGGCACCTTTGGGGTGTCAACAACCTTCCCAGATCTCAATGTAATAACACTAACATTGGGTTTGGTGCATTTGGATTAACAACTGCTGGAGCAGGAAGTTGGTTTGACCCTCTGGCTTGCATCTGATTAATTGTGGTAGCTAGTTGTCCCACTTGTGTCTGTAAATTCTGAATTGAGGAATCTGTTCTCTATTGGAGCTGTAGATTTTGGGCAGCCATCTGCTTAACTAGATCCTCTAATGAAGGTTCAGGCCTGGTGTAACACCCTAAATACTTAATTAATTTATTTAATTAAGTATTTAGGAATTTATTTTAATTAGATGGATATAATTTTAATTAGATGAACTTGGGCTTAAGTGAAAAGCCCAAGCCCATGATCCATGCAATATGCGAAGTTGCTAGGTCATTTGGGACTAGGGTTTTGGCTTAGGCATTTGCGAATTTGAGAGAAGAGAATAGAGAGAGTGAGAGCGCCGTGGAGAGAGGAGAAGGAAGAGAAGAAGGTCGCGAGCTCAAGGAGGAAGAGGAACGTGACCCGTTGCTGTGGTTCTGTTCGTGACTGTCTCTAGGGCTCCTGTTCTTCAAATCCAAGGTAAGGGGAGTTCTATATTTCTATATAATAGATGTTTATGATAGGCTTTAGAGTAGGGTTAGCCTAGATCCATCCGTATTCATGATCGGTGTGTGATTTTCGTGTTGTTTTTATGATTTGTATGTGATTTGATGTATTCGTGTTGCTCGGAATCTGTTTGCTGGTGTTATGGGCGCATAGGGCGCCATAGGTGTAGTTGTGTGTTGCTGGATTTTTGTTGCATGATAGTGTTGCTGGGCGCTGGGCGCCAGTGTGCGTGTGTCATTGTGTTGCTGGGCGCTGGGCGCCAAGGGCGCCAGTGCGTGTGTGTGCTGGGCGCTGGGCGCCAAGGGCGCCAGTGTGTGTGTGTGCGTATTGCGTGTGTGTTGGGCGCTGGGCGCCAAGGGCGCTGTGTGTGCGTGTGGCCTGTGTTGCCTGCGATGTCTAAGTTTGTGTCTTAGGCGCCCAGTGCCTGGGCGCCGTTTTCAGGATGTTCCCAAATTTTTTTATGAAAACTGTTTTCGCTATATCTTTTGACTCGGGCATCCGTTTTGAACGTTTCAAAAAGTGTTGGGAAGCTTTTTCGGTTGTCTACCTGTGTGTCTTATTTTTAAAATAAAAACTTATTATTTTCTGGTGGTTTCTGGGCGCCCAAGTGGCTGTCCCCGGTGGTCATTACAGTGACGTTGTAAAGCCGTATTGAGTCCTTTAAAAGTCCTTTTTGTCTATAACCAACAGTTTTAACGCTTTAGTGTCAAAATGGGTGATTATGACGATGATGCCCGTAGTGGCTAATTAACTGACGTTTTTGCCCTTAGTGGCTAATATTATTGATGATGATGTGTAAATGACGATGATGCCCTTAGTGGCTAGTTAAATGACGTTTTTGCCCTTAGTGGCCAATATTATTGATGATGATGTGTAAATGACGATGATGCCCTTAGTGGCTAGTTAAATAACGGTTTTGCCCTTAGTGGCTATTGTTTGATTGATGACGATTATGAATAAGTGGCCATGAGGCCCAAAAGGCTAAGCGACGATGATAATAAGCGACGATGATAATAAGCGACGATGAAATATAGCGACGTGGTTGTGTGTAATTATAAATTGACAGGTGCTGTGCCTCTCATTTGGCAAATTGGTAAGTGACGGGCCACATAGTTGACTGTGATTGTGTGTTTGTGTGTGGTGCATGTCATAGTGTCTCATGTTTTCCATGTGCATGAACCCAGCGACGATGAGGCCATAAAGGCTAAGCGACGATGAGGCCATAAAGGCTAAGCGACGATGATGAAAGGTACCTCATGCATATGCCCGCGAGTGGGTTGCATTTCATATAGTTACATGACATCGTGATGAGTTGTTGTAATGACGTAATTGATGACTGTGATGTGGTTACTCTAGTGCTGTGACTTTGACTTATTGCTTATCATATGATTTATTATATGGATTGAATTGGACTCACCCTTCTGTTTGAATGTTACCCCTATGCGGTAACGTGCAGGTGATCACGAGTAAAGACCTAGGTATCTTCACTAATTTGAGTCGGGTCGTCATGCTCTGATACGTAGCACTCAGGGGGGAAACGAACTCGATGTTTTTAAGACCATTTTAGTTGTTATATGTTATTTGATGGTTTCTCTTTATTTTACTTTCCGCTGCGTAGTTGGTTTTATTGATGTCACGGTTGTGGTGACGATGACTGATGCTTGAGTTTTTTCCCCATTGGGGGCGTGCTATGTACTGCACAGTTATTGACGTTGAACTGTTTTATTGAAGTACGATGTTTTATTCGAAGTATGTGTAACATTCCTTGCGATGAAAGCGATTTTGAACTCTGGTTTTTATAAACAAATTAACGGGTAGAAAAGGGGTGTTACATTAGTGGTATCAGAGCAGTTCGGTCTGTCCGGCCAATGTTGTCCTGTCATAGTGTCTTATGATAATTAAGAAATTGTTAGATTAGTTCTAAATTTTTGGTTTGTGCTGCAGTGATAATTTGAAATGGCTGGGAGAAACGATGCTGCGCTTCCTGCCGCGCTGCAAGCTATGGCTCAGGCTGTGCAGAATCAGCAGAATGCTGCGGAGAACGCTGGCTTTCGGAGTCTGACTACTTTCCAGAGAGAGAATCCTCCCACTTTTAAGGGCAAATATGATCCAAATGGTGCTATGGCTTGGTTGAAAGAGATCGAGAGGATTTTCAGGGTGATGGACTGCAATGTTGAGCAGAAGGTCCGTTTTGGTACTCACATGTTAGCTGAGGAGGCCGACGACTGGTGGTTGGCTACTAGGCAGAGGTTGGAGATTGTGCAGGAAGAGATTACCTGGGAGGTATTCAGCAGAGAATTTCTGAGGAAGTATTTTCCTGAAGATGTCCGAGGAAAGAAAGAAATAGAGTTCCTGGAACTGAAGCAAGGTGGTATGTCTGTGACTGCGTATGCGGCGAAGTTTATGGAAATGGCAAAATTCTATCCGCACTATAGTGAGGCTACAGCTGAGTTCTCAAAATGCATCAAGTTCGAGAATAGTTTGAGGCTTGACATCAAAAAGGCCATTGGTTACCAGAAGATCCGTGTGTTTGCTGATCTGGTTGATAGTTGTAGGATCTTCGAGGAGGACAGTACTGCACATTACAAAGCTGTGTCTGAGAAAAAGGGTAAGTTTCCTAGTCAAAGCAAGCCGTATGAGGTTCCTGTAGGTAAAAGTTATCAAAGGGCTGCTGGAGGTAAGAGGACTAGTGGGGGAGATGCTCCTGCTAGCATTGTCTGTTTTAAGTGTGGCAAACCTGGCCACAAGAGCACTACATGCGGGACTGATGAGAGAGTTTGCTACCGTTGTGGTAAAAAGGGTCATATGGCGGCCGAGTGTAGGGTCAAGGATGTGGTGTGTTTCAACTGTGGTGAGTTTGGGCATATCAGTGCAAAATGTACAAAGCCGAAGAAAGAAAGGTCTAGTGGGAAAGTATTCGCATTGGCAGGAGAGGAGCCTGATGAGAAGGATGGTCTTATTAGAGGTACGTGTTTCATTAACGGTACTTCTCTGAAATCTCTTATTGATACTGGTGCTACCCATTGCTTTATATCTGTTGATTGTTGTAAAAGATTGGGTCTTGTTTTATCTGCTATGTATGGGGATATGGTTGTCGATACTCCTGCGAAGGGGTCGGGGATTACTTCCCAGGTGTGTTCTCAGTGTCCCATGTCGATCTTCGGCAGGGACTTTGTTGTGAATTTTGTCTGCTTGCCGTTGAGAGGACTGGATGTAATCTTGGGCATGGACTGGTTAGAGAATAACCACGTCCATATCAACGGTCGTAGCAAGTCGGTTAGTTTCGGGGAAGAACACGGTGTTCCGAAGAGTATTGTGTCAGACAGGGAACCGAGGTTCACTTCTGAGTTTTGGACGGGTTTGCAGAAGGAATTGGGTTCAAAGTTGAAAATGAGTTCGGCATATCATCCTCAGACAGATGGTCAGTCAGAGAGGACAATTCAGTCGTTAGAAGATTTGTTGAGGGCTTGTGTCTTGGAACAACGGGGCTCATGGGATTCCTACCTTGCGTTGATTGAATTTACCTATAACAACAGTTACCATTCCAGTATCGGGATGGCACCGTTGGAAGCATTGTATGGTCGAAAGTGTAGAACGCCGCTGTGTTGGTATGAGTCGCGGGAGAGTGTAGTGTTAGGACCGGATGTAACACCCTTTTCTAAACCTCATTTATTTTAAATAAAATCAGAGTTCTTCGCAATTTAACTTCGCCATATTGAAAAAGGCGTTACACTTTACTCTCAAAAACGATCTCAATTAATAACGTCAGATAATTTCGAAATCTCATAGCAGCGGAAAAATAATCATCAAAGCACGTCTTCACATTAAAGGGTCTTAAACCACAACTCGGAGTCTCAAATACATATTGATATCTAAATGAATAGCGTTTACGCCCCCCCTCCCGGTGTTACATTTCAGAGCGAGCGACGACACGACCCGACAGAAGATAGGAAAGCCGGAGACCTTCACTCGCAGTTACCTGCAGCGTTGCCACGTAAGATCAACATTTCAAGCAGAAGGGGTGAGCATTAACAGAAATAATAAGCAATGACAGCGGTAAATAAGTAGCAGGTAACTCACGGCAAGCACATAGAATTCAATGCATCATATCACGGCACAAGGCAGAAACTCCATTAGTAAATAGATACCAACACTCGTTATAAATGGACTCATGAACGAATGCAACCCCTCTGGGCATATGCATGCGGTACCGATCTCGTAAAAGGCCACGACAGGCATACCACCAAAATAATCACGTGTTGTAGCATTACAGCTTCCTCGAAGATGCATATGACAATGCGACTCATGATTCATGCATAGATACACATACTCAGAGCATTTATTTAACAAATACCATACCACCAAAATTATTATCACACAGAAATACCACGTGTCGTAGCATCACAGCTACCTCGTAACTCTCACCTGTTTACAGCATCACAGCTGCCACATATCACCTGTACACATAACGCCAAACAGCGCGCACAACCAAAACACACACACAGCACAGAAATTGGCGCACAGCACCACCAGACAACACCAGCACGACAGACACACGCAACACCACAAACTGGTGCACAACACCACTAGACAATGCCTGAACATACGCACTAGGCACGCCCACACACAGGACACAAGGGCAGTGACAATAACCAGCACAACGTCCTATTCGTTCGACCATTTTACTAAACAGCTAAGGAGTAGTATTTCTCAGCAACTGTGCACGAACTCCGACAATTAATTTAGCATATCAAACGATGTCGGAATTTTGCAAACGAAAATCCTCTGGAAAGCTTGAGATGTCTAGTTTCTAGAAATAATTTTTATTTATTTGTTTAGGTACCCAAATAGTAGAGTTTTGCAAAATACCTCTCAGGGTACAGAAGTTCGACAGCTTCTGTTAGCTAAATTGTAACCCAGTTTTCTCTTTGAATTCTCAACCAAATGAAACGAAATCCGTGTCTAAATTGAAGCCCCGTGAGTCTGGTTTACAATGAGATAAACATCATCCAAAACCGAGTTCGGTGGAAAGAGTTATGAATAAAACATTGAACCTATACCCATACGGTTTCATGCAGTTTTTCATATTCATTTACCCATTTTGTAAAAATGTTTTCTCCAGTTATACTGACTCAAATTTAGTGAAACCAGTGCCTAAAGTGAAGGAAATCGTGTCTACTTCCCAATGAAACAAATCCCATGCAATTCGGGCCAATAATGAATTCACAATCACAGAAATACTGGACACCTACCAAAACGGCTTCAAAACGAAATTTCAGCACATCAATTCCCTCTTTGTACAACAACAACTAGAAACCAGATTTTTAACGAATCCACATCACGATATGATCGACAACCACAACCCACCCGCCATTATCAAGAATCATCATCAACATCATATATCATCAAAATCAATCATCACATAAAGACAAACACCATTGCAGACTCAATAACAACACATCATGCGAAATAACAACAATAGCAACATCGCACCATCATCAGTTTCAATCCAACATCGCAAATAATCCAACCAAAAACTAACTACCCATATACCCTCATCATAACCCATTATTAGTGTTAAAACCCACCCTTACCTCTATTGACGTAAGCTCCAAATTATGAAGAACGAGACACGAACACGAACTCACGAACACACGAACGGAACACGGCTTCCTCCTTGAAAGAAATGGCGCCTCTCCTTCTTCTCTCTTCTCTCCTAGCCGCGCACCACTCCCTCTCTTCTCACTCTCCCAATTTCGCACAATTGTGAAGAATGAGGAGAGTCACAGTTACTTTAGGGTTTAAGCTGTGGGCCCTCCCGCGCTGGGCTCACAGTTACACCCTCTCATTTTCCCAAATCAACCCCTCCCTCGTCATATTATTTATTATTCTCTTAATTAATTCCTATTTCACCTCCAATTTATTTTTAATAATTTAATTAATCAGTTAATTATTTTTGGGGCGTTACACCGGAGATTGTCCGGCAGACTACAGAGAAAATCAAGATGATCCGTTAAAAGATGAAGGCTTCACAGAGTCGTCAGAAGAGTTATCATGACAAGCGGAGGAAAGATTTAGAGTTTCAGGAGGTAGAGCATGTGTTCTTGAGGGTTTCTCCTATTACCGGTGTTGGTCGAGCGTTGAAATCGAAGAAGCTCACTCCTCGCTTTGTTGGTCCTTATCAGATTTCTGAGAGAATTGGAAATGTGGCTTATAGGGTGGCTTTACCGCCAAATCTTTCGAATTTGCACGACGTATTTCATGTGTCGCAACTTCGGAAGTATGTTTCGGATCCATCTCATGTGATCCATATGGATGATGTAGAGGTGCAGGATAATCTCACTGTGGAGACGATGCCCGTACGGATTGAGGATCGTGAAGGGAAAGTGCTTAGGGGCAAAGAGATTGCATTGGTGAAAGTGGTTTGGCTAGGAGCTGCCGGTGAGAGTATGACTTGGGAGCTAGAAAGCAAGATGCGGGAGTCCTACCCAGAGTTGTTCGATCAGGTAAATTTCGAGGACGAAATATTCTAAGTGGGGGAGAGTTGTAACACCCTAAATATTTAATTAATTTATTTAATTAAGTATTTAGGAATTTATTTTAATTAGTTGGATATAAATTAATTAATTGAAATTATGTTAAAATGGTGTAGGTGGTATTAGAAGGTGGAGGCACCAATTAGATGAACTTGGGCTTAAGTGAAAAGCCCAAGCCCATGATCCATGCAATATGCGAAGTTGCTAGGTCATTTGGGACTAGGGTTTTGGCTTAGGCATTTGCGAATTTGAGAGAAGAGAATAGAGAGAGTGAGAACGTTGTGGAGAGAGGAGAAGGAAGAGAAGAAGGTCGCGAGCTCAAGGAGTAAGAGGAACGTGACCCGTTGCTGTGGTTCTGTTTGTGACTGTCTCTAGGGCTCATGTTCTTCAAATCCAAGGTAAGGGGAGTTCTATCTTTCTATATAATAGATGTTTATGATAGGCTTTAGAGTAGGGTTAGCCTAGATCCATCCATATTCATGATCGGTGTGTGATTTTCGTGTTGTTTTTATGATTTGTATGTGATTTGATGTATTCGTGTTGCTCGGAATCCGTTGGCTGGTGTTATGGGCGCATAGGGCGCCATAGGTGTAGTTGTGTGTTGCTGGATTTTTGTTGCATGATAGTGTTGCTGGGCGCTGGGCGCCAGGCGCCAGGCGCTGGGTGCCAAGGGCGCCAGTGTGCGTGTGTGATTGTGTTGCTGGGCGCTAGGCGCCAGGCGCCAGGCCCTGGGCGCCAAGGGCGCTAGTGCGTGTGTGTGCGTGTTGCGTGTGTGCTGGGCGCTGGGCGCCAAGGGCGCCAGTGTGTGTGTGTGTGCGTGTTGCGTGTGTGTTGGGCGCTGGGCGCCAGGTGCCAGGCGTTGGGCGCCAAGGGCGCTTTGTGTCTTAGGCGCCCAGTGCCTGGGCGCCATTTTCGGGATGTTCCCAATTTTTTTTATGAAAACTGTTTTCGCTATATCTTTTGACTCAGGCATCCGTTTTGAACGTTTCAAAAAGTGTTGGGAAGCTTTTTCAGTTGTCTACCTGTGTGTCTTATTTTTAAAATAAAAACTTATTATTTTCTGGTGGTTTCGGAGTGCCCAAGTGGCTGTCCCCGGTGGTCATTACAGTTACGTTGTAAAGCCGTATTGAGTCCTTTAAAAATCCTTTTTGTGTATAACCAGCAGTTTTAACGCTTTAGTGTCAAAATGGGTGATTATGACGATGATGCCCTTAGTGGCTAGTTAACTGACGTTTTTGCCCTTAGTGGCTAATATTATTGATGATGATGTGTAAATGACGATGATGCCCTTAGTGGCTACTTAAATGACGTTTTTGCCCATAGTGGCCAATATTATTGATGATGATGTGTAAATGACGATGATGCCCTTAGTGGCTAGTTAAATGACGGGTGTGCCCTTAATGGCTAGTGTTTGATTGATGACGATTATGAATAAGTGACAATGAGGCCCAAAACGCTAAGCGACGATGATAATAAGCGACGATGATAATAAGCGACGATGAAATATAGCGACGTGGTTGTGTGTAATTATAAATTGACAGGTGATGTGCCTCTTATTTGGCAAATTGGTTAGTGACGGGCCACATAGTTGACTGTGTTTGTGTGTGGTGCATGTCATAGTGTCTCATGTTTTCCATGTGCATGAACCCAGCGAGGATGAGGCCATAAAGGCTAAGCGACGATGAGGCCATAAAGGCTAAGTGACGATGATGAAAGGTACCTCATGCATATGCCCGCGAGTGGGTTGCATTTCATATAGTTACATGACATCGTGATGAGTTGTTGTAATGACGTAATTGATGACTGTGAAGTGGTTACTCTAGTGCTGTGACTTTGACTTATTGCTTATCATATGATTTATTATATGGATTGAATTGGACTCACCCTTCTGTTTGAATGTTACCCCTATGCGGTAACGTGCAGGTGATCACGAGTGAAGACCTAGGTATCTTCACTAATTTGAGTCGGGTCGTCATGCTCTGATACGTAGCACTCAGGGGGGAAACGAACCCGATGGTTTTTAAGACCATTTTAGTTGTTATATGTTATTTGATGGTTTCTCTTTATTTTACTTTCCGCTGCGTAGTTGGTTTTATTGATGTCACGGTTGTGGTGACGATGACTGATGCTTGAGTTTTTTCCCCATTGGGGGCGTGCTACGTATTGCACATTTATTGACGTTGAACTGTTTTATTGAAGTATGATGTTTTATTCGAAGTATGTGTAACATTCCTTGCGATGAAAGCGATTTTGAACTCTGATTTTTATAAACAAATTAACGGGTAGAAAAGGGGTGTTACATTAGTGGTATCAGAGCAGTTCGGTCTGTCCGGCCAATGTTGTCCTGTCATAGTGTCTTATGATAATTAAGAAATTGTTAGATTAGTTCTAAATTTTTGGTTTGTGTTGCAGTGATAATTTGAAATGGCTGGGAGAAACGATGCTGCTCTTGCTGCCGCGCTGCAAGCTATGGCTCAGGCTGTGCAGAATCAGCAGAATGTTGGGGAGAACGTTGGCTTTCGGAGTCTGACTACTTTCCAGAGAGAGAATCCGCCCACTTTTAAGGGCAAATATGATCCAGTTGGAAATCCTTAATTAGAGATCCCCGGCAACGGCGCCAATTGGATCAGCAGTCGTACGCGGGTCAAAATAATTAAAAAGGATTAAGAATGTAGTACAAGGTGAGAAACCTTGGTCGTCTCACAAGGATCTCTAATACTAAGATTACCAGAATCAGGAACAAAATTAACAATAAAATAAGGGGGTTTGTTTATGAAGAAAACGATTTGTGTTGGGGGTTTTATCAAATTAAAGAGACATTTGATTCACCGTTTTCCGGGTGCGCGTCTCGAATTTATCACAGGTTCTAAAAACAACAATTCGTTTAATTTCAAATTCGCAATTGACATAAACTAACTAAACAAGCACTAATCAGTTTATACGAATTCACACCGTACATGAGCCGTTTCAAACGCAACTAATATCATAACGGAATTCTAATCAATCCCTCTATCAATTTATACTCGAATAAATTAATCTAAGAAATCAAATAATTCGAATAATCAAAAATTACGAAATAGAATTGCATACAAACAAGTGTCATACACAACTGAAACGCGTTTTGCAATAAAAACAGAACGATTACTAAGCAGAAAAACGAACTGAGAAGGTTGCATACATTCAAAACTAAAATCGAAATTGATAGAGATGGAATGAAGGAAATTAAAACAAAATTGTATTAAAACATTAGATACCGAACCTCAAAATCCGTAAACGGCACAAATCTGTAACTTGGGAGTTTAGGCTTTGTAACCTCCCTAATTTTTAAAGACTTGTACTATGATGCCTAAGGCCGATTAATTATTTATGGGAATAATTGGTCGTGTCTCGGGGATTAATAGTCGAGGAAATTGTCAACTAAATCCTATTCTATAATTAATTATGGCTTAGTCATGGTTAATTTAAATACTTAAGCTGTAGGGCGAAATTGGAATTTCACACCCTCAGTATATATATTCCCTTTCAATCTGAACCTTCAGCCACACTTAGCCATTTCATCAAATTTCAGACAAAGAAAAGTAGAAGAATAGAGAGGGAGGAGTCGCGAGCTTGGAGGAGAAGAGGAAGGCTCCAGCTGAAATCACCATTGCATGTAAGAACTCTCACTCCCATCCTACTCCAAATTTGATTCTCTTTCCATTGAACCCATTTTCAGCTTCTGATTCTTCTCCTACCTCTTTGTCCCATTTTCGGATTTGGGTCTTCAATATTGAAGGAGATGGAATTCTGAAGTTTATTATTGTTGCATGTTGCTGTGTTGATGCCCAAGGAGGAGTGCAACATCCGAATTTGAAATTGGGGGTAGGATTCAAGCTTAGATTGGTGTTTCAGCTGCTGCCCAGTTTCTGTCTTGAAGAGTAGCTGAAGCTTGCTCTAGTTGGTGCCTTTCGGTTCTTGCTCGTGCGTCTCGTGTCTCGGCCATTTCGCGTTTCGATTGAAGCTTCTAGTGAAATCATCGTCACGGTGAGTTCTACTCACGATTTGGGGCATTTTGATATTCTGAACTTGAGGTTTTTTTGGTGTGTCCTAAAACTATATTTGTTTTGAGCCCGTGGCCAATCCATCAGTTTTTCGAAAGTTTATGAGCCGAGAAATGTTTTGAGACAAAATGTGTTTTACGGTCTTTATGAAAAATTGAATAATTGTTATGATTTATATGATTGGAAATATGTTTCTGGAATGTCTGGAATTTTCTTGTTTTCAGGAGAGATTGAAATTGGAAATCGAATTGGGAAAAATTGGGTTTCGAAACAGCTGATTCTTGGACCATCTGGTGTCCATCGCGTTGCGAGCCGTGTCTGTCGCGACGCGACTGTGTCAATTTTCACAAGGATTTTGTTCTGTCTAATTTCGCGTCGCGATGGACCCTGTCCGCGTCGCGACGCAATGTAAATTTTCAGCAAACCTAATTGGAATTGTTTTCGCTATAACTTTTGATCCGGTGGTCCGATCGAAGTGTTTTCAATTGCGTTTTGAACCTTATTAAAAACCCTATTTAAAGGTGTGATTTGAATTCTGAAATTCTCGGTTTTGAAAGAGTTTAACTCACGATTTTGAGAAGTCTTGTGAAGACAAATGGTTTTGAAAACCGAAACTTAGTACACGTGTGGGTACGCCTATTAAATGGATGGACTGAATATACATTCATATATGTTAAATTGAATAATGATTATAACGCCGGATGTCTAACTATTGAATTCATCTAAAAGGGTTATAGATCGATAAAGATATATATTATCTAAAAGGCTTATGTGATTGATCCTTTGGTGATCAAAAAGATATAGATTATCTAACTCTCGAGAATTGATATGTATTGTCATATATATCGCATTGGGTGACGACCCGGCAAGTAGCATACTAGGGAGGGTAGTCATGACCTCTTACCTAGGCCCTGAATGTGTTTTGGCGTGGTCAACTCACGGGTTACCGGTATTCGTGACATTGGTTGCACAATCGGTTTATGCTGAACTAGAACCTTGGCATTATTCGGATAGACTTTCGAATTGGGGATTACCGCAGATATTGGGCAAACTAGATTGTCTGGCATTATATCTCGGGGATTACCGTAGATACTGGGCAGTCAAGTTGTCAGACATTATATCTCGGGTTGTGTTAAACTAAAGAAAACTTGATTGTGAACACGATTTGCTTGGAATTTCAATTATAGCTTGTGATGGCTAATTAAATATATTGATAACGGTTTAATAATTGAACCGAGTGTCAGTGAGGGGGCACGGTAGGACTCACTGAGATATTGTTATCTCACCCTATCATTGTTGTTGTTTTTCAGAGAAGCAGGGAAAGAAGAAGACTGTC
Organism: Astragalus membranaceus; assembly: GCA_039519185.1. Taxonomy (NCBI): domain Eukaryota; kingdom Viridiplantae; phylum Streptophyta; class Magnoliopsida; order Fabales; family Fabaceae; genus Astragalus; species Astragalus membranaceus. The sequence continues at coordinate 53,918,252 of CM076850.1, forward strand.
AGGCACGAGTACGTGACATGCTCTTGGAGATGTCAATGACCTAGTCTTGATCCTCTTATGTTTCCTTTTGCTGTCTTTGTCATGGTTGTATGACTTGTATCGTTTTGTGTTCCTGTTTTCGTTATTGAACTCGGATGTTGTAATCCTTTCGGCTGTGGACCGAGTAACTTCTATTATATGAAGTCGGGATGTTCCGAACGTTATGTTTAATTTCGGAAAAATTTTATACGTTCAATAATTATCCAGGAACTGTGTCCTCTGATTATTGCTATAATTGTGCATTTCGGTGTATCTACACGTTAGAAATTCCGGGGTGTTACATTTGGTATCAGAGCAGTTCGACCTAGTCGGACTTAGATTTAAAGCGTCTTTTACGTCTTCTAAGTCTGATTCTTCTTAGTATGCTATTAGACATTAAGCCTGAACAACTTAATACTTTGTGCATATTTCACAGAATCATGGCTGGAAGAGGTAGGAGAAACCCACCTGTTGATCCTCATCAAGAATGGATGCAAAATGTCATCGAAACTCAGCAGAAGATGATGAATGACATGATGCTAATGCAACAGCAACAGATGGCTCAGATGGCTCAAATGCAGCAGATGCATCAAGTGCCTCAACCCCAACCAACTGAGCCAGTCAATGTACCAAAACCAGAGGATCCCAACAGGGTGTATTTTCGGTTTCTGAAGATGAAACCCCCAACCTTCAAAGGAGGATCTGATGCAATGAAAGCCCATTTCTGGGTAGATTCCATGGAAAGGATCTTTGTGACATTGCAATGCAGTGAAGAAGAAAAAGTAATTTGTGCTGCCAATGCTCTGGATGAAGATGCTCATACATGGTGGACTAATGCATGTAGAATGTTGCAAACCCAAGGAACTCCTCTCGAGTGGGGTAATTTCAAGGAACTGTTTTTAGGTCATTATTTTCTGGATACGGAGAGGCTTGCTCAGCAGATGGAGTTCGTCAGTGTAAGACAAGGGGATATGTCGGTTGGTGAGTATGCCGCCAAGTTTTAAAGGCTATCTCAGTTTTATGAATTGGGGACTAATGCTCCCGATGACAAATGGAAAATGGTTATGTTCAGACAAGGTCTTAGAGGTGATGTGAATCAAGGTCTCAGTTCTTATTCCATGACTACTTATCCTTCCGAAGTAGCAGAACACTCACCGCCTGCAGATGATGTTGTTATTTCATTCGCTTCAGCCAGCCAGTCTCTATTCCAAGGTTCGGAAGCTTTCGTTGTTATTTTATCTGCAACAACCAAAGCAAGTATGGATTTATCATCTGTTCAAGTTGTCAATGAATTCTTAGATGTTTTTCCCGAGGAAGTTTCCTCTTTGCCTCCAGAACAAGAGGTAGAATTCTCTATAGATTTGGCGCCTGGTGCAGGGCCAATATCCATAGCACCTTATAAGATGTCTCCTCTCAAACTAAAGGAATTGAAGTCCCAACTTGAAGAATTAATCTCCAAGAAGTTTGTTCGACCGAGTGTTTCTCCATGGGGTGCTCCGGTGCTGTTAGTTAAGAAGAAGGACGGAAGCTTTCGTTGTTATTTTATCTGCATCAACCGAAGCTGGTATGGATTTACCATCTGTTCAAGTTGTCAATGAATTCTTAGATGTTTTTCCCGAGGAAGTTTCCTCTTTGCCTCCAGAACGAGAGGTAGAATTCTCTATAGATTTGGCGCCTGGTGCAGGGCCAATATCCATAGCACCTTATAGGATGTCTCCTCTCAAACTAAAGGAATTGAAGTCCCAACTTGAAGAATTAATCTCCAAGAAGTTTGTTCGACCGAGTGTTTCTCCATGGGGTGCTCCGGTGCTGTTAGTTAAGAAGAAGGACGGGAGCATGAGGTTATGCATAGACTACCATCAGCTGAATGAAATCACCATCAAGAATAAGTATCCATTGCCAAGGATAGATGACCTACTGGATCAACTTCGAGGTGCTAAAATATTCTCCAAAATCGATCTAAGATCGAGATACCACCAAATCCGAGTGAGGGCCTTAGATATTCCGAAAACCGCTTTCCGTACGAGGTATGGACACTACGAGTTTGTGGTGATGCCTTTCGGACTAACTAATGCCCCAGCGGTTTTTATGGACTACATGAATCGAGTATTTCATTCCTACTTGGATGAGTTTGTGGTCGTCTTCATAGACGATATCTTGGTGTATTCAAAGACAATTGAGGAGCATGCTCAACATCTCCTCTTTGTTTTAGGGGTACTCCGAGAGAAGAAGTTATATGCGAAACCGTCGAAGTGTGATTTCTGGATGTCAGAGATTAAGTTTTTGGGTCATGTGATTTCCCAAGAGGGAGTAGCAGTGGATCCTAGTAAAGTGGAAGCTGTGTTGAATTGGGAGCGGCCAACTTCAGTGACTGAGGTGAGGAGCTTTTTGGGATTAGCAGGTTATTACAGAAGATTTATCCAAGGATTTTCACAATTAGTTCTCCCACTCACCTGACTAACTCGCAAGGGCCAACCGTTTATTTGGGATACTGATTGTGAGGAATGTTTCCTAGGATTGAAGAAACGGTTGACTTCTGCCCCGATCCTGATTCTTCCGGACCCAACCTTGGGATTTCAAATCTACAGCGACGCCTCTGGGAAGGGTTTAGGATGTGTCCTTATGCAGAATCAACATGTGGTGGCCTATGCACCCAGGCAATTGAAGACTCACGAACGGAATTACCCAACTCATGACTTAGAGTTGGCGGCTATTGTGTATGCACTAAAAATTTGGAGACATTACCTTTATGGTTCTCGTTTCGAAGTTTTTAGTGATCACAAGAGCTTGAAATATATGTTCGATCAGAAAGAGCTGAATAACAGACAGAGACGGTGGATTGAATTCCAGAAGGATTATGACTTCGAGTTGAAGTATCATCCTGGAAAGGCCAATGTTGTGGCGGATGCTCTAAGCAGAAAGTCTCTCCACACCGCAGAGTTAATGGTCTACGAGATGGCATTGTTGGAGTCTTTTATGGACTTGAAACTCAAGGTGACGAGGAAAAGGAACCGATTAGTGTTACGGCATATTCGGGTCACTAGTGTATTGAGAGATCAGATTCGTGTGGCTCAAGAAGCTGATATGAAGTTACAGTATCATAGAGGATCGCCAGACTATACCGAGGATAGTGTCGGCATGATTTGTTTTAATGGAAGGATATGTGTTCCCAATGACGATGATATCAAAAGGCAAGTGTTAGAAGAAGCTCATAGGAGTCAGTATTCCGTACATCCTGGATCCACCAAGATGTACCGAGATTTAAAACTGAAGTATTGGTGGCCTGGGATGAAAGCCGATGTTGCTGAATTTGTATCTAAATGCTTAACTTGTCCGAAGGTTAAGGCAGAGCACCAGAGTCCTGCTGGTCAACTACAACCTCTTGATGTGCCAGTTTGGAAATGGGAAGATATCTTGATGGACTTCGTTATGGGTTTGCCGAGGTCGCAAGCCGGTAACGAATCCATTTGGGTAGTGGTGGACCGATTGACTAAATCCGCTCATTTTATTCCCGTTCACTCGACTTAAAAAGTTTCCAAGTTAGCAGATGAGTATGTGAAGAACATTATCAGATTGCATGGGGTTCCCGACTAGCATTGTATCGGACCGGGATCCTAAGTTTACTTCCAGATTTTGGAGAGCGTTGAACGAAGCTCTGGGAACAAGAGTGCTTCTTAGCACTGCTTGTCACCCTCAGACGGATGGTCAGTCAGAGAGGACCATTCAGACTCTTGAAGACATGTTGCGGGCATGTGTGTTGGATAACGGAAAGAAATGGGAGGATCATCTTCCGTTGATCGAGTTTTCTTACAACAACAATTACCACTCCAGTATTGGAATGGCACCCTTTGAAGCACTTTATGGGAGAAAGTGCAGAACTCCGCTTTGTTGGTGGGAAATTGGTGAAGATAGGTTTTTGGGACCTAACATGGTCCGTGATACCACAGAAAATTAGATTGATTCGGGAGAGAATGAATGTTGCGTAGAGTAGGCAGAAGAGCTACGCTTACAACTGTAGAAGACCGCTAGAGTTTGAAGTCGGTGATCATGTATTCCTGAAGGTTTCTCCAACTATAGGCTTAGGTAGAGCCTTGCGAGCAAAGAAACTCAGTCCTCGATACGTTGGACCTTTCCAGATTATCGAGCGTATTGGGCCAGTTGCGTATCGCCTCGCTTTATCTCCTGCCTTATCCAATCTTCATGATGTCTTTCATGTATCTCAGCTGAGAAAGTATATTCCTGATCCACTTCAGTCGTTGAGTGTGGATACGATCGATCTTCGACCGAATTTATCCTTTCAACCTTATCCTAGCTATATCTTGGAGCGTGGTATGAAGACTCTGCGTTCAAGGACTATTCCAATTGTCAAGGTAGTCTGGGATGGCTTCTCAGTCTAAGAGGCTACTTGGGAGTTGGAAGAGGACATGCGGACTCCCTATCCATATCTTTTCGCTTAAGGTACGTCTTGTCAATTTTGAGGACAAAATTTTTAAAGTTGGGGTGATTGTAACCTCCCTAATTTTTAAAGACTCGTACTATGATGCCTAAGGCCGATTAATTATTTATGGAAATAATTGGTCGTGTCTTGGGGATTAATAGTCGAGGAAATTGTCAAATAAATCCTATTCTATAATTAATTATGGCTTAGTCATGGTTAATTTAAATACTTAAGTTGAAGGGCGAAATTGGAATTTCACACCCTCAGTATATATATATACCCTCTCAATCTGAACCTTCAGCCACACTTAGCCATTTCATCAAATTTCAGAAAAAGAAAAGCTGAAGAATAGAGAGGGAGGTGTCGCGATCTTGGAGGAGAAGAGGAAGGCTCCAGCTGAAATCTCCATTGCATGTAAGAACTCTCACTCCCATCCTACTCCAAATTCGATTCTCTTTCCATTGAACCCAATTTCAGCTTCTGATTCTTCTCCTATCTCTTTGTCCCATTTTCGGATTTGGGTCTTCAGTATTGAAGGAGATGGAATTCTGAAGTTTATTGTTGTTGCATGTTGCTGTGTTGATGCCCAAGGAGGAATGCAACGTCCGAATTCGAAATTGGGGGTAGGATTCAAGCTTAGATTGGTGTTTCAGCTGCTGCCCAGTTTCTGTCTTGAAGAGTAGTTGAAGCTTGCTCTAGTTGGTGCCTTTCGGTTCTTGCTCGTGTGTCTCGTGTCTCGGTCGTTTCGCGTTTCGATTGAAGCTTCTAGTGAAATCGTCGTCACGGTGAGTTCTACTCACGATTAGGGGCATTTTTATATTCTGAACTTGATTTGTTTTTGGTGTGTCCTAAAACTATATTTGTTTTGAGTCCCGTGGCCAATCCATCAGTTTTTCGAAAGTTTATGAGCCGAGAATTGTTTTGAGACAAAATGTGTTTTACGGTCTTTATGAAAAACTGAATAATTGTTATGATTTATATGATTGGAAATATGTTTCTGGAATGTCCGGAATTTTCTGGTTTTCAGGAGAGATTGAAATTGGAAATCGAATTGGGAAAAATTGGGTTTCGAAACAGCTGATTCTTGGACCATCTTGTGTCCATCGCGTCGCGACCCGTGTCTGTCGCGACGCGACTGTGTCAACTTTTCACAAGGATTTTGTTCTGTGTAATTTCGCGTCGCGACGGACCCTGTCCGCGTCGCGACGCAGTGTAAATTTTCAGCAAACCTAATTGGAATTGTTTTCGCTATAACTTTTGATCCGGTGGTCCGATCGAAGTGTTTTCAATTGCATTTTGAAGTTTATTAAAAACCCTATTTAAAGGTGTGATTTGAATTCTGAAATGCTCTATTTTGAAAGAGTTTAACTCATGATTTTGAGAAGTCATGTGAAGACAAATGGTTTTGAAAACCGAAACTTAGTACACGTGTGGGTACGCCTAATAAATAAATGGACTGAATATACATTCATATATGTTAAATTGAATAATGATTGTAACGTCGGATGTCTAACTATGGAATTCATCTAAACGGGTTATAGATCGATAAAGATATATATTATCTAAAAGGCTTATGTGATTGATCCTTTTGTGATCAAAAAGATATAGATTATCTAACTCTCGAGATCTGATATGTGTAGCGACCGAAAAATCCGGAGGAGGGATTCTTCGAAGTTCTTGAATGAAGCCGCCCCCAAAGTTTTAGTTTAAGGGCAAACATTGGAAAATCCCTATTGAGTGGATAAAGGGGTCTTGCGGACCAGGTTTAGGCTCGGGGGTCGTTTATGCGTAGGGAAAGTATTAGCACCCTACGACATCCTTCCTAAGGAAGGTTACCTTTTAACCAAATGTGTAAACGCTTATTAATTCAAAAATAATGTTTTTACCCTTATAATAATAAAAATAAAAGCCTCGCTAAACGGTTAGTTATTTTTGTACTTTTTGAGAGATAGAAGAGAAATGAGTTAAAAGAAAAAAAAAGGTTTTTTATTAATGCAATTGACAGAGGTCGGCCGCCCTCTGGTCCTACGTATCTCCTGGTAGAGAATCAAATCACACGTAGTTCTTGGGTAGAAAATGTAACACCCCGATAAATTCTAATATGTAGAACTACCGAAATGCACTAAATGGCATACATCAGAGTAACTTCCTGTTATTGAAATATTGAACACAACTAAAACATTCGATAATACATATCGATCGGTTCTCTGAACCTCATAAACGTCCTTGAAAATGCTTAAGTTCAAACTTAAGACTTGTACATAATCCTGGTGTTCAATAATCCAAAAACATAAAGTAGCGGAAACGATTTTACAACTTAACAATGAAAGTTATACAATCGGAAAATAGGAACCATAAACGGAAACAAGGTCTAAAACATTAAACTAGGTCTTCAATGACTCCAAGAGTCACACCAGCTAGCCATGCTTTACCGCCTTTGCTTTCCCCTGTTTCTCTGTAAAAACCACAAATATGAAGGGTGAGATAAACATTATCTCAGTGAGTCCTATCGAGACCCCTTACTACTCTAGCGGTTCATTATGCCTTGTTTTGAACTCGTGGTTCTAAAAGCAACCACGTGGAAATACATTTAGTTCCTGTAACCTTCATGCTCATGGCCCTCCTAAGCGACACATGAAGCATGCAATCTTTGTTCCATGTTTTTAGCATAACACCTCAGTCTACCTATTTTATAGGCATCTCTTGACCTTTTGGTGAACCCATCCCGCTATTTCTAGCAGGGGAAACATTCTTGAGTCTAGGTTTTGGGGCTCATGACTTCCCCTCCCCTAGTATGCTAACCTCTTAGGGTCGTCACCCTTTTTCCTCTTGTATTTATTATACATTTTCAGTCTGTGTACCCACATTGGGCTGTTAGTCATTCCAGTCAAGTACCATGTACCATATCAGTCAATTTCAGTGTATAATATCAGTCAAGTACCGTGTACCATATCAGTGAATTACAGTGTATAATATTAGTCAAGTACCGTGTGTTATTATCATTCTTTGACATTTGCACTCTCGCGTTCTCTAAGAGCGGTTTTCCATTTTATTCATAACACACTATTTTTCTATCGAACATGTTCAATCTCATACCATTGTTACCTTTACATTGTTGTGGGACCTTGGGGAATGGATTAGAAGAGGATTGAAATCATTTGGAATGGATAAAAAGGTACTTTGAAATTGTAGGTCAGAGAGTCTCACACGACCCGTGCGTGTAGGCGCACGACCCGTGCGTGGTTGAACAGTTTGTAGAAATTTTTCCAGGAAGATACGCACGACCCGTGCGTGTAGGCGCACGATCCGTGCGTTAGCTACCAGATTTACAGAAAGTTTCAGAGACTTACGCACGACCCGTGCGACTAGGCGCACGATCCGTGTGTGTTTTAAAACCCAGTCCCTGTCGTATCAGAGGGAGGCGCACGACCCGTGCTCGTAGGCACACGATCCGTGCGTCTCTATCAGTTTCCAGAAAACAGGTTTTTCATGTATTATTCCATTCCATTCCGATTCCCACTTCCCTTCCGATCGAGGCCCAAACTCCAACACGCATTAAAACACAATATTATAGCAATCCAATCCAGCACACCCAACAATCAATCAAGCAATTCATAGTTCAATCACAAGTTTTGGGGAAAACGGTTTTTCAATAAGATTTCTTTTGATAACACGAATACATGACCATGGTTTTCGAAAAGAAGATTCTGAAACACAAACATATTCCCTAAGCGAGTATAGAACTCACCTATCGTGATGAAAATCACGCAACACCGGAACTCCGAGAATACAACCGCTCCAACAAGAAACTCAACCACTCCAAATTGCTTGGACAACAATCGATTTCGAATCCCAGCTACCCCACAACTTCAAACAGCAATTTGTGGCTTGGAGGTGAGCCTTGGTACTAAATGATGGACCCTAGCAAGGACATGCAAGGGTTATATCTCCATTTCCATGCTTGGAGCTTGAAGGTTTGAAAATGGTGTTTTGGAGAGGAGTTGGATGTTTGCTCAGAAAATTAGATCAATGGGAAGAAGAAGAAAAATGATGGAGGATGGTAGTTTTAGATTACACATGCATGAACAATAGAGGTAGGAACTCTTCCCTTCCTTCTCCACTTTCTCTCTCGAGCTCTCTCTCCCTTTCTCTCAAGCCTCTCTTTTGCTGAAATGTTGGAAATGAGATGGTGTTGTGTGGTGTGGGGTGTGGGTTCAGCTGGCTATCATTTAAAGGGTTATAAAGACTAAAATACCCTTATTCTCTAACATTCTCTTACATTATTCCTAACACCACACTAATTCCCATGACTCACTAACTTAACATAATATTGCAATTATGCATAACTTATTATTTATTAATTAAACAATTCATGATAATCCTCTTGCTAATTTAATTAATCTAATTAGCTAATTAGGGGATGTTACAATCACCCCAACTTCTAAAATTTTGTCCTCAAAATTGACAAAACATACCTTACTTGAACAAATACGGATATTTCTCCCGCATGCTCTCCTCTACTTCCCATGTCGCTTCGTCAGGTGACACACCGTCCCAAAGCACCTTGACAATAGGAATTGACCTCGTCCGGAGCGTTTTCTCGCCACGTTCGATGATCCTGATTGGGGTAGGATGATAAGATAGATCCGGTCTGATGTCAATCGCTTCATGGCTCAAAGGTTGATTCGGATCATGAACATATTTCCTTAGCTGCGATACATGAAACACATCATGTAGTCTGGACAATTCTGGAGGTAAGGCAATGCGATATGCTACCGGCCCAACTCGCTCGATAATCTGGAAGGGTCCGACATACCGAGGACTGAGCTTCTTTGCTCGCAAAGCAATACCGGTCCCAATGGTTGGAGAAAGTTTCAAAAAGACATGATCTCCTTCTTCGAATTCTAGCGGCCTTCTCCTCTTATCCGCATAACTCTTTTGCCGACTCTGCGCGGCTTTCATCCTTTCTCTGATTTGACGGATCTTCTCCGTAGTCTCCCGGACTAAATCTGGTCCCAACAATCTCTGCTCACCTACATCCCACCAACACAATGGTGTTCTGCACTTCCTTCCATACAATGCTTCATATGGAGCCATTCCGATACTAGAATGATAACTGTTGTTGTATGAGAATTCCACCAATGGAAGGTGATCCTCCCATCTGCCTCCACTATCCAGTACACAAGCTCTCAACATATCCTCTAAAGTCTGAATTGTCCTCTCAGTCTGCCCGTCTGTCTGAGGATGGTATGCGGTGCTAACACACACCTTTGTTCCTAACGCCATGTTCAATGCTCTCCAAAATCGAGATGTAAACTTGGGATCTCGATCACAGATGATACTTGTAGGGATTCCATGCAACTTCACAATATTCTTGAGATATTCATCTGCTAACCTAGCAACCTTGTGAGTCGAACGCACTGGAATAAAATGAGCGGACTTGGTCAGGCGATCCACCACTACCCAAATAGAATCATTTCCGGTTTGGGACCGCGGCAATCCCATGACAAAATCCATAGATATGCTTTCCCATTTCCATTCAGGTACATTCAACGGTTGTAACTGGCCACCTGGCTTCCGGTGCTCTATCTTAACCTTTTGACAAGTTAAGCATCGAGACACAAATTCTGCAATATCCACTTTCATACCAGGCCACCAATACAATTGCTTCAGATCTCGATACATCTTGGTAGACCCAGGATGTATTGAGAACTGACTCTTATGAGCTTCTTCTAGAACTTGCCTCTTTACGTTCTCATCATTCGGCACACAGATTCTACCATCAAAACAAATTACTCCATCACCGTCTTCGGTGTAACTCGGCAATCTCTTCTGCGCTTGCAGCTCTACATCACCTTCTTGGGCTGAGCGAATTAGATTCCTCAATGAACTTGAAATCTGAATGTGACTCAACACCAACCTGTTCCTTCTTGACTTAACTCTCAAATTGAGGTCTCTGAATGATTCCAACAATGACATCTCGTACATCATCAGCTTTGCAGTATGGATAGACTTTCTGCTTAAAGCATCGGCAACAACATTAGCCTTACCAGGATGGTACTTCAATTCAAAATCATAATCTTTCAGGAATTCTACCCATCTCCTCTGTCTGTTGTTCAGCTCCTTTTGGTCAAACAAATACTTCAGACTTTTGTGGTCACTAAAGACTTCGAAACGAGACCCATACAGGTAATGTCTCCAAATCTTTAGGGCAAACACAATCGCTGCCAACTCTAGATCATGAGTCGGGTAATTCTCTTCATGTGGCTTCAACTGCCTGGAGGCATAAGCAACCACTTGTTGATTCTGCATTAGGACACATCCTAAACCCTTACCAGAAGCGTCGCAATAGATTTGGAATCCTACTGACGGATCAGGAAGAATCAGGATAGGTGCAGAAGTCAAACGACCCTTCAATTCCGTGAAACAATTTTCACAGTCAGAGTCCCAAACAAACGGCTGACCCTTGCGAGTTAACCGAGTGAGTGGAAGAACCAACTGGGAAAATCCTTGAATGAATCTTCGATAGTACCCAGCTAATCCTAAGAAACTTCTTACCTCAGTAACCGTAGACGGCTGCTCCCAGTCTACCACAGCTTCGATCTTACTGGGATCCACAGCAACACCTGTCCTAGATATTACGTGGCCCAGAAACTTAACTTCTGGCATCCAAAAATCACATTTGGACGGCTTAGCATACAACTTCTTCTCTCGGAGTACGTTCAGAACAATTCGGAGATGTTGCACATGCTCCTCAATCGTCTTAGAGAACACCAAGATATCATCGATGAACACTACCACAAACTGATCCAGATAAGGATTAAAAATTCGATTCATATAATCCATGAATACAGCTGGAGCATTGGTCAAACCGAAGGGCATCACTACGAATTCATAGTGTCCATATCTCGTACGGAAAGCGGTCTTCGGGACGTCCAAAGCTCGAACCCTGATTTGGTGATAACCGGACCTTAAATCAATCTTTGAAAATACAGAAGCTCCCCTCAACTGATCTAGCAAATCATCAATTCTCGGTAGAGGGTACTTGTTCTTGACGGTCACCTTATTCAACTGACGATAATCGATACACAATCTCATACTTCCGTCCTTCTTCTTGACAAGCAACACTGGAGCACCCCATGGTGAGGCACTCGGCCGGATGAACCGTTTGGAAATTAGCTCTTCCAGTTGAACTTTCAGTTCCCTCAACTCTAATGGCGACATTCTATACGGGGCTATAGAAATAGGTCCAGTGCCCGGAACCAACTCTATAGAAAATTCCACCTCACGATCCGGAGGAAACGAAGGAACTTCATCGGGAAACACATCAAGAAATTCATTAACAACTTGCACAGAAGATAAATCCTGACCTGTCTCAGTGGATGCAGACAGCATCATGACGTAAGCTTCCGCGCCTTGGAATAGATAGTTACTGGCCGATGTGAAAGAAATAACAGCTTCAGAATTTGGCGGTTGTAGCTCCACTGATTCGGAGGCAAAACCGATAGTTCGATGGAAGCAATCTATAGTCACATGGTTGGCCGTCATCCAACTCATTCCTAGGACGACATCCATGCCCTTCATTGGTAAACAAATGAAGTCTACTACAAAATTCCTGTCTCCTATGGATAGAAGACAATTTTCACATATCGCTTGAGTCTGAACACTACCTTCAGCAGCAGTCTTAATGGAGATTGGTTGAGGCAAGGGAGTTAAAGCCAATCCCAACCGTTCGGCACAAACTTTTGATATAAAACAATGAGTCGCACCTGAATCATATAAAATACTAACGGAGTTATTAAAAAGAGATCCCATACCCCTTAGTAGATTATCTGACGGTGTGACCTTCTGGGCGTCTAAGGTGTAAACTCTCCCATGAGTTGTAGTAGCAGCAGGGTTACTTCCTTGACTCTTCTCTTTCTCTGGGCAGTCCCGTGCAAAATGGCCGTCTTTCTTGCAGAAATAACACTGGTTGGATCCCATCTGGCACTTACCCTGATGGTACTTTCCACAGTTGGAACACGTACTGAATTTTGAGGAGTTCGATGACTGAACCTGTTTCCCTTTGTTGTAGTTGTGTCTGGGACCCGTCTGATGGTTAGATGATCCAACATTCTTCTTATTCTGATGGAATACTTTTCTGCTTGCATATAACCTCTTCAAGTCACTCTCAGCTATGTGTGCTTGTTGAACCATGGCAGCATAGTTAGTATAGGCAAAAGAACTCAAACTCTGAGCAATGTCTTCCCTTAGCCCATACTTGAACCTTTCGGTTTTCCACTTGTCATTGGGAGCATACCCGGCCAAACCGAAGAATTGATATAACTCTTCAAACTTAGCCGCGTACTGACCCACAGTTGAACTTCCTTGAGTGAGAGTCAGAAACTCGTTCTCCTTGTCGAACCTCATGGCTGTCGGAAAGAACTGCTCCAAAAATACCTGCTTGAAATGTTCCCAAGTCTGGGGAGTATCCATAGTTACCATCATGGCTTTGGCATTAGTCCACCAGTTGTTAGCTTCTCCTTTCAGCATATGAGTTGCCAATCTCAACTTGTCATCATCAGTTACTTGCATAGCTACGAAGATCTTCTCTATATCATCTAGCCAATGCTGAGCTTCCATAACATCCGGTCCTCCTCGGAACTCAGACGGCTTCATTTTCAGGAATTCAGAGAAAACCCTCCTTGGGTCAGCTTGAGGCTCAGGGACTTGCTGGGGCTGAGCTTGAGCATTCTGTTGCATCTGCAGCATATCTTCCATCATCTTCTGTTGCCTCTCGATCACGTTCTGCATCCATGCAGAATGCGGATCAACTGGTGGGGTATTCCTCGATCCTCCTGCCATAATTCTGCAAATGATACACCAAGTATTAAGTTGATCAGTCTCAATGTCTCTTAGTATCACAAGAAGCAAGATAGCAGAGTTACTCGAGGGATAAAACCACCCTAACTGTCTAAGCCCGACTAGGTCGAACTGCTCTGATACCATAATGTAACACCCCGATAAATTCTAATATGTAGAACTACCGAAATGCACTAAATGGCATACATCAGAGTAACTTCCTGTTATTGAAATATTGAACACAACTAAAACATTCGATAATACATATCGATCGGTTCTCTGAACCTCATAAACGTCCTTGAAAATGCTTAAGTTCAAACTTAAGACTTGTACATAATCCTGGTGTTCAATAATCCAAAAACATAAAGTAGCGGAAACGATTTTACAACTTAACAATGAAAGTTATACAATCGGAAAATAGGAACCATAAACGGAAACAAGGTCTAAAACATTAAACTAGGTCTTCAATGACTCCAAGAGTCACACCAGCTAGCCATGCTTTACCGCCTTTGCTTTCCCCTGTTTCTCTGTAAAAACCACAAATATGAAGGGTGAGATAAACATTATCTCAGTGAGTCCTATCGAGACCCCTTACTACTCTAGCGGTTCATTATGCCTTGTTTTGAACTCGTGGTTCTAAAAGCAACCACGTGGAAATACATTTAGTTCCTGTAACCTTCATGCTCATGGCCCTCCTAAGCGACACATGAAGCATGCAATCTTTGTTCCATGTTTTTAGCATAACACCTCAGTCTACCTATTTTATAGGCATCTCTTGACCTTTTGGTGAACCCATCCCGCTATTTCTAGCAGGGGAAACATTCTTGAGTCTAGGTTTTGGGGCTCATGACTTCCCCTCCCCTAGTATGCTAACCTCTTAGGGTCGTCACCCTTTTTCCTCTTGTATTTATTATACATTTTCAGTCTGTGTACCCACATTGGGCTGTTAGTCATTCCAGTCAAGTACCATGTACCATATCAGTCAATTTCAGTGTATAATATCAGTCAAGTACCGTGTACCATATCAGTGAACTACAGTGTATAATATTAGTCAAGTACCGTGTGTTATTATCATTCTTTGACATTTGCACTCTCGCGTTCTCTAAGAGCGGTTTTCCATTTTATTCATAACACACTATTTTTCTATCGAACATGTTCAATCTCATACCATTGTTACCTTTACATTGTTGTGGGACCTTGGGGAATGGATTAGAAGAGGATTGAAATCATTTGGAATGGATAAAAAGGTACTTTGAAATTGTAGGTCAGAGAGTCTCACACGACCCGTGCGTGTAGGCGCACGACCCGTGCGTGGTTGAACAGTTTGTAGAAATTTTTCCAGGAAGATACGCACGACCCGTGCGTGTAGGCGCACGATCCGTGCGTTAGCTACCAGATTTACAGAAAGTTTCAGAGACTTACGCACGACCCGTGCGACTAGGCGCACGATCCGTGTGTGTTTTAAAACCCAGTCCCTGTCGTATCAGAGGGAGGCGCACGACCCGTGCTCGTAGGCACACGATCCGTGCGTCTCTATCAGTTTCCAGAAAACAGGTTTTTCATGTATTATTCCATTCCATTCCGATTCCCACTTCCCTTCCGATCGAGGCCCAAACTCCAACACGCATTAAAACACAATATTATAGCAATCCAATCCAGCACACCCAACAATCAATCAAGCAATTCATAGTTCAATCACAAGTTTTGGGGAAAACGGTTTTTCAATAAGATTTCTTTTGATAACACGAATACATGACCATGGTTTTCGAAAAGAAGATTCTGAAACACAAACATATTCCCTAAGCGAGTATAGAACTCACCTATCGTGATGAAAATCACGCAACACCGGAACTCCGAGAATACAACCGCTCCAACAAGAAACTCAACCACTCCAAATTGCTTGGACAACAATCGATTTCGAATCCCAGCCACCCCACAACTTCAAACAGCAATTTGTGGCTTGGAGGTGAGCCTTGGTACTAAATGATGGACCCTAGCAAGGACATGCAAGGGTTATATCTCCATTTCCATGCTTGGAGCTTGAAGGTTTGAAAATGGTGTTTTGGAGAGGAGTTGGATGTTTGCTCAGAAAATTAGATCAATGGGAAGAAGAAGAAAAATGATGGAGGATGGTAGTTTTAGATTACACATGCATGAACAATAGAGGTAGGAACTCTTCCCTTCCTTCTCCACTTTCTCTCTCGAGCTCTCTCTCCCTTTCTCTCAAGCCTCTCTTTTGCTGAAATGTTGGAAATGAGATGGTGTTGTGTGGTGTGGGGTGTGGGTTCAGCTGGCTATCATTTAAAGGGTTATAAAGACTAAAATACCCTTATTCTCTAACATTCTCTTACATTATTCCTAACACCACACTAATTCCCATGACTCACTAACTTAACATAATATTGCAATTATGCATAACTTATTATTTATTAATTAAACAATTCATGATAATCCTCTTGCTAATTTAATTAATCTAATTAGCTAATTAGGGGATGTTACAGAAAAAGTTTGTGTGTTAGTATTTTTTAGGTATTTTGAAATTGGGATAGACGTTCGTAATGACCAAACAAGTAGGACTCAGAGTGGTCATTACTCGTAGCCCGTTTGAAAATCAAAATTGTTACTAACGATCAAGCAAGCCGGACTCAGAGTGACCATTAGTAACAACCCTTTTTGTGAGTTTAATTGTTCGAAAAATAATGGTTTGGAAGCATTGTGATGTAATAATGAAACACAAAATCAGTTGTAATAAAAAAGAAATATAATTAACAGGGGTGCTGTATTATCAAAAAGGAAGTGTGAGTAGCAACGGATGTTGTTTAGTTTAAAAAAAGGGTGGTGCAGATAGTGAACCCAGCTGTTTTATTTGCAGACCCCGGGCCTGCGCGAAAGTTGGGCTTTTACGGGGTGTGGGGCTATTAAAAATATGGGGTGTGATTGGTAAATTGGATTAAGAAAAACAAAAATAAATAAAACTAAACTAATATAAGTGGGATTTCACTTTGGGAAAACCCTAGATCTATTTCCTCTTCTTCCAGCGCCGCTGCTGGTCTTCCAGGAGAGAGAGAATGTGTGAAAAATCAAAAATGGAGAGAGAGAAACGTGGAGAGAGTGGGAGGAACAGAAATGGAAAGGGAAGAAGGGGGAGAGGATGCAACGGCGAAGGCAGTGGTCGACGGTGGCAGGGAGGGAGATGGTGACGGAGAGAGACACGGCGAGGAGAGAGAAGGAGAGCTGAGAGGGAAAACGAGAAAGAAGGAAGTTATGGTGGAGAGAGAGAGCGCCGTAGGAGACGACTGGAGGGCGTTGTGCGCTGGTGGCGATGACAGAGGAACGACGCCGGGGGGGACAACCACGGTGGTGTCGTGGTGGTTCCGGCGGTGCGAACGCGAATGGTATTGGGATTTCACGCCGGAGCTTCAGCGAAGGCGACGGGAATTCGTGGTGGGTGCCACGGCGCGAGATGAAAGGCACCGGGGATGACTACGCCGGAGTGCTGCGACGGCACCGATGGGAAGGATTCCACCGCGACGGCGATGGTTGTGGTGTTCACCGGCGAGTTCGACGGCGACTAGGGGTGCTTTTTTCCGGTTCGTTTACTTTCCTTTCCTTTCCCTTATCTCTATTCTGATTCTCATTTTTCATATTTTATTGTTGTTTTATTTCTGAAGGGGTATTGTGTTTGGTTGTTGGTTGTTTTATGTTGTATAGGTGGTGATGGTTGGTCACGGCTGTGGTTTTGCGCTTTCAGTGGTGGTGGTTGTTGGATGGAGGTGGTTTGAGAGAGGGTCGAAGATGGGGTGGGGTGATAGTTTTCTGCTTGTGTTTCGGTTTCTACTGATTCTCTGCTTCACTCCCTTTCTGATTTTTGTTTTGGTGTTACTGTTTGTGTCTTTGCCCCGTGACTGTGTATGCCCCCCTTGATTCTGTTTTCTTTAGTTTTTTTTTATAGAGTCCAGTAATATACTGAGACAAATTGGCTGTTATGGTTTGCAGGAAATTCAGGGGTAGTGGAGCAGAGGAGGAGCAGTAGCAGCAGGGTAGTGCAAGCTGTCTTGTTGGAGCAAAAGAGGAAAAATGGGAGAACAGGAAGAAAGAAGACTTGTTTTCATTCTCAAAACATAAAAGCAGTGGCCGCCCCTAGTCCCTTCATTTTGATTTTATTTTTTGTACTTTTGCTTTTAATTAATTTTTTTGTCTAAATATGTGTACTAAAGTTGACTTTGTAAAAAAAAACTGATTATAAAAAGTATTTATTCACAATCTGATTTTTATTAGATTTTTAGAACAAAATTAAACCGATAACAACGACGAAAAACAAACGTACACGACGAGACGCGAACGCGCGTCTACAACGAGAATACGCGAATTTGCGTACTAAAATAAACACTCGTACACAACAATACGCGAACACCTATCCGCAATGGGGACTAAAATGTGTACAATATTAACAATAGCACACACGCACCAATGAGAAGTAACATGCCTATACATGACTGGGAACGACACATATAAACGATAAAAACAATATTTTGGATTTTCTAGAAACTTTAAATTAGCCGGACAAAATTAGGGTATGACAGATGCCCCTCTTTATTTATATTTTACTAGGAAATATGAAGGGTTTCCAAATTTCCCAAGTAAAATAGAAATGAAGATAAAAAGACACTAATTTTGTCAAGATTATTTTTTAGAAATTATTGAAAGATAATGGGTTGACATAGAACAAAAGTAAATAAGGATCACCGGGGATCTGAAGGAGCACTGGGCTCTGATGGTCTAATTCGCAGTCGATGCTTGGGCCATTGATTGGAGTTAAACTGAAGGACCGACGAGGTCTGAAGGGCATGCCTAAGCCCGATGGACCAATGGGTCTGATGGAGCGCAAACTAGCAACGGTACTGGTAAAACAGTCTGCTTGGGGGTGGCCTTTTTCGAGCGGCCATGGGTGGCAAGGTCAGGTCATTGACCTGATTTGCTCACCTGGAAGGACGTTGTCGTGACCTAAATCTCGACGTAGACGGCTCAAAAATATGAATTTTAGGAGTCGCCACCCAATTTATTAAAAATAGGAAAAATTGAGAAAAACCTGACCTAAGAGTTAGTGGTCTGCGTAACTAGGTTGGATTCGGGAGTCGGTTATGCGTAGGGAAGGAGCGAAAGCCTAATTTCACTACACCCCTAGCACATCTGTCCTAAGACAGTTACCCTAAATTTGATTTGTGCAAGAATTAACAAGTTGTTTCATTATTTGTTTACCCAAAAAATAACACTTAATAGGATTTAGTAAAAAAAGAACAATTATTTACCAAGGACTAATTTGAGAAAATTTTATTTTGACTTTGACAGGGAGACCCTGCGCCTACGTACTCTCTGGTGCGATGAGAGACTCAAAAGTCACGTAGTTCTTCCTGAAAATTTTTGTTGGTTGATGTTTTTTTTTATATAGGGGTTTTAGGATTATTGAGCTGTACAGCTCACCCGTCCTAGAACGCTGACTAACCCGTCTGTACAGTCGACTTAGTCCCCTATTTTATAAAAATGAAGTTCTTTTTTTTTGAGTTTTGGAAAATGATTTGATGTGTGTTGGTTTAATTTTATTTGAATAGGGATTTTAGGACTCTTGATCCGTACGGTTCATTCATCCTAAAACGCTGACTAACCCGGCCGTACGGCCGACTTAATCCCCTATTTTAAAACATTGATTTGTGGGTAGAAATGTGTTTTGTATTTTTTAATTTATAAATTGCTTATTTTAAATAGGGATTCTAGGACATGATCCGTAACGGTTCATTAGTGACCTAAAAAGCAGACTAACCCGACTGTACAGTTGACTTAGTCCCCCCTATTTACTAAAAAAAAATGAAATATTTATTTATTTACTTTTATAGGTTTTTTTTTTCAAAGAAAATAACAAAAACGAAAAGAGAGGGTGCAATAATAAAATAGGGTGCACTTTGCAGGAGGGAGTTGTATTATTAAAAACTGGGTGTGACTAGTTATGAGCCCAGTTGGAGCATTTTTGGTTTTCGGACCCAGGACCTGCGAATTTGGGCTAACAGGGGCGCAGTCCTACTAAAACGAGTAGGTGCAATTACTAATTCTGATATTAAATTTTTTTTAATAAAATAAATAAATAAATAAACAAGTGAGTATAAAAGGGGCAAACACCATCTACAGAACCCTAATTTTTCACCCCTCTCCCTCCAACGCCGCACACACCAAATGGGGGGAGAGAGAGAGAACGCAAAATTTTCTGGAGAGGGGGAGAGAGGATTTATCGCCGGAGAAGAAAGAGAGAGATCCGCGCTGAGAGAGAAGAAAGGAAGGAGAGAGGGAGAGAGCGTTGGCTTCGGTGGGAAGAGAGGGGCGACGAACGCGAAGGGAGAGAACGAAAGGAGAGAGTAATGACGGTGAACGGTCGCTCCTTGTCCGGCAAGGTCTGTGGGGGTCGACAGCAACGGTGAGGGTGCCGGAGCAGAAAGCGAGCAACGAAAAGGGCGCAGCGGCGGCGACACGAACGAGACAGCACTGGCGCGCTTTCACAGCGGCGATGTCGCCGGAGAAGACGACTGGGGGGAGGTTCACGGCGAACGGCCACCGTCTACGGTGGCCGGAGCCTATGAGGTGAGCTTTATTATATATTTCGGTTCGGTCACCTTCTTAAACTTTATACTGTTTTCTCCCAATTTTTGATCATGTTACTGATTCATACTTGTTCTTGAACTGTATTTATCATTTTTTTTTTGTAAGAAAAAAAAACCTATTTCTATCTTGCCTAAATTTTTTTACTAACAACTCATTGCTAAAAACTTTTTTTTTTTAAGGAACAGAATACTCAAACTTAATTCAAATTCTTTGTTTATCCAAATCCTAAGAAAGAAAAAAAACAGAAATAAGGGGAGCCGACCTAAAACTCCAGCTTCTGAATAGGTCCCTTTTTTGCTTACTGGACAAAAAATTGCTACTGCCCCTCTGTGAAAAATGGCCCCTGACTGTACCCGAATCCCTTATCTGTGTAAAGATTGCTGCGAAAACTGCTCTCCCCTTTTCCTTGCTTACAGAAATCTAGAACTTGTTATTATTTTTTCTCTGAATTGCTGTGTGCGAATTTTTCTGTGAGAATTGCTGTGGAATTCTCAGTGTCCTCCTTCTCTGGTTTTCAGATTAGCTTTTTATAGTGATTTCTGGAATCCGAAACTTAATGTTTTTGATTGCTGATTAATACCGGTTAATGCATTGTCTCCTGGACAGCTTGTAGCTGACTCAGGGCTGACTCAACCTCCCCCTTTTTTTTAGCTGCTGATTTGAATTGTTGCTGAATTTCAGGTGCTTGGGCAGCTGGTGCAAGCTTGCTCTGCAAGCTCAGGAGCATGAGGGAGCGTACGGTTGCTGGCATAGATTAGGGTTATTTGGGCCTTTTCCCCTTTTTTTTTTTTGACAGTTAGGTGTAGATAATTTTTTTTGGGCCCATTTGAGGCCTGTTTTTTTTTTTGTAATGTTGGCATATATTTGGGCCAAGTGTAACTAGATACTTTGTAAATAAAATTTTTTTCACACACCTCCTATTTTATTATTACTAATATTATTACTCATATTATTACTAAACAAAGGGAACTAAAAGGAAACGCGACAAAACATGTCGGACAAAACACGATGAAACGCTAAAACAACGCGACGAATACGCGCACAAACCAAATATTTATTCAAAGAGATTTATTTTATTATTTTTCGTAAAAGAAAAAGTAAATAAGTGAATAAATAAATAAGAAAAATACACCGGTTAAAATTGGGTGTTCACAGTTGCCCCTCTGTGCTTACTTTCTTACGAGATAATACATGAAACCATGTTTTCTTGCATTATCAAAGTGAGGAGTAAGTGCAGACATGAACCTCAATTTTAATCGGGGGAATATTCACAACTGTCTGTTGACTGTTAAAGTTAAGATGGGTAACAGTGACAGAGCTGAACGGATAGCACGAGATTAACACAAAACAAATGCCAGGGTGAGACCGATAGCAGAAAACTAAAAACAAATGCCAGGGCGAGACCGATAGCAGAAAATTAAAAGCGAATGCCAGGGCGAGACCGATAGCAGAAAATTAAAAGCAAATGCCAGGGCGAGACCGATAGCAGGAAATTAAAAGCGAATGCCAGGGCGAGACCGATAGCAGAAAATTAAAAGCAAATGCCAGGGCGAGACCGATAGCATGAAAATTAAAGACAATGCCAGGGCGAGACCGATAGCAGAAAATTAAAAACAATGCCAGGGCGAGACCGATAGGATCAAACCGCACAGGCAAACAGCACAGGATCAAACCTGATCGTTTTTTGTGACGTTCGTGAATAGTGTAATACACGTCAGCAAGAACAACTGAGGCGGGATTTTGTCCTCGGAGTTTGAATGCTAAGAAAACGTCCATTGCAGTGTAATCAATATAGCCGTCGTCATTGGGGAATAGAATGACCCCAGAGATGATGAGAGCGAAGACGTCCATGAATGTAGCCCAGTTTTCTTTACCAGCCCAGAACGAGGCTTTTTCTTCCAAGTACCGCCTTGTCAAACCTTCTACCCCCTTCTTTACAATTACCTTTTTGGCCAAGTCTGATGTTGGAACTTTTAATATTTCAGACAGTTTTTCAGCTATAGGATAATTTTCCACATATTGGTATGGCTTTTTGTTTGCTGGAGGGAAGCATAGTATATTTTCGAACTCTTCTAAGGTCGGGGCCAGCTGATAGTCTTGAAAGGTGAAACACCGTAACGGTGGATCATAATACTGGCCCAATGCCGTGAGAGCTTCAGCTTGTACCTTGATATTCAGAAGACTTAAAAGATTCCCATACTTGGCGGTGAAGGAGTCACGAAGCCACGGCGCCATTTTATTGCTTAGGTCTCGCAGACTGCTTAGGTTCGGTTGCTTGATTTTCAAATGTATCGTTTGTCTTAACGTTTGATCCATCTTGTCAGAAAGAAAACCTTACAATTTCCTGGCGATCATGAAAAGTTGATGTAAAAAAAAAAGAAATTTATGTCATGAAAAAAAGAACAAGAATAAGTAAAAAATGCATGAGGTATGCTGAAAATAATTTTGCGAAAATAATTTTAAAAATTTTTTTTTAGGAAGACCGGAAAAATGTATCTGTGTTTGTTTGAATGCAAGAGTATGAGGCTCCTTTGTGTCCTACGAAGGTTCCTTAGAGAATTGGTCTAGGGTTCGTCTATTGAGTGAACCTTTCAAAAGGTAGCTCTAAAGAGTCCTATATAAGGTTCCTAGAGCCAACGACCCCAATTAAGAACACTGATCAACAACAATAGGCAAGCTATTAGGAGTGCCAGCATTCTCAAGAGGGACCAAACTCTAGGTGAGACTTTCGTGACCACCCAACAGGACGCACATCCAGTAGGCCATCACTACGCAGTCTCGTTCTAACTTAGGTTATTCTCCAGTCCGGGTACAGGACTATTCTCACGTGTGTGCAAAAGCGTGATAGTGGAGTGTGTGAAGGAGCAAAATATCAATAATACTCCCCAAGTTGCAAAACAAACAAACATACATACAGAAAAGTGGTCTTCTACCCTAGGGTTCATATTTAAGCAAAACGTAAAACACTATATACAATAATTCAATAATTCAGTAAAGGGTAAATAAAAATATTACTCAAACATATCTTGCACATTCAAATTATAAAAGGCTTGACTCTCACTCTGTCCCCAGCGGAGTCGCCATCTGTCGTGACCTAAATCTCGACGTAGACGGCTCAAAAATATGAATTTTAGGAGTCGCCACCCAATTTATTAAAAATAGGAAAAATTGAGAAAAACCTGACTTAAGAGTTAGTGGTCTGCGTAACTAGGTTGGATTCGGGAGTCGGTTATGCGTAGGGAAGGGGCGAAAGCCTAATTTCACTACACCCCTAGCACATCTGTCCTAAGACAGTTACCCTAAATTTGATTTGTGCAAGAATTAACAAGTTGTTTCATTATTTGTTTACCCAAAAAATAACACTTAATAGGATTTAGTAAAAAAAGAACAATTATTTACAAAGGACTAATTTGAGAAAATTTTATTTTGACTTTGACAGGGAGACCCTGCGCCTACGTACTCTCTGGTGCGATGAGAGACTCAAAAGTCACGTAGTTCTTCCTGAAAATTTTTGTTGGTTGATGTTTTTTTTTTTATATAGGGGTTTTAGGATTATTGAGCTGTACAGCTCATCCGTCCTAGAACGCTGACTAACCCGTCTGTACAGTCGACTTAGTCCCCTATTTTATAAAAATGAAGTTCTTTTTTTTTGAGTTTTGGAAAATGATTTGATGTGTGTTGGTTTAATTTTATTTGAATAGGGATTTTAGGACTCTTGATCCGTACAGTTCATTCATCCTAAAACGCTGACTAACCCGGCCGTACGGCCGACTTAATCCCCTATTTTAAAACATTGATTTGTGGGTAGAAATGTGTTTTGTATTTTTTAATTTATAAATTGCTTATTTTAAATAGGGATTCTAGGACATGATCCGTAACGGTTCATTAGTGACCTAAAAGGCAGACTAACCCGACTGTACAGTCGACTTAGTCCCCCCTATTTACTAAAAAAAATGAAATATTTATTTATTTACTTTTATAGGTTTTTTTTTTAAAGAAAATAACAAAAACGAAAAGAGAGGGTGCAATAATAAAATAGGGTGCACTTTGCAGGAGGGAGTTGTATTATTAAAAACTGGGTGTGACTAGTTATGAGCCCAGTTGGAGCATTTTTGGTTTTCGGACCCAGGACCTGCGAATTTGGGCTAACAGGGGCGCAGTCCTACTAAAACGAGTAGGTGCAATTACTAATTCTGATATTAAATTTTTTTTAATAAAATAAATAAATAAATAAACAAGTGAGTATAAAAGGGGCAAACACCATCTAGAGAACCCTAATTTTTCACCCCTCTCCCTCCAACGCCGCACACACCAAATGGGGGGAGAGAGAGAGAACGCAAAATTTTCTGGAGAGGGGGAGAGAGGATTTATCGCCGGAGAAGAAAGAGAGAGATCCGCGCTGAGAGAGAAGAAAGGAAGGAGAGAGGGAGAGAGCGTTGGCTTCGGTGGGAAGAGAGGGGCGACGAACGCGAAGGGAGAGAACGAAAGGAGAGAGTAATGACGGTGAACGGTCGCTCCTTGTCCGGCGAGGATTGTGGGGGTCGACGGCGACGGTGAGGGTGCCGGAGCAGAAAGCGAGCAACGAAAAGGGCGCAGCGGCGGCGACACGAACGAGACAGCACTGGCGCGCTTTCACAGCGGCGATGTCTCCGGAGAAGACGACTGGGGGGAGGTTCACGGCGAACGGCCACCGTCTACGGTGGCCGGAGCCTATGAGGTGAGCTTTATTATATATTTCGGTTCGGTCACCTTCTTAAACTTTATACTGTTTTCTCCCAATTTTTGATCATGTTACTGATTCATACTTGTTCTTGAACTGTATTTATCAATTTTTTTTTTGTAAGTAAAAAAAACCTATTTCTATCTTGCCTAAATTTTTTTACTAACAACTCATTGCTAAAAACTTTTTTTTTTTAAGGAACAGAATACTCAAACTTAATTCAAATTCTTTGTTTATCCAAATCCTAAGAAAGAAAAAAAACAGAAATAAGGGGAACCGACCTAAAACTCCAGCTTCTGAATAGGTGCCTTTTTTGCTTACTGGACAAAAAATTGCTACTGCCCCTCTGTGAAAAATGGCCCCTGACTGTACCCGAATCCCTTATCTGTGTAAAGATTGCTGCGAAAACTGCTCTCCCCTTTTCCTTGCTTACAGAAATCTAGAACTTGTTATTATTTTTTCTCTGAATTGCTGTGTGCGAATTTTTCTGTGAGAATTGCTGTGGAATTCTCAGTGTCCTCCTTCTCTGGTTTTCAGATTAGCTTTTTATAGTGATTTCTGGAATCCGAAACTTAATGTTTTTGATTGCTGATTAATACCGGTTAATGCATTGTCTCCTGGACAGCTTGTAGCTGACTCAGGGCTGACTCAACCTCCCCCTTTTTTTTAGCTGCTGATTTGAATTGTTGCTGAATTTCAGGTGCTTGGGCAGCTGGTGCAAGCTTGCTCTGCAAGCTCAGGAGCATGAGGGAGCGTACGGTTGCTGGCATAGATTAGGGTTATTTGGGCCTTTTCCCCTTTTTTTTTTTTGACAGTTAGGTGTAGATAATTTTTTTTGGGCCCATTTGAGGCCTGTTTTTTTTTTGTAATGTTGGCATATATTTGGGCCAAGTGTAACTAGATACTTTGTAAATAAAATTTTTTTCACACACCTCCTATTTTATTATTACTAATATTATTACTCATATTATTACTAAACAAAGGGAACTAAAAGGAAACGCGACAAAACATGTCGGACTAAACACGATGAAACGCTAAAACAACGCGACGAATACGCGCACAAACCAAATATTTATTCAAAGAGATTTATTTTATTATTTTTCGTAAAAGAAAAAGTAAATAAGTGAATAAATAAATAAGAAAAATACACCGGTTAAAATTGGGTGTTCACAGACGTCCACTATGTTTTTTAGGCGGACACAGCTAGTCTGAAGGGCCTGGGGCCGGATGATCCGTCGGTTGCTCGATAACGCGACGTGCGATCTGGATTGAAGGACCATTGTTGGTCTGAAGGAGCGCTTAGGCTCTGAGGGACCGCTGGGGGTCTGGAGGGGTACTGAGATTCTGAATTGTGATATGAGACCAGCATTTGGAGTGCTGACTTTGGGGGAACAAAATATTGGGATTGACAGATGGCGTACTTGCCTAGAACACACCTAATGAATGCATTTACCTGAGAAGGGAAAAACTATCTATATTTGGTATGTCTAAAAATGCAATGAGTCATGTATGCGTGCAATATAGGTATGTGAAATGGTAAGTGTTCGATGGGGTGAATGAAATGTGGCAGATGCTGGGCGTTGAAGTTGATAAGACATGGAGGTTGACGAAGAACGTGTGTGAATGCAGATAAAGTAGGAATGTGGTCGTGCTGATTGATTTTGGTGGAATGATGAATGTAATGGAATGAGCAATTTTTCTCTTTTTGTCTTTCTTTGCTTTTCTCTTTTTTCTTGGTATATGATGAGTGTATGCAATGCAAAGTGTGAATGTGATGCAAATGCCATGCATGGTACAAAGATATGATTAGTGATGTAAAAAAAAAAACTCTTTTGTTTTGGGGGCAACGATGAGGCCGGCACTTGGCACGTCTATCGAAGCAAACAATGTCATGCATGTAATGTGATGAACGTGCATTGATTGGTATCTGGGGGATGATGAATGAAATGGGCATACCATGGGTGTTGAACTCGATGGAATGAGAAAGTTGACAACGGTGCATGAGATGTGAATGTGACTGTAGTGATTAATTTTTGGTGTGATGATGAATGTAATGGGTGAATTTTTCTTTTTGCTTTTTCTTATTTATTTTGCTTCTTTTCTTGATGCATGCAATGCGAATGTGAATATGATGCGAAGCGATGGTGAATAAAGGAAACACGTGAATGCATAGCAAATGATATGATTGGTGATGTGATGAATGTGCAATGCGAAAGTAAATGGACTACAAAAGGCCCGTGAATGATGGATGTTGAAGTTGGTCGGAAACAGAAATTGATAAGCTGTGTATGCGAATGCAAATAACATGCGAATGATGGAATGATTTATGCTTTGGTGGGGGTGGCGGGTGCAATGTGGATGATTTTTGCCCTTTTGGTTTTTTCTTTCTTGCCCCTTTTTGAATGAATGGATGAATGCGCATAGGTAATAGTGATGCATGACTTGTTGTGGATGAATGCAATAGTTGTGGTAGATGCATGACTCGTTGTTGAAATACAATGTATGGCGCAATGATTTATGATATGACATAATAGTGATGTATGCAGATGCGTTTTTGTTTTGAGATGAGAAATGAGACTTTCGATGCGAGGGGTAGAGAGGTGAGTGCTTTGGAATAATCATTCCTTGGAAAGAGGTTTGAATTCAGACATGGCAATCTCAAGGTTGTTATTCACAGACACTGATGTGCAAAACTTTTTGACCGTATTTGCTGACTCGCTTATTTTGCTCTTCTATGATGGTGCCCCATGATGATTGATTTTTAGGTCCACAAAGTTAACTGAGTGAGTTTCCGACTTCACATTATTAACTTGTGTTCTCTCTCTTTGAAGCATAAACATGTAGAGTAGTGCAAATACAGATGAATGAGTCAGTTGACTTGGTATAACAGATATGACACGTGATGGGATGAACGATAGGTTTTCCCCAAAGTCACGAAATGTAGGTTTTTCCAGCTCAAGAAATGTGGAACTGCCCTGATTTAGACTACCAGTGAAGGTGATCGAATAATTTGCCCCTGTCTAGTGATGACAAAACAAGGGGTGTGAGGGGAGATAATGAATTGGAAATGCCATGACTTTGGGATGAAGGGTGCCAAGCAAGACATTCTGTCTCAACTAATGACGTTTGGTGCTGCCCCAATCTTGACGAGAGCAAGGCTGCCCCGACTAGAGTTGGAGAAAAGCGGCATTTAGGATAATGGGTTGAGAAGATGCCTCGGCATGGTTTTGTGGATGGTGAGATGACAAAGGGACGAGATGGGTGTAGGGCAAATTCCCAAACTTTAGGTGGAGTGAATGGTGACGGGATTGAAATGATTGCTTGTAGTGGGGTTGTGAAAGGTGACTGGGTTTGGGTCATGGTTTTTTGGAATTGGTGGTATGGATTGGATGTGGTATATGAATGAGATGGATGCCGGACATTTTCCCCAAGTTCAAGCGGCATGAAAGGTGATTCAAGTGCCCCACTTTATGAGATCTAGGTGATGGTCCTAGTCTAAACTTTTGGCCCTTTGAAGGTGACTCCCACAGACTATGATAATCCTGAGTTTTGGATACGATGAAAATTTCACTTGGTGATCACTAAACCTAGTCTTGATATCAGTGCAATTTGGATGAATATTGGAGTGCAAGCCCCCTTTGGTTTTTTTTTTTTAACTTTTCTTTTTTTGATTTTTTTTTCAGCAAATATATTGTAAATAAATAAACTTACTTGCCATAAAATTAAATCTTTGAGAAAATGAAGGCAATCAGCCATTGATCAGCATGGACTCGTTAGGGTTGTAGCGCGGCCAATGGTTAAGAGTTTATGAAATAAGGGTTTGTAATGTGGTCAATGGTTATGGGTAATGTGATAGTATAGGCTCAAACGGGTTCAGAGAGGTGTTTGTTGATTTATTGACACAATGACCATTTAAAAGACAAGTAGGTTTAGAGAAGTGTTTGGGGTCAATTTGTCAGGGTTTTATGAAAGAAAGGATAACAGGGCCCAAAGAGGTATTTGAGGGTTTATTCAAACAAGGATATCTTATGTGTTTCATGGTATGATGTATCAGCTCACAATTTCTACTGTGTTTGCTTTTTTTCTTTCGGGATTTCTTCAATCCTCTTCTTGAGTTTCACTTTCTCTATTTTGTGATCTTTCTTTTTCCTCTTTTTTTTGAGTACAGTAAGCTGATAAAAGCGATACACCATTTTTGGTATGGAATCGATCCTTGTCTAGTGATGGAAAGATTTTTTGATTTTTTTTGGCTTCTCTGGCTTGCGGTGGGTAGCAAATAGTATTTCTTTTTTTGGATGCTTTTTGAGGATATAGAAGGCCGGCCAAACATTATTTCAAATCATGATTGCCTACTTTCTCAAAAATTAACCCCAAGACAACAATTTATTTATTTTTATATATCTGCTCTTTTTCTTTATATTTCTTTTTGTTTGCCCTAACTTTTGCTTAGGCTGCTCTTTGGAGTTTTCAACCTAACAGGCTTTTTTGATGATTTTTGTTTTTTTTTTTGTTTTGCAAAGGGCTTGCATCAAGATATCTAGTGATCACAATTTTTTCCGGCATGGGGGCCTAAAGTGTAGCTCATGAAATTTCATCATTGGGAACGAACCAAGTAGTTAACTAGGTACTTGTGTGGGGAATATGTATTGGGCGGTCGGGTGGGACCGGACATGAACAAAGGATGATGATAGGATGGAAAGATGTGGGCACTAACTGACTCAAACAAGAGTAAATGCACATTGTATATAAGTTGACTATACGAATGCTTCACATAGAGATAACATAGTTAACGACATGATAGGATAAATTTTTGATGACACATCAGTTAACAAAACGGACCCCTTGGATCATTTGTCCTGGGACTGATGAGATGCATCGTTTTGCTGAAGAAAATTGTGAACGAGCTGCGAACAGTGAAGAACTTCCTTTTTTGAAAATTGAGTGTCTGAAAACACCTTGAGTTTGTAGCTAAGCTAAACTTTTCCAAAGGAGAATAATCCAATTCGCCTCATTTCTCATCAATTTTTGAAAAAGGTATGCTCACGGTTTTTTTTTGGAAAATGAGAACATGTGATAGACGAACTGATACATGATGATGGACATGGATGATGAAGATGTAAGTGCATGAAATGCATGTGATTGTTTGACTCCAATGACATCTAAAATGTTCAAAGGAATTACTTTAGAAGATTTTGGTTTTTAAGAGACAATGCAGCATGTAACATGTGCAAATTTACAAATTCTCATTGAAAAGAGTAATGACATGTTTTTGGTTTTTTTTTTTGGTTTCTTCTTTCCTAGAAAACGACACATGCAATGGAAAATGATTGTTTGATTCTAACTAAATGCAATGTCAAGTATGCGAAGAAACAATTATTGTAAATGACTTAGCAACATGATAATGATGCAACATTTTTTTCAATTGATGATGAATGATGCAAGAGTAGTAAAATACTGTTATGTTTTTTTTTCCTTTTTTTGGAATGTAACGTATGAATGAACACATGATGATGGATATGTACGATAAAATGTAAATGTATGAAATGCATGGAGGAACTGATCACTTAAAGGGACCAACGACTTTATTCTATTATGAATGCATGGTGCTTTTTTATTTTTTATTTTTTTAAAAAAAAATAATTATGCGTATGCAATGGGGAGAGTCAAATTACATGCCCCCCGTGTCCTAATGCAAGAGGGAACACATGATGAAAATGCAGATGTAAATGCGTGCATGAATGATCACTTGGAAAGACCAATTATTCTAAATGATTTTTGGAGACGACGCAGCACGTGACCGATGCAGAGCCTCTTTCATGTATTAGAATGAAATGTTAAATATGTATCTATGAATGATGCGAAAATGATGACATAATTTTTTGAAATGATGCATGTTGAAACGGTATATGAAATGACGTATGAATGATCGATGAAACAGCAGTTTTTTATTTATTAGGATGAGTGAGAAGGTGCATGAATGCTATGTTTTTTTACATGCATTTCATGATGTTGCAAATGATGCAATGCCTATATTATTTGATGATGATTTTTGTGAATGATTATGAATGAATGGAAATGCATGCTAAATGAGATATTCAATCACAAATTTTTTAATTGTGATCGTGTTTTTTATTCTTTCCTTTTTCATGAAAAAACAAAATGCAATGTATGAATGAATGAATATTGTTGCATGACGCAGATGCATGGAATGTGAATGATCACTTGAAAAGATTGACTATCCAAAATGATTTTTCGGAGGCAATGCAATATGATGATGAATAATGCAAGAAAGTGGCATTACTTTTATTTTTTTATTATTTGGAAATGATGCATGCAAGATGACTAATGCGAGGTGATTAAGAATGAAGAGCTTTTGTTTTTATTTTTATATATTTTTTTTTTTTGCACGAAGAGGAGTAATGAATATAGTATATTATTTTTATATGAGTATGCAAGATGATGAAAGTTGGACAAATATGTAGCATATTTGTTGTTTTTTTTGGAGGATGATATGCATGTTAGTACCATGAGAACGAGATGTATATGAAAATAAGTGACTCGTTCTATGGTGGTTTTTTATTTTCTAGCAAAATATAATGCCCATGATGACACATATGTATGAAAAATGCGAATGCATGTATGCATGAAGAAATAAATGTTTGATCCTAATGCAATTATTTTTATTTTTTCAAGAGGCAGTGCAACATGTATGCAGACTCTTATTTTTGATTTATTGGATGACAAATGATACAATTATAATGAAATGATTTTTTTTGTTTTATTTGGGAAATGACACATGAATATGGAATTGTTGCATTTAAACTAGGATTACCACACGAGAGAAATGATGTATGAATGTTATGTTTTTTGAAATGTAATTCAAGTCTTTATGAATGATGTGATGCCTACGGTATGTGATCATGATTTTGAATGATTATGAATGAATGCCGGTGCATGTTTAAATATGATGCTGGTTTTTTGATCAAATGACATGCTAACGTTATATGGGTAAAAATTAATTTTTTTTTGTGTGCGCGAGGAAACAAAATGCATGACACTCGCAGCGACCTCTTTTAATGCGTGGAAAAGAGTAATGAACATAACCTTTATATAATATGGGGGTAATATTTTTTGGTGTACGGATATGCAAGATGAATGCAATTTTGAAAAAAATGATACCTTCGCGATGCATGATAGGGCAATGAAATGCTTATGGAAGGATGATTTTAGTATGAATGAATCATGATCTTTTTGTGTTTTCTTTGAATAAAGTATAATGCATGAACATATGGATGTTTGTTGTACATGAGCAACAATGGAGATGAAATGCGTGATGATTTTTCATTTTTGAATGTGACAGAAGGATACCTTAAATTGGTATGGATGATGAATGATGCAACAATGGAGAAGTTTCTGATTTTTATTTTGATGCATGTAGGAACATGAGATGCATGTAAGAGGAATAATTTTTTATGATGCATGTGAGTAATGCCTTTAAAGTGGATGTGAAAGAAATAAATGCCCCCCTTTTTTTCACAGAGTGCATGAAGAGGGAATGAAATGATGAATGAATATATAATACCACCTTGATATTTTTTAGTGCGGATATGCAAGATGGACAAATAATGCAAATGATATTTCTATTATTTAGAGATAATGAGATGCATGGTAGCGAAATGAGATGCATGTGAAAAGAATGATCTTATTTTGTTACGAATGTATGATGAAGATGTAAGTGCATGGAACACACATGATTGTTTGATTCCAATGACATGTAAGATGTTCAAAGAAATGATTATTTTAAATGAGTTTATTTTTTTTTAAGAGGTAATGCAACATGCAAAGTTACAAATTCTCATTTATTTTATTGGATGGTCAATGATGTATGAAAAGAGTAATGATATGTTTTTTGTTTTTTTTTTATCTAGAAAACGACACCTGCAGGGAAGATGATTGTTTGATTCTAACGGAATGCTATGTCAAGTGTGTGAAGAAACAATTATTGTAAATGACCCTTTTTTAGAGAGACAATGCAACATGGTAATGATGCAAACACTCTCTTTTCATTTGATGATGATTGATGCAAGAATAAGAGAATAATGTAATGCATGAATGAACACCTGACAAATGTATATTGCATGATGAAAATGCAAGTGCATGGAATGCTGAAGGAATGTTCACTTGGAAAACTCAGTTATTCTAAATTTTTTTTTTTAAAACAATGCAACATATAGGTGATGCAAATTATCATAAAATGCTAACTAAAACATATATTTTTGATGATGAATGGGAAGAATAATGACACTATTTTGTTTTTGTTTTTATTTAGAAAGGATGCATGCATAGAGAAATGATGTATTTGAACTAAGACGACAATATGAGTGAAATGATGTATGAACGTCACATGTTTAACATGCATTCCATCATTATGTGAAGGCTGCACTATTTGATGATGATCTTTTAATATTTACAAATTATGAACATATGATAATTGGATTGATGATGAGATGTATGGTGGGGAAATGGTAACGTGATGCATGTGAAAAGAACGATTTTATTTTGTTACGAATGCATGATGATTTTTGTATGATGGATGGAAGGAGTTGTAACACCCCTTTTCTATCCGCTAAGTTGTTTGTAAAATCAGAGTTTCAAATTTTTAGTTACATCACAAGGGATGTCACACTTACTTCATTAAACATCACACGCCAAATTACTCGCTTTTCGAAAACAGCCTTATAATACTTTCAAAACGTCATCGTCAATTAAAAGACAACTTCACAGCGGATAATCCAACCAGTTTAATCATAAAAGGGCATTGCAACTATGCAAGTCTCACAATAGTGAAATCCATCAACAACAATGGTCATAAATAACTTAAACAACGTTCATCCCCCCCTAGTGTTACATAATCAGAGCAGACGACCCGACTCAGCTAGTGAAGGTACCTAGTCCTTCACTCGTGATCATCTGCACGTTACCACATAGGGGTAACATTCAAACAGAAGGGTGAGTCCAATTCAATCCATATAATAAATCATATGATAAGCAATAAGTCAAGTCACAGCTCTAAAATAATCACACCACAGTCATCAATTACATCACTACAATAACTCATCACTATGTCATGTAGGCATATGAAATGCAACCCACTCGCGGGCATATGCATGAGGTACCTTTTCACAAAACGTCGCTTAGCCATTATGGCCTCATCGTCACTTAGCCTTTTGGGCCTCAAAACGTCACTGGGTTTATGCATATGGGATGCATGAGACACTATAACATCCATCACGCACAAATCACACAATCACGGTCAACTATGTGACCCGTCGCTTACCAATTTGCCAAATAAGAGGCACAGCACCTGTCAATTCACAATTTACACATAACAACATCGCTTAGCCTTTTAGGCCTTAACTTCACATAGCCTTTTGGGCCTCAAAACGTCACTGGGTTTTTCATCGTCACTTATTCATAGACATCATCAACTCAAACAATTCAACGTCACTTATTTTCATCGTCACTTATTCATAAACATTATCAACTCCAAACAATTCAACGTCACTTATTTTCCTCGTCACTTATTCAAAAACATCATCAACTCAAACAATGGCCACTGAGGGCAAAAACGTCATTTACTATCCACCAAGGGCAGCATCGTCATCTACACGTAATTATCAACAACATTGGCTACTAAGGGCAAAAAGGGTCATTTAACTAGCCACTAAGGGCATCATCGTCATTTACACATCATAATTAACAACATTGGCCACTAAGGGCAAAAAGGTCATTTAACTAGCCACTAAGGGCATCATCGTCAAAATCATCAATTTTGACACTAAAACGTTAAACCACTGGTTATACACAAAAGGGATTTTTAAAGGCACCAAAACATCTTTTTAACGTCACAGCAACGACCGCCGGGAACAGCCACTTGGGGCGCCCCAGCAACCTTCAGAAATAATAAGTTTTTATTTTTAGAAATGGGACACGCAGATAGGCAACTGAAAAAGCTTCCCAACACTTTTTGAAACGTCTAAAACGGTTGTCCGAGTCAAAAAATATAGCGAAAACAGTTTTCGAAAACATTTTGGGAACATCCTGAAAAACTGGCGCCCTGGGCGCCCAGCGCCCAGCAAAACGCAACACGCACACATGGGCGCCCAGCGCCTGGCACCTAGCGCCTTGGCGCAACACGCAACACACGGGCGCTCAGCGCCCAGCGCTGGCACCCAGCGCCCAGCGCAACACACACACTCACACACGGGCGCTCAGCGCCCAGCGCTGGCGCCCAGCGCTGGCACCCAGCACCCAGCGCTCCACACACAGCAACACACACGGGCGCTCAGCGCCCAGCGCTGGCACCCAGCGCCCAGAATACTTCCAGCAACAGGATTCAACACAATTTCAGCACAAACATCATTTTCTTCAAATTGTTACTTGAATCAATTACAACACCCATTACAACCATCATGGACACACATTGAAATCGTCAAAATCATACGCCAACCATCATAATCAACAACATCCCAAGCCCAAACATGAAATCACACATACATCAACATCAAGAACATGAAATTCGCAACATAGTCATGATCATGGTTAATCTAGGCCATCACTACCTAAAACCTATCATAGGAATTATTATAAAAATTGATAGAACTCCCCTTACCTCGAATCTGAAGAATAGAAGTCCTAGAGACAGACACGAGCGGAACCACAGCAACAGATCACGTCCCTTCCTCCTCCTTGAACTCGCGCCCTTCTCCTTTCTCTTCTCCTCTCTACGGCCTTCTCACTCTTTCTCTCTATTCTCTTTTTCTCAATTTGCGAATGCTAACACCAAAACCCTAGCCTCACAAGACCTCACCACTTCGCATATCACATGGATCACGGGCTTGGGCTTTTCACTTAAGCCCAAGTCTAGCTAATTGGCGCCTCCATCTCCAAATACCACTTACACAATTTATTTAATATAATTTCGCTTAATTAAATTATATTCAATTAATTAAAATAAATTCCTAAATACTTGTTAAATAAATTAATTAAATATTTTAGGGTGTTACAGGAGTGATGTCGTTTCATGTGCATGCAAATGAAGGAAGCATGAATTTTTTTTGAGTGATTTTATTTTGGAGAAATGCTAACCTAGATTAATAGAGAGAAAGAGTGATCCACATGATCTAGGTGGGTCATGTCTAAATTGGGATTTTCAACATGATCTAGGGTCACTTATGTGATCAATCTCTCAAGTGGCTCTATTCACTTCCTCACAAAGGTCCCTAGAGCTAAAATCCCCTTCATGATATGATCCACAACGATAGCGAGCTATCTGGTGTGGGATACCATGAAAGAGCGTACTCTGGTTGAGACTTTCATGAGAGTCAGACAGATAAAATCCAGAATGACTGTCACTAATAATCTCCACTCGTCCTAGGTTATTTGCAGACCCGGGTATAGGGCCCCACTCAAAGGTGTGTGCAAAAGTGTAAGTGAGGTGTGTGATGAGAGCAAAATACCTAAACTAACCAAACTGGACAAGATGTACAAAAATAATAACAAAAAAGTCGTCTACCCTAAGGTTCAATAATATAGAGAAATGCTGATAAATAAATAATATAAGAATAAGGGTAAAAACAAAATATTAATAAAATTAACAAATACTTACACATTTAGTTAATTTGGCTTGACTCTCTTAATTGTCCCCAGTGAAGTCGCCAGCTGCAGCGACCGAAAAATCCGGAGGAGGGATTCTTCGAAGTTCTTGAATGAAGCCGCCACCAAAGTTTTAGTTTAAGGGCAAACATTGGAAAATCCCTATTGAGTGGATCAAGGGGTCTTGCGGACCAGGTTTAGGCTCGGGAGTCGTTTATGCGTAGGGAAGGTATTAGCACCCTACGACATCCTTCCTAAGGAAGGTTACCTTTTAACAAAATGTGTAAACGCTTATTAATTCAAAAATAATGTTTTTACCCTTATAATAATAAAAATAAAAGCCTCGCTAAACGGTTAGTTATTTTTGTACTTTTTGAGAGATAGAAGAGAAATGAGTTAAAAGAAAAAAAAAAGGTTTTTTTATTAATGCAATTGACAGTGGTCGGCCGCCCTCTGGTCCTACGTATCTCCTGGTAGAGAATCAAATAACACGTAGTTCTTGGGTAGAAAAAGTTTGTGTGTTAGTATTTTTTAGGTATTTTGAAATTGGGATAGACGTTCGTAATGACCAAACAAGTAGGACTCAGAGTGGTCATTACTCGTAGCCCGTTTGAAAATCAAAATTGTTACTAACGATCAAGCAAGCCGGACTCAGAGTGACCATTAGTAACAACCCTTTTTGTGAGTTTAATGGTTCGAAAAATAATGGTTTGGAAGCATTGTGATGTAATAATGAAACACAAAATCAGTTGTAATAAAAAGAAATATAATTAACAGGGGTGCTGTATTATCAAAAAGGATGTGTGAATAGCAACGGATGTTGTGTATTTTAAAAAAAGGAGGTGCAGATAGTGAACCCAGCTGTTTTATTTGCAGACCCCGGGCCTGCGCGAAAGTTGGGCTTTTACGGGGTGTGGGGCTATTAAAAATATGGGGTGTGATTGGTAAATTGGATTAAGAAAAACAAAAATAAATAAAACTAAACTAATATAAGTGGGATTTCACTTTGGGAAAACCCTAGATCTATTTCCTCTTCTTCCAGTGCCGCTGCTGGTCTTCCAGGAGAGAGAGAGAATGTGTGAAAAATCAAAAATGGAGAGAGAGAAACGTGGAGAGAGTGGGAGGAACAGAAATGGAAAGGGAAGAAGGGGGAGAGGATGCGACGGCGAAGGCAGTGGTCGACGGTGGCAGGGAGGGAGATGGAGACGGAGAGAGACACGGCGAGGAGAGAGAAGGAGAGCTGAGAGGGAAAACGAGAAAGAAGGAAGTTATGGTGGAGAGAGAGCGCCGTAGGAGACGACCGGAGGGCGTTGTGCGCTGGTGGCGATGACAGAGGAACAATGCCGGGGGTACAACCACGGTGGTGTCGTGGTGGTTCCGGCGGTGCGAACGCGAATGGTATTGGGATTTCACGCCGGAGCTTCAGCGAAGGCGACGGGAATTCGTGGAGGGTGCCGCGGCGCGAGATGAAAGGCACCGGAGATGACTACGCCGGAGTGCTGCGACGGCACCGATGGGAAGGATTCCACCGCGACGGCGATGGTTGTGGTGTTCACCGGCGAGTTCGACGGCGACTAGGGGTGCTTTTTTCCGGTTCGTTTACTTTCCTTTCCTTTCCCTTATATCTATTCTGATTCTCATTTTTCATGTTTTATTGTTGTTTTATTTCTGAAGGGGTATTGTGTTTGGTTGTTGGTTGTTTTATGGTGTGTAGGTGGTGATGGTTGGTCACGGCAGTGGTTTTGCGCTTTCAGTGGTGGTGGTGGTTGTTAGATGGAGGTGGTTTGAGAGAGGGTCGAAGATGCGGTGGGGTGATGGTTTTCTGCTTGTGTTTCGGTTTCTACTGATTCTCTGCTTCACTCCCTTTCTGATTTTGGTTTGGTGTTACTGTGTGTGTCTCTGCCCCGTGACTGTGTATGCCCCCCTTGATTCTGTTTTCTTTAGTTTTTTTTTATAGAGTCCAGTAATATACTGAGACAAATTGGCTGTTATGGTTTGCAGGAAATTCAGGGGTAGTGGAGCAGAGGAGGAGGAGCAGCAGCAGGGTAGTGCAAGCTGTCTTGTTGGAGCAAAAGAGGAAAAAGGGGAGAACAGGAAGAAAGAAGACTTGTTTTCATTCTCAAAACATAAAAGCAGTGGCCGCCCCTAGTCCCTTCATTTTGATTTTATTTTTTGTACTTTTGCTTTTAATTAATTTTTTTGTCTATATATGTGTACTAAAGTTGACTTTGTAAAAAAAAACTGATTATAAAAAGTATTTATTCACAATCTGATTTTTATTAGATTTTTAGAACAAAATTAAACCGATAACAACGACGAAAAACAAACGTACACGACGAGACGCGAACGCGCGTCTAGAACGAGAATACGCGAATTTGCGTACTAAAATAAACACCCATACACAACAATACGCGAACACCTATCCGCAACGGGGACTAAAATGTGTACATTATTAACAATAGCACACACGCACCAATGAGAAGTAACATGCCTATACAAGACTGGGAACGACACATATAAACGATAAAAACAATATTTTGGATTTTCTAGAAACTTTAAATTAGCCGGACAAAATTAGGGTATGACAATATGTATTGTCATATATATCGCATTGGGTGACGTCCCGGCAAGTAGCATACTAGGGAGGGTAGTCATGACCCCTTACCTAGGCCCTGAATGTGTTTTGGCGTGGTCAACTCACGGGTTACCGGTATTCGTGTGACATTGGCTGCACAATCGGTTTATGCTGAACTAGAACCCTGGCATTATTCGGATAGACTTTCGAATTGGGGATTACTGCAGATATTGGGCAAACTAGATTGTCTGGCATTATATCTCGGGGATTACCGTAGATATTGGGAAGTCAAGTTGTCAGGCATTATATCTCGGGTTGTGTTAAACTAAAGAAAACTTGATTGTGAACACGATTTGCTTGGCATTTTGATTATAGCTTGTGATGACTAATTAAATATATTGATAACGGTTTAATAATTGAACCGAGTGTCAGTGAGGGGCACGGTAGGACTCACTGAGATATTGTTATCTCACCCTATCATTGTTGTTGTTTTTCAGAGAAGCAGGGAAAAAAAGAAGACTGTCAGGCACGAGTAGGTGACATGCTCTTCGAGATGTCAAGGACCTAGTCTTGATCCTCTTATGTTTCCTTTTGCTGTCTTTGTCATGGTTGTATGACTTGTATCGTTTATGAGTTGTACGAACCATATTTTGTGTTCCTGTTTTCGTTATTGAACTCGAATGTTGTAATCCTTTCGGCTGTGGACCGAGTAACTTCTATTATATGAAGTCGGGATGTTCCAAACGTTATGTTTAATTTCGGAAAAAGTTTATACGTTCAATAATTATCCAGGAACTGTGTCCTCTTATTATTGCTATAATTGTGCATTTCGGTGTATCTACACGTTAGAAATTCCGGGGTGTTACATTTGGTATCAGAGCAGTGCGACCTAGTCAGACTTAGATTTAAAGCGTCTTTTACGTCTTCTAAGTCTGATTCTTCTTAGTATGCTATTAGACATTGAGCCTGATCAACTTAATACTTTGTTCATATTTCACAGAATCATGGCTGCAAGAGGTAGGAGAAACCCACTTGTTGATCCTCATCAAGAATGGATGCAAAATGTCATCGAAACTCAGCAGAAGATGATGAATAACATGATGCTAAAGCAACAGCAACAGATGGCTCAAATGCAGCAGATGCATCAAGTGCCTCAACCCCAACCAACTGAGCCAGTCAATGTACCACAACCAGAGGATCCCAACAGGGTATATTTTCGGTTTCTGAAGATGAAACCCCCAACCTTCAAAGGAGGATCTGATGCAATGAAAGCCCATTTCTGGGTAGATGCCATGGAAAGGATCTTTGTGACATTGCAATGCAATGAAGAAGAAAAAGTAATTTGTGCTGCCAATGCTCTGGATGAAGATGCTCATACATGGTGGACTAATGCACGTAGAATGTTGCAAACCCAAGGAACTCCTCTCGAGTGGGGTAATTTCAAGGAACTGTTTTTAGGTCATTATTTTCTGGATACGGAAAGGCTTGCTCAGCAGATGGAGTTCGTCAGTCTGAAACAAGGGGATATGTCGGTTGGTGAGTATGCCGCCAAGTTTTAAAGGCTATCTCAGTTTTATGAATTGGGGACTAATGCTCCCGATGACAAATGGAAAATGGTTATGTTCAGACAAGGTCTTAGAGGTGATGTGAATCAAGGTCTCAGTTCTTATTCCATGACTACTTATCCTAATTTAGTTCAACAGGCTCACGGAGCTGAAAGTGACCTTAAAAGAATGTATGCTGAAAGGAAAGATTTCTGGAAGGACAAGAAGATGGCTAATGAGTCAACTTCTTCAAACCCTAGGTATAGGGGGAATTCAGGCAAAGGGAAGCAAGTTCAGTCGAACAACACTTTTGGGTATCGCAAGTGTAATGTGTGTAAGAAGAATCATCATGGGAGATGTCAATCGGAGTCAAAACCAAATCAGTGCTACTTTTGAAAGGAAGAAGGTCACTATGCTAATAACTGCCCCGCGAGGAAAGCCTTCTTGGAGTCTCCTGATGCTCCAAGTCAGGCCCGAGTCAACACTTTAGACGCTCAGACCATCACACCAGCTGATAATCTCATAAGGGGTACAGGCTCTCACTTTAATCAAACTGTTAATATACTGTATGATTCTGGTGCTACTCATTGTTTTATCTCAGAAGCATGTGCGGAACGGTAAGGATTAATAGTATCTCCTATATCCGAGCCAATAACTATCCTTACTGCTGCAAAGGGTCGTGTGCGAACCCAGTCATTGTGTCGTCACTGTCTGCTTACCATAGGAGGTAGGGATTTTGTTGTTGACTTTATCTGTTTGCCTATGAGGGGGATGGAGATTGTTTTGGGAATGAATTGGATGACTTCCAATCATGTTACTATTGATTGTTTCAATCGTGCAATTGAGTTTCCTTCTGAAGTAGCGGAACACTCACCGTCTGCAGATGATGTTGTTATTTCATTCGCTTCAGCCAGCCAGTCTCTATTCCAAGGTGCGGAAGCTTTCGTTGTTATTTTATCTGCATCAACCGAAGCTGGTATGGATTTATCATCTGTTCAAGTTGTCAATGAATTCTTAGATGTTTTTCCCGAGGAGGTTTCCTCTTTGCCTACAGAACGAGAGGTAGAATTCTCTATAGATTTGGCGCCTGGTGCAGGGCCAATATCCATAGCACCTTATAGGATGTCTCCTCTCAAACTAAAGGAATTGAAGTCCCAACTTGAAGAATTAATCTCCAAGAAGTTTGTTCGACCGAGTGTTTCTCCAAGGGGTGCTCCGGTGCTGTTAGTTAAGAAGAAGGACGGGAGCATGAGGTTATGCATAGACTAC
The DNA here is from genome assembly GCA_039519185.1 of Astragalus membranaceus. Taxonomy (NCBI): domain Eukaryota; kingdom Viridiplantae; phylum Streptophyta; class Magnoliopsida; order Fabales; family Fabaceae; genus Astragalus; species Astragalus membranaceus. The sequence goes on from CM076850.1 coordinate 53,959,960, forward strand.
CGTCAGCTGAATAAAATCACCATCAAGAATAAGTATCCGTTGCCAAGGATAGATGACCTACTGGATCAACTTCGAGGTACTAAAATATTCTCCAAAATCGATCTAAGATCGAAATACCACCAAATCCGAGTGAGGGCCTTAGATATTACAAAAACCGCTTTCCGTACGAGGTATGGACACTACGAGTTTGTGGTGATGCCTTTCGGACTAACAATACCCCAGCGGTTTTTATGGACTACATGAATCGAGTATTTCATTCCTACTTGGATGAGTTTGTGGTCGTCTTCATAGACGATATCTTGGTGTATTCAAAGACAATTGAGGAGCATGCTCAACATCTCCTCTTTGTTTTAGGGGTACTCCGAGAGAAGAAGTTATATGCAAAACCGTCGAAGTGTGATTTCTGGACGTCAGAGATTATGTTTTTGGGTCATGTGATTTCCCAAGAGGGAGTAGCAGTGGATCCTAGTAAAGTGGAAGTTGTGTTGAATTGGGAGCGGCCAACTTCAGTGACTGAGGTGAGGAGCTTTTTGGGATTAGCAGGTTATTATAGAAGATTTATCCAAGGATTTTCACAATTAGTTCTCCCACTCACCCGACTAACTCGCAAGGGCCACCCGTTTATTTGGGATACTGATTGTGAGGAATGTTTCCTAGGATTGAAGGAACGGTTGACTTCTGCCTCAATCCTGATTCTTCCGGACCCGTCCCTGGGATTTCAAATCTACAGCGACGCCTCTGGGAAGGGTTTAGGATGTGTCCTTATGCAGAATCATCATGTGGTGGCCTATGCACCCAGGCAATTGAAGACTCACAAATGGAATTACCCAACTCATGACTTAGAGTTGGCGGCTATTGTGTTTGCACTAAAAATTTGGAGACATTACCTTTATGGTTCTCGTTTCGAAGTTTTTAGTGATCACAAGAGCTTGAAATATCTGTTCGATCCGAAAGAGCTGAATAACAGACAGAGACGGTGGATTGAATTCCTGAAGGATTATGACTTTGAGTTGAAGTATCATCCTGGAAAGGCCAATGTTGTGGCGGATGCTCTAAGCAGAAAGTCTCTCCACACCGCAGAGTTAATGGTCTACGAGATGGCATTCTTGGAGTCTTTTATGGACTTGAAACTCAAGGTGACGAGGAAAAGGAACCGATTAGTGTTACGGCATATTCGGGTCACCAGTGTATTGAGAGATCAGATTCGTGTGGCTCAAGAAGCTGAGGTGAAGTTACAGTATCATAGAGGATCGCCAGACTATACCGAGGATAGTGACGGCATTATTTGTTTTAATGGAAGGATTTGTGTTCCCAATGACGATGATATCAAAAGGCAAGTGTTAGAAGAAGCTCATAGGAGTTAGTATTCCATACATCCTGGATCCACCAAGATGTACCGAGATTTAAAACTGATGTATTGGTGGCCTGGGATGAAAGCCGATGTTGCTGAATTTGTATCTAAATGCTTAACCTGTCCGAAGGTTAAGGCAGAGCACCAGAGACCTGCTGGTCAACTACAACCTCTTGATGTGCCAGTTTGGAAATGGGAAGATATCTCGATGGACTTCGTTATGGGTTTGCCGAGGTCGCAAGCCGGTAACGACTCCATTTGGGTAGTGGTGGATCGATTGACTAAATCCGCTCACTTTATTCCCGTTCACTCGACTTATAAAGTTTCCAAGTTAGCAGATGAGTATGTGAAGAACATTATCAGATTGCATGGGGTTCCGACTAGCATTGTATCGGACCGAGATCCTAAGTTTACTTCCAGATTTTGGAGAGCGCTGAACGAAGCTCTGGGAACGAGAGTGCTTCTTAGCACTGCTTATCACCCTCAGACGGATGGTCAGTCAGAGAGGACCATTCAGACTCTTGAAGACATGTTGCGGGCATGTGTGTTGGATAACGGAAAGAAATGGGGGGATCATCTTCCGTTGATCGAGTTTTCTTACAACAACAGTTACCACTCTAGTATTGGAATGGCACCCTTTGAAGCACTCTATGGGAAAAAGTGCAGAACTCCGCTTTGTTGGTGGGAAATTGGTGAAGATAGGTTTTTGGGACCTAACATTGTCCGTGATACCACCGAGAAAATTAGATTGATTCGGGAGAGAATGAAGGTTGCGTAGAGTAGGCAGAAGAGCTACGCTGACAACCGTAGAAGACCGCTAGAGTTTGAAGTCGGTGATCATGTATTCCTGAAGGTTTCTCCAACTATAGGCACAGGTAGAGCCTTCCGAGCAAAGAAACTCAGTCCTCGATACGTTGGACCTTTCCAGATTATCGAGCGTATTGGGCCAGTTGCGTATCGCCTCGCTTTATCTCCTGCCTTATCCAATCTTCATGATGTCTTTCATGTATCTCAGCTGAGAAAGTATATTCCTGATCCACTTCAGCCGTTGAGTGTGGATACGATCGATCTTCGACCGGATTTATCCTTTCAACCTTATCCTAGCTATATCTTGGAGCGTGGTATGAAGACTCTGCGTTCAAGGACTATTCCAATTGTCAAGGTAGTCTGGGATGGCTTCTCAATCGAAGAGGCTACTTGGGAGTTGGAAGAGGACATGCGGACTCGCTATCCGTATATTTTCGCTTAAGGTACGTCTTGTCAATTTTGAGGACAAAATTTTTAAAGTTGGGGTGATTGTAACCTCCCTAATTTTTAAAGACTCGTACTATGATGCCTAAGGCCGATTAATTATTTATGGAAATAATTGGTCGTGTCTCGGGGATTAATAGTCGAGGAAAGTGTCAAATAAATCCTATTCTATAATTAATTATGGCTTAGTAATGGTTAATTTAAGTACTTAAGCTGAAGGGCGAAATTGGAATTTCACACCCTCAGTATATATATACCCTCTCAATCTGAACCTTCAGCCACACTTAGCCATTTCATCAAATTTCAGAAAAAGAAAAGCTGAAGAATAGAGAGGGAGGAGTCGCGAGCTTGGAGGAGAAGAGGAAGGCTCCAGCTGAAATCTCCATTGCATGTAAGAACTCTCACTCCCATCCTACTCCAAATTCGATTCTCTTTCCATTGAACCCATTTTCAGCTTCTGATTCTTCTCCTATCTCTTTGTCCCATTTTCGGATTTGGGTCTTAAATATTGAAGGAGATGGAATACTGAAGTTTATTGTTGTTGCATGTTGCTGTGTTGATGCCCAAGGAGGAGTGCAACGTCCGAATTCGAAATTGGGGGTAGGATTCAAGCTTAGATTGGTGTTTCAGCTGCTGCCCAGTTTCTGTCTTGAAGAGTAGCTGAAGCTTGCTCTAGTTGGTGCCTTTCGGTTCTTGCTCGTGTGTCTCGTGACTCGGCCATTTCGCGTTTCGATTGAAGCTTCTAGTGAAATCGTCGTCACGGTGAGTTCTACTCACGATTAGGGGCATTTTGATATTCTGAACTTGATTTGTTTTTGGTGTGTCCTAAAACTATATTTGTTTTGAGTCCCGTGGCCAATCCATCAGTTTTTCGAAAGTTTATGAGCCGAGAAATGTTTTGAGACAAAATGTGTTTTACGGTCTTTATGAAAAACTGAATAATTATTATGATTTATATGATTGGAAATATGTTTCTGGAATGTCTGGAATGTTCTGGTTTTCAGGAGAGATTGAAATTGGAAATCGAATTGGGAAAAAGTGGGTTTCGAAACAACTGATTCTTGGACCATCTTGTGGCCATCGCGTCGCGACCCGTGTCCGTCGCGTCGCGACCCGTGTCTGTCGCGACGCGACTGTGTCAACTTTTCACAAGGATTTTGTTCTGTGTAATTTTGCATCGCGACGGACCCTGTCCGCGTCGCGACGCAGTGTAAATTTTCAGCAAACCTAATTGGAATTGTTTTCGCTATACTTTTTGATCCGGTGGTCCGATTGAAGTGTTTTCAATTGCGTTTTGAAGTTTATTAAAAACCCTATTTAAAGGTGTGATTTGAATTCTGAAATGTTCTGTTTTGAAAGAGTTTAACTCATGATTTTGAGAAGTCTTGTGAAGACAAATGATTTTGAAAACCGAAACTTAGTACACGTGTGGGTACGCCTATTAAATGGATGGACTGAATATACATTCATATATGTTAAATTGAATAATGATTATAACGCCGGATGTCTAACTATTGAATTCATCTAAACGGGTTATAGATCGATAAAGATATATATTATCTAAAAGGCTTATGTGATTGATCCTTTGGTGATCAAAAAGATATAGATTATATAACTCTCGAGAATTGATATGTATTGTCATGTATATCGCGTTGGGTGACGACCCGGCAAGTAGCATACTAGGGAGGGTAGTCATGACCCCTTACCTAGGCCCTGAGTGTGTTTTGGCGTGGTCAACTCATGGGTTACCGGTATTTGTGACAGTGGCTGCACAATCGGTTTATGCTGAACTAGAACCCTGGCATTATTCGGATAGACTTTCGAAGTGGGGATTACCGCATATATTGGGCAAACTAGATTGTCTGGCATTATATCTCGGGGATTACCGTAGATATTGGGAAGTCAAGTTGTCAGGCATTATATCTCGGGTTGTGTTAAACTAAAGAAAACTTAATTGTGAACACGATTTGCTTGGCATTTCGATTATAGCTTGTGATGGCTAATTAAATATATTGATAACGGTTTCATAATTGAACCGAGTGTCAGTGAGGGGGCACGGTAGGACTCACTGAGATATTGTTATCTCACCCTATCATTGTTGTTGTTTTTCAGAGAAGCAGGGAAAGAAGAAGACTGTCAGGCACGAGTAGGTGACATGCTCTTGGAGATGTCAAGGACCTAGTCTTGATCCTCTTATGTTTCCTTTTGCTGTCTTTGTCATGGTTGTATGACTTGTATCGTTTATGAGTTGTACGAACCGTATTTTGAGTTCCTGTTTTCGTTATTGAACTCGGATGTTGTAATCATTTCGGCTGTGGACCGAGTAACTTCTATTATATGAAGTCGGGATGTTCCGAACGTTATGTTTAATTTCGGAAAAAGTGTAACACCCCGATAATTTCTAACTTGTAGAAGTTACCGAAATGCACTACTGGCATACATCAGAGTGACTTCCTTTTTAAATGCTAAACACATACTAATACTCGATGCTAAAACCCCATCAAGTTCGCTTACATAACTTAATATAAAATACATAAAGCGGTCCTTACACCCTCAACTAGTGTTCAGTACTCAAAACCGAAAGTCTGCGGAAGCGATTTACAACTTAAAAACATAAGTCGTACCATCGTACATCTAAGAAACTGAATACAAAATACAGAGATACAAGGGAAACTGAAATACAAGACATAAAGAAATAAAGATAGCGGCTGCCCCTCAAGCATCTTCATAGCCGTGCCTCACGGTCTTCATCTTTCCCTGCTTAACTGAAAAACAACAACAATGGATTGGGTGAGACAACTTGTCTCAGTGAGTTCTATCGCGACCCCTTACTAAAACCTCTCGGTTCAATTATGCTTGATTCATTATTCTGATTCTAACTCATAGTCCTCAAAATTGACTATGTGGCTAACTAACTGAAGTTGTCCTTATAACCCTCAAGCCGGTTACAAGACGCAACTCATAACTAAACTAAACGTTGTCCTCATAACCCTCAAGCCGGTTACAAGAAACAACACTAACTAAAGTTATAGCGTGTCACCGGTCACTTGGCATAATAAGCTTCCGGTGAACCCGTCCCCACTAATCGGCTGGGTCCCTAATGGGGCCTAGGTTCATAAGGCTCATGACTGCCTCTCCCCTAGCACACTAAACTGAATAGGGTCGTCACCCCGACTAAAAGGTATATATGATGATATACCTGAACTGAACTCAACAATGAACTTAAACATAACAATAACTTAACTGAACAATGAACTGAACTGAACATAAACTTATTACTGAGGTGATCTAATTACTAACTAAGTCTAATTATTAAGTGATCTCTCATGGATTACTAAGGTTCGCTAACTTAACTTATCAATCTTACTAAACCAGTCAATCCAGCACAATACATCAAACACAAATTCATAACATGAAATCAATGGTCAATCACATGAGCATTCACTTAACCTGAACATAATCCAATCATAACCAATTGTATGGTACTAACATAATTTGGATCCAATCACAATCAATTACCACTCAATTCAGGGCAATTCAATCATAGTAACATTGGGGAAGGTGGAAGGAAGGATTAGAAAGCAATTGGAATCGTTCGGAATGGTTTAAAACACTTTTTAAAAGAGGCAACCCGAAGACCACGCACGACCCGTGCGCCCATACACACGATCCGTGCGTGTCCATCATTTATCGTGTCATTCCTTTCCGATCCCGAATTACTTCCCGATCAATACTACCACTTCAGTCAAAGCCAAACATGTAGAATTACGGTGTTCCCATCCTAAGGGAACCTGGGGGAGTGGATTGGAAGGGACTTAGGACCAATCGGAACGACTTAGGACGTATTTCAAAATATCGCATCAGAGAGATACGCACGGTCCGTGCGCCTTGGCACACGACCCGTGCGCGTTTTCAAAAACAGCACCAGTGGTTCCAGAATCTCACGCACGACCCGTGCGCCCATACACACGATCCGTGCGTGACAACCAGTACTTCAGAAAAACAGTTTTTCACGTTTTCTTTTCTATTCCGATCGTTCCCCTGTCCATTCCGATTCACATTCTAACTCAATTACACATCAATACAGACATAGCACACAGTACATTCAGTACAATCAATCATACTCAATCGTTCTCATGCAATCCAATAATTTTACTCCCAATGATCTAATGACTCGACGACTCATACGCGAGATTTTCGTAAGCATTATCGACTCGGATTTATAAAACGCGAGACCTGAACTAGGACACACATGCATACATAATTTCATGGTTTCCCTAGTGAGTTATAGAACTCACCTTTTTGGAGATGACAATCACCCAACGCCGAAACTTCTCGAACCCGGACGAACGGCGATCTCACGAATCCGCTTCAGCTACTTCCAGCAACAAACCGCCAATTTGTAACGAGCGTAACTCACTCAAATCTCAACCAAACTTAGCAAAACGAGGGTCTACGGTGAAGGGAATTTTGTCTACTCTCTGATGGAGAAAGATTTACTTGCATGCAACCAGTGGTTTGGAAGATATCAACAAAACAGAGGGACTGCTTCGGAACAGTGGCTGATTCTTAATCCGAAAGTTGTGAGCATGATATCTCTCTCATTTCTCAATGAAATCATGCGGTTCTTGTGCCCAAAATGAAGAGATTTGTGTCTAGTTTCCAGAGGGACAAGAATCACGATGATCGGAGTCGTGCTCAGGGAGATACGACGTAATTACTGAAGGTAGGTAAAACGGGTTTTACCCAGAATTTCTTCCATGTGGAGTTTAAGTGGCTGAAAATGGTGAAAGGGAAATGGAGAGGTCTTTGGTGGTCACCAATGGTGATTTGTGGTGGAGGAGGAGGATGGCTACGAATTTAGTATCAATGGAAAGGGAATGGGAGGCTGATTCAGAATATGATGATAGATTATGCATGCATGACAATTTGAAGAATTCCCTCTTCTCTCCTTTCCTCCCTCTATCGTGCCCTCTCCCTCCCTCTTTGGTTCTATTTCTGAAAATGTATCAAGTGGCTGTGTTGGTGTTCCAGCTGATGGGTACCTATATATATATATATATATATATAGGGGAAATGTGCATATACTATTTTACCCCTGGCTTAGTAATTCTATTCCTAGTGACTCCTTTCAGCCCAAACTAATCCCACTTGACACAATTAAATTTAATTAACACCAAAATCCTTACAATAAGTATTTCAAGCAAATTCATTTTCAAATCATGAAATATTCAATCACACAATAAATCACTAAATATTAATTCACGTCAATTAATAAATTTTTTAAAAAAAATTGGGGATATTACAAAAAGTTTATACGTTCAATAATTATCCAGGAATTGTGTCCTCTGATTATTGCTATAATTGTGCATTTCGGTGTATCTACGCGTTAGAAATACCGGGGTGTTACAGGCATCCATGGAGGTTAGAGCACAAAAGCTTTGTAAAGTGAATGATAATGCGTAAGATAGGTAAAACGACTGCTGTGTAACATCCCCAATTTCTCTAATTTAAATTATTTAAATTAGCAAGAGGTCGAGATGACTAATTAGCATTATTGATTAATTATGATCTGGCGAGTTAATTGGGATTGTAAGCGTATAGGAACACAAGGGTATTTTCGTCTTTTCCACACATTAATGAGTTTCGGCTAAACCATCCTCCACAGAACATAGCTATATGCAATATGTGATTATTGTATAAGTATTGTTGGATTAAAATTGACTTAAGAAGAAATTAAGGAAGTTTAAGCAAAATTTGGACATAGGGGCACTATGGTCATTTCACCCATTTAAATGAGAAAACCCCCCAGCTGAACCAAAACAAAAACACCTTCATCACCATCATTTCCAGAAACTGAATCCTAGAGAGGGATTAGAGAGGAAAGGATGAGAGAGCTAGATGAGGAAGAAGGAAGGGGATCTTCCACACCCCTTGATGCATGCTTGATCTTTGACCACCATTCTTCACCATTTTCTTTGCTCTTCCCATTGATACAAGTTTCTGAACCAGCAACCCATCCCAAGCTCAGATTCTTCATTTTCGTTTTTGGTTCATGATGCCTACTTGGAGGCTTTGCATGTCTAGCTTAGGAGTGGATTCAAGGTTTAAGAACTTGCATGATGAGCCTAGAGCAATATTCAGGTGCTAGGACAACAACATAATGGATTGGAGCACCTTTGAGGAAGGTTCTGAAGCTAGAAGTGATTGGGATTCATTTTGGGTAGTTGATGGAGTTGAACTTCGAAGTTGAGATTGAAGTTGCAAGTGCAACACAAATTCTGGGTAAAAACAGTTTGGGGACCCTTCATTGTTTTCATCGTATCTCACTGTACACTGCTCCGATGATCGTGATTCTTGTCCCTCTGGAAACTAGACTCGAAGAGCTTCATTTTGGGCACAAGCACCGTATGATTTCATGGAGAAACGAAGGAGATATCATGTCCCCAAGTTCCGGATTCAGACTCAAGCACTGTCCTGAACCAGTCACATTGTTTCGGGTGTATCTCCCAAGTTACTGGATGCATGTGTATGATCCTTTGACCATCAGAAAGTAGACAAAATTATCTACAGAATGGGCACTTGTTTGAAGGGTTTTGGCCACGATTTGACCAAGATATGCGTGTTACAAAACGGCTCACTGATTCTGGAAAACGGATGCGAAATTGGAAGTGTTGGTTCCTCAAATTTCGGATCGAATCGCCAAAGTTCGAGAGACGCCAATTCCGTAGTCAAGGAGGAAGTTCAGTAGCTGGATTTGTGATTGGTTGCCGTTCCGAATTTCAGTTTCGAGAATCGGACGAGTTCGGTGCGAGTACGTGATTACGGGGATTGTTCGAGAGGTTACGGTTCGTGAGGACGTGATTTCTCGCGAGGTCGTCAAATCTGTGAGTTCTATACTCGCTTAGGGACGTTTTGTTGTCGAGTCATGTTACTTTCTGAAATGATATTATGGAATAATCCGCTTTGTGAAAACTCAACGAAAACGTTTTTATCGAAAAACCGTAAATCGCATAATTGCTCGAATTGATTGGATTGTCGATTTATGATATATATTGTTTGACTGTTTAATCGCTTTCGCTGGTCTGGAATAATAAATGTTATGTTAGGGTCTCGATCGGAACGGAAATTGGAATCGGAACGGAATGGAATTTACTCATGAAAAGTCTGTTTTCTGGGAAACGGATGGAGACGCACGGATCGTGTGCCTCTGTGCACGGGTTGTGCGCCCCCATCTGGTGTTACACGAACTGAGCTTTTAAACTCACACGGATCGTGCGCCTAGTCGCACGGGTCGTGTGTATCCTTATGGAACTTTTATTCAACAACGCTCGGATCGTGCGCCTAGTCGCACGGGTCGTGCGTATCTTTCTGAAAATCTTTTACATCTTTGTTCAACAGCGCACGGGTCGTGCGCCTACACGCACGGGTCGTGTGAGACCTTCTGATCTTCAAATTCAAAGTACCTTTTTATCCGTTCCAAATGATTCCAATTCCCTTCTAATCCATTCCCCAAGGTCCCCCAACGATGTAAAGATACCGATGTCATGAGATTGAACATGTTTACTAGAAAACTTGTGTATTATGAACAAAATGGAAGACCGTACTTAGAGAACGCGAGAGAACATATGTCAAGAAATAATAATAATACACGGTACTTGACTGATATAATACACGGTACTTGACTGATATGATACACGGTACTTGACTGATATAATACACGGTACTTGACTGATATGATACACGGTACTTGACTGATATGATACACGGTACTTGACTGATATGATACACGGTACTTGACTGAAATGACTAACAGCCCATTGCGGGTACATGGTTATATAATGTAATAAATACAAGAGGAAAAAGGGTGACGACCCTTAGAGGTTAGCATACTAGGGGAGGGGAAGTCATGAGCCCCAAAACCTAGACTCAAGACTGTTTCACCCACTAGAAATAGCGGGATGGGTTCACCAAAGTCAAAGAAGTGCCTATAAAATAGGTAGAATGAGGTGTTATGCTAAAAACATGGAACAAAAGATTGTATGCTTCATGTGTCGCTTAGGAGGGCCATGAGCATAATGATACAGGAACTTAATATATTTCCACGTGGTTGCTTTTTAGGGCCACGAGTTCAAAGCAAGGCATAATGAACCGTTAGAGTTAGTAAGGGGTCTCGATAGGACTCACTGAGATAATGTTTATCTCACCCTTCATATTGGTGGTTTTTACAGAGAAACAGGGGAAAGCAAAGGCGACGAAGCACGGTTAGCCAGTGCGACTCTTGGAGTCATTGAAGACCGAGTTTCATGTTTTAGACCTTTGTCCCATTTATTGTTTCTATGTTATCGATTGTATAACTTTCATTGTTTAAGTTGTAAAATCGTTTCCGCTACTTTATGTTTTGAGTATTGAACACCAGGAATGTGTACGAGTCTTAAGTATAGAAACTTAAGCATTTACAGGAAGTGTATGAGGTTCAAAGAACCATTTGATATATACTATCGAAAGTTTTAGTTGTGTTCAATATTTCAATAACAGGAAGTTACTCTGATGTAAGCCATTTAGTGCATTTCGGTGATTCTATATGTTAGAATTTATCGGGGTGTTACATTATGGTATCAGAGCAGTTCGACCTAGTCGGGCTTAGTTTAGTTTAGGGTTGAGTCGATTCCTTGTTAGTCTTTGTTGTGATTACACTTGTGATGCTAAGAGACATTGAGCCTGATCAACTCAATACTTGGTGTATCATAAGCGGAATTATGGAAGGATGACCAAGACGTAGTCCTCGACCAAGACCGAAATTCCTTAAAACCCGTTTCATCTTAGGGAATACTGGAAAGAAAGTGCAGTTGTATGATTCCTCGAGATTCTCCAAGTGTTTTGCTGGTAGGAAGCCCAAGAGGTGGATGTCGTCCTAGTGCGACTCAATGGTAATATTTTAAGAAAAAGGGTCACTCAATCCAGAGTGCCCAAAAAGAGGAAAAGAAAGAGTCAGATCAGCCTACTTCAGCTCGAGAGAGGGTCAACACTACAGAGGCTCAGAAAGTCAAGGCTACAGACACTCCACCAAGAATGTGGATATTGTCCTAGGTATGAGATGAACGACTGGAAACCATGTGAATGTTGATTGTTTCATCGGACTATCGGTTTCGCCTCCGAGTCAGTGGAGCTACAGCCGACCAATTCTGAAGTTGTTATCTCATTCACTTCAGCCAGTGACTGTTTGTTTCAAGGCGCAGAAGCTTATGTCATGACGTTGTCTGCATCCACTGAGACAGGTCTAGATTTATCTTCTGTGCAAGTTGCTAATGAATTTCTTAATGTGTTTCCTGATGAAGTTCCTTCGTTTCCTCCGGATCGTGAGGTGGAGTTTTCTTTAGGGTTGGCTCCAGGCACTAGACCAATTTCTATAGCCCCGTATAGAATGTCGCCGTTAGAGTTGGAGGAATTGAAAGTCCAATTGGAAGAGCTAATTTCCAAACGGTTTATCCGGCCGAGTGCCTCACCATGGGGTGCTCCAATGTTGCTTGGCAAGAAGGAGGACGGAAGAATGAGATTGTGTATTGATGATTTGCTGGATCAGTTTGTGGTGGTGTTCATTGATGATATCTTGGTGTACTCTAAGACGATTGAGGAGCATGTGCAACATCTACGAATTGTTCTGAACGTACTCCGAGAGAAAAAGTTGTATGCTAAGCCATCCAAATGTGATTTTTGGATGCCCGAAGTTAAGTTTCTGGGCCATGTGATATCTAGGACTGGTGTTGCAGTTGATCCCAGTAAGATCGAAGCGGTGGTAGACTGGGAACGACCGTCTACGGTTACTGAGGTAAGAAGTTTCTTGGGATTGGCTGGGTATTATTGGAGATTCATTCAAGGATTTTCCCAGCTGGTTCTTCCACTCACGCGGTTAACTCGCAAGGACCAGCCGTTTGTTTGGGACTCAGACTGTGATAATTGTTTCGCGGAATTGAAGAGTCGTTTGACTTCTGCAACTGTCCTGATTCTTCCAAATCCGTCCGTATGATTCCAAATCTATTGCGACGTCTCTGGTAGGGGTTTGGGATGTGTCCTAATGCAGAATCAACAAGTAGTTGCTTATGCCTCTAGACAGTTGGAAGCCGCATGAAGAGAATTACCCAATTCATGATTTAGAGTTGGCAGCGATTGTGTTTGCCCTGAAGATTTGGAGACACTACCTGTATGGGTCTCGTTTCGAAGTCTTTAGTGACCACAAGAGCCTTAAGTATTTGTTTGACCAAAAGGAGCTGAACAATAGACAGAGGAGATGGGTAGAATTCCTGAAGGATTACGATTTTGAATTGAAGTACCATCCTGGTAAGGCTAATGTTGTGGCCGATGCTTTAAGCAGGAAGTCTATCCGTACTGCAGAGTTGATGATGCACGAGATGTCTTTGTTGGAATCGTTTAGAGACCCCAACTTGAGAGTTAAGTCAAGAAGGAACAGGTTGGTGTTGAGTCACATTCGGATTTCAAGTCCCTAGAGAAATCTAATTCACTCAGCCCAAGAAGGTGATGTAGAGCTGCAAGCGCAGAAGAGATTGCCGAGTTACACCGAAGACGGTGATGGAGTAATTTGCTTTGAGGGTAGAATCTGTGTACCGAATGATGAGAATGTGAAGAGACAAGTTTTAGAGGAGGCTCATAAGAGTCAGTTCTCAATACATCCTTGGTCTACCAAGATGTATCGGGATTTAAAGCAATTGTACTGGTGGCCGGGCATGAAAGTGGATATTGCAGAGTTTGTGTCTCGATGCTTGACTTGTCAAAAGGTTAAGATAGAGCACCAGAAGCCAGGTGGCCAGTTACAACCGTTGAATGTACCTGAATGGAAATGGGAAAGCATATCTATGGATTTTGTCATGGGATTGCCACGGTCCCAAGCCGGAAATGATTCTATTTGGGTAGTGGTGGATCGTCTGACCAAGTCCGCCCATTTTATTCCAGTGCGTTCGAATCACAAGGTTGCTAAGTTAGTAGATGAGTATCTCAAGAATATTGTTAAGTTGCATGGAATCCCTACAAGTATCATCTGTGATCGAGATCCCAAGTTCACATCTTGATTTTGGAGAGCATTGAATATGGCGTTGGGAACAAAGGTGTGTGTTAGCACCGCTTATCATCCGCAGACAGACGGGCAGACTGAGAGGACAATCCAGACATTGGAGGATATGTTGAGAGCTTGTGTACTCGATAGTGGAGGCCGATGGGAGGATCATCTTCCATTGGTGGAATTTTCATACAACAACAATTACCATTCTAGTATCGGAATGGCTCCATATGAAGCATTGTATGGAAGGAAGTGTAGAACACCATTGTGTTGGTGGGATGTAGGTGAGCAGAGAATGTTAGGACCGGATTTAGTACGTGAGACTACAGAGAAGATCCGTCAGATAAGAGAAAGGATGAAAGTCGCGCAGAGTCGACAAAAGAGTTACACGGATTAGAGAAGAAGGCCGTTAGAATTCAAAGAAGGAGACCATGTCTTTTTGAAACTTTCTCCAACCATCGGAACCGATATTGCCTTGCGAGAGAAGAAGCTCAGTCCTCGGTATGTCGGACCCTTCCAGATTATCGAGCGAGTTGGGCCAATAGCGTATCGCATTGCATTACCTCCAGAATTGTCCAGATTACATGATGTGTTTCATGTATCGCAGTTAAGGAAGTATATTCATGATCCGAATCAACCATTAAGTTATGAAGCGGTTGACATCAGACCGGATTTATCTTACCAGCCTACTCCAATCAGAATCATCGAACGTGGCCAGAAAACGCTCCGGACGAAATCAATTCCTATTGTCAATGTGCTTTGGGACGGTGCATCATCCGACGAAGCGACATGGGAAGTAGAGGAGAATATGCAGGTGGAATATCCCTATTTTTCGGTTGAGGTACGTTTTGTCAATTTTGAGGACAAAATTTTTAAAAGTTGGGGTGATTGTAACATCCCCAATTTCTCTAATTTAAATTATTTAAATTAGCAAGAGGTCGAGATGATTAATTAGCATTATTGATTAATTATGATCTGGCGAGTTAATTGGGATTGTAAGCGAATAGGAACACAAGGGTATTTTCGTCTTTTCCACACATTAATGAGTTTCGGCTAAACCATCCTCCACAGAACATAACTATATGCAATATGTGATTATTGTATAAGTATTGTAGGATTAAAATTGACTTAAGAAGAAATTAAGGAAGTTTAAGCAAAATTTGGACATAGGGGCACTATGGTCATTTCACCCATTTAAATGAGAAAACCCCCCAGCTGAACCAAAACAAAAACACCTTCATCACCATCATTTCCAGAAACTGAATCCTAGAGAGGGATTAGAGAGGAAAGGATGAGAGAGCTAGATGAGGAAGAAGGAAGGGGATCTTCCACACCCCTTGATGCATGCTTGATCTTTGACCACCATTCTTCACCATTTTCTTTGCTCTTCCCATTGATACAAGTTTCTGAACCAGCAACCCATCCCAAGCTCAGATTCTTCATTTTCGTTTTTGGTTCATGATGCCTACTTGGAGGCTTTGCATGTCTAGCTTAGGAGTGGATTCAAGGTTTAAGAACTTGCATGATGAGTCTAGAGCAATATTCAGGTGCTAGGACAACAACATAATGGATTGGAGCACCTTTGAGGAAGGTTCTGAAGCTAGAAGTGATTGGGATTCATTTTGGGTAGTTGATGGAGTTGAACTTCGAAGTTGAGATTGAAGTTGCAAGTGCAACACAAATTCTGGGTAAAAACAGTTTGGGGACCCTTCATTGTTTTCATCGTATCTCACTGTACACTGCTCCGATGATCGTGATTCTTGTCCCTCTGGAAACTAGACTCGAAGAGCTTCATTTTGGGCACAAGCACCGTATGATTTCATGGAGAAACGAAGGAGATATCATGTTCCCAAGTTTCGGATTCAGACTCAAGCACTGTCCTGAACCAGTCACATTGTTTCGGGTGTATCTCCCAAGTTACTGGATGCATGTGTATGATCCTTTGACCATCAGAAAGTAGACAAAATTATCTACAGAATGGGCACTTGTTTGAAGGGTTTTGGCCACGATTTGACCAAGATATGCGTGTTACAAAACGGCTCACTGATTCTGGAAAACGGATGCGAAATTGGAAGTGTTGGTTCCTCAAATTTCGGATCGAATCGCCAAAGTTCGAGAGACGCCAATTCCGTAGTCAAGGAGGAAGTTCAGTAGCTGGATTTTTGATTGGTTGCCGTTCCGAAGTTCAGTTTCGAGAATCAGACGAGTTCGGTGCGAGTACGTGATTACGGGGATTGTTCGAGAGGTTACGGTTCGTGAGGACGTGATTTCTCGCGAGGTCGTCAAATCTGTGAGTTCTATACTCGCTTAGGGACGTTTTGTTGTCGAGTCATGTTACTTTCTGAAATGATATTATGGAATAATCCGCTTTGTGAAAACTCAACGAAAACGTTTTTATCGAAAAACCGTAAATCGCATAATTGCTCGAATTGATTGGATTGTCGATTTATGATATATATTGTTTGACTGTTTAATCGCTTTCGCTGGTCTGGAATAATAACTGTTATGTTAGGGTCTCGATCGGAACGGAAATTGGAATCGGAACGAAATGGAATTTACTCATGAAAAGTCTGTTTTCTGGAAAACGGATGGAGACGCACGGATCGTGTGCCTCTGTGCACGGGTCGTGCGCCCCCATCTGGTGTTACACGAACTGAGCTTTTAAACTCACACGGATCGTGCGCCTAGTCGCACGGGTCGTGTGTATCCTTCTGGAACTTTTATTCAACAACGCTCGGATCGTGCGCCTAGTCGCACGGGTCGTGCGTATCTTTCTGAATATCTTTTACATCTTTGTTCAACAGCGCACGGGTCGTGCGCCTACACGCACGGGTCGTGTGAGACCTTCTGATCTTCAAATTCAAAGTACCTTTTTATCCGTTCCAAATGATTCCAATTCCTTTCTAATCCATTCCCCAAGGTCCCCCAACGATGTAAAGATACCGATGTCATGAGATTGAACATGTTTACTAGAAAACTTGTGTATTATGAACAAAATGGAAGACCGTACTTAGAGAACGCGAGAGAACATATGTCAAGAAATAATAATAATACACGGTACTTGACTGATATAATACACGGTACTTGACTGATATGATACACGGTACTTGACTGATATAATACACGGTACTTGACTGATATGATACACGGTACTTGACTGATATGATATACGGTACTTGACTGATATGATACACGGTACTTGACTGAAATGACTAACAGCCCATTGCGGGTACATGGTTATATAATGTATAATAAATACAAGAGGAAAAAGGGTGACGACCCTTAGAGGTTAGCATACTAGGGGAGGGGAAGTCATGAGCCCCAAAACCTAGACTCAAGACTGTTTCACCCACTAGAAATAGCGGGATGGGTTCACCAAAGTCAAAGAAGTGCCTATAAAATAGGTAGACTGAGGTGTTATGCTAAAAACATGGAACAAAAGATTGTATGCTTCATGTGTCGCTTAGGAGGGCCATGAGCATAATGATACAGGAACTTAATATATTTCCACGTGGTTGCTTTTTAGGGCCACGAGTTCAAAGCAAGGCATAATGAACCGTTAGAGTTAGTAAGGGGTCTCGATAGGACTCACTGAGATAATGTTTATCTCACCCTTCATATTTGTGGTTTTTACAGAGAAACAGGGGAAAGCAAAGGCGACGAAGCACGGTTAGCCAGTGCGACTCTTGGAGTCATTGAAGACCGAGTTTCATGTTTTAGACCTTTGTCCCATTTATTGTTTCTATGTTATCGATTGTATAACTTTCATTGTTTAAGTTGTAAAATCGTTTCCGCTACTTTATGTTTTGAGTATTGAACACCAGGAATGTGTACGAGTCTTAAGTATAGAAACTTAAGCATTTACAGGAAGTGTATGAGGTTCAAAGAACCATTTGATATATACTATCGAAAGTTTTAGTTGTGTTCAATATTTCAATAACAGGAAGTTACTCTGATGTAAGCCATTTAGTGCATTTCGGTGATTCTATATGTTAGAATTTATCGGGGTGTTACATTATGGTATCAGAGCAGTTCGACCTAGTCGGGCTTAGTTTAGTTTAGGGTTGAGTCGATTCCTTGTTAGTCTTTGTTGTGATTACACTTGTGATGCTAAGAGACATTGAGCCTGATCAACTCAATACTTGGTGTATCATAAGCGGAATTATGGAAGGATGACCAAGACGTAGTCCTCGACCAAGACCGAAATTCCTTAAAACCCGTTTCATCTTAGGGAATACTGGAAAGAAAGTGCAGTTGTATGATTCCTCAAGATTCTCCAAGTGTTTTGCTGGTAGGAAGCCCAAGAGGTGGATGTCGTCCTAGTGCGACTCAATGGTAATATTTTAAGAAAAAGGGTCACTCAATCCAGAGTGCCCAAAAAAAGGAAAAGAAAGAGTCAGATCAGCCTACTTCAGCTCGAGAGAGGGTCAACACTGCAGAGGCTCAGAAAGTCAAGGCTACAGACACTCCACCAAGAATGTGGATATTGTCCTAGGTATGAGATGAACGACTGGAAACCATGTGAATGTTGATTGTTTCATCGGACTATCGGTTTCGCCTCCGAGTCAGTGGAGCTACAGCCGACCAATTCTGAAGTTGTTATCTCATTCACTTCAGCCAGTGACTGTTTGTTTCAAGGCGCAGAAGCTTATGTCATGACGTTGTCTGCATCCACTGAGACAGGTCTAGATTTATCTTCTGTGCAAGTTACTAATGAATTTCTTAATGTGTTTCCTGATGAAGTTCCTTCGTTTCCTCCGGATCGTGAGGTGGAGTTTTCTTTAGGGTTGGCTCCAGGCACTGGACCAATTTCTATAGCCCCGTATAGAATGTCGCCGTTAGAGTTGGAGGAATTGAAAGTCCAATTGGAAGAGCTAATTTCCAAACGGTTTATCCGGCCGAGTGCCTCACCATGGGGTGCTCCAATGTTGCTTGGCAAGAAGGAGGACGGAAGTATGAGATTGTGTATTGATGATTTGCTGGATCAGTTTGTGGTGGTGTTCATTGATGATATCTTGGTGTACTCTAAGACGATTGAGGAGCATGTGCAACATCTACGAATTGTTCTGAACGTACTCCGAGAGAAAAAGTTGTATGCTAAGCCATCCAAATGTGATTTTTGGATGCCCGAAGTTAAGTTTCTGGGCCATGTGATATCTAGGACTGGTGTTGCAGTTGATCCCAGTAAGATCGAAGCGGTGGTAGACTGGGAACGACCGTCTACGGTTACTGAGGTAAGAAGTTTCTTGGGATTGGCTGGGTATTATTGGAGATTCATTCAAGGATTTTCCCAGCTGGTTCTTCCACTCACGCGGTTAACTCGCAAGGACCAGCCGTTTGTTTGGGACTCAGACTGTGATAATTGTTTCGCGGAATTGAAGAGTCGTTTGACTTCTGCAACTGTCCTGATTCTTCCAAATCCGTCCGTATGATTCCAAATCTATTGCGACGTCTCTGGTAGGGGTTTGGGATGTGTCCTAATGCAGAATCAACAAGTAGTTGCTTATGCCTCCAGACAGTTGGAAGCCGCATGAAGAGAATTACCCAATTCATGATTTAGAGTTTGCAGCGATTGTGTTTGCCCTGAAGATTTGGAGACACTACCTGTATGGGTCTCGTTTCGAAGTCTTTAGTGACCACAAGAGCCTTAAGTATTTGTTTGACCAAAAGGAGCTGAACAATAGACAGAGGAGATGGGTAGAATTCCTGAAGGATTACGATTTTGAATTGAAGTACCATCCTGGTAAGGCTAATGTTGTGGCCGATGCTTTAAGCAGGAAGTCTATCCGTACTGCAGAGTTGATGATGCACGAGATGTCTTTGTTGGAATCGTTTAGAGACCCCAACTTGAGAGTTAAGTCAAGAAGGAACAGGTTGGTGTTGAGTCACATTCGGATTTCAAGTCCCTAGAGAAATCTAATTCACTCAGCCCAAGAAGGTGATGTAGAGCTGCAAGCGCAGAAGAGATTGCCGAGTTACACCGAAGACGGTGATGGAGTAATTTGCTTTGAGGGTAGAATCTGTGTACCGAATGATGAGAATGTGAAGAGACAAGTTTTAGAGGAGGCTCATAAGAGTCAGTTCTCAATACATCCTTGGTCTACCAAGATGTATCGGGATTTAAAGCAATTGTACTGGTGGCCGGGCATGAAAGTGGATATTGCAGAGTTTGTGTCTCGATGCTTGACTTGTCAAAAGGTTAAGATAGAGCACCAGAAGCCAGGTGGCCAGTTACAACCGTTGAATGTACCTGAATGGAAATGGGAAAGCATATCTATGGATTTTGTCATGGGATTGCCACGGTCCCAAGCCGGAAATGATTCTATTTGGGTAGTGGTGGATCGTCTGACCAAGTCCGCCCATTTTATTCCAGTGCGTTCGAATCACAAGGTTGCTAAGTTAGTAGATGAGTATCTCAAGAATATTGTTAAGTTGCATGGAATCCCTACAAGTATCATCTGTGATCGAGATCCCAAGTTCACATCTTGATTTTGGAGAGCATTGAATATGGCGTTGGGAACAAAGGTGTGTGTTAGCACCGCTTATCATCCGCAGACAGACGGGCAGACTGAGAGGACAATCCAGACATTGGAGGATATGTTGAGAGCTTGTGTACTCGATAGTGGAGGCCGATGGGAGGATCATCTTCCATTGGTGGAATTTTCATACAACAACAATTACCATTCTAGTATCGGAATGGCTCCATATGAAGCATTGTATGGAAGGAAGTGTAGAACACCATTGTGTTGGTGGGATGTAGGTGAGCAGAGAATGTTAGGACCGGATTTAGTACGTGAGACTACAGAGAAGATCCGTCAGATAAGAGAAAGGATGAAAGTCGCGCAGAGTCGACAAAAGAGTTACGCGGATTAGAGAAGAAGGCCGTTAGAATTCAAAGAAGGAGACCATGTCTTTTTGAAACTTTCTCCAACCATCGGAACCGATATTGCCTTGCGAGAGAAGAAGCTCAGTCCTCGGTATGTCGGACCCTTCCAGATTATCGAGCGAGTTGGGCCAATAGCGTATCGCATTGCATTACCTCCAGAATTGTCCAGATTACATGATGTGTTTCATGTATCGCAGTTAAGGAAGTATATTCATGATCCGAATCAACCATTAAGTTATGAAGCGGTTGACATCAGACCGGATTTATCTTACCAGCCTACTCCAATCAGAATCATCGAACGTGGCCAGAAAACGCTCCGGACGAGATCAATTCCTATTGTCAATGTGCTTTGGGACGGTGCATCATCCGACGAAGCGACGTGGGAAGTAGAGGAGAATATGCAGGTGGAATATCCCTATTTTTCGGTTGAGGTACGTTTTGTCAATTTTGAGGACAAAATTTTTAAAAGTTGGGGTGATTGTAACATCCCCAATTTCTCTAATTTAAATTATTTAAATTAGCAAGAGGTCGAGATGATTAATTAGCATTATTGATTAATTATGATCTGGCGAGTTAATTGGGATTGTAAGCGAACAGGAACACAAGGGTATTTTCGTCTTTTCCACACATTAATGAGTTTCGGCTAAACCATCCTCCACAGAACATAACTATATGCATTATGTGATTATTGTATAAGTATTGTTGGATTAAAATTGACTTAAGAAGAAATTAAGGAAGTTTAAGCAAAATTTGGACATAGGGGCACTATGGTCATTTCACCCATTTAAATGAGAAAACCCCCCAGCTGAACCAAAACAAAAACACCTTCATCACCATCATTTCCAGAAACTGAATCCTAGAGAGGGATTAGAGAGGAAAGGATGAGAGAGCTAGATGAGGAAGAAGGAAGGGGATCTTCCACACCCCTTGATGCATGCTTGATCTTTGACCACCATTCTTCACCATTTTCTTTGCTCTTCCCATTGATACAAGTTTCTGAACCAGCAACCCATCCCAAGCTCAGATTCTTCATTTTCGTTTTTGGTTCATGATGCCTACTTGGATGCTTTGCATGTCTAGCTTAGGAGTGGATTCAAGGTTTAAGAACTTGCATGATGAGCCTAGAGCAATATTCAGGTGCTAGGACAACAACATAATGGATTGGAGCACCTTTGAGGAAGGTTCTGAAGCTAGAAGTGATTGGGATTCATTTTGGGTAGTTGATGGAGTTGAACTTCGAAGTTGAGATTGAAGTTGCAAGTGCAACACAAATTCTGGGTAAAAACAGTTTGGGGACCCTTCATTGTTTTCATCGTATCTCACTGTACACTGCTTCGATGATCGTGATTCTTGTCCCTCTGGAAACTAGACTCGAAGAGCTTCATTTTGGGCACAAGCACCGTATGATTTCATGGAGAAACGAAGGAGATATCATGTTCCCAAGTTTCGGATTCAGACTCAAGCACTGTCCTGAACCAGTCACATTGTTTCGGATGTATCTCCCAAGTTACTGGATGCATGTGTATGATCCTTTGACCATCAGAAAGTAGACAAAATTATCTACAGAATGGGCACTTGTTTGAAGGGTTTTGGCCACGATTTGACCAAGATATGCGTGTTACAAAACGGCTCACTGATTCTGTAAAACGGATGCGAAATTGGAAGTGTTGGTTCCTCAAATTTCGGATCGAATCGCCAAAGTTCGAGAGACGCCAATTCCGTAGTCAAGGAGGAAGTTCAGTAGCTGGATTTGTGATTGGTTGCCGTTCCGAAGTTCAGTTTCGAGAATCGGACGAGTTCGGTGCGAGTACGTGATTACGGGGATTGTTCGAGAGGTTACGGTTCGTGAGGACGTGATTTCTCGCGAGGTCGTCAAATCTGTGAGTTCTATACTCGCTTAGGGACGTTTTGTTGTCGAGTCATGTTACTTTCTGAAATGATATTATGGAATAATCCGCTTTGTGAAAACTCAACGAAAACGTTTTTATCGAAAAACCGTAAATCGCATAATTGCTCGAATTGATTGGATTGTCGATTTATGATATATATTGTTTGACTGTTTAATTGCTTTCGCTGGTCTGGAATAATAACTGTTATGTTAGGGTCTCGATCGGAACGGAAATTGGAATCGGAACGGAATGGAATTTACTCATGAAAAGTCTGTTTTCTGGAAAACGGATGGAGACGCACGGATCGTGTGCCTCTGTGCACGGGTCGTGCGCCCCCATCTGGTGTTACACGAACTGAGTTTTTAAACTCACATGGATCGTGCGCCTAGTCGCACGGGTCGTGTGTATCCTTCTGGAACTTTTATTCAACAACGCCCGGATCGTGCGCCTAGTCGCACGGGTCGTGCGTATCTTTCTGGAAATCTTTTACATCTTTGTTCAACAGCGCACGGGTCGTGCGCCTACACGCACGTGTCGTGTGAGACCTTCCGATCTTCAAATTCAAAGTACCTTTTTATCCGTTCCAAATGATTCCAATTCCCTTCTAATCCATTCCCCAAGGTCCCCCAACGATGTAAAGATACCGATGTCATGAGATTGAACATGTTTACTAGAAAACTTGTGTATTATGAACAAAATGGAAGACCGTACTTAGAGAACGCGAGAGAACATATGTCAAGAAATAATAATAATACACGGTACTTGACTGATATAATACACGGTACTTGACTGATATGATACACGGTACTTGACTGATATAATACACGGTACTTGACTGATATGATACACGGTACTTGACTGATATGATACACGGTACTTGACTGATATGATACACGGTACTTGACTGAAATGACTAACAGCCCATTGCGGGTACATGGTTATATAATGTATAATAAATACAAGAGGAAAAAGGGTGACGACCCTTAGAGGTTAGCATACTAGGGGAGGGGAAGTCATGAGCTCCAAAACCTAGACTCAAGACTGTTTCACCCACTAGAAATAGCGGGATGGGTTCACCAAAGTCAAAGAAGTGCCTATAAAATAGGTAGACTGAGGTGTTATGCTAAAAACATGGAACAAAAGATTGTATGCTTCATGTGTCGCTTAGGAGGGCCATGAGCATAATGATACAGGAACTTAATATATTTCCACGTGGTTGCTTTTTAGGGCCACGAGTTCAAAGCAAAGCATAATGAACCGTTAGAGTTAGTAAGGGGTCTCGATAGGACTCACTGAGATAATGTTTATCTCACCCTTCATATTTGTGGTTTTTACAGAAAAAAATGGGAAAGCAAAGGCGACGAAGCACGGTTAGCCAGTGCGACTCTTGGAGTCATTGAAGACCGAGTTTCATGTTTTAGACCTTTGTCCCATTTATTGTTTCTATGTTATCGATTGTATAACTTTCATTGTTTAAGTTGTAAAATCGTTTCCGCTACTTTATGTTTTGAGTATTGAACACCAGGAATGTGTACGAGTCTTAAGTATAGAAACTTAAGCATTTACAGGAAGTGTATGCGGTTCAAAGAACCATTTGATATATACTATCGAAAGTTTTAGTTGTGTTCAATATTTCAATAACAGGAAGTTACTCTGATGTAAGCCATTTAGTGCATTTCGGTGATTCTATATGTTAGAATTTATCGGGGTGTTACATTATGGTATCAGAGCAGTTCGACCTAGTCGGGCTTAGTTTAGTTTAGGGTTGAGTCGATTCCTTGTTAGTCTTTGTTGTGATTACACTTGTGATGCTAAGAGACATTGAGCCTGATCAACTCAATACTTGGTGTATCATAAGCGGAATTATGGAAGGATGACCAAGACGTAGTCCTCGACCAAGACCGAAATTCCTTAAAACCCGTTTCATCTAAGGGAATACTGGAAAGAAAGTGCAGTTGTATGATTCCTCAAGATTCTCCAAGTGTTTTGCTGGTAGGAATCCCAAGAGGTGGATGTCGTCCTAGTGCGACTCAATGGTAATATTTTAAGAAAAAGGGTCACTCAATCCAGAGTGCCCAAAAAGAGGAAAAGAAAGAGTCAGATCAGCCTACTTCAGCTCGAGAGAGGGTCTACACTGCAGAGGCTCAGAAAGTCAAGGCTACAGACACTCCACCAAGAATGTGGATATTGTCCTAGGTATGAGATGAACGACTGGAAACCATGTGAATGTTGATTGTTTCATCGGACTATCGGTTTCGCCTCCGAGTCAGTAGAGCTACAGCCGACCAATTCTGAAGTTGTTATCTCATTCACTTCAGCCAGTGACTGTTTGTTTCAAGGCGCAGAAGCTTATGTCATGACGTTGTCTGCATCCACTGAGACAGGTCTAGATTTATCTTCTGTGCAAGTTGCTAATGAATTTCTTAATGTGTTTCCTGATGAAGTTCCTTCGTTTCCTCCGGATCGTGAGCTGGAGTTTTCTATAGGGTTGGCTCCAGGCACTGGACCAATTGGAAGAGCTAATTTCCAAACGGTTTATCCGGCCGAGTGCCTCACCATGGGGTGCTCCAGTGTTGCTTGGCAAGAAGGAGGACGGAAGGATGAGATTGTGTATTGATGATTTGCTGGATCAGTTTGTGGTGGTGTTCATTGATGATATCTTGGTGTACTCTAAGACGATTGAGGAGCATGTGCAACATCTACGAATTGTTCTGAACGTACTCCGAGAGAAAAAGTTGTATGCTAAGCCATCCAAATGTGATTTTTGGATGCCCGAAGTTAAGTTTCTAGGCCATGTGATATCTAGGACTGGTGTTGCAGTGGATCCCAGTAAGATCGAAGCGGTGGTAGATTGGGAACGACCGTCTACGGTTACTGAGGTCAGAAGTTTCTTGGGATTGGCTGGGTATTATTGGAGATTCATTCAAGGATTTTCCCAGCTGGTTCTTCCACTCACGCGGTTAACTCGCAAGGACCAGCCGTTTGTTTGGGACTCAGACTGTGATAATTGTTTCGCGGAATTGAAGACTCGTTTGACTTCTGCAACTGTCCCGATTCTTCCAAATCTGTCCGTATGATTCCAAATCTATTGCGACGCCTCTGGTAGGGGTTTGGGATGTGTCCTAATGCAGAATCAACAAGTAGTTGCTTATGCCTCCAGACAGTTGGAAGCCGCATGAAGAGAATTACCCAACTCATGATTTAGAGTTGGCAGCGATTGTGTTTGCCCTGAAGATTTGGAGACACTACCTCTATGGGTCTCGTTTCGAAGTCTTTAGTGACCACAAGAGCCTTAAGTATTTGTTTGACCAAAAGGAGCTGAACAATAGACAGAGGAGATGGGTAGAATTCCTGAAGGATTACGATTTTGAATTGAAGTACCATCCTGGTAAGGCTAATGTTGTGGCCGATACTTTAAGCAGGAAGTCTATCCGTACTGCAGAGTTGATGATGCACGAGATGTCTTTGTTGGAATCGTTTAGAGACCCCAACTTGAGAGTTAAGTCAAGAAGGAACAGGTTGGTGTTGAGTCACATTCGGATTTCAAGTCCCTAGAGAAATCTAATTCACTCAGCCCAAGAAGGTGATGTAGAGCTGCAAGCGCAGAAGAGATTGCCGAGTTACACCGAAGACGGTGATGGAGTAATTTGCTTTGAGGGTAGAATCTGTGTACCGAATGATGAGAATGTGAAGAGACAAGTTTTAGAGGAGGCTCATAAGAGTCAGTTCTCAATACATCCTGGGTCTACCAAGATGTATCGGGATTTAAAGCAATTGTACTGGTGGCCGGGCATGAAAGTGGATATTGCAGAGTTTGTGTCTCGATGCTTGACTTGTCAAAAGGTTAAGATAGAGCACCAGAAGCCAGGTGGCCAGTTACAACCGTTGAATGTACCTGAATGGAAATGGGAAAGCATATCTATGGATTTTGTCATGGGATTGCCACGGTCCCAAGCCGGAAATGATTCTATTTGGGTAATGGTGGATCGTCTGACCAAGTCCGCCCATTTTATTCCAGTGCGTTCGAATCACAAGGTTGCTAAGTTAGCAGATGAGTATTCAAGAATATTGTTAAGTTGCATGGAATCCCTACAAGTATCATCTGTGATCGAGATCCCAAGTTCACATCTCGATTTTGGAGAGCATTGAATATGCCGTTGGGAACAAAGGTGTGTGTTAGCACCGCTTATCATCCGCAGACAGACGGGCAGACTGAGAGGACAATCCAGACATTGGAGGATATGTTGAGAGCTTGTGTACTCGATAGTGGAGGCCGATGGGAGGATCATCTTCCATTGGTGGAATTTTCATACAACAACAGTTACCATTCTAGTATCGGAATGGCTCCATATGAAGCATTGTATGGAAGGAAGTGCAGAACACCATTGTGTTGGTGGGATGTAGGTGAGCAGAGAATGTTAGGACCGGATTTAGTACGTGAGACTACAGAGAAGATCCGTCAGATAAGAGAAAGGATGAAAGTCGCGCAGAGTCGACAAAAGAGTTACGCGGATAAGAGAAGAAGGCCGTTAGAATTCAAAGAAGGAGACCATGTCTTTTTGAAACTTTCTCCAACCATCGGAACCGGTATTGCCTTGCGAGCGAAGAAGCTCAGTCCTCGGTATGTCGGACCCTTCCAGATTATCGAGCGAGTTGGGCCAATAGCGTATCGCATTGCATTACCTCCAGAATTGTCCAGATTACATGATGTGTTTCATGTATCGCAGTTAAGGAAGTATATTCATGATCCGAATCAACCATTAAGTTATGAAGCGGTTGACATCAGACCGGATTTATCTTACCAGCCTACTCCAATCAGAATCATCGAACGTGGCCAGAAAACGCTCCAGACGAGATCAATTCCTATTGTCAAGGTGCTTTGGGACGGTGCATCATCCGACAAAGCGACATGGGAAGTAGAGGAGAATATGCAGGTGGAATATCCCTATCTTTTCGGTTGAGGTACGTTTTGTCAATTTTGAGGACAAAATTTTTAAAAGTTGGGGTGATTGTAACATCCCCAATTTCTCTAATTTAAATTATTTAAACTAGCAAGAGGTCGAGATGATTAATTAGCATTATTGATTAATTATGATCTGGCGAGTTAATTGGGATTGTAAGCGAATAGGAACACAAGGGTATTTTCGTCTTTTCCACACATTAATGAGTTTCGGCTAAACCATCCTCCACAAAACATAACTATATGCAATATGTGATTATTGTATAAGTATTGTTGGATTAAAATTGACTTAAGAAGAAATTAAGGAAGTTTAAGCAAAATTTGGACATAGGGGCACTATGGTCATTTCACCCATTTAAATGAGAAAACCCTCCAGCTGAACCAAAACAAAAACACCTTCATCACCATCATTTCCAGAAACTGAATCCTAGAGAGGGATTAGAGAGGAAAGGATGAGAGAGCTAGATGAGGAAGAAGGAAGGGGATCTTCCACACCCCTTGATGCATGCTTGATCTTTGACCACCATTCTTCACCATTTTCTTTGCTCTTCCCATTGATACAAGTTTCTGAACCAGCAACCCATCCCAAGCTCAGATTCTTCATTTTCGTTTTTGGTTCATGATGCCTACTTGGAGGCTTTGCATGTCTAGCTTAGGAGTGGATTCAAGGTTTAAGAACTTGCATGATGAGCCTAGAGCAATATTCAGGTGCTAGGACAACAACATAATGGATTGGAGCACCTTTGAGGAAGGTTCTGAAGCTAGAAGTGATTGGGATTCATTTTGGGTAGTTGATGGAGTTGAACTTCGAAGTTGAGATTGAAGTTGCAAGTGCAACACAAATTCTGGGTAAAAACAGTTTGGAGACCCTTCATTGTTTTCATCGTATCTCACTGTACACTGCTCCGATGATCGTGATTCTTGTCCCTCTCGAAACTAGACTCGAAGAGCGTCATTTTGGGCACAAGCACCGTATGATTTCATGGAGAAACAAAGGAGATATCATGTCCCCAAGTTTCGGATTCAGACTCAAGCACTGTCCTGAACCAGTCACATTGTTTCGGGTGTATCTCCCAAGTTACTGGATGCATGTGTATGATCCTTTGACCATCAGAAAGTAGACAAAATTATCTACAGAATGGGCACTTGTTTGAAGGGTTTTGGCCACGATTTGACCAAGATATGCGTGTTACAAAACGGCTCAGTGATTCTGGAAAACGGATGCGAAATTGGAAGTGTTGGTTCCTCAAATTTCGGATCGAATCGCCAAAGTTCGAGAGACGCCAATTCCGTAGTCAAGGAGGAAGTTCAGTAGCTGGATTTGTGATTGGTTTCCGTTCCGAAGTTCAGTTTCGAGAATCGGACGAGTTCGGTGCGAGTACGTGATTACGGGAATTGTTCGAGAGGTTACGGTTCGTGAGGACGTGATTTCTCGCGAGGTCGTCAAATCTGTGAGTTCTATACTCGCTTAGGGACGTTTTGTTGTCGAATCATGTTACTTTCTGAAATGATATTATGGAATAATCCGCTTTGTGAAAACTCAACGAAAACGTTTTTATCGAAAAACCGTAAATCGCATAATTGCTCGAATTGATTGGATTGTCGATTTATGATATATATTGTTTGACTGTTTAATCGCTTTCGCTGGTCTGGAATAACAACTGTTATGTTAGGGTCTCGATCGGAACGGAAATTGGAATCGGAACGGAATGGAATTTACTCATGAAAAGTCTGTTTTCTGGAAAACGGATGGAGACGCACGGATCGTGTGCCTCTGTGCACGGGTCGTGCGCCCCCATCTGGTGTTACACGAACTGAGTTTTTAAACACACACGGATCGTGCGCCTAGTCGCACGGGTCGTGTGTATCCTTCTGGACCTTTTATTCAACAACGCCCGGATCGTGCGCCTAGTCGCACGGGTCGTGCGTATCTTTCTGGAAATCTTTTACATCTTTGTTCAACAGCGCACGGGTCGTGCGCCTACACGCACGGGTCGTGTGAGACCTTCTGATCTTCAAATTCAAAGTACTTTTTTATCCGTTCCAGATGATTCCAATTCCCTTCTAATCCATTCCCCAAGGTCCCCCAACGATGTAAAGATACCGATGTCATGAGATTGAACATGTTTACTAGAAAACTTGTGTATTATGAACAAAATGGAAGACCGTACTTAGAGAACGCGAGAGAACATATGTCAAGAAATAATAATAATACACGGTACTTGACTGATATAATACACGGTACTTGACTGATATGATACACGGTACTAGACTGATATAATACACGGTACTTGACTAATATGATACACGGTACTTGACTGATATGATACACGGTACTTGACTGATATGATACACGGTACTTGACTGAAATGACTAACAGCCCATTGCGGGTACATGGTTATATAATGTATAATAAATACAAGAGGAAAAAGGGTGACGACCCTTAGAGGTTAGCATACTAGGGAAGGGGAAGTCATGAGCCCCAAAACCTAGACTCAAGACTGTTTCACCCACTAGAAATAGCGGGATGGGTTCACCAAAGTCAAAGAAGTGCCTATAAAATAGGTAGACTGAGGTGTTATGCTAAAAACATGGAACAAAAGATTGTATGCTTCATGTGTCGCTTAGGAGGGCCATGAGCATAATGATACAGGAACTTAATATATTTCCACGTGGTTGCTTTTTAGGGTCACGAGTTCAAAGCAAAGCATAATGAACCGTTAGAGTTAGTAAGGGGTCTCGATAGGACTCACTGAGATAATGTTTATCTCACCCTTCATATTTGTGGTTTTTACAGAGAAACAGGGGAAAGCAAAGGCGACGAAGCACGGTTAGCCAGTGCGACTCTTGAAGTCATTGAAGACCGAGTTTCATGTTTTAGACCTTTGTCCCATTTATTGTTTCTATGTTATCGATTGTATAACTTTCATTGTTTAAGTTGTAAAATCGTTTCCGCTACTTTATGTTTTGAGTATTGAACACCAGGAATGTGTACGAGTCTTAAGTATAGAAACTTAAGCATTTACAGGAAGTGTATGAGGTTCAAAGAACCATTTGATATATACTATCGAAAGTTTTAGTTGTGTTCAATATTTCAATAATAGGAAGTTACTCTGATGTAAGTCATTTAGTGCATTTCGGTGATTCTATATGTTAGAATTTATCGGGGTGTTACATGCTGACCAGCCAAATCTATAAGACTAAAACGAAATACCTAATCCCTAAATGGCCTTTTGGAAAAAAACCCGTTAACAAATTAATATTCGGCCAAAACCCGTTTTACACAGTACTGCTTCGGTAATTCGCAGTTTTCACCTTCAAGACTTCAGAATTGGGTTTCGATCTCAACAGAAGAATTGTAGCTCTGTTCCTGATTTTCCAACGCATGCTTGCACGCCACAATCGAATAACCACAGCCAAAGTTATGACCTGCAGAGTAGATAGGGGTCAATATGCAATAAAAACAGTAAGACCCAACATCTAGAAACGCGCTAAGACTTAAATATTAGACACAGAACACAATCAAAAATACCAAGTGCAAAGCTATAAAGAGTGCATTAAAATACACTGATCACTTTCTTTATGGGCATTGAATATGAAAACTTACCTTTATTTTGTATGAACTGCTTGAACATTGGTCATGAGAGTAGCAACTGTAACAAAATGATGAAACATTCACGAGTGGAGAACCATAAAGAGCAAAAGGTTCCTGAAAAATGTTGCTCGGCCAAGAATTGTTTTTAAATATGTTCCAAAGGTCAAGGATACCAGTAATGCTAGTATTAAGGAGAATGCTCTAGTTGTAAGTATTTTCGTGAATAAGGAAGCATTTAAAGGTGTCAACAATGTTCCTTGGGATGATTTAGATCCTAATCCGGATATGCTCCACATTCTATTGCCCAGCAAACTGTCTCTATGAAAGGGATGCAGCATAAGCAGCAAGGAGAAACCTCATCCAATGTGATTAAGGAAGCTCTCATGCAATCTAATGAGGAATTAGATTCTGTTCAATTTGTCCAGTACTCCTTCGCTCCTCACAAGGGTAGGAAAGTTCTGATTCCTGTAGCAGTTAAACATAATGTTGTGCAGATTTGTCCTACATCTGATACTATCAGTGGTTGTGATAAACTCCAATTTAGTGCATCATTTTTGTGTCACTTTTATAGCAATTATTAGAAGTTATATAAATTACTAATTTAATTTACTCTATATTTACAGAAAAGAAGAAAAGATAAAAATTACAATAATATATATATATATATATATATATATATATATATATATATATATTTGACATATAAGTATATAATATTATAAATATTATATATATGTATGTGGGCTTGACACTTATGAAGAAAAAAACATGCAGCCCAAATAGAATTAAAAAGAGAAGGCTCAACTTGTAAAATAATGCTGAATTTAATTTTTAATTAATTGCAACACGATTTATCTAATTGTTAGATAAATCTATAGTTAAAAATTTAACTACGGAATTATCTAACAATTAGATAAATCCGTTTTGCAGAAGGAAAATAACGGATTTACGTAACAAGTAGATAAATCTGTTATGTATATTTTACACAACAGATTTTTCTACCAATTAGATAAATCCATCGTTAAATAATTAACTGCGAACTTATCTAACAAAAAGATAAATTTGTTATGTAAAAAATACATAACGGATTTATCTACTTGTTACATAAATCCGTTACACCTAAAATTTGGGGGCAAAATGGGAAAAAATTTCATTGTGGGGGTATGATGTATAGTGGTGGGGGTATAAAAAATAGAACCCAAAATGGAAAAAAGGAAACGTCAAGCACAGGAATTAATTATAGCAACACAAAACCCTAGGTGCAGGCTATAAATAGGAGTGCGGCATTTCATTTGAGAGGGGGCCGTACTAACCCACTGTGAGAGAGCTTTGCTTCAAAAAAAAAAGAGATTGAAGACTTAGACTAGGAATTTCTCTATTTATCGGGTTATTCTTATCTCTGTAATTCATGAACCTTATTTTTATTTTATTTTTCTTGATGACTTTGGATACCTAAATCCTCTTCTAGGATCTTAGGTGGATCTTGCAAGTTTAGAGACATTTTTATGTTCTAGTTTCATATTTGAATTCCGGTTTTTATTGCAATTAATATTGTCCTATTGTTTTTATCACATAATTAGGATTAGCTACCATTTGCATGTTCATAATCAATTAATTGATCAGAGACCGTACTGCAATTAGTTGGTGGATGTATATGATAATTGGGGCTATAATTATTGCATGACCAAACCTTAATTTAGTCTTCCAATCATTCAACCTTTTTGTTCTTTATGCTTTTCTTGAATTTAAATTCTTGCATGACCACACATGGGTTAATTTAGGAAAAAGAATGTTAATCGCGAATGACCAAACGGATCAGTAGCTTTAGTAAAGGGATTGGTAATTAAATAAAATAAAGGAATTCAGGTAGAATTAAACATAGGGGAATCAAAGCTTGCAAGTGAAACTGTGACCCTAGACCTCTCACCATTAATTTAGTCTTGCATTTTATTATTTATTATTTGTTTCTTTTTATTTTATTTTCATTAAAACTCAATTATTGGTTAGTCTAAACAATAAATAATCTTGATTAGTTTGGTACTTGTTAGTTAATCCCTGTGGAGACGATAATCTTTTATACTATTTATGCGATAGAGTACACTTGCTCTAAGTGTGTGTTTTTAACGCAACATGTTGTAATATTGAACCCACCCACCCACCCCCCCCCCCCCGGTCGCCCCCCGTTGTTCACTCTAACCTCAAGGTGGTTATGGATATGCAAATTGCTAATCGATTATTTTGTTATTCTATTAGTGATTCTGATGAGGACCAAACTTCAGAATCCAGAGATTTATTTGCGATTCTATTTGCGATTCTATTTGGTTGATAACAAAGAAGAGTTCATAGAGGTTTTGTCTAAATCTCAGAAGAAAAAGACGAGAAAAAAACAATTACAAATTCAAAAGAAGGCAGGCTATATGACTCGATCTAAGGGTAGTATCCAACAATCTTCTCAATGTTAAAGACCGTCTATTGGAACGTCATGGGCTCTGGTAATCCTGACACCAGAGTTGTGTTAAAAAAGTTTTGTAAGTTACATAAGCCGGATTTTTTATTTCTTTCTGATCCTTGGGTTGGTATAAATCAAATGCCATCTAACTTTTTCTGAGTTGAATTTGAAGTTGTTTGCTGAAAACAATAGAGGGTCCTTGTCCTCTAATCTTTGGTGTTTCTGCACCGATGCTTATAGTCCTTCTGCTATTTCCTCTACTAGCCAGCAAGTTGATTTCTCTATAGTTGTGGAAAATCAATCTCTTTTTTTCTCTGCTGTTTAGGCAGCCTCCAACTCTTATATTGCTAGACGAAATTTATGGAGTGATTTGACTAACATGCAACAGGATAATCCGTTGTTTTGGGTGCTCATGAATACAGAGGTAAGGGGCTCCCTTCTGCTATTTCCTGTAATGAGTTATCATTTTTGTTTAACGTGAATCATTTGATTCATACTCCTACAAGAGGATCTCAATATACTTGGTCTAATGGTAGGCTTGGAAATGATTATATTGAGAAGAGACTTGATAGATCCATTTGTAATGAGGCTTAGATCAATTTTTGGGATAGTGTGGACTGTTGTACTCTTTCCAGAAGTATGTCTGATCATTTTCCTCTTCTCTTGCTTATGAAATAGGAGCCTTTTTAGAAAACACTCTTCTTTTAAGTTTATGAAAATGTGGGCTCAACACTCTTACTGTACTGTTGTCGTCAAACTCTTAGGTCCTAGTCATGGGGTCGGCCAGGGGTTTGGACAATCTTTAATTCCTCTCTTCTTCAAGCAATTGCGTCGAGGAGGGAACTCTGCTCCTCGACTATGGTTTCCCGACTCCTCTAGAAGGGGTCAGGTTGAGTGAATGGGACGCGAAGGTTGGATTATCTACTGGCCTAATGCATAAAGATAAAAGTAAAGTGCGGTAAAAGAAGGTAAAGTAGATAAAAATAGAGTTTTTGTATTGATGTGTGTGGTCTTTACAATCATTCCTATTCCTATATATATACATAGGCCCTCATCGGCCACTATCCGAGCCAACATTTGCCTACCGTTGGATCAATTAAAGATCAACGCCTATCACCGCTCCTAAGCCCTAAAGAGGCGGAGTAACTACCCACGATCCCACTAGCATGGTTAGTCGGGTAAAACTCCCTCGCTCCGCTTTCAAGGCTTCGCTCATTCGCTTGATCTTCAACTGGTCCCACATTCTGTCCGCGTGCTTCCTCGCTCTTTCCTTCAAAGCAAGCCTGCCTTACCTCGGCTGACCCTTGTCCTCGGTCTGCAGCCATGAACCTAGGCATCTGAGCCATCATGGCTGTGGTATTCTATAGGTTGAGACTTTACTCTCCCTCGGCCTCGTTTACTATCCCCCAGGCTTATTCCTAGGAGAGTTTACATTGTGATTTTCCCCGAGGCCCTCTCTTAAGTCCATTCTTTCAGCAAACATCTCTTATGATTTTGTCTAATGGCATGCCTCCGCACCCTGGTGCCTTTTCTCTTTTCTCTTTTGTCTCAGCTCTCTGCCCACGACTTAATTATTTTTAGGTGTTAACAATTGCCCCCCTTTTTGTGCTGTCGTATGACCGCGAGGATGTGACTGATGGTACAAAAACCCTTTCCGCAGAGGCTTCATACTCCAACTGATTCACCTCAATTTTCTCACGTTAAGTCCGTAGTAGTCCAATCCCGACATCTGTAAGTTATTTCCTTTAGCCTATTCACTGTATTCACTGCAATCTCCCCTCCTTCTTACCATTTTCTTCTTTGCAGGAGCCTGCCTGTGACACTGTGGTGGCCGATCTTCCCACTTTTGAGGAGGCCAACCCTTTCGTTGACCATCAACCTGAGGGCCTTGCCTCTCTGACAATCACTGATGAGGAGCTGCAGCGCTACTTCCTAAGCCTCAAGGCTCCATAGTTGGCCGCCTCCTCCACAGAGATTGATCTTTCCCAAGTGGAGGCAGCCCTGGCCTGGGAGGTCCCAACGGATCCTGATCAAGTGGCGACCCTCAGAGCTGCATTATTTCGAGTCTCCAACTCTCCTGATATCCCCTCTATCAAAAAGGATGTCTTAAAGGAGATAGCTCTAGAACTCGGGGACATGTCCAACTAGTACGGTCGAGTCAAAGCCACCCAAGATCGGGCCCAGGCTTATTTGCAACAACTGGATTCCCTCTGTGCTGAGAAACATGGTTATCGGCTACTTTTGTTTCCCTCAGTCAAACCAAACAAGCGACACTGGCTGAACAGGAAAAAATTGCTTGCAAGATCAAGACTGTTGAGAGCCAGATAGCTTCCCTTCGAGCTGAGTTAGCCTCCCTTACTCCTCAACACTCAATAGCCGCAGATAAGCTTACTGCCATTTCCTCTACTATCGTTCAACTTTTCCACCGTAGTTCTGCAACGACCCTCCTCTTACACATCTCCCCCCCCCTAAGACCTGGCCATGAGAAAGCCCTTGCCCAGATGGTTCAAGAGATTGCTGAGGCCCATGCCACTGCCTAAGCCATGACAGGTGAGCCAACACTCTCTCCTGATCCTCCAACTCCTAGCAATGCCCCGACTGCTGAGGTAACTACAAACCCCAGGGACGACATTGCCAATGAAGTGGGGGCGCTAGTATCAGAAACATGCCCATCGATGAAGCTCCCAACCGAGGGTTTGGAGATGTTGGATGTGGCCGCAGCTGCTGAGACAGATGAAGCCATAGCAAATGAGATTGCTGCTGCGGTGGTGGACGTTGTGATAGATGCATTTACGACTAAGGGGTCGGAGGTTGTGGCAGGCGAGGCCGTAGTGGAGGCCGAGGCCGAGGCCAATGTTGAGACTCCTGCAGTTACTGTTACCACCAGTGAGGGAAAGTTCGAGTAGCGAGGAAAAGGCCAATGTTGAGTCTCTGTAAATAGTCTTTAATTTTATCACCAGGTCGTCGGTGTGTGGCGTGCCATCCTGACATTTTCACTCCTTAATCACCAATTTTTTTTCCTTCCATATTTTCCCATAGAGTAGGATAATACGCTTTAAGATATTTGCCGTTGATTTTTGTTTCGAACTCTTCTCCGTCTAGTGTAATCAAACGGTATGCCCCACCGTTGAACACTTCACTAACAATGTAGGGCCCGTCCCAATTCGGGGACCACTTGCCAAACTGGGGGTCTTTCTTCCCAAGTGGCAGAATAGTCTTCCAAACGAGGTCACCTTCAACAAACTTCTTTGGTTTGATGTGTTTACTGTAGGCCCGGGCCGTTTTGGCCTTGTTCATTTCAATTCTGCTGAGGGTAGCCAGCCTATCGTCGTCCACCGAGTCCAACTCCATCAACATGGCATGTTGGTACTCCTCCATGTTAAAAGTGTGTTGTCGAGTCACTCTTAATGATGCTACACTGATTTCAAGTGGCAACATGGCATCCTGACCATATAACAAACGATAGGGAGTCGCCCCCGTGGCCGTGGACTTAGAATTTCTCATAGCCCAAAGAACCTCATTGAGGGTCTCGTGCCACCGTCGAGGCTTGTCCTCTATGTTTTTCTTGATGAGTTCGATGATGATTTTGTTGGTAGCCTCAGCCTTGATCTGTGGCATCAGTTGTGGGTTGAACCTCCTCGCTGGCCGCTTGTAGGATTTGCAACATTCCTTGATGGGCAGCCAATGTTCTACCAAGGCTCTATCAAGACCTGGAATCTCATGGTAGTCCCATGCAAAGCAGTCGCGATACTCCTTTATCAAAGCTACCAGCTGATCTTGCTGTTGAGGTTGTAACTAGCCACTGACCTTAGTCATTCTTGGCTCACTTTCACTCCCTAGGTTCACCTCTACCGGAGGGTCTTGAGCTTCAAATGTGGGTATCCTCCTCTGGATGGGTTCTTTGTGGGGAGGCTCGGCCAGCATCCCGTTATCAGGGTCATCCGAAGCCCCTTGGCAGCAGTGCTTTGAGAGCCCGTCTTCTTCATGCATTGCACCAAACATAGTCTCTTCAATGTTGGATTCGATTTGGTATAGGTGAAGCCGATCCAGCAGGCTTTGTACCTCTATTGAGAGACTAATCATTGTTCTCACTGCTAGGCCGTGGGTCGACCAACATTTTGAATTCGAATCCCTTCTTAGTCCATTCCCATGATTCTATACCCCTTTCTCGTAATTCCCTGGAATGGAGATGGGGCACAAAGGAGTGGAGTAGAAGACAGCTTCATACATCTTCACCTCATCAGTAGAGAACGGATTGGGATCAGCCCCTACTATTTTCACATTATCACCTATCCATATCATCAGCTTCTGGTGCAGAGTGGAAGGAACACATTCACTGGTATGGATCCAATCCCTTCCCAAAATCACAGCATATGAGGGTTTCCATTCTATGACGAAGAAGGCCGCATGAGTCACCTTAGACCCAACCATCACATCGGCCACCAAAACCCCCAAGGCGTGAGACGGTCGGCCCATGAAACTAGTCATAGTCATAGTGGTAGGAATGAGATTCTCTGCATTCTTTCCCAATTTCTTCATTGCTGCCAATGGCATGATATTCATCACAGCTCCACCATCCACAAAGATCCGGTTAAATAGTTTCCCATTCAAATGGGCTTTGATGTAGAGAGGCTTCAAATGTCTGGTCATGTCTGCCGTAGGCTTCTCAAACAGCATTCCTTCCGTGACTGACCCCTTGGGCCCTGTCAAGGCAGCCCACTCGGCTTCCTCAGCAAAGACATCTCCCTCAAGGGATCTTGGCTGGTCTTTATTTCCCCAGAACTTTGGTGGTAGGAGATCCACCATCTCTATGTCAGCACAGAATTCCTCATCTTCTCCATCCATTATGTCGTCCAGTATCGATCTCGTTAGGGAATTCCCATCAAAATCCAATGGACCGAACGGGTTCTCTTCTTCTTCCCCCAAGAGGTCATCTTCCGCAATTTCTTCTTCAGTAATAGTTCCCTCAACAGGAGGTGCACTGATTGGCTGAGGCTGTCTGGGACTGTGAGGACCATACAGACACTCTATCACTGCCTCGTTGAGAGGGCAATTGACTGTCTCTACCACCCCTATCATGGTGTTGGGCTCTACCTCATTATCCATGGGTACCTCAGGCATGGCTACTGCGGATGTTTCCGGCTCCAACGCTGTGTCCTCGGCCAGTTTTGGGAAGGCCTATTCCAATGCCGTGGCCACGAAAGCTACAGGGATGGTCTGTGTATTCCCTTCTCTGGCTGAGGTTAGCATCTGGAGTGTCTCCCTCATTCTAAGGAAAGCCCTTGCCTTTTGCAATCTCCTCTTCTGCAAGTGTGATTTGGAGGCAACTCTGGGGGCTGATGCCTCTGCTGCTGCTTGTGTCATCCACTGATCTTGTATCACTTCCGAGGGTGGTCTCACGGTTCTAGTAGCTCTCAACTCACGATCATTCAAGAGAGTGATATCCACTGATGTTACGTCTTGTGCCATAGTGAGCTGTGTTACTCTTCTTTCTTCCCTAGGATGAAACTTCTCTCCTGGGTTTGATATGGTGGCTTGTCCGATGGGTTCATCGGTAGGCCGACCATGCCGCCCAGGCGGGAGGTGGTGGAGCCTTTCCCTCAGATCTTTGGGCCGAGGTGCATGCCTTTCAGGGTTAAGCTTGGATAAATGTAACTCCCTGAGGTCATGGACAAGGTTCCTTGGCCTTGGGAGCTTCTTCTGGGGTTCTCAATCCTGACTCGCCCCTCCTACCCGCCGTTTTTCTTGCAAGAGAGCCATACGTTCCGCCACAGTAGATCCTTTAGGGGGTGACCCCAATCGGTTAAAGACTGACACTTTCTTTTTTCCTGTTTAGGGACCCACACATACTTCTTCTTCCCTTTCCCTCTGTCGCTCCCTGAAAAGGAGACCATATTGATGTTCATGCTGGGGAAAGGATCAGTGTCAACAGTCATCTCTGACGCCCCCTTATCGGCCATCTTGAGTCTTCCCTTCCTGATAGGCTCATTGTTATACCCTAATTTTGTCCGACTGATTTCAAATAAAGGAAAACAATATCAAATCTTTTGGTGTTGTGGACACCCAATTTTAACCGTTATTTTTAGGAAAAATCCCAAAAATATTATTTGTTATGCATTTTGAAAGTTTAGTCATTTACGCGGCAGTTTTCTTTCATCTTATTATCATTTATTTGGTTTTATCTTTTCTTTTAATAAATATTGAAGTTTGGCCTAGGAAAAAACAATTGTTTGGGCCAAGACCCAACAACCAAAAAATTCATTTTTCATAGAGTAGAACCAGCCCTTTTACACCCATTTTTTTTCTCTTCAAAATAATTAAAAACAAAAAAGGAACAAATAAATAAAATAACAAAAATCAGCTTAACTTTCTTCAATTATCAACACTTGCTGCTTATCAAAAAATTCAACACTTTCGGCTCTGCACACTCAACAAACATTATCTTCCAGCAAACCTATCATTTCTGTCTCCCAAGTTGCAAATAAGTTTTGCAAGCAAGTTGCAAAGTTGCTTTTTGATACTATAAATACTCTTGAATCCAATGAGAAAGGGAGAGGAGGAATTGATAGAAAATGGGGGGAATCGATTGAAAAAATGTAGGGAGCGGAGAGAGGAACTGAAATTTTGGAGGAGAGAACAACCAAAACCTCCACCCACAGCCACCACAAACTCACGGCCAACCACCATCAGCCACCATCACCATCATTCCTCCCTCATGGCCAAACGACCACCACACTCCTTTTGTCTCTTCGCACAACCACCGTGCACCGCCCCACAACAGCCAACAACCACCACAAAATACCAAAGCCCCGCCATCAAAAACCCTCCCTCTCACCATCGCAAACCACAGCAAAAACACTCATTCTCATTGTCATCCCTCTCTTTCCCCGTCGCCAAACCTCCGATCCTCCCTCTCTCCACCGTATTCCTCCCCCTCTCCGTCATCGTCCCTCTCCATAGCCACGGTCACCGTCGCCCCTCCGACCAGCGCACCCCCTTCGCGTCCTTTCCTTCTTTTCCTTTCTCTCTCCACGATTTTCCTCTCTCTCTCTCTCCATTGCTGAATATTCGTTTTTTTCTCTCCCCCCTTGTGTCTGTGCGGCGCTGGATGAGTAGGAGGAAGGAAAATTAGGTTTTGCTGTTTTTAAAGTGGGCCTTATATAGCTCTAGGTTTCTTCTTTTAATTTCTTTTTTTGCAGATTACTATTTATACCATGATGGTTAATAACATACCCCCCTCTTTCCAAGTAGTTCAGTGTTTTTAGTTAGTTATGTTTTAGTGCACCCTTTTTCTAAATACAGCCCCCTGTTATCTACATCCTTTTTTTTTTTCAAATACACCCTATTTTCATCCTTTTCAAATTTTTCCACTATCAAACAATTTATTTCACAAAGTTGCAGTTTTCCAAAAAAAAACGAATATGGGATTAAGTCGGTCGTACGGCCGGGTTAGTCATCGTTTTAGGATGGATGAACCGTACGGCTCAAGAGTCCTAAAATCCCTATTCTAATAAAAAACAACCAAACACACAAACATTTTCTCCTAAAGAACTACGTAGCATTTGATTCTCCACCCGGAGATACGTAGGAGCAGGGCCACACCTCTGTCAAGCGCTAAAATAAACATTTTTCTTTCTATTTTCTTACTAAACCACAAATCTTCAAAATAGGGGATTAAGTCGGTCGTACAGCCGGGTTAGTCATCATTTTAGGATAAGTGAACTGTGGTCTTTCAGAGCCCCAGCGCTCCTTCAGCCCTCAGCAGCCCTTCAGAGCCCCAGTGCTCCTTCAGACCCCCAGTGGTCCTTTAACACATCACACAATCCTAAAACCCCTATATTAAAAAACACCAACCAACAAACATTTTTTACCCTTAAAGAACTACGTAGCTTTGATTTCTCCATCGCACCTGGAGATACGTAGGAGCGGGGGCACACTCCCGTCAAGCACAAAAACAAACATTTTTATTAAGTCTTTTCATTCGTTTTCATAATAAAAGGGAAATAAATATTTTCAAAGTTAATATAGTTTTGGCACATTTAATTAGAGGTAATCTTTTTCGAAAGGATGCTGTGGGGTGGTAATACCTTCCCCACACATAATCGACTCCCGAACCCAAAATTTGGTTTTCAAGACCGTTTTCTTTTTTCAGAGGGATTTTTCAATGTTTTCCCTAATAATTAAACATTGATGGCGACTTCATTAAACGCGAGAGATCCTCTGAATTTTTCGGTTGCTACACTCATGAATGGCTCGGTGGAAGATAATACAGTTAGAGGTGGCATGATTGAGTGAGTTGTTCCACTTACAATATTTCTTCAGCTTGATTTCCTCGGAAGGGGGTATCTTATGGCCGTCGAGGAGCTTGATCTTCTTGCCTTTCAATAGATAATCAAAGATTTGGTCGGCCTTAGATATATCAAAGGAATAATCAACATTGTTCTCAGTCTCGTCCTTCTCCTTTCCTTTGGCAGGTTTAAGGGCAGGACAGAGGTAAGCCTTTCCTTTGACTATCTCGGCCACCAAGATGTCTGCCGTGTAATCGGATGACTCATCTTAGTTTGAATCTTCAATTACATCAACCACTGATACTAACTGAGGTCCTCGACCCCTAGTGGCTCTTTTCCTTTCTCTCTCCTGTATGAACTGCTCTGGAAGCTAGGAGACTGAGGTCACTACAAGCTTGTCCCACAAGCTTCTCCTTCAATTGAGGGTGCATTCCCGAGATGGTCATGGAAGTAAGTTGAGACTCTGGGAAAGGTACTGTACACTTTCCGGTCATCTTCCTGAATCTTTCAATGAAGTCAGTCACAGCCTTGTCCACCTTCTGCCGTAAATTCATGAGATCGGCTGCGGTGATTTCATGTTGTGGCCAATAGAATCTGTCATGAAAGCACCTTTCCCTGTCTGCCCAGGTCTGTATAGAATCAGGTGGGAGTGAAGACCACGAGAAAGTAGTCCCAATCAGAGAGAAGGGGAAGAAGCTACAGCTTGTGATATTCATTTTGGTTCCCTTCTACACAATGGGTCGTGAATCGGCCAATGTGCTCCATTGTAGACTTGCCATCATCCCCGGAAAACGTAGCAAAGTCAGGGGTTTTAAATCGTCTGGGCAGAGGCACCAATCTATCCAAC
The DNA here is from genome assembly GCA_039519185.1 of Astragalus membranaceus. Classification (NCBI taxonomy): domain Eukaryota; kingdom Viridiplantae; phylum Streptophyta; class Magnoliopsida; order Fabales; family Fabaceae; genus Astragalus; species Astragalus membranaceus. The sequence goes on from CM076850.1 coordinate 54,002,547, forward strand.
CATTTGGGGTAAGGCTTCCTGTACATTGGCCTGTCGAGCGGCTTCAATTGCACACTGAAGAACTTCTTGATGGTGTCATCTATCAAATTAATGTCCAAAAGTAGGGGCCCCATTGGTCTTTCAGGCGGAGGCGTTGGTCCCCACACTGTATCTGGGGGACCCTGCGCCCCTGGGTATGGTGATACATGAGGTGGAGCATTTGCCCATGGCTACCCAGGCACTACTTGGGCCAGGCTAACAAGGCCAGTTCCTGGTACAGATGCCTGAGTTCCTCGGTGAGGTGGAAACTGGTTCCATGGATGCTCGATCGGGGCCACATTCATCTGTGTTTGTATATAGGAACCCGCCGGGTAGGTACTGAGTGCTCCACTGTACGGCTGACTAGGAGACGGGTTTGTCGAGCTAGGTGGGCTTTGGACCCATGGCTGCTGACTCGGGCAGTACCCGCCTGTCCTGCCAATCCTTGTTTCTGGGGCGAAGGCTTGCCCCCTGCGTAAGCCGGGTAGTTAGCTGCGGTAAAACACCCATAGTATGGTCCTTGTGGCAGACCCACCAAGCCTACTACCTCGGGCAGCCTTTTGGCCATTTGCACTTGTCCCTGCTGAAGAGAAGTCGTGTTAGTGACATTATCTATAAATTTCCCCCCAGTGTTGGAAGTGGCAAACGTACCAGGCTGTGGACTCAATGGGTAGGATTTACCTGATGAGAGAACGCCTGTTGAGGCCCAGTCATGCTCCCGCTCGAAGGACACTGTTGCATGGTTCCTATTGGGTTATAGGAAGATGTCTGTTGTGGTCCAACAGGGATGATGTATGGTAGGGTCTGATGTGTCCCTTCCAGAGAGTTGGGTTGTCCTCCCTGCGATTGGCCGGGGAAACAATAGTTCATTGTACTGCTCGCTTGTGTAGCACGCCTCTGTTCCGCTTCCTTGGCCTGTTGCACCTCATTGTGCACCATATGTTTAACTATGTCAGCCAATTGGTGGGACACTTGGTACATAATATCATGTATCCCCATGTCGATTTGTTGTTGAATAAACAACGTGGTCAACACCACGGGCTCCTCATAGTCTTGAGGAGACGTTTCATTTGAATCAGCATTAACCGCTGGGGTGGTTGTCCCCGAAGCACTTACTGGCTCTGTGTTCCCTTTTTTGACGCCGAAGGTGGCTCTATATTTAGGTTCCTACCAGAGCGAAGGTGCATACACCAACAATAATCCAGTCCAGGCGAATCAAACGTGATTGTTCGTTCACCTGTTCCTGTCCCACCGGGTGTCCCAATTTTTGTTGTCGTCAAATTCTTAGGTCCTAGCCGTGGGGTCGGCCAGGTGTTTGGATAGTCTTTGATTCCTCTGTTCTTCAAGCAATTGCGCCGATGAGGGAACTCAGCTCCTCGACTGTGGATTTCCTGACTTCTCTAGAAAGGGTCGGGTTGAGTAAATAGGACGCGAGGGTTGGATTATCTACTGGCCTAATGCATAAAGATAAAAGCAAAGTGCGGTAAAAGAAGATAAAGCAGATAAAAAATAGAGTTTTTCTATTGATGTGTGTGTCTTTTAAATCATTCCTCTTCCTCTAAATATACATAGGCCATCATCAGCCACTATCTGAGCCAACACTTGCCTACCGTTGGATCAACTAAAGATCAACGCCTATCACCGCTCCTTAGCCCTAAAGTGGCGGAGTAACTGATAAGTCTTATTTTAGTGTCGTCTAAGTAAATAAAATACATAAAATTTGTGTAATTTTAGTTCTATTTTTGGGCTATTTTACTACAAATTGTTTGTTTTTATTTTCAGGGCTAATTATGGAGCAAATGAGGAATTTTGGATTCTTAAAGATCAAGGATCAAAAGAGCTGAGCAAAAGGAGCAAAAACAAAGAAAATGGAGCCAAACATCAAAAGTCAGGGCACGGTCCGTGCGTGATAAAGCACGACCCGTGCACCTCCTGTTCGTGAAAAAACAAAGAAAATCAAACAACACATCAAAAGTCAGAGCACGGTCCGTGCGTGATCACGCACGACCCGTGCGCCTTGTTAACGGCCAGAATTTCTAAAGTTTCTCAGGGCACCCAATCCTTGCGCTTTTGGCACCCGATCCGTGTGTGTGCTTCAAATTCATAAAACTGTTACAAAGTGATCCAATTCCCTCCTTTAAGGCTTGTAATTCGAAATGATTACCTTGCCTATCATTTTAGGCTATAAATAGAGCTTATTTCTGAGTGCAAATGACCTTTTCTTGATTGCAAACTCATTCCAAAAGTTTAGTCTAAGTTCTTGCATTTCTTTTCAGCTCTTGTTCTTTTATTTTCATGTTCTTTACTTTCTTGCAATTCTACATTTTAGTCTTTACTTTCCGCTCTTACTTTTTTGTCATTCATATTTCTGCCATTTATAATTATGACAATTGATCTTAATGCAATTTATATATTAAGCATGAGTGACCCGGCGGATATTGGGGACTTTCCGGCGGATATTTTGCGGCAAAAATTTGTACCTTTTCCGGCGAATTATCCGCCGCAAAGTTCCGGCGGATTTTGCGGCGCCACTACATCCGCCGCAAAGCGTTTGCTTCGAGCTGGCTACCGGCGGCAAAATTCCGCGGCAAAGTCCAAATATCCGCTGCAAATTTGGCTTTTGCGGCGGATTTTGCCCGCCGCAAAGTCCAATTTTTCTTGTAGTGATTCTCCACTCCAACTATTGTGTTTTCAGTCTAATTTCATCATCTTATTCTTTTCAATCTAAAACATTAGATTGAAGAACCGAAAGGGGAAATTCTATGTTCGATCAATGAAATTAGACAAGAGGATTAAGATATGAGAATAATCTTAATTCCCTTGAGGTAATAAGAAAGGTATTATTCTTAATGGGTTTTACTAAATTTCAACCATGAGACTAGGATTGAAATTTAGATTAAAACACATTATTGTATTCTGAAAGGAACCAATAATTACATTTGCTACCTTGCCTTTGAAACACAATAATTTTATCATTGGAGGATAATCAAAGAATTACATGGGTTCTCATCATTGTAATGAAACTAATGACCCGAAATTATTTACATTCCTGAATTACAATAAAAAATCTCTCCCAAAGATCATTCCTTTTAGCTAATCACCATCAAAAACAAAATCGTTAATTACAAATTCTCTGTGGATCGATACTCTTTTACTCCTAGATAAAACCGTGCACTTGCGGCCTATCAAGATTTTGGCATCGTTGCGGGGGACTTTGTGATATTAATTTCTTTTTCGGTATCGGTTAGACTCAAAATCTTTTACTTTTCTGTCAATTTTTTTCTCTTCTTTGAATGCGAAGGGTCCGAAGTCTTGGACAAATTGTTGAACCAATTCCAGAGATTGAAAGGTTAGAATTGCGCAATAACCAAGAGATGGCTGCTAACGCAAATCGTGCTCTCAAAGAGTATGCTGCGCCTTCTACGGCAGAGCCACATGTTGTTATTGTGTATCCCAATGTTGATGCAAACAATTTTGAGATCAAACCATCCCTTCTTTCTATGGTCCAGCAGAACCAATTTCCTTGTTCTGCTACTGATGACCCAAATCTTCAGCTCTCTATTTTTCTTGAATACTGTGGTACTCTGAAACTAAATGGAGTGACCCCAGAGGCCATAAGGCTTAAGCTTTTCCCTTTTTCACTAAGGGATAGAGCAAGAGCTTGGTTTCATTCATTACCAAATGAATCTGTCACCACATGGGCACAATTGAGGTAAGCATTCCTCGCTAGATTTTCCCCGCAAGCAAAACTGCACAAATGAGGAATCAGATCACACAGTTCACTCAAAATGACGTTGAGTCTCTTTATGATGCTTGGGATCATTTCAAGGAAATGCTAAGGCTATGCCCCCATCATGGACTAGAGAGGTGGTTAATTATCCACACTTTCTACAATGGATTGTTATATGCCATTAAGATGACTGTGGATGCTGCTGCGGGTGGAGCTCTGATGAATAAAAATATAGAAGAGGCTTATGATCTAATTGAGGATATGGCTCAAAACCATTATCAATGGACAAGTGAGCGAGCCATAACTGCGTCATGTCCACCCAAGAAAGAACCAGGTAAGTATGAAATTTCTGCCATTGATCATCTTGCTTCTAAGGTGGATGCACTGTTCCAAAAATTTGAAAAATTAAATGTCAGTGCAGTCTTACCTTCTTCTTCTTCTTCTTCTTCTATACCATCTTCTGAAATTCATGGTATTGTTGGTCATACGGCCGCTGAATGTCAATTTGGGGCATCTATTAATTGTGTGGTCACTAAGCAACCTAATTATTTCAATAATGCTCAAAAGGGGGATCCTTTTTCAAATACTTATAATCCGGGTGTAGGAATCATCCAAATTTTTCCTATAAAAGTCCTCCACCTAATCCCTCTTTTCAACCATTAGCTAGAACACCCCCTAGTTTTCAAAATCAAAAGGCTTTCAGCAGCCCTCAAAAATCCAACCTGGAAACTATGTTGGAAAACTTTGTGTTGACTCAAACTAAGCAAAATGAAGAGTTCAAAAACCAAACTTCTTTTTTGAATGGCACTCTTATCAAGTTAACAGCAAAGGTTGATTCCATAGCCACACACAACAAAATGCTTGAAAATCAAATCGCTCAAGTGGCTCAAAAAGTCACTTTATCCTCTAAATCCTCCGGTGTATTTCCTAGACAGCCTGAACCAAATCCTAAGGCACAAATAAATGTTGCCATTTTGAGAAGTGGGAAACAATTAGAGGAACCTATGGGTAGTAATGAGGAAAAAGAGAGTGAAAAAGACAAATCAACAAGTCAGGGGGTAGAAGAAGAAAAAGAAAAACCTTATGTCCCTCCACCACCATACAAACCATCCATAACCTTTCCCCAAAGATTAGCCAAATCCAAAGTTGAGGGGCAATTTAAAAAATTTGTGTATCTTTTGAAAAAGCTCTACATAAACATTCCTTTCACTGAAGCTTTGTCTCAAATGTCGTCTTATGCTAAATTTTGAAAGAAATATTGAAAAAGAAAAGAAAAATAGATGACAATGAGACAATTGATTTGACGGAAGATTGTAGTGCTATCATCCAAAATAAATTGCCTCCTAAGCTGAAAGATCCAGGAAGTTTTTCCATTCCATGTGTGATTGGGAGTGAGAGTATTGAGAGAGCCATGTGTGATCTAAGAGCTAGTGTGAGTCTAATGCCCGTATCCATTTATAAGAGACTAGGCATAGGTGAACTCAAACCCATAAAGATGACCTTGCAATTAGCAGACCGTTCCATAAAATACCCAGCTGGAATTTTAGAGGACATTCCTATCAAGATAAGACAATTGTTTATACCGGCAGACTTTGTGGTGATGGAAATGGAAGAGGACTCTCAAGTCCCATTTCTCTTAGGGAGACCTTTTCTCTCTACAGCTGGGGCCATCATTGATGTTAAAAATGGTAAACTTGCTCTTAATGTGGGTAAGGAGAAAATTGAGTTTGATTTTGCTAAACTTATGAAAAGTCCTTCTCTTGAGGATTCTTGTTGCAGGGTTGATATAATAGATTATGATGTGGAAGAATGCATCTTAGAGCCATTTTCTAGTGATGGGTTGAAAACATGTGTCATTGAAAGGAAGAATAAAAATATGGCTAAGAAAAACCAAGCTTATGTCAAATGGTTGGATGAAAATAGTTTCATTGAAAACTTGGGCATTGAAGCCTTGGTTGCAGATAAATCAACACCTCTTGCGAAAGAAGATCCGGGTTGAAGTATTGAAAGACAAGCGTCAAGCTAGACGTTAAAAGAGCGTTGTGTGGGAGGCAACCCACGAGTTTACCTATGTTTTGTTCGAATAAGAAGAAAAGCTAATAATGCTAGTCAATGTGAGCTTTCTTACCCCCTATCATATATTTTATTCTGAATTATATTGAGGACAATGTCAAGTCCAAGCATGGGGGGTTCTTTACCCTTTTATTTTTGTTGTTTAAATTTCTGCTGTTTACTTTTTATGTTGTTTGAAGTTGTGTTGAGACTGGATTTCTCTCCCATGTTAGGTATTGCTGTTGTTTTCTTTGTGAGTTGAATATAATAGTGTAGCACTTATTAGTAGTTGTATTGAAAAAAAATCAAATAAGGGTTGAGTTCTATGATGAATCTGTGCATGTAAGCATAATTTTTTGCTTGAATTGTTTTCTAAACCCACATCTATTTTTACACTTTAAGCTCTAGGTCTCGAAAGGGAACCAAGTAGCTCGAAAGCTAGTCAAAGCTGAGTTTGTTTTAGTCAACCAAAAATTGTGCCAAACTTGATATAACAAAGAGGAATAGAAAATAAGCAAGTTGGGGTTTAATGAAGTGAATTGTTCCTTTGGTCAGGGTAATATATATATATATATATATATATATATATACTAGGCTGCTTTTGCTGAGTAGAAAATCCAAATTTGGACTCACAAAAAGCGAAGCAGCTAAAAAATCTCAAGTATGCCCTGACCGCCAAATATTGGCATCAACAAAACCCCATGGATCAAGTGTCAAACTATTTTAAATATCTTTGTAATCAAGTGAAGCACAATCTAGGAAGACTATTTCTAAGCAAGGAAAAGCGAATTTCTGTGTCTATTTTGGTGATTAGACCGGACCTATGAACACACTCACTTTGAATAGTTTGTGGGCTCAAAAATTCATGAAGTTTAATGGAAAACAAAGATTCAAGCATGGGGGAGTTTGATAAGTCTTATTTTAGTGTCTTCTAAGTAATTAAATTAAATAAAGTTTGTGGAATTTTAGTTCTATTTTCTGGCTATTTTACTACAAATTGTTTGTTTTTATTTTCAGGGCTAATTATGCAGAAAATGAGAAATTTTGAATTCTTAAAGATCAAGGATCAAAAGAGCTGAGCAAAAGGAGCAAAAACAAAGAAAATGGAGCCAAACATCGGAAGTCAGGGCACGGTCCGTGCGTGATAAAGCACGACCCGTGCGCCTCCTGTTCGTGAAAAAATAAAGAAAATCAAACAGAACATCAGAAGTCAGAGCACGGTTCGTGCGTGATCACGCACGACTCGTGCGCCTTGTTAACTGCCAGAATTTCTAAAGTTTCTCAGGGCACCCAATCCGTGCGCTTTTGGCACCCGATCTGTGCGTGTGCTTCAGATTCAGAAAACTGTTACAAACTGATCCAATTCCCTCCTTTAAGGCTTGTAATTCGAATTGATTACATTGCCTATCATTTTAGGCTATAAAATAGAGCTTATTTCTGAGTGCAAATGAACTTTTCTTGATTGTAAACTCATTCCAAAAGTTTAATCTAAGTTCTTGCATTTCTTTTAAGCTCTTGTTCTTTACTTTCTTCCAATTCTACATTGCAGTCTTTACTTTCCTTTCTTACTTTTCTGTCATTCAGATTTCTGCCATTTACAATTATGACAATTTATCTTATTGCAATTTATATATTAAACATGAGTGAGTTGAAAGACGGTCTTGGATTATTGGGAGTAATCCAATGATAGGTCCCTAGTAATTCCCGAGACTATTCTCCACTCCAACTATTGTGTTTTCAATCTAATTTCATCATCTTATTCATTTCAATCTTCAACATTAGAATGAGGAACCGAAAGGAGAAATTCTATGTTTGATCCCTGAAATTAGACAAGAGGATTAAGATATGAGAATAATTTTAATTCCCTTGAGGTAATAAGAAAGGTATTATTCTTAATGGGTTTTACTAATTTTCAACCATGAGAATAGGATTGAAAGTTAGATTAAAACACATTATTGTATTCTGAAAGGAACCAATACTTACATTTCCTACATTGCCTTTGAAACACAGTAATTTTATCATTGGAGGACAATCAAAGAACTACATGGGTTCTCATCATTGTGGTGAAACTAATGACCTGAGATTATTTACATTCCTGAATTACAATCAAAAATCTCTCCCAAAAATCATTCCTATTAGCTAATCACCATCGAAAACAAAATCAGTAATTACAAAGTCTTTGTGGATCGATACTCTCTTACTACTAGATAAAACCGTGCACTTGCGGCCTATCAGTAACTACCCACGACCCCACTAGCACGGTTAGTGGGGTAAAACTCTCCCTCGCTCCGCTTTTCAAGGCTTTGTTCCTTTGCTTGATTTTCAACGGATCCCACGTTCTGTCCACGTGCTTCCTCTCTCTTAGGTTCCTCGGCGAGGTTCGTGCATTATTACTTAGAAAGCTTGTTGAGGTAAGGGCTTCTTTCTGGTTACTATTATATGTTTGAGGTACCCCTAATACTCCATTTTATTAATAGATATTTTGCATATCAGGAAAAAAAATGCCATTTGTTTTACATGCCACTAGCCAAACCGGACAAATCTATGTTATATGCTTTATTTGATTTGATTGAATATAAAATTGTAGTCTATATATCCTAGATAATGGCTCTCTTTTAATAGATTAGCTGAATGATAAAGTTGTCGGTAATGATTCTAGTTTACGATAGTTACAACAAAATATCAGAGATATAACGATAGAAAGATTAGAAAAGTAAACCTTAGTTTTAAGGCTTGTTTAAATTGAATTTTGTTCTTTGAAAATTTTAGAATATTAAAAATAGTTTTTGAAAAGGGATTTAAAATAGGTTCTAATGATCATTGTTTCAACGTGTTATTTGCTAATGTCACAATTACTCACACGTACCAATATTATTATGCGTGAATTTTGAATGGTTTCAACTAATCTTTCCATCGGTTTTCAACTCATATCACTTTTGAAATCATATTACATTCAATATCAAACTCTAACGAACAACTGAGTAAAGTAGAAGTGACAATAAAATAAAAAGCATGGAATGACTACATATATGTCATTATTACATGCAACAACCAAGACGATATCCAATTTAATGCTAAAAACTGACGAGATCAAAGTGTAGCAACATAATTAAGGACAGGTAGGAGACTCGCAGAAGTGGAACCCCTCCCTCGCCGCCCTTCTTTTATTTCAAATTATACAGCACGATGATAGTAATCTGCGGTACATTCTTCAGAACCTGATTCTGTAACATTTTAGAAATTAGAAACAACAAAATTAGTTTGATTAACATTTTAGAAATTCTCCCACCCCACTAATATTGCTTATCAAAAAAAAAATATTAGTTTTATTTCTTTTTTCTAAAATATTCTTACCTATTTCATTTTTCTTTGATATTAAAAATAAACTTTTTTTTGTATACAATGGGAGTATATACTAAAGATGCTTAGCTGAATAATATTTTTAATATCAATTGAATTATAAAAAAAATAATACACTCCTAGAAAAAGTTGAAACAACACTAAAAATTAAATTCAAAATAAGACAAAATCCGTCTCTAAGTTTTAACAACATCTTCATGAAATTTGAGATCACTATTTTTTTTTGTCTCAATTTTACTTTTTTTAAGTAGATCTAGGTGAGTAAGTAGTGGCCATGGCCCCATGAGGGAGTATTATTTTGTCCTGCTATTTTAGTTTTTATCAGTTTAATAAATTTTGTTTCATTTCATTTTACCACCATAAAGAATGAATAGATCATGTTTATCAGGTTATATGGAGTGAGTTTAGAGACGTACGTGGCACAGTTGGTGGAGGTGCTAAACTTGTAAGGGATGTTAACACCGCAAGCGCCAGGGAGTGCAGCTGCTTTGTTTTGGTTCAATTTAGAGATGGAAGAAGCAGCGGATTTTAGGCAATTGCAGGCGGCCTTGCGGTCTGGCGTGGATTGAGCCGCCGCGTTGAGACTCCTAACTCCACCACAGCATGGAGCAGAAGGACCTGGACCACCCTGCAGGTAAGTGATGCATGGAGTTAGGAATCTTGTTACTTGTCCGCATGTGACTGCAGCCTCAGACATGGGTGCATTAATCACCAACATGGTCATCAACAAAACCACGCATGTAACCTTCATGCTTGCCATTGTTTCTTTAAACACACAATCAATTATCACACTATGTAATTTAATTTTCCTTTTCTTTGCTTGGTGACTACAAGTGCTGTATGGTGGGGGGTTTTTATAGAATATAAGAGAGGTCTATTTTTTAATCACACTATTGGCAACCTCATGATAAACCGGTTACGAGCCAACGGGTTGGTCCGCATTTATTATTTGTAAGTTTCAAATAATGTCGGCTGCCTTTTTGTTTTGAAAAAGATGAGTATATATATTTTTCATTTTATTTTTTTATGTAGGTGTTTCAGGTTCTTTTGCCTTGCTATTTAGAATTGGTTGGGTATCGCGGTTTCAAATACTTTGGTTGGTGTCGAGTATTTTCGGGCGTATGCTCTGCAGTTAGAATCCAAGAAGGCTAATATTTTGAAGTACTTGTATCTGGTTTTATCAAAACCATACTCATTCCAGAGGTCAAGTTTTTAATTCACATGGGGGTTGTTAACCATGTTAAATCTATAGTTAGTTCATAAGCATAGAAAGTCACAATTCCGTTCTTAAGATATTTGATTGGTGGAGAAATCCTTTATTTCTAAACTCAATGTAATTAACTTTTTAACTAATTCTTTATGAGATACTCTTTTTCCTCCAACGACCTTTTTTTTTCATCCTGTTTTACTCTTTATGTCAAATGAAGTTTTAATGAAGTCTCTTATATATGTAAGGATTGGGGTGCCCTGTTGTACCCTTTTATTATAATATTTTGCCTATAAAATAAATGGTTTGTGTTTATTAGCTGTCCCTCTCTTACGGCTTTTCAAACACTGCATTTACTCCTCCGCACAAACGCAAGTCAGTGTAACGTCACGAGCCTGTGAATATGAGTACTATTCAAGTATGTATGTGAGTAGCCCAACTTCTTTATGAGTACTCCCTCCATATTCATTTATAAGTAAAAATACTAACGTTTTCTTGTTACTAAATATAAGTCAAAAATTTTTTTGCTTAATATTTCAACTTTATCTTTATTTTTTACACTACTTTTACTTTTACCAATGCAATTTTTTTTATTACACTACTTTTACTTTTATCAATGCAAAAATAAATAACAGTAATTTAGGAACAATGTTTCTTTTTTTACCTTTTCTTAAAACACATATCTACCGCAATTTTCTTTTACATATGAAAACTGAGAGAGTATGTATATGAATATGAGTTGTACTATATGAGTGTATGAATACGAGTAAACGAAGAACTTCGTGGGAATGCCGCCTTCCTATATAACGATCAAAAGTACATTAAGAATGTGTTTTATTTTACAAAAAGAGTGTTTTTTAATGCACAAAGAGAACTTATGACTAAAATAAAGGGTTTAGATATATTTTTTGTCCTTATAAAAATTTGGATTTTTTGTTTTATATTCTCTCAAAAAAAAGCTTACCAACCTTTTGGTTCCTATAAAATTTAGGTTTTTTGCTTTTAAATCTTCATAACTTTTAATAGCGCTTCAAGACTTTTAATAGCACTTCTAAAAGGTAAAAAAACACAATTGAAAGAAATGAAACGTTATTAAAAGTCATGAGGGACAAAAAGAAAAAAAAACTCAAATTTTATAAGGACCAAAAGATGGTGAAAATTTTTTGAGGGACTAAAAATAAAAATTCAAATTTTATAGAAACCAAAAACAAATTTAACCCTAAAACAAAATAAATTAAGAAAAGGGAATATTGATACTTGAACTTTCCTGGAACTCGGTCTCGGTCTCGGTCAATATTTATGCTGGGTTGAGATGCTACCAAGGTTTGATGTTGGACTCACTCCAGGTGTTGTTCCGAGATGCGCTCCTAAGCGTTAATCCGCGAGGAGGGTGATACCTTCACACACTCCCACGCTCAAGTCAACTCAGTGAAAAGGTGGCAGACAAATGTGTTGGTAGAGGCGCTTATTTATAGGGGGGATGTGCGAAATGACCTACATTGGCCTAAGCACAGAAAGAAAAAGCTCCCTGCCACGAAGGATTTCCTTCTTCCAAAAGTAATAAATCCCTCCACCATAAAGAATCCTTTATGCCACCTCTAGTCGAAAGAGCCCATGTGAATATATTCCTCAAATCTCCATACCAGTGTGAAAGAAGCTGCCACCAGCTAGCGCTATTCTCATTGATTTATCACCATTTCCACCTACTCAGAAAAGCTAACTTAATTGAACGCATCCAGATTCTTCACCCCAAACCGACATCCTTATTGGGTTTGCAAATCTTTTCCCAAGACACCCAATAAACGAGACGACCCTCTCTAGAACCCCCCACAGGAAATCCCTCAGAATCTTGACTAGCTCTTGAATTACAATCTTCGCGGCCTTGAAAATAGAGAACATATAAAACGGAATACTATTAAGGTTCGAGTTAATGAGAGTCACTCTACTCTCGATAGACAAGAAACGCCAGCTCCACGATAAAATCCTCTTTCTCACCTTATCAATAATCGAATCCCAACGGAATACCAAAAAACTTAAAAAGATTATTAGCGTTGTTGCAAGACAAGAAAGTTGCAGCCGCCTCCAGAAATCACCCTTTAAATTAATGCCAGTAAAGACAGCTCTTATGAAAGTTCACCTTCAGCCCCGAGACCAATTCAAATATTCTGAAAAAAGACTTTATACACTATAAATTATTCCAAGTGCCCTTGCCGACCAAAATAGTGTGTCATCTGCGAACTGTATCATCGATTAGCTGAGACTAGTATGGAGCTGAAACTCAAAAAAAAAACATCCTTCACACACAGCTTTCTGAACATTTCGGTTAAACCCTCAGCGACACTGAGAAAAAGGAAAGGAAACAAAGGATCCCCTTGCATAAGTCCCCAATGCATCATAAAATCCCCAGTTGGAGTCCCGTTGAAAAAACGGACATCGAAGAATTATGAAGACAATATTTAATCCAATTAATCCACTTCGAACCAAAATCCATCCGGCCCATCACGTTCTCAAGGAAGCCCCAAGAAATAGAATCATAAGCCTTTTCAAAATCGGCCTTAAACAGCATACACTCATCTTTTCTTCGCTTCGCTAGGTCAACCAGTTCATTAACAACCAACACTCCATCCAAAATCTATCGACCTGCAATAATTGCCGATTGACAAGGAGAAATAACCCCTGGCAAAACCTTTTTCAATCTGCTGGCTAACACTTTAGCCAATATTTTATAGAATGGACGATACTCCTTATGATCTTGAGGATTCTCCTTCTTGGGAATGAGAGAAAGGGAAGAAGCCGAAATGGCTTTAGTCATCACAGCATTAGCGTGAAACTCACTTAAGAAACCCAGGATGTTATCCTTCAACACAACCCCACAAATACTTAAGGTTTAAGCAATCAGGCTCTGGGCTTTTATTCCCATCACAACCCCACACTTCCTCCTTAACCTCCTCATCTGTGAAAGGAGCAATGAGGTGATAGTACTCATCCTCACTGATGTTACCGAACTCAATACCCCCAATAGTTGGTCTTTGAAAAAGCTCATCGACATAACTAGCTTCAAAAAATCTTTTCACTTCCTGCATCATGTAACACCCTAAATAATTAATTAATTTATTTAATTAAGTATTTAGGTATTTAATTTATTTTAGTTGATATAATTAGATTATTGAGAAAATTATATTAATTAATTAAGTGGAGGTGTGGTATTAGAAAATTGGTAGCACCAACTAATTAAATTAGGGCTTAAGTGGAAAGCCCATGATCCATGGCCCATGACCCATTAAGTGGCCCAAGTTCAACTAATAAACCTAGGGGTCTTATGAGAAGGTGCTCATATTGACCAAAAAAAAAGAAGGTGCTCATTGGAGCAAAGAAAAGAAAATAGAAAGTGAGAAGAGGGAGAGAGGGAGCGGCGGCCGAAGGTTGCAAAGGGGAGAAGAAGAGGTGGTTTTGGCGTGAAGGCTTCAAGGAAAGGGAGGAAAAAGCTCGCTTGGTTGGTGATTCTTGTTGGTTGCTAGGAGTTTTGCTTGGTTCTTCAATTTTCTAAGGTTAGGGGGCTCTCTTTCATTCATAATACCTTATATAATGAGTGTTCTATGTGGGTTAGGCTCTAGGATAATTAATTGATTGATTGTTGTGTTGTTTTCATGGTTGATGTTATGTTTGAACTCAATTTGATGAATCAATGTTGTTTGTTGTTGAAATGAACATGATACAAGCTACGTATGCAAGGTGTTTGATTATATTACCCTATGAGTTTTGGAGGTGAGGTTACTATGCTTATGTGGTGTTTGACGAAATGCATAAGTATATGATGTTGAAATTGTTGTTTGGGAATTGATCATGATGAGTTCTACTTATTTATGGTTTTTGTGAATTTCTGGACACTGTTTCGGTTTTTCTGAAACTGGTACTGTTTGGTTGATCCAAAAATTATGTGGCTGTTTGTTTTTGAAAATAGACTTAAAGCCGGTCGTTTTGGCACTGGGTTCGTTCAATTTGGAGTTGTGTAGCTCAAGTTGTGAGTCTCCAAAGTTGTGAGTCTCCAAAGTTGGGTCAAATTTCTGGAATCAAACTGTGAGTAGGTTCGGTTTTTGTAGGCTTTGTGTTATCAATTGAACTCCGTTTTGAACGATTCTTGTTTCATTGGAAAGTAGACTTAATTCTCTACGAAATAGGCACTAGTTTCACGAAATTTCATTAAGAAATGAGAAAGAAAATTTGGTTTCAATCTGGGTAGAGAGTTCTGTCCGATTTTGGTACCTCAGTGTAGTGTTTTGAAAAACTGTACCAACTGGATACCTATTGTGAAAAATAAAAATCATAGGCAGAAACTACACTCAGAGGGCTTTCCAATGAGTGGTCTTTTGTTGAAATCCGATGTCGTTTGCTATTTTAATTAATTCTCCAAAGTAGGTGCACTGCTGTAGGAATTCAGCACTTGTGCTGTGTTGCACCTGGGCGCCAGTGTGCTGCCCAGTGTGCGCCTGTGTCTTAGTTGTGTTGCAGTTGCGTTACTGATTGTGTTGCGCCAGGGCGCCAGTGTGCTGCCCTGTGTTGCAGTCTGTGTTGCCCAGATGTGGCGCAGGTTGCCTCTGCGCCAGTTTTTGCTGTCTGTGTTGCCCAGATGTGGCGCAGGTTGCCTCTGCGCCAGTTTTTGCTGCTGTGTTGCCTAGTTGTGTTGCTGTCTTGGCACAATGCTGCCAGTTTGCTGGCGCAGTGCTGCCCGATGTTGCCCGAGGTGTTTAAGTGCAGTTTTGCTTATTGTTGCCTGTCCCGTGTCAATGACTTAAAATAGTCTATTTAATTGGTGTTGGTGTAATTAGAGGATTAATTGCTAGCCTTAGAGCTATAATTGGAGGTGTGTCTATTGGTGTTGTGTCTAACGGTGAAATTAATTATTGGTGATGGGTCTATGACCTCTTTTGGTGATGGTGAGTTAATTAATAGCAATGGTGAGTCTATTAATTATTGGTGATTATGCTTATTGCTCATTATGGTGAATATGGTGTGTTGTGGTGCATTGTTCATGGCGTCACATAAACCATGTGCAGTTATTGGTGAGTAGGCTTTGGCCTTATTATAAATTATTGGTGAGTGCCCTTAAGGCTTATTTTGGTGATGGATCCACATGCATATGCCCGTGGAGTTGGGTTGCATTTCATGCACTAATCATGCATTCGGTGATGTTTCTTGGTAATTGTAAATTTAATGGTGTATATTGATGTCGTTGTGAATTGGTGCTCCTAGTTGCTTTCCCTAGTATAATGCTTATCCTATATGCTATTATTTATGGAAAGAGACTCACCCTAATGCTTTTATGTTGCTTCTCATGTCGGCAACGTGCAGGTGATAGCGAGTGAAGGTTATCCTCATACCTTCTTCTAGTCGGTTGTGTCTGGCTCTGATACGTAGCACTCGGGGGGGTAATGAATGACTAGTTGTACTTTATGTTTATCAGGTTGTATTGTTGTTGAGTTGCTTTTAAAGAGCCTTTAAAAGATGTTAAGATTTGTTGAAGTTAAACCTTTTGAAAATCCGCTGCTTAATGAATGAGAATTTGAAGTGCTGTGTATCCGATATGTTTATAAGTGAATTAAATACGTTCGTTTCGAGTTCAAGTGAAAATGTGGCACTCCTTTCTGGTGTGGCAAAGAAAAGAATTTTTGAAACTCTGATTTTAAATGAATAAATAACGGGTAGCAAAGGGGTGTTACAATAGTGGTATCAGAGCAAAAGTTCGGTCTGTCCGGCCAAGTCGTCGAGTCATTGTGTCGGATAGCGACCAACCGTTGTCTTTTGTTCTAATCATTATTTGTGCATAGTGATGTTTCTGCAGGTGGAGGTAAAACGAGTAGCTGCTAATGGTAAGCAAACTTGTGGGGGAGATGCTCCCACTGGTATTGTGTGTTGTATTATGATATTTCTATGTTGTGTTCTTATGTGTGAAGTTTCGTGTCCTGTTTGTGGTCCTTGTTGTTAACCTTTTTGTGACATGTTTCTAAAAAGGATTTGCCCTGTTGTTTAAATGCTCACATATGTTTTGGTTTGGCATTGAGCTTGAGGTATTCTACGACATACTCAATTAATTGCTGTTTGTTGTTAGATGTTAAATTGACATGTACTCACGTGCTCTTGTAATTGTATAGTATGATATTAAATGCTCACCATCCTGAGTTTGGTTGTCCCTTGAGTGTAAGCAAGACATGATGCGTTTTAAATAGTAATTACGTTCTATGTTGTTTGTCTGACCTTGTTATGTGTATCTGTTGTGCCTATGTGCTATTGGTGGTTTACCTTGTTGCCTGTTACTCGCATATGTTGATTTGGTCAAACTATTTTAAGTGGTCAACACTAAGCCTTTATGAAAACTCTTGTGCAATGTGTTTTGATGTTTGAAAACTGGATACGTTGTAAAATCGCTTTGCGAACCATTTTAAGTTGTTGCTGCGCTGTTAACTGCCGTGGCATTTTAATCACTACATGTGAAAATGTTTTCATTCGAGTGCTATAATCTTGTCCTCGATTCCTTTTGAAAATTTCAACTCGGTGTAATGATTTTAGCGGGGGACTACCTTCTCATTGAATCATTACTTTAACTTGCCTAGTTTCCTCAAGGTGTAGTTCGGTATGCTTAAGTTTTATGACAAATCTTTTTGGGCTGCTACTTCTTGGATTGTGTCGGGTAGTTTTGAAAATCTAAAAAGTAGAGTGACTTCCAAAAAAAAACTGCTTTTGGACATCTGTTAAACGATTTTTACGGTTGGATATCAAATTTGGCATTGGAATTTATTTTGATAAATGGACACTAATCCTGTGTAGAGTTTTTACCATAGCATGTTTTGTTCGCACGATGAAGCTATGAGCTAAGTGCTTTATGAATGGGTCTAGCCAATTGTGTTACGATGTTTTACTGCCCCGACTGTTGTGAATGATAGGATTCTTGGTTGAGTATCACAACTACTGTTTCTCCTGTTTTTACAACCGCGTGAAATGACTTTAAAAATGGGTTATAAGTATGTTATTACCGTGACCCCACGTGTTTTACTCCGATCTTTCTTAATTGCTATGTTGGGTATTCGGGTGAACCATCCTAGTATGGCATAACATGTAGTGCACCGGGAAGGGTCAAAAATTTATTTTATCAAGTTAATTCGGATTATAACCGGTACGAATGTAATAACCTTATTTATATTTTCATAACTGTGTGGAAAGTTCCTTTGGTAAAATAATAAGTATGACTTGTAATTTTCTACACTGAGCTTCCCCTAATTTTGTTTTGGCTGTTGCACTCTTTATAAGTTGTGCTAAATAGTTTTGGAAACCTTAAAATTTAAAATGTGCATTGTGAATGTTTGTGCACTGTGTTGAATTAAATGTTAATGTTAAATGTTAGTGTAACTGTCCGTTTTGAGCTGACCAGTTGTAATAAGGTTTTAAATGTTAACTGTATTCTTATGTACTTAGTTGACCTTGCTTCGTGGATTATTTTGAGTTATTGCTGTTTTAAAATGTTATTGTTGTGGCTGTTTTAAATGGTAAATGTTGTTGCTGTTTTGAATTGCCATTGTTGATTTGTTGTTATGGTAGTATGGTTGTTAAATGATATTGTTGATGATTATGTTGTTGTTTTGTTGTTGTCTTGGGTACCGCTGAATGGCCCAAATTGCTTGGTGAATCTTATGTTGTATGCTTGTAGCAAGCGTTAATTTCATGTTGCGGGCCTGTGGCCGTGTTAAGTCTTGTGTCATTGATGTGCCTGAGTAGCAGGTTTAGTGGTTTGTTGATTGAGTGGGCTGCGGCCAAGACTGAGTGTTGATTGTTGACTGAGTGAGGAATTGTTTGGTTGCTAAACTAGTAGCTTGGCTGCTGATGTTGTGAATTCTATATGTGTTATAGACTGCTAATAATGTTGCTGTTGCCTTGATGTTGTGGCTGTATTTGGGGCATGTTATGATGGGAAGGAACCTTAATGGAATCTTGGGGTGATCATAGGGTACCGATATGATTACGCCCACCCCTAGGGAATCGTTGGAGTTTAACCCTGATTGTCACTTCTTGAAGTTACCTGGCTGAATAAGTAGGAGGGACGGCCGCCCAAGCACTTGTCGTCGGTAATCAAAGGAATGACGATCAGTGTATTAGATAGCACTAGTTGCCTAGATGTCGTAGTCGGTTAATGGAGGAGCGTTAGCATTGGCAGAGAAATTTCGAGGACGAAATTATTCTAAGTGGGAGAGTTGTAACACCCTAAATATTTAATTAATTTATTTAATTAAGTATTTAGGTATTTAATTTATTTTAGTTGATATAATTAGATTATTGAGAAAATTATATTAATTAATTAAGTGGAGGTGTGGTATTAGGAAATTGGTGGCACCAACTAATTAAATTAGGGCTTAAGTGGAAAGCCCATGATCCATGGCCCATGACCCATTAAGTGGCCCAAGTTCAACTAATAAACCTAGGGGTCTTATGAGAAGGTGCTCATTGGAGCAAAGAAAAGAAAATAGAAAGTGAGAAGAGGGAGAGAGGGAGCGGCGGCCGAAGGTTGCAAAGGGGAGAAGAAGAGGTGGTTTTGGCGTGAAGGCTTCAAGGAAAGGGAGGAAAAAGCTCGCTTGGTTGGTGATTCTTGTTGGTTGCTAGGAGTTTTGCTTGGTTCTTCAATTTTCTAAGGTTAGGGGGCTCTATTTCATTCATAATAACTTATATAATGAGTGTTCTATGTGGGTTAGGCTCTAGGATAATTAATTGATTGATTGTTGTGTTGTTTTCATGGTTGATGTTATGTTTGAACTCAATTTGATGAATCTATGTTGTTTGTTGTTGAAATGAACATGATACAAGCTACGTATGCAAGGTGTTTGATTATATTACCCTATGAGTTTTGGAGGTGAGGTCACTATGCTTATGTGGTGTTTGACGAAATGCATAAGTATGTGATGTTGAAATTGTTGTTTGGGAATTGATCATGATGAGTTCTACTTGTTTATGGTTTTTGTGCATTTCTGGACACTGTTTCGGTTTTTCTGAAACTGGTACTGTTTGATTGATCCAAAAATTATGTGGTTGTTTGTTTTTGAAAATAGACTTAAAGCCAGTCAATTTGGAGTTGTGTAGCTCAAGTTGTGAGTCTCCAAAGTTGGGTCAAATTTCTGGAATCAAACTGTGAGTAGGTTCGGTTTTTGTAGGCTTTGTGTTATCAATTGAACTCCATTTTGAACGATTCTTGTTTCATTGGAAAGTAGACTTAATTCTCTACGAAATAGGCACTGGTTTCACGAAATTTCATTAAGAAATGAGAAAGAAAATTTGGTTGCAAGCTGGGTAGAGAGCTCTGTCCGATTTTGGTACCTCAGTGTAGTGTTTTGAAAAACTGTACCAACTGGATACTTATTGTGAAAAATAAAAATCATAGGCAGAAACTACACTCAGAGGGCTTTCCAATGAGTGGTCTTTTGTTGAAATCCGATGTCGTTTTCAATTTTAATTAATTCGCCGAAGTAGGTGCACTGCTGTAGGAATTCAGCACTTGTGCTGTGTTGCACCTGGGCGTCAGTGTGCTGCCCTGTGTTGCAGTCTGTGTTGCCCAGATGTGGCGCAGGTTGCCTCTGCGCCAGTTTTTGTTGTCTGTGTTGCTGTCTGTGTTGCCCAGATGTGGCGCAGGTTGCCTCTGCGCCAGTTTTTGCTGTCTGTGTTGCCCAGATGTTGCGCAGGTTGCCTCTGCGCCAGTTTTTGCTGTCTGTGTTGCTGTCTGTGTTGCCCAGATGTGGCGCAGGTTGCCTCTGCGCCAGTTTTTGCTGCTGTGTTGCCTAGTTGTGTTGCTGTCTTGGCGCAATGCTACCAGTTTGTTGGCGCAGTGCTGCCCGATTTTGCCCGAGGTGTTTAAGTGCAGTTTTGCTTATTGTTGCCTGTCCCGTGTCAATGACTTAAAATAGTCTATTTAATTGGTGTTGGGGTAATTAGAGGATTAATTGCTAGCCTTAGAGCTATAATTGGAGGTGTGTCTATTGGTGTTGTATCTAACGGTGAAATTAATTATTGGTGATGGGTCTATGACCTCTTTTGGTGATGGTGAGTTAATTAATAGCAATGGTGAGTCTATTAATTATTGGTGATTATGCTTATTGCTCATTATGGTGAATATGGTGTGTTGTGGTGCATTGTTCATGGCGTCACATAAACCATGTGCATTTATTGGTGAGTAGGCTTCGGCCTTATTATAAATTATTGGTGACTGCCCTCAAGGCTTATTTTGGTGATGGATCCACATGCATATGCCTGTGGAGTTGGGTTGCATTTCATACACTAATCATGCATTCGGTGATGTTTCTTGGTAATTGTAAATTTAATGGTGTATGTTGATGTCGCTGTGAATTGGTGCTCCTAGTTGCTTTCCCTAGTATAATGCTTATCCTATATGCTATTATTTATGTAAAGAGACTCACCCTACTGCTTTTATGTTGCTTCTCATGTCGGCAACGTGCAGGTGATAGCGAGTGAAGGTTATCCTCATACCTTCTTCTAGTCGGTTGTGTCTGGCTCTGATACGTAGCATTCGGGGGGGGAATGAATGCCTAGTTGTACTTTATGTTTATCAGGTTGTATTGTTGTTGAGTTGCTTTTAAAGAGCCTTTAAAAGATGTTAAGATTTGTTGAAGTTAAACCTTTTGAAAATCCGCTGCTTAATGAATGAGAATTTGAAGTGCTGTGTATCCGATATGTTTATAAGTGAATTAAATACGTTCGTTTCGAGTTCAAGTGAAAATGTGGCACTCCTTTCTGGTGTAGCAAAGAAAAGAATTTTTGAAACTCTGATTTTAAATGAATAAATAACGGGTAGCAAAGGGGTGTTACACTTCACCTCCTCCAATTTCCTCCCTTCCTTATTCAATGAAATGATCTGATTAGCACTATTACGATTATTGATGTAAGAAAGAAAAAACTTAGAGTTATGATCCCCTTCTCTGATCCAATTGGCTCTAGATTTTTGTTTGATCATACTCTCTTCGATATATAACTGCTTCCAAAAAGACGAGGAAACTTCCTTCAACTTAGCCATGTCTTCCAACGCACCCCCTCTGCAATAACCTGGTCAAGCTCATTCATATCAGAGAAAAAATTACTAATACTAAGATCCATCTCACTGAAGACCTCCTTATTCCAAACCTTGATCTTAGCTTTCAACAGTTTGAATTTCTCTTTAATAACATATATACCCCTTTTTGACCCTAACCGAAAACCGTTTCCACCATTGTTCGACTAAACCTTTGAATTCAGGATGTTCTAACCAACCATTAAAAACACGAAAAGGCTTCGGACTCCAATCCTTTGAGGATCGCAACAACCAAATAGGTCAATGATCAAATATATGTTTATCGTCTACCTACTGACTGTTAATCTTCCAAGAAGAAATCAAACCATCAGAGATTAAAAATCGGTCCTGTAACACCCCTTTTCTACCCGTTAATTTATTAGCGTAAAAATCAGAGTTTCAAAATTTTAATTACACCACAAGGGATGTCACACTTACTTCGTTAAACATCACACCCCAAATTACTCACTTTTTGAAAACAGTCTTATAATACTTTCAAAACGTCATTGTCAAATAAATTACAACTTCACAGCGGAAAGTCCAACAATTATACACAGTCTTGAATAAACTAAAACAACGTTCTATTTCCCCCAAGTGTTACATATCAGAGAAGACGACCCGACTCAGCTAGCAAAGGTTCCAAAGCCTTCACTTGTGCTCACCTGCACGTTACCGCATAGGGGTAACATTCAAACAGAAGGGGTGAGTTCACCTAACCATATAATAAAGCATATGATAAGCACTAAGCTAGAGTTATGACACTATATAGACCACACCACGAAACATCAAGTCAATCATCAAGGATAAAACAGTCAATTCCATCAGCAAGGGTAAACAGTCAATCTCATCATCAAGTTACTCGGCACAATGAGTTGTCACAATGTCATGCAGGAGTATGAAATGCAACCCACTCGCGGGCATATGCATGAGGTACCTTTTCACAAACGTCGCTTAGCCTTTTGGGCATCATCGTCACTTAGCCTTTTGGGCCTCAAACGTCACTGGGTTTATGCATATGGGAGGCATGAGACACTATGACATGCACCACGCACAAACACACAATCACAGTCAACGTCACTTACCAATTTGCCAAATAAGAGGCACAGCACCTGTCAATTCATAATTACACACCACAACGTCACTTAGCCTTTCGGGCCTTATCGTCACTTAGCCTTTTGGGCCTTATCGTCACTTAGCCTTTTGGGGCCTCAACATCGCTTATTTTCATCGTCACTTATTCATAAACATCATCAATAATATTGGCCACTAAGGGCAAAAACGTCATTTAACTAGCCACTAAGGGCATCATCGTCAAAATCATCACTTTTGACACTTGGACGCTAAAACCCCTAATTATACGCAAAAGGGGATTTTTAAAGACACCAAAACGATTTTTCAATGTCACAGCAACGACCACCAGAAACAGCCACTTGGGGCGCCCAGCAACCTTCAGAAATAATAAGTTTTTATTTTTAAAAATGGAACACACAGATAGACAACTGAAAAGGCTTCACAACGCTTTTTGAAACACTTAAAACGGACACCCGACTCAAAAGATATAGCGAAAACAGTTTTCAATAAAAATCGGGACATCCTGAAAATGGCGCCCAGCACTCGCAATACGCAACACACACAACGCACCCACGCACGCACGCTGACACGGCGCCCTCGGCGCCAGCGCCTGGCACCCAGCAAGCACAATTCAGCACAACAACAAGCACAATTTAGCAACACAATTTTTGGCTCATGCGCCCAGCACAAGGGCGCCAATTCCTGAAATGCAAAATTCAACCAAAAACGCAACAACTTGGCACGGGGCACCCAATCACGAGGACGCCTAATTCCGTGGCCAAAATTCCAGCAACAACAATGCTTGGCACAGGGCGCCCCACTCAAGGGCGCCTAATTCTGCACCTAGACAACAAAAATCCAGCAACATCATAAACACAAAAATGGCGCCCTATGCGCCTATGACACCAACAACAACGAATTCGATCAACACAAATTCCTCAAATCACATACAACTCATACAAACAACTTCAAATCGCATATCATCCGTAAAATAACATCACAATTATCTCAAAATCATCATCAATCACAATTTCTCAACAACAAGTTATCATATGCCTAGGGTTCATCAATAATTACTAAAAATACGTACAACGGCATACATAGAGCCTTACCTGATATCGAAGCGTCTTCCAAGGCAAATCTCTACAGAGACAGATTACGAGTTCTCAAGCGTGATCTAATTCCAGTGGCATGATGTTTGACTCGAACATGTACCATTATGAAACAACAACATTCTATTAATCATTCGCTAAACAACATACAGATACTTAATCTCTCGTTTATTGAAATTAATCATATTTTGAAAAGGAATACCTATTCGTAAAGTACACAACAGTGACCACGATTCGAAAACGGAGTTGGATGATACCAAGGACTAAATCTGAACCGAATACGAGTGACGTTGTTATTCATGAAATTTTGGACAGTTCTGAATGTTTTGAAGTTGGTCTTCACGGGGAGAATCCAAGGTTTTGCAAAGCAAACATAGAATGGTGGTGCTTGGTGGAGTTGCTATAACAGCGACCAAAGCGAGGATGGCGTCGACTGTGCACCGAAACAGTGAGACGGACGCGAGGGAAGGAGAGGGCTCCGGTGCAGACTTCATCGTAGCCCAGCGGTGTGGCTTCGTGGTTGTCCTGGTCGCGATGGGTGTCGTTTCGTGAAGGGGAGATACGGTGGTGGAAGCGACGGTGCAAGGGGGAGAGGCAGCTCGCGAAGGGGAGGAGAACGGTTTCTGGTGCGATTTCACCTAGCAAAACGAAGCCACAATCGGTGAAACTAAGGCCATAATTGAATTCAACAGTGAATTCCGAGTGGGTGTGCGAAGTTTGGGGTTCGGCCGCGGTGTAGGGAGTGAGAACGCGATTGGAGAGCTGCTGGGTAGGTTTCAGCTGCAGCTGCGCGAGAAGGAAGAAGAAAGGGAGGGCGGATCGGGTCCTGGGGCGGGTCGCACGGATTGGGCTTGGTTTAAGTCGCAGGGGTGCGGATAGCAAGAGTAGGGGTGTGTGCGTGAACAATTGCATAGAAGTCCATTTTAAATCCTTTTTAAAAACCAATTCCATTACAACTATTATTTTAACACCTCAATAGCCCAAAATAATTTCTATAAATAATTAATATCTCGAATATAATTATTTTATAAAATAAAATAATCAACTAAAACAATCATACTTCAATTATAATATTCTATAAACAACATAAATAAATACTAACAATAATATAGTACCAACATAGTATAAAAATACGGTCTAATATCATTTAGACATATTTGATAACTCAAAAACACGTAATTATATAAAATCGATTAAATTACTAAATATTATTAAAATACATAATCACTAAGGCGCACAATATATCACAAGAATTACTATTATATTCGTGCATAAAGCAAAAACGTACTAATACGAAAATCGGGGTGTTACAACTCAACCCCCCTAAAAAAGAATTTCGTCCTCGAAATTTTTATCCGCCAAGGCTAACACTCTCCCACCAACGACTAAGCCATCTAGACAACTAATGCTATCCATCGTGCTGATCACCATTTCTCGGATTACCGGCGATAAGTGATTGGGCGGCCGTCCCTCCTACTTATTCAGCCAGGTAACTTTGAGAAATGACAACCAGACACCTCCTCTCCCGAAGGATCTCCGATAGGGATTTGAGCGTAATCACGTTGGTACCACGCGATCACCCCCAGGCCCTATCAAAGTTTCTCCCCAATACGACATGCTAAGATTCCGCTGCGCTACTCTGATAAACTAGCTTGCATTCTACCTCACTCATCTACCCTTAAGGATAACAAAATTCATCAATCATCACAGCATCACAATGAAGTTCACAGAGTGCATAACAGTTGTACAACAAGCCACATAATTTAACAACACGACAACAACATCAACAAACGACTTTGCCACTCAGGCGACATCAACACTAAATCACAACATCGGCCATAGGCCTACAACACAAAATTCATCAAGACGTTTCGGGCCATTCAGCGGTACCCTCGGCAAAACAACGTGGGCCATATCGGCGGTACCCACTACAAAACACTGTGGGCCATTCGGCGTTACCCACAACACAACAACCAACAACATCAAAGAAAAATCATTATCATCAACAAGGCAACCACAAAGCACAGCAAAGCAACAATGCGGAGACAACTCCGGGACCAACAATCCCATAACCAACAACAACAGCAACTAGGGCACTAGGCCACCGACAACACAACAACAATTACGGGCACTACGGCACCGACAACGCCACAACAACTTAAATCAACCGACACGCCTAAAAATCAACAACACCAGAAGCAGTCAATTATGCCTTGAAATTAGAATATTCAGTTAGGCCTCTGAATAAGCTTTCCGAAACATTTTAGTTTACTTAAATCGGACTCCTGGTTCAAAAGATATTGCAAAAACATTTTTCCGTTACAATGACAGCATAGCAGCCACAAATTCAGCCATCAAGCATAGTTTAAACTTCCCAATAATCATATACCAACCAATTAAAAATACATCAATCATTTCAACACACTTGCTATGTAAATTACAAGCAATACATATTCCATATAAATCAAACAATACATAGAGCACGCCAAATTCCTTAACCCATTTAAACATCATAGAGCACACAAGGTTTCATACATACTAATACAGTTTTGCTCCCAAAGAAACCCAATACTAGTTTCAAAGTCGTCATCGAATCATTTTTGACAAGGTTTTTAAAATCGACGCAACGACAAATCATTACTCTGCTTCAATTAAAACCAACTAGAAAATCATTTTCCAATCCAACAAAAACTTCACCTCTATACTTCCTCATTTAAAATCCTAAGTCAAAAATAATTTTATTTCCTTTGATCTCCACCACTTCAACACCCACGTTCATTCATTAAAAATAGATTTTATTACTAATTTTAGTATCCAACCGTAAAATCGTCCATTAGACATTTCAAAAAAACAATTTCAGAAATCATTTTACTTTTCAGATCACAAAACTACATAGCACAAGGCACTAGTATTACTCAAATAAAACGGTCCTCAGAAACAGCAACAATTCTCGAAAATAGCTTTTTGCAACCAACAGCAATTAAACCGCAACAGCACAGTAATTAATTTTCAGCGACACAGCAAGCAGCAACAAACAAACGACAACATCAATAGTAGTTTCAATAACAACAGTACACAATACCAGCAGGGGCATCTCCCCCACTAGTTCACTTACCATTAGCAGCTTCTGTTTACCTGTACCTGCAGGAACATCACTACAACACAAACCAATGGTCAAGACTAAAAGACAACAGTTGGTCGTTAACCGACACAACGACTCTACGACTTGGCCGGACGGACCATCCATTGCTCTGATACCACTAATGTAACACCCCTTTTCTACCCGTTAATTTATTAGCGTAAAAATCAGAGTTTCAAAATTTTAATTACACCACAAGGGATGTCACACTTACTTCGTTAAACATCACACCCCAAATTACTCACTTTTTGAAAACAGTCTTATAATACTTTCAAAACGTCATTGTCAAATAAATTACAACTTCACAGCGGAAAGTCCAACAATTATACACAGTCTTGAATAAACTAAAACAACGTTCTATTTCCCCCCAAGTGTTACATATCAGAGCAGACGACCCGACTCAGCTAGCGAAGGTTCCTAAGCCTTCACTTGTGCTCACCTGCACGTTACCGCATAGGGGTAACATTCAAACAGAAGGGGTGAGTTCACCTAACCATATAATAAAGCATATGATAAGCACTAAGCTAGAGTTATGACACTATATAGACCACACCACGAAACATCAAGTCAATCATCAAGGATAAAACAGTCAATTCCATCAGCAAGGGTAAACAGTCAATCTCATGATCAAGTTACTCGGCACAACGAGTTGTCACAATGTCATGCAGGAGTATGAAATGCAACCCACTCGCGGGCATATGCATGAGGTACCTTTTCACAAACGTCGCTTAGCCTTTTGGGCCTCATCGTCACTTAGCCTTTTGGGCCTCAAACGTCACTGGGTTTATGCATATGGGAGGCATGAGACACTATGACATGCACCACGCACAAACACACAATCACAGTCAACGTCACTTACCAATTTGCCAAATAAGAGGCACAGCACCTGTCAATTCATAATTACACACCACAACGTCACTTAGCCTTTTGGGCCTTATCGTCACTTAGCCTTTTGGGCCTTATCGTCACTTAGCCTTTTGGGGCCTCAACATCGCTTATTTTCATCGTCACTTATTCATAAACATCATCAATAATATTGGCCACTAAGGGCAAAAACGTCATTTAACTAGCCACTAAGGGCATCATCGTCAAAATCATCACTTTTGACACTTGGACGCTAAAACCACTAATTATACGCAAAAGGGGATTTTTAAAGACACCAAAACGATTTTTCAATGTCACAGCAACGACCACCAGAAACAGCCACTTGGGGCGCCCAGCAACCTTCAGAAATAATAAGTTTTAATTTTTAAAAATGGAACACACAGATAGACAACTGAAAAGGCTTCACAACGCTTTTTGAAACACTTAAAACGGACACCCGACTCAAAAGATATAGCGAAAACAGTTTTCAATAAAAATCGAGACATCCTGAAAATGGCGCCCAGCACTCGCAATACGCAACACACACAACGCACCCACGCACGCACGCTGACACGGCGCCCTCGGCGCCAGCGCCTGGCGCCCAGCAAGCACAATTCAGCACAACAACAAGCACAATTTAGCAACACAATTTTTGGCTCATGCGCCCAGCACAAGGGCGCCAATTCCTGAAATGCAAAATTCAACCAAAAACGCAACAACTTGGCACGGGGCACCCAACCACGAGGACGCCTAATTCTGTGGCCAAAATTCCAGCAACAACAATGCTTGGCACAGGGCGCCCCACTCAAGGGCGCCTAATTCTGCACCTAGACAACAAAAATCCAGCAACATCATAAACATAAAAATGGCGCCCTATGCGCCTATGACACCAACAACAACGAATTCGAGCAACACAAATTCCTCAAATCACATACAACTCATACAAACAACTTCAAATCGCATATCATCCGTAAAATAACATCACAATTATCTCAAAATCATCATCAATCACAATTTCTCAACAACAAGTTATCATATGCCTAGGGTTCATCAATAATTACTAAAAATACGTACAACGGCATACATAGAGCCTACCCCTACCTAGTCCCCATCATAAACCCTATTGTAGAGAAGATGAGACCCACCCTTACCTGATATCGAAGCGTCTTCCAAGGAAAATCTCTACAGAGACAGATTACGAGTTCTCAAGCGTGATCTAATTCCAGTGGCATGATGTTTGACTCGAACATGTACCATTATGAAACAACAACATTCTATTAATCATTCGCTAAACAACATACAGATACTTAATCTCTCGTTTATTGAAATTAATCATATTTTGAAAAGGAATACCTATTCGTAAAGTACACAACAGTGACCACGATTCGAAAACGGAGTCGGATGATACCAAGGACTAAATCTGAACCGAATACGAGTGACGTTGTTATTCATAAAGTTTTGGACAGTTCTGAATGTTTTGAAGTTGGTCTTCACGGGGAGAATCCAAGGTTTTGCAAAGCAAACATAGAATGGTGGTGCTTGGTGGAGTTGCTATAACAGCGACCAAAGCGAGGATGGCGTCGACTGTGCACCGAAACAGTGAGACGGACGCGAGGGAAGGAGAGGGCTCCGGTGCAGACTTCATCGTAGCCCAGCGGTGTGGCTTCGTGGTTGTCCTGGTCGCGATGGGTGTCGTTTCGTGAAGGGGAGATACGGTGGTGGAAGCGACGGTGCAAGGGGGAGAGGCGGCTCGCGAAGGGGAGAAGCACGGTTTCTGGTGCGATTTCACCTAGCAAAACGAAGCCACAATCGGTGAAACTAAGGCCATAATCGAATTCAGCAGTGAATTCCGAGTGGGTGTGCGAAGTTTGGGGTTCGGCCGCGGTGTAGGGAGTGAGAACGCGATTGGAGAGCTGCTGGGTAGGTTTCAGCTGCAGCTGCGCGAGAAGGAAGAAGAAAGGGAGGGCGGATCGGGTCCTGGGGCGGGTCGCACGGATTGGGCTTGGTTTAAGTCGCAGGGGTGCGGATAGCAAGAGTAGGGGGGTGTGTGCGTGAACAATTGCATTGAAGTCCATTTTAAATCCTTTTTAAAAACCATTTCCATTACAACTATTATTTTAACACCTCAATAGCCCAAAATAGTTTCTATAAATAATTAATATCTCGAATATAATTATTTTATAAAATAAAATAATCAACTAAAACAATCATACTTCAATTATAATATTCTATAAACAACATAAATAAATACTAACAATAATATAGTACCAACATAGTATAAAAATACGGTCTAATATCATTTAGACATATTTGATAACTCAACAACACGTAATTATATAAAATCGATTAAATTACTAAATATTATTAAAATACATAATCACTAAGGCGCACAATATATCACAAGAATTACTATTATATTCGTGCATAAAGCAAAAACGTACTAATACGAAAATCGGGGTGTTACAGGTCCAACCTGCTTCTAGGCAAGCCATCTGAGTAAAACCAAGTAAACCGCTTCCCATATAAAGCGACATCCACAAGATCCATATTTGAGATAAAAGAATTAAACTCTATCAAATCAACCCTACGTAGATGCGCACAATTACCTTGACGTTCATCTATAGACGAAACTGCGTTAAAGTCTCCCACCACGCACCAGTCATCTTGATCACACTGATGTTTCACACCAAAATGGCATCCTACACCTCCCTTTTTCCTATTGTGAATCTCGAAGCGTAAACATTCACCACATATAATAACGAGTTCTGCCACATACAACACAAACCCACAAAACTAGAACCATTAAAGAAACGTTTAACCTCAAACAACCCGGCCTTCAACGACAAAAGGATGCCCCCAGGAATACTATAACACCTTAAATTCACAACTAGGTGGACCCAAAGTATTAACATAATCATAAACAATCAGAGTATAACCTGCTCATATTAATGGACCAAATAAAAACTAAAGCGGACTAAAACCACTTACTAAACTTTGAGATAAAAATTTCTCAATTACACTTCCGAAATAAGTACTCAAAAAGTAAATATTTGATAAGATAAACATGACTATGGTCCATCTACAAGACAAAGTTATAAAATACTACGTAACCTTGATATAATTCAAGGATTTAAAACTTAATGATACATGAGAAGGGAAAAAGCAAAATACATCATAAAGATCACCAAAGGATCTTCCCTCTAACTAAGTAGCTAAGGCCTCTGCTACTTCTCCTCAATTCTCTTTGCTTTACCCTGCACATCTGAAAACGCCACATAAAAACAGTGAGATTACAAATCTCAATGAGTTCTTTCGCATCCCCTCACAATTCCTCTCTCGGTGTTTTCCTTGTCAATGAACTATTCTTGTTCATGTCTGTCTTTTAATCTTGTCTGTGGCTTAGCATAATCCGAGAAATAATGTCAGGTATTCTAGAATACCCAATTTCAACGAAAACCCCAATTCATATAGCTATACCGAATAATGCCAGGGCCCTAGCTTTGGGTTCATGACTCCCCTCAGCTAGGTATGCTACATGAAACTCGGGATCGTCATCCCCCTCAATATCTTTTATTATTATCTTAGACATTAAGTCTGTTACTCGACACAAGGTCGTATTCTTTCAACTTATTACTTGAACTTAGACGCTTAGGTCTAATACTTGATAATTATGTCGTTTTCTCACTCGTTAGTAAACTATACGGTTTAATAACAACAATTATAATTCAACCTTCAATCCATTTGTATTTCAGTCATAAACATAAATGAAGTATTATCATTCATATATCCTTAGGGAAGATTGGGAAAAAGATTGGGAGAGGTTTGGAACCAAAAGGAAGAGAAATAAATTTTTTTAAGGGGGGTGCATCAGATGGTGGCACGGTCCGTGCCACTTTTTAGCACGGCCCGTGCCAGTTTCTCAGCACCTCCAAAACTGCATTTTTCGAGTAATTTCCTCTCCCTTTTCGGTTCCGATTCGTCCCTGATGTTAAACCCAGCCCAATGCCTCATCATACCAGTCATATATCCAGTCAAAAACACAAGTAGATAAACAATTACATCAATTTAACATAAACCCTCATTGTATCAGAATCAATCACGTTATCAACCCAATTCACATAAATCATAACATTCAACAATTCCTAAACTTTCTCAATCATCAAAACATAACCATGAAAAACATCAAGCCAACAACAACACATCAAATGAAACTTCAATTAATCAAAGAACTCACCTCAAAATTGTGATCAACACGAAGGAAACGAAAGGTGAAAATCCCCAAATTATCCAAATCGAACCCTAAGTCACCAACGACTTCCCAAACTCGAAATCAAGCATCAATTCTTCGTCAATCTACCGAGCAGTTGATTCTAAGCCTCTAGGAGTCTTTAATCTACACAAAACCCTTGATCACTTCAAATCAAAGATTCAACTCACATAAACCCTAAAACTTGGAGAAAAGGGATTGAGGGAAAAATACCTACTTTTGATGCTATATTCCTCTAGATGATGATGAAAACGAAAAGAGAGGGGGAAGAATGATGATCTTGAGCTATGTTTTGGGTATGGGTTCTCTTCCTCTTCTTCTTTCCTTCCTTCTCTTTTTCTTCTCTTTTCTGTCTTCTTTCTATTCTCCCTACGACTTCTCTCTTTATTTCTCTCTTTTATTCTCTTCTTTTTCTTCTAAAACCCATTTAAATGAGGGTGAGGGTGTGGTGGGGGTAATTTACCATTATACCCTTACTCTATCTCAAATTTCTAGACAACCCCACTTAAATCCATATTTGATTTTAGTAACCAATGAACAACTTCTAAAACTATAATTATGCCCCTAATTAGTGAAATAATTAAATACAAACATCAAAGTAATTAAAATAATTACTTTGGGTTGTCACACTTATAACAATTAATTCATTTGCAATTAATTTATTCACTAACCAACATAATTAAAATAACCAACTAAAACAATTGAAACAATTATTTTGGGGATGTTACAAATACCCACCGAAGGCTTCACAATCCACTCAAAACTTTGATGACCCCATAAACTACGAATCATAAGATCATCTAATGACTCCCTCTTAGTTTCTTGAATGCAAACAATATCAAAATTACATCTTCTGATGAGAGCAGCCATCTTCGCTTAGCGTTATAACCCATCCCTTTGACATTTAGGGATACAATATTCATGAAGAACCCTTTTCATTCTCCCTTCATTCCCTGGCTAATTGATTATTACCGACCTGAATGCAGGAATCACTGATAGAAACACCACTCAAAGCAGGACCCCCACAACTCTTAGATATAGCTGGAGAATGAGAATGACTCTTTGTTACCTCCTCTGAATTGTCCGAAAAAGCTGCACGAGCCACCTCCAAGCGCCTCACCTTACGAAAGATAGAGGCCATTGAAGATTCAGTTGTGTCATCACAAGGAGTTGAATTCTGATTTTACTAGGGCCAGATTGAGTAGAACAAGCTACACTTCTAGACTTTGGGATTGAAGAAGATAATGAGTGTTTGTCGTTAAAAAGAGGTGATACAATGCTTGAAAAAAGTTGGAGTCCAGATCTTCCCCATTTTCTCTCTCCATTTATTCTCTCCATTACGTCTTATACTATGTTTTAAGGATGTGTTTTTTATACACTAAAAACTTAATTAGGGATGTGTTTTTATACACTCAAAACTTTAGTAAATATTGATCCTCAATTTTTTTAGGAAATTGAGAGGATCTTTATCCGTTTTTTTTTGGTATTATCTTTACCCGTTTTTAGTATATAAAAAGATATTTGGATCTCATTTAATGTTATATTATTTTTTTTAAAACTATAGTATTCAAGGTAATTGAAGATATAATTAAATGAGATGATATTTATTCAAAAAGTTGAACGAGTTTCCAATGGAGAACCTACTCTCGGGTAAAAAAATTTACGAGAGAGAGAGAGACATCTTTATGGTAATGAATTTCATCTATATATTTTTTTGGTTTACTTAGATAAATTGGTAAAT
Organism: Astragalus membranaceus; assembly: GCA_039519185.1. Classification (NCBI taxonomy): domain Eukaryota; kingdom Viridiplantae; phylum Streptophyta; class Magnoliopsida; order Fabales; family Fabaceae; genus Astragalus; species Astragalus membranaceus. The sequence goes on from CM076850.1 coordinate 54,036,203, forward strand.
AAATATCACGCACACACTTCCACAGGTCACACCTGGGTTCGAACCCAGGAGCCGATGTCCCCATATCGCTAAAATTGTCAATTCAACCAGCGGTGTGGGACAAATTTCCTCTATATGAATTGTGATTCATTTTTCCACAGACTAGATTTACCAATAAACTGTATGAAAATCATGTTTTGTTGTAAAATAAAAAATATACTGTATGAAAAACTAGTTTTTGCATGGCTAAGAATTAAGCAGATAACCTGCATTAAACTTTATTTTAAAAATAAAATATTAAGAGTCAAAATATGATTTACTTTATTCCGAACTTAACTTTTAAGTGAAATAGTATGTTTTAAAAAAAATTAGGCAGTTTTTTTTTACCCCCCATTGTACCTCATACCCCTCAAATTGACCAAACGGACCAAAATGTCCCTAAAAAAATGTTAAAAAACGAATTCGTTCCTCATTCCATCATATTTCCGAAAAAAGTAAGTTTTTTTCTCTAAACTTTCTGGAAATAGACGTATTTCCGGAAAGATTTCCAGAAACACGCCAAATTACGGTACTTCCGGAAGGTTAATTTCCAAGTAATTCCGAAAATACCTCATTTTTACCTCAAAAAGAGGTATTTCCCAAAGGCAAAATGGCTTCCGGAAATAGCTCTTTTTCAGGTATTTCTTGAATTCCCTGGAAATTAACCTTCCAGAAATACCGTAAAAAATGGTATTTTTTGAAATTTCGTTTTAATTAATTTTTTTTTTGCTTTTTCAGTGGCAACTAGAACAGGAAACATAGAGCGAGGCGAGCATTCAGGAGTAGGATGAGGAGATAAGCAGAGTCCTTCTTGCAGTAGGACCAGGTTCAGATTGAGGACTAGCTAGGCCGGACACGCGTCTGAGCGTCAGAGGCGTGTCTGAGAGCGAGAGCAGCAGCAGGAGTAGTGGGCAACACCATTTTTACAGACAAGAGTCACACATCTGTCCCTGTTAAGTGAGTGACTCTTATTTCTGACTTTGACCTGTGTGGCCAGTGGGCATGGGGTCCAGCTGCTCTAGCTATTCTCTATGAGCGGCTGAATGATGCTTGTTACTAGGAGACGTCGCAGATTGGGGGATACGCTTCTCTGCTGCAGGTAATTAATTAATTAATTATTTTTATTTCTTTTTAATTACATTTATTTATATAATTACTAATTTGTTTTTTTAATTATTTTAGTGCTGGATATATCACTAAGCATAGTATCAAGCTTCCAGAGTTTCGGCAGCTGCTGGATGACTTCCACGTGAACTTCCACGTTGCAGCAGGTGGGTGAACAAGAAGTGGGATAGTATCAAGCTTCCGGAGTTTCGGCAGCTGCTGGATGACTAGCAGAGGGAGCAGGTTATATGGAGCCCTTGGGAAGACCACAGACAGTACCTCCGGTTTCACAACATTTCATTATTCAGAGGTTGGCTGCTGTGGGGGGATGTGGCTGTGCCTTATATGCCAAACTGGGTTCGTTGGCAGTTTGGATATGTCCAGCAGATTGCTGATCCACCTATTTCGGGCCCACGTCCATCTACGGAGTTCATAGTACAGCAGCTGATATTCTATCAGTCCCCAGCGCGGGCTTTCAGGGACGGCGGTCGATGGACACCCGTCCAGGGTGCTTGTGATGACGAGTACCTACCCATGGTACTTGCAGGTGTCCATTCCCCGCCTGACTCCGGCTCTGCCTTCACCTCCAGCTCCGCCTTCGCCTCCAGAGGATGCACCTGCAGCTGATGAGGAAGCACCTGCTGTTGCTGAGGCTGTTGGTCCACTTCCCTTAGAGTCCGGGATGGAGAGAGCAGGTAGGCATGTCCAGGATGTCTATGATTGTCTTTTGGCAGTCGACGACATTCCTGGGGATGTCTATGATAGTCTGTTGGCTGCTTTACAGCTTTTGGACATTTAGTTGTATTATTTTTTGTATTTTTACTATATTGGTACTGTATTGATACTGTATTATTATTGTTTAATAGTTTAGCGAGTTTCGTTACATTTAATTATTTCGCTTAATTTTTTTTAATTTACAAAAATATATTTTTTAAAAATTTCCGGAAATACACATATTTTCGGAAGGCAGAAATATGGGTTTTACGGAAATACCTCAAAAGAGGTATTTCCGGTAGCCATTTTGGCTTCCGGAAATACCTCTTTTTGAGTTATTTCCCGGAAATTTTTAAAAAATATTTTTTTTTAACGAAAAATTACGAGTTTTTTGGGGATTTATGGTAAAATGGGGTTATGGGTCCAATGAGGGGGTAAAAAAAAGTGACAAAAAATTATTCAAAATTTTCTGTTATAATCATTTACTCAATCAATCAAGTTGGCGATTTCGTTGGAAGTTGTTGTACTCTACTAAATGAGGCACGGTAGACTGGCCTATCATTATGGACACTTGTATGAATGTTAGACAATGCTAATTAAGTCCTTTGAAATGTGTGGTTGTATCAGGCGATAAAGACATTGTCATGTGTCGTTGTACCCATACCGACCAGCAGACGACTAAATTTCTGATTGATTTGCCAGCGTATTACTGTTCCATTTATAGGGTTAAATATTTTTGTGGTAGTTATAAAATTTAGTTTTTTTGGTTTAAGCCCTTCAAAAAATTTTGCTCCTATTTTTTTTTCTCCTATTTTTAGTCCCCAATTTCTTTTTCAAATAAATATTAAATATTTTTTCAATTAAATTTCTTTATTTCCCGCCTCAAAACTCTTGGGTGTGATAGTCTGTTCGAATCTTGGGTGTGACAAAACTCTCTTCGGAAGAGAGAACCACACGGGCTGGCAAAACCGGGTACTCGTGGCCAACTAGATTCCCTGACGTATATTAGTCATCAGCAAAGCTAGTGGAAACTGCGCACCAAAAATATAGTAACCAAAAAAAAATTAAATTTCTTTATTTAAGAGTTTTTTTATGCAATAAATAACTAAAAGTTTCTTTAACTTTTTTTGGTGGATAAAAAAAATATGGAATAAAAATGTTTAAGTTGAGAGTTAAGAACATGAAACATCTTTAAGCACAAAGAATATTTCTTTTGGTATAAATGGTATTCTCAATCGTATATAAAATAAGTACATTTCTTAAAATAGTTTTTTTTTTTACAAATTTCTTTGAACAGTTTTGATGATATTTATTACTAAGACACTGGATATATAAAATATAAAAGAACTCGAGGAGGGTTTGATTATGTTTTGGAGTAAAAAAATTGAGATTATTTGAACGTCTCGAAAACATAAGAAATGGATGTTTGAATCGGTGTTTTTTATAAAAAAAATTCTAAAACTTAGTTTTCAAATATTCTTTTGAAAATAAGTTTGCATAAACATATATGTAAGTAAGGAAGACCGAATATAAAGGATACAAATATATCCCAGTTCACTTCATTTGATAGCTAGTTCAGTCACAACGTTATGAGTATCTAATGTAAAACTTGACTATACTCTTAATTTTTCAGAACGATTGTATAAAATTAAGCCTAGGAAGTTGTCATTATTCGGCTAAAAACAAGCTTAATACTCTGTTTGATCTCAATTATTAGAAAAAATAACTAACTACACCCAATAATAATATTGGTTAATTAACCTAATTTAATTTCTTGATGTAATCAAATAATAAATGTGTCTCCCAAACTACCCTTGCACCTGTCTAACACCACGGCCTTGAAGTAGGGCAACATACCAAGGCCCCATGCTTTTTTACACAGGCAATGCCATTGTGCAAAACGAGTTTGGCAGCCTCTACTAACAACTAGATCAGCTTCCTCTCCTAAGAACACCAAACAAAAATTGGAGACAAAACTAACTGCAACTAGTAGTTCACTAAAGCTACTAGTTTTCTGAAAGGAATTTGGCTTACTGATCTTGCTAGTCCTTGGTCATTTCTTGCCCATCTGTAAACAATTTTATTCTTGCCCATCACAGTGAAAGCCGACTTCAGCTCCACAAAAAGGTGTCACTTCCTCTCCCTCAAAGGAGACCGCAAAAGTAGCACGTGCGAGGCCCCGAACTCAAGAAACAAGAAGAACGGCAAAGAGCCCCAAATTAACTTCATCGGAGAGACCAATGAGCTCAACAACAAAGGCCAAGCAGACCCAGATGAAATCAACAAACATCAGAAATCAACGACAAACCTAACAACCATCACCCCAAAAAGCGAGAAACCTAACACGCACTTCACCAATTAATATCTCTTAAGGAGGAGTCTTTTAGTGTATTTTAATCCGTAGCATAATCCAAAAGAGACTTGATGAATACATATAATGTGAATCTCAGCAGAGAATCACCACTATACATTTTAGAAGAGCGCACGAACGGGCCTTAAACTGTGGATCATGACTTCCCTCTACAAGTATGCTACATATCCTTTAATCATTTATGATCTTTTATTATCCATGTTGAGATCGTCCCGTTTACTTATATGTCATGTTAGAGGTTCTCTCTCGATAGTTAGTCATACACCATAGCTATCGAGCATACATCAAGATCAATTCATCAATAACATATATATGGCTTAATTACAGTTTTGGTCCCCCTATTATGACCAACTCATGATTTTGGTCCCCAAAGTTTTAATTTGACGATTTTGATCCCCCTATTTTCCCAATTTGTAAAATCAAGGTCCCCCTCTTAATTTGGTCAAAATTAAAACTGATTTTGACTTTCAATCCTACGTGGCAGTCCACATGGACTGCCACGTAGGCAGCACTGTTCCCCTCCCCTTTCTCTCACAGCCCTCTCATCTCTCTCACCCCTCCCCCCACCGTGACCCGCTCCCCCCACCGTGACCCCCTCCCCCTCCGGAACCCCTCCCCCCTTCGCATCTCCCCTCCCCTCCCCCCACCGTGACCCCCCTCGTTTTCCCCCTCCCCTCCCCACCCCACCCCACCCCCCCACCCCTCCACTGTTCCTCTTCCCCAACGATCCCCCCACAACCACACCCTCTCTCTCCTTCGCACCTCTCTCTCCTTCACATCTCTCTCTCCTTCGCATCCCACCCCCCTCCTCTCTCAATCACCGATTCCCCACCGATCCCCCACCCTCTCCTCTCTCAATCACCGATTCCCTCTCACCACCGTCCCTCTAGTATCTCTGTCTCTTCGCATCTCCCTCTCTCGCTCGTCGCTCTCTCTCTCTCTCTCGCTCGTCGCTCTCGCTCTCGCTCGTCGCTCTCTCCGTTCGCTCGCTCTCGCTCTCGCAGATCAGTCGCAGTCGCAGAGGACGGAAAGGAAAACGAGGTGGGTGGTGGCTGTGGGTGGTGACGGTGAGAGAGAAAGGAGAGAGAGATACTGACGGTGAGAGAGAAAGGAGAGGGGGGCTCACGGTGGGGAAGAGGAACAGTGGAGGCGATGGGGGGTGGGGGTGGGGTGGGTGGGGGGGTGGGGGGTGTGCCTACGTGGCAGTCCATGTGGGCTGCTACGTTGGATAAGTGAGTCAAAATTGAACAGGGGGACTATGATTTTTCAAATTGGGAAAATAGGGGGACCAAAATCTTCAAATTAAAACTTTAGGGACCAAAATCGTGAGTTGGTCATAATAGGGGGACCAAAACTGTAATTAAGCCTATATATATATATATATTTCAAGCACTAGGAGTTAGAATAGGTTAAGGATGATTCTCGGAGTGAATTAAAAACACAACCAGTGTTTGTTTATAGTTGTAGGTCTTTATGTTAGCTTTCCAAAAGCATCGAAGAACACTTAAATCGGAATAAGGGGATGGTCAGCTAGCCATAATTTAAAAGATGTCCTTGGGGCATTTTGGTGTATTGGGTGTAGTTTAGTGTAAGGTAAAATCTCAATTGGGTCCCTCTCCCTTCTAACTATTTATTAAACCCACTAATCAACTACACAATCACATTGACAATTCAATTAACATAGAAACATATATATATATATATATATATATATATATATATATATATATATAAAATCTATAATTAACCTTGGTCTCACTTAATGAGTTCAATTCACTACCAGCACCCCCCTTTCTTTACTAATAACACAATTTCTATAAGTGACTCAAATACATCATAAGAAATGCTTTGGCAACTACAAAATTAATCAAGCACTTAGAAAGATATGATTAAATAAAATATAAATTAAGTAACACTTAAAATAATTAAATAATTACTTTGGGGTATTACAGATCCTCTAAAAACATGTCAAATACATGACATTTTGTGAACTGCCACCATCAACTAGCACCCAAGTGACATTGAAGCCTCTAGTGGTGATGGATATTATTATTCTATCATTTGAATGAGGTCGAGCTCCCTCAAAATTTTGGCTTTCAAACGCTATGACTGGGTACTATGGAAAAACAAAGTCAATTTCAGATTCTTTTACAGACATAATAGAGTGGACATACATTTTCCTTGATGAGGATGATGCTCCTCTGCCCGAGAATCCTCTCGCAGGGGTTCCTATGTGGCCTTTGCCTGATTCTTTACGTTCACTTCTTTCTCGAACATTTATTATGTTTCGGTCTTCTCTACCGACCGATCTGATCCCTTCTGCTGCTTCTCGTTCGACTCCCTTTATGAACCTATTTAGATGACTTCTCTTGATGAGTTGCACGTTAGTTGTTTAAGGGTCCAATAATCGTCGGTTGTATGGTGGTCCGCCTGATGGTACCTGCAATAAGAATCGAGACTCCTGGCCATGATTTCAATAAAATGTGTTGGTCGCTTTATCGTTTTGTGCTTTAGCATCTCGTTCAGGATGATCGAAGGTTTTGCATTAAGGGAAGTATAAACAACGCTTGGGTTTGAGCGAGATGGTTGGCTCCTTTCACTATTTCTCGAGTCATGTCTCTGAGGGAGGTTGAGACAGGTGGTGTTCAAAATGAGTGTGAAGTTTGAACCACTAGAAGGTTATTTCTTCTAGAGTCTTCGCGAACATTTCGGTGATAATGGCATTGTTGCCACCATTGGCAATCATCTAAGCATTCTGTGACCTAGGGATGTTTCTACCGTCTAGATCTCCGTAGAGAATGGCTAAAGAGTTCTCATTGGTGTTCTCGTGGCTTCAAGTTTCGAGGCAAAACTTTGCATGTCAGTCACCTATTCCTGTAGCTGCCTTTCCCTTTCCTCTAGAGTTTGAGTGCGAAGCCGTTGCTCTTCATTTCTACATTTTTGCTCTGCATTTTATGCTTGTAGGGCTAGACCCTAGCCAAATGATCTTTTACTCTTGAATCGTCATCGCCATCATGTTCCGACATCACCGAATATGATCGTGAAGAACCAAATTGATATGGAGCGCATGATACAAATTACTAGGCCCCACGGTGGGCGCCAGTGTTCCAATCTAATTGTAGAAAGCAAAAGACCGAACAAAAATATGAGTGATATCAATCGAGTGTAAATCGTGTAAGAACTGAGTAAAAATTCTGGATCCCTTCATTAGCCTCTTTGGGCGATATTTATAGAAGGCTAAAGTGCTCCCGGGGTCCATTATCTTTATTTAAAGTAACGATTTGGCCCTTTATCTTTTTTTTCCCAAATCAGTCCTTTATGTTTTAAATTTTTGACACATAAATCCTTTTCTGTCCCAAATCAGTCCTTTATGTTTCAAATTTTTAACACATAAATCCTTTTTTTTGACACATAAATCAGCACTGTTAACGGAAAAGGATTTATGTGTCAAAAATTTGAAAGATAAAGGACTTATTTGGGACAAAAAAAACATAAAGGACTGATTCGTTACTTTAAATAAAGATAAGGGACCCCGGGAGCACTTTAACCTTTATAGAACAAACAGCATAAATAATGACAATTATTACATAATATGGCTTTTGCGTCCGTTACAAGACATTAGGGAGGGATTTTACTAAATGCTTGTCTTTTTTCTTCTTCGATAAGTAGGTAATATTATTGATAAAAAACTACCTTTACAAGAAAGATGGAACAGGGTACACCAAGACAACCCGGGCAACCAGCACCAAAGCTAAAACTCTGCACCGAGATACACCAAGCTACCAAGAAACACCCAGAAAGACTAAAACACATCATAAAAACACCTTTAGCAACACAGCTAAGAAGCTACACCAAGATGCAACATAGCGACCAAAAAAACAACCTAATATAACTAAACATAAGAAGCATCATAACACCCAAACATATAATGCGTAACATTAACGGCCAACAACACCTCAGACAAGATAACACCAAACAAGAACCGGATGTCTCCTTTCACCTGAGAATACTGTTGTTACTCCTATACCCCATATGCAATGGGAAAACTCTTCTGCTAGAGCTACACCACACCTTTGTGCATATCAAACGGTGGAATCAGGGTTTGAAATTGCGGACCGCATCACGTGATGCAGCCGCAATATTGCTGTTGCGACAGCGCCCGCAACCGCATCAGCCCGCAATTGCGTTGTGATCTCAAATCACAGAAAAATCCGCATTGCAATGCCGCATCGGCCGCAACGCAGTGGTGCAACAGCCGCATCAGACCGTAATTGACTGTAAAGTGGTCGCACGAATTGTTTTTCTATCTTCATATGTCTTTAGATCATACATTTAGAGGTATTTTAAAGGATTAAAGATATTATAAAGTGATGAAGAGTTGATAACGAAATATATATGAAATTTTAGAGAGGAAATAGAAGGCATGTGAACTATAAGATAACTAGTAAATTATATTATTTGATGCTAACAAAAAATAAAATCACGCCACAACGACCGCAATACGCATCGCAACAGCCGCAATGCCCGCAATCGCAACACCCGCAGCCGCGACCGCATCCGCAACCGCAATTTAAAACCATGGGTGGAATCACTCTAGAAGCCACCCAAACACCAACGACTTGAAAAGAGCACCACCACTGCAAATCAGATACTCCCCCTTGCATTAGAGCAACCAGACACTTGAAGAAACTAGCTCCAAACAACACATCGGAGAGCTAAACGCCAAGAAGAATCGAATGTCTCATTTCACATGAGAATACCGTTGTTACTCTTATACACCATAAGCAAGGGGCAAACTCTTTTGATAGAGCCACACCTCTGCGACATATCAAGCCGTAGATTCACTCCACAAAACAAACACCTACGACCCGAAAAGAGCATCACCACCGCATTCATATGCTCACTCTAACACCAAAGCTACCAGACCTCAAACACCATCCAACACCAAGGAGCTCCTGACCAACCCAGCAAACAGAACACCAGTCTCTAGCAACCCTCATATACTCTCCAAGCATGGTAACCACACACCCCATGACAAAACCAAATAGTAGGTAACAAACACAGTAGAGAGAAATGCAACACCGAAAGATAAGGCAGTCGCAGAAGGACACCATTTCTAGCAAAAATACAGCAAAAACTCCTCAACAACCGAGAATCGAACCAAATCTCACCCCAAAGAATGCAGCTCCTAAACCAAAGCAAGTTTGTTGTTCTGCAAGAATAGCTTCAAACCCGTAGAAGAGAGACCACCGGAACACCTCTTGGACTGAAAACTACTGAATCTTCTGATCGAAAACAAAAACACACAAAAAGCACAAACCCGCCTTCAAACACCTTGAGACCAGAAGGAGAAGCACACCGTAAGCAGAGAGATCTAGCGTCATGAGAACTGACGAGATCAAGACGAAACTCCTAGAGATCAGAAGACACCAGACGAAACTCCTAAACATCTAAGAAAGCAAGCACGTTTCGATAAAAGAAGAGGCAGCGCCGAGGACCACCTTCTGATCGAAGTAACAGACCCCAGAGGGCGCAAACCTTAAAACCTGGCGAGTCCGAAATGAAACTGTACCATCATGGACTTTTGGGCTCGGTACACTGCAAGGCAGACCATATTTCAACTTCACATAAAGACCTCGACCCAATACAAGAAGAGGCCCGCTGAACCGGACTAATTAGACAAGCCTTCAATACGTGACACATGGAACTCGGCATGGAAGCCAGCACATCGGATAAGGACAGCCAAACTGATGAGGTGTAAGGACCGACCAGACACATGGCAACGCCGGGAAGACTCTAAGGAAAACCGCCCAGAGAAGTTACACCTAAACCGGTTATAAAAGGACAAGCCCGGTGAATGGAAGGGGGACATTCTGGAATACAAAACACATGTAAATCAGGCACGCCGGCATAGCCAAAAAGCTATTCGGCCTCCATTGTTACAATCCGAGTTCATTAGTAAAACTCTATCCAAGAACATTGGCGCTCACCGTGGGGCCCGGTAAAACTAGCCCGGCCTCAAGAAATGCTGAGCGTCTCACCCGCCATGGTGCTCACCATGAGCAAGAGCCGCTCTCGACTTTTCAACCCCATCAAGATCATGACTTTCGAATTGCTCCGGTTACAACTTCAATTGTAGCGAAATCTCTTTGAAAAAGTCACATGGAATGCGTGATCGGCAGCGTACGTCGAAGAGATGATGTCGGCAAACGTCAAATGTCAACACACTCTCAATCAAATTATGTCTTTCGACCGAGTTCAAGTTATCACTGATGTAAATTATAGCACCATGATTCTATTTATCAACCGACTTGTTAAGATTTGCATAAGTCGGTCACGAGTTCTTCGGCGGCGGTTAAAATCATCACGGAGTTTGGGAAGGCGATTAGGATGGTGATGGCTTTTAAATACACACAGATAATATCTCAAAAGAATTAGTTCGCTGAGATCAACTCGCTCCACACCTTCAACCCACCGAGATAAGTTTGAAATTGTTTCGTTCTCATCTATTTATTTACTATTTAGATATTCGTTGTTGCGTTCAAGTTGTTAGTTCAATTTTGACAAATGCTTCGGGCTTCCCACGCATTTTCTTTATAACGAAATCCTTTAATTTCTAGTTGCAATAAGCCTTTCAAATCATTATTACTGGAAGTGCACGCTTCAAACTTGTTATAGCATTTGCTTAATAGATTCACGTTACAGTTGTCGCGTCTTAATTTGCGTCCAGATTTTTCTGAAGCGGTTGCATTATTATGTTCTATATCCGCCAACAACTGCATTTCACATCCTTCATTTATCCTTTTTATTATTATTTTAAGAAAACAACTGCATTTTCTTTATAAAAGAGGATAGTAGTCGGTCAATCGTCCTATTTTAGCCTCATGAACGAAGCGGTTTACTTTTTAACTGATATTGATATTATCGATTTTATGTACACTAATACACAGATCATCGTGCCATCACCATATATTATTCCCAAATCTTGGTTGTGAATCAAGGTCCTATGCAGTAACCGTCTTGTACTGGCTGGTGGCAGAGCCATGCAGAATGCAGTTGACCTTTTATCAAAGAAGACACGTCTTCATCACATTAACGTCGGACAAATATGTACGCTGATTATGACATATTCAAATCAGGTTCTGAATTTCTTTAGTTTTTCCTAAATTAATTATTAAGTTAACATGACAATTATCACCTTCAAGGTAAGCCTATTATCAACTATCCTTAATTATGTTATTCTTGTAAAAATGGTTTTCACTTATGATGTTTGTACCTATAACTATGGTCCTGTTCTTCCTATCCAAAGTCAAGAAAAATAGGAGACTTTCAAACTGCTTATAAACCGCTCGATTCAAACTATTACGTATCTTTCAACTACTACACATTTTCCCTCCTAGAAAGCAACTTCATCAAAACCGCCGAGCTGTCATCAGCCTGAGCATTTTACTTTCACAACGATTCCATGGAATATATATGTCCAATATTGATTTTGTGAAAAGGAAAAATTATTTAATAGCATCTTGCTACTCTAGTTTATGACCCAAATCATTTCTATGGCAACAACTCATGTTCTCAAATATATCACTGGTCTATTTTCAAGTTTCTTGAATGGTTAATTTTTATCAGCCAGTGCTTATAGTAGTCACCACTTTTACTATAACTACATTCCATATTTACTCAAAACCGACTCATTACTTGGTTATTGTGTTCATTTGTTGAAAAATATGAATTCAACTCATACTTGATTTTTTCTATTACTATTCGGCCGCAGTGGTAACACAGACACTCGCCCAAAGCAAATAAGCTTGTCAAAACATAAAGGGATGGCTACGGCTATACTCCCAAAAAGCAAGCAAAGATTTGCACAAGTCTCTATGAGACAAGGGTTCCCCCTTTTCAAAGGGTCACTCCCATTACCTTCAACCGCAATTGAAGTAAATGAAACCAAAGTTAAAAAGCAAGAAAGAACTTGCATAAAGTCTCCCTGAGACAAGGGTTCACTTTTTTGAAAGTCACTCCCGCTCACTTATACCGCAATTGCAGTGAGCAAAAACTAACCACTCGATCAAAGAAAGAACTGGGATCCCTTTGGATCGTTCAAGACCAACAAAGATCCGGGGTTACTCACCCATTTATAGGTCAACGGGACACTCTAAGCCCAAAACCTGGGGATAACAGGGGAACACATAGACCCCTAAAAATCAAGTCAGTTAACAAGTTTAAACCGAACTTATTTACAAGTCGTCCTAACTTACAAGGACAAATAATACTTCAAGCAAACTTGCAAGGCAAAAAGTTGAAAAGAAAAGAACATCATAATATACAAACAAAGAGCTCGAAGACATTACAAAATGAGCCCGGAGGCATTACAAAGTAAGCCCGGAGGCATCCTAACATACAAAACAAAGCCCAGAGGCATTACAAGATGAAAGCAAAGTAAAAGCAAAGGGCCGGAGGCATTAAAAGAGGGCCAAAAGGCATGGAAAAATAGACACCTCCAAAAAACACTCAGCATAAATGCTCCTATGTCGAGTACAACACTATCTCAAAGTCAAATTCCTAGGAAACGCCTTCGTGACCTATGTCAGGCAAAGCATGGCGAAATACCAGTAAAGGTCTCCATGAAATGCACATATACGATCTTCTAAAAAGGACAGAATAATCCCCCGTGAGACGGCCTACAAAAGGCAACAAAGGCCGTCCACATGCATAATAAAGCAAGGCATGCAACTTCCTTAGAAACACCGCCTTCAACCTCAACGTCATGCCTAATCATCCTAATTCCAAACAGAGGCATACTTCATTAAAGCCGAACTAGGCTAAGCAAATGGACACTTGGGTTAATAACTCTGCACCTGAGAAAAACTACTCAAAAGGAAACTCACCACTCGCCGTCTAAAAAACTAGCGAAAGATGAGAAAAACAATCAAGGTGATTACGAGAACACCTCGTTAATTTATCAAAATCATCATCGATGAAACACTCAACCTGACGAGTACTATGTTCTCTAGACGAGATTTACCCAGTTGAAAATGGTCATTAGTTCTCCCAGTCCGAAAATGAATTCTGATATGTACGACGCCACAAACCACAATAGAGGACAAATTCCCTTGGGATGAACCGAACCTATGCAAAAAGGAAACCAGGTCGGCAACCATTGTAAAGGAAAAAAGTGGCCAAATCTCCATGAGTGGCGCTGACTTAATACTACTCAACTATAAAGCAAATCTCCAACAACAAATATGGCCAAGTCCCTGCGAGACAGGCCGGCTTTGAGTCCTGCCCAAGGGAAAAACAATGAGCCAACCTTGATTCCAACAAACCTTCAAAAAAAAGTCAGAGTTATACAGCTTGAAAAGTACGTCACAGAGGCAAGCAACTTAAAGCCAAGTTTCCACAACACGAGGCGACCTTGGGTCTTGCTTAAAAGAAAAACAAGCCTCTAAGAGATCGATTCTACTTCAGGGACAAAATAAGTTTCCACAACACAAAGAGAAAACTCGCTCCGGGTATATCAAACTTGAGCGAGCTTCCCACAAAAATGCAAGGGATAATAACAAACCCACGCTCGAGGGCTCACGACATGATTCGCCAACTAAAGATTATGAAGCCTAACGCCGACCTATAGCCAACAAAACCGAGAGTATTGGGGGGCTCAATCACAACTGCAAGATCTCAAATCAATGTAAAGCGAACGCTCCATCAAGACAGAATTACTTGTTCACACAGACTAAAACAAGTTACTGGAGAGCCAACCAGGTCGAACTTGCCTATGCAAGGAAGAGCTGAAGCAATCGAGTTACAAAGAAAGTTGGAACCAAATTTATGCACTTGAGACCACTATCGACCTTCCGTAGCAGCAATGAGAATGATAGCATTCGGTTAGATGGTGCATCTCAACGCAATGTCAAATAAAGTTTGGCGAAGGCACCAAAAGAACTCAACAACACTCAGGAACCTTAAGCGCTTCACCCTTGTATAGCTCGCGCATGGGGGGGCTGTGTACCATCATGGACTTTTGGGCTCGGCACACTGCAAGGCAGACCATCTTTCTACTTCACATAAAGACCTCAGCCCAATACAAGAAGAGACACGATGAACCGGACTAATTAGACAAGCCTTCAATACATGACCCATGGAACTCGGCATGGACGCCAACACATCGGATAAGGACAGCCAATCTGATGAGGTGTAAGGACTGACCAGACACGTGGCAACGCCGGGAAGACTCCAAGGAAAACCGCCCAGAGAAGTTACACCTAAACCGGTTATAAAAGGACCAGCGCGGTGAATGGAAGGGGGACATTTTGGAACACAAAACACATGTAAATCAGGCACGCCGGCATAGCCAAAAAGCTATTCGACCTCCATTGTTACAATCTGAGTTCATCAGTAAAACTCTATCCAAGAACAGAAACCCTGTGACCAAAAACACCACAGTGCCTGAACCACCTGCAAGTATCCCCGTGAGAAGGCTACCGAGAACGACAGACGGGAAGAAGCAGACTCCTTGAGGCAGAAACGAATCCAATCCTCAGACACCAAGCAGCGATTCCAACTTGAGGAATCATTACCCACAACCAGTAGCGATCAAAGCAGCACGACCTAGAACCAAAATGAAACAAAGAAGGAAACTCATCCTCCAAAAGCTCTGAAGATGACCACCAATCGATACACCTAGATCTAGATGTGGAGAAATCACGTGCGGAAGTGCTGGAGGCGAGACGAAGCAAATAGAACAGATAAATGGGGAGGGGGAAGGTGGAAGAAAGTGGGTCGGGATAAAAGGAGGTCGCGGCGAGTAAGGGGGAGAGGAGTGGGGAGAGAAGACCAGAATAACGGATGGGGTGGGGGGAGCCAGAGAGCAGTGCAAGGGAGGAAACCCCCCACCCTGGCGGCGAGCTCAATTTTTCAGAACCCTAGCAGAGGAAGCATTTTTTCCCTTTGTCTGTCATTACAAATAGGGAAAGTCAAACCAAATACGATCTTCATAGGGACCAAATCATCACCAATCAATAAAACACATATAACCACAATATATCCACCAAGGATACAAAAATACTTAACAACTACAAAGAAGACCTTGCCACAAATTCTTTCCCTACAATTATCGAAACTCACTGACCCGCGTAAAGCCTTCGCCCTGACCACAAATTAGCCTTCAACGTAATTCACACAAGTTTATTATCTCACATTCTTAATCTAATGCTCAGGCAAGCTTCCAAGCTTCCTCTTTGAACTAAGGATTCCAAAAAAAGATTGAATACTTATGGGATATTTTTGTGAAAAAATGGTCTAAACTTGAAAGTTCAAAGCTCTTTTCAAAGTTTAAATCTTCAATACTTTTAAGAAAAGTTTTGGAAAGTATTAGTGAGCCATTTAAATCTTATGTAAACCGGATGCAAATGGGTAAATTGGCTAATCCTGTTCAAGATACTTTGGAATCCTTGTGTTTTGCACTTTCATACCAAACATATCGAACAATGGTAGGTTACGGAACAGAGTCTCTGAACCAACTCTTGTGTACTAGAGAAGCAAAAAGATGATTTAGAATAAGAAAATGGTGGAATTTATACTTAGTAGAAATTGATTTTCGTATATCTTTATGACACCAGAGTGTCTCTATTTAATTTATCGAGAGATTCATGCCTTTTGTTGGAATAAGACACTTCATTGTCAAACTAATAAAAATGTATCAGTCACGTTTGATTCAATAAACAACAATTGCGTTGGTCTAGTTGCAAGGCGTGCGCATGTTTAGTTCGTTTCCCTGGGTTCAATTCCAAGCATGTGCCATTTTGCACCATTTCCTTTTTATATTATTTCTTCACAAAAAAATAACATAAGAATAAAAACATCCATTTCATGGATTTGAACTTGACACCTTACATCAAATCCAAATGTATCTAACTACCAGGTGATTTGCAAGTGTGTAATCTACACAAAGTCGTGTATTTAACCAATCTTCCAAACATATAAAATTCCAGAACAATCATAAAAGTGGGGTCATTCAGTTGAACCTATGGTAATTTTAACCCACCAATAAGCATTTTTCATTTTGTTACTGGCATACAAACGAAAGAGACTGGAAGCAGAAATACATGATATGGCCACCATACTAACTCTAACCACTAAAGCACTAGCAAATCCTTTTGCCACTTGATCGCAGAATTTCCCATACATTCTTCTAGTGTAATTCTGGTTGGCCCATCTTTGCAAACACAATATATTGCCATGCAGTTGCTACTGCTGCCACTGTTATATATTCCATTAACTGCATATATGCAGAGAAAACTTATGTCTTAGTGTATTTGACTAATTTTTTATGCAAATGTGATTATCCTATTGAAGTGTAAGCAGTTCTGTTAATGTATAACTCAAAACGCGATTTTATTTACAACACTATTTGCAGAACTAAAGCGAGATCCTTTGTCTGCTCAAAACCCTGCATTAAAGAGAGAGAAACTAAAAGAGATGCCTCCTAAACCAACAATAGAATTTATAACAGAGGCCACTCAAAAATTTGTTTAAATTAAATGTTCAAACAATATCACTTTTACCGTGACAATTTAAACTATGGGTGAACATAAAATAGTCATTGAAATAAAAACCTAGATGTAACTAGAATAAAAGTATGGGTTCTACGAACTATTTGCAGACACACCAATTATTTGCATTTTAGAACCAACAAATTTATTCTATTCTAACCTCAACAAATCTAAATTTAGATTTTGTTCCGGTTGAGCTAGCATTTGGGCCCAAACTAACGAAGCCCATGATCCATACAAGACCAACTGTGTGAATGTGTTCCCCTAATCAAATGGCTAAGGCACATTCCTAAAGAACGCCTATTATAACGCGCCACGTGTAGGCGCCAATCCCTATAAAAGCATTGTTTCATCAATGCTACACGTACGCATTTATTACCTTATATCACATATTCCCAATGTTGACCTAGGCATCAGAGTGTGTGTAGGTACCACCTCACTCGCCGGATCAACGCGAGACGGAGAACCTCGGATACTCCTCAAACACTCATCTCAACCATCATCTCGGATGTAACTCGGAGTGAGCAAGCTACTCAGCTTGGTGAGCATCTCGGTGCTCAGCTCGACCGAAGTGTGCGACCGGTACTGATCATTGGCGACAACAGTGGGAGCTCAACGCTCCTATCTTCACTAACCTCACAAAGTCCCTATCAACCTCAATAATGACGACTTCATCAACGTGCTCGGCCTCAGCCCTAACTGAGGCAGAAGTCGCCGATGTCCGATCTTCGCTAACTTTTAGTGATGAAGAGTTGATCGGGGGAAACCCAAATCTTCTACCCCATCGTAATTCGAGCTGCTATAGCCAATCGCTCAGTGTGCCGAATTATAGTAGATCAAGGAAATTCACACGAGGTCATATCTCTTAACTCACTCACTGTATTGGGAATATAGGTAAGGACCTCAAACCCTATGTGGGGGAAGGTTTACTTGGCCTCGACGAAGCTTCAACAACTCCCCTTGGATGAACCTACATACTAGTAACTTTCGGGGAAAGCCCACTTGATCGCAAGATCGATATTCCCTCTTTGGTTTTACTGACCTTGCGGGCCTTTGACCGTGTAGTTGGAAAAGCAACGTTAGGAAGGCTGGAGGTTCTCACTTCTACAATACACTTAAAGGTGAAGCTCTACTCCGACAACAGCGAAGTTGTAACTCTGAATGTAGATAGACGGTTGACACAATCTTGCTTCTCCAAAGCCAGCCTTATAGAGAAAACTGCCTCCAACGTTGAAGTCAACTTGGCCGATTTTGATGCGTGGTTCGAACTGCACAATTCAGACGATGAAGAAGACGATATACTAGCTAAAGAGTTAAAAAGGAAGATCATAAGCCAGAGCCAGACAGCTAATTCTTGCCTATACAAGTCCAAGATGATCCTTAGAGGGTCGTCATGATCGGATTCGACCTTCCTAATGACGTAAAAAAGCTCTTGTCAAATGCCTCAGAGATTTTGCCGACCTGTTCGCATGGAGCGCCACTGACATTCCTAGAATTTTTCCTAACATTGCTTGTCACCATCTCTCTATCCATTCAAAGGAAAATTGGGTAGCACATCTAAGAAAATCTCAATCCGACGAAAACGCCAAGACAGCTGCAAAAGCAGTGGAAGACGAAAGAGGTCAAGTATACCGACTGGTTGTCAAATGTGGTACTTGTCAAGAAAGGCAACGGAAAATGCAGAAGTGTGTGGACTACACTGACCTCAACAAAGCTTGTCCAAAACACACATTTCCACTACCGAGTGTGGACAAGTTGGTCGATAACTCATCCGGATTCTGACTCCTTTCCTTTATGGATGCCTACACGGGGTACAACAGAATTCCCATGTACTTGCCCGACCAAGAATAGACCGTGTTCATGACTCCGAAGGGAAATTATTGTTACCGAGTGATGCCTTTCGGATTGAAGACACGGGCGCCACCTACTAAAGAATTTTGAACAAAGTTTTCAAGGCCCAGATCAGGAGAATGTTAGAAGTCTATATGGATGATATGATTGTTAAAACCAAAGAAGACACCTATATGTGTTCGACCTAGCAAAAGTATCTGAAGAAGTTCGAAAGCATAACATGAGGCTCAACCCCGCAAAATGCACGTTTGGAGTCAGAGCAGAATATTTCCTCGAATTTTATCCCCCACAGCAAGGAATCGAGGCCAACCCCGAAAAGTGCCAGGCCATTACCGAAATGAGGCCTCCGACTACAAAGGAGGACGTCGAAAAGCTCCCAGGAATGATAACAGCCCCCTCCAGATTCATTTCCCAAGCAGCAAAACGATCCCTACCTTTCTCCAAACTTTGAAAGAAAGGGATTGAATTCGAATGGAGCGAAGAATGCGAGCACACACTCACTCAGCCCAAAGTAACACTCTTCAAACCACCAATACTGACTAAACCATTAGAGTGTGAAATCTTATACTTGTGACTTGTGACTCCAAATGGAGAGACACCTCTCTTCACCAAATGGTATGAGTTGGTCTATATATAGAACAACTTTACAAATAAAAAAATATATATATTGTTCCTATGTCTAAGACAAAACTCTACCAAAATCAATATTCTAAATCATTCTCTTTTTTCTCTTATGCGCAAATTGAAGTTAGGTAACTATTGTTCTGTAAATACTATTGACGATATGCTTGGTGTGTGGGTGTGCAAGCCATGTCAAGGAACTACATTGTATCCTGAAGGGGGATTCACCGGTCATCCTATTGCATCCAATATAAACTGATTGGTGGGGGGGGGGGGGGGGAATCGAACCTGAAGTTTAGTGTTATACACACCTAGGAGTCATGTGCAATTATGAGATCTTTTTCCCCTTTGATCTTTATTTTACATGTTATTCACAATTATTTGAACTAATGATTTTCTATGTTTGGTTGTTCTTCTTAGTTGCAGCATTATTCTCACCAACAAATTGTTGTCTCTCTCACACACGCACGCATATATATATATATATATATATATATATATATTGACATATGTTATGGCCATGTCTAGAGTCGACTAGGCTGGCAGCGAGCTTTCTATAAAACTTCAAATTAGCTACCTAACTGACTGTTATCACAGAACATAGGGTTCAAGCTCTCACCGGCAGGCCGACCTATAGAGAACCAAGAAATACACTGAAAGAAATACAAATTCTTGGGCCGGTTTTCGAGTACTGCCTAGAGTAGAGTCTTTTTTGGTACCGAGCTCACACTCAAATCAGCGGTCAGAACGAAACCCTAGTTCCACCCCTCTCCTCACAAATGTGCCAAAGAAGTAACGGTGCCATTAATATCAAAAATCTCGCCACGATCACATTAGATGCTGACATAGTCAAATCCGCCTAAATAAATAGAGATAACCACAACAGAGATCTTCCTTCAATGTTGTAGTCATCATTTCAACACAAATGCAATTTCAAACCTAAAGATTGTTGAATCTCGTTAGGAGATCGCTGCAAATTCTTGAACAATAAGAAGATGAAGATGAACATGAAGACTGTTGCACAAATAAATTCCAAATCGTGTGTAAACAGTAAGCTTTAAGATCGATTTTCTCCCACCAGCTTATGTAAATCGGATGCAAATGGGTAAACTAGCTAATCCTGTCCAAGATACTTTGGAATCCTTGTTTTGTTTTGCACAACCACACCAAGCGTATCGATCAATGGTAGGTTACAGAATAGAGTCCCTGTACCAACTCTTGTGCACTAGAGAAGTAAAAAGATGATTTAGAATAAGAAAATGGTGGAATTTATACTTAGGAGAAATTGATTTTCGTATATCTTTATGACACCAGAGTGTCTCTATATAATTTATCGAGAGATTCATGGCTTTTGTTGGAATAAGACAACTCTTCAATAAGAGTTTTTGTCACACGAACAAATATGTATCGGTACCGTTTGATTCAAAAAACAACCATTGTGTTGGTCTAGTGGCGAGGCGTGCACATGTTTAGTTTGTTTCCCTGGGTTTGATTCCAAGCATGCATGTGCCATTTCGCAGCATTTCCTTTTTATTTTACTCTGTCACAAAAAAATAACATTAATATAAAAGCATCCACTTCATGGATTTGAACTTGACACTGTTAGGTGCTAGAAGGCTGCTCTAACAAAACTAGGGAAAACTACTAAGGCAATAAGACAATAAATAAATAAACTACTAAAATAAAATATAACTTTTGATTTGATTGCTTCATTCCAAATGTCTCAAGAGACTACATATATAGTGCCTACTAATGGGCTCATAAGGTAAAAGGCCTAAGGGCTAAAAGCCCAACTAAAATAACATTATATAAAAGTCCTACTAACTAAAATACTACTACTAAATTATTCTAATTAAACCCAACTAATTAAGATACTATAACTGAATAATCCTAATTAAGCTCCCTATCATTGCCGACGGGTTCACTTGAACCTTGTCCTCAAGGTTCTAAACAGATGACATCATGGAAGATTGAAAACATTAAAATGAGTGCATGGTCATTCTTTGTTGTCCCTGGATCCCATTGATGAAATTGCAAGGACTAACTCTTGACTCTTGTAGATGTTGAAATTTGATCACCAAGGATCCCATTGCTTGGATTGAGGAGAGTTAAGCATGGTAAACACATTCAAATATCCTCCCAGGTCCCATTGTTTCAATTGGGAACAATTAGCCACTCTAAACACCAAAAATTTTCCACCAGGATCCCATTGGTGGCTGCTAGAAATGAATAAGATGAGATTTCGTTGTCCCATTTGCACCAATTGTCCCATGAGGTTCCCCAATAGTCCTTCAATCATGGGTACATGTTTTGATGTTTCCCCACTCTTCAAACTTCTAGTGTTGTGTTGTTGGTCAGAAAAGTATTCCCATAATCTTCCAAAATGATTACCAATAGTGGTCATTGAAAATCCAGTCACAAAATCCTTTGAAGTGGGAAGAGTTCGGTTGACTCCCATCCAGAGAAAATAAGGTGTAGTGCATATGGCTTCATACTCAAGGCATGGACAAGTAAGAGTCAGGCTCCATGGAACTACAACAGGACTAATTAGATACAGCTTCCAAGTAGTCAATCCACAATTAAATTGCAAAGAAGCCATTCCCCTCAAATACTCAATGAGATACTCAATGAGGGAACCGTATGAAATATACTCATTAGTATTTGTCCAATTGGCCCATGAAAGGAGTTGTTCACCGGGGTCCCAAATGGCCCAAAAGTAGAAGAAGTTCAAACCTAACAAGCAAATATCATGCACACTTGGAGTTTTCAATGGCAAGGATAATACTCCAACAAACTGGTGAGAGCGAGTGGATGCCAGATGGCTTAAAGACAATGGAATAACTAGTTTGTGTGACAAACTTGGTGAATTAATTGCTAGTGCAGAAAAAGGGGATGGTGCAAATGGATGGGGAGTGAATAAAAAAATAAACACAGTAACTGTATAGTCATGTGATGATGGGACTGATGCATGAATAAGTGAAATAAATGGGAATATGAGGTGCACAATGTATGTCATGAGGTGCACAGAGATTTCAAGGCTTGGGAAATAGGAGGGACAAGCTATTGGAGAGAGAAAAAAGCTTTTACGTTTCCACCGGTGAAATTGAAAAGTTTGGTCATAAATTGCACTGTGGAAAAAGAGTAAATCAGTGACATCATTTTTAATTGTGAGCACATGGGAGTAGGCTTGGACAACGGGCGGGTGTGGGTGGGTTCGGGCCCAAATCAAGCAACCGACCAAAATCGTGGTTGAAAAGGCTAGGCCCAAAACCGCCCAAACGTAGCTTTAGGTTTGTGCGGGTGCGGGTTTCGGTTTGGGCGGGTGTACCGGGTGGGTTGGCACGGGTTGGGTCAACACTGAGAATAAAGATCTGGAGGTTTAATAAAGATGTGGAAGATGAATTCCAGCAAAATAGCTCTCACCAATGTTGTTCTTTATCAAAAGAATTCCAACAAAAGAATTCTCAGCAAAATAGATCTGGAAGTTTAATAAAGTTTGATTTGGCCTAAATTAATTTGTTGGCTTTATCATCTCTCTTCAGATTGCCAAGAACTTGGTTACATAGGTACAGAGAAGGAGTAAACTCACCAAACGCTGCTCTTGTTACTTCTCACGACTGCATCTCTATTCTCCGCCATTCCTTTTTTCCATTGCGCTGCGGGTGAAATCATCACCCTCGCTCCCTTCTCTCTCTCGGTTGTCCCTTTCCTCTTCTCTTCCGTGCTTCTCGTTTTCTCTTTCTCTCTCTCTCTTTGATTTTTTCTTTTTCTCTCACCCACGTTTCTTTATGAGACATTGACTGGAGGAATATAAATTATAAAATATAAACTAGATAAACAGAGAGGACAATAGCGGGCGGGTGCGGGCACCGATGGGCCTACAAAACACAACCGCACCTGCCCAGCCCAACCCGACACTAACCGATTTTTGCACCCGTTGACCCGCTGGCCCGTTTATAACCGCCCATTACAACTCATTTCTTTCGGTTTTGCGGGTTCTCGGGCCGGTTTGCATTTTTTGTCCAGGCCTACATGGGAGAGCGCATGGTCAACAATCATCTCAACAAAAGGTATCCAATTAGACGCGTGGAGAAAGGGCATCAATGGGTGCGTATTCAACACAGCATATGGATCCGGTGGAGAATTAAATAGAGACAAAAAACGGTGAGACACGTGGCCCAATGTTATTGGCTTAAAACAATTCAAGAGGATTGTGCTTTTTGGCAATGGCTGGGATCTATTTGTGCAAATGAGATGCGGATCTGAGGGTAATAATGCTATCTGCTCAGTGTGCGGTACACAGGAAATGAAAAGCTGAGATTTTACCTTAGAAACTAGCTGCAAGTTTGATGGTGAGAAGTGTTGAGTAGGTGGTGAGTACCACTCCGATGGCATCAACGGCGGCAACGAAAGTGATATTGAAACTCTTTCTGGGGGTTTCGGCGGTGGAAACAGAGGAGGAGAGGAGCTTGCGGGTGGTTGCGAAGCATCACAAGGAGATGGCGGTCGAATTGGTGGCTTCGACGGCGACAGAAACAGTGAGAGTGCGACTCGATCTGGGGGTTTCGGTGGTGGCGACGGAGATCGTGGGACGGAGATCGTTGACTCAACCTTGAAAGAGGCTGGATCTGGTGGTTGTGACGGTAGCGCCGGTGGTGGGAATGAGAATCTTGTTGTTGGTTGCGGCGGTGGAAACAGAGGAGGAGAGGAGATGAGGTGGTCTGAGTTGGTGAGATCTGGGCTTGTAGGTACCTCCCCATCTGGCGTTTTTGCCGGCGGCGGCGGTGGTTGTAGAGTCCGTGATGGTGGCAGCGATGGGAAGGGAAGGGTGTAGACATTGGGTGGCTTTGGTGGTGTGGAGGTGATGGTTGGAGAGGTTACGTAAACTAGATCTGGTGGAGGAGGTAGGGAGGCTTGGGCGTAGGTGACACAGTGGGGTGTGTAAAGTGGGATTGGTGGAGTAATAGTGGTTGTGTTGGTGGGAATAGAATAAGATGGAGGAGAATAAGTTAGTGGAGATGAAATATATGGGTTGTGTGATGGTGGTGAGTAACCATGAGTGAAGCACAAATTTGGTGATGGAGATGGAATAGGGGTGGTGGTCGAAAAAGATGGAGGGTTATAGTATGGATAGGATGGAAATGGGGGTGTATGAGTGGTGTTGGTGGAGTAAAAAGATGGAGTGGGTGATGAATAAAATGGATTTGTGTTGTATGGGTATGCCATGAGAGGGGTTGAGTGCAGGAATAAAAGCACCAATGTTAGGCGCTAGAAGGCTACTCTAACAAAACTGGGAAAACTACTAAGGCAATAAGACAATAAATAAATAAACTACTAAAATAAAATATAACTTTTGATTTGATTGCTTCATTCCAAATGTCTCCAAGAGACTACATATATAGTGCCTACTAATGGGCTCATAAGGTAAAAGGCCTAAGGGCTAAAAGCCCAACTAAAATAACATTATATAAAAGTCCTACTAACTTAAATACTACTACTAAATTATTCTAATTAAACCCAACTAATTAAAATACTATAACTGAATAATCCTAATTAAGCTCCCTAACAGACACCTTACATCAAATCCAAATGTATCTAACTACCAGGCCATTTGCAAGTGTGTAATCTACACAAAGTCATGTACTTAACAAATATTCCAAACATATAAAATTCCAAAACAAGCATAAAAGTTGGTTAAGTGGTAGGTCTTTCACTTGATCCTATGGCAATTTTAACCCACCATTAAGCATTTTTCACTTTGTTACTGCCATACAAACGAAAGAGACTCAAAGCAGAAATACAAGATAAGGCCACCATACTAACTCTAACCACTAATACACTAGCAAATCCTTTTGCCACTTGATGGCAGAATTTCCCATACATTCATCCAGTGTAATCTTGGTTGGCCCATCTTTGCAAACACAACAGATTGCCATGCAGTTGCTACTGCTGCCACTGTTATATATGCCATTACCTGCATATATGCAGAGAAAACTTATATGTCTTAGTGTATTCGACTAAATTTTTTTATGCCAATTTGATTATCCTATTGAAGTGTAACAAGTTGCTCACCAACTATTTGCAGACACACCAACTATTTGCATTTTAGAACCAACAAATTTATTCTATTCTAACCTCAAAAAATCTAAATTTAGATTTTGTTCCGGTTGAACCACCATTTGGGCCTAAACTAATGAAGCCCGTGATCCATACAAGACCAACAGTGTGGATGTGTTCCCCTAATCAAATGGCTCAGGCACATTCTTAAAGAACACCTATCATAACGCGCCACGTGTACGCGCCAATCCCTATAAAAGCGCTATCCCTTCAATGCTACAGGTACACATTTATTACCTTACATCACCTATTCCCAATGCTGACTTAGGCATCAGAGTGTGTAGGTACCACCCCCCTCGCCAGATCAACGCGAGTCGGAGCACCTCGGTAGCCCCTCAAACACTCATCTCAACCATCATCTCGGATGTAACTCAGAGGGTGCAAGGTACTCAGCTTTGTGGGCATCTCGGTCCTCTGCTCGACCAAAGTGTGCAGCTAGTATAGTTCATTGGCGACCCTCAAACATTCATCTCGGATGTATCTCAAAGTGAGCAAGGTACTCAGCATGGTGAGCGCAAGACGTCATTTATCTTAACTCACTCACTGCATTGGGAATATCGGTAAGGGACCTCGAACCCTATACAGGGGAAGGTTTACTTGGCCTCGGTGGAGCTTCAGCAACTCACCTCAGATGCACCTACATACCAGTAACTTTCGGGGAAAGCCCACTTGATCGCACGATCGATATTCCCTTTTTTGTTTTACCGACCCTGCGGGCCTGTGACTGCGTAGTTGGAAGAGCAAAGTTAGGAAGGCTGGGGAACATTCAAAAGTAGAGATGAATTAAGGAGAGAAACTCACCATGGGACGACAGTAAAATAGCCTCATGAAGTGGTGGCGATGGCGTTGCTCGGAGAGAAGGCAGAAGAAGGTGGTTTCGCTGTCAAGAAGATAGTTGTTGAACAATGGTAGAACGTGTGCGATGGATGTACAAAGAGAGCTAGGGAGTGGAGAGAAGAAGGGACGTGGGACGAAGGAGGACGAGAGTAACTGAGAGGTACAAAAGAGGAGACACTAAAATGATTTTGAGATGCAATCTGAAATGAAAGAGGTAGCTCCGTGAGAGAGGAAAGGTTTAGGGCTTTTTTTCTTAAAATAAAAATGCAGTGCTTCAATATAAAACGCTATTGATCGGGTTTCGGGTTTTGAATTTCAGTAGAACTTTCACGGAAGTGCTACTAACAGTGGTCCATGTTTTTAGATTTAGAAGCGCTTTGACGTTAAGCTCTACAAAAGGAGTTTCGTCTTTGCTTTTAAGTAGCGCTTTATTGGAAGCGCTACTAAAAGGTGTGCCGTTTATTTAAAAATCTGTAGTAGTGTAATTTCGTCATTTGTCGAGATATAAAAAAAATAGAAAAAAAATAAGTGGAGCTCTAGTTGACCCTTGAGTTCACTGCTAGAGTTCATGGGGAGGGCATATATATATATTAAGACTAGCCTTCTATCATGATTTTATTTTCATAAAGGTTGGAAAAAAAATTCTAGTTGTTACAGCTTTGACCTTGTAGTGAAAAATGAATAACTCTGTGACTTATATATGATCTTATTTATTTTAAAAGGTTGACAATCATTTTATTTTGTTTATGGATTACAAAAGTTATTTATGATGTTATTTATATTTAGAAATAATTAGATGTTTGCCTTTATTATCATGTGATATGTGGGGTCGACCCGATGCTATTGGCTTTGATTTTTGTAGTGGATAAACTTGTTGCTCGTTAGTGCAAAAATTTTGCTCAAAAGAAAAAATTATTAAAAAATTTAATTTTTTTAACGTGGGGAGTTGCATTTTACATATTTTGACATGGTCCCAAAGAGTGAGAGTTTTCTCCCGATGTGAGAGTGTTAACTTTTCTTTGAGTTTTCCTTTACTGAGTAGAGAGTGTTTTTCGATATGGATCGACTATCATTACATGAAGGAGAGGAGATTGATTTTGGCATTGAAGGGGAGGATGAAGGGGAATCGACTCAGTCTTTGTGCTTGGTAGGTCGTTTCTTCATCGATCGAAACATTAGAGTAAAAATCATGAAGGATAGGATGGAGGATGTATGGAGGCCAGGTTGAGGGGTTCTGATAAATGAAGTTGATCCAGGTCTGATTGTTTTCCAGTTCTATCATCAACCGGACATTCAGAAGGTCTTAAAAAATGGACCTTGGTCATTTGATAGGCATATGCTGGTGTTGGGCGTTGTTCAAGAGGATGTTCCACCGCAGTAGATCCTGCTCAACCATATTTCATTTTTGAAGAGAACCTACGTACCATGGGCTTGCTGTCCAATTTTAATTACCCTAATTTTATTTTAAGTTGTGATAAAAGTGCATGTGACCAACTGATATATTTGGGATCAAGGCACTAAGTTATTTCATTTCAAGTTATTTTTTAGTGTGTTTAATCCACTTCAAGTGGTGTGTGTGGCGCATATTGTTGTGAGTTGATGGAGTCAACAAACTTGCTAATCAAGCAAACTTGCTGATCAAGGAAGGCAAACTTGTTAATCAAGCCAACTTGCTAATCAAGAAAGGCAATTAGAGGAAAAAGGAATTACAAGATCCAAATCATTTATGGCACATCAAAGACAATTAGAGCAAAAAGGAAATGCAAGATCCTAATCATTAATGGCGAATTCAATGACAAATCAACTAGGATATTTTCTTGCAATTGTTTTGACTAGTATTCTTGTAATTTTTGGATACCCTTTATTTCTTTTGCTTTGTATTCAACAAGAACCTCCCTTATTATAAATAGGGAGTTTAAGTGTCAATGAAATTCCAACAAAGACTTTATCAAAAGAAAACTCAGATCTGGAACTCAGATCTGTTCACAATCGTTCCTATGTTCTTCAACGAAGAAGGAGAAGACAATGTATTGTTTCAAACCCAGATTTCGTTCCTTTGTTCCTATTTCAAACCCAGACACTGGGTTATGTTTGTTTTATGTTTGTTGCTGGAAGGGGATTTGATGAAAACGAAAGATTTGAAGAAGAATCTAAACAGATCTGGACGCTATTTTTTAAGATCTGGACGCTGTTGTTGTTGATGAAGCAGATCTGGATCGAAAACATTTTGAAGACGAAATCCAGTGTAACAGCCCAGGTCCACCGCAGCGGCCACCCCGGTCCCACTGTTACCTCACGGTCTTCTCTACCCCTCTTGTAGAATTTTTGCCTTCCGTGGGAATCGAACCTTGCACCTGAGGCATAAGTGCAAGTTAAACCCCCTTCCCACTACCAATTGAGCGCGCGCTCAATTGGTAGTGGGAAGGGGGTTTAACTTGCACTTATGCCTCAGGTGCAAGGTTCGATTCCCACGGAAGGCAAAAATTCTACAAGAGGGGTAGAGAAGACCGTGAGGTAACAGTGGGACCGGGGTGGCCGCTGCGGTGGACCTGGGCTGTTACATAAAAAGGCGCCTTTTCATTGAGTTGTGTTATGTGGTTTTAGAACCTAAGAATACAAAGATTTTTTGAGAACTGCTTGTGAAAATCTTGTTAAACAAATTTAATGTCGGATACCAATATTGATATTAAAATTATTTTGATGCTAGCCGTGTGTAAGGTTCTTACCGTAACGTCTTCTTGATTTCATATTGGCATTGTATACCAAATGTTTTATGAACTTCTCGGTAGTGTGTTTTAAGGTTCGAAAACTGATTACAATGAAAAGTTGCTTTGCGGAATTTTTTTTTTAAGTCACTGCCTCGCTATTAACCGCTGTGGCGTCTTAAACCAATAAAAGTGAAAATGTGTTTGTTCAAATGCTGTGACTTTATTTCCAACGTGAAGGTGTCTTTTGTAAATCAAGCGTAACGATTTTAGCAGTAGGCTGTGCCATCCCTACTTTCGTTTTCTCCCCTATTTGCCCAGTTTTCCTTGAGGTGTGATCTTGTGCGCTTGAAAATCTATGACATGATCTTAGTTGTTGCCTCTTGAATTATGCTATGTGGTTCTGTGTTCCTAAAAGGCAAAGTGACTTCTGGAAATGTTTTTGAACATCTAGTGAACGATTTTACGGTTAGATACTGATATTAGTGTTGAAAGTCATTTTAGTAAATGGACGTTGATCTCGTGTCAAGTTTTAATACGGTATTTGATTGCACAATGGTGCTACACGGTCTTACTGTCTTGACTGTTGCGAATGATAAAAATTTTGGTTTGAAAACTGCAACTATTGTCGCCTCCTATTTTTGCTACCACGTGAAATGACATTAAAAGTGGGCTGAATTTTATGTTGTTAGTATTACCCCACATATTTTACTCTATTTCGGTTTTCACAATGGTATGGGAAAATCTCCTTTGGCAAAATAATAACTATGACCGTAACCGTCTACAACGAGTTTCCCGGATTTTGCTCTAGCTATTGCACTCTTTGTAATTGCGCCCCGTGATTTTGAAAACCTTAAAAATTTAAGATGTGCATTGGCACTGTTTGTGCACTTCCTTGAGTTAGCTTTTATTGCCGTATACTCTTAAGAATATTTTATTCAAACTATTTAAGCTGACGACTAGTCTTGTAGAGGGAAAATCAATTTCTATGACGTGTGTTGTTTCTTGTGTCGAAAAAACTCTGAACAAAGTGTTTAGTGCATGTATTTGGTCGTACATTTTGTTTATGTGCCTGTTTTGCTGTGTTGCTTGCGGCGCCTTAGCGCCCACCGTTGTGACTAAGTTGTTAGTCCTGATGCTGCCGATTATTATCATAATTGTTGAGGTTGTGGTTGTTGCCATGTCGTATGCTGATGTTTTGCTATTGTTGCCTTGGGTACTGCCGAGTGGCCCAAATTATGTTGTTTGTTGTCGTGGGTACCGCCGAATGGCCCGCGTTGTCATCGATTTATGTTGTCGGCCGGTGGCCATTGTTGTTGAATTGCATTGTGTGCACTCTGTGAGTCTTGCATTGATGGTGTGATGGTCGGTATACGCTGTGTCCGTAAGGGTAGATGAGTGAGGTAGAACCCAGGTCAGCTTATCAGAGTAGCGCAGCGAAGTTTTGGCAGGTTATATTAGGAAGGAACTCTAATAGAGTTTTGGGGTGATCATGTGGTACCGGCATGATTGCGCTCAAAAACCCTACCGGTGGACCTGAGGGAAGAGAGGTCTGGTTGATATTTCCGGAGTTACCTGGCCGAGTAAGTAGGAGGGACGGCCGCCCAATCACTTATCGCCGGTAACCAAGGAAATAATGACCAGCTTGATGGATCGTTGGTTTATTAGTGGAGGAGTGTTGGCTTAGGCGGTTAAGTTTCCGAGGACGAAAACATTCTAAGTGGGGGAGAGTTGTAACACCCAAATAATTTAATTAATTTATTTAATTAAATTATTAGAGATTTATTTTATTTAGTGATTTAATTAAATTTAGAAAATAATTGAGTGGGTGCATATTATTATTTAGGGCATGATGTTGGCTTGGAGCGCACATAGGGCTTGAGTTGGATAAGCCCATGACCCAATACCCAACATAGGCGAGTTTGGCTAAGTGAATGGGGTTAGGGTTTGAGGCTTGGCATTGGCGAAATCCCTAGAGAGAGTGGAGAGAGTGAGCCGTTTTGGAGAGCAAAGGAAAGGAGAGAAAACGCAAAACTTCAAGAAAGAAAGAAGAAGGAAGGGCGAGGATCAAGAAGAGAAGGGGGGGGCCTCCATTGTTGCTGAATTTTTGGTGGTGATTTCCTCTCAAGAACTCCTACTTCTTCTAACATAAGGTAAGGGGGGGATCATCTTTCTCTATAATAGATTGTGTGATGGGTTTTAGGATGGGATTTAGCCTAGATCTATCCATATTATTGTTGATCCTTAATCATTGCCATCTTGATGAATATATGCGACTTATGATCTTGGTGATTGCTTGATGTTTATGTGTTTTTGATTATATTCATGTTGATTGAGATTAATGATATGATCATGTATGTGTTGTTGAATTCACTGTTTTGAGATGTTCTGACATAGGTTTAGTATTTCAGTGACTGAGAACGTTTTACTAATTGAAAAATTATGTGGTTTGTCATTTCGAAAACTTGATTGAATGCTTGTTAATTTGACGCTGGTTTGGTTACGTTTAGAGCTGTGAAGATCGAGTTATGAATTCCACAAGTTAGAGTAATATTCTGGAAGCATTCTGGACATAGGTTCGGTATTTTTAAAACTGGGAACTTTCTGTTCGTCAAACAATTATGGGACTTTTTTTGTTAGAAAACAGACTTAATTTTGGTCACTTTGGCACTGGTTTGGTTAAATTTGGAGTAGTGTAGCTCGAGTTATGAGCGTCCCAAGTCAGGTCAAATTTCTGGACTTAAACTAGGTATAGGTTCAGTGTTTCAGGTCTTGTGTCTTCAATTGAACTCTGATTTGAACGATTCTTTTTCCATTAGAAACTATACTCAAATTGATTTTGTTAAGGCTAAGGTTTTGTTCCATTTGGTCAAGTGTAAGTCAGTTTAGAGTGATTTGAAGTAGAAGGACAGAATCTGTCCAGTCTGGGAACCATTCGGGTTGTTTCTAAAAACTGTACTAACTGGCTCATTGTTTTGAAACTTTAAATATATTTTCAGAAACTACACATCTGTAGCTTTCCAACGAGGGGTCTTTTGTAATTTTTCGATGTCGTTTACTATTTTAACTAATTCGCCGAATTCTGGCTGCCGTGTTCGCGTAGCCCAGGGTGTCGCTGTTGTTCCCAAATTTGTTTTTCGAATATCTTTTGACTCGGGACTCCGTTTTAGGCGTTTCAAAATGTTTTGGAAAGCTTATTCAGACGCCCATCTGAATATTCTAATTTGGGGCTCAGTAAAGTATTTTCTGGAAGAAATGTTGATGATTAACTCAAACCCTAAAAGTTGTCATTTTGAGAAAATGTCGAGTCGCAATCATTGGAAAATGAATCATTCTGAGAAAAAATATGTTAGTTGCTGTTGTATGGACGCCCGTGTGGCTGTCCCGGTTGAATAATGAAATTTTATGAATAAAGTGACGAAAATGCCCTTGGTGGCCAATGTGTGAGTGTCTTGACGATGATGCCCTTAGTGGCTAGTTTTGTTGACAAAAATGCCCTTAGCGGCCAATGGGTGAGTAACATGATTAGCGATGATGTGATATAATTGGCGATGATGTGATATAATTAGCGAAGATGATTAGCGGTGATGATTAGCGGTGATGATTAGCGGTGATGATTAGCGATGATGATTAGCGATGATGATTAGCGATGATGATATAAATACTGATGTGATATTTTTAGCGATGATGGGATATAATTGATGATGATGATGTAATGTGATTGATGCATGTTCATAGTGTCGCATGCATCCATGTGCATTCAGCGGCGATGTAGGCTTCGGCCATGCGGTGAGTAGGCTTCGGCCAAAGCGGTGATGTGCCCTCAAGGCTTATTGCGGTGATGATGGATCCACATGTATATATTGCATTCTCATACATCTACATGCCATAGTGACGGATTGCCTTAATGAGTGACTTTCGAGTGATTATGTGATGACTGTAGTATGGTTGTTCTAGTCCTGTAATTCTAGCCTGAGACTTATCACATGTTCTATTATATGGTTAGATTGAACTCACCCTTTCTCTGTTGAATGTTACCCTACGTGGTAACTGCAGGTGATCACGAGTGAAGGTATTCGTACTCTTCACTATTTGGAGTCGGGTCGTCATGCTCTGATACGTAGCACTCAGTGGGGAGGGATGTACCTTAGTTTTCTGATGACTGTTTAACTGTTATGATTCATCGATGATTTAATGATTTTCCGCTGCTTGAATAAATGAGAATTTAAGTGCTATGTATTAGCTTTTCGGAAAATGACGTAATTAAGCTATTAGCGTTTTGACGAAAATGTGACACTCCTCTTGTTGAAAATAAAAGAAAAAGATTTTTGTAAACTCTTGTTTTATAATAATGAATAACGGGTAGAAAAGGGGTGTTACATTAGTGGTATCAGAGCGCTCAATTGGTAGTGGGAAGGGGGTTTAACTTGCACTTATGCCTCAGGTGCAAGGTTCGATTCCCACGGAAGGCAAAAATTCTACAAGAGGGGTAGAGAAGACCGTGAGGTAACAGTGGGACCGGGGTGGCCGCTGCGGTGGACCTGGGCTGTTACATAAAAAGGCGCCTTTTTATGTAACAGCCCAGGTCCACCGCAGCGGCCACCCCGGTCCCACTGTTACCTCACGGTCTTCTCTACCCCTCTTGTAGAATTTTTGCCTTCCGTGGGAATCGAACCTTGCACCTGAGGCATAAGTGCAAGTTAAACCCCCTTCCCACTACCAATTGAGCGCGCGCTCAATTGGTAGTGGGAAGGGGGTTTAACTTGCACTTATGCCTCAGGTGCAAGGTTCGATTCCCACGGAAGGCAAAAATTCTACAAGAGGGGTAGAGAAGACCGTGAGGTAACAGTGGGACCGGGGTGGCCGCTGCGGTGGACCTGGGCTGTTACATCCAGTGTTTTGAAGCATCAACAACAGTGTTGTTTTTCTGGGGAAGAAGATGAATAGATATGTGTTTCTTGTTTTGTGTTGTTTTTCTATTTCTAATTCCAAATTTCTACTCAAATCAGTTTAATTGTTTTAATGTTTTTAGTGTTTTAAGTCTACTGATTTTAATCTTTTTAGTGTTTTGTTTATTTTGATGTTTTTAGTGTTTTATCAATTAAAATAGATTAATGCTGATGTGTAATTTCACTTCCTATTAAATAATATATTTTTGCCACATCATTTAATGAGTTTGAGACGTCACGTCAGTAGTTAACTGCAAGCGTGGCGTCCGTTAACAAAAACTTACGTCAGAGACCAAAGTGAAACAAATATGAAACATGAGGGACCAAAACGGACCAAAAAAAAAGATAAAGGACCAAAGTAAAATCTAGAGCAAATATAAAGGACCAAAAGTGCTATTTAGCCTATATTATATAATATGTTAAATAAAAACTATACTTTTATCTATTGCCCCCTACCATCTTTTTTTGCCTCCATATTTTATTAAATCCGCAATTTTAGTCCGCCATTTTATTTGAGATCCGCACTTTTTGTTGGGGACAAATATTGGAAATTTGAGAAAAATGAGGGTTCAAAATTTCGAAAAATAAAATATGGGGATTAAAATTGCAGGTTTGATAAAATACGGGAGCCAATATTGCAACTGAGCCTATAAGTTAACATTAACATAAATATATTTTTCAAGGGGTTATGGTAAGATCATTTAAACTCTAAACTCTAATCATAAAATAGTTTTGCTACATTATCATTACCTCATGACCATTACTCGGATTTAAGAGGTTAGCAGGTGGAGGCAAGGTTCCAAAAAATGCCCCGTTACAGCAAAAACGGGCGAGACAAAACGGTTTCGGTGGCTGCCGTTACCGTTATGAGC
Organism: Astragalus membranaceus; assembly: GCA_039519185.1. Lineage (NCBI taxonomy): Eukaryota > Viridiplantae > Streptophyta > Magnoliopsida > Fabales > Fabaceae > Astragalus > Astragalus membranaceus. The sequence goes on from CM076850.1 coordinate 54,070,913, forward strand.
CGCGACAACGGAGTGAATGAAATTCACGGCAAAAAACGGGATGAAACGCCGTTACGACCGCGACAAAACGCCGTTCCTACCGCGACGGCCGCGACAAAACGCCGTTCAACAGCAAAAGCAGAAAAGATTCGTTTTTTAATAGATCTTTCTTGTGATTCTTGTCACTTTCAGAATATATTCTTATTCTGATTCTTTTTCTGCTTCCCTAAAAACCAAAAGGAACAAACAAACCTTGCTCTCGGACTCTCTCATATTCACTCACTCATCAGTTCTTCTTGATTCTTCATTCTTCAATTCCTTTGTTTCAGTTTGTGTTGCTTCACAATTGGAACGACAGAACGAGCTAGTGTAGCCGTGAAGGTGATGATGATTTTCTGCAGGCTTGGATCTGTGTTGCTGTTCCTGTTTGTGTTCGTGAAACACTCACTAGTACAAAAATTGGAAAACAATTAGACCTTTTAAGTCGGTTGACCAGATATCCGACTTAAAAAGTAGACGCGGTGGCAAACTTGTAATTAAAATGAAAATAAATTTCTATCACTCATCTTTTTAAGTCCGACGCTAAGCTACCCGACTTAACAACTTAAAATATTCGCTGCTTTTAGTCAAACTGTGACTTATTTTTGCGTTGAGACAATATCACCCTCGCCTCCCTGCAACCATGTTGCCTTCTTCCTCTCATCCTTGCCTCCATTCAAACCCCCCTCGTTCCTTTTTACCAAACCTCCCTTGTTCTTTTCAAACCCTATCACCATTGTCGCTACTGCTAGAAAAGGCTTCCCTACAAATCTATGCTTTATCACTTCGTTTCGAGCTTCCAATCGCGTTCAATCCGCTTCTAGCTTCGATCCTAAACATAACCCAATTGTTGATACAACCTATGAATCCTTGATTTCAACAAATTTCTACACAAAACCCTCAATTTTCGAAATCGAAAAGGAAGGGGAAAAGTGGAGGGGAACCTTACCAAATTCTTGGGTTATGATGAGGGAGGAAAAATGATGAAGATGATGAATTTTGGAGGGTTGGGCTTCACTCCTCTTCTTCCTTTCTCTTCTTCTTTCCTCTTCTTCTTTCTCTTTTCCTTCTCTTCTTTTCTCTTCTTTTCTTCCTCTGATTCTCTTCTCTCTCTCGTGGACCTTTCTTTCTTTTTATTCAACACACACACAAACACATATATTTAATTAATAAATAAGTGGTAGCGTGGTCCAATTACCATATTGATCTTAATCCCTTATTTCGATTTCCAAACTTCCTTGGCCCGTATTATCCGGTTAACGACCTAATGCCATCCATTAAATAATTTTAGCACTCAATAAATTTACCAGTCAAGTACTAAATTATTCCTATTGGGTCAACATCCAAATAATTCGCCTAATAATTTTGAGGATGTTACATTCTCCCCCACTTAAAAGAATTTTGTCCTCAAAATTAAACACAACGTACCTTAAGAAAACAAATACGGATACTGAGTCCGCATATCGTCCTCCAACTCCCAAGTAGCTTCCTCGACGGAAAAACCATCCCAAACCACCTTGACAATGGGAATTGACTTCGTCCGTAGCGTCCTCTCGCCACGTTCCACGATGTAATTTGGATGAGGTTGGAAAGACAAGTCCGGTCGAAGGTCAATCGTTTCAAAATCTAACGGTTGACTTGGATCGGGAATGTACTTCCGCAACTGAGACACATGGAATACATCATGCAAATTTGACAATGGAGGAGGCAAGGCGATGCGGTATGCTAGAGGCCCAACTCGCTCGATAATTTGGAAGGGCCCAACATACCGAGGACTGAGTTTCTTCACCCGTAATGCCCTACCTGTGCCAATTGTCGGTGACACTTTCAAAAACACATGATCACCCGACTCAAACTCTAACGGCCTTCTCCTTGTGTCGGCATAACTCTTTTGCCTACTTTGAGCAGCTTTCATTCTTTCCCTTATCTGGCGGATCTTTTCAGTGGTGTCATGAATCATCTCGGGTCCTAACAATCGGTTCTCACCTACTTCCCACAAACACAATGGAGTTCTACATTTCCTACCATACAAGCCTTCAAAAGGTGCCATCCCGATACTGGAATGATAACTGTTGTTGTAAGAGAATTCTACCAATGGAAGATGATCCTCCCATTTCTTCCCGTTATCAAGTACCGAAGCCCGAAGCATATCTTCTAATGTCTGGATAGTCCTCTCGGTCTGGCCATCTGTCTGTGGGTGGTAAGCGGTACTAAGAAGTACTTTAGTCCCCATTGCTTCAATCAGAGCCTTCCAAAATCGAGAAGTAAATTTCGGATCTCGATCCGACACTATACTGGTAGGAACCCCATGTAACCTTACTATGTTCTTTAAATACACCTCGGCTAACTTGGATATTTTACTGCTCGAACGAACTGGAATGAAATGAACTGATTTGGTTAACCGATCCACATCTACCCAGGAGGATTTTGCAAGTCAGAACTTTCTGTGTTTTTTCGCGTCGCCACCAGGAGGGTTCACGACGCGACCTGGAGCAGTTTTGCGATGCCTGATGCTTCTGTCTTTTGTCGCGACGCGACGGACACGGGCCGCGTCGCGACGGTGCGTGAAAATTAGGGTTTTTAAAAGCAGTTTCAGCAATTTTTCAAGGGACTTCGTCTTGGGATCTGAGCCACGTTTTGGAGTAGCTGGAGGGTGAGATTTTGGGGCCTTCTCACCACTTGGGAACAAGGGATTGAAGGTTCTAATGTCTTCCTTTATGTTTGATTTCTATTTTATGTTGGTTTCTATTCTTGGGATGGATTGTAACTAATTTGCTTAGATTAGGGAGAGATGAATCTCCCAACCCTATCATGTGAACCATTGTTCTAGTCAATTCAGTGTTATTCGATTTACTTTGTCTAATTACCTATGTTTTTAATGCTTTTCAATTACATATGATAATTCTGATGATCTAGGCTAGTGATTGCATAGGAATATGAATTAGTAGCTGGAAATTGGGTAATTAGATGGTCTGCTAGTAATCAGCATAGGGATATGTGATGGCTTAGGTGAATTCGTGTAAAATTCTTAATCTTAATGCATTGCCCTCTGGCATGTCTCACCTAAGGAATTAGGGTAACTCTTAGGGTAATAGGGGTCTTGAGGCAAGGAATTGCCCTTGACCTTAATTAGTGAATTGAATCTAGAAATTGAATGATTAACTCGAATTGGCTAAGGTTCATGTGATAGGCGAGGTGAGAGGATTCGATCCCTAGTCGTTTTTCTCGTATTATTAATTCACGTTTGCATTGTTACTGATTACTCAAATTACCAACTTTTACAATCTAAGAATTTACAATTTTGCTATTGTTGTCAACGCGCAATCCCTGTGGAATCGACCGGTTACTTACCGTATTTTATAACTTGCAACGACAATTGGTGCACTTGCCAAAGTCTTAACAAGTTTTTGGCGCCGTTGCCGGGGATTGTTGACTTTGTTGTCGACAAGGCAAACGAGTTGATTCTAGATTCTTAGTTTTTGATTGTTTGTTTGTTACTAAATTTTTGCTACTTGTTGGTTCCTTGAATTTGTTGACGTTTGCTTCAGTGTTTTAGAGATTTGTGCATGCGGAGCAAGGGTCCACAAGAACTCTTGTTTGACCCGGAAATTGAAAAACTAGCAAAGGCAAATCGAAGAAAGGCTAAGCTCACCAAGCAACAAGCAAGGGAATTGTCACAGGTACAATCAACTTCTACCTCGGCGCCGGAGGAATTTTCGAGTGAGGAGGAAGAGATGGCTGATCCTCCACCTCCACCCCGACGTACTCTAGGTGATTTCGGGCGAAGAAATCAAGGTGCCCAAGCATTAGCATTTCAACCAGTGGGCGTGGCCCAGTTTGATATCAAATCCTCTGTGCTCACAGCCTTGAAATCAGAGCAATTTTCTGGGTCGGATGCCGAAGACCCTAATCAGCACTTGTTCCAATTCTACGAGATATGTGGGACTACACACCCTGAGGGAGTAACCGATAGTGCAAAGAAGGTCCGACTGTTCCCTTTCACTCTTACAGGGAGGGCGAAGGATTGGTTGAACACTCTCCCAGGGACAATCAACACTTGGAATGACCTTGAGAACAAGTTCTTGGAAAGGTTCTTCCCAATCTCCAAATTCATAAGGAAAAGAGCTGATATCTCCAATTTTACACAGGGAGAGTCCGAATCGTTGTATGATTCTTGGGAACGATTCAAGCTGCTACTCAAGAAATGTCCCGGCCATGGCATAGAAGATTTCCTCCAGTTACAAACCTTTTGCCATGGGCTGAGACCACAAACAAGAATGATGTTGGACGCCTCAGCTGGAGGATCCCTAGGTACCAAGACTTGGGAAGAAGCCAAGCAGTTGGTTGAAGACATGGCTTCCAATGAGTACAGGATCCAAAATGATAGGGGGGCTGTAGGAAAGAAAGGTGTGCTGGAGCTTGACTCAAACAGCGCGGTGTTAGCCCAACAGAAACTAATGACCATGCAAATCGAGGCTCTCACTAAGCAATTAGCGGCAGCATGTGAAGTAGGTTCCAAAGCCCCAGCAACAGTACAAGCAGTGCAAGCAGGTGGGTGCAATTATTGTGGTAGGGAATCCCACGAAGGTGATTGTGCAGCTTATGGAGAAGCATTGGATCGAACAGGCCAACTATATGGGAAACTTCCAAAGACAAGGCGGGAATCCATTTTCTAACACCTATAATCCAGGGTGGAAGAATCATCCCAACTTTTCTTGGAAGAATAATAATGAAGGCACGAGTTCCAACCAACAACAGTCTCAGGCACCTGCAAATCAACAGCAGAAACCACCTTCTCGGTTAGAGGATGCATTGACACAGTTTATGCAGATGACCAAAAATACCTTCCAAGCTCAAGAGCAGGTAATGAAAAACATGGAGAAAAACCATGAAGCATCAATGAAAAATTTGGAGGTACAGATTGGTCAGTTATCAAAGCAACTCGCGGAGACATCCAAAAGTGGTTTCCCTGCCAACACTGTGGACAACCCGAGAAATGAGAATTGCAATGCCATCCATCTGAGAAGTGGTAAGGAGTTGGAACCGTCTGAAGTAACCAAGCCCCGCGAAAAGAAAGCAAATGAAGAGAGTGAGGGAGCGGAGAAAGATAACCCTCAATTGGAACCCAAAGAAACCCCGTCGTACATGAAACTGCCCTATCCTCAGGTAAGCAAGAAAAATCAGAAGGATGAGCAGTTCTCCAAATTCATGGAGGTGTTCAGAAGCCTCCAGATCAATATACCTTTCGCTGACGCCCTGGAAAAGATGCCGGTCTATGCGAAGTTCATGAAACAGTTATTGACCAAAAAGAAAAGGTTGAAGGAGAATGAAACGGTGGCGTTAACAGAGGAATGCAGTGCTATCATTCAAAACAAAATACCCCCTAAGCTGAAGGATCCAGGAAGCTTCACCATTACCTGTGCAATTGGTGAAGCATAAACCTAATGCCCTTGGGAATGTGGAAAAAGCTTGGTGGAGGTGAAGTCAAATCGACTCACATGACCTTGCAACTGGCAGATAGGTCAATAAGGTATCCGTATGGTATTGTGGAGGATGTCCTGGTAAAGGTGGGAAAATTCCTTTTCCCGGTAGATTTTGTGATTCTGTAGTTGGATGGTGACACCGAGGTCAAGAGTTCAATGGATGGGGAAAATGACATTCCCTTCATCTTGGGAAGACCTTTCCTAGCCACCAGTAGAGCTGTCATAGATGTGGAAGATGGGACTGTGAAGCTGAGAGTGCAAGACGAAGAGGTGACCCTAAAAGTGATGAAGGCAGCAAGAAAGGATGAGAAAAAGGAAGGGTGCTACAGTGTTGAGGAACCCCAATTAAAAGCCAAAAACAGAAGGCACACTCACTCGCCGCCAGATAAGTCATCCAGCGAGTGGGTAGATCTAAAAGAAGTGGTGGGTAAGCCTAGCTGGAAATTCAATGGAGGAGGTTCTGAAGGAGCTGTGTATGGGGCACTTAAGAAGTCAAAGGCTCCACCTGGGCCAATGTGAGATATCTTCTGAACCGTCAAGCTAGTGACGTTAAAGAAGCGCTGAGTGGGAGGCAACCTACTGAGGTACCAAGTCTCTAATTCAATTTCAATTTAAGTCTTTAATTTACTTTATTTTGCTGATAGGTTTAGGCATGAGAAGAAAATTTTTGTGTTCGGTCATGTCCGTGTTGCGAAAAGAGCGTAATTTCAAAGAAAATGTTTCTGGGTTATTTCGCGTCGCGAACCAATGATATCGCGTCGCGATGGGTCGAATTTTTGCTAAGGAAAAAAGTTTCTGTTTTATTTCGCGTCGCGAATAAGGCACGTCTGTCATACCCCAATTTTGTCCGGCTTAGGGCAAAACCCTAATTTTCAACCAAAAACAAATAAACCAAGTCTTAGCATTCATCCTAGAGGTTAGGAAGAGCATCATGCTTGCATCTTAGAAGTTTCAGAATGCATTTAGGGTTAGAATAGCATTGCATGGCATTTTAGAGCACTTTAGAGCATTTCTAGGGTTTCTAGGGTTTTTCCTAGTTCAAAGGGTATTTTGGTAATTTCGCCAAAAAGACGTATTTTCTCATCATGCATGCATTTCTAGAGTTTTAGAGTCATCCAAAGGGTCTCAGGATCATTGTTAGAGTGGAAATGAAGTTTGGAGCAAAATTAGGGTTTTTGGGACCAAAAGGGCATTTTGGTCATTTCACTAAAATAAATAATTTCTCGGTAAAAACCATTATGCATCTCTTGAGGAATTTATGTGAATCCAAGTGAGTATAGTTGTGTATTTTTTGTGCATCACGGGAATATTTTTGGCATGAAATTCGGATTTTTTGAACAAAAGGGCAAAATGGTCATTTCCTTTGAAGTAGGGTCAATGAATCAATTTTGGGATTGGTGAGATCATAAAATTCAGAGCCCAATCATTGAATCATAGGATATGGCTCAAAATGGCAAGAATTTAGAAGAATTATCTAGAAGGGAATAAGGAATATCCCTTTGAATTTTGAAAGGTCAAGTGTAGTACAATAGTACAAGTTGCAATTCCACTCACTCTCTCTCCCTTGGCGGCGAATTCCAGCCCTTTTTCCCCCATTTTGATTTATTTTATTGATTGCAATTTGTGTTTAAATCATGGCCTTCCATTCAAGTGTTAAATGCAATCCTCACCCTTCATTTGAATTAAAATGGCACTTGTGTAATAAGCTTCATGGAAAAATACAATTTTGTAATTGAACTTATCCTTCACTCACCTCCTTAAGCTGCGCCCCTCAGCCCTCTCTCTCCTCACTTTGTGCTTTCTAATTGCCCCTAATCCATGTGACATTTGATCTTGACCCTTGGTTCAAAATTTAGATGCAATCCTAGAGCACAATGGAAATCAAAATGACCTAGAAGCCCTTAATGATAAGTGAGCACTATATATACCTTCATATGACCAGCCCACAGATCCTCTTAGCCTCACTCTCCATTCAAAAGCCCTAGCTCTCCTCCCCTCTCCCCTTGGCCGAAACCTCCCCCTCATTCTCCTCCTCAATTTCTTCAACTTTCCATCCACTAACTCACCTCAAACTCACTCCATATTCATATATCCTCTTCCTTTCATCTTTGATTCCACATTTACATCATCAAAGGGGCTGATCCTTCAAGGTCACGTGGTTGTTGTTGGTGATTTTTGAAGATTGTTGGTGATTGGTTACTCTTGATCTTCATTTCTACTCTTGTTTAGTTTGGAACTAAGGTATAACTTAAAACCCTTTGCATTTTCATCCACTTTCTTGCATCAAAATCCTTTTTCAACTTATATTTGCATCTCATAACATCATCTAAATGTAGATTAGGGGCTGTTGTGGGTGAGAGTTGGCATCTCACCCACCAAATAAATTGTTCTTGTGACTATGTGTTGATTATGTGTTGTTCTTGTGATTTGCACTTTGTTTTATGAAATTTTCACCAAATAAAATGCCACTTTCCTCATGTTTTTGCTTCGGCCTTGGGTTAGAAATTAGGATCCTCATGTTTTCTTGTCTATTTCATGTGTCAAAGTTGAATAAGAATGGTATATAGGACCAATAGTGCATTCGGGTTTAGGTCCCTAAATTAGGGTTTCATCATCTTTTATTTTCTTTGATTTTGTGTGTTGAATAAATGATGAAATGATGATTGTTTGAGTGTGATATACATGTGTAGATCTTAGGGTTTATGTGTGTGTGTCTAATGATGTGATTTGGTTGCAAGAAATTTGTTGAATTTGAGCCTTATTGTGTATATGTATGTTTCGGCCATAAAGCCATTTTTGTGACCAATTTACTTACTCAAATTTGTTGTTTGATCTTGTTTGGTAAATTAATTGTTGTGAATTGTGTTTTTCACTTTTTTTACCTTTTAGTTTTTACCATTCACTTAAGTGTTACTAAATAGTAAAAAACATTTTCTTACCTTTTTTTACCTTTCACTTAAAACCCTAAAAAAACATTTTACCTTTTACTTTTACCATTTACCTTCACTTAAATAATTCACCACCTTCACTTAAATAAGTTACCATTTCATTAATAATTTACCTTTACTTTTTACCTTTCTTACATTACAAAAGACCCAAAACATTTTCTAGTTTACATTTATAACTTTTCAACTTTATAAAATCAACCCAAAAATACTTTTTACCACTTTTTCCTAAGACTCTAAAAACACCAAAACATTTCACCATTTTCTAAGAATAAGGTAACTAATTTTTTACCACTTTTTATGACACACTCTCACACACTTGCACTTAAATAAAACCTTATTCACTCTCTTGCATTCTCATTTGCTTGTATCTCTTGCATACTCTCTTGTTTTAATCTTCATGCCTTTTCATATATTCATATCTCTTGCATATTCATTTGCACTCTCACTTGTTAGTACCTCATGCATCCTTACTTGTTTATACTTCTTGCATTCTCACATGTCCATTCATAATTAACTAACCATGCATCCTCACATGTCCATGCATTCTTGTATGCTCATGCATCTTTGTATATACTCATTCTTGCATTCATCCTCACATGTCCATGCATTCATTAATCAAATGCTCATGCATTCTTGTATGCTCATGCATCTTTGTATATACTCATTCTTGCATTCATTCTCAAATGTTCATGCATTTACATGCATTCATGCTTATCTAATCTAGCACATCATGATCACATGCTCATCCATTTAACTTAGACTATTTTATGCCTATGATCAATTGTATTCTTTTGTTGTTGATGCCATTTAAATGTCTTGATTCAATTGTATGCCATTCCGTCCATGTGTATGACCTCCTAATGAAGACGTAAGTCTACATGCATGTTGTAGCATAGAGTCATTAGGGTAAATACACCCCTTCCTACACACACATTTGTTTTGAGAACTTTACTTTGCATCCTCAATAACTGTATCTCTTGATTGTATTGGCATGTTTAATCTCAGTTAGTGATCAGCACGTTCATAATTGCTTGATTAGTGAATGTGTTTGTATTTCATTCATTCATGTCGCATCTTTTGGTTATGGACTCGGAGTTGGTTGAAATGTTCTACTTATTTTTCCGAAATCCTTTTCCAAATCATCTTTTTCTTAGAACTAATTTTCAAATTAAATCAAATGCTTTTTCAATAAAAAAACCTAAGGCATTTTTCTTAAATAAATCATTAGTCATCACTCGAAGCCTTTGCTTGTTTGATCGCTAATGAGGAGTTATTAGTGGTAGTCACTCGAAGCCTTTGCTTGTTTGGCTATCATGAAAGCTCCCGCACCTTAACAAAAAATAAATAAATTCCAATTTCAAAAACAATACGAGCTATTAGTGATAATTATCACTGATGCTCACCCTTTTTCAAAACGCTTTCAAAAAGATAATAAAACGTTGTTACTTGTAATCACTCGAAGCCTTTGCTTGCTTGATTACCGGTTCCAACTCTTTTCTTTCGAGTTTGTAATGAACGCCACTCGAAGCCATTGCTTGTTTGGTATTCGTGAACACTCGAGTCTTATTTCCAAAAACTCAAAAACACTTTCAAAACCAAAAGCCTAGAACTACGTAGCTTTGATCCCTCTTCCAGAGAGGGTACGTAGGAGCGGGTCGTAACCCGTCAAGCACACTTTTAAAAAATCTTCATTTTGTCACCCAATTGCGAAAAACCCTTAAACCGTTTTCCAAACACACTTTTAACCAAAAGACTAGAACTACGTAGCTTTGATCCCTCTTCCAGAGAGGGTACGTAGGAGCGGGTTGTAACCCGTCAAGCACCCCTTTAAAAAATCTTTGTTTTGTTCCGCTTTTCAAAGATACCAAAAATACTTTCCTTCTCAATAAAACCGTTTCTCAAACAAAAATAAAAAGAAAGGAAGTAGAACAAAAAATCATTTCAAGTCAACCTTTTTCTAAGCCACACATCAAAGTTAATGGTTCCCTTTCGGTAGAAAGGAGGTGCGGGGTGCTAATACCTTCCCCGTACCTAACTGACCCCCGAACCTACATCTCTGTGTTTTCGAAAGACCATCCGCCTTTTCCAAAAGACTTTTTCCAATGTTTTAGTCTTTAAAAATAAATATTGGTGGCGGCTTCAAATTTTTTCACGTTGTCAAACTGAGGAATCCTTAACCGGATTTTTCGGGGCGCAACAACGTCGCGTCGCGATGTTTCAGAATTTTCGAAACTAAAATGGTTTTTGTGTAATTTCGCGACGCGAAGCACACGGGCCGCATCGCGATAAAACGTCTTTTAGCCCAGAAACTGGACAGTCCGAACACAAAGTTTTTTTTCTCAAAAATTTGTCTCTTCTTTCTTCTCTGGTGCGCCATTTCCCCCATCTCCCCATTACTGTTTTGCTCTTGTTTGGTGGTGCATTTGCACACTCCCACACGGATTCTTCCTTGTCTACATCTCCAGGTAACAATTCTCCTCCATCTCCATCTTTGAATTTTCAATTTTCTTCTTTAGTTTTCAGTGATTTAGGGGGACACGAATTGCGAGTTTTGGGTTGAATTCGGAGTTGGATTGTTGTCCCCCACCCTTCTACATTGCATGTTTGCTGTTATTTCTGAATTAGGAGGCTTGTTAATCGAATTGTGGTTGGACTCTTGTTGATTTTGATTGTATACAAGGTGTTTGTTAAAATGCCTCAATGCAGTTTTTGATGTTCACCGAGTGTTTGTGAAATTGCTCCAATGAGTTTTGGCTAAGCAACTCAATTGTTTGTAGGAATGTCTAAGTGAAGTCTGTTTTGGAGTTGTTGGCCTGTTTCTAATTTTGCACAAATTCACAACCTTAGGGTAGATGACATTGAGTCCAGAAACTATATTTTGACTGTTGATTATTTTTCTCTGCTGGAGTGGGGCCCACACCCGGGACCCACCGAGAGCTAACAATTTGGACTGGGTTCTGGTTATTTGCCTGCAGGAAATTTTTCTTAAACAGGTGCTAGCATGGACAAAAGAGCAAGGACTGGCACATCTAAGAAGAGGAGGGGGACCACACCATCAGAGGTTGACAGATTCAGGTCCCCCGTACACGAGGAGAGGTACCACCAGGTGGTCAAGGGCAAAAAGATAATTCCAGAAAGGGCCTTCAACCTCAGCACGGGGGAATTCCCCATCATTACCTCAACTCTCCGGGAATTGGGTTGGCTCTCGCTCAACTCAATGATCAAACAAGCGAACCAAAGCCTGGTGAGAGAGTTTTATGCAAATGCCTATAGGGAGGAAGACAATAGAGTTTCAGTGGTGAGGGGAAGAGAGGTGTCCTACTCTCCTGATACCATCAACAGTCTCCTCGGGCTTCCTACTACTGCTGATTGTGCCATGATGGATGCCTGGGACAGCAGAGGGGGGCACGATTATGAGGGTTTGCTGAGGGAGTTGTGTCGTCAAGGAGCGACATGGGACAAACATCTCATCGGTCCGATTGGACAAGACTTTCCCCGCCGTTTTTGCAACATGGCTCTGAAGGCAATTCCTAAGGCTTGGAACAATTTCTTTAATCAGACTATCATTTCATGCTCCAACTCCACTGATGTCAAGACAAAGGTAGCCATGGGACTACAAGCTATCATGAGAGGCCAGAGGGTCAATTTGGGGAGAGCCATTTCAGCGAGCATTGCAGAGATTGCCAGATGTCCTAGGGCTCGATTGGGGCACTGTTCTATCATCCATGCTTTATGTAGACAGCAGGGCTGCCCGGAGTACCCAGATGATCTTCTAACTGACACCAGGGAGGGTATCACAGCAACATGGATCTTGAAGCAGCCCGAGGGGCCCATGGATGGAGCAGCTCCACAGCAGCCAGCACCTCCAGCACCGCAGCAGCCAGCAGGCCCATCTTACCGGGAGCAGTTTCAGACCGACTCCTCTTTTCAGTATGACCTCCTCATGGCCAGCTGGTGCGGGTCGTCTCTGTCATTGCAGCAGCAGGGCATAGATACTTCACACCTGGCATCATACAGAGTCCACCGTGCTGCTGAGGAGTATATGGCAGAGAACAGAGCAGCAGCCGCTTCATCTTCATCAGTACCACATGCAGAGCAGCAGCAGGACCCCCAGGATCCACTTCTTTCAGGGGATGAGTATATGGAGGAGCACATTTCATTTCCTTGAGCAGGAGGCTCAATTTATTTTACTGTTTTATTCAGACATTTTTGCTCGCACTTTTGGTTGTATTTTTCCCTATTTTGACTTTATTTCGCACTTTGGTCTGTACTTATTATTATAACTTACTCTGTGATATTGGGGCATCACTGCCCTATATTTTGTTTTTGTTTTGTTAAAGCAGCTTCAATAGTGATGATGTGTGGCATTTGGGGTCGCATGTTTGCATTTTTCCTGTTGACACTCACACTTCAAGTTTTATCATCAAGTAATAGCAGGGGGTCATGACAACGTTGCAGAAGTTCTTTATCATCTGTGAGCAGCATCTCTCAAGTTCCATCTCTATGAGCCCAACTGTGAGGTTTGAGCCTAAACACGTTCTTATATATATTGTGTGTATTCCTTGCTTGCATTAGTCTGCAGAACTTGACATTGTGCTTAATTGTTTTTGCATTTGATTTTCATACACACTGAGACATTTCTTTTGGCACCCCTGAGCCTTTCAAACCACACCTAATTAATGTTTATCCTCTGCTAGCCCCTCTGAGCCTATTGTTAAAAATTGTATGTTTCTCTGACAATCATAGCCTAGTTAATTCTTAACTTGGAGTTAGGTAACAAAAGCTGTGAGAGTGGGGAAATTTTTAAGTTTGGGGTTGCTCGTGGAATAGCAACAATATAAGTTTGGGGTGGTATACAAGAGAAGGAACAAGAAAAGAAAAAAAATATATGTATATATATACATCAAAAAAAAAAAGAGAAAATAAACAAATAAAATAAAAATCCTTCTCTTGTTTTGTAAATGCTTTAGGGAAAATGGGTGAGTAAGTGAATTGCGTGAAATTGACAAAAAGAGAGGTAGGCCTAACTCCAAGTGCAACCTACTTATCCAAATGTATCCACCCTTACTTAAGCCCCGCTATAACCCTTAAAGTCCTCAAAATGTGTGTATGCATTTCATTTGTATAGAATGATATAGAACTCTGGCAAGCCTATGAAACGATGATGCAGGTACTGTGAATTGAGTGAATACCCGAAACACCTCAAGAGTGAAACACTGGTGAGATGTGCGTACAGAGAAAACTTGAGAATGCTGCCTGCTTATGATTCGGTATTTCCAATTCAGTTGTCCTGCCACTGAATTAGATTGATGATGATAGTTGATGTGCTGATGTGTTTAAGGTTGATGTATTATATGTAACAGCTAAATAGAAAAACAGCCATAGTCTGAATTGATTGTTTGCTTGAGGACAAGCAAAAGTTAAAGTTTGGGGTTGTGTTGACTCTCAATCACATGATGTAAGTTAGGTATTTTTAGGACCAATTGTGCAGGTTTTTCATTGTATCACAGTCATTATCTGGGGATTTAGCCTAGTTGTAGATAATTGTAGTAGGAAGTTCAGTTGTAAGTAATTCCTGTATTTTCGGAGCTAAATGAGACTTGAAGACCTCTAAATTGGTTGTGGCATCATTCGGCGAACCAGACACTTGCCTGGATATGCAGCAAAATGGAGGGATGTGATTTCTGTTCAATATCGCGTCACGACCAGGAGGAATTTTGCAAGTCAGAACTTTCTGTGTTTTTTCGCGTCGCGACCAGGAGGGTTTGCGACGCGACCTGGAGCAGTTTTGCGATGCCTGATGCTTCTGTCTTTTGTCGCGACGCGAAGGACTCGGGCCGCGTCGCGACGGTGCGTGAAAATTAGGGTTTTCAAAAGCAGTTTCAGCAATTTTTCAAGGGACTTCGTCTTGGGATCTGAGCCACGTTTTGGAGCAGCTGGAGGGTGCGATTTTGGGGCCTTCTCACCACTTGGGAACAAGGGATTGAAGGTTCTAATGTCTTCCTTTATGTTTGATTTCTATTTTATGTTGGTTTCTATTCTTGGGATGGATTGTAACTAATTTGCTTAGATTAGGGAGAGATGAATCTCCCAACCCTATCATGTGAACCTTTATTTGATGATAGCCCGATCTCAGATCAATTTTTGAAAATACCACGGCACCTCGAAGTTGATCAAGCAAATCGTCTATCCTTGGCAAGAGGTATTTATTCTTGATCGTCACTTTATTCAGTTGTCGATAATCTATGCACAACCTCATGCTACCATCCTTCTTTTTGACTAGCAACACCGGAGCACCCCATGGGGAAGCGCTCGGTCGAATGAACCTCTTAGAGATCAATTCTTCAAGTTGAGACTTCAATTCCTTTAATTCTAAAGGAGACATTCTATAAGGAGCAATAGATATTGATCCTGTACCAGGAATCAATTCTATTGAGAATTCTACCTCTCTGTCAGGAGGTAAGGATGAAACTTCTTCTGGAAAGACATCTAGAAATTCATTTACCACCTGCACCGATGACAAATCTAAACCCATTTCAGTAGATGCAGACAACATAATAAGAATAGCTTCCGCACCTTGGAATAATGAATGGCTTGCTTCGGTGTAAGAGATCATCACTTCAGAATCTGCCTGTGTTAAGCCTACGGATTCGGAGGCGAAGCTATTGGTTCGGTCGGCACAGTTGATTGTTACATGATTTTCAGCCATCCAATTCATACCCAGAACAATGTCCATACTTCTCATAGGCAAGCAGATAAATTTCACAACAAATTGTCTGTCCCCTATGACAAGTAGGCAATTTTCACACAATGATTGGGTCTGGACATGACCCTTGGCAGCAAATAGTTATCGGTTCAGATAGCTCGGATAATGCTAAACCCAACCGATCCACACACGCTTGTGATATAAAACAATGAGTTGCACCAGAATCATATAAAATATTGACTGAGTTATTAAAAAGAGATCCCGTACCCCTCAGAAGATTATCAGTAGGCGTGATGGTTCGAGCATCCAATGTGTTGATTCGCCCCTGCTTAGGAGCATTTGGTGCTCCTTGGAAGTTCCTCCTTGATGGGCATTTATCGGCATAGTGGCCCTCTTCATTACAATGATAACACCGATTTGATTTCTGCCAACAATCACCTGGATGGTATCTTCCACATGTGCTACACTTGTGGGGCTTTGACGGTTCATGGGATTGCACCTGCTTCCCTTTATAATTACTTCCTTTGAAAGGCTTGTGTGGAGTAGAAGATTCAGCAATCTTCTTCTTTCCCTTCCAATAGTCCTTCCTTTCAGCATACATTTTCCTTAAATCCTCCTCAGCAACATATGCTTGTTGCACTAAGGCAGCATAATTAACCAAAGTGTAAGAACTGAGTCCTTGGCTCACATCAGCTCGGAGACCTTCTTTGAACATTTGCATCTTCCACATATCATTTGGGGCATACCTCCCCAACTCATAGAACTGAGATAGTCTTTCAAATTTTGCAGCATATTCCCCAACTGACAAATCACCTTGCTTAAGATTCACAAACTCTGCTTGTTTACTCAGCTTCTTCACCGAAGGGAAATATTGCTTCAGAAACAATTCCTTGAAGTTGTCCCAAGTGAGGGGAGTCCCTTGTAGTTCCATCATTTGTCTTGCATTACACCACCAGGCGTGGGCATCTTCGTCGAGCACATTTGCCGCACATATAACTTTCTCTTCTTCCCCGCATTGCAAGGTTTGAAAAATTTTCTCCATTGAATCAATCCAATAATAGGCAGTCATTGGATCCGGTCCACCCTTGTAAGTCGGGGGCTTCATCTTTTGAAATTGTAAATATGTCCGGTTAGGATCTTCTTGATGAGGTTGGAAGTTGGGCTGTTGCAGACCCATTTGGTCATGCTGCATTTGCAACATATCCTGCATCATCTTTTGTTGATTCTCAATGACATTCTGCATCCATTCTATGTTTGGATCAACAGGAGGAGGAACGCCTCTACCTCTTCTGGCCATGATTCTGCGAAATATGCACAAAGTATTAAGTTGATCAAGCTCAATGTCTAATAGCATACTAAGAAAATCACGACTGGAGAAAGCAAAGACCCTAAAAGCTAAGTCCGACTAGGTCGAACCGCTCTGATACCAACTGTAACACCCCGGTATTTTTTAGCATGTAAGAATACCCAGGTGAACCAAAGTATGAACATCAGAGATAATATTTCCTGGTCAAACACTGAATACCACTATAAACTTTTGCTGAAATATAACATAACCGTCTTATACATAACTAAGACTATACGGTACTCAGACCATAACTGTCAGCAACTATGGTAGTCAGAGTCATACAAGAAAGCGGAATGAAAGATAAACAAAACACTAATGCCATAGTGCAGTGATACATAGACAACAGAAGGAAAATAAACTTGAACATAAAGCTAAGTCATCATCCTTCACCCGGGGCCACCTACTCGTGCCTCTGAGGTTTCTTCTGTCCCTGTTTATCTGTAAAACAACAACATTTAAACAGTGAGATACAATCTCAGTGAGTTCTACCGAGACCCCTACTAACACTCTCGGTCCATTTAAAATATTTTTTATGATTTGACACGGCACCGACCGCAATCCACTTGCTAATCCCGGTATACCATACAATAAGGCTTCGACCTAGTAAGACACCGGCTGCAATCCACTTTCGTCTCCCGATGAACTAGCATCCTAGGCCTTTCTACATACCACCAGCCGCAATCCACTTGCATCTTCTGGTGAATGTAGTACTATAACTTTTTAACACAACACCGGCCGCAATCTCCTTGCATCTTCCGGCGAACCCCATAACCAATAGTGTCTCCTAATGGCACGGAGCCTAGGGTAAGGGTTCATGACTACCCCGCCTAGTATGTCAACATGGGTCGTCACCCAAACTCGATATAATATATATATATATCTACAATCATATGAACATTTAGTTCATTAAATTATACTTTACCACATAGGACTCATAGTCCATTTGTTATCAATAAAACATATCCGCACACGTATGCTATTATTCGGTTTTTCGAAACGATTTAGACATCAAAAGTATTTCATAAAAAACCTTTTTGAAACATACTCAAAATCATGGCATTATAAGCCTAATTTCATTGTAGAAGGGTTAGGAAAGGATTAGGAGAGGATTGGAATCGAAACGGGATCATTTAGGGCACTTTGAAAAATTTGGGCAGGACTAGGCGCACGGGTCGTGTTCCTGGACGCACGGGTTGTGCGCCCTGTTTGACATTTTTGAATACTCAACCCGAACCAGGCGCACGGGTTGTGCGCCCTGGACGCACGGGTCGTGCGCCCTTGACAGCATTTCCAAAAATGTCCTGTTTTATGAAATTTTGCCTTCCGATCAATCCGAAACTCGCCCCGATCGATTCCTAACTCAAAAACAGACAGTGCCAGACAATATACCAGTCCAATCAACATCAAACAATCAAGCAATTCAACCAAAAACTCAACGATTACGAATTTCGTTAAAATGCGATATATCTCAAAATAACGTTTTCGACTCAAAATCTTTCGAAACCAAGTTACACAATTCATTTCAAAACGGAATAAGCCTAAACGTGAGTAAAACTAACCCTTGAAGCGAGAGTCGTTGCCGAGCCGAAATCACCGATATGCCGAAATCACCGAATCGAACCCAATCAACACCGAATCGCTCCTAGCTTCGTTTCGAGCTTCCAATCGCGTTCAATCCGCTCCTAGCTTCGATCCTAAACATAACCCAATCGTTGATACAACCTATGAATCCTTGATTTCAACAAATTTCTCCACAAAACCCTCAATTTTCGAAATCAAAAAGGAAGGGGAAAAGTGGAGGGGAACCTTACCAAATTCTTGGGTTATGATGAGGGAGGAAAAATGATGAAGATGATGAATTTTGGAGGGTTGGGCTTCACTTCTCTTCTTCCTTTCTCTTCTTCTTTCCTCTTCTTCTTTCTCTTTTCCTTCTCTTCTTTTCTCTTCTTTTCTTCCTCTGATTCTCTTCTCTCTCTCGTGGACCTTTCTTTCTTTTTATTCAACACACACACAAACACATATATTTAATTAATAAATAAGTGGTAGCGTGGTCCAATTACCATATTGATCTTAATCCCTTATTTCGATTTCCAAACTTCCTTGGCCCGTATTATCCGGTTAACGACCTAATGCCATCCATTAAATAATTTTAGCACTCAATAAATTTACCAGTCAAGTACTAAATTATTCCTATTGGGTCAACATCCAAATAATTCGCCTAATAATTTTGAGGATGTTACACTAACCAAGGTTATGGGTAATCACTGCTAAGTACTCTTGAAATTGAGAGTCACTACCACCAGTCAGACGAACAAAGGTTCTGATTGACTATTAGTAGCAATCCGTTTTTTTATTTGCCTTTTTGAAAGTGGTTTTCGAAAGAGATTGATTGGCACGAATGATCAAACTAACAAAGGTTATGAGTGATCATCGCTTGTTGTTCTTTGGGGAAAAAGACATCGCCACCAATGGCTAGACGAACAAAGGTTCTGATTAACCACTAGCGACGATGGGTTGAAAATGATTTTAGAAAGGAAAAGGTTTTTGTTCTGAAAATGATCTTGGTTTGCGAAAGCGATTCTTTTTTGTTACGAAAATAACTCTTTTCTTTTCGTTATGCAAATGCTAAACTTTTTATGGTTGCGCTTGACGAGAGTGTGACTCGCTCCTACGTATCCCAAATGGGAATCAAAGCGACGTAGTTCTAACGAGCCTTGAAAAGGGAAGTCTTTTTGCTTTGGCTTTGAAAAGTAGAGGGCGTTCATAATGATCAAACTAACAAAGGTTCTGGGTGATCGTTACTAAAACCCACTTAAGTGCATGTAAAAATCTCCTTCTGAAAAAATGAAAGCCTTCATGATGACCAAACTAACAAAGGCTATGGGTGGCCATCACTAGCACTCCATTGTTAATAATCGTGCAAGAAAAGGCTTCGCAAGACCACTAACAAAGTTTTTGATTTAATGAGTTTTCGCAATTGGGTTGATTCTTATTTAGGGAAAAGAAAATCTGTTATTTGGGAAAAAAGGTTTTGTGAAAAAATAAGTTTATTTAGGGGAAAGAAACAAAATTTTTAAAAAAAAGAGAAACAGGGGGTGCCGTAGTAAAATGGGGTGTAAGTTATAGGGGGCTGTATTATTAAAACTGGGGTGCAGATAGTGAGCCCAGCTCGTTTTTGTAGGCTGGGCTGCGTTTCAAAAAAACCATGGGCTTCAGAAGGGGGGCGTGCGGAGTAAACCGTGGGGGGTGTGAATAGAAATCTGAAAAATAAAATAAAAATGAAAGTACGAAAATGCCCCTGTGTCATAGTATAAAAGCCTAAATCTAAAACTAGAAACCCTAATTTTTATTATTCTCACGCGGCGCCTCACCCCCCCCCCCCAAATATCCAACCCCAAAATTCTTCCCTCTCTCCTCTCCATGCGCCGTGTCTCTTCTTCCTCTTCCCCCTAATTTCGTTTTTCTCTCTTCAGCGCATCTACTGTTTCTCTCTTTCTCTCGATCGCACTTCTCTTTCCTCTCCCTAGCTCCGCTCTCTCCCTCCACCGAACCACCGCCACTTTCCCCTTCTCTCTCGACCTCTCCTACTGGCTCACCGCCCTGTTCTCTTAACATCTCTTCTCTTCATGTAACCTCAACGACGGCTGCGGGGGTTGGCTCGGTGGAGCGGTGATGGTGGTATTTTTTGGTAGACAGTGGGGCGTCCTTGGACTGTGGTGGGGGACGCGGCGGTTGTGGTGGTAGAGGGTTCAATCGGTGTTTGGGGGTGAGGCGCGAGGACGGCCACGACGGGGTAACGGAGACGCGTAAGTTTCGACTGATTCCGTGGAATGACCACCGTGGACGGCGGTCGGAGTTCACCTCCGGGGGCTCAGGTCAGTGCATCATCCCTTCTCTATTTTTGTTTGTTCTATCTGCATGTTTGCTTTTGTGTTGCTGTGGCTGTCTAGTTTGATTTCTTGTTGTTTAACTAACTCGTTTTTTTCACACACCGATTTCTCATTTACTAATCTTATTTCTAACAAACTACCAATGACACAATAGTATTACGCTTAAACAGAATGCTAAAAACTAATTCGTTCATAAAATTTTCCCTTAAAGGAAACCTGGCCTGTATACAGCATTGACAGTGAGCCTTAATAGTTTTTAGCAGGACATAAATTTAAACTACTCTATTTTCTTTCGCATGTTCTGTCATATGATTTTGATATGGGCTTAGATAAGACCTAAAAGAACAAAGATTAAGATGCAGAAATCAACCTGTATTCCAGCCTTTGAAATCACTCCCTAAGCTGTTTTTTCCTTTTCTGCTACTGCCTCTTAAACTGCTTCTTTCCTTTTTGAACTTGAAAACCTTCCAGTTTCTGCCTTCTTCTCAGCTGTGTGTATTGCTGTGTTTTCTCTGTTTTGTGAATTGTTCTGTGTGTATGTGGTTCTCTGTGTGTATATGCTGTGTCTGTTACTGTTTTGTTCCCCCCTTTACCTGCATTTTGAGGTCGAATTTATAGGGAGATTTGCATAGAGTTTTGCACTGTCAAGTCCATTTTCTCTGCACCTCAGTTTTGTATTTGTTCAAACATTTCATGCTTTGGTGTATAAAGTTCTCTGAGCATCATTTTCTTTCTTCCAAGGTCATGCTGCATTCACGCTTTGGACATGTTGACTGTTGTTTCTGATTCTTCTTCTGAATTTGTGTATAAAGTTTTGGACAGGTTCTTTAGGCCAGAGATTCTTCCCTATTCGAAGCTTTGAAGACTAGCCTACTGCTGCCATAATTTGGCTTCTTCCCTTTGTCCTGCTGCTGAATTGCCAGCCTGTTGCCTATGCTACATGCTGTCTTCGTACAACAAATGCTTCTTTTTATTTTTTAAGTTTGTTGTAAACTTATTGTTTGTATCTGTTGTTCTCTTTTTTCTTCTTTTAGTTTATATTTTTAGTTTTTTGTATTTGAATACTTTTGGTTTTTGTAACATAAAAGAGTTAATAAAGATAAATTTATTTTGGCCATACATGTGTACTACAATTGACTTTGTAAAAAAAAATACAGATTAAAAAAAAAACATTTATTCACAATCCCATTTTTATTAGATTTTTATAACAAAATTAAACCGACAACAATGACGATAAACATACGTACACGACGAGACGTGAACACGTGCCCGCAGTGAGAATATGCGAATTTGCGTACCAAAATAAACACTCGTACACAACGAGACGCGAACACCCGTCCGCAACGGGGACAAAAAATGTGTACAAATAGCACGCGCGCACCAATGAGAAGTAACACGCATATACACGACTAGGAACGACGCATAAATGACAAAAACAATATTTTGGATTTTCTAATAAACTTTAAATCAGCCGGACAAAATTAGGGTATGATACCAGCTTCTGCCAGCAAGGCAGAAGTTTGTTACATCACAATGCGCGCCTTCAGGTGCCTGAGGCAGGATTCCCACGTGGTGTGCGCCTCCATTTGCCTCTCTCATAGACTTTAGTCTCTTTACTATTCTGCCCTTCATTAACTAGGTCCTCATCACTTATCATATACCTTTAAAACATCGGTAATTAGTCTCCATATCAGGTTTCTGCTTCTTTCTGCTTCTTTCCTGGAAGTATAGTTGTAGTTAAGTTAGCAATTGATTGACTATTATAATAACTCTTTATTATTTATGAAATGAAAATATCCTGCACATTGAACTTAAAGTGCATATCCCTCTTTGGCTCTACATTATAAATTGAAACAATATTGTAAAGTTCAGAAAGCATTTTGCATAATGAAGTGTAGCATATTCAGTTTCATCCCCTCTTGCACATAATAAACTGTACATTCTGGTTCTTCTGTCTTCAGATTGTCTTTAAAACCTATTAGAATTCGAAATAGTCAATTTTGAGTTGGTGATAATTGAAATTCTGAGTAAGCAATATACATCACTTTTCAGCCAATTTTGAGTTGGTGATAATTGAAATTTTGAGTTGATGAGGCATTTTCCTGCTTCTTTCTCTTATTAGGTTTTTCTATTTGAATATACTTCCAGGTGAACAAAATTGGAGATTGTTGTCGACTCCACCAGCAAATTTTCCAGCTTCTTCAAGGTCATTTTTCATGAACGGTAACGTCTCTTTCTTTTCTTTGTTTTGGTTGCTTCCTACTGTTCAATTTTGTGAATCAATTTTTTGATGAATCGATTTGATTTAAAGTGGTGCTTTTTAATTTTCAATGATCCCTAATTTTACACTCGTGTGTGTTTTTTTTGCTGCTTGTTGTATATTGATCCATTGTTTGTGCTGGTGCTGCTTGGCATTACCATAATAATCTTTTTACTGGTTACCATCTTAATTTAAAGATTTTTGAGGTTTCTAAGGATTATAGAAAGCTTGTTACTGAGTTTAAGAATTTGGGGTTAATTAAAAAGAAAGAACATGTTGCCCTTTATACATTAACATCTGATGCTATTAACACCAAGGGCTTGTCTATCCATAAACAAAATCTGATGCTGTTATGTTATCAATTGTTGTTTACTGTGTTGTTAAATGTGATAGTATTTGGACTTATTTGGCTTCTTGTATGTTGTTGGGTTTGATTTGGATGCAAAGTACTTATATTGAAAGTTTATGTGTTGTTAAATGTTATAGTGACAAATTAAGTGTTTTCCTCATAGAGAATGGATCGTACTTGGATGTACAATATGACATATGCTAATAGGCACGGATTGAAAAAAGAGTTTGTTCGTGGTGTTAAAAACTTTGTGAAGAGGGCCTTGAATCTACCCATTTGTATGTCTGAGGGAGGGATAAGGTGTCCGTGTACAAAATGCAAGTGTATCAAGATATCTACGGCAACTAATGTTAGGCTTCACTTGTTTCAGTATGGATTTCAACCAGATTATTGGATTTGGACTGAACACGGAGAAGTGAACACCAGTGTTGATACAAGGGGTGGTTCGAATAGTAGCGGGCATGTGCATCATGACAACCAATTTGATTCGATGAATCAGATGGTGTTTGATGCTTTTAGGCCGTATGAAAACGAAGATGTCCCCCGTGAGGATGAGTTGCCAAACGAAGACGCAAAGCAGTTTTACGACAAGTTGATACTCGCCAACACGCCCATCTACAAGGGGGCTACCCAGTCTACGTTGTCAATATCTGTTCAACTTTTGGCAATAAGAACAAATTGGCATCTTCCACAAAAAGGTATAGATTTTGTTGCTCAGATGCTTAAAACTGTATGTCCAGTTCAAAATTGCTTGCCCAAGAACTATTACCAAGCAACAAGTTGGTGTCTAAGTTAGGGCTGAAGGTTGAGAAGATTGATTGTTGCGAGAGAGGTTGTATGTTATATTACAAGGATGATAGCAAGTTATCTGAATGCAAAACTTGTCACTCTCCTAGGTTTATTCCTCGTAGGATTGGTATGGGAAACTACAAAATGTCCCAGTGAAGAGAATGTTCTATTTCCCTATCATTCCCAGATTACAATGACTATATACATCACCTGAGTCTGCAGCTGAAATGAGATGGCATCACGAGAACAAAAAGAGTTCAAACGTCCTTCGCCACCCCTCCGATGGAAAAGCATGGAAACACTTTAATGATGTATATCCCGACTTTGCTAGTGATCCCAGAAATGTAAGGCTGGGTTTGTGCGACCGGATGAGTTATTTTTAAAAACCCACAAGAGAAAATCTGGTGTTTGGGTTGAACATCGAGCTGAAACTACCTATGTAAGTTATTGTCATTGTTTCTTGAATTTTTGGTTAATTCCTTATATGTTGTTTTGGTTTAGTCTGGTCCTTTTGCTAGTAGCTTATCATTATTTTCTTATTGATCAGAATGCATACAAACAAAACGTGGCTGAAGTACTGGCACAAAATGGTGAATTAGGTGGTGATGATCAACTGGTAGATGGAGCAGTGGCACTTGATTGTTGGAAGGAGGCTGTGGGGGGTCCTACCTGTGGTCGGCTTTATGGCACAGGAGGCTTATCTGCGAATGCCCAACCTGGGTCCAAGTCACTTACCCAACCGTCCCAGAATCTTTCTGGTTTCATGATTGGGACAACTTTGGAAGAAGAGAGGGCAGTTAGACTTAAAGCTGAGAAGACGGCTCAAGATGCAATAGCCCGAGCTGAGGTGGCTCCCCAAGACGCTCGAGAGGCAAATGAGCGTTCGCAGAAGTTAGAAAATGATTTTAATGCGCTGAAAAAATTATGTGTTGATCGCATGGATGCTTTTGAGCGTCGATCTGGTGGTGGATCTTGTAGTGCTAGCCATCCTGATTATGATGATGATTTGGATGAAGAGTCACAAGATAGCGATTGATTTACTTTTTTCTAGATGTTGGATGCCAAACACTTTGATATTTTGATGATGAGTATGTTACATATTTTGTAGTTTCTCTAGATGTTGGATGCGAAATACTTTGATGATGACTATGGTATATATTTTGTAGTTTCTCTAGATGTTAGATGCCACACACTTTGATCTGTTGTTCTGGTTAGTTATGGTATTTTGTATTTTGATTGGTAATAGGTGAAAGGTAAATATTAGCAGGTGTGGAAAGCAAAGTAGGCTGTTACTGCTTTTTTTTAAAAAAAACCCAATTATTAGCGACTGCTACACGGACGCTAGAGTGTTGTTGACTTTTTCTTTGGTTGACTTTAGCGTCGGCTAAATTTACGCTATATCATTTTGTAGACTTTTCTCTAGTTGACTTTAACGTCGGCTAAACCGACGCTAATATAAATAGTTGACTTCCCAAGCGTTGACTGTAGCGTCGGCCTTGTCATTAGTGTCGGCTTTAGCGTGGGCTTAGCCGACGCTAATAGCGTCGGTCTAAATATACGGGACGCTACGGATTAGCTTCGACCCTTTTAGCGTCCACACGAGGCCGACGCTAATCCGACTCTAACTCACTGTTAGCGTCCGTTTCAAGTGTTTTAGCGTGGGCTTCTGGCCTACACTAAAAGCTGTTTTTCTAGTAGTGTTTCTATGTGTAGAACTCGCCCCCCACCACCCAGCTTTCTAAACTAAAAAGTTGTAATTTTTTTTTTATTTCTAGTGCAGAACTCGCCCCCCACCAGGGTGAGTTCTGACCTGCGTTTTTTTATTTTTTAAATTTCTTATATTTAATTTGATTAATATATAAATTAATTATTAATTTAATTTAATTACAATAATTAATTTAAATAATTAGAATAATTAGTAAACTTATTTATACTAAATTTAATTATTTAAAAAAAATATAAATTTAACTGTCACATTAAAAGACATGAATTGATTTAAAAGACTAATACGAAAAGAACATTAGTAGTAAATGTGACTAGTTGACATTGTGGTTAGGGCAGTTATTTTTGTTGTGACCCTCATTTCTACAAATTCCGCATCTTTTGGTGCGGGTACCCGTTTCTCTTTGATCCATCTCTGTACGAATACGGGTAGACTGTGGACGGTCCTTTTTATCTCTTCGTTTAGTTGGATCATGTTGTAGTTCAATACTATTGAAATCAGGCCATGAGGTCTCAGTTGGCAAGGGTGGCAACTCCACAATGTAAGTATTGAAAACATTATGCATTGTGTACGGTGGATCCACAAACTTCATATGGTCGAAATTGCATTTTGCGCATGCTGCGATTGCATGTGAACAAGGGTAATGAAGTGCCTGGAATTCCCCACACTCACAGGTTTTTGCTCTAAAGTCGACCACAAATGTGGTAGAAGGTCTACCATTTTGTGGTCGTGCAAGTTCCTGAACTCGGAACAACTGGTTGGAACGATCGTGAATTGCAACGCCATGCGTTT
This sequence comes from Astragalus membranaceus, assembly GCA_039519185.1. Taxonomy (NCBI): domain Eukaryota; kingdom Viridiplantae; phylum Streptophyta; class Magnoliopsida; order Fabales; family Fabaceae; genus Astragalus; species Astragalus membranaceus. The sequence continues at coordinate 54,097,219 of CM076850.1, forward strand.
TTGAGACTTTAATGTTTTCGGCAATGTTTTTCAACAATTTTTTTAAAGAACATTGTTCCGGATGTCATCATCGCCTGTGCCTGTGTTCTCCGTTTGACAAAAATCTCGTTCATCCTGAAATATGTTGCATGTATCAATGAACAGATAGGGAGATTACACACCCCCTTAAGGACATTGTTGATGCACTCTGCAAGGTTTGTTGTCATGTGCCCCCAACGGGAACCTCCATCGCACCACAGCAACAATTGTTCTGGGTTAATGTCTTCAACCCAAGCCACCCCATCAGGACCTAGTTCGTCAGCAATTTTATTTTTGTAGTGAATGGCAGATCTTTCCGTCATTGAGTATGCTGAAGCAAGTAAAGTAAGATGTTGGTAATTATGGAATGGAAAATAGAGAATAAAAAATTTAAAAAGTTTCAAAGATACTGACCCATATTGATGAGATCTTTCCTGTCAGGAGTGTTTTTGAAGTCTCTCATGAAGTTCTGTGCTATGTGGCGAATACAAAAGACGTGTTTCCAGTTGGTGTTTAGACGCCTAACAGCACTTTTGATAGACTCGTGTCTATCCGATATCAAACAAAGACCCTCCTGTGGTGTCACAAACTCTCTTAAACGAGATAGGAAGAAATACCAAGCCTCCGTTGTCTCACCCTCGACAACTGCATACGCAATTGGGAAGGTGCCGTTTCTTCCGTCTTGTGCGATTACCAAAAGAAGAACCCCTTTGTACCTACCATACAACCATGTTCCATCAACAGAGACCACTGGTTTGCAGAATTTAAAGCCTTTTATGCACCGGCCAAAACTCCAAAAGATGCGGTGGAATACACCTTTGTTGGTAACTTGTTGTCCATTCCCATAGAATGGTTTGGACTGCCAGTCGATAACAGTGCCTGGTATATAGTAATAGAAACCATTTAGGCATCTGGTTACTTCATTGTAAGAGTCTTCCCAATTACCGTAGACTTTTTCGATTGCTTTTTCTTTAGCAATCCAAGCCTTCCTGTAGGAACTCGTGTACGTGAACCGCTCCTTGATGTGTGCAATCAACACAGCCACTGATATTGTTGGGTCCTCCCTTACAAGTGGAAGGATACGAGAACATGTGAAGGAGGAGGTCAGCTGGAGGTGATCTTGGGAAATAGTGGATGTTGTACATGTGTGTGGGTCAGTCAACTGTGTAATCCCCACAACCCAGATTTTGCTCTGAGCCTCACAACACACCTCCACAAACACGTATCGTGAACACAAAAAACCTCCCAAACTGTACTACTAGATTTGTTGACTTGGTATGCAACAGAATTGTTTAGGTGATATGTTTGGATAAATTGTATGGCTATTTCTTTTGTAGGAAATTTCATTTTGAGTTTGAGTTCGTTTGGGTCTTCATTGGATAAAACTTGGTTCCGGTCCATGGCTTGGCCAAACTCTAAATCATAAGGTTCTGGGTTATCAGCGGTGACGTTTTGAAAGTGTGAGACAGGCTCGCGGAATGAAACACCTATGTTGGGGTTAGTTTGAATTGGTTCCTGAGCGTCTTCACGCTGAAGAATTTCATCTTCATCATCGTTATAATCCCCAGCGTCCTCATTATGGACACCAACAAACATACTAAACGGTGGGGTATTAGTTTGAGTATGTGGAGTGTTACTTGTATTAAGGTCAATGGGGTTTTGTGAGGATGATGGTGCAGAGTGATGGTGAGGTGTTGAAAGACTATAATGCATGTTAGTTTGGGATGATGAAGGATTGAAGTGAGGATAAACAGGTTGAATGAGATCAGTGTATGGTTCAAATGTTTCTTGAAAAAAAGGGATGTTGTGTGGTGATGAAGATGGAATAGAGTGGGGGTGAGTTACCTGGGTATGGTTTGAAGCCGCATCAACCAAATCTGCGTATATTTCTGGTGTACATATACCTTGACCTCTACATTGTTGGTAATGCTCCATCATCATTTCAACATCTTCATCGGATGTAATTTCGAAGCCCGCATAAAATTCATCGCCAGCCGTGAGTGTTGTGGGGTACCGATATGTATTACTAGAAACCATTCTGTAATCGTCAGGAGATATTTTATTTTCAATGGCTTGTTTAACTTGAGGCAGTTTGAATTTAGAGTTGAGTTTGACAAGGGTGTAGTTATCACATCTAAACAACAAACCTTGAGTATTTGATTTTTCGACATAACCATTGTAAAAGACCGTGATAAAAAAATGGGGTTGGAGTTGGAGCCATTGATGAAGTTGGGAGTAGGAGGGTGTCTTTGATTTTTAGTTGGTAGTAGGAGGATTTGTAAATGTGTGGTTAGTGGTGGGAGATGTAGTGCCTATTTATTGAAATTTAGACGTTTTAGATTGCAATGAGAGGTTTTCGTTTTGAAGGCCAAGATTGCATCGTGACTTTTGAAGGCTACGATTGCACCGACAGTTTTAACGGCCACGATTCCACCAGCAGTTTTAAAGCATTCAAAGTGGAGTGTTAAGCGTGCATTCTGCAGACTAAACTGTGCATCGTTCAGAGTGAACTGTGCAACTCTGATCGTTAAGAGTGTAAAAAATTATTTAGTCAAAAAAAGGGTAAAAAAATGAGGTCAAAAACCATTTTCGGTTTAGGTGAAAAAATGAGTATTGTGACACTTTCTAGTAAATAAATTACTTATTAAACCTTTTTTAAAATTTTTTTCCCAACACAACACATTAGTATTATACTTTGTCTACAATGTATAATATTTAAAAAATTTAAAATTATTTTAATTCGTGAGAAAAATGGACAAAAAGTTGGGTCAAAAACCATTTTAAGTTTAGTTTAAAAAATGATTTTTATCACATTTTCCAGTAAATAAATTACTTATTAAACCATTTTTTAAATTATTTTCCCAACACAAGACATTAGTATTATACTTTGTCTACAAGGTATAATATTTAAAAAATTTAAAATTATTTTAATTCGTGGGAAAAATGGACAAAAAGTTAGGTCAAAAACCATTTTAAGTTTAGTTGAAAATATGATTTTTATCACACTTTCCAGTAAATAAATTACTTATTAAACCATTTTTTAATTTTTTTCCCAACACAAGACATTAGTATTATACTTTTTCTACAAGGTATAATATTTAAAAAATTAAAAAATAAATTAAATTCGTGAAAAAAATGGTCCTAAACTTAGGTAAAAAACCGTTTTTGACATTTAGTCAAAATTTGTTTCAATCTGCAATTCCTATCTTCTACACCTCCAAATTAATGCAATAACTAATAAATCCATTTGGCCTACTTTACTTCAGGACCTCTACTATCATGTCATATAAATTTTTTAACCTAATGTAAAATTCATTTAACCTAGACAATTCTATGACACTTCCATAAAGACAAAGACATGTGAATACTTGTCATAAACCATGTGAAAGACATTTGAATAACCTAGAGACAAGCAACTTCAGAAAGGCATGTGTATTAGTGTCATAAAGAGTTATTAGGGTCATGTGAATAACCTAGACACAAGTATATGGAGAAAGTCATGTGAACTACTTTAATAAGGGTTGAACACAAAAATCAAAATCATCATTTACACTCCTACACCCATTTTGGTCGTGGCAATATAGGGTATATTTTTCAAAAAAATAAAAAAAAAATTTAGGGGAAATAATGGACAAAAAATTGGGCAAAAAACCATTTTAAGTTTAGGTGAAAAAATGATTTTTAACACACTTTATAGTAAATAAATTAGTTATTGAAACATTTTTTATATTTTTTTTCCCAAGACTACACTTTAGTATTATACTTTGTCTACAAGGTATATTATTTAAAAAATTTAAATTTATTTTAATTCGTGGGAAAAATGGACAAAAAATTGGGTCAAAAACCATTTTAAGTTTAGTTGAAGAAATGATTTTTATCATACTTTCTAGTAAATAAATTACTTGTTAAACCAATTTTAAAAGTTTTTTCCCAACACAAGACATTAGTATTATACTTTTCCTACAAGGTATAATATTTAAAAAATTAAAAAAAAATTAAATTCTTGGGAAAAATGGTCCTAAACTTGGGTAAAAAACCGTTTTTGACACTTAGTCAATTGGTTGCTTAAAAATCTATAAATATCAGTTTTAAACTTTGGTGCAATCTACACCGTTTAAACTGTCGGTGCAATCTGGGCCGTTTAAACTTTGGTGCAATCTACACCGTTTAACTGTCGGTGCAATCTGGGCTGTTTAAACTTTGGTGCAATCTACACCGTTTAAACTGTCGGTGCAATCTGGACCGTTTAAACTTTGGTGCAATCTACACCGTTTAAACTGTCGGTGCAATCTGGACCATCCAAGTCGCTTATAAGTAGGGACACCTCCTCCATCATCTCCTCCATCATACATTCTGCAGACTAATCCGAAACCAGATACCAAAGGTTTTCCAACCCTCTTCACCTTCTATTTGCAAGAATGTCTTCCCTCAAATTAGACCAATCTAATCACATTTCCAACTCTCTCAAAAATGACCCCATGGACGTTCACCACAAATTCACACTTCCCACACCAGATGACTCTATACTACCTTTGATAGAAAGAGTTGGGTTTGATAAAATTTCTTCAATTGGCTCATTCAAAATCGAACCATCCTTGGTGGCAGCAATGATCGAACGATGGAGACCAGAAACACACACGTTTCATCTTCCAGTAGGGGAGTGCACAATAACTCTCCAAGACGTCCAGTTGCAGTTGGGGCTTTGTGTTGACGGAAATGCCATTACTGGAAATTGTTCAAAAAGTTGGCATGAAGTATGCGAACGACTATTGGGTAAAGTTGTCCCACCAAATGGAAGAGAAGGCAACTGTATTTAGTTGACGTGGCTTCAACGTGAATTTAACAAGGTTCCAGAGGGGGCTTCCATGACAGTACGTAAACAATATTGTAGGGCTTGGTTGATGCTGTTGATCGGGGGATACATACTCCCTGACAAAACATCAAACAGAGTGAGCATGAAATACCTACTCGTATTGAGATATTTCGACGAAATTTCAAAATTTAGTTGGGGGTCAGCATGTTTAACAAACTTATATCGAATGTTGTGTACGACATCTACATTGCACGCAAAGGCTATGGGTGGATGTACTCTTTTGTTACAGTCTTGGGTCTGGTACCGCGTGCCTTTCCTAGCACCGTCTTGCACCCGTTCTTATGATTGGCCACTAGCAAAGAGGTACAAATTTTACACTATTTTAAAAATACTAACAATTATATTTGATCTTTATGTTAACCGTTCCTTTTTTTTACCAGATGGGTAAATACACCACTTAACCACACAAGATGTCCAAGAGACCTTGTTTCATACAGAACAAGGATCGACCACATGACAGCTGAAGATTTTAAGTGGTTGCCTTATGATGATTTCACACTTCCACCAGACGCATATGAGGGCTCCGCCATATGGACTACAAACACAGCTATGGTCTGTTTCCATATGGTAGAATGGCACCAGGCGGATAGAGTAAAATTGCAATATCGACTTCTCCAAGACATACCAGCAGAACCACGCGATTTGACTCACATGCACTCACTCACCATGCAGGGACAGCATAATGTCGATTGGGCTCGATATCACAGTACCTGGAACGACTTATGGAATGATAGCGAAAATCGGTGTGTTGTGGGTGATAAGTCATATTTTAGTAGGTTTTTAGTACTTATTTTCAGTAGTCTATTTGATGTTTTTACTTCAGTTTAGAACTGTTTTACTACAATTTTTTGTTAGTTGCTTTCAGGGCTTACTTTGGAAGAATGGAAGAATTAAAGAGTTATTGAAGATTAAAAGACCAAGGAACAAAAGAGAATAGAAAAAGGAGCAAAAGCAAGCAAAAGAAAGGCCAGAGATCAGAAGAACACGCACGACCCGTGCGTGGGTCAGCACGATCCGTGCGTATTTGTACGAAAATTGGAAGCATGTTTCAGAAAGTTGCGCACGATCCGTGTGTTGTTCCGCACGACCCATGCGCCTCATCAGTTGCCAGAAGTCCTACAGTCTAATTCTAAGCACGATCCGTGCGCCTTTGGCACACGATCCGTGCGCATCCATCTGATTCTGAAAACTGTCACAAACTCTTCTTATTCCTTTCATTATGGTTGTAATTCGTAATTAGTACCTTGTCTGCTAATTTTAGGCTATAAATAGGACCTTAGATCAGCTATCAAGGAGGCATTGGTCATTGGAATTTTACTCCAAAATTGAATCTAAGTTTTTGTTGTTTTAGTTTTCTACTCTTTACATTTCTGCTCTCTTTATAATTCTGCACTTTTACTTTCCACCACTTTTACAATTCTTGCTACCTACATTCAGTCATTTACAGCTTTATTTTATTTCTCGCTATTTACATTATGTGCTTCTCTTCTACTCCCTTGTCTACAATGAGCTATTGTGAGTATACTTCTTTAGTCTTGGGATTTTGGGAAACAATCCAAGACTAAAACCTATCTTATTAAGGTTTGGATTCTAATCTAATTTCATCGTGCGTTTTGTATAATCCAAATGTCAAGTGATGGACCGAAAGGGGAAGCTTGACATTGGAACAAATGAAATTAGACAAGGTCGATCAAAGCATGAGAATAGCGTTGATGACCTTGGGATAATAAGGTTGTACTTAATGGGTTTCGGCAATGATCAACCATGAGAATAGGCTTGATCATTGTTTCGAGACACGTTCTTGTTGTCTGAAAGGAAACTTGAATTACACCAAAAGAATACCTTGTCCTTAGAAACAAACTTAAATAATAAGATAGGGGATAGTTAAGGGGTTATTTTTATACCTTCATTGTGATCTAACCAAGATCCCAAGACGCTTTTTATATTCTAAAGTTAAAATCAAATATTTTCCTACTTAATCATTCCTTTTCAGCTAATCATCACTAAGAATTAGATTGGTAGTCACATATAACTCCCTGTGGATCGATATTATTATTACGTGATATAACTGTATACTTGCGGCTTATCAGTGGGTCAACCGTGCTATGGAACACCAAAGCAGTCCGATAGATACATGCACTGGTTTCTCAGAAATTCGAGGCCATACATTTCTGTCTACCAACAGCTAAGGGATCCACGTGCTGGTGGTGTTGTTGCTGATGTGGATGAACAAGATGAAGAACAGCTACCAGGTCCCCCAAGAACTCAAACCGAACGTCGAGAACGTAACCGTAATCGTAAGCGACGTCCGGCAGAAACTGAAGACAAGAACCAAACTTTTACTCAGACAGAAGAATATGTGCCCCACCGCCACTCTATCTCCCACACACCAACATCTCAGGACTACCTGTCAGTAGAACATACCTATCGACATGTTCTTTAATCTGTTTGGTTTCCACGCCGGTACGCCCCAATCTGCGATTTATGCTCGTAGCCATGAAGAGAGGGCCGACGGTGCTAGTATTTCATCAGTTCCCCAATTTTTTCCATACCCACCTGCCCCTGAGGCCAGCGATGCTACTTTTTCATCAATGCCCCAATTTTTTCCAGACCCACCTGCCCCTGAGGCCGGCGATGCTACTTTTTCATCAATGCCCCAATTTTTTCCAGACCCACCTGCCCCTCAGCCTGCCCCTCAGGTCAGCGGTGCTACTTTTTCATCAGTGCCCCAATTTTTTCCAGACCCACCTCCTCCTGCCTCGACTGAGGAAGAATCGGAACAACCATAACAACGTCAACGTCCACAGCGTCATCCCCGTCCTAGACGGTGTGGAACTGGGTCTCATCTTCTTCGTTAATATTTTACTTTAATCTATTATTAGTTTCAGAAGTTGTATTTCACAATTAAGAAGTTGTATTTTTATCACTTATTAAATTTAAGGTTTTAATGTTAAGTCACATTTAATTCAGTTGTATCAATAATTAAATATTTAATCTTTAATAATGCATTGTGCAGAGTGTGCATTGTGCAGAGTGCTGCATTGTGCAGAGTGTTGCATTGTGCAGAGTGTGCATTGTGCAGAGTGTGCATGCTGCATTGTGCAGAGTGTGCATAGTGCTGAGGTGTTATTTTATTTAACGGTCTAGATTTTGCCGACACTATTTAACAGCCTAGATTTTGCCGACACTAAACCCTAAAATCAACGGTTATGATCATCCTAAATCAACGGCTCACACACGATCACATCTATTATAAATACATTCTCAAATTACACTAACATTCACACCAAGAGTTTACCCTCAACCTACCGTTGCCTTCTGAGTCATCTTCTCTTCTCTGCTTCTTCCCAAAAGCCATCGCCCCACCCGCTAAAATGGAATGGCAGTTGTGCCAAACCCAGTACTCAAATGACAAATTCCTAACCGCCCTTCATCACAGTGGAACTGTAACCACCGATGAACATGGTGTTGTCTTTTCAGTGTCCTAATCATATCTTCTGTAGGATGAATGAGGACATCACATTCCCCCAACTGAAGGAGAAGGCTGAGAGGAAGATACGGCCAGAGGGAGGGTGGCGTAAAGACGTGAGCCGTATACGTTACCGAAAGTACGAACGTGGAGAAGACGGGACTGCGTATTTTTCAGTTATGGAGATCCGCAGCGACGACGACGTCCGCACAATGATGGAATATCATGCTACACTTCCCATGGGGTGACAAATCTTAGAGCTGTACGTGGACACAATACGCACTCCAGAATAAATCAATCATCTTCTGCAACAAAGACCACCCGCACCACAACAACCCATACCTGAAAGAGTCATTACGCACACCTGTAAAATTTACTATCAGGGCACTATCCAGGGCAAGGAAAAAGATGGTGTGTATTTTGAGGGTCCCAACACTAAACATTCCAGGCTTAAGAACAACATCACCTTCCCCGAAATAAAAGAAAAACTAACGGAAAATGCGCACGTAGAGGGTGTGGATAAAGAAATCACTAGTCTCGTTTATCGCTACCCCTACATCGACCCACGTAATCGTATTCGGTGGTGCAAAAAACCTATCAATAAAGACAACAACGTTCAAGAAATGTTTCAGAAACATGAGAGGTTCCAACGTTGGATTGAAACTTATCTCGAATTGTGCGTCGAAACCAGAGAGTCTGGCGATTCCATCGTCCGTAGAATTATCCCTCCAGTCATCCGATGGCCACTACCTAAGAATGTATGGTGGAAGTATAAGTAGTTTACTTCATGTTTGCCTCTTCTTGTATTATGTTTTCCTGTCGTTTCGTTTTAAATTTCCTATCCTTGTATTTCTGCAATTTGTGTTTTTCATTTCTGTTCTTATCCTATATTAAATTCTGTTCCAATTTTTAATATCTTCATTTTTTACTGTAATTATTACCGTAATTACATTATAAATAAGTGTACTAATTATTCTAATTATTTAAATTAATTATTGTATTTAAATTAAATTAATTTATATATTAATCAAATTAAATATAAGAAATTTAAAAAATAAAAAAACGCAGGTCAGAACTTACCCTGGTGGGGGGCGAGTTCTACACTAGAAATAAAAAAAATTGCAACTTTTTAGTTTAGAAAGCTGGGTGGTGGGGGGCGAGTTCTACCCATAGAAAAAAAGTGGGTTACTTTGGTATATAATGTAGAAATTGTAGTATTTAGGTAAATGTTTTAATTTTTTGGTATGGAATGGTTTTTTTGCCAAACCCTTACAAAGATTTCTATCTTAATAAGGAAGAGTTATGTTGGAGATTTTTTTATTTTTTAAGAAATGATTTGTTAAAATTTAATTTTAAAAATTAACTTTTATTGTTTCTTTTCTCCAAACATTGATTTGTTATTATTACTAGGAATTCTATCAGAAACTTTTCATTCGCAAAATGATTATGTATTATTTTATTTTATTGTTTAACACAATTATGGTTGTGTTTCTTTTATTAATAGGAAAGAAATTAAAGATAAATCAATGTGGTCCGTTTTGCTTTGGATTTATAGTAGTAATATATACTTATATTCATTCGTACGATGCCTTTATTAATTCTGACCCGTTTCATTTATTGTTTGTTAAATTTCGTTCTTATGTTTAAAATCTGAAAGAAAGAGAGAAACACACGTTAATGACGTGTTATTGATAATTCCTCCAAGTTAACATCTTAGACTTGAAAGCTTAGCAATCATGGGTCATCATAACCAAATGAAAACTCATTCTAACAAGTCTACAAATGCACATCACAAGCTCCAAAAAGGGCGCTAGTACATTGTTACAAGCCATAGTCTTCAATGATGACAACCTCGAGTTTACCAGAGTTCGAGTTCAAGCCATCAAAAGTTTTTTTTCTTCCAATGAATGATCAATTCCAAATATTCAGATCTCTGTTTCTAGCATCAAAAATTTTGTTTCCATCAAACATTGTTGTATCCTTACCAACGAAAAACATTGCAAAATACATGTTGTTACCAACAAATCATGCATTAGTTATACATTACACATGTCCTCCTTATTCTAGAATTGAACCATGCATCTCATTATACTCATCACAACTCTTTCATGTAAGCATTATACATACATTCACACTCTGCTTGTTTTTTTTGCTTACACAACTTTTCTTCTTTCGCATTACGCATTGCGTGTGCATACATGCATGCCCACACATAACAGGTATTGCTTCAATAAAAATGTCAAACATCGGTCTAATCATTACCAAAAGTCTGTCTACATCCCAATCATTCATATCATATCATCGCACCATGTATTTACGCACTTCCTTTTATTCACCATAGCGTTTGCTTCAAAATATTACATATCCATCATATTCACATTCTCATTTCATGCATTCATCAAATATCAAAAAAGGCAATAAAGCGAAAAGACAAAAAAATCATTCCACATCCCGACAAACATCCAATCATTGCACCATACATTATATCCCAACATCAAGTCATGGAGCTACCACAACTCTTGCATCTAAGCATTACGTGTGCACATTCATTCATTCATAAAAAGGGGCAAAAAAGGGAAAGCGAAAAGACAAAAAAAACCATTCCACATCCCGACTAACAGCCAATCATTGCACCATACATTATATCTCAACATCAAATCATGCATCTACCATAGCACCTGCATCTAAGAAGTACATTTGCATTTACATGTTATCTGCGTTCGCATACACAGCTTATCAGTTTTGGGTTTCCGACCAGCTCTAATGTAACGCCCCAAAATAATTTAATTATTTATTTAATTAAGTTATTTAAGGCTTGCAATATTTATTTAAGCTAATTAATTAATATAGGGTTTTATTTTATTTTATTTTATCCAGCAGGTGTTTAAGTGATTGGAGTGGGGCAAATAAGGACCCATGATCCACAAGTAGGCCCATGACCCATTGGCTAGTCACATGGTTCGATTTACTTAGGGGTCTTTAGGGTTAGTATTCATTCATTCATTCCATCCAAAAAGAAAGAAAAGAAGCGGATAGAGAGAGAGTGAGAAGAGAGGCGCGACTTGCAAGAGGAAGGGAGAGGAAATCCGTGGAGCACTCAAGGAGGAGGGGAAAGCTTGTTGGTGTCTTGCAATTGCTTGGAGCCTTGCCTAGTATATTCGAACTCTATAAGGTTAGGGGGTCCTCTTTCCATTCTTAATGGGGTATGTGATGGGTGTTGTCTTGGGTAGGTGCTAGGATGAATTTCTTGGATGTTTTGTATGTTGTGATGTTAATTGTGTGTATGGAAACTATGTGTATCAAAATGTGTTTAATTGGTGTTGAAATGAATATGGTGCGTAATATGCATGCTAGGGGTTTGATGTTATGACTGAAGGATTTTTGGTGATAAATGTGTTGGTTAGTGTTTGTATTGATAAATGGTGTTGGTGATTTAATTTGGTGTAGTTATGTTAAGAGAAACTCAAAAATTGATGGAGCCTTAGGTGCCCTAGGTGTGTGTGTGTGTTGCTGAAAAAGGTGCCTTAGGCGCCCTGTTTGTGTGCTGTGTTGCTGTGTTCAGGTGCAGGGTGCCCTGCTGGGCGCCAGTCTCAATGTGCCTGTCTTGGTGCTAGGCGCCTTGGCCATGGGCGCCAAGGGCGCCAATGTTGCGTGTCACATTTTGTCAAAATTTTTGCTGGGTTCCCATACACTGAATAAATGGCTCGTGTAAAATAAATTTTATTGTCAAATGAGTTGTTCCCTGTGTTGGCCTTAGGCGCCTAGTGCATGGGCGCCAATGTTGCGTGTCATATTTTGTCAAAATTTTTGCTGGGTTCCCATACTCTGAGTAAATGCCTCGTACAAAATTAAATTTGGAGTCAAATGAGCTGTTTTCCGTGTTGGCCTTAGGCGCCTAGTGCATGGGCGCCGTGTTCCCCTGCGCCAGTTCCTGCGCCAGTTGCGCCAGTCCAGTGTTTCCCCTGGGCGCCCAGCGCCTGGGCGCCAGTTTCAGAATGTCTAGGTATTTTCCCGATTTTGTTTCAATCATAACTTTTGACTCGGTTATCCAAATTTGACGGTTCAAAACGTGTTTCGAAGCTTATTCAGGTGCCTACCTGGATATTCTAATTTTAGGCAAAAATGAGTTATTTTTCTGAAGGTTCTGGGCAGATGTTGCCCAAGGTGTCTAAGTGTAATTTTGCCTATCTGTTGCCCTTTCCTTGTGATTATCCTAAAACGGTGTGGTTGATTTGGTGCTGGTGTGATTGGGGAGCTGATTGATAAAATGGTGAGATAGTGAATAAAATGGTGAGTTAATTAATCATTGGTGATATGGTGAATAAAATGGTGAGGTAATCAATTATTGATGACGGTGAGTTTATTAAATGGTGAATTGGTGAGTTGTTTGGTGTGTTGTGGTGCATGGTCATGGCGTCTCGTAAACCATGTGCATTATCGGTGAGCAGAGGCTTCGGCCTAACTATAATTGGTGAGTGCCCTCAAGGCTTGTGTTTGGTGACGGATCCGACATGCATATGCCCGTGGTGTTTGGGTTGCATTTCATGCATAACCATACATTTTGTGATGTTGTTAGGAGATTGTAATTCTGATGTGGTTGCTGCCATTGTTGCGAATTGGTGTGCCTAGTTACTTTCCCTATGTAATGCTTATTCCATATGCTATTAATTATGTAAAGAGACTCACCCTCCTGCTTTTTATGTTGCTTCTCATGTCGGCAACGTGCAGGTAATAGCGAGTGAAGGTTACCCTTATGCCTTCGTCTGGTAGGGAGTGTCATGCTCTGATACGTAGCACCGGGGGGGCGTCTTATGCTTATTTGTTATTTCATTTGATACTGTTAGACTGTTATTGATGATGTATTGGATTTGTTTCGAACTTATTATTATTCCGCTGTGGTAGTGACTGTAGTTAGTTGATGCGAACTAAACAGGTATTTTATGGTGCTATGTATCTTGTGGCTTTTAGCCGAACTATGCGATTTGAAGTTGTTTGATTTAATGGAGTAAATGTAGCATTCTCTTATATTGTTTTCAAAAAAAAAAGAAACTCTGATTTTATTAAATAGTAAGGTTATTAGAAAGGGGTGTTACATTAGTGGTATCAGAGCATTAGTTCGGTCTGTCCGACCAAGTTGTTGAGTCTTGTTGCTCATCCTGATTTGCTCTTGTTTCAGTGAAGTTGATATGGCTGGGAGAGGAAGAGATGATGCTGCTATTGCTGCTGCCCTAGCAGCTATGGCTCAAGTTGTGGGAAATTAGCAGGCTGGTGCTGATGCCGGTGCTCGTAACTTAGCCACGTTCCAAAGGGAAAACCCTCCCACCTTCAAGGGGAGGTATGACCCTGATGGGGCCCTCACATGGCTGAAGGAGATCGAGAGGATTTTTCGTGTTATGGATTGTACTCCTGTTCAAAAGGTGAGGTATGGTACTCACATGTTGTCTGAAGAAGCGGACGATTGGTGGCTTGAGGATCTGCAAAGGTTGGAGAATGCAGGTGAAGAGGTCACATGGGAGGTCTTCAAGAGAGAATTCATAAGAAAGTATTACCCTGAAGATGTCCGTGAGCGAGTATGCAGCGAAGTTTGTTGAGTTAGCCAAGTTCTATCCGCACTATAATGGTGCTAATGCCGAATTCTCTAAATGCATTAAGTTTGAAAATGGCCGAAGGCGAGACATCAAGAAAGCCATTGGTTACCAAAAGATTAGAGTGTTTGCTGACTTGGTGGATAGCTGTAGGATCTTTGAAGAAGATAGCAATGCTGCTTATAAGGTTGTGAAGGAGAAGAGGAATTCTCAGTATCGTGGGAAGCCCTATGATGTTTCTGGTGGTAAGGGCAAGTGGAAGGGTGGTTCGGGCATGAAGCCAAGTGGGGGAGATGCCCTTGCGAAGGTTGTGTGCTACAAGTGTGGCAAGCCCGGCCATAAGAGTTTTGACTGCTCGGTTAACAAATGTTTCAAGTGCGGTAAAGAAGGTCATATAGCTGCTAATTGTGAGAAGAAGGATGTGGTGTGCTACAACTGTGGGGAAGTAGGGCACATTAGTACCAAGTGCTCTAAGCCAAAGAAGGAGAAGGCTAGTCGGAAGGTATTTGCTCTTGCGGGATCTGAGACGGCTAATGAAATCAGAGGTACGTGTTTCGTTAATGGTATTCCGTTAATTGCTATTGTTGATACCGATGCCACTCATTCATTTATTGCTGCTGTGTGTGCTGATAAGTTGAATCTAGTTTTATCTTCAATGGAGAGGGAAATGGTTATCGATACTCCTGCCATGGGTTCGGTGACTACTTCTCTCGTGTGTGCTAAGTGTCCTCTATCGGTGTTCGGTAGAGATTTTATTGTTGATTCGATCTATTTGCCGTTGGATGGATTAGATATCATCTTGGGTATGGACTGGTTGGTGAATAACCATGTGCATATCAATTGTTCTAGTAAGTCTGTGAGTTTTTCTCCTCCGGTCGAGGGGGAAGCTGTTTTGGTGCCTGCTGGTCAGTTGCATAAGGTGATGAGAGGAGGGGTTAATCTGTTTGCTTTGATGGCACCGTTATCAGTGGAGAGCCAAGCTAAGATTGATGAGTTGCCAGTGGTGAGTGAGTTTGCCGAAGTGTTTCCTGATGAAATTCTTGATGTGCCACCTGAGAGGGAAGTGGAGTTTACTATTGATCTGATACCCGGTACTAGACCCGTGTCTATGGCACCTTATAGAATGTTTGCGTCTGAGTTGTCGGAACTGAAGAAGCAGCTTGAGGATTTGATTGAAAAGAAGTTTATAAGGCCAAGTGTATCACCGTGGGGAGCCCCGGTGTTGCTAGTGAAGAAGAAGGATCGGAGTATGAGGCTTTGTTTTGATTATCGGCAGTTGAAAAAAGTGACAATTAAAAATAAGTATCCATTTCCAAGGATTGATGATTTGATGGACCAATTGGTGGGCGCTTGCGTGTTCAGCAAAATTGATCTGAGGTCGGGTTACCATCAAATTAAAGTGAAGGATGAAGATATTCCTAAGACGGCGTTTAGGACTCGGTATGGCCACTATGAGTACTCGGTAATGCCGTTTGGTGTTACTAATGCCCCGGGGGTATTCATGGAATATATGAACCGTATCTTTCATGAGTATCTAGAACGTTTCGTGGTGGTGTTTATTGATGACATATTGGTTTATTCTAAGTCCGAAGAAGAGCATGCCGAGCACTTGAGGTTGGTGTTAGAGGTATTGAAGGATCGGAAGCTGTATGCTAAGCTATCTAAGTGTGAATTCTGGTTGAGAGAAGTAAGCTTTCTTGGGCATATCATTTCTAGCAAGGGTATTGCAGTAGATCCATCCAAGGTTGAGGCCGTGTTGCAGTGGGAGGCTCCGAAGTCGGTCACAGAAATTAGAAGCTTTCTGGGGCTGGCCGGTTATTATAGGAGATTTATTGAAGGGTTTTCTAAGTTGGCACTCCCGCTAACTCAGTTAACTTGAAAAGGAAGAGTGTTTATTTGGGATTCTCGTTGTGAAGGGAGTTTCAATGAATTGAAGAAGAGGTTGACAACGTCTCCTGTTTTGGCGTTGCCTAAGCCGGATGAACCTTTTGTTGTGTATTGTGATGCTTCTAAGATGGGGCTAGGAGGTGTTCTTATGCAAGGTGGTAAGGTAGTTGCTTATGGGTCCCGGCAGTTGAGGACTCATGAGAAGAACTATCCTACGCATGATCTGGAGCTTGCGGCAATTGTGTTTGCATTGAAGATTTGGAGGCATTACCTATATGGTTCTAAATTTGAGGTGTTTAGTGATCATAAAGGGTTGCAACATTTGTTTGATCAAAAAAAGTTGAATATGAGGCATAGGAGATGGCTAGAGTTGTTGAAGGATTATGACTTCAGTTTGAATTATCATCCGGGAAAGGCTAATGTTGTAGCCGATGCTTTGAGTAGGAAGTCTTTGCATGTGTCAGCTATGATGGTGAGAGAACTTGAATTAATTGAGCAGTTCAGAGACATGAGTTTGGTCTGTGAAGTAACACCTCAGAGTGTTAGATTGGGGATGTTGAAGATCCATAATGAATTTTTGGATGTCATTCGAGAAGCTCAGAAGCGAGACCTTAAGCTAGTTGAATTGGCAGTTGGGATTGAACACCCCGAAGGTAAAGACTATGAGTTAGATGCACAAGATGTGTTGAGATACCGTGGAAGGATTTGCATTCCTAGTGATGAAGGGATCAAAAAGGCAATCCTTGAAGAGGGTCATAGAAGCAAGTTGAGTATTCATCCAGGAGCCACAAAAATGTATCAAGACTTGAAGAAATTATTTTGGTCGCCTGGCATGAAGCGTGAGGTGGCTCAGTTTGTGTATGCGTGTTTGACTTGCCAGAAGTCTAAAGTGGAGCATCAGAAGCCTGCGGGGTTGATGCAATCGTTAAAGATTCCGGAATGGAAGTGGGATAGCATTTCCATGGATTTTGTGACTAATTTGCCTAATACCGTAAGAGGATTTGACGCTATTTGGGTGATTGTTGATAGATTGACGAAGTCTGCTCACTTTTTACCAATCAGTATTACTTACCCGGTTTCGAAGTTGGCAGAAATTTATGTTAAGACGATTGTGAAGTTGCATGGTGTTCCCTTGAGTATTGTGTCTGATAGGGATCCTAGATTTACTTCTGAGTTTTGGAAGAGTTTGCAAGAAGCTTTGGGCTCTAAGTTGAGGTTTAGCTCAGCGTATCATCCGCAGACAGATGGTCAGACGGAGAGAACTATTCAGTCACTAGAAGATTTGCTGAGGGCTTGTGTTCTGGAGCAGGGAGGGTCGTGGGATTCTCATCTTCCATTAATAGAGTTTACTTACAATAATAGTTTTCATTCTAGTATTGGGATGGCGCCTTTTGAGGCATTGTATGGTAGAAGATGTAGGACTCTGCTGTGTTGGTACGAATCGGGAGAGAGTGTGGTGCTTGGACCTGAGATTGTCCGGGAGACCACTGAGAAGGTGAAGTTGATTCGTGTGAAGATGAAAGCTTCGCAAAGTAGGCAAAAGAGTTACCATGATAAGAGAAAGAAGGATTTGGAGTTCCAGGCCGGCGACCATGTGTTCTTGAGAGTCAGTCCTGTGACTGGTGTGGGTTGTGCCTTGAAGTCTAAGAAGTTAACCCCTCGTTTTATTGGTCCGTATCAGATTGTGGAGAGAGTTGGGAAAGTTGCTTATCGGGTGGCTTTGCCACCTAATCTTTCGAACTTGCATGATGTGTTTCATGTGTCCCAGTTGCGAAAGTATGTTCCTGACCCGTCTCATGTGATTCAAATGGACGATGTGAAGGTGAGGGAGAACCTTACTGTAGAGACAAGGCCAGTTAGAATTGAAGACCGTGAGGTGAAGGTTTTAAGAGGCAAAGAGATTAATTTGGTGAAGGTAGTTTGGTTGGGCGCCGTTGGCGAAAGCGCGACGTGGGAACTAGAAAGTAAGATGCGGGAAGCATATCCGGAGTTGTTTGACTCAGGTAATTTCGAGGACGAAATATTCTAAGTGGGGGAGGATTGTAACGCCCCAAAATAATTTAATTATTTATTTAATTAAGTTATTTAAGGCTTCCAATATTTATTTAAGCTAATTAATTAATATAGGGTTTTATTTTATTTTATTTTATCCAGGAGGTGTTTAAGTGATTGGAGTGGTGCAAATAAGGGCCCATGATCCACAAGTAGGCCCATGACCCATTGTCTAGTCATATGGTTCGATTTACTTAGGGGTCTTTAGGGTTAGTCTTCATTCATTCATTCCATCCAAAAAGAAAGAAAAGAAGCGGATAGAGAGAGAGAGTGAGAAGAGAGGCGCGACTTGCAAGAGGAAGGGAGAGGAAATCCGTGGAGCACTCAAGGAGGAGGGGAAAGCTTGTTGGTGTCTTGCAATTTCTTGGAGCCTTGCCTAGTATATTCGAACTCTATAAGGTTAGGGGGTCCTCTTTCCATTCTTAATGGGGTATGTGATGGGTGTTGTCTTGGGTAGGTGCTAGGATGAATTTCTTGGATGTTTTGTATGTTGTGATGTTAATTGTGTGTATGGAAACTATGTGTACCAAAATGTGTTTAATTGGTGTTGAAATGAATATGGTGCGTAATATGCATGCTAGGGGTTTGATGTTATGACTGAAGGATTTTTGGTGATAAATGTGTTGGTTAGTGTTTGTATTGATAAATGGTGTTGGTGATTTAATTTGGTGTAGTTATGTTAAGAGAAACTCAAAAATTGATGGAGCCTTAGGTGCCCTAGGTGTGTGTGTGTGTGTTGCTGAAAAAGGTGCCTTAGGCGCCCTGTCTGTGTGCTGTGTTGCTGTGTTCAGGTGCAGGGTGCCCTGCTGGGCGCCAGTCTCAATGTGCCTGTCCTGGTGCTAGGCGCCTTGGCCATGGGCGCCAAGGGCGCCAATGTTGCGTGTCACATTTTGTCAAAATTTTTGCTGGGATCCCATACACTGAATAAATGGCTCGTGTAAAATAAATTTTGGAGCCAAATGAGTTGTTCCCTGTGTTGGCCTTAGGCGCCTAGTGCATGGGCGCCAATGTTGCGTGTCATATTTTGTCAAAATTTTTGCTGGGTTCCCATACTCTGAGTAAATGCCTCGTACAAAATTAATTTTGGAGTCAAATGAGTTGTTTT
This sequence comes from Astragalus membranaceus, assembly GCA_039519185.1. NCBI lineage: Eukaryota > Viridiplantae > Streptophyta > Magnoliopsida > Fabales > Fabaceae > Astragalus > Astragalus membranaceus. The sequence continues at coordinate 54,116,208 of CM076850.1, forward strand.
CCGTGTTGGCCTTAGGCGCCTAGTGCATGGGCGCCGTGTTCCCCTGCGCCAGTTCCTGCGCCAGTTGCGCCAGTCCAGTGTTTCCCCTGGGCGCCCAGCGCCTGGGCGCCAGTTTCAGAATGTCTAGGTATTTTCCCGATTTTGTTTCAATCATAACTTTTGACTCGGTTATCCAAATTTGACGGTTCAAAAAGTGTTTCGAAACTTATTCAGGTGCCTACCTGGATATTCTAATTTTAGGCAAAAATGAGTTATTTTTCTGATGGTTCTGGGCAGATGTTGCCCAAGGTGTCTAAGTGTAATTTTGCCTATCTTTTGCCCTTTCCTTGTGATTATCCTAAAACGGTGTGGTTGAGTTGGTGCTGGTGTGATTGGGGAGCTGATTGATAAAATGGTGAGATAGTGAATAAAATGGTGAGTTAATTAATCATTGGTGAGATGGTGAATAAAATGGTGAGGTAATCAATTATTGATGACGGTGAGTTGATTAAATGGTGAATTGGTGAGTTGTTTGGTGTGTTGTGGTGCATGGTCATGGCGTCTCATAAACCATGTGCATTATCGGTGAGCAGAGGCTTCGGCCTAACTATAATTGGTGAGTGCCCTCAAGGCTTATGTTTGGTGACGGATCCGACATGCATATGCCCGTGGTGTTTGGGTTGCATTTCATGCATAACCATACATTTTGTGATGTTGTCTGGAGATTGTAATTCTGATGTGGTTGCTGCCATTGTTGCGAATTGGTGTGCCTAGTTACTTTCCCTATGTAATGCTTATTCCATATGCTATTAATTATGTAAAGATACTCACCCTACTGCTTTTTATGTTGCTTCTCATGTCGGCAACGTGCAGGTAATAGCGAGTGAAGGTTACCCTTATGCCTTCGTCTGGTAGGGAGTGTCATGCTCTGATACGTAGCACCGGGGGGGGGGGGGGCGTCTTATGCTTATGTGTTATTTCATTTGATACTGTTAGACTGTTATTGATGATGTATTGGATTTGTTTCGAACTTATTATTATTCCGCTGTGGTAGTGACTGTATTTAGTTGATGCGAACTAAACAGGTATTTTATGGTGCTATGTATCTTGTGGCTTTTAGCCGAACTATGCGATTTGAAGTTGTTTGATTTAATGGAGTAAATGTAGCACTCTCTTATATTGTTTTCAAAAAAAAAAAAAAAACTCTGATTTTATTAAATAGTAAGGTTATTAGAAGCGGGTGTTACATCTGATATCCACAATCCACAGGTTTTTGTAGTTCATTACATACATGAACACATATAACATTTTTTTGCTTCGGTAGACGTGCCAAGTGTTGGTCTCATCGTTGTCAAAAACTTCCTACATCACTAATCATATCATTTACCATGCATTCAGGTGTTTCCTTTTATTCACCATAGCTTTTGCATATAATCATTACAATCGCATTCATATCTTATCCACATACACATTTTATCAACTTTGGCATCCATTATTCCCCACATCTCATTCACTACCCCAGGAAACACCAATCATCGCCCACGCTTGCATGCGCCATTCATTACATTGTTAAGACATGCCAATTATTGATAGTTTTTCCTTTTCAGGAAAATGAATTTATTAGGTATGCCCGGGCAAATACGCCAAGTATCGACCCCTATATCATGTTCCTCGAAATCGGCGCTCCAAGCGCCAACCCCATATCGCAATTCGGATCACTAAGCTGATCCTTCAGACCCCCAGCGGTCCTTCAGAGCCCCAACGCTGCTTCAGACCAACAATTGGCCCATCAATCCAGATCGCACGTCGCGTTATCGTGCAACCGACAGATCATCCGACCCAAGGTCCTTCAGATTAGCTGTGTCAGCCTAAGACATAGTGGACGTCCTTCGAGGTGAGCAAATCAGGTCACCGACCTGATCTTGACCCCCATGGCGCTCGAAAAAGGCCACCATTAAACAGACCGGTTTACTAGTACCATTGCTAGTTTGCGCTCCATTAGTCCATCCTGGTCCATCAAGGCCCAGGCAGTCTCTCAGACCCCGTCGGTCCTTCAGTTTAACTCCAATCAATGCGCCAAGCATCGACTGCGAATTAGACCATCAGAGCCCCAATGCTCCTTCAGATCCCCGGTGATCCTTATTTACTTTTGTTCTATGTCAACCCAATTTTTCAAGAATTTCTAAAAAAATCATAGTCTTGGCAAAATTAGTGTCTTTTTATCTTTATTTCTATTTTACTCGAGAAATTTGGAAACCCTTCATATTTCCTAGTAAAATATAAATAGAGACGGGCAGCTGTCATACCCTAATTTTGTCCGTCTAATTTATCAAAAATCCATTTTTTTTTATTCTCGTCGTGCCACGTGTTGTTTCAATCGCGTGCGCGTGTCTTTAACGCTCGTCGTGCGATGTTTTTTTGTGATACTCATTTTTTTGTTGATATTGACTTATTATCATAAGATATAAATGAAATGTAATACAAAATCTGGTAAAGACAGAATAGAGAAAGTCCTTTTTATTACATGATCAACCTTTTACACATATAGACAAAAATAGTACAAAAAATGGAATAAAATTCAAAAAAGAAGAGGGAAAGGGCGCAGCTTGCATACTGCCCTAGCATACTGCCCAGCGCCCCATTGCCAGCTACTGTCCTTTTGCTGATTCAATGGTTGTCCTTTTTGACTCCTCAACACCTCACCAATTGGCCTATAAATACCAAACAATAATGAACAGTAAAGGGAGGGGGGAAAAACGAAAATATCGTAAAGGGGTAACGGAAAAATAGTGGAGAAAAGAGAATGAAATTAGAACAATATCAGAGAGAGAGAGAAGAAAATCTCGACCCACAGCCACTCCCATTCCACCACCGTGGCCAACCTATTCTTTCTCCTAGCAACCACTACTCCCACAACCAACAACAACCCCTACAACCACCACTCCTACAGGCAACAACCTCCCCTACAACCACCACTCCTACAACCACACAACCACCACCACTACCAGAAACACGAACCACCACTGGAACGCAACCACCAACTAAAACTATAGCCGTCGTGAACCACCCCCTCACTTCGTACTAGCACCACGCCCTTCTCTCTCTCTTCGCGAATACCCACCACAGTTCCTGTCTCAACCGTAACCCTCTCTCCGCCGTAACCCTCTTCTCTCTCACCACCGTCAAAATTTCTCGCGTGTCCTTTCTCTCCCTCTCTCTGCATGAAATTTTCAAAATTTCTCTCTCTCACAGAAGAAGCATGAAACGACGCTGAGAGATTAGGGGAAGGAGAAATTAGGGTTTCGGATCTTAAGCTGCCGTTTTATACTCCTTTCTTACTTTTATTTTATTTTTAAGTTTTGCCTCAGTTTACTGCTTACACCTCCCTGTTTTCATTAATACAACCTGTTGCTGCTTTATGCACACCCTTTTACTAATCACACCCCCCCAGTTTTCATAAATTAACCCCCCACGCAAGCCCATCCTGTTAAAACGCAGCCCAGTTCATGGAAACGGATTGGGCTCGCTAACTGACCTTTTATTTATTATATAACACCTCTCAGCTAATTACACCCATGCATTTAATCATTCACTACCCCCTGGATGAGCCCAATTCGCAGGCCGGCTTTTGAACCCAAAAAACGTGAACCGGGCTGCATTACTAGTTGCACCTATCTTTTAATACTACTACACTCCCCAACTAATTACACCTCCCTCGTTTCTATTTTACAACTTACAATGTTCTGCTCCTTTTTGCCGAATCAAAATCATTTTCATTTTCAACTAATAAAAAACACCAACACACAAACTTTTTCTACCAAGAACTACGTAGCCTTTGATTCTCTATCAAGAGATACGTAGGAGCAGAGGGGGGCCCACCTCTGTCAAGTGCATTAATAAAAAACCTTTTTTCTTATTATAAGGGTAAAATAGCTATTTTTCAAAAAGTACAAAAAATAACTAACCGTTCATCAAGTCTTTTTTTATTATTATTATAAGGGTAAAATCATTATTTTTAAATTAATATTTTTTTCTTCACATTTAGTTAAAAGGTAACCTTCCTTAGGAAGGATGCCGTAGGGTAATAATACCTTCCCTACGCATAAACGACTCCCGAGCCTAAACCTGGTCCGCAAAACCCCCTTATTCACTCAATAGGGATTTTCCAATGTTTGCCCTTAAACCAAACTTTGGTGGCGGCTTCATTTCAAAAACTTCGAATAATCCCTCCTCCGGATTTTTCGGTCGCTACAGGAATTACAAAAGAAACAAGGGAATTAACATAAACACTAGACTGAAGCTTCAACATCTCCTTTAGGTTACATCGACTAGCCGTGCCTCATCGCCTTAGCTTTTCCCTGTTTCTCTGTAAAAACCACAAAACATGAATGGTGAGATAAACATTATCTTGGCGAGTCCTATCGAGACCCCTTACTACTCTCGCGGTGCATTATTCATCATGCTAATTGTTGCCCGAATTTCGGTTAACTACGTGCAACCCTCTTATAACATAGCAAATAATTATGCTTCTATTGTCCGTAGTCCAATAAGATAACTACGTACAATCCTCTTTTTGCTTAGCATATCACCGTGAATGAGTGTCTATATTCCCGGTGAACCCAATCCGCTTACCATAAACTGCGGGCAAACCTCAAGGGGCCTAGGTTCATAGGGGTCATGACTTCCCCTCCTCTAGTACGCTAACCTCAATAGGATCATCACTCATCCTCAATATATATAATTTATATATATATATATATATATATATATAACCTCAACCTCACCCTCAATAGACATTTAGTCCATTTACACATTAACATAACCTCAAAGGACATTTAGTCCATTTAAACATTTATCATGTCATTACCTCACTCGTGGTTACTAATTTTCATTTAGGGATTATTCAATCACAATCCACATCATAACATTCATATCTTAACTTTCTTTATCCTCAATTTCATGGGACACATAGTCCAATTACCACATCATAAAATTTACCTCAATCTCATGGGACATATAGTCCATTTATCAATGAAACACAAACAAGCATTGTTTTAACCAATTTATAAAGGAAAACAACACTTGTTTATTTTAATTTAATCAATCCATTTCACCTAATTTTTAATTTAGGGAAATTCACATCACATCAATCATACCTACGTATTTTCCACGAATTACAGTTTCTTTATCAACACATATGGTTGGGGAAGGGATTAGAATGGAATTGGAACCAATTGGAATAGCCTTGGCGTGAAGACGCATGACCAGTGCACGTTTTTAAAAATTGCGCACCATGAGTCAAAGTGACGCGCACGACCCGTGTAACACCCCTTTCCTAATAACCTTACTTTTTAATAAAATCAGAGTTTCTTTTTTTTTTTTTTTGAAAATAATTTAAGCGAGTGCTACACTTACATCATAAAATCAACCACTTCACTTTTCATAGTTCGGTTCAAAATACAAGGTACATAGCACCATAAACAAAAAAAACATTTAGTTCGCATCAACTAAATTCAATCACCACCAGCAGCGGAATAATACTGAGTTCTAACAATAAAAACTAATACCTCACCAATAAAAATCTAACGGTTAATGAAAACAACACATAAACATAGGACACCCCCCCCTGGTGCTACGTATCAGAGCGTGACACTTCCTACCAGACGAAGGCATAAGGGAAACCTTCACTCGTTATTACCTGCACGTTGCCGACATAAGAAGCAACATAAAAGCAGTAGGGTGAGTCTCTTTTCATAATTAATAACATATGGGAATTAAGCACTGCATAGGAAAAGGGAAATAGACACACCAATTCACAATAAGGGCAATAACCACATCACAGTTACATTCACCAACGACAATGCAAAAGGTATGGTTATGCATGAAATGCAACCCAAACTCCACGGGCACATGCATGTCGGATCCGTCACCAAATACAAATAGGCCGTAGCCTCTGCTCACCAAATAAAACTAGGCCGAAGCCTCTGCTCACCAATAATGCACATGATTTCATGAGGTGTTATGGAAATGCATCACAACACACTGCAATTAAATAAAATCACCATTTCATTTCAGCTCACCATTTTAATCATATTCTCACCATTGCATTAATCGGCTCACCAATTTGAAATTAGGCCGAAGCCTCTGCTCACCAATCACACCATAATACACTCACCAACTCAGCCAACCACTCACACCAACACCAATTTTCAATAGGCCAATTTATGATTTGACACGACATAGGGAAAGTGGATAAAAATTGCCGTTCAGACACTTGAACAACTTCAGTCCAGAACCATCAGGAAAATAATCCATTTTTGCCTAAGACCAGAATATTTAAGAAGACATCGGAATTAGCTTCGAAACGCATTTTGAAGCACTTAAAACGGACACCCGAGTCAAAAGATACGTCAAAAACAGAATAGGGGAAGAAAAATGAGACACAGTAAATTCGACAGCTTCTATCTCAGCAATTTCGACAGCTTCTGTCTCAACAAATTCGACAGCTTCTGTCTCAGTAGCTTCGACAGCCTCTGTCTCAACCAATTCGACAGCTTCTGTCTCAGCACTTCGACAGCTTCTGTCTCAGCACTTCGACAGCTTCTGTCTCAACAAATTCGACAGCTTCTGTCTCTGAACTTCGACAGCTTCTGTCTCAACAAATTCGACAGCTTCGGTCTCAGAACTTCGACAGCTTCTGTCTCACCAAATTCGACAGCTTCTGTCTCAGAACTTCGACACAGGCAGCAACACAAAAACTGGCGCAGGCTGCAACATTGGCGCCCAAGGGAGGGAACAACTCATTTGACTCCAAAAATTATTTTACACGAGCCATTTAACTTGGATATGAAGACCAAAAGCCAAAATTGGCAAAACAATTACCAGAAAGTTGGGGCCTTTGGCGCCCATGGCACAAGGCGCCTAGGTGCAGAATTTTCCAGCAACACACACACACACACCTAGGGCGCCTAAGGCACCAACACTTTTTGAGTTCCTCTCAACATGAAAATACCAAATTAAATCACCAATGCCAAATACTTATATGAACAGTAGCCATCACATTTTCCACCAAAAATCATTCAGTCATAAGCACAAACACCTAGCATGCATCATTCATATTGCCCTCCACTCAACACCAATCAAACATGTCTTTGCACAAATAAATTTTTCAGCATAGTAACAACATCAAAACACACCAATCATTCATGGAAATCACCCTAGAACCTAACCCTAGACAACACTCATCACATACACTATTAAAGATGAAAAGAAGAACCCCCTAACCTCTTAGAATTCGCACCACCAAGCCAAGCTCCAAGGAAAATGCAAAACACCGACAAGCTCTTCCTCCTCCTTGAGTGATTCGCCCCTTTCTCTTCTTCTCCTCTTCACTTCGCAACTTCTCCTCTTCTCACTCTCTCTTTTTTACGTTTCTTTTCTTTCTTTTCACAATTGAGTCAAAAATGAGAACTAACTCCCCAAGACCCCTAAGTGAGTCGACTCCTATGACTATCCAATGGGTCATGGGCCCCGTGCACCATCTAATTCGAGACAACACCTCCTAATAATTAAAATAAAATAAATAAATTAAACCTTGAATTATTTAATTAAATTAAATAAATATTGTAAGCCTTAAATAACTTAATTAAATAAATAATTAAATTATTTCGGGGCGTTACAACTCTCCCCCACTTAGAATATTTCGTCCTCGAAATTACCTGAATCAAACAACTCCGGGTATGCTTCCCGCATCTTACTCTCCAGCTCCCAAGTCATGCTTTCACCATCATAGCCGACATATGCAAACTCTTCCGACTTAAAGCATCAGCCACGACGTTAGCTTTGCCGGGGTGATAGTTCAAGCCGAAATCATAATCCTTCAGCAATTCTAACCAACGTCTCTGTCTCATATTGAGCTCCTTCTGATCAAACAAGTATTTTAAACTCTTATGGTCACTAAACACTTCAAATCTAGTACCATACAGATAGTGCCTCCAAATTTTCAGCACAAATACAATTGCAGCAAGCTCCAAATCATGAGTAGGGTAGTTCTTCTCATGGGTCCTCAACTGTCTGGACGCATAAGCTACTACCTTACCCTCTTGCATCAATACACCTCCTAAACCCATCTTGGAAGCATCACAATATACTACAAACGGTTGGTCCGGAACAGGCAAAGTCAAAACGGGTGATGTAGTCAACCTCTTTTTCAACTCATTGAAGCTCTCCTCACAACGAGCATCCCACACAAAAGCTTTTCCTTTACATGTCAATTGAGTCAATGGAAGTGCCAAGCTCGAGAAACCTTCAATAAACCTCCTGTAGTAACCAGTTAATCCCAAGAAACTCCTAATCTCAGTAACTGACTTCGGGCTCTCCCATTGCGACACAGCATCAACCTTGGCTGGGTCCACAGCTATACCATTACCAGAGATAATATGACCCAGGAAACCTACTTCATTCAGCCAGAACTCACACTTAGACAATTTTGCATATAATTTCTTTTCTTTCAACACTTCTAGCACTAACCTCAAATGTTCTGCGTGTTCCGCTTCTGTTTTAGAATACACCAGAATGTCGTCAATAAACACAACTACAAACCGATCCAAGTAACTATGGAAAGTACGATTCATGTATTCCATAAACACACCCGGCGCGTTGGTAACACCAAACGGCATCACAGAATACTCATAGTGCCCATATCTCGTTCTGAAAGCGGTTTTCTGAATGTCCTCATCCTTTACCTTGATCTGGTGATAACCCGACCTCAAATCGATTTTACTAAACACCTTAGCACCTACCAACTGGTCCATCAGATCATCAATTCTGGGAAGCGGATACCTGTTCTTTATTGTCACCTTGTTCAACTGCCTATAATCGACACAAAGCCTCATACTCCCGTCCTTCTTTTTCACTAACAATACCGGAGCACCCCATGGTGACACACTTGGCCTTACAAATTTCTTCTCAAGTAGATCTTCTAATTGCTTTTTCAATTCAGACAACTCTGAGGCTAACATCCGGTACGGTGCCATAGACACAGGCCTAGTACCAGGTATAAGATCAATAGCAAACTCAACCTCCCTCTCTGGCGGAACACTTGGAATTTCATCCGGGAACACTTCGGGAAATTCACACACTACATGAACCCCTTCAATGATCGCCTGATTCTCAGCAGACAATGACGCCATCAAAGCAAACAGATGAACTCCCTCTTTCATTACCTTATGCAAATGACCAGCAGGCAACAAAACAGATCCTTCTTCTTCGGGAGGAAGGAAACTCACAGATCTTCGGGAACAATTAATATGCACATGGTTATATACTAACTAGTCCATACCAAGAATGACCTCCAACCCTCCCAACGGCAAACAAATAAGATCAACAAGAAAATCTCTGCCGAAGATTGACAGAGGGCACTTAGCACACACAAGAGAGGTAGTTACTGAACCCTTAGCTGGAGTGTCAATAACCATCTCCCTCATCATAGAAGATAAAACAAGGTCCAATTTCTCAGCACACAAAGCAGCAATAAATGAATGCGTAGCACCAGTATCAATAATAGCAATCAAAGGAATACCATTAATAAAACATGTATCTCTAATCTCATTAGTATCCTCTGATCCTGCGAGAGCAAACACTTTTCCATAGGACTTCTCTTTCTTCGGCTTAGTACACTTGGTTCTAATATGACCTGCTTCCCCACAGTTGTAGCACACCACATCCCTTTTCTCACATTTCGCAGCCACATGACCCTCTTTACCGCACTTGAAACATTTATTATCCGAGCAGTCAAAACTCTTATGACCCGGCTTGCCACACCTGTAGCACACAACCATCGCAGGGGCATCTCCCCCACTTGTTTTCTTATTATCAGCATACCTCTGCTTACCCTTACCAGCCTGAACCTCATATGGCTTACCCCGATTCTGAAATTTACCCCTCAAATCTCTCATGACCTTGGAGTGAGCATTACTATCATCCTCATATATCCTGCAACTGTCGATCAAATCAGCGAATACCCGAATCTTCTGGTACCCTATAGCTTTCTTTATATCAGCCCTCAGTCCATTCTCGAACTTTATACATTTCGAAAATTCAGAATCAGCATCAGCATAGTGGGGGTAAAACTTAGCCAATTCAGTGAACTTGGCAGCATACTCTGTCACTGACATGCTTCCTTGCTTCAGCTCAAGGAACTCTATTTCTTTCTTACCTCTCACATCTTCAGGAAAATATTTCCGTAAGAACTCTCTACGGAAAACAGCCCAAGTTATCTCCTCATTAGCAGTTTCCAACCTCTGCCTCACCTCCATCCACCAATCATCAGCTTCCTCTGCCAGCGTATGGGTACCATAACTGACTTTCTGCGCATCATTACAATCCATGACCCGAAATATCCTTTCAATCTCTTTCAGCCATGCTAGAGCACCATCTGGGTTATACTTGCCCTTAAAGACAGGTGGATTCTCCTTCTGGAACGTGGCTAAACTGCGAGTCCCAGCATTTTCAGCACCATTTTGCTGGTTCCCAACAGCTTGAGCCATAGCCTGCAAAGCAGCAGCAAGAGCAGCGTCGTTCCTCCCAGCCATTTCAAACTATCACTGCAGCACAAACAGAACTTTAGAACTAATCTAACAATTCTATTTGTCATAAGACACTATGACAGGACGACTTGGCCGGACAGACCGAACTGCTCTGATACCACTAATGTAACACCCCTTTTCTAATAACCTTACTTTTTAATAAAATCAGAGTTTCTTTTTTTTTTTTTTTGAAAATAATTTAAGCGAGTGCTACACTTACATCATAAAATCAACCACTTCACTTTTCACAGTTCGGTTCAAAATACAAGGTACATAGCACCATAAACAAAAAAAACATTTAGTTCGCATCAACTAAATTCAATCACCACCAGCAGCGGAATAATACTGAGTTCTAACAATAAAAACTAATACCTCCCCAATAAAAATCTAACGGTTAATCAAAACAACACATAAACATAGGACACCCCCCTTGGTGCTACGTATCAGAGCGTGACACTTCCTACCAGACGAAGGCATAAGGGAAACCTTCACTCGTTATTACCTGCACGTTGCCGACATAAGAAGCAACATAAAAGCAGTAGGGTGAGTCTCTTTTCATAATTAATAACATATGGGAATTAAGCACTGCATAGGAAAAGGGAAACAGACACACCAATTCACAATAAGGGCAATAACCACATCACAGTTACATTCACCAACAACAATGCAAAAGGTATGGTTATGCATGAAATGCAACCCAAACTCCACGGGCACATGCATGTCGGATCCGTCACCAAATACAAATAGGCCGTAGCCTCTGCTCACCAAATAAAACTAGGCCGAAGCCTCTGCTCACCAATAATGCACATGATTTCATGAGGTGTTATGGAAATGCATCACAACACACTGCAATTAAATAAAATCACCATTTCATTTCAGCTCACCATTTTAATCATATTCTCACCATTGCATTAATCGGCTCACCAATTTGAAATTAGGCCGAAGCCTCTGCTCACCAATCACACCATAATACACTCACCAACTCAGCCCACAACTCACACCAACACCAATTTTCAATAGGCCAATTTATGATTTGACACGACATAGGGAAAGTGGATAAAAATTGCCGTTTAGACACTTGAACAACTTCAGTCCAGAACCATCAGGAAAATAATCCTTTTTTGCCTAAGACCAGAATATTTAAGAAGACATCGGAATTAGCTTCGAAACGCATTTTGAAGCACTTAAAACGGACACCCGAGTCAAAAGATACGTCAAAAACAGAATAGGGGAAGAAAAATGAGACACAGTAAATTCGACAGCTTCTATCTCAACAATTTCGACAGCTTCTGTCTCAACAAATTCGACAGCTTCTGTCTCAGTAGCTTCGACAGCCTCTGTCTCAACCAATTCGACAGCTTCTGTCTCAGCACTTCGACAACTTCTGTCTCAGCACTTCGACAGCTTCTGTCTCAACAAATTCGACAGCTTCTGTCTCAGAACTTCGACAGCTTCTGTCTCAACAAATTCGACAGCTTCGGTCTCAGAACTTCGACAGCTTCTGTCTCAACAAATTCGACAGCTTCTGTCTCAGAACTTCGACACAGGCAGCAACACAAAAACTGGCGCAGGCAGCAACATTGGCGCCCAAGGGAGGGAACAACTCATTTGACTCCAAAAATTATTTTACACGAGCCATTTAACTTGGACATGAAGACCAAAAGCCAAAATTGGCAAAACAATTACCAGAAAGTTGGGGCCTTTGGCGCCCATGGCACAAGGCGCCTAGGTGCAGAATTTTCCAGCAACACACACACACACCTAGGGCGCCTAAGGCACCAACACTTTTTGAGTTCCTCTCAACATGAAAATACCAAATTAAATCACCAATGCCAAATACTTATATGAACAGTAGCCATCACATTTTCCACCAAAAATCATTCAGTCATAAGCACAAACACCTAGCATGCATCATTCATATTGCCCTCCACTCAACACCAATCAAACATTTCTTTGCACAAATAAATTTTTCAGCATAGTAACAACATCAAAACACACCAATCATTCATGGAAATCACCCTAGAACCTAACCCTAGACAACACTCATCACATACACTATTAAAGATGAAAAGAAGAACCCCCTAACCTCTTAGAATTCGTACCACCAAGCCAAGCTCCAAGGAAAATGCAAAACACCGACAAGCTCTTCCTCCTCCTTGAGTGATTCGCCCCTTTCTCTTCTTCTCCTCTTCACTTCGCAACTTCTCCTCTTCTCACTCTCTCTTTTTTACGTTTCTTTTCTTTCTTTTCACAATTGAGTCAAAAATGAGAACTAACTCCCCAAGACCCCTAAGTGAGTCGACTCCTATGACTATCCAATGGGTCATGGGCTCACTTGTGGGTCATGGGCCCCGTGCACCATCTAATTCGAGACAACACCTCCTAATAATTAAAATAAAATAAATAAATTAAACCTTGAATTATTTAATTAAATTAAATAAATATTGTAAGCCTTAAATAACTTAATTAAATAAATAATTAAATTATTTCGGGGCGTTACAACCCGTGCCCCAATGGCGCCCGGTCCGTGCGTGTCAACCAGTGTCTTGAAATCTTGATTTTTAGTATACTTAGCCATTCCGTTCGTTTCAATATCCGTCCCGATCGATTCCCAAACATCAAAACATATTATTTCAGTCCAGAACAGTAATATAATCGGTCCAAACAATCACAATATCAACAAATAATCATTCATCCAAACACATTAAACGTTACGGTTTAAAAATACGGTTTTTAACGCGAACACTTGGGAACTAAAAACACGGACAGAACATGCAATCAACATTTCGACAATAATTCCCTAAGCGAGTATAGAACTCACCAATCGTGATGAAAATCACGAACAAACAGAGAACGGTAGGTGTATAACTTGCAGTAGCAGCTACAAAAGTTATTTTCTTGTTCAAAACAGAGGAGGTGGAATTACCTTTATACCCGATACCTCTCCTATCAACATATTCATGTTGGGAGTGGAGTATCTTTGTTAAGGTCATTTCACCTGCCTCAAACCTTTTTAAAGATTCTTTTAAAATTTCATTTTCAACCTTGGTTTTTTCAAAATTTTGGTTAAGCTCAAGAAGCTCAAGGTTGAGAGGTTTAATTTCAAGTAGCTCATTCTTCAACTTAGCTACCTCATTTTCAAGAGACTCAATTTGAGTGAGCATGCTTTTGTTGCTCTTTGTCAATTTCTTAGATTTTAACAAGAGAGCTTCATGTTCAAAATAAAGAGCTTCAAAATCCTTACTCAAATCTTGACTACTATACATATCATCAATTAAATTATCATGCTCAAGTGAATCAGAAAGATTATGGTTATCAAGGATTACCTCAGGTGCGTCATTTGCCGTATGACAAACAACATTGGCAGTTTGCTCTTCTTCATCTGTTTCACTATCAGTGCTAAAACTGTCTTATATTGTAGCCTTAGGTGTTTCACGTGCCTTGAGACAAATAGCATTTGCAACCTCCTCTTCTTCATCAGAATCACTATCAGTATCAGAATAGTTCCATGTAGCCTTCTTATCTTTCTTCTTTTGGTACTTGGATTGCTTTGAGTAGTCACCCTTCCCAAGCTTGTTGAATCTCATGAATTCTTCAAACAGTTTAGCCATGTCTTCATCATCGGATTCTTCATCAGACTCAACCTCTTTCCTTGCCACCTTAGGAGTTTTAGCAGCAAGAGCAAGAGACTTCTTTTCTTCCCATTTATATCCTTTGGAGAATACTTCTTCCCCAGTGCCCTCAAGTTGTTCACTATCAGATTCAGTCTCTGGTGCATTGCTCCAACAGATTCAACTTCCTTCATTTTGAAGGCTTCATACTCAGAAGTGAGGATTCGGATTTTTGTATCCTTCACTTGGCTTGTACCGACATGTGTAGCTTCCAAGCAATCCCAGATCTCTTTAGCTGTCTGACAGCCTTTTACCCTTCCATATTCTTCTTCACATAGATATAGGTGAAGAATGTTCATAGCTTTGGTATTCTGAGAGATTTTGTCTAACTCGGACTTTCTCAGCTCGCTCAGATCAATGGTGTAGATGTCTTCAACTAGAACTTCTTCTGCTTTGCCGGTAGCTTGAGTTTTTATAGTGTCTCCGTCAACAGCACCACCAGGTTTTGTAATTTTGATCTTCATAGGAATCAGTGGTCCATCAACAATAATCCTCCAAAGGGTGAAGTCTATAGCCTGCACAAGACACTTCATTCGACTACTCCAGTAGTCATAGTTAGTCCCATCAAACAGGGGTGACCTATTGAAGGACATCCCCTCTTTCATAAAAGAACCTATGATCACAGATAAATAAATAAAATAAAATTGCGATGTTAAGCTCTATATGCAATTTCTAGCTCTTGATACCACTTGTTGGACTATAGGATAACCTTAGAGGGGGGGGTGAATAAGGTTATGTGCAAAACTTGAATTCTTTTTGGTTTTCAAAAATTTTACAATGTCTGTTTAAAACAGATGCGGAAACTAAGATTTAAAGCATTAATAGTGTTCGTTTAAATCAAATGCGGAAACTGTGATTTAAACTGTATGATGCACCTAAGCAGACAGATCAGACACAGCGTAATATTATGTTATTATCAGAATTCAGGATAGACAGATATGCAGCGCAATGATAATAATAGACAAATATAAACTGTAAAGAAAGTAAAGAGAGAGGGATAGAGATACACCAGGATTTTTACGAGGTTCGGGATAAAAGACCTACGTCCTCGACCTCAGGCTTTGCAAACTTTGGACTTGCTGACCACCACTATATGAAGAATGTTTTACAAACAGGCAACTTCAAATAGCAAATCCCAATTTCCCCAAATTGAGAACCCGAGCTCCCCGCTAAGGATTTCAACACCGCTTCAATCTCACCGATTGAACGACCCAAGAACACCTCCCAGGATTTCAACACCGCTTCAATCACACTGATTGAATGACCCAAGAACACCTCCCAGGATTTCAAAATGACCCAAGAACACTGATTGCGTAGAAGAGAAGTGGAGTGGTGTGTTGGATCTGTGGATCCAAGCTCCATATTTATAGGGAATGTAGAAAATTTGACCGTTGAAATAAAACAAGAAACACAATAATCGAATATGTGCTCTGATAGTGCATATGGCATCATCGATTGTTTGTTTAAAAAGGAATATATTATAATCGATTCTTTGCTTAAAACAAGGAGGCATATAATCGATTATATGCTTCATAATAGAGGGCTCATAATCGATTCATTGCCTGAATACACATAGGATGATAATCGATTATTCTCTTTCAAATAGGAGTATGTTAAAATCGATTTTAAGCCTTACATACTCAATGTTAAATCGATTATCTGCTCTGTTGGATGGCATGTAATCGATTCTTTACTTTTAAAACCAACTTGGAAATCGATTGTTTCAATAAAGGAAAGTAAATAATCGATTTCATAGTCCATCGTATTTAGTATATAATCGATTTTATCCTCCTATGAGACAATATAAAATCGATTTATACTCCTATGAAAACATTATAAAATCGATTCTTTTGCTTTAAAAAACATTTTCCCATTATCTGCCTTTCTCATGCATGCATGCATTTGACTAAAATATTTTTCAAGGCCTTCAACACAACAATTTTATTTTTAAAAACATTTTTAAAAACATCATCTCTCTTCTACTAAATGTCATAAAGCTAAAGGGATAGGATCTTACATTTGAGTCCTATCAAAAGCAGATAAACAATTAGGTCTTCAACTTCATTGTTGCTTCTTCTGCAAGCCATTGCACTTTAGTCCCTGCTCTTTGATTTAATCCCTGTTCTTTGATTTTGTCCCTGTACTTTCATTCAACTGCAACCATTAGTAGACGAGATGTAATTTGTTATCATACAAAAGAAAGAGCGTTTGTCATTGGTTCAACAATCTCATGACCTCTTGCTAATTTCGATAAATGAAATTAGCTAAATTGGGGATGTTACAGGACAACCAAATGAAGTGTGAGCCAAATTAGAGAATACGATAACACAAAATCTAGAAACAAATTGTAAAAGAAAAACTCACAAAAAGCCCCAAAGATCTTTAGAAATGACACAAAGAAATAAGTTTATTTTTTTGATCGTAAATGACTTATATTGTTTTACCACTAACTGAAAAAATGTATGAAAAAGAAGCAGGCAAAGAGGTTACAAACAATTGTTTAAGAAAAAGAAAAAGAAAAAGAAAAAGAGAAAGAAGAGGGGCAACATCACTGCAAGAACAAAGTAAAACCTTACAACATACATCAGGCAAGTAATAGAGATGGCAACAATATACCAAAAAGGATGAAAAAGAATACCAAAGAGAAATCATTGAAGATATCAACAGAAGAAGGATCAACGCATATGCAAATAAAACCTTAAACACAGTATGCTCCATCGAGAAATCGAGATACGAAGGGGCTGAAGCAGTCCGCTCTGTAGTGTTTGAACCACTTTGTCGTACATGGTACGTCGTAACTGTTGTATCGTGTGCTAGTGTGGGTGAATCTTGAGAAAGGTTGGAGGATGCGATTGAGAAGAGGATGAACCCCAATTCGAGAACCTAGATAACAATAAACGATTCAACATAAAATCCAGAATAGGAAATCAAATCAAGAAATAAGGGATGGAGAAGAAAGTTGAAAACTTTTTATGGGCCTTACCGTGTCGAAGCTATCGGAGGATGTCCGTCTGGTGGATCGCCACAGAGACAAGTAGGCTTTTTTTGGGGTGGTGAGATTAAGAAACAAATCGTAAAGAGGGGAGAGGAGAAAAGGAGACTGATAGTAAGGGTGCTTATAATAAAGAAAAAAGGATATGTGATGGAGAAGAATGTTATCTGATTGAGGGAGAAGATGAATTAGAGATATGAAAGGGAGGAAGAGGGTGAGGAAATGGAAAAAATGATTCCATGAAAAGGAAGAGACAACATGTAAGCTGATAAAAATAGATGGTTGCCTTTCATTATTTTGTGAAGCTGTGATAGCAATACTTTTTTTTTTTATAACGATATCCCTTAGCTCGCCAACTAAGCTACCTACTTGGGATTGATAGCAATACCTTTATTTGAATTTACAAATTAGAAAATTGTTTTACAAAAACTTATGTGACTTTATTACAGAATCAATGTTTTTCAAAACATTCAATATTTTGAGAATACAAATATTTTTGCAATCAATTTTGTCTTCTAATACTTTTTCTTGTTTATTTTCTTAGTCTATATTGATTGTGATAATTTGAATTTTGAATTGTTGATTTTATGGGAGAATAAAAATGTATAGAAAAAGTTTCTAGGAAGAGGAGAATAAATGCTAAATATTTGTGTTGATGACACTTCTTAAAATAATAAATGAGATTAATATTAAAAGTTAATCGTATAGAAATGGGACCTTAGGTTGATAATTAATATCATTTTCATAATAAAATGACATTTGACAATGTATAGTATAGATCCTATGTAAATGCTATATAGTACAAATTTTTTTTTGATAAGCAAATATTGGTGGGGTGGGGGAATGTTAGTTTTCGGGGTTTGAACCTTGGACCTCCTTCTTGAAATTCATTCATGTCCCTTAGCTGGCCAACTGAGATACCTTCACTACAACAGATTTAAGGATGGGCAGCGCTTTTTTTTAGCCATGGGCAGCGCTTCTGAGTGCTGCTTAACTTGGCGCTGCTGATTCCACTCCAACAATGGGAAGCGTTTAAGAAGCGCTGCTCATTGATAGCCATGGCAGCGCTTCCAAGTCATAAGCGCTGCTCATTCCAAAATTTCGCTAAACAATGGGCAGCGCTTGCACTTAAAAGCGCTGCTCATTGCCATATTTCGCTACACAATGGGCAGCGCTTTTACATTTGATATTTCCTGGTCATATATATACAACCAATACAATCCAATTTGAAGATTCACCTCTTTCCTCACCATGCATTGTCCAACAAGTGTAACTTTGATCAATTCCGTAACCCTTTAAATGTCCTGCCAACTCCTCTGCATTAACTGATTTTACATAACAACAACTTAAACAAGGACATTTGATATTACTAGAAGTCCCTAAACGTTCAACAACACAGTTCACAAAATAATCCACTCCAGCGACATATTCCTTGGACAGACGATTGGCAGACATCCACTTTCTATCCATAATTTCCCAATATTTATAATAAAATCCTGATAAGAGAACTTAAACCTATTACAGGTGAAAAACACACAACGTACAATTTTTTTGAACCTAAGACATTCAACTATTTTCAACTAAAGAAATCAAACACTTTGATGTCTTCCATATTGCCATTCTTCATGTAATAAATACAAGAAAACAACAAAAGTACCTGAACAAGTGGAAGCAACAATGAACTCGAACGAAGTAGAACGAACACTCGAACCAGGACGAACTCGAACAATGAACGCGAAGCTCCGGCAAAGCAAACTTGCAAAACCTAACAAACAATTCGCATATTCGATTTAGGCATATTCGATTTTACTTTGCTAGTTTCATTCACCACACATATACAATTTAACATGTTCAAACACAACATAAACTTGAAACTCAACATGCATCCATATCAAATAACTAATTTCAATCATCCATTTACAACATCCAAGTGGTATTTTGAATAACTAATTTCCAAATCAAATAACTAATTTCCATATCACATAACTAAGTCAATTATTTACAACATTCACAATCTATTGAAATTATAAACACAAAGTAGTATTTTGAATAACTAATTTTCATATCAAATAACTAATTTCCATATCAAATAACTAAGTCAATTATTTACAATATTGATATGCATGCATCCAAATTTCTACAACACACAACAAAGCAACCACATACACATAATATCACAAACTAAGTAAAATAATTAAAATTGGTCTTCTTTGAGTCAAAAACACAAACACTTTAAATGCACACCAAAAAAACAATACACAACCAAACAACCACATATACACAATATCAAAATATCATAAACAAAGCAATATAAAGAAAATGAGATTCTTTGAGTCAAAAACACAAGCACTTTAAATGCAAAAATAAGAAAATGGGTTTATGAGTTACCTCAAAGATGCTTGGCAAGCCAAAATGAAATGGGTTAATGTGGAAACCCAAACCAAAACGAAATGGTTGAGAGAGAGAGAGAGAGAAAAACGAAATCGGAGAGAGAGAGAGAGACGAAATGGTTGAGAGAGAGAAACGAAAATGGTGAGGAAAAATGGTGAGGAACGAAAATGGTGAGGAACGAAAATGGTTGAGAGAGTGAGGGAGCTTGGTGAGTGTGAGTGAGAGAGTGAGGGAGCTTGGTGAGTGTGAGTCGTGAGAGTGAGAGGGAATCTCGTGAGGAAAATTAACGTTGGATGTGAGGGAAAGAAAAAATTAATATCAATAAGCAGCGCTTGCCATAAAAAGCGTTTCCCATAGCCCAAATTTCGTCTAACCCATAGGCAGCGCTTGCCATAAAAAGTGCTTCCCATTGCCAATTTTCGTCCTCCCATAGATAGCGCTTGTAAAAAGCGGTGCCCATTGCCAATTTTTGTCCTCCCCATAGGCAGCGCTTGTAAAAAGCGCTGCCCATCGCCAATTTTCGTCCTCCTATAGGCAGCGTTTGGAAGGAAGCGCTGCCCATGGCCCATTTTGGATCTCCTAGGGCCAGTGCTTTTAAGAGAAGCGCCGCTCATTCCCCTGCGCGTTTTAAGCTTATCCAACGCTTTATTCAAGAGCGCTGCCCCATAAGGCGCCTTTTTTTTAAAGATCTGGCGTAGTGCTTCCTGGGACTGCTATATAGTACAATGAAAAATTGTACGAAAAACAAGAAAATTAAACATGTGTTATGTTTAATGGGAAGTATAACTTCCACTATATGCAGTATTGAGATAGTAGTTTAAAATAGGCTAAAGTGCTCCCGGGGTCCCTTATCTTTATTTAAAGTAACGAATTAGTCCTTTATGTTTTTTTGTCCCAAATAAGTCCTTTATCTTTCAAATTTTTGACACATAAATCCTTTTCCGTTAACAGTGCTGATTTATGTGTCAAAAAAAAGGATTTATGTGTTAAAAATTTGAAACATAAAGGACTAATTTGGGACATAAAAGGATTTATGTGTCAAAAATTTAAAACATAAAGGACTGATTTGGGACAAAAAAAAGTTAAATGACCAAATCGTTACTTTAAATAAAGATAAGGGACTCCGGGAGCACTTTAGCCTATAAAATATGCCTCCGGATCTAAGCATTCGTAGAGTCACAACCAACTCCTATTCTCAAGAAATAAATTAGTGGCAAAAAACTAAAAGTAGAGAGGGAAAATTAGTGGCAAAAAATAGAAAATCCATATCTAATTTCATCAGTAAATGTTGTGACGCCATCAATAAATTTAGGTATTTTTTAGTAGTGTTTACAAATATTATTAACCGAGGCTGGCGCTTGTTTATACTTTTTTCATCTCACATCACGAGCTGGAATTATCTCCTAAACAAAGATAGAGTTATTCCACTCACACCAACTATTACACAAGAATAGCAAGGAAAAGATTCCTTGAGCTTTTATATTTTGATGCACCCATTCATAGGGATCGAAATCGGGGATGGTAAAGAAACTTAACGAAACAATGGAAGAACACGACACTTCTTGTGTATATTTTCAAGTAAAGAAACAGTGAGGGAGAGTTTCCCCATGCACATTACTAAGGACAAGATGAATCTTAAATACTATTTTTTCTATCAAGAGAAGACTTTGTTGGAATTTACATCATGCAGAACTTTCAGTATTAGAATTTAACATTTGAAAGAATAATAAGGTTCCAAAGCCACCTCCAGTTTCAATTTGGATGGAGCTAATGAGAATCTCCTAAGAGCATGGTGTAAGCACTCTTACTTGAATACCAGATATAGAATTCTTCCAAATCCATGTATCATCAATCCCTTCAACT
This sequence comes from Astragalus membranaceus, assembly GCA_039519185.1. Taxonomy (NCBI): domain Eukaryota; kingdom Viridiplantae; phylum Streptophyta; class Magnoliopsida; order Fabales; family Fabaceae; genus Astragalus; species Astragalus membranaceus. The sequence continues at coordinate 54,137,690 of CM076850.1, forward strand.
AGGTGCGGGGCATAGGTCTAAAATCTCACTACAACAGAAGTCTTAAAAAAGATCGCACTCATTAGTAGCGCTTTTGTTGAAAGCGCCCCTTATGAACTGACGCAGTGAACCAAAAGTAGCGCTTTTAACATAAGCGTTCCTTATTGAGAAACAAAGAATACTTATTAGTAGCGCCTCACATACGGCTGCTCCCTATTGCTAACACAAAATGACCATTAGGAGCGCCTAGGCTACGAGCGCTCCCTTTTGCCTGACACGGAACCACCATAAGGAGCGCTTAGGGGACGAGCGCTCCTTATTGCTAAAAAAATTTGGTTTCTGACGCCGGCAACAACACACAGAACCAAACGTCTCTCTTTCTCTCTCGCGAGTAACTTCTTTCATCTAACGTTCACAAACCCTCTCACGCCTCCACGCCTCCACACCTCGGTCCTCACGCCTCCACGCCATCTTCTTCCACCCTCTCTGTCCTCATGCCTCCACTCCTCCGTCCTCACGCCTTCCAGAAATCTCCGCCCTCTCTTTCTTGCGAATAACCCTTCCAGAAGTCTCTCCACCGTGACCGTTGTCCGTTCTCGTCCTCAAGCTTCAGGTTTCCTCTTCGTTCTCATGCCTCCACGCCCTCTGCGAACCAGAAACCTCCGGCCTCACACACTCCTTTGCTTCCACCGTGACCGTCGTTCTCGTCTCGTCCTCAAGCTTCAGGTTTCCTCTACTTTATACAATTATTATTATTATTATTATTGTTATTACCTTCATAACATGTTTCACATTAAAAAAATGTGTCACTGTAAAGAGCTGGGATAACTGATAACATCAATTTAACTTGAATTTTTGAACTGAGGTGTTACCTGAAAGGATTGTTGTTGCTTCAAGCTTGAACTGATGGTGGGGGATTCTTAAACTAATAAACTGGAAGTGTAAATTCTGTTTGTAAACTGTTCACTTTGTTGTTTTCTATATAGTGGTTTTATTTCATTTGTGAAACTCTGTCTTTGGGTTTTGTTGCTGATAATGATAAATGGATATGGGATTTGTAATGCTTGAGGGATTTAAACAACTCCCTTCCAAAGTCTGGTTATGCTTTGAAGTTGTATGATACAATTTTCAATTGAGCTTTGAAGTTACAAATGAAAATGCTATGTCTACATATCTAGTCACTTGAATAATTTTTTTTTCAATTTTTAATCGTTCATGTCATTTTCAGGTTAGGGTTCAGGTGACGGTTGTTCTCGTTGAGTTAGGTTTCACCAGAAAGAGTTTGGTTTTCCTCCCATTCTTCAGGTACTATTCGCATAAATTTATGAAAAATTGGTTGTTGATTGTCATTGTATAATCTTGGTTAGCTTGTTGCTAGTAATAATAGTGGTTAAATTCCCAACACTATGTTGATTTGGTTGATAGGTCAAGGCTGATTATAAGTATTTGAATTTCATACATCTCTGTCCATATTAGGAAGTTCTCTTAGACGATAATATAACAAAGTTCAATGTCTTATCAGGATTTTATTATCAATTTTGGTTAAATATGGATCGAAAGTGGATGTCTGCAAATCGTCTGTCGAAGGAATATGTCGATGAAGTAGAATATTTTGTTAACTTTGTTGTTTGATGATTGGGAACTTGTAGTAATATCAAATGTCCTTGTTTACGGTGTTGTTATGTAAACCCAGTTACTACATTTGAGCTGGCAGGACATTTAAGGGCCTACGGAATCGATCAAAGTTATACCTGTTGGACAATGCGCGGTGAGGAAAGAGGTGAATCATCAAATATATTGTACTTAGAGATGTGCGCCGGTTGACACTGAAAATTATACATTTGATGGCGACCAACTAGAAGAGATGACAAAGGCGGTTGAAGATGATCTTAATGATTGTCCTCAAAGGTTTGAGAAGTTGATAACCGATGTTGAGACACCATTGTATGCAAGTTGTACTGAGTTAACAAAATTATTGGATGTGATAAAGGTGTATAACTTGAAAACTTGCCACGGATGAACGAATAAGAGCTTTACGAAATTACTCGCACTATTGAAAGATATGTTGCCGAAGGATAATGGGGTCCCTTCTCGGACGTATGATGCAAAACAAATGTTAGGAACGATTGGCTTGAACTATGAGAAGATACACGCTTGTCCCAATGATTGCATATTATTTCGGAATGAACATGCAATGTTAAAGTCGTGTCCTAAATGTATGGCATCGCGGTATAAGAAGAAAGAATCTGCTCCAGAAAAGGTGTCGTGGTATTTTCCTATAATTCCTAGATTTAGGCGCATGTACCGTAGTTCAGAAGATGCAAAACACTTGACTTGGGCATGAGGATGAAAGGATTAAAGATCGCTTGCTACGACATCCGACGGATTCTCCGCAATGGAAAAAAGTTGATATTGATTATCCTGATTTCGGGGGGAACCAAGAAACCTTCTACTTGCATTGTCTGCTGATGAATTTAACCCGCACGGTATCCAGAGTAGCTCCCACAGTACCTGGCCCATGATTTTGGCGATTTATAACTCACCTCCATGGCTTTGTATGAAACACAAGTATATGATGTTGTCTTTGTTAATTTCTGGGCCCAGACAACTGGGAAATGATATTGATGTATACTTGGCTCCTTTAATTGAAGACTTAAAGATAATGGATAGAGTTGCGGAATTAAAAGATAGAGTTGGACCGAGGATTGATCCACCATCCCCTAAGCTAGATAGCTTCAGAGATAGTTGTACCATTGCGTCCAATGAGGTATTAATCATTAGATCCTCTTTTTCTTGTACATATTACATCAATTTATACATATTCTAATTTTTGTTTATCAGTGATTTAGGGTAACAATAATGATTGTGAACTATATATATCAAACCCGCTTAAATTGGTCGCAAGGGGATTAATTTGTAACGAACTGGGCACCTTACTGCACAATCTACCTATACCCGAAAATCATGTCAGGGTCAGACTTCACATTGCAATTGTGGGGGATGCAAACTTGCCTGTACCAGTAAACAGAATAGGGATCATGACTGTGGATGATGCAATTGGTACATTTGTGGCATGACCAGTAAAACTTATCAATGTAAGTGACAGTATATTTGTTAGTAATTTATTAGCTCATTGTCATATATTATCTTTCCAACTATAATTGTTACTAACAAATTATCTTTTCAAATATATAGGTATCCCAAAGGGCAAAATCTAAAGTTAGTGGGAATGTTGGGAATGGAAGATCTCGACCTTTCTCTTCTACTGCTGGAAAGGGTGACAAGGTTAGTGGGAATGTTGGCAAATCCCAACGGATTGTTGCCACGTCAGCTGCCAATGGATTGTTGCCACGTGGCACTAGTTATTACACTCAAAAATAAATGTTTTTGTGGCCACCAAGGGTGTTGAACTCGCAACCTCTTACTCACACACACTTCCTAACCACTGAACCAAATTATTATTTGTGATTATTATCTCACATACAAGTATATATTACATCATTGATAGTTAATTTAAAAAAAAAATATCATTGTTCATCATCTTCATCAGTTACTGGAAACGCTATTCTGGAAACGCTGTTCTGGAAATTCGAATCTGGAAACGCTGTTCTGGAAACGAAATTCGATTACATCAATGAAATCTGGGCACAATATGCGTTCGGTGCTTAAACCACAGACAATACACTTGTGGCTGGCCTCTTTTAAAAATTCTTATTTCTAGTTGGATTGATTTTATACAGAGGAATGAACTAATGCACATTGGGCCTTTTCTTTGTGAAAGATGCAACTCAATGGAACAATGATTAGGCTACTGACCAATGATGTCTTCTAAGTCTGCTTGTATATAGCATAGGAAATTTGATCTTTTATTCCATACCCTTTTTTTATTAATTGTTTTTTGCTACAGGTGACTGAATCAGATGCAGTGGATGTTGTAGAGATTGCTATAAAAAGCCATTCATCAGATCTTACCACAAAAGCAATGGCTTTGATTGCCTTTTTAAAGCTCTCTTCACGTTTCCCTTCTTGTTCCGAGTATGATCTGCTTTTCAAAACGCTGGAAAAAAAAATGAAATCCAAGAACGAAATCAAATAAATCTGTGTTTTGTTGTTTCGAATCTGAACGAAAATCGTTTCCATTTCCATTTCATTTGCATTTTTCCAGAAATCTTAAATATGCGTTTGATGATGATGAAATCGGTTTCTGGGTTTGAAGAAGGGGTTTCTCAATTTGCATTTTTCCAGTAACTGATGAAGATGATGAACAATGATATATTTTTTTTAAATTAAGTATCAATGATGTAATATATACTTGTATGTGAGATAATATTCACAAATAATAATTTGGTTCAGTGGTTAGGAGGTGTGTGAGTAAGAGATCGCGAGTCCAACACCCTTGGTGGCCACAAAAACATTTATTTTTGAGTGTAATAACTAGTGCCACGTGGCAGCCATCCATTGGCTGCTGACGTGGCACATGTCGGTGACACGTGGCGGTGGTGACATAGGAGCTGACGTGGCATGTGAGTGCCACGTGTCACAGAGGCCCAATAATAAGGTGACACGTGGCAGGGGGTAACTGGATATGTGACATTTTACATATTTTAACAGAAAATTTAACGGCAGGGGCGTAACTGGATAACTTTACATTTTGCAAGGTTTGTTTTAAATGTTTTTTTTTGCATGGGGGTAGCTGGATAATGGCTATATTTGCAGGGGGGTAATAACAATTTAAACCTAAATTTAATAACTAAGTAATCTTTGTTTTATAGTGTCCCAAACAACCAAACGCCAATAATTGCGGGTACTATGTAATGAAGTTTATGAAGGACATCATCACTCACAAACAAATGGAAATCCCAGTCATTGTATGTAATTTGATAGTTTGTTTTTTGACCAATAATTCAATATCTAATTAATAGTGATATAATTCTAAGTATATTTTATTTTATTTTTTCAGTATTTTCCTGAATATGTGTGTGTAACTCAATTTTCTGATGAGGAACTTATTGAGCTCAAAGGAGAGTGGTGTCGTCATGTCGCCGATTTGATTCATGCAAATCGAAATTGATGTAATTTTTTTTGGATATCCTTTTTTTGTAGTACCACATATTGGATATGTTGAAATTTTTTGTTGATCTTTTGGTACATGAGGATTTTGTAGGTTTGATTTGGAATTTCATTTAGAAGTTTGTTGTTGGTTGTTGGTTGCTGGTTGTTTGTTGCTGGTTGCAGGGAGCTGGGAATTGGTAATATTGGTAACAGAGAAGAAACAGACAAAAAATTCATTAAAAAAAAAATTCGGCATAGGTAGCGTTTTTTACAAAAAGTGCTACTCTTGCTTAGATGCGCTAAGACCATAAATAGCGCTTTTTACAAAAAGCGCTACTTTTGGTCTAAGCGCATACAGGAATAAGGAGCGTTTACACAAAAAAGTGCTACTCTTGCTTAGATGCGCTAAGACCATAAGTAGCGCTTTTTACAAAAAAATACTACTTTTGGTCTAAGCGCATATGGGAAGAAACTTACAAAAAACACTACTTTTGGTCTAAGCGCATAAGTAGCGCTTACAAAAAACACTACTCTTACCTCTTCATTAGTAACGCTTTTAGAGCGCTACCTTTGGGGGATTGGCAACAGGAGCGCAAGATTTAGGAGCGCCCGAAAGCGGTACTGATGGCCCAATAAAAGCGCTACCAATTGCCAAATCTGTTGTAGTGTCTATTGCATAACCTTGAAATGAAGGAAAAAATAAAGATTATCTAAAATGTCCTTCAAATTAAGATGGCCATCATGTATATAAACAAAAGCAACTTTGTGACTGTTGTCAACAAACTTTGGTTTTAGCCGATGATCGACAAAGAGTTTGAACTTTTGATTCGTTTTCTTCCACTGAGGAAAGAACTCTTTTTCTTAGATATGAGGTCCCTAAAAGGCTATAAGGCTAGGTGAGAGGGACATGTAGGATTATCTAAAGCCTAAACATAAAGGTAAATGACAAGTAAAGGAAAAGTAAAAAGCTTGAAAAGTGTAAGTTTGACTGATTGTCGTGTGTTTGTACAAATGTAAAAGCTACATATATATATATATATATATATAGACACACACACCACACACACAAAGGTCTCTGTTGTAACGCCCCAAAATAATTTAATTATTTATTTAATTATTCATTTAATTATTTATTTAATTAGGTTATTTAAGGCTTGCAATATTTATTTAAGTAGATTAATTAAGTTGGAGTTTATTCTATTTTAGGAGGTGTTAAGTAATTAGGAGTGGTGGAAGTAATTGGTGGGAGGTGTAAATAAAGGGCCAATGGCCCAAAGGCCATTAGTTTAATTGGGCCTAGGGTTAAAATGAAACTAAAGGAAGGAATTAAAAGAAATGGATCAGCCGTAGGTGAGAAAGAAGGAAGAAGAGAAGAAGAGAAGAAAAGAAAAGAAAACAAGAGAAAAGAGAGAGAGGGCCGTAGGGAACAAAAAGAAAGGAAAGGAGAGAGAGTGAGAAGAGGAACTCGTGAAAACAGCAAGGAGAAAGAGGAGGAAAACGTGGAGGCTCAAGCAAGAGGAAGAAGAAGAAGTGATTTCTTGGAGGGGTGCCTAGTATTCTCGAATTCCTAAAGGTTAGGGGGCTCTCCTTCATCTCTAATAACCTATTTGACTAATAATTTAGGGGTTGGGTATTATGGGTGATTGTTAAATTGATTGTGTAATTAATTTCATGATTGTTGTGATAATATTTTGAATTGGGTGATTTATGGTGTCTTGGTGTCAAAAAAATTGATTATGTGACTATGTTTGCCTCTAGAATGTTTGATATGTTGACTCAATGAGAAAGTATGTGAATTATGATGAATAATTGATGTTTGTTGATATGTGTGATTGAGACATGAATTTAATTGGTGATTGGTGACAATGATTATTCATGAATTGGTGTTGAATTGGTGATTTGAACATAAGGTGTCTATGTCTCAATGTCATAATTGTTGTGGTCATTGGCGTGGCATGACGTGGCCTTAAACCCGAATCGGGACGCCTTATATTTTGGAGTTTATGTTGGTATTCGCGTGGCATGACGTGGCCTTAAACCCGAATTGGGAGCGTGACAAGTTTCGGGGTCAAAAATTGATGTGTCGTGTTGTGTATTTTCTGAACACTGTTTCGTGTTTTCGTAAACTGGCACTGTTCGGTCGACTCAAAAAATTGGTGGCTGATTGCGTTAGAAAGTAGACTTAACGCCGGTCGTTTTGGCACTGGTTTCGTTTAAATCGGAGTTGTGTAGCTCAAGTTATAAGCCTCCAAAGTCGGGTCACAAAATTCTGTCCGAATTCGTACCTCTCTGTAGTAATTTGAAAAACTGTACCAGTTGGATACTTATTTTGAAAAATGAAAATCACAGGCTGAAACTACACTCAAAGAGCTTTCCAATGAGTGGTCTTTTGTTGAAATCCGTTATCGTTTACTATTTTAATTAATTCGCCGAAGTAGGCGCACTGCTGCAGGAAAAATCTGCACAGTTGCTGTGTGTTGCTTGCTGTGTTGCTGTTCTGCTGCAGTGTTGCTGGCAGAACAGTGACAAATGTGTTTTTCGTCAAAAACTCGATTTTCTAACCACTTTTTCCCTAGCCAAATTTTGTATTGACCGAGCAACTTTTTATGGTGAACGTTTTGGCTAGAGCGATTTCATTTTATCCCGTGTCGTTTGTGAGTTGTCCCGGTGATGTCTAGGTGCGCGTCTAAGCCTGTGACTCAATCCTGCCTTAGTCGGTGTCTAGGATATTATTGCCTAGTTTTGGTGCTGTTTGGTCCTTATGGTGAAGTTTTGGCCCTTGGTGGGTCTTTAGTCATTACGGTGCGGCGTAGTCCTCATAATATGATTGGTGAGCTGAATAAATATTTGTGAGTTGTTATAATATGATTGGTGAGCTGAATAAATATTTGTGAGTTGTTATAATATGATTGCTGAGCTGAATAAATATTTGTGAGTTGTTATAATATGATTGGTGAGCTGAATAAGTATTGGTGAGTTAATGTAACATTACTGGTGAGCGGAGATATAATTGGAGAGTTAATATGATATTTTGGGTGAGCAGAAGGTTTCGACCTTATTATGAATTATTGGCGAGCAGAAGACTTCGGTCTTGTTAGTGATGTGCCCACAAGGTTTAATTGTTGAGTATGTTAATTATGGGGTGTGTTTACATGTGTTGGTGTGTATGGTGCATGGTCATGGCGTCACATTATCATGTGCATATTTTGGTGAGCAGAGGCTTCGGCCTACTTTGGTGAGCAGAGGCTTCGGCCTATTTTGGTGAGCAGAGGCTTCGGCCTATCTTGGTGAGTGCCCTCAAGGCAAGTTTTTGGTGTTGATGGATCCACATGCATACGTCTAGGAGTTGGGTCGCAATGCATACATGTCACATACCCTCGTTGTTGCCTGTGAATGAATAAAGTGACGGTGTGCTATTAGAGCTGTGTGTGTGGGTGTTGTGTCTCAGTGATGTGAAATGATGGTGTGCTATTATTAATGTGAAGTGGTGCTATTCGTTGCCTGATCTATATATTGTTGATCCTATATGTTATTACTTATGAAATGAGACTCACCCTACTGCTTTTATGTTGCTTCTCATGTCGGCAACGTGCAGGTGATAGCGGGTGAAGGTGATCTAGTACCTTCTATCTAGTGGGTCGAGTCAGCTCTGATACGTAGCACCAGGGGGGCGTTAGTTTACTATTTTATTTAAATTGATGTTGAACTCTATTTTCGGTGATGTAATTTGATATTGTCAGATTTGGTGATTATTTCGCTGCGATGTTTTTATACTTATATATTAATTTTGGGGATATAATACGTTGGTGTTTTAAATGTGGCACCCTCTCGTGGTTGCATTAAAACGGTTTTTGCGAACTCTGTTTTTTTTTTTAAATTAACTAAATAATAGTTATTAGTAAAGGGGGTGTTACAAGTTGGTATCAGAGCAATGGTTGGTCCGTCCGGCCGAGTCATCGAGTCGTTGTGTCGGTTAGCGACCAACTGTTGTTTTTTTTTATTCTGACTGTGGTTTGTGTTGCAGAGATGATCCTGATCGTGAAGGTAATGGTAAGAGAACTAGTGGGGGAGATGCTCCTACTAGTATTGTATTGCTTGTTATGTTTTTTTTTTGTGTGAACTCTGTGCCTTGCTGTGTGTTGTATTTGTTGTTTTATGTTTAGCTTATGAATTTCGAGGACGAAATTCTTCTAAGTGGGGGAGAGTTGTAACGCCCCAAAATAATTTAATTATTTATTTAATTATTCATTTAATTATTTATTTAATTAGGTTATTTAAGGCTTGCAATATTTATTTAAGTAGATTAATTAAGTTGGAGTTTATTCTATTTTAGGAGGTGATAAGTAATTAGGAGTGGTGGAAGTAATTGGTGGGAGGTGTAAATAAAGGGCCAATGGCCCAAAGGCCATTAGTTTAATTGGGCCTAGGGTTAAAATGAAACTAAAGGAAGGAATTAAAAGAAATGGATCAGCCGTAGGTGAGAAAGAAGGAAGAAGAGAAGAAGAGAAGAAAAGAAAAGAAAACAAGAGAAAAGAGAGAGAGGGCCGTAGGGAACAAAAAGAAAGGAAAGGAGAGAGAGTGAGAAGAGGAACTCGTGAAAACAGCAAGGAGAAGGAGGAGGAAAACGTGGAGGCTCAAGCAAGAGGAAGAAGAAGAAGTGATTTCTTGGAGGGGTGCCTAGTATTCTCGAATTCCTAAAGGTTAGGGGGCTCTCCTTCATCTCTAATAACCTATTTGACTAATAATTTAGGGGTTGGGTATTATGGGTGATTGTTAAATTGATTGTGTAATTAATTTCATGATTGTTGTGATAATATTTTGAATTGGGTGATTTATGGTGTCTTGGTGTCAAAAAAATTGATTATGTGACTATGTTTGCCTCTAGAATGTTTGATATGTTGACTCAATGAGAAAGTATGTGAATTATGATGAATAATTGATGTTTGTTGATATGTGTGATTGAGACATGAATTTAATTGGTGATTGGTGACAATGATTATTCATGAATTGGTGTTGAATTGGTGATTTGAACATAAGGTGTCTATGTCTCAATGTCATAATTGTTGTGGTCATTGGCGTGGCATGACGTGGCCTTAAACCCGAATCGGGACGCCTTATATTTTGGAGTTTATGTTGGTATTCGCGTGGCATGACGTGGCCTTAAACCCGAATTGGGAGCGTGACAAGTTTCGGGGTCAAAAATTGATGTGTCGTGTTGTGTATTTTCTGAACACTGTTTCGTGTTTTCGTAAACTGGCACTGTTCGGTCGACTCAAAAAATTGGTGGCTGATTGCGTTAGAAAGTAGACTTAACGCCGGTCGTTTTGGCACTGGTTTCGTTTAAATCGGAGTTGTGTAGCTCAAGTTATAAGCCTCCAAAGTCGGGTCACAAAATTCTGTCCGAATTCGTACCTCTCTGTAGTAATTTGAAAAACTGTACCAGTTGGATACTTATTTTGAAAAATGAAAATCACAGGCTGAAACTACACTCAAAGAGCTTTCCAATGAGTGGTCTTTTGTTGAAATCCGTTATCGTTTACTATTTTAATTAATTCGCCGAAGTAGGCGCACTGCTGCAGGAAAAATCTGCACAGTTGCTGTGTGTTGCTTGCTGTGTTGCTGTTCTGCTGCAGTGTTGCTGGCAGAACAGTGACAAATGTGTTTTTCGTCAAAAACTCGATTTTCTAACCACTTTTTCCCTAGCCAAATTTTGTATTGACCGAGCAACTTTTTATGGTGAACGTTTTGGCTAGAGCGATTTCATTTTATCCCGTGTCGTTTGTGAGTTGTCCCGGTGATGTCTAGGTGCGCGTCTAAGCCTGTGACTCAATCCTGCCTTAGTCGGTGTCTAGGATATTATTGCCTAGTTTTGGTGCTGTTTGGTCCTTATGGTGAAGTTTTGGCCCTTGGTGGGTCTTTAGTCTTTACGGTGCGGCGTAGTCCTCATAATATGATTGGTGAGCTGAATAAATATTTGTGAGTTGTTATAATATGATTGGTGAGCTGAATAAATATTTGTGAGTTGTTATAATATGATTGGTGAGCTGAATAAATATTTGTGAGTTGTTATAATATGATTGGTGAGCTGAATAAGTATTGGTGAGTTAATGTAATATTACTGGTGAGCGGAGATATAATTGGAGAGTTAATATGATATTTTGGGTGAGCAGAAGGTTTCGACCTTATTATGAATTATTGGCGAGCAGAAGACTTCGGTCTTGTTAGTGATGTGCCCACAAGGTTTAATTGTTGAGTATGTTAATTATGGGGTGTGTTTACATGTGTTGGTGTGTATGGTGCATGGTCATGGCGTCACATTATCATGTGCATATTTTGGTGAGCAGAGGCTTCGGCCTACTTTGGTGAGCAGAGGCTTCGGCCTATTTTGGTGAGCAGAGGCTTCGGCCTATCTTGGTGAGTGCCCTCAAGGCAAGTTTTTGGTGTTGATGGATCCACATGCATACGTCTAGGAGTTGGGTCGCATTGCATACATGTCACATACCCTCGTTGTTGCCTGTGAATGAATAAAGTGACGGTGTGCTATTAGAGCTGTGTGTGTGGGTGTTGTGTCTCAGTGATGTGAAATGATGGTGTGCTATTATTAATGTGAAGTGGTGCTATTCGTTGCCTGATCTATATATTGTTGATCCTATATGTTATTACTTATGAAATGAGACTCACCCTACTGCTTTTATGTTGCTTCTCATGTCGGCAACGTGCAGGTGATAGCGGGTGAAGGTGATCTAGTACCTTCTATCTAGTGGGTCGAGTCAGCTCTGATACGTAGCACCAGGGGGGCGTTAGTTTACTATTTTATTTAAATTGATGTTGAACTCTATTTTCGGTGATGTAATTTGATATTGTCAGATTTGGTGATTATTTCGCTGCGATGTTTTTATACTTATATATTAATTTTGGGGATATAATACGTTGGTGTTTTAAATGTGGCACCCTCTCGTGGTTGCATTAAAACGGTTTTTGCGAACTCTGATTTTTTTTTTAAATTAACTAAATAATAGTTATTAGTAAAGGGGGTGTTACATCTGTCAGCCACTAAGACTAGCCTACAGCTAACCATCTTTGAATCGGCTAAGATCAACGTACAACAACGCTCACATGCTCTCTAAAAACTAGGGTAAATGCTCCATAACATCCACTAGCACGGAAAGTTGGTAGAAAACCTCTTCTCCTATTTTTATGGTTCCTTTCCCACGTTCTTGTTCAACCGCTCCACGGTACAATTCGTCACATGCTTCGTTTACTTGCTCCCAAAGCAAGCTTCGATCCTTTGCCTCAGAACTAGTACAAAGTAGATTTTAGAACGCACCATTTAGCATCAGTTGTTTGAACACTTGATGCTAAATATAGACGCGGTAGCAATTTAGTCATTAAATGGAAATTTTCAATTTTCGCGCCTACATTTTGCATCGGCTGTTTAAACAACTGATGCTAAAAGTGTTGGCGTCAGACATTTAGCATCGGTTGTTTAAACAACCGATGATAAATGTGTATCTCAAACACATATAGCATCGGGTTTATAAACACCCGATGCTAAATGTCCAATTTTATTTTTCCAAGACTCGCGTTCTCTCGTTCTCTCTAAAGTCTCTCACTCTCTGAACATGACGTTCTCAACTCTCGCCGTCACAGTATTTCTCGTCACTTTTCTCAACTCTCGTCGTTGCCTTGCTCACCATCGCCTTCCTCGCTGGTACTTTCAGTGCAAAAAACCCTAAGTTTTCAGAACGACCTACTTTTAAGCAGAGCCTCCGCGAAGTCTTCTCCGCCGTTCTAGAACGGCCTCCTTTTCCGTTACAGCCTTCGCGAAGTCTTCTTCGTCGCACAGGAATCAGCCTACTGAGAGAATTTCAGGTGAGTCTTGATTCTTTTGTGACCGCTTCATGTTAGATTTTTTTAGTGTCGTTTCTTTATGGTTATTATGTGTGTGATGAGTTTGATTAAGATCTGCTTTGGTTTGATATTAGGTTGATTGTGATATTTGCTGTTAGTTATTTTGAAGATCTGCTAGTTATTTTGATTGTGATATTTGCTTCGGTATGCCAAGCTTGTTGGTTACCTAGGATACTATGACTGACTACGATTTTGATAGAGCTTTTTGTTGTGATTTGTGTTTTGGTTTTCTCTTTGACACGGTTCCTAAGGTACATAGTATTACAATTCTAGAGGGAAGACATGAATAAAAGAAAAGTGTTTTGACACGGTTCCTAATCTAGAACAGTAAGTTGTAGTAGTACTAGTCATTAAGTATTAATTACCACAAATTGAACAAATTATTAAGTATTAGTTGCATATCAAGAAAAAGTCTCTGGCAATATTTTGTACTCTGCCTCGGATTGCCATTTTGTTTATAATCAAATGTTGGTTCTAAATGTCAGGTTCATTTACTTCTCATCTACTGGTGTATATCTCAAATATGATTTATTACCTCATGTCGAGGTCAGTTTACAATCTCTTACACCATCATTCTCGTGATTTCAAAAATCTACTGTGACTTGTCATGAACTAACTCATGATGCAATTGTCTGTGGCCTCTACTCATTCATATTATTTTGTTCTACTAGAGTTATAATGTTTCTATACATATTTTTCGTACTTTGCAGAAGGTTTTTCACTTATAGAGTTCTTATATAGCAAGATCTTACTTAAAATACAGGATATCAAATTATGTCCCAGTGGCATGGTTTGCCTTAAACTGTCACATTGGTGCAACATCCCACAGGCTATCAGTGTACCATTTAAGTCATTAGAAATAATATTGTGATAGAAGGGTCTTATTTAAGCCCTTGGTTAGTTACACAAAGTTTCTCTTTTCTATTTTTTTTAAGCAAAGAAAAATCTATTAAAAAAGAAAGAGAAAAACATAAAAAACCAAGGGGGGACCAGACCAAAACCCAAGGCCAGAAAAAAACAAGAAACAAAGTAGAGAGACCTTGGAAGGCTCACGAACACGAACCAACCAAAAGAAGGAAAAAAAACAGACCAAATACATGGTTTATAATAAACTACAACAGATCAAAATGAGAAAGAAACTGAGCTAGCTTTGGACCTAGTGTTGTATCCAACTGCAAAACCATTTTTTTGCCTCAATTTCTTCTTTTGTTGCTTGGTCATAAACGGTTCAGAGTACCTCTAAGCAAAATCCGGAATCACAGGATCGCCAACATTATCTGTCGTTTCTTCCCGAAACCTTCTTAAAATTTTCATGTCAGCTTCAACTGCCGGATTCAAGGCTGAATCGACAATCGAAACTTTGGTCTTCGGAAAGAGATTCATTGTTGCTTGAGAGTTAGAGACAACCTCATCATCTGAGATATCCTCCCAATTTTTACAGAAAACGGTTGCCTCTACCGCGTAGGAAGCATCAGAATCCAGCCTAGTCGTGGGAGACTTGGTGGAATAGTTTTGTGCTTCACCAAGAGCATGACCCCCAGCCATCTCTTCAGGTGTGATAACAATGCTGTCAAAACCCATGAAACGATCGGGAGCATTTTCTTCTCTAACCAAAACCACACTATTGTCTTGCAGCTTGGATGGACCAGCGTCCAAATTAGATTTCTTCCCATTATCCGTCTTTTGCACAAACCGAAGAGATGGTTTACTAGGGACGTGATTCACCTTTCAAGGCTGAATCTTGCCACCTTGAGTCATCTCCGCGTTTTTAGGTACCTTACAATTTTGGAGAGAATGACCAATGCATTTACAAGAGTTGCAAAACAAGGGTATACTCTCATATTCCACTCTGATGAGAAAGGCGAATCCCTCTCTTTCTACTAACAACTGATCATGCAGCTTCTTATAGAAGTCGACATCAATAAGAACTCTAGCAAAGTGACCAAAAGTCCTCTTCATAGTGGCTTCATCCAAGGCAACAGGAGCTCCTAGGCTACCACTAATCTCAAACAAAATTTTTGACCTCCAATATTCCCGGGAAAGACCATGAAGTCTAACCCAACACTGAGCATTGGTTTGTTTTGCAGAAAGAGGATCAAAATCAGGCTTCCAGGCAAACAAACGCAGCACACTCGGATGTAGATTACGATATCCAAGCGACCAAACACGCCTAAAGTCATCATTGGATACAAAAGAGAATTCAAAAAATCCCTTACCAAGCGAAACCAGAGACCAATCAGCAGAAATATTCCACATATTAGACAATTTCTCCTTTAATTCTTTAACCTGATAAGGTTTATCTCCTTTGGACAAAATAATTCTACCATGTAATAGATTAACGCATTCAGCAATGCTAGCCTGATATTCATCTTCAGAAATTTTAACAGCAAGAACTTCCCCTTTTAAACAAGTTTTCGGCTTTTATTCGAAATCTGCAAAGGATTTAGGGGTTTGAGTGATACCTTCCAGCGCGTCAGAAAAAGATTTTCTTTTAACGCCACTCACAGATCGAGCAGCATCAGAGGGTTGAGGGGGGACTGATGCATCCAATTGAACCTTGCTCACTGATTGAGCACCGTTGACTGAAGCTCCGAGAGTAGGACCACCGGATCCCATAGCAAGAGAGCATTGAGTCACTTGCAACCTGTCACCCATTGCCACCTCTGGAAATAGAAGACCATCACGTGAGGGAGATCCTCTTGTTGATGTTGGCGATGGGATGGCGCAAGGAGAGGGAAGATCCCCCTTTCGGCCCACCTGCAGAGAAGACAAGGAAGCAAGGGGCGGATCCGCAGCGAAGCCCCATGACCGGAGCTGCAGCAAATCATCGGACCAGCAAGCCATGATGGCCACGACGGCGCTTAGGGTGGAGCCCTATTGGCGCGGCGCCGCAGCAGGGAGAGGGTTGGGGCTGCGGCGGAAAATCCCGTCTAAACAAATAAAATATTACTTATAGTGATCAAAATAGCTCGGCACATTAGCAAGGAAGTAACACCTTTAAAAATCATTAGCTAGACAAACCCACAAAGCACTTCATCTAGAGCATCAATATCCTATCTTATTTAATACACATGGAATTATTGATTTGAGCTCTACACTTCTATTGAGTTACTACTTGTCAAATAAGATTGTGTCTTCAATTGTTCTGAAATTATGGATTGATTTGTGAGAAGATTGTGAAGTGAGCAACTTGTAAAGCTTCGGTATCTAATTTTTTTTATTATAGTGTTTCTGTAATGGAGATTTGTTTTGATTATTATTCTTTTAATTTTTAAATATAGTTATGATTTGGTTTATTCTTTCGATTCACTTTTGTGTTTCTTTTGCTATTTGTTTTACAAGGATAAACTTCCAGGAGCAACAGAGGAAGCTGCTTATGAAAGTGTAAAGCTTGATAATAGTCGTGTAAGAAAGATATAGGACTTTGGAAGGGAGATGCTAGATGAGTTGAAGCCGTGTTGAGCTAAGTCATCTGGAGGTAAAATTCAATTGAAAAATTGCTAATTGACAAGGAATTTACTTAAGTCAATTGAAAACTTCCTGTCATGTTCTTTTTTCCTTTATAAACTTGTGAATAGATCTTAGTTGTCGTTTTGTATAACCTTTTGTGATTGTTTTGAATAGTTTTTCTTCCTCTCTACTAGAGGTTCTATTTGTGGGATACATGTCTAACTAAAAGAACAGTTAATCATTATTCCATCAAAGATAAGAAGCCCCGACAGCTATCTTTGTAAATAGAGATGACACTTTGTAAATATAATTTATCCAAACTACATTTAATTGTAAAATTTAAAGCAAAGTGTGGAGAGTTGCAAGAGGGATTGGAAAAGACTTAATCATATTCCACGTTGATGGTTCATTGTCTTGAAGGCAGTTGCTGTGATCAAGCTAGATTCTATCTTCTGGGGCATTCCAAGGAATTGTGAAAATAGTGATTTGTGTTGCTTGGCTAGTTTTATAAGTTCAAATCCATGGGTTCTGTTATGCTCATGACTCAGTACACAAAACAAATCAGAATAACCTCTTTTGGAACATGACTAGAGAATTCCCCCGAGGCATAACTTGGTTTAAGATTAATATGACTTATTTCTTTATATTGTTTCAAATCTAGTGTCTATCTATCCTTCTGTGAAAAAGGTGTTTAGTGTGTAGTCACTAATAAAAGCCTAAACCTACTCCTATTCCAGCTGTTATTCGTTACACCAATAATATGCAGATTTACGACACAAGCATCCATAAATCAAAATCAGCCAAGAGTTTCACAAACTTCAGACAAGTATATGCTATCCAGGTAGTGTGATGCCTTGTTGCCATACCAATCACTTCAGGATGAAGAATATGTGTTAAACAGTAAAGAATAGAGGGAATAATTTGATGCATCCCCTTTTTAATTAGTCCATTTTATTGACCGATGTGCATGTGAGCCTGATCTTGGTTTTTCTTGTTGCTTGCTACCTTCCTGATCTTAGTCTATTTTATTAATACTTGGTCTATTATTTTGGAGCGTAGTCATGGATCGTAGTTGGATGCAAAGTAATCGTCTGAGTGATGAGTATGCGAAAGGAGTCGAAGAGTTTATAAATTTTGCTCAAGCAAATATTCGCAAAACTGATGTTTCCGAAACTGATGTTCCTGAAACTGATGTATAGGGCCCCAGAACGACCAACTGTAATACGGGACCATCTCTTTCTTTATGGGATTTGTCCCAGTTATACCACATGGATATGGCATGGTGAATCAACCGGCAACCCAACTGTGTCCAAAAGTGAGAAAGCCGATGAAGATATGGATGATCGAATGGAGAATATGATACGTGACATTGGTCCCGAATCTTTTAAGCGAGTACATGAATATGATACTTTGTGCAAAGGCAAAGATCAACCTCTGTATTTGGGTTGCACAAAATACACACGGTTGTCTGCGTCGTTAAAATTGATCAATCTGAAGGCGATAAATGGGTGGACTGGTAAGGGATTCACTGAATTGCTTGAGCTAATGGAAAACATGCTTCCCATAGGTAACACATTGCCAAAACGTACGTATGATGCGAAGAAGATATTGTGTCCGATGGGTGTGGAGTATAAGAAAATACATGCATGTCGCAATGATTGCATATTGTATCGGAAAGACTTTGAGAAGTTGGATAAGTTCCCTACGTGTAATTGGTCGCGCTACAAAGTGAAGTCGGGTGAATCTAGTTGTGACAACAACAGCACAGAGGGTTCCCCTGTGAAGGTTTTATGGTATCTTCCAATAATACCTAGGTTCAAATGCTTGTTTGCTAATGCAAAGGACGCAAAGAACATTAGATGGCATGCAGATGAGAAGAAATGTGACAGACAACTTTCTTTTTTGGCAGAAAGTTGATAATTTGTATCCGGATTTTGGCAGAGTCAAGAAATCTTAGGCTCGCATTTGCTTTAGATGGTATGAATCCATATAGTAATTTAAGTACGAATCATAGCTTGTGGCCTGTTCTCCTTGTAATTTACAACCTATCTCCATGGTTGTGCATGAAGCACAAATATGTGATGTTATCCATGATGATTTCTGGTCCGAGACAACCAAGTAATGACATGGATGTTTACCGTAGTCCATTGATTGAAGACTTGAGAAAAATGTGGGATGAAGGCGTGGATGTGTTTGACGGGTATTGTGAACACCCAATTTTAACCGGTGTATTTTATTTATTTATTAATAATAATGAAATTAGTCCCTATGACAAAATATTCGGTTTTGTGCGCGTATTCGTCGCGTCGTTGTTTTAGCGTTTCATCGTGTTTAGTCCGACATGTTTTGTCGTGTTTCCTTTTAGTTCCCTTTGTATAGTAATAATAACAGTGATAGTAAAACAAGAGGTGTGTGAAAAATTCTTTATGTACAAAGTATCTAGTTACAGTTGGCCCAAACATATGCCAAAATTACAAAAAAAGAAAACAGGCCTCAAATGGGCCCAAAAAAATTATCTACACCTAACTGTCAAAAAAAAAAGAAGAGAAAGGCCCAAATAAACCTAATCTATGCAAGCAGCCGTACGCGCCTCCCTCCTGGGCTTGCAGAACAAGCTTGCTCCAGCTGCCCAAGCACCTGAAAAACAACACCAATTCAAATCAGCAGCTAAAAAAGGGGGAGGTTGAGTCAGCCCTGAGTCAGCTACTAGCTGTCCAGGAGACAATGCAATTAACTAGAGAATCAAGAAATTAATTTTCGGTTTCAAAAAATGACTATAAAATGCTAATCCGAAAATGAGATTGGGGGGACTTTTTTTTTCTTTTACACACAGAAAATTCATACTAAAAATTCTGGAAAGCAGTACCTGAAGCAGTGGGTCGATTTTTTTTCAATCACAAAAAGGGCTTTTGATTTATTTTCTGGAAAAAGGTTGGTCAAGTCAATTTTTTTTCTTATTATCATCTTTATTAGTAGTAATAAGTTCAGTATGCATTTTTAGAAATAGTCAGTTTTATTTCGCTGTGAATATTGACTAGTATTAGTATTAGAAACAAATTAGTTTTTTTGTGTGTTATCATTATTATTCTCAGCTTCTCCTCATGTATATATGCATAAAAAAAAGGGGGGGGGGGGAAATTAGTTTTACGTTTATGCTAGTTTTAGTGATGAAAAAAAATCAAAAATGAAAGCAAAAGTGGAAAGCAAGGTTCTGTTGAGAGAAAATCAGATTTGAAACATGTTGTTTAGTTAGGTTCAGTGATGAAAAAAAATAAATTAATTTGTTTTAAAAGACAAGCAAGAAAAAGAAACAAAACAACAAAGACAGTAAATAGACTAGAAAAAAAGGGGGGGCCAGATCCGGGAAAATAATAAATAAAAAAAATATAATAATAATACCTGTTAGCTCCGGCCACCGTAGACAGTTGTCGTCCGTTCCTATGCCACCGAAAGCCTTGTCTCCGGTAAAAGAGAGAGAAGGAGAATGAAAACCGGAAAAAAAAGAGAGAGAAGGAGAATGAAGACCGAAAAAAAAGAGAGAGAAGGAGAATGAAAACCGAAAAAAAAGGGGGAGGATGTAGAAACGAACCCGCCGTAATTCCGACCACCGTAGGTGGTGGTCGCCACCGCCAACAATCACTGTCACCGTCGACGGCGCTCCTGATGCTCTGGCCGTGCGCTCCACTGTCTCTCTCCGTCGCCTCTCCTTCTTCCCTCTTTCGTTTCTTCTCTCTCTCAGGCCCTCTTTGCGCAAATCTCTTACCAAAAAAAAAGAGTTTTGCTCTCTTTCTCTCTCTCTCTCGGCTGCTGGTGCGGCGCTGTGGGAAGGGAAAAGATTTAGGTTTAAGCTTTCAGCAATAACTTACATGGTTCTGTCTCTATTGGGCCTTATGATAATTTGTTTTCTTTAAACAATTTGTTACTCCCCACCCCATACTTGTTCACGCCAACGTTGTTCTGTTTTTTTGTTTTTTTTTTGAAAAAAAGTGATGGTTTGCTGTCGCACCCCCCTTTCAAAATACAACCCTTCCTATTGATCACACCCCTAGTTCATCATTCGCACCCCCCCTTTATAATACCCCTCCTCTTGCAAACTGCACCTCATTTTACTATCGTACCCTCTCTTTGCGTTTTTCTTTTTAATTTATTTTAAAAAAAAACCTATTAAAATAAATAGATAAATATTTCATTTTTTTAAAAAATATAAATAGGGGACTAAGTCGACTGTACAGTCTGGTTAGTTTGCTTTTTTAGGTCACTAATGAACCGTTACGGATCATGTCCTAGAATCCCTATTTAAAACAAACAATTCCTAAATTAAAATAAACACAAACACATTTCTTTCCACAAATTATGTTTTCGAAATAGGGGATTAAGTCGGCCGTACGGCCGGGTTAGTCAGCGTTCTAGGACGAATGAACCGTACAGATCAAGAGTCCTAAAACCCCTATTCAAATAAAATCAAACCACCACACTTCAAACCATTTTCCAAACTCCAAAAACTCCATTTTTATAAAATAGAGGAGTAAGTCGACTGTACAGACGGGTCAGTCAGCGTTCTAGGATGGATGAGCTGTACAACTCAATAATCCTAAAATCCCTATATTAAAAAATACCAGCCAACAAAAATTTTCAGAAAGAACTACGTGATTTTTGAGTTCCTCATTGCACCTGAGGATACGTAGGAGCGGGGCTTCCCCGTCAAGTCAAAATTAAACTTTAATAAATTAATCCTTATTATTTTCTACTATTTTATTTTTGGGTAAAACAAATAAATTCGTAATATTTTTGCACGACCAAATTTAGGGTAACTGTCTTAGGACAGATGTATTAGGGGTGTAGTGAAATTAGGTTTTCGCCCTTCCCTTTGCATAACCGACTCCCGAATCCAACCTAGTTTACGCAGACCAAATAACAATAAATGTAGGTTTTTCTCAATTTTTCCTATTAAATAAATTGGGTGGCGACTCCCTGAAATAATTTTGAGTCGTCTGCGTCGGGATCACGGTCACGACAGATGGCGACTTTGTTGGGGACTTAGTGAGAGTCAAGCCTTTTATAATTTGAACGTGCGAGATATATTTGAGTAATAATTTTATTTACCCTTTACTGAATTATTGTATATAGTGTTTTAGATTTTGCTTAAATATGAACCCTAGGATAGAAGACCACTTTTCTGTATGTATGTTTGTTTGTTTTGCAGCTTGGGGGGTATTATTGATATTTTGCTCCTTACACACTCCACTATCACGCTTTTGCACACACGTTAGAATAGTCATGTACCCAGACTGGAGAATAACCTAAGTTAGAACGAGACTGCGTAGTGATGGCCTACTGGATGTGCGTCCTGTTGGGTGGTCACGAAAGTCTCACCTAGAGTTTGGTCCCTCTTGAGAATGCTGGCACTCCTAATAGCTTTCCTATTGTTGTTGATCAGTGTTCTTAATTGGGGTCGTTGGCTCTAGGAACGTTATATAGGACTCTTTAGAGCTACCTTTTGAAAGGTTCACTCAATAGACGAGCCCTAGACCTATTCTCTAAGGAACCCTCGTAAGACACAAAGGAGCCTCATACCCCTGCATTCAAACAAACACAGATACATTTTTCCGGTCTTCCTAAAACAAATTATTACATTAGTTTGGAAAAATTATTTTCAGCATACCTCATGCATTTTTTACTTATTCCTGTTCTTTTTTCGCATGACATAAATTTCTTCTTTTACATCAACATTTCAAGCATTTCTATGACCACTAGGAAATTGTAAGGTTTTCTTTCTGACAAGATGGATCAAACATTAAGACAAATGATACATTTGAAAATCAAGCAACCGAACCTAAGCAGTTTGCGAGACCTAAGCAATAAAATGGCGCCATGGCTTTGTGACTCAAGGTACAAGCTGAAGCTCTCACTGCATTGGGCCAGTATTATGATCCACTGTTACGGTGTTTCACCTTTCAAGACTATCAGCTGGCCCTGACCTTAGAAAAGTTTGAAAATATATTATGCTTCCCTCCATCAAACAAAAATCCATACCGATATGTGGAAAATTATCCTATAGCTGAAAAACTGTCTGAAATATTAAAAGTTCCAACATCAGACTTGGCCAAGAAAGTAATTGTAAAGAAGGGGTTAGAAGGTTTGACAAGGTGGTACTTGGAAGAAAAAGCCTCGTTCTGGGCTGGTAAAGAAAATTGGGCTACATTCATGGACGTCTTCACTCTCATCATCTATGGGGTCGTTCTATTCCCCAATGACGACGGCTACATTGATTACACTGCGATGGACGTTTTCTTAGCATTCAAATTCCGAGGACAAAATCCCGCCTCAGTTGTTCTTGCTGACGTGTATTACACTATTCACGAACGTCACAAAAAACGACCAGGCTTGATCCTGTGCTGTTTGCCTGTATTATATCGCTGGTTCACTTCTCACATCTTCAAAAGAAATCATCTTATAGAGGTTAGGGGCAAGACAAAATGGGCCCAATACATCGCCGGCCTCAAAGGGAGTGACATTTCTTGGTATTCTCGGGACCAAAATCTAGAAGAAATCGTCTATCAGTGTGGTGATTTCCCAAATGTCCCCCTCATAGGGACTAAAGGCTGCATTAACTACAATCCCGCCATTGCTTTGAGGCAGTTGGGTTATCCTATGATGAATCCACCCCCGGAAGAATCTTTACTCTCATTTGTGCTAGAGAAGAGGGGTTTAGAAGATCTTGATATGCTAAGAAAGATTAGTCGGGCCTGGGGAAAAATATCCAGAAAAGGTCATGAACTAGGGCCCAGAGGCATTGATGCCAAAGAAAGCTACATTCAGTGGGTCAAATCTAGACCCCAAGAAGTTGGACTACCATTCCGTCTAGCAGCTCCGGTCACCCCCGAGGTTCCTCCGCCTATCCCTATACTCGATGAAGATCTTGAGAGACTCCAAGTCACCCTGTCCAAAGCAGAACAAGAAAAGGCAGAATTGCAAGCTAAATTAGAGAAAGTGCTCCAAGAGAATGCTGATTTGCAACGAGAAAGTGCCATGAAAAGAAATCGCCTGGCTGAATGTGATGAAAGGGAACAGGCTGAGAAAGAAAAAATGCGCCGGATACAAGAAGGACTAGAGGGTGCAAATGAAGAACTCAAGGTGCGAAACCGAGAGAGGGACAGGGCCATAAACAATGCTCATGTGTGGGAAAAGCATTTGACCAAAGCCGCAGCAATTGAGAAAGCATTACGAAACCAACTTGATAGTATGAAAACTCAATTAGAAGGAAGGACCGCTGAATGTGAGGGTCGGCTGGTAGTGGAAAGGAAAGCCAGAGAGGTGATACAGAAGAAACTTGAGGAGTATCAGGAAGCCCTGCAAGAAGAGTGCAAAAAACCAATTGACTTGAAGGCTTTTTCTGAATATCAAGACGAGATCTACGATGACCTTAACAATGAGCATGTGGTTCTAAAGGAGAATTATGTGAAGCTAAATGATGCTTACGAGTATTGGAGGAAGAGATTCTCCCAACTAGTGGGGCTAGCCAATGAAGCTGTCAGAGAGGTCCCCAAAAGCCTAATAGCAGCAGACATTGCCAGAGACGGGAACACACCAGTTGAGATCGCTCGATTTATTGATTTCTGCAAATACCTTGTACAAGTGTTCAAGATTAAAGGACGTTATCCTGATGATGAGGATAAGAATGTAGTCCGCTAGTTTGCTTGATTTTCAAATGTAGTACTTTTTCTTATTAATGAAGAACTCATTTGTTTCGTTTTAATATTTGATCCCATCTCATTCGGAATTAAAGCTTACAATTCCCCGGCACGATAAATAAAAGCTATGCATTCGCATTTCATCCACGTTCATTCATCTATTCATTCATCTACTTACGAGAAAGTTGTTACAGATTTAAGGAACTTAGCAACCATTGCTCGAACTAATAAAGAAAAGGTCAATCAAACTCGAGTGTACTTCACCCGATCTAGGGCAAGAATGGCTGAGCAAGAAGAACAGCATGGAAGATATTTGACCCAGGAAGTGGACGAAGTCAGAGAAAGAATGGGAGAAATGGCCGCGACCCAGACACAGATGGAAGAAACCCTACAGCCAGTAAGGGAGACTATTGCTCTATTGACAAGAAGGGTAATAGGAGTAATTGGGGGTGAGGGCGGAAGGTTCCCGAACCAAGGTGGGGGTCCACATAACATAGCACTCGACATACCCTTCGGGATGGGCTATGAAGCAATGGGACCTACTGGGCCTGAAAACCAATACCCTGGGGACAGAGGTGGGGGACTATTCCACGTCGAAAATGGGGAAGGCGAAAGGCATGTAACGGCGCTGTGGGGCAGATCCAAACAATCATGGATGGATAAGATGGAGGAAAAGATCAAAGCAATCTAGGGATCGGGTTCTTTCGGGTCCTTGGGAATAGACGAACTCTGCCCTACTACAGACGTGGCCATACCTCGAGACTTCAAAGTGCCTGACTTCATGAAGTACGATGGAAGCACCAGCCCTCTTCTGCATCTGGGAACCTATTGCACCAAAATGTCGATATGGTCCAAGGATGAAAAATTTCTCATTAGTTTTTTTCATGAGAGTTTGACGGGGCCGGCGTTGGAATGGTATATCCAAATGGACCACTCTAAGATTGATTGTTGGAAGGACCTCGCTGATGTCTTCATGAATCAGTACAGGTTTAATATGGATATGGCTCCAACCCGTGAGCAACTGGGAATCCTGCAGAAGAATAATGACGAGACCTTTAAGCAGTATCCCCAAAGGTGCAGAACTCTCGCTGCACAAGTCTAACCACCACTCACTATATCAGAGATGTGTTCCTATTTCTTCGGGACGTTAGGATCTCCCTATGTGGCAGCAATGGCAGGGGCCGCGTACCGGGACTTCGCAGATTTTATATCTGCTGGAGAAAGAATTGAGATGCTGACAAGAGCTGGAAAACTTCAGGTGGAGCAATCAGAAGGCGGGCCAGCTAAAAAGAACTATACTCAAAAGAAGATAGATCCAGAAATTAGTTACATCCGAGCACCACCAAATATCACCCCCCCAATAGCCATGCTATAATAGACCTCGCCCGAATACACCTTACACAATGAACCCAAACACAAACCCCTCACCCATGCAAACTGTAACACCCCTTTTCTACCCGTTAATTTAACTGTAAAATCAGAGTTTCAAAATTTCTTTTTATCGCAAGGAATGTTACCCACACTTCAAACAAAACACCGTACTTCAATTAAATAGTTCAACGTCAATAAATGTGCAATACGTAACACGCCCCCAATGGGGAAAAACTCAAGCATCAGTCATCGTCACCACAACCGTGACATCAATAAAACCAACTACGCGGCGGAAAGTATAAATAAGAGAAAACCATCAAATAACATATAACAACCAAAATAGTCTTAAAACATCGAGTTCGTTTTCCCCCCTGAGTGCTACATATCAGAGCATGACGACCTGACTCAATTTAGTGAAGATACCAAGGTCTTCACTCGTGATCACCTGCACGTTACCGCATAGGGGTAACATTCAAACAGAAGGGTGAGTCCAATTCAATCCATATAATAAATCATATGATAAGCAATAGGTTAAAGTCACATCACTAGAGTAACCACATCACAGTCATCAATCACCTCATTACAACAACTCATCACGATGTCATGCAACTATACGAAATGCAACCCACTCGCGGGCATATGCATGAGGTACCTTTCATCATCGTCGCTTAGCCTTTATGGCCTCATCGTCACTTAGCCTTTATGGCCTCATCGTCGCTGGGTTCATGCACATGGAATACATGAGACACTATGACATGCACCACACACAAACACACAATCAACTATGTGACCCGTCACTTACCAATTTGCCAAATAAGAGACACAGCACCTGTCAATTCATAATTACAGACAACAGCGTCGCTATATTTCATCGTCGCTTATTATCATCGTAGCTTAGCCCTTTGGGCCTCATCGTCACTTATCCATAAACGTCACCAAACAAACAATAGCCACTAAGGGCAAAACAGTCATTTACACATCATCATCAATAATATTAGCCACTAAGGACAAAAACGTCATTTAACTAGCCACTAAGGGCATCATCGTCATAATCACCCATTTTGACACTAGAGCGTTAAAACTGTTGGTTATACGCAAAAAGGATTTTTAAAGGACTCAATATGGCTTTACAACGTCACTGTAATGACCCCCGGGGACAGCCACTTGGGCGCCCAGAAACCACCAGGAAATAATAAGTTTTTATTTTAAAAATAAGACACACAGGTAGACAACTTGAAAAGCTTCCCAACACTTTTTGAAACGTTCAAAACGGATGCCCGAGTCAAAAGATACGTCAAAAACAGAATAGGGGAAAAATGAGACACAGTAAATTCGACAGCTTCTATCTCAGCAAATTCGAAAGCTTCTGTCTCAACAAATTCGACAGCTTCTGTCTCAGTAGCTTCGACAGCTTATGTCTCAGCAACTTCGACAGCTTCTGTCTCAGCACTTCGACAGCTTCTGTCTCACCAAATTCGACAGCTTCTGTCTCAGTAGCTTCGACAGCTTCTGTCTCTGCAACTTCGACAGCTTCTGTCTCAGCACTTCGACAGCTTCTGTCTCAGCACTCGAGCCAAAATGTTTAAAATTGAATTTGGGCATGCAAATGCAAAAGATGGCACGGTAAAATATGCCCAGAATTCGAAGTTTCACCCAAAACACCCCATATGCGCACACAAGCAACACCCACCGAGACAACTCCAAAATGACACGTGCAAAAATAAAACCACTCGAGCCAAAATGTTTAAAATTGAATTTGGGCACGCAAATGCAAAAGATGGCACGGTAAAATATGCCCAGAATTCGAAGTTTCACCCAAAATACCCCATATGCGCACACAAGCAACACCCACCGAGACAACTCCAAAATGACACGTGCAAAAATAAAACCACTCGAGCCAAAATGTTTAAAATTAAATTTGGGCACGCAAATGCAAAAGAAGGCACGGTAAAATATGCCCAGAATTCGAAGTTTCACCCAAAACACCACATATGCGCACACAAGCAACACCCACCGAGACAACTCCAAAATGACACGTGCAAAAATAAAATCACTCGAGCCAAAATGTTTAAAATTGAATTTGGGTACGCAAATGCAAAAGATGGCACGGTAAAATATGCCCAGAATTCGAAGTTTCACCCAAAACACCCCATATGCGCACACACACGCACACACAATGGAACATGCGCCCAGCCATGGGGCGCCAAATCCTGCACAAAATCCAGCAACACAAAGTCAAACATATGGCGCCCTAGGCGCCCATAACATCAACCAAAGGGATTTTCAGCCACCAATCATGAAGATCACGCATATATCATCAACAAAAACACGATATCACACACACACATTCATGATCATGGATAGATCTAGGCTAACTCTACCCTAAAACCTATCATAAACATCTATTATATAGAAAGATAGAACTCCCCTTACCATAGATCTAGAGAAGAATATGAGCCCTCCTTTCCTTCTTCCTTGAGCACTACGATTTTCCTCCTTCTTTTCCTTGGGGTTTTGCGATTTCTTTCTTCCTCTCTTGCTCTCTCTCATCAAACGGCGCACTTCCTCTCACTCCCAAGGCTCTCAATTTCGTGAAGCACACAAAAATGAGCCGAACCCTAATTTTCTAACTATATATATGCCTAGGTTAGTTAATTGGATCACGAGCTTTATCCAGCTTAAGCCCTAATTAATTTGCACCACCAAATCCTAATACCACGCTCTCACATATTAATATTATTTCTAAACAATTAATTAAAATAATTAAATTAATTAAAATACCTAAATACTTAATTAAATAATTTAATTAAATATTTAGGGTGTTACACAAACACTTCCCGTAAACAGCATCCCAGGAACCTACGCACAACCTACGTAAATACCAACAGACCCGTCAAAAATTCCGCCAAACACAAGTCAACTTCCCACCATTCCCTAAACTCTCCATTACCAACACCAAACTTTTCCAACGATTGGCAGACGCCCGCTAGATTGCAGGAGTCCCCGTGAAAGATTGGGAGCCTCCATTCCCAGCATGGTATAATCCAAATTTAACATGTAAGTACCACATGGGGGCTGCGGGACATTCCATCGAGGATTGTGAGGCCTTCAAGACGGCTGTAAGAAGATTGATTGCTCATGGGATGCTGGACATCCAGGAGGAGAAGGGACCAAATATCAATAGCAACCCTCTCCACAATGACGATGGAAATAGGGCAGTGAGTATGTTGGAAGGAGACCAAAAGACTATCAAGAAGGTCTTGGGACTCCGGACCCCTATGATAGAAATATGGGAAGGATTACACCGGGCTGGCTATGAAGTGTTGGCACCAACAAAGGAGGTCGTAAAATATGCCATGTATAACGAAAAGAAAAAGTGTGTGTACCACCATAGTTGTGAAGGCCGTGATATTGAAGATTGTTGGGACTTCAAAGCTCGAGTTCAAAGCCTAATGTCACTAGGAGTGGTGCAAGCTAGGGGGTCTGTGTTTCAAGAGGAGATTGATGTTGTGGAACATTTTGTGCTTAAAGTTCCACCGCTCAACCAACCTGCAGCACCTGAAAAGGTTGTAGTGACTATAAAGAAGCCCACACCTTTTGCTTGCAAAGACACTCATGCAATTCCCTGGAACTACGAGACCCGAGTCGAAGTTGTGGGAGGCGCCACTAAGAGTGAAATAAGCAAGAACAAGGGGGTTGAGGAGTCTATGGACAACCTTGCAAGTGTTAGCGGAATAACCCGGAGTGGGCGATATTTCGGTCCGGAAGAGTCCGAAAAGAAAAAGAAAGAGAAAGAGGCCGAAGAGCCATCAGAAGAAGAGTTCCTAAAAATCATGAAGCAGAGTGAGTATGATGTGACTGAGCAACTGAAAAAGACTCCGGCTCGGATCTCGTTGCTTTCTCTCATCCTCTCTTCTGAGATACATAGGAATGCTTTGTTGAGAACATTGGAAGAAGCTTTTGTGAAACCTGATGTGACTCCCCAAACGGTGGTCAACATGGTAGATCCAATGCAGCGATTTAACCTGATTACATTTGCTGAAAGTGAGGTACACCCTCAAGCCAGGGGGGAACATCGAGCCCTGCACATCACTTTTAAGTGTCGAGAATTCGTGATAGCCAAAGTGCTAATCGATGGTGGATCGGCCCTTAATGTCCTACCTATGACCACTTTAACAACATTGGGATTGGGGGAAAGAGACTTAACCCCTCAAACCTTGATGGTACGGGATTTCGATGGATCTAAAAGAAGTGTTCTGGGTGAAGTAGTGCTCTCGTTGGAGATTGGCCCTAGTGTCTTCCGGGTGCTGTTCCAAGTCATGGTTATCTATTTGGCATACACCATGTTATTGGGACGACCATGGATTCACGAAGCTGGAGCAGTACCTTCGACTCTCCACCAGAGGGTCAAATTTGTTGAAAATAGAAACATCATCACAATCCGTGGAGAAGAGGAAATGCTGGTCACAAAACCTATGTCCCTACCCTATGTGGACAACACCGAAGAAGAAGTAACAAATATGTGCCACAGTTTCGAGGTGGATAAATCTGGAGTTACCGAAGGAGCCTTGTTGAGGCACAGCGTGAATCAAGTGGTGGCCCGGATAATGACAAAAAATGGCTATGAAGAAGGAAAAGGTTTGGGTCGTCACTTACAAGGAACTTGCACTCCCATCCCCGTGAAGCAGAAGTCAGACACCATGGGAATTGGCTATGAGGGGAACCTCAAGATGAAGTCAAAGAAACTGACAATGGGTAAAGAGGAAATTCAGTTGATTCCACACTTGAGCGACACTTTCCCAGCACCAGCAAAAGCGCTAGCGCTGAAGATATAGTCGGCACTTCGCACCGCCTTGTGATTAACATGATGGACAAAGATGGTTCGGGAGCGGGTGGCGTCATTCTCCCTTACAACAATCAAAAGTCACTGAGCAATTGGCAGGCTGAACCAGTTGTTGATGTTGTTACTTTCATGTAATCATTTTTTATTTTGTTGTTTTCGCCGTTTAAGGCTATAAGACCTTTGCTATTTTGCTTGAGACAAGAATTAATCGAATTCACATGCATTTCTATCCATTTGTGTTGTTACGTTTTGCATTCTCGCATTCTATCTCACATTCGTTTGTTTATCTCTTTTATTTTCATTTTCTGTCATCATTTATTGTGGTTATCCCCCTCCAACCTCATTAACTACTCTCCAGGGATCCCAATTTCGCTAAAGTTTTGCCTCATTATGAGAACGTCGAGAACCTATCATCTGATCCCCTCACGACTTTTGATGAAGACTATGTTGAGTAGGAAGAAGATAATGAAGCAATTGATAGGCTCTCTAAGCTGCTGGGGAACACTGAAAAGGAGTTTGGTTTGAATGATGAGATGATAAGAAGGAGTTGAAGTTGGTCAACAACCCTGAACGGGATGAGATGATTACGTTGTTTAAAGATTATCTTGATGTTTTCGCATGGTCCTACAAAGATATGCCCGGGATTGACCCAAAGATAGCAGCACATAATATTCCTCTTTTTCCGGATGTAAAGCCAAAGAAACAGAAGCTGAGGAAGATGCATCCGGATATGTCTTTGAAAATCAAGGAGGAAGTAACTAAACAATGGGAGGCTGGATTTTTAGAGGTCTCAGTACATCCAGAATGGGTGGCCAACATCGTCCCAATACCCAAGAAGGATGGGAAAGTTAGGATGTGTGTGGATTACCGAGAACTAAACCAGGCCAGTCCGAAGGATGACTTTCCTCTTCCGCATATTGACTTGCTTGTTGGCAATACTGCCAAGAACCACAGATTTTCCTTCATGACCGGATGGTTACTCTGGATACAACCAAATTCCCATGAATGCCGAAGATAAAGAAAAAACGACATTCATTACCCCATGGGGAACCGTTTGTTATAGGATGATTCCTTTCGGTTTGAAAAACGCTGGGGCAACCTACCAGCGTGCCATGGTCGCACTCTTCCACGATTTGATGCATAAAGAGATCGAATAAGTGTCATGAGGCAGTACTGCATGTGGCAGTACTGCATGTGACATGGTGGCAAACTCTCAAGAGCAAGAAAGTCATGTGGCAGTACTGCAGAAGTTATTTGAAAGGCTCAGGAAATATAAAGTGCGTTTGAATCCCAATAAGTGTCTTCGGGGCATCCTCAGGAAAGTTACTCGGATACATTGTAAGTAGGGATGGTATAAGGGTGGATCCTGATTAGATAAAGTCTATTCAAGAGATGCCTACCCCCAGAAGTGAACGTGAGGTAAGAAGGTTTTTGGGGAGGCTCAATTACATTGCAAGATTCATTTCTAACTTGACTAGTACATGCGAACCGATATTCAAGTTATTAAGAAAGAACCAACCAGGTAAATGGGATGACAAATGTCAAGAAGCTTTCGATAGAATAAAGGATTATTTATCGAACCCTCTTGTTTTGGCGCCCCCAACACCAGGGAGACCGTTGATTTTGTACTTGACTGTGTTGCCATCATCCGAGGGGGCAATGCTGGGGCAACATGGCCCGTCAGGGAAAGAGCAGGACATCTACTATTTGAGTAAAAAATTCAATGACTGCGAAACCCGCTACATAGCAATTGAAAAGACGTGTTGTGCCTTAGTCTGGACCTCCAGAAGACTTCGCCAATACATGTTGTACTACACTACTTGTTTGATTTCGCGATTTGAACCACTAAAGTACATTTTTGAGATCCCCCACGTTTCCTTAAGGGTTTCGAAATGGCAAGTGATCTTATCAGAATACGACATCAAGTACGTGTCGCAAAACTCTATGAAGGGAAGTACAATCGCCGACTATCTGGCCGATAACCCTCTCGCGGAAGGGAAATCCTCTAGTTTGGATGATATGGAAAGAGGAGTAATGGCAGCTAATGAAGATAAAGGAACAAAAGTTGCCTGGAGAATGTACTTTGACGGAGCAGTCAACATGTATGGAAATGGTGTTGGGGCACTAGTAATTTCACCGGAGGGTAAGCAATACCCTGTGGCCATCAAATTGAGTTTCGAATGCACCAACAACATCACCGAGTATGAGGCATGCGCAAATGGACTACAGGTTGCAATCGACCTTGGTGTGAAAAGACTGGATGTGTTTGGAGATTCGGCACTTGTAACACCCCCTTCTAGTAACTACTATTTAATTAATTTAAAAATCAGAGTTTCCAAAAACTTTTCAGTACAACCGCCAGAGGGTGCCACATTTTAAAAACAACAACGTATAATAACTCCAAAAATAATTCATAAAGTCATAAAACACATAATACATAGCACCACAGTCAACATAATATTCGGTTTAGCTTACGTCAACATAAGTATAAAAACATCGCAGCGGAGAACACCAAATCTCAACACATTAGGTTACATCACCAAGTAAATAGTTTAATAACATCAATTAAATAAAACGGTAAGCTAAAACACCCCCCCGGTGCTACGTATCAGAGCCGACTCGACCAACTAGAAAGAAGGCACTAGATCACCTTCACTCGCTATCACCTGCACGTTTCCGACATGAGAAGCAACATAAAAGCAGTAGGGTGAGTCTCTTTACATAAATAATAACAAATAAGATCAACATCATATTAGAAAGGCAACTAACAACACCAAATCACAGCAATAACAACATACACCGTTACTTTACATCAATCAGAAAACAACACCGAAAGTATGAATAATGCATGCAATGCAACCCAACTTCTAGGGCATATGCATGTGGATCCATCATCACCAATAATTTGCCTTGAGGACACATCACCAATAAGACCGAAGTCTTCTGCTCACCAATAATGCACATGATTATGCGACGCCATGAACCATGCACTATACACACCAAAATCACCATAATTATGCAGTAGCATGCTCACCAATAGTTAATCAGCTCACCAATCGAGTAGGATCCACGATCCGGCTTGTTATGCCAAAAACATTATCTCACACGCGGTCTAAGTTTCGGTTTTTTTTTCAATAATTTAAACCTTCAATAACAGAGCGTTTTATAATTCAAACCACATATTTGATTAGGTCTTTTAATAAGCTTTCCAACGCATTTGAGAACACCTCAATCGGGTTCCCGGATCAAAAGTTATTGCAAAAACAAGTTCGGGAACTTTTTAGTGAAAACTGCAAACCGTCGCGACGCGAAAAGATACCGTCGCGACGCGAAGAGTGACAGAAACTTGTGCGTTACAAAATTTACTGGGGTCGCGACGCGATGGCCATGGGCCGCGTCGCGATGGAAGCCAGAATTGGCTGAAAACAGCATTTTGAAACCCGTTTTGTACCGTTTCACTTTCTATCGACCCCGAGACATTTCCTAACCATCATGACTTCAAAACTTCACCAACACCAACGAAGGTCATAGACCCCACTCACCAATAATTATTCACACCATTTTATTTATATCACCATCATTACATCTCCAATTAATTGTCCTAAGGCCAGCACACCAGTTACGCCAATAACCAACTAATTATACGGACTAAATTGTCACAAGGGACTAAAACTACACCATGAGGCCCAAAACAACACCAAAGGACTAAAACAGCACCAAATATAACAGCAAACAGCAACATTGATAATACAGCAACTTTAGAAAACAGCAACATTAATTTCAGAAAACAGCAACATAAAGTTTAGAAAAACAGCAACATTAGTTTGGAAAAACAGCAACATTTATCTTAGAAAAACAACAACATTTATCTTAGAAAAACAGCAACAACATAGTTGAAAATACAGCAACAGCACCATGGAAAATACAGCAACAGCACTATTTTAAAAACAGTGACAGCAACATCTTAAAACAAAAACAGCAACAGCAACCTTTCAAAACAGTGACAGCAACATTTTAAAACAGCAACAGCATCATTTTAAAAACAGTGACAGCAACATACACGCCTATGGGCAGCCACGTTTTGGCGCCCACCTACCTAGCACACACACACGTACAAAATCCAGCATCATGCCACACGCCTAACCGACAACACGGACACACAACACGCATGGGCAGCTACTTTTTGGCGCCCATGACTAGCACATACACGCACAACACGCCTAGGCCCGTAGGCACTCACCAACAACATCACAAAACAACACCTTTGACACACTTCAAACACCTAACATGCACAATTAATATTATATACATCTCAATACAAATCAATCATGGATTCCACACCAAACAACATAGGTTCATCATCAACACCATAGATTCAACAATTTAAATTTCGACATAATATAAACACCAACAACAACACATCAAATCAATCCATTAAACATCTTACATCCTAACTCATATGAGTACCAATCCTATAGGCTATTATGAATGTAAGAGAGAGCCCCCTAACCTTTGTTAATTGAAGAGTTCAACAAGATTTCTAGCAAGCCACCATATACACCAACGATCCAAGCTTCTTCTCCCTTGAAGCTCCAAGCGAAACCCCCTACCTTGCCCTAGAACACGTCGCGCCTCTTCTCTCTCACTCTTCTGACTTGCGACTTCCTTTCTTTTTCTTCTCTCTATTTTACGATCCCTTCTTTTCTTTTCCTTTCCAATTCGCGAATGAGCCCCCTTCACTAATCCTTGCTCCATGCGCCTAGGCCTAAGTCAATGGGCTTGGGCTTGGGCCAATCCTACCACCCCGGAATTACCAACATCACTCCCTTCAATTTAAATAAAAACAATATATTAATAAGTTAATATAACAATAATAGTGCAGCGCTTAAATAATTTAATTAAATAATTAATTAAATTATTTTGGGTGTTACAGCACTCATCATTTACCAGGTATAGGGCGAATGGCAAACCAACGACTCAAAGTTAATACCTTATCAAAAACACTTAACCGAATTGGTAGAAAATTTCGAAGAAGTAACATTCACCCATCTGGCGCGAGATAAGAACCAATTTGCCGATGCTTTAGCTACCTTGGCGGCGATGTTTAAACTGAACGTCAATGCCGAGGTCCAACCCATCTGTATAGAAGTCAAGGATGAACCAGCTCACTGCGCTAATGTGGGAGAAGAAGAGCCAGATAGCGAACCATGGTTCTGTGATATAAAGCGGTACATCCAACATGGGGAGTACCCAACAGGGGAAAGTGAAGTAAACAAGAAAACAATTAGAAGGCTAGCAATGAATTTCTTTCTGAGTGGTGAGATACTTTACAAGCGAAGCCAAG
This sequence comes from Astragalus membranaceus, assembly GCA_039519185.1. NCBI lineage: Eukaryota > Viridiplantae > Streptophyta > Magnoliopsida > Fabales > Fabaceae > Astragalus > Astragalus membranaceus. Next base: position 54,173,331 of record CM076850.1, read on the forward strand.
ATGGTACTTTGTTGAGATGCATAGGTGCGCAAGAGGCTCCAAAAATCATGATTGAGGTACACGAAGGAATCTGTGGAACACATGCAAACGGGCACATGATGGCCCGCAAAGTCATGAGAAGTGGTTTTTATTGGACCACCATGGAGACAGATTGCATAGTACATGTAAGAAAGTGCCTCAAGTGCCAGCTGTACGCCGACAGGATCAATGCACCTCCATTTCCTCTACATAACCTAACGAGTGCTTGGCCATTTTCCATGTGGGGGATTGACGTCATTGGACCGATTAATCCGAAGGCATCCAATTGGCATCGGTTCATATTGGTAGCAATTGACTATTTCACAAAGTGGGTAGAAGCATCCTCATATGCTAGCATCTCCCAAAAGGTGTTTGCCAAGTTCTTGAAGAGGGACATCATCTGCCGATATGGAATTCCTGAAAGGATAATCACGGACAATGATCCTAACCTCAATGGCACTGAGATACAAAGGCTATGCGAAAACTTCAAGATCAAGCCCCACAATTCAACTCCATATAGACCCCAAAAGAATGGTGCAGTGGAAGCAGCAAATAAAAACATCAAGAAAATCATCGCCAAAATGGTGATTAATTACAAAGATTGGCATGAGATGTTACCCTATGCTCTACACGCTTATCGCACTAACGTACGATCCAGCATTGGAGCAACGCCATTTTCGTTGGTGTATGGAATGAAAGCTGTGTCCCCCGTTGAAGTTGAAATACCATCCTTGAGAGTTTTAATGGAAGCAGATCTGGAAGAGTCGGAATGGGTAAAAACACGGTTTGAACAGTTGAATATGATCATGGAAAAGAGATTGGCAGCTATTTGTCACGGGCAGTTATACCAAAGTCGAATGGCCAGAGCCTTCAACAAGAAGACGCTCGTGGTAAGTGGGCGCCCAACTACGACGGGCCTTACGTGGTCAAACATGCGTTTCCGGGTGGAGCCCTAGTCCTGCTCGACATAAAAGGACGTGAGCTTCCAAAGCCGATAAACTCAGACGCAGTCAAGAAATTTTATGCCTAAAAAAAATAATAAAAAAAATAATAAAAAAAGTAATAAAAAAAAATCCCTCTAGATTGAAAACCCGAATGGGCGGTCTAGGAAAAATTAGGGATAAGAAAGGCCCGGTAGAATCGAAAACCCAAAAGGGCAGTCTTGGCAAAAATTAGGGTCAACAAAAGTCTGCTAGATTGAAAACCCAAAAGGGCGGTCCAGGAAAAAAAAATTAAGCCAAAAAAAGAAAAAGAAGGGCATGAGATGGCAGACTCAAAGGACTCACGAGCGCGTCTATGCTGGGGCAATATAACTGCATGGAAAGAAGTCAGAATCGGATTCCACTCTGATAGTCGCATTAAGGGTTCTCAAGAGGATCGGCCGGTAGGGGATTGACTTAGTCATAACGGGGCAAAGTTTGTGTGAAGTTTCCTGCTTGTGACCTTCTTTCCTATTTGTACTTTTTCTTCCTAACCAATACCACTATGTTCATGCATTTGCTATTTTTCATTGTTCGTCCGTACATTCATGACCTATTCGCCTAGCTCATTTCCTTTACTCTTTCATTCATAATTGACTCATTTAATCTATGTCTCAAGTAAAATGGTTTAAGTCTAGCAAAATTCAAGACGAATGTGTCAGTAACACATTAATAATTGAAAAAAAAGAAGAGAGGAAACTCAGTTGACTGGGGAGAGTAGGCCCACACTTCTCACAAATCGCAAAGAGAGCGCGGAAGTTGGAAAGTCTCGAGGTTGTCCCTAATAAGATTGAAGAGGATGCTTCCAATCAGGTGAATAACGGGATTGATGCTATGAAAGGGCGACTGCGGTTATAAGGGAGAGGTGAAGGCAAGTAAACAAAAGTTTGATTGGTCAAAGATCCTTGGTTCGCAGCAATGGTTCTAGCACTAAAACAAAGGCATTCACAAGTAAACATGCATTACATTACGTTGTTCATTTTTTTTCTCTCCTGCTATCAGTCTCGCCCTGGCATTGTTTTATATTTTCATGCTATCGGTCTCGCCCTGGCATTGTCTTTAATTTTGTGCTATCGGTCTCGCCCTGGCATTGTCTTTAATTTTGTGCTATCGGTCTCGCCCTGGCATTTGTCTTTAATTTTCATGCTATCGGTCTCGCCCTGGCATTGTTTTTAGTTTTCATGCTATCGGTCTCGCCCTGGCATTTGTTTTTAATTTTCTGCTATCGGTCTTGCCCTAGCATTTGTCTTTAATTTTCATGCTATCGGTCTCGCCCTGGCATTGTTTTTAATTTTCATGCTATCGGTTTCGCCTGGCATTTGTCTTTAATTTTCATGCTATCGGTCTCGCCCTGGCATTGTTTTTAATTTTCATGCTATCGGTCTCGCCCTGGCATTGTTTTTAATTTTCATGCTATCGGGCTCGCCCTAGCATTGTCTTTAATTTTCATGCTATCGATCTCGCCCTGGCATTGTCCTTAATTTTCTTGCTATCGGTCTTGCCCTGGCATTGTTTTTAATTTTCATGCTATCGGTCTCGCCCTGGCATTGTCTTTAATTTTCATGCTATCGTTCTCGCCCTGGCATTTGTTTTTAATTTTCTGCTATCGGTCTCGCTCTGGCATTTGCTTTTAATTTTCTACTATCGGTCTCGCCCTGGCATTTGTTTTTAATTTTCTGCTAACAGGTCTCGCCCTGGCATTTGCTTTTAATTTTCTGCTATCGGTCTCGCCCTGGCATTTGTTTTTAATTTTCTGCTATCGGTCTCGCCCTGGCATTTGCTTTTAATTTACATGCTATCGGTCTTGCCCTGGCATTTGTTTTGTGCTAACTTCGTGCTATCCGTTCAGCTCTAGCACTATTACCCATTTTAACTTTAACAGTCAAAAGACAGTGGTGCATATTCCACCGATTAAAATTGAGGTTCGTGTCTGCACTTACTCCTTACTTTGATAATGCAAGAAAACATGGTTTTATGTATTATCTCGTAAGGAAGTAAGCACAGAGGGGCAACTGTGAACACCCAATTTTAACCGGTGTATTTTATTTATTTATTAATAATAATGAAATTAGTCCCTATGACAAAATATTCGGTTTTGTGCGCGTATTCGTCGCGTCGTTGTTTTAGCGTTTCATCGTGTTTAGTCCGACATGTTTTGTCGCGTTTCCTTTTAGTTCCCTTTGTTTAGTAATAATAACAGTAATAGTAAAACAAGAGGTGTGTGAAAAATTCTTTAATTACAAAGTATCTAGTTACACTTGGCCCAAACATATGCCAAAATTACAAAAAAAGAAAACAGGCCTCAAATGGGCCCAAAAAATTATCTACACCTAACAGTAAAAAAAAAGGAAGAGAAAGGCCCAAATAATCCTAATCTATGCCAGTAGCCGTACGCGCCTCCCTTCTGCTCCTGAGCTTGCAGAGCAAGCTTGCTCCAGCTGCCCAAGCACGTGAAAAACATCACCAATTCAAATCAGCAACTAAAAAAGGGGGAGGTTGAGTCAGCCCTGAGTCAGCTACAAGCTTTCCAGGAGACAATCCAATTAACCAGAGAATCAAGAAATTAATTTTCGGTTTCAAAAAATGACTATAAAATGCTAATCCGAAAATGAGATTGGGGGGACTTTTTTTTCTTTTACACACAAAATTCATACTAAAAATTCTGGAAAACAGTACCTGAAGCAGTGGGACGATTTTTTTTTCAATCACAAAAAGGGCTTTTGATTTCTTTTCTGAAAAAAGGTTGGTCAAGTCAATTTTTTTCTTATTATCATCTTTATTGGTAGTAATAAGTTCAGTATGCATTTTTAGAAATAGTCAGTTTTATTTCGCTTTGAATATAGACTAGTATTAGTATTAGTGATAAGTCTATTTTTAGAGTCTTTTTAATAGTTATTTTTCTTCAGTTTATTTGGTATTTTAATTATATTTTTGAGCTATTTTACTACAAATGTTTACTTTTTATTTTCAGGTGTTATTTGGAAGCAAAAGAGAAAATATGAGGAAAAATGAAGAAACAAAGAAAATATTTGAGGAGGAACAATTTTTAAGACCGCTCGGCACTCAACAGGGCGCCAAGGGCGCCAAGCAGCAAAACTGGCGCAGCACAGGGCGCCACGGGCACCAAGCAGCAAAAACTGGCGCAGAGCCTGCGCACGACCCTGGCACATAGGCGCACGACCCTGGTGCAAAACTGGCGCAGGGCAGCAAAAATTGACTGGCCAGGGCGCACGACCCTGGCACATAGGCGCACGACCCATGCTTGCCAACAACGCAGAACAGCTGTTGCCAGCACAAGGCGCATGACCCAGGCTCCATAGGCGCACGACCCTGGTGCAAAACTGGCGCAGAGCAGCCAATATTGACTGGCCAGGGCGCACGACCCAGGCACATGGGCGCACGACCCTGGCGCCAGACAAGTCAATTTTGGCTGCACCCACTTGCTGATGGCTATCTTTGCCAACTTGATTTGCCACTTTTTTTTGGACCATTTTGCCCCTCCACTCAAGTGCATTGGCCATCATATTTTCCTATAAATAGGACCTTGATCCTCACTTGTAACTAAGCTTGAATTTTGTTAGAAAATCAATGACAAGGTTTCCTCTAAGATTCATGACTTCAATTTACTCTTCATGCTTTTTATGATTCTTGCTCTTTTAAATTCTCGCTCTTTTACTTTCTCGCTCTTTTACTTTCTCGCTCTTTTATTTTCTCGCTATTTACTTTCTCGCCCTTTTATTTTCCAAGTCATTTACTTTCCTTGCTATTTACTTTCTTGCCATTTTATTTTCCAAGTCATTTACTTTCCTTGCTATTTACTTTCTTGCCCTTTTATTTTCCAAGTCATTTACTTTCCTTGCTATTTACTTTCTTGCACTTTTATTTTCTTGTCATTTACAATTCCGCTATTTATGATTTTGCAATTTACCGCTTTCTTTTATTTCTCGCTATTTAATTTCATGTCTTTTCTTCTTCTTCTTCTTCTTCTTCTTCTTCTCTCATATTTAATATGAGTGAGTAGATACAAAGTCTTGGGTTCTTGGGAGTAATCCAATGATAGGTCCCTAATAATTCCCAAGACTATTCTCCACTCCAAATTGTTTTATATTTCAATCTAATTTTATTGCCCTTCAAATCTTATTCTAAACATCAAACGAAGAACCGAAAGGTGAAGTATTGATGTTAGATCTATGAAATTAGACAAGGGAATCAACACATGAGAATAGTTTTGAAACTCTTGAGACATTATAAAGGTGTTATGCTTAATGGGTTTTGGTGACAATCAACCATGAGAATAGGCTTGATTGTTAGTTCAAAACACGCTCTTGTACTCCGAAAGGAGACATTAGTTATATTCGCTGCCTTGTCTTTGAAATATATTACTCTTATAATTTTTGAAATATATTACTCTTATAATTTGTGAAATTATATTCGCTGCCTTCTCATTGTACAACGTGGAAAAAGGTATGGAGCCGCCACCAATATTTTAATTTTAAGACCAAAACATTGAAAAAAGGTCTTTTAGACAAGGCGGATGGTCTTTCGAAAACTAGAGATATGGGTTCGGGGGTCGGTTAGGCATGGGGAAGGTATTAGCACCCCGTGCCTCCTTTCTACCGAAAGGGAACCTTTAATTAAATGTGTGGTTTGAAGTGTTGATTTGAAAATGCTTTTATTTTGCCTCTTTATTGAAAAGGGAGTGAGAAGACTTAATGAAAATTTTTATTTTTGGCGCTTGACGAGAGTTGGCCTCTCGCTCCTACGTATCTCCTGGTGCGATGGAGAATTCAAAGCTACGTAGTTCTTGGTTGTCCTATAAAGGTTTTTGTTTTTTAGTTTGTTTAGGTGAGTTTTCGCAGTAGGAGTGAGGATTCGCGATGACCAAACAACAACGGTTTAGAGTGGCCGCGCTACTAACTCTTTTGAAAATGAAATTATCATTAACAACCAAACGGCAACGGCGCAAGTGATCATTAACGATAATCGGTTTTGCTTTTGATTCGAGTGTTCGCGACGACCAAACAACAACGGTTTAGAGTGGCCGCGCTACTAACTCTTTTGAAAATGAAATTATCATTAACAACCAAACGGCAACGGCGCGAGTGATCATTAATGATAATCGGTTTTTATTTTAGATGATCAAAAAGGGCTTTCGCAATCGAATTAATTTTGGTTTGTTGTGCTTGACGAGGACGTGGCTCGCTCCTACGTATCCCAAATGGGAATCAAAGCGACGTAGTTCTAGAGCCTTGAAAATGAAAGTCTTTTTGTTTTGATTTTGAAAAGTGAAGGGGGTTCATAATGATCAAACTAACAAAGGTTATGGGTGATCATTACTAAAACCCCTTTAAGTGCATGTAAAAATATCTTTTGAAAAATGAAAGCCTTCATGATGACCAAACTAACAAAGGTTATGGGTGGTCATCATTAACACTTGCTATGACTTTTGATGCTTAAGAAAATATTTTTGGAAATTGAAAGCATTCATGATAATCAAACTAACAAAGGTTATGGGTGATTATCACTAGTAGCTCATGCATATGAAAACATCTTTTTGAAACTTAGGCTCTTAGGACAATCAAACTAACAAAGGTTATGGGTGATTGTCGCTAGTCACCATTTTCATGCTAGGCCCTTTAGAAAAGAAAGTAATGAAAGCAAATCGAATCCTTAGGCAAACAATAATCTCGTTTGAATTCATGAGCAAATATTAGCCTAGACTACACATATTAGACCACAACACATAAATAGGCAAAGAAGGAACTTGAATTGGGCATTGAGCAAAAATACAAGAATAGGCAAGATTGAACCTAAATGCATATCTAGTGGAAGATGCTAAGCGAGAACGATACTCAAATATTTCTACAAAACGCAAGGGAATCTAAATGCACGTCTAGTGGAAGATGCAATGTATGGAGTTGACCTATCTAAGTGTTGATGATATTTTTATATGAGAGTGGACAATGAAATTGTTAGCTTAAGGAAAAGAGTCGCCTCCATCATGATCATAGGCAAGCATAAGCAAGAAAATTATTTAGCAACCAAAGTATCAAAGAATGTTGAATCACTTTGGTCAATCCTCACACTTAAGATTAAGTGCACAAGTGCACAAGTGTGAATCACCTTGCCAATCATCAACAAAAACAAGTTTATTAAAGCAAACCCAAACCCTAATTTTTATGTTAAAACCTAGGAGCATACATACCCTAAATCAACTATTATTCATCCCCAAATCATGAACTAAACAAAAGCATTCAAGAACCCTAAACCTAGGTGTTGCACCCCGAAAAATCCCGGTTGGGTTTCTCGATGTACAACGTGGAAAAATTTGGAGCCGCCACCAATATTTTAATTTTAAGACCAAAACATTGAAAAAAGGTCTTTTCGACAAGGCGGATGGTCATTGAAAACCAGAGATATAGGTTCGGGGGTCGATTACGTGCGAGGAAGGTATTAGCACCGCGCACGTCCTTTCTACCGAAAGGGAACCTCTAATTAAATGTGTGGTTTTAACGTTTGATTTGAAAAATACCTAGATTTGCCTATTTATTTCTTATTTGGAGATGAATGGGTAATCTTTAATGAAGATTTTATTTTAGGTGAGAAGGGGGGAAAAAAGGTTTTTTAGAAAAAAGTGCTTGACGGGACATGGCCCGCTCCTACGTATCTCCCGGTGCGATGGAGAATTCAAAGCTACGTAGTTCTTGGATAGAAAATGTTTGTGTGTTGGTGTTTTTTAATATAGGGGTCTTAGGATTGTGTGATCTGTGTTGAAGGACCACTGGGGGTCTGAAGGACCACTGGGGGTCTGAAGGAGCACTGGGGCTCTGAAGGAGCACTGGGGCTCTGAAGGACCACAGCTCACTTATCCTAAAACAATGATTAACCCGGCCGTACGACCGACTTAATCCCCTACTTTGAAAACAAGATTTTTGATTTTTTGAAAGAGATGTGTTTGTATTTTTTATTTAGAAATTATTTGTTTTTGCGCTTGACAGGGGCGTGGCCCTGCTCCTACGTATCTCCGGGTGGAGAATCAAAGGCGACGTAGTTCTAGGTTCTTTTTGAAAAGTTTTTGTTTTTTATCTTTTTTAGTGAGTTTTTTGAAATAGGACGAGCATTAGCAAATGATTAAACTAGCAGAGGCTATGATGAATCACTACTAAATACTCAAAAAGAGAGAGTTGTACCGCTAGTCAAACGAACAAAGGTTCTGATGGACTATTGATAACAACTCGTTTTTATTATCTTTTTGAAAGTGATTTTCGAAAAAGATTGATTTGCACAATGATCAAACTAACAAAGGTTATGATGGACCATCGTTTATTATTCTTATGAGAAAAAGACATTGTCACCAATAGCTAAACGAACAGAGGCTCTGATGAGCTATTAGCAACAATGGGTTGGAAAATGATTCTTTTTGTTTGTTTTTGTGAAAATAATTTGTTTATGGGGATGAAAAGAATTTTTATTTGTTGCGCTTGACGAGAACGTGGCTCGCTCCTACGTATCCCAAACGGGAATCAAAGCGACGTAGTTCTAAAAAAGAATGTTTTTTTTTGAAAGGGTTTGGAAGGAGAGGTTGAATCATCTGAGACCATCTTCCCCATTTAGAAAATGATGCACTAGGCATAAGTGGGAATCATGTGGTTCATCATCAACAAAGACACTACAGCTAAATTAAATCACATAGGGCAATCTTGGCATGGATCAGAATGATTGAATTTTAACAAATATAAAAACAGAAATACCTCTGATGAAGGCAGATATTACAGATCTGAAGAACAAAAATGAAGCGGAGAACTGGAAAATGAGATTTGCGAGAGTTGTCTTCCCAGATCTTGTGAAAATGTTTCTGGAGCAATTCTTCTCAGATCTTAAAAAATGTGTGTAGCAATTCTTCTCTCTGATCTTGGGAGCTGTGTCTGTTTTTCTGACCCTGTGAAGTTTTTCCCTGTCCTGTGAGATCTCCTCTCCGTGAGATCTGTCCCTCCAAATGTGATTTGAGGCTGCCTATTTATAGGCTTAGAGAGCGTAAAAAATTTTTTTAAAACATTTATGGCAAGGATGAATCGATTATTTGAGCCTTTGGAAATGTGCAGGAATCGATTCTTTATTTTTTGAAATGACAAGAATCGATTATATGGCCTATGGAAAATGGTAGGAATCGATTTTCAGGACATTTGGAGATCCTGAAAATCGATTCTGTGGTCTTTGGAAACATGTAGGAATCGATTCTTTATTTTTGGAAATGATGGGAATCGATTGTATGGCCTATGGAAAAAGGAGGAATCGATTTTCACCTCTTTAAAATGGCCTGAAAATCGATTTCAAGGCCTATGAAAGGAGAGGGAAATCGATTTTCAGGACATATATAATAGGTGAAAATCGATTCCATGTTTAGTTAAAGCAATGAGGAATCGATTCATGGCCTATGGAAGAGCTTAAAAATCGATTTTCAAGACCTATGCAACATACTATAAATCGATTCTTGGCTTAGAAATCAATTCTTGTTTTCCAAAAAAATGCTTTTAGGTCCTTGCCATACATGCATAAAATATTTTTCAAAGCTTGCCATGCATGCATAACGTATTTTCAAAACCCTAGTTTCTTGAAAAGTGCATTCTATCCCTAAGAATGATTCCAAAAACTTTGGAGCGGTTTCTAGGATTCAAAATGCAGTGCATAATTTATTTTTATTTTTTTGTGGAGAAAATTAGGGTTTTGACCTAAGCCGGACAAAATTGGGGTATGACAGCTGCCCCTCTTTATTTGGATTTTGACAAGAAATATGAATTGCGCAGGACATATTTCGAGGCAAAATAGAAATAAAGAATTCAGAAATTATACCGATTTTGTCTGCTTAGGGAAACCCGAATTTTCCTCTTTTCTTTTTCTATATTTAAATGAAATGCCCGCCCTCAAAAAGCAGGAAATAAAGCTATAAAGAAAGCAGTAAAGAAAATAACTTGGATGGACACTTGGGTCCTGAAGGGATGCTTGGATCCTGAATGAACACTGGGGTTCTGAAGGGACGCTGGGGTCCTGAATTCGGAGGTTGCCTAAAAACCTTCTAACGGACTCTTGTTGAGTCCGAGCTTTGGGATGGCCTTCTCGAGCGGCCGATCAACATCAGGTCCGGAACTGATTTGATCAAAGGATGTCCATTATGCCTTAGGTTGACATAACTAATCCGAAGGACTTGACGAAGTCGGATGGATCCATCGCGTGCTCGAACACGATGTTGTGATCTGGATTGATGGAGTTCACTAACTCTGGGTTGATGGAGTTTACTAACTCTGGGTTGATGGAGTTTACTAACTCTGGGTTGAGACTATCTAGTCTGAGGTAACTTCTATCTTGACAGGTACATGAAATGCATACACTTGAATGCATATGAATGCAATGATTGACTTTGGTGGAATGCTTTTTCTGTTATTTCTTCGCTCTTCTGAGATACAAATTGAAAGTGTAATGCACTACTGTTTGATGCCATGAAGCAATGAATGGTATGAATGGTATGAGAATGATGAATGATATGAAGATGTTGTGTTCTTTTATGTTCCGCCTTCTGTGATTTTCTTCTCTCCTTTCTTATTTGCTCTTTTTTTTTTTTTTTTTTTTTTTTTTTTTTTTTTCTTATGGAATGCAGATATCATGTAAATGGAGTGTGAATGTATGTTATGCAAAGTGTATGTGATGTGATGATTTCAATGGAATGATGGATGCTATGAGATGCTATTTTTGATTTTCTTCCTTTTTATTTTGGTTAAGGATCAACACTTCAAGTGTCTACAAGGTAAACATCCTAATCCCCAAGGATTAAGGTGAGCACCAAAGCCCTACAAGATAACAACCTAATCCCTAAGGATCCAGGCGAGCACTGAAGCCCTGCAAGATAACAACCTAATCCCTAAGGATCCAGGCGAGCACTGAAGCCCTACAAGCAACAACCTAATCCCTAAGGGTTCAGGCGAGCACTAAAGCCCTACAAGATAACAACCTAATCCCTAAGGATCCAGGCGAGCACTAAAGCCCTACAGGCGGCCGACTTTAGGCGACCCCTTCATGTGCTGAGATAGCTGGTTAAAGAATTTTTCCTATTTGTCTTCTTGCTATGTGAGGATGCAAATGCAATACTTTGATGCCTGATATGAAATGGTTGATTGGGAAACATAGACATCTTGGATGACATGCGATGAATGCATGAAATGCGAATGCAAACGAAATGTTTGGATGCTAATGTTATGATGCATATTTTCTTTTTCTTTCTCTTATGATGAATGCAAATGCCTGAATTTCTCTTTTTCTTTACCTTATGTCTGATAAATGCATGATTTTATGCATGATGAATGTAATGCATGACTGTGTTTTGTTTATTGCCTTTTTTATTTTTGCTGGTTCAGCCAACCCGCGACACTCATGACACGAGACTGAGGACTCTGTTGGACTTGCGGAGCTCATGGGCCGAGTGCATGTTGGTCTTGACTTTGCTGGTTTGAAGCAATCGTGGATGTAGTTGCTTTCTTGCATGATTGACTGATTTTGAGGATGTGCTTTCTCTCAGGACTCTTAAGAATCTCGTAATGATTTGCAATGCTCTATGATATATGCACATGTTTTACAGTTCAGGACCATCATCATCATAAAACGTTTATTTTGAGCAAAAAAAGCAGAAAATAAAAGAGTGAACAGATACGAGAAATTTGAACTTTATTAATGTGGAAACCGGTCGCACAAGAAGTTACGCCGATTATTTATTACATTTGAAAGTTTAAACTGTAAAAAGACACGAAAAAAGGGGAGAAGCTGAATTCTGACTGTCCGTCTCTGTGGAACAGTGCCAAACATCTATGTCCTTGACCTTGATCACTCCCTCAACCAAACTTGTAGGAGAGTTGTATGCCTTTCTTTACTTTTCATGCCTAAGTTTTCAGACCCTAATTTTTGCCTGGATCGCCCTTTGCGGGTTTTCAATCCACCGGGTCGCTCTGATTTTGCCTAGGCCGCCCTTTGTGGGTTTTCAACCTAGCGAGCTAATTCTTACTTGGCTTGTCTTTCTCTTTTTTCATCTATTTTTAGGCATAATACTTCTTCACTTGATCTGAATTGAATGGATTCCTGAGATCTTCGCCGTCTATGTTTATGAGTATCGGCGCTCTTCTGGAAAAAGCTTTCTTGATTTCATATGGACCGTCATAAGTGGGCCTCAACTTCCCACGGAGTCAGCCTGGATAGGTAGGATCTTTTTGAGTACAAGGTCTCCTTTGCCGAATTCTCGAAGACGGACTTTCCTGCCGAAAGCTGCCTTCATCTTTTGTTGGTATAACTGGCCATGGCGCAGGGCAGCAATTCTTTTTCTCTTTAATGAGATTCAGTTGATCTAGACGAGCTTGGACCCATTTGCTTCCTCTAACTTGACCTCCATGACTACTTGTAGAGAGGGTACTTCAACCTTGACGAGAAGGACCGTTTCTGACCCATACACTAGAGAAGAAAGGGGGTTGCCCCTGTATGATTTCAATGAATGTGAGTACGACAAGGGATGAGATAGGTGTAGGGTCAATTTCCCTAGTTGTAGGAGGGGTGAAGAGCGACAGGATTGCCCCACTTGGCATATTGTAAACAAATGAATTTACTTGTCCTTGAGCTAAAACTGAGAAACAACAGCAATCAATCATTGATCGGAATGGACCTTTCGGGATTGTGGTGTTTTGTGGAGGAGAGATGAGTAGGCTTAATGAGGTATTTGGGGCTAATGGCAGGATGGTTTTTATTCGGTGTTGGCTGTTGATCGATGATTTATGATGGTTAACTGGCTTGGTGAGGTACTTGGAGGTTTTATTCCTGGCTAAGGGTCTATGGAGGGCGGGCTGTCGAGGTCAAAGGAGAGTGTTTGCGGTTTATGAGAGGAGGGGTGTATGGAAGTGAGGAAGTGTTTGAAGTTTATTGAGACAAGGGCCTCTTGGGTTTTGTGGTAACATGTATCAACTCACTACTTACATTTCTTTTGTATTTTTTCTTTTGGTTTTGGGATTTTCCTTTTGAATGATTTTTCTTTCTTTGACTTCTTCTTTTTCTTGAGCTGATAAAGAACAATGCACCGCTTTCTGAGGTGGTCCTTGTCTAAGGTGACTTTAGGATTTTTGGCTTTTTCTTGGCTTAAGATGAGCCGGAAAGGATTATGTTTTTCTTTTTGGGATTTTCTTGGCTTACGGTGGGTAGGAGGGATTTTGTTTTTCTCTTTGGGATTTTCTTGGCTTAAGGTGGCTAGGAGAGGATTTTGTTTTTGGATATGGAATGGTAGTCCGACTTCATTTCAAATCATGATTGCTTATTTCCTCAAAAATTAACTCTAGGACAATAATTCGCTTACTTTCATGTGCTTTATTTCCCTTTTGCGCTCTAATTTTCCTTTATTGAAGTACCCATCTTGACCTCTTTCTCAGCGGTCCAAGTTGATCCCTTCAGTGGATTCCCCATGATGCGGAATAACCCCTTTTCCTTGCTTCATTAACCTTCTGGAGGATTTTCCCGGTCTTTCTCAACGTCCCACTCTGCTTGATTGATAAGGTGATCAACGTCAAAATATGGACCGTTGGCACTGTTATTTTGAGAGACAATTGCTGTGGATCCGCTTTTTACTGAGGCGAAAAAGCAGAATGAAAGGCGAAACAAACAAACAAGCAATAATAATACAAGGAAAAGACACACGAAATGAAAAGGAATTGATTTTTATTGATTGGGATTAAAAAACAACGTTTTTATTAATGATGATGATTCTGAAAAATAAAAACATGATTGCCCCTAACAACTTGCTCTATGACCTTGGGCAGAGCCACAGAGTTGCATTACAATGATCATATTGAATTTAAAAGTCACAGGAGAGGCAGTAGATTCCCCATTCTTCAACTTTCTCTGGCAAGGCAGCGACGAACCAGACCAGTCTCACTTTCTTCAGCTTCGGATCCATTACTGATGACAGCAATCTTCCTCATCCCATCCTGTGGGCTGGATGTCTTCTATTCGGATTTGAGCACTCTCGGGAGCGTCATACCTGACCAAGTAATCAAACTTTCCACTGGGCTCCCCTAGGGTATCCCAACATCCCTCTTCTGACTTAGGACCATTATTGATGACAGCAATTTGGTCGTATTGTTCCTCTTCCTCATCCCATCCTGTGGGCTGAATGTCTTCCATTCGGATTTGAGCACTCTCGGGAGCGTCATATCTGACCAAGTAGTCAAACTTTCCACTGGACTCCCCTAGGGTATCCCAACATCTCTCTTTCATAGGCACCGCTATTACTTCCTCATTGATTTCTTTTCCATATTCAATATCATGGGTCTCTATCTGAACCACGCACCGATCTATTAGGTCTTGCAGGATCACCTTAAAGCTTTCGCAATTCCCCACGCATGCGGAATCAGCACATCCTTCTTCATGGCAACACCCCTTTTTAACCACTCCAGCATGACATAACTCAGAGTAGATAAAATCCAACGGGGTCTTAACCTTCTTCACGTCCTTTACCAATTGCCTGACAGAACCTTCTAAAGCATTGATAGCTGGCCTTTGATGATCTGGCACTGGATCAGTCGTTGTGCTTGGGCCGTCCTGTTTGAACGAGATCCACCTAGCATCTACTAGGTCTTGCACTACATGCTTGAAGGCTTTACAGTTCTCCACGACATGCCCCACCGCTCCCTCATGGAAGGCACAGGTACTGTTAGGGTTGTATCCTCTGAAATATGGTGGTCGGACGGGTTTCATTGATCTTGTGGTAATGAGCTTGTTTGTGATGAGGTATTTAAAGAGATCTGTGTATGGCATGGGGATGGAGTCGAACTGACGCGACTTTCTTCGTTCCCCTATAGCATTGTTGGCGCCAATAGGATTGCGGGGGACTCTTCCTCTTTTTATCTCGACTTCGAGTCTTGCCCCTACTCTGATCACATCTGAGAAGCTTGAAGGTCCCCTTCCGATCAGACGTTTGTAGAAAACAGCTGGGAGGGTATCCATGAACATAGACACTATTTCCTTCTCAGTCAACGGGGGCTTCACTTGTGTGGCTACACTTCTCCACCGCTGGGCATATTCCTCAAAAGACTCACGATCTTTCTTGCTCATACACTGTAACTGAGACCGTTCGGGAGCTGGGTCCAAGTTATGCTGGTAGTACTTCAGAAATGTTTTAAAGAGATTCTTCCAACTATGAACATCGGAGGATGGCAACTGCGTATACCAGTCTAGAGACGCTCCAGTCAGACTGTTTTGAAAGAAATGGATCAGCACTTTATCATCATGAGCATAAGCTGCCATCTTCCTAACATACATCTTCAGATGGTTAGATGGACACCCAGTGCCGTGATATTGATCAAAGTCGGGTACTTTGAATTTAGGAGGAATGAAAGTAACAACTCCTTCAGAATTTTCAACAGCGATAGCCCCAACAGCGGCCTCACCCCTCTGTAGCATACTCGTTTCTTCGGTTATCTGTGCTTCTTCAGCTTTAGTTTTCGGGGCTTGACTCTCCCGATCCAGCTGCTCAGGATTAAGAACCTCTGCAACTAACTCCTCTTGGCTCCGGCGGCCTTTATTCTTAAGATGCCGATTACTAGCCATCAACCTTGATTGCAGACGGGTGGAGTATCGGTGTTGGTGAACCAGCTTACCTTTCATTTCTGTTTGTTTAGATTTTATAAGTACAAGTATGAATGCGTAAATGAATGCAATGAATATGGCTTTATGTTATTTTTGTATTTAGATGCATGAGGAATGCTGTATGAATTTTTCAGAATTTTGCTTATGTAATGCATGCTGTTATGATGTAAAATGCGGATGATGAGGATGCTAGATATTTACAGGTGGGGTTTTGAAAATTTAGGGCGGTATACCCTATACGCCACCCCATATAGGTATTTATGAAATAGAAGGAAAAACCTATTTTTTGATTTCGTTGTTTTTTTTTTTTTTTTTTTTTTTTTTTTTAAAAATGTTGGCGGAAATGAACTAAACTAGATGCAATAATGCACACACAATTTTGGAAAAGCCCTTGTGACCTAAAAAGAGGTAAGACCTATGATCTAGGGCAATTAAAAGGGTAATCCTTCCATATAGCTCTATTCACTTCCTCACAAGGCCACCAGAGCTACAGTCCCTTTCACAAAATTCCCCACAAATGCAGCAAACTGCTAGGTGTGAGGCATCATGAAAGAGCACAACTCTGGTTGAAACTTTCGCAAGTAGCCAAACGGACAAAGGTCCTGATGGGCTCTCACTACTCGAATCCACTCTCCTAAGTTTTTGCAGACCTGGGTTATGGTCCCACTCAAAGCACATAGTCACAGGGTATAAGTGTAGTGTGTGTCAAGGGCATTTTCCCTAGTACTACCCCCACCTGAAATGAAAACCAGAGCAGTCGAGACAAAAACAAGCAATAACAAGTTATCTACCCTAGGGTTCCATACCTAGAATATCTATAAGGATATTGCTCACCTTAGGAAAAGGAGCCAAGAAGAGGGGATCATGGGGAAAAAATGCATGGGCATAAGCGATAAAAGAAAGGGAATAAAAGATAAGAAAGAAAGGCAAACAGGGTTTTAATCAAATCAACAATACGTTAAACCACACATTTAAATTAGTTAGGCTTGACCCTCGTCTTTTTAAAAAAAAAGTGTCCCCAGTGGAGTCGCCAGCTGTTGCACCCCGAAAAATCCCGGTTGGGTTTCTCGATGTACAACGTGGAAAAATTTGGAGCCGCCACCAATATTTTAATTTTAAGACCAAAACATTGAAAAAAGGTCTTTTCGACAAGGCGGATGGTCATTGAAAACCAGAGATATAGGTTCGGGGGTCGATTACGTGCGAGGAAGGTATTAGCACCGCGCACGTCCTTTCTACCGAAAGGGAACCTCTAATTAAATGTGTGGTTTTAACGTTTGATTTGAAAAATACCTAGATTTGCCTATTTATTTCTTATTTGGAGATGAATGGGTAATCTTTAATGAAGATTTTATTTTAGGTGAGAAGGGGGGAAAAAAGGTTTTTTAGAAAAAAGTGCTTGACGGGACATGGCCCGCTCCTACGTATCTCCCGGTGCGATGGAGAATTCAAAGCTACGTAGTTCTTGGATAGAAAATGTTTGTGTGTTGGTGTTTTTTAATATAGGGGTCTTAGGATTGTGTGATCTGTGTTGAAGGACCACTGGGGGTCTGAAGGACCACTGGGGGTCTGAAGGAGCACTGGGGCTCTGAAGGAGCACTGGGGCTCTGAAGGACCACAGCTCACTTATCCTAAAACAATGATTAACCCGGCCGTACGACCGACTTAATCCCCTACTTTGAAAACAAGATTTTTGATTTTTTGAAAGAGATGTGTTTGTATTTTTTATTTAGAAATTATTTGTTTTTGCGCTTGACAGGGGCGTGGCCCTGCTCCTACGTATCTCCGGGTGGAGAATCAAAGGCGACGTAGTTCTAGGTTCTTTTTGAAAAGTTTTTGTTTTTTATCTTTTTTAGTGAGTTTTTTGAAATAGGACGAGCATTAGCAAATGATTAAACTAGCAGAGGCTATGATGAATCACTACTAAATACTCAAAAAGAGAGAGTTGTACCGCTAGTCAAACGAACAAAGGTTCTGATGGACTATTGATAACAACTCGTTTTTATTATCTTTTTGAAAGTGATTTTCGAAAAAGATTGATTTGCACAATGATCAAACTAACAAAGGTTATGATGGACCATCGTTTATTATTCTTATGAGAAAAAGACATTGTCACCAATAGCTAAACGAACAGAGGCTCTGATGAGCTATTAGCAACAATGGGTTGGAAAATGATTCTTTTTGTTTGTTTTTGTGAAAATAATTTGTTTATGGGGATGAAAAGAATTTTTATTTGTTGCGCTTGACGAGAACGTGGCTCGCTCCTACGTATCCCAAACGGGAATCAAAGCGACGTAGTTCTAAAAAAGAATGTTTTTTTTTGAAAGGGTTTGGAAGGAGAGGTTGAATCATCTGAGACCATCTTCCCCATTTAGAAAATGATGCACTAGGCATAAGTGGGAATCATGTGGTTCATCATCAACAAAGACACTACAGCTAAATTAAATCACATAGGGCAATCTTGGCATGGATCAGAATGATTGAATTTTAACAAATATAAAAACAGAAATACCTCTGATGAAGGCAGATATTACAGATCTGAAGAACAAAAATGAAGCGGAGAACTGGAAAATGAGATTTGCGAGAGTTGTCTTCCCAGATCTTGTGAAAATGTTTCTGGAGCAATTCTTCTCAGATCTTAAAAAATGTGTGTAGCAATTCTTCTCTCTGATCTTGGGAGCTGTGTCTGTTTTTCTGACCCTGTGAAGTTTTTCCCTGTCCTGTGAGATCTCCTCTCCGTGAGATCTGTCCCTCCAAATGTGATTTGAGGCTGCCTATTTATAGGCTTAGAGAGCGTAAAAAATTTTTTTAAAACATTTATGGCAAGGATGAATCGATTATTTGAGCCTTTGGAAATGTGCAGGAATCGATTCTTTATTTTTTGAAATGACAAGAATCGATTATATGGCCTATGGAAAATGGTAGGAATCGATTTTCAGGACATTTGGAGATCCTGAAAATCGATTCTGTGGTCTTTGGAAACATGTAGGAATCGATTCTTTATTTTTGGAAATGATGGGAATCGATTGTATGGCCTATGGAAAAAGGAGGAATCGATTTTCACCTCTTTAAAATGGCCTGAAAATCGATTTCAAGGCCTATGAAAGGAGAGGGAAATCGATTTTCAGGACATATATAATAGGTGAAAATCGATTCCATGTTTAGTTAAAGCAATGAGGAATCGATTCATGGCCTATGGAAGAGCTTAAAAATCGATTTTCAAGACCTATGCAACATACTATAAATCGATTCTTGGCTTAGAAATCAATTCTTGTTTTCCAAAAAAATGCTTTTAGGTCCTTGCCATACATGCATAAAATATTTTTCAAAGCTTGCCATGCATGCATAACGTATTTTCAAAACCCTAGTTTCTTGAAAAGTGCATTCTATCCCTAAGAATGATTCCAAAAACTTTGGAGCGGTTTCTAGGATTCAAAATGCAGTGCATAATTTATTTTTATTTTTTTGTGGAGAAAATTAGGGTTTTGACCTAAGCCGGACAAAATTGGGGTATGACACTAGGCCCATGGCCGAATGTCATCATGCTTGAAATGGGTTTCTTATTTTTGTGAAATTTATGCAAATATGAGTGAATATGCAAGGAAATGTGAGAAAACACAACAACAACTAGCAAATCACACTTCTATGAGAGTATGTGAAATACAACATGCCATAAAACAACATTTTATTTCATGAAAGGCAAGGATTAAGATCAACACAAATCAACATTTATTAAAGGGTGAGAAGCACCATAAGCACCCAAGCCTCCCTAAGTGCTTGTCAAAGTGCTTATGACACCCCTCACCAACGACAATCAACAATATGGGAATATGAAGATGATAGGATGAATGCTTTTTATATTTTGAGGAAATACTCAAAGATGATGCAAAGTTTTAAAGATTACCTTAGCTTTGAGCTAGAAAGTGAGATGAGAAGATGAAGCTAGTCACCAATCAACAAAACTCCAATATCCTTCAAAGAAGTACCTACTTGATGATGATGCTTGAACTTTGAATGAGAAATGGAGGGAGTATGTGAAAGAGGGATGCAAAATGAGGTGAGTGGTTTGTTAGGGTTTTTGGTGTAGGAGCGAATGGGAAGGTTCCTTTGAGATGAAAGAAAACAAGATCCAGTGAGGGAGAGGAGGGGGCTACGGCCTTTGGTTCTTTTCTTGGAGAGGAGTGAGTTGCCAAAGATCTAATGGGTTAAGGGTTGTGAGAGGGAAGTAAAGGAATTAGTGTGTATTTAGTGGTGTAGAGAGAAGGAAGGTAAAAATATGTTGTGTATTGGATGTGCTTGTAAAAGAAATGACACTTGATGTGGGCTGAAGGTGATGGGAGGCGTGGAGCATGAGGGTGGAGTGAGGGAGATGGTTTGCTTGTGAAATTGGTACTTACTTTGGCCAAAAATGGATAAAAGCAAAAAGCACCTAAAAGGAATTAGCCCTAATTCTAAAAATACAATAAACATCCAATATTATTTTATTATTCATTTTTCATTTTTGATTTCAGATTTCATATTTTTAATTATACATATTTTTTTGAGCCTTTTTAAAAAAAACCGTTACAATTGACCAAAATACCCTTTTTGACGCTAAAACCCTAATTTGCCCGAAAAATGCGTTTCAACCCTACAAATGATTTCAGGAACCTTGCAATGCCTTCTAGGATCCGAAATGCAGTGCATAAGGCTCTTCGCTCTTCAATTTATTTATTTTTTGTGGAAAATTAGGGTTTTGACCTAAGCCGGACAAAATTGGGGTATGACACGAGGCTATCAAGTTTTTGGCGCCGTTGCCGGGGAGGCGGTGATATTAATTAAGCTTTTCGAAACCGGTTCGATTGAAGTTTTATTTTTTTTTATTTTTACTTTTTCTTCTCTTGTCCCTCGAATGCGAAGAACCAGAAGTTTCGGTGAAACTGTTCAACAAATTCCCGAAATCGAAAGGTTCTTACATAGAAGGAGGAGAGAAATTCCCGATAACCAAATGGCGGCTAATGAAAATCGTGCTCTCAAAGAGTACGCAACACCTTCAGCGGCACCATCGGCTGTCATTGTACATCCAAATGTGGAAGCAAATAATTTTGAACTCAAATCATCTCTGCTTTCAATGGTTCAACAAAACCAATTTTCTGGTTCTCCCACGAAGCACCTAAATCTTCATATTTCAATTTTTCTGGAATACTGTGGAACTATCAAATTAAACGGGGTACCTCAAGATGCCATAAGACTAAAGCTCTTCCCTTTTTCATTAAGGGATAGAGCAAGAGCATGGCTACATTCTTTGCCTTCAGAATCCATTACCAGCTGGGGCCAATTAAAACAAGCCTTTCTTACTAGGTTCTTTCCCCCAAGTAAAACAGCTCAAATGAGAAGTCAAATTACTCGATTTTCTCATAACGACAGGGAATCTCTTTATGATGCTTGGGAACGTTTCAAAGAAATGTTAAGGCTATGCCCCCATCATGGACTAGAGAAATGGCTCGTTGTTCACACATTTTATAATGGATTACAATATGCAACTAGAATGACTGTTGATGAAGCTGCAGGTGGAGCTTTGATGAACAAAAATTTTACTGAAGCTTATGCACTCATTGAAGATATGGCTCAAAACCATTGTCAATGGGCAAGTGAGCGAGCCATAGCAGATAAACCAGCATCATCAAAAGAGCCAGATAAATATGAAATATCTGCTGTTGATCATCTTGCCTCAAAAGTGGACGCACTTTTTCAAAAATTTGAAAAATTAAATGTAAGGGCCGTCTCACAAACTTTTTCTCCTACTACTCTACCATGTGAATTATGTGGGGTTGTTGGCCATATTGGAGCTGAATGCCAGCTTGAGGCATCTAGTACTGGAAATGAGCATATTAACTATGCTCAAAAGGAAGATCCATTTTCAAATACTTATAATCCGGGGTGGAGGAATCATCCAAATTTTTCCTATAAAAATCCTCCACCCAATCCAGCACCTAGACCACCTCCTGTCTTTCAAAATCAAAGGGTTTTTAACAACCCACAAAACAACCCGCAAAAGTCGAACTTGGAATTTTTGATGGAAAAATTTGTGTCATCTCAAACAAAACAAAATGAAGAATTCAAAAATCAAACTGGTTATTTGAATGACACACTTATCAAAATAGAATCAAAAATCGACTCTATTGCCGCTCATAGTGAGATGCTTGAAAATCAAATAACTCAAGTGGCAACACAGGTGGCTTCATCCTCTAAATCTTCGGGGGTATTTCCCGGACAGCCTGAACAAAATCTAAATGGCCAAATATATGTCGTCACCCTTAGAAGCGGAAAACAATTAGAGGAACCAAGAGCAAACCAAGGAAAAATTGTGAGTGAAAAACATAATTTACCATGTGAGCAAGAAGAGAAAGAAAAAGAGAAAGAACCAGAAAAAGAAAAAAAGAAAGAACCAGAAAAAGAAAGAGAAGAACCAAACATCCCCCCACCACCATACGAAGCATCTCCTTTATCTTATTTTTCACCTTCCTTTGTGAAAATAACATTTGATCTGGGGGGAATTGAAAATAAGATCTTATTGCTTTTACAACTTCCATTTTACAAGCCATGGGATCCAGGAATATGTTTTCATTCTTCATGTGTCACTTTGTCTTTATGCTTCAAGCAATAGGACCCAGGAATAACTTTCCAAAGGGCAAAGGTCAAGCTAATGACCATAAACGAGCGCTGTGTGGGAGGCAACCCACTGGTTTACCTTTGTTTTGTTTTCCTGGAAAAAGCAGAAAAGCTACAAAATGCCAATCAATGTGAGCTTTCTTACCCCTCTCATATATTCAATTCTGATTTACATTGAGGACAATGTTTGGTCCAAGCATGGGGGGTATTTTATTGCTTTTCTTGGGTATGTCTTTATTGCTTTGCTGAGTTTTTATCTTTTTGTACTTTGAGTTGTATCTGCTCCCTCCATCATGAACCTTTGTGAACCCTAAGCATGTTTTAGATAAGCCTTTTCTGGACAAAATTTTTTTCAAATTTTCATTAGCAACCATCTAGGTGGACTGGTTGGGAATAACAAAATTGTATCATGATTCGATTTCTACTTCTAGGGCTTTTTCACAAACCCACTATTGAGACTTTTTTTTTCAGCTATTAATACAATTAGAAGGACTGAAAAGAAACTACTAACCTGGTTCTCTTGGTGACATTCACTAGATGTGCGGTTACTGGAGAAAAACGTCTGAGTTGGGGTATTCAAAAAATAAAATAAAATAAAATAAAATAAAATAATAATAATAAAATAAAAATGCAAAACCAATTCAAAATGCAAAAATTGGTGCATTTTAAATGTCAAAATGAATGGTTAGCATATGAAATCAAAAAGAAAAAAAAAATGCTTGAATGCCCAACATATAAAGACCCTCCTTTGAGACCCGGTCTTAGTGAATGAAGGACCCAAGCTATCCTCTCTAGAGTATTGATACTTTAAAACTGTCTCCCAATTCCACAAGAAGCCCGGATAGTAGTTCTCAAACCAAAGTGTTAGAATTTCCCCACAGTTCACTTAAGGTTTCGATATGATAATAAATTCCCTTCAGAATTGGCCTAAAGATTTACACTGTTTTTGCTTGAGGACAACCAAAGGTTCAAGCATAGGGGAGTTTGATAAGTCTATTTTTAGAGTCTTTTTAATAGTTATTTTTCTTAAGTTTATTTGGTATTTTAATTATATTTTTGAGCTATTTTACTACAAATGTTTACTTTTTATTTTCAGGTGTTATTTTGAAGCAAAAGAGAAAATATGAGGAAAAATGAAGAAACAAAGAAAATATTTGATGAGGAACAATTTTTAGGACCACTTGTCACTCAACAGGGCGCCAAGGGCGCCAAGCAGCAAAAACTGGCGCAGAGCCTGCGCACGACCCTGGCACATAGGCGCACGACCCTGGTGCAAAACTGGCGAAGAGCAGCAAAAATTGACTGGCCAGGGCGCACGACTCTGGCACATAGGCGCACGACCCATGCTTGCCAGCAACGCAGAACAGCTGTTGCCAGCACAAGGCGCACGACCCAGGCTCCATAGGCGCACGCCCTGGTGCAAAACTGGCGCAGAGCAGCCAAAATTGACTGGCCAGGGCGCACGACCCAGGCACATTGGCGCACGACCCTGGCGCCAGACAAGTCAATTTTGGCTGCACCCACTTGCTGATGGCTATCTTTGCCAACTTGATTTGCCACTTTTTTTTGGACCATTTTGCCCCTCCACTCAAGTGCCTTGGCCATCATATTTTCCTATAAATAGGACCTTGATCCTCACTTGTAACTAAGCTTGAATTTTGTTAGAAAATCAATGACAAGGTTTCCTCTAAGATTCATGACTTCAATTTACTCTTCATGCTTTTTATGATTCTTGCTCTTTTAAATTCTCGCTCTTTTACTTTCTCGCTCTTTTACTTTCTCGCTCTTTTATTTTCTCGCTATTTACTTTCTCGCCCTTTTATTTTCCAAGTCATTTACTTTCCTTGCTTTCCTTGCTATTTACTTTCTTGCACTTTTATTTTCTTGTCATTCACAATTCCGCTATTTATGATTTTGCAATTTACCGCTTTCTTTTATTTCTCGCTATTTAATTTCATGTCTTTTCTTCTTCTTCTTCTTCTTCTCTCATATTTAATATGAGTGAGTAGATACAAAGTCTTGGGTTATTGGGAGTAATCCAATGATAGGTCCCTAATAATTCCTGCTTTGGAGTGGGCTCGAAGGCCAATTTCGTACAGTAGGCCCATCGCGGCCCAATATCTAACTTGCTCCGCAAGATGCGGCCGGCCCCGCAAAAACCGCAATGGCTAGAACGCCAACATTATATATACCACACCAGCATGTGGCTTCAAGTATGTTTTACTCACCTTGTGACCTCCTGCCCGTTGAAACACCTCTGACTTGAGCGTTGGAGTGCCTTTGCAGGTACCGTGCGGCTCAGAACTCGGTCCTTCATCCCAACGACCGAGCAACATCATCAGGCAGCAACAACTCATCGTATTGATCAGGTATGATCAATTGGCGACCATAGTGGGAGGCCCGAGCGCTATTCCACATCAAACCATGTCGCCACGTCAGAAACACACTTCTTCCAGGCTCAACACCTCTGGACAAAACCGACCTCAACGGACCCCAGAGGGCATGCCTGTGACGGTTCATGAATCACAAGGCGAGCCTCGCCAAGAACCCTCAGTGCAGGGTGGCCGCGGGCCAGTCATCCAACCAGTCCAGCAATTACCGGTCGAGTTGGCCGAAGTTGGGATCCCAGAAGCATTGCCAGAGCATGTAACCCAGGCGCTCATACAAATTCTGGAGCAAAAGAATCAAGTGATTGCTGATCGAGACGAGCTGATCGAATGCTATGAGAGAGGATCGATCTCGATCCGCCCGCGTGCGGACAACGGTCACCGAGGGCAACCATCTCGGCCCCATCGTTCACCACCACGAAGAGAAGCTCCTCGTCGAGGCGTATCCCGACGCAATCCTTCAAGAAGGGCGATCGTCCACAGGTCGCCTCCTCATCGAGCAAGTCACCGTCATCGTTTCTCCGTGGAAGATTACGACTATGCTGACTCAAGCTACCGACCAGAGTCAGATAGGTCGCCAACAAGATACTCGTCCAACGAGTCCTCAGGATCCCGCCGATCAAGAAGCAGGTCGTGGGACTCGTATGAGGAGTTTAACGACTACCGCAACGGGGAGATTAGAGATGTCTCCCGTGCCATCAGCCGACCAAGAAGGAACTATTCAGAGCGGCCCAGAAGACGGTCGCCGTTGCATGCTCCACAATATCATGGACCTCCTCCAATTGCTGACAGATTCCTTGGTCAGCCGGTCGGCCTTTACGGTTTGCCCGTCGACCAAACTTATGCCGCCATGCAGCCCTACGGGCAGAAACTCGCTCCGACTGGACAAGGGCCTTTCACCAGCGAAATCAGGCGTTATCGCATCCCAAGGGACCTGAGGAAGCCCCCAAACCTGAACAAATTTAACGGCCGCGGGGATCCAGATAAACACCTCATGTACTTCAACAATTACTGTAGCTATAGAGAGCTAGGACGGACGATGAAGTGCAGACTTTTTCCTCAGTCGCTCGAAGTTTGGGCGTTAGAATGGTGGGAATCCATGCGTCCCAACTCTGTCTCTTCTTGGGAAGGTCTTGTGGCAATGTTCTTGGCCAATTACACAGCCAACCGTTGTCAGTATCGTTATGAAGAGCACTTGGACTCGGTCATCCAAGGAGAGAATGAACCATTGAGGGAGTTTATCGATCGGTTCATGACAGAGGCTGATACAGTCCGCAACCTATCAGATACGGACAAGCTGAAGTATCTCAAACGTGGTATAAGAAAGAACCACAGATTTGCTGAAGAGTTCTCATTGAACCGCTACTACGACCTCGGCCTGTTCCTTAGAAGGGCCAACGACCATATGGGCTATGAAGAGCAATTGGCCGCAGACAAGGGCGCCCGCGCTCGTCCCAAGGAAGAAAATGGCAGGCCGGTCAAAGGGCAAGAAAACTACCGTGAAAGTAAGCCCGAGCACCGGCCCAAGAAGTACGAGCATCGTACAAAGTTGAACACTCCGATCGCGCAGATCTTCACAGAGTGCCAGAACAACGAGTTCACTGGTGTAAGGCGACCTGATCCTCTAGTGTTGAAGAAAGGAGGTAAGCCTACCAAGAAATACTGTAGATACCACAAGAGTAAGGGCATGATACCAATGACTGTATGGCCCTAAAAGATGACATAGAAGATCTCATACAGAAGGGAAAGTTGAGGCAATATGTCAAAGATGAAGGTAACGACCGCCCTGAACAAAGAGGCGTCGGCCAACCCGCCAATGACAGAGGTAAAGCGATCGTCAACTCAACGGTCGAGCAAGCGCGTAACAATTCTGAGGAAGAGGGCGACCCCAGGCAGTCGAAGGGCCGCAATGTAGCCATGGTCATCCATGGAGGTAATCCGTTGGACATCAGAGAGTCCAACAAGGCAATGAAGAGGAAGTGGAATGAACTCATGATGGTCGGCTCAACTTCAGCTCCACGGCCGGCCTCGAATAGGCCGCCCATTTCCTTTGGGGACGAAGACTTGCTCGACGGCAAAGTCAATAATTACGTTCCTTTGGTAGTATCAGCCGTAATGGCCAACACTGACGTCAGAAGGATCCTGGTCGACCAAGGGAGCTCGGCCGACATCATGTTCGAGGAACTAATTGACAAGTTAAACGTGGACAGGAGCGAAATTATTCCACAAGAAGTACCAACCCCATTGACCGGGTTCAATGGGGCGACCACATACCCCCTGGGGACGATAGAATTACTTGTTACTTTTGGAGATGATACGAACGGCAGCACGTCGTACAGGACGGTCAGAACGACGTTCTTAGTTCTGCCAATCAAATCGTGTTACCACTGCATCATTGGCCGCCCAACACTGGGAAAATTGGAGGCCGTAGCCTCAACTGTACATTTGAAGATGAAGTTCTACAGTAAAAGCGACAAAGTTGTGACAGTAATGGCCGACATGGAAGCGGCCATGAGGAGCCATTTCCTCTATCAAGAGATTTGTGATATGGAGGCGGTAAATGCTAAACCTCAGAATCTCGGAGAGGGGCATCAAGTCAATGTGGCCGACCTGGATGCCCGATACGACCC
Source organism: Astragalus membranaceus (assembly GCA_039519185.1). Classification (NCBI taxonomy): domain Eukaryota; kingdom Viridiplantae; phylum Streptophyta; class Magnoliopsida; order Fabales; family Fabaceae; genus Astragalus; species Astragalus membranaceus. Next base: position 54,200,661 of record CM076850.1, read on the forward strand.
AGATAGCGACCCTAAGGACGACGACGACGACTTAGCCTGCGAGCTAAAGAATAAGCTGAAGAGACCCGAGCCCCACGGGGAATTGATCGATGTTCAACTATCGGACGACCCAACTATGACAGTCAAGTTGGGGAGCGACCTACCTGAACAAGACAAGCAAGGTCTCATCACCTGCCTCAGGGATTACGCAGACCTTTTTGCATGGCGGGCATCAGACATGCCCGGGATCCCAATAGAGATTGCTTGCCACCAACTGTCAGTCGATGAGACAGCCAGACCGGTCGCTCAGAAGAGACGCTCTCAGAGCGAAGAGAAAGCATTGGCGGCCGAACAGGCTGTTGACGACCTCATCAAGGCTAATTTCATTGAAGAGATTAAGTATACAACTTGGCTTTCCAACGTCGTGTTAGTGAAGAAGAAAAATGGTAAGTGGCGCATGTGCGTCGACTATACCGACCTGAATAAGGCATGCCCGAAGGACGCCTTTCCCCTGCCAAACACTGACAAACTGGTCGACGGGGCTGCGGGCTATAAACTCCTGTCTTTTTTAGACGCCTATTCAGGTTACAACCAAATCACTATGTACCCACCCGATCGGCACAAGACCGCGTTCATGACCGATCGTGGAGACTTTCAGTACAAGGTAATGCCCTTTGGTCTGAAGAACGCCGGAGCGACCTATCAAAGAATGATGAACAAGGTCTTCAGGCGGCAGATCGGTTAGATATCAGAGGTCTACTTGGATGATATGATCATTAAAAGCAAGACCGACCGAGACCATATTGACGACCTAAAGGAAATCTTTGAGGAAGCAAGGAAGAACTCCTTGAGGTTGAATCTAGAGAAGTGCACCTTCGGAGTAAGGGCGGGCAAGTTCCTGGGCTTCCACTTAACAGAGCGAGGAATAGAAGCAAACCCTGACAAGTGCAAGGCGGTCGCTGACATGAGGCCGCCCACTACGAAAAAAGAAATTCAGCAGCTGAATGGCATGGTCGCTGCCCTGTCACGGTTTATACCTAAATCAGCCTGCAAATCTCTTCCACTATTCAAGCTCTTGAAGAAGGAGGTCGAGTTTGAATGGACCGACCAATGCCAGCGAGCATTGGACGAGCTGAAGACGGCACTCTCCAACCCGCCCATCATGACCAAGCCACAACCAGGGGAGACGCTTTACTTATACTTGGCCATAACAGACGAGGCCATGAGCGCTGTTCTTGTAAGAGAAAGCGACCTGAAGCAGAATCCGGTCTACTTCATCAGTAAGGTATTTCAAGGCCCAGAGGTCAGATACCAGAAGATTGAGAAGCTAGCCTTAGCGTTACTTGTGGCCACCCGTAGACTGCGCCCTTATTTCGTGGCCCATCAGGTCGTGGTGAGAACCGACCAGCCTATCAGACAAATCCTTCACCGACCTGACCTAGCAGGGCGTATGATCAAGTGGGCTGTGGAACTCAGTGAGTTTGGGATCAAGTTCGAGGCTAGATCGGCCGCTAAGGCCCAAGTGTTGGCCGATTTCATTGCTGAGATGACTCCAATACCGGACGATCAGGCCATCACGACCTGGACTTTGCACGTAGACGGATCCTCCAACAGCAAAGGAAGTGGGGCCTGTCTGATACTTGAGAACTCGGAAGGACTTACAGTTGAAGTGTCATTAACTTTCGCATTTCACACTTCAAACAACCAGGCCGAGTATGAAGCGTGCATTGCCGGGCTACAACTTGCCAAAGAATTCAACGTCGACCGTGTTGAACTCCAATCGGACTCTCTACTAGTAGTCTCCCAAATTCAAGACCTTTACGACGCAAAGGACGATGTCTTGAAAAATTATTTGGCCAAGGTAAGGGATCTGCTCAAGCAATTCGACCGAGCAGAAGTCAAGCACGTCCCCAGGACAGAGAACGTTCGGGCTGATATCCTATCAAAGCTAGCTAGTACAAAGACTCCTGGGAACGACAGAAGTCTAATCCAAGAAACGTTGACGCGGCCGAGCGTATCAACCAAGCCCGCCCAACCATTGTCCATTCTAGCGGTCGACTTTGATAAAGACTGGATCACTCCTATCTTGCAATATATTCTCAATGGAGTAGAACCTTGCGACCAAAAGGCAGCGATACTCCTGAGGATGCGGGCGACCAAGTATTCAGTGATCGAAGGAAGACTGTACAGAAGGGGCTTTTCATCCCCATTGCTGAGATGCCTTACGTCGGTCGAGGCCGACCATGTACTGAGAGATATACATGAAGGAGATTGTGGTAGCCACCAAGGTGGTCGGTCGATTGCTAAGAAGGTGCTCAGGGCCGGATACTATTGGCCGACCATGGATGAGGACGCAAAGATACTTGTTCAAAAGTGCAAGAAATGCCAAATCCATGCCGACGTACATATAGCGCCCTCATCAGAACTACACAGCTTAACCCCACCATGGTCGTTCGCTTGGTGGGGCATGGACCTGCTCGGCCCTTTTCCACCTGCACCAGGTCAGTTGAAGTTCCTCATAGTTGTGCTCGACTATTTCACTAAGTGGATAGAAGCAGAACCACTTGCAACCATTACCTCAACAACTGGTGACTGATAATGGAACTCAGTTCGCAGATAGAAAGTTCAGAGAAATGCTGGCCAACCTAGGCGTGAAATAGGGTTTCACCTCGGTCGAGCACCCACAAACCAATGGCCAAGCAGAAGCGGCCAATAGGGTAGTACTACGCGGACTGAAAAGGAGGTTGGACGAAGCTAAGGGCAATTGGGCAGAAGAACTACAGTCGGTCCTTTGGGCCTACAGAACGACCCCCCACTCATCGACCGGGGAGTCACCTTTCAGACTTGTCTACGGAACTGACGCTGTCATCCCGATTGAGATGGGAGAGCTAAGTTGGAGGACGACCAACCCACCAACCCCGGCCGCAAACGAACGAGCAACAAGAGAAGAGCTCGACCTGGTTGAAGAGCTACGAAACAAGGATTCACTTAGGGAGCAACTCATCAAACAGAAGGTCGCTGCCAGGTACAATGCCCGCGTCCAGAAGAGGGAATTCTCCATTGGACAGCTAGTCCTTAGGAGGGCCGACGTCGGGAATAAGAACGCTCGCCAGGGTAAGCTCGCCCCCAATTGGGAAGGACCATACCGTGTCATCAGCAAGACTGGAAAGGGAGCTTACGAGCTGGAAACCATGGAAGGGGCGACCATCCCCAGAACATGGAATGCTGATAAGTTGAGAAAATATTATGTTTAAGTTGTAAACATCAATTGATCAATAAAGAACAGGCGGTCGCTCTTTTTCCCCACAGGGGTTTTTTACCGAGGACCGACCTTAAAATTCGACTTGTGTACTTTATTTTCATGCAAATTGTATGCACGGTCGCTCACCATGCGAGTAGCAGTCGAGCGACCAGTAGAGTGCCATCGAATGGCCCAAACGAGAGCCGCCGAGCGGCCTAAAAAGAGTGCCATCGAATGGCCAAAACGAGAGCCGCCGAGCGGCCTAAAAAGAGCGCCATCGAATGGCCCAACCGAAAGCCGCCGAGGGGCCTAAAAAGAGCGCCATCGAATGGCCCAAACGAGAGCCGCCGAGCGGCCTAAAAGAGCGCCATCGAATGGCCCAAACGATAGCCGCCGAGCGGCCTGAAAAAGTTCTACCGAATAAAGTGACCCATAAAAAATTCAAGGTCGCGACCGACCGTAGTAAAAAGAATCAAATCGAATTACAAAGCAATTAAACAGGCCAAATTCATAGAAAAATTGTCATCGATTACAAAGACGCCTTGGTCGAAAAAATACAATTCAAACACTGCTCGCAGGCGAGCCAAGATTACAATTCAGAAAAAAATTACAAGTTAAGAGTCGCTGGGGGCCTGATAGACGACCGCCTCTTCGTGAAGAACCTTCCCCTTCGACATCTTCTTGGGGCGGACGATCTGTTGATCGGTCGCACAATGTGTGCTTTGCACAATCTCGCGATCGACCCCCAGATCAGGGTAGAGGATCTTGATCTGGCTGACAGCATTTTCAAATCGACCCTCCGCAGCTCCCTTCGCCCGGTCAAGAACGTCTTTATAGCGACCCCTAAACTTGTTCTTTTCCACCTCCACTGCATCCAGCTCAGTTTTCAGCCCAACGACCTGGCTCGACAGCTCTTTATTTTTGGAAGAGAGGCATTCGACCTCTTCCTCAGCTGTTGCCTTGTCAGCGACCGCCTTGTCCAGAGCAGACTCGGCCAGTGTTTGAGCAGAGACAGAAGCCACAAGCTGGCGTTCTGCTTCGACAAGCTTCCTCTCATTGTCAGCGGCCGCTTCGATTCTCGGTTCGAGCTCCTTCATTTTCTTGAGCAGGTCGTCTCGCTCGCCCCTCATTTCTGCGAGCAATGACAAGGCAGAATTCAATTTAAAATTTTTATCGACTAGGTCGTCTTCAAGCAATAAATATCTATGGGCAAGACGCCTACCTTCCAGGCGATCTGATTCTTCATCTTGGTATTTCTTGAACAGAATACCAGCGGCCTTCATTGCATCGGCCATCACCTCGAAAGGTTCCTCCTTGAAACGAGCACAGTCTTCATCACCCAATCCAAGCAGGTCGAGTTTTGGCGACCGGCTGTGCCCGTGGCTCTTCCCACTCTTATGTTTCTTGCTCTGGCCCCCTTGATCGACCGACCTATTCCTCTTGGACCTTTTGTTTATTTGGGGGTGGGCTGCCCAAGTCGATTGCTTGAGGTGGCGTGGCCACCCGAAGATCCTGACGACCGGGCTGAGATCCAGTTCCGGCAGTATGGGGCGTACCCCCAGGCTGAGCCTCAGGAATTCCGCGGGCGGGCGATGTATCTCCATCCTCGGCCGCCCATTGTTCCAAGAGGTCAAAGTCATTCATGTTCGTCATATCAACTGCAAAGGCAAAAGTAGATGGTTAGAAACAGATAAATAAAAGTGACAGAAAATAAACTAGGCGAGCGACCACCAACCAAGAGCGGCCTTGACTTTCTTTTTGCCACGAGCATCCACAATGTTTTTAACCATGATGCGACCCTCAGGGACTAGGGACGCAATCTTTCTCAGTCTTTGGATCGTCCCCCTGTCCAGGTCGTCAAGTTCAGTGTCCTTGAAAGCGTACTGGCCCGGTTTTTTTGAGAAGTGGTCAAAACTCCACACCGTGGGAAACACGGGCGTTCCTTCCTGATCATCTTTGGACATTTGGGCGATCCCTCGTTGGGCCTCGACCGAGTTAGGAACAACCCAAAAGAATTCCCTTTTCCACCCGGTCGTCAATGACTCCATGTAGGGCTTGAAAAAGTTGTATGTCGAACGGTTTTTGAACGAGACCGCTTCCTTGCGGGCGCCCTTGGAGCCTTTTTCATAAATATAGCTCATTTCGAACAAAGTGAAAAACAGTCTTACGGAGACCGGCCGTCTCAGAACCACGAGAACGTCTTCATATGCCTGTAGGAACGCCCAAGCGTTCGGGTTCAGTTGGGAAGGGGCGACCTGAAGATAGCGTAGAACCTGGCGTTGGAACCTGGTGAATGGTGGAATTATACCCATGCGTTCGAAAGCGATGCGGTACATTGTGAATTTTAGCACATCAGTCCAGGCCGCGACATCTTCTCCTTTAGCCATTCCTTCAACTCTCCAGCCTTTGTTCAGCCCGGTCGCCAGATACTCTAGGTCCTGGCTCTCATGTTGAATTTTGCTGCGTTGACTTCTCAGGTTAAGAGAAACCCAAGACATGTCCTTTGCAGCTGCGACCTCAGGATCTTCTCGATGGTCGCTCTGTTGGCCTCGGTCGGCAGTCTCTGAGCAGTCGGCCGCTGTAATATCCCCAATTTTCGCTATTTACATTAATTGGCGTGAATTGATTTGTTAAGTTTATTGAAAATAAAATGAATTGTTTGATTTGTTAGCTATTACAATTTGTGTGTGAATTTATAAGCAATTGCATTAAGTTAGGCCACTTAGAGCTAATAGAAGTCATAGGGGGAGGATTAGTAACTGAAGGGTAGGTTGGTCTTTTCCACCTTGTCACTAAAAACCCCCAGCTGAACCAAAAGACAGAATCTCATTCATTGTAAAAATTTCAGAAAAACAAAAACAAGAGAGAAAGGGAGAGGGCACAAGAGAGAGGGAGGAAGAGAAGAGAGGAGATTCCTCAAAACTTGATGCATGTGCAATCCCTTGGTGCCAAAGTGATCAGCTCACTTCCCCCTTCCTATTGATACCCATTTCGAAATCAACACCCACCTCCAACTCAATCCACCATTAAAGACCACCCAAGCTCAAGTGGAGCAAAGATAGAGTTTTGGGACTTCCATTGGCTTGCATGTCGCCATAGAACCATAATACAACCTTGGGAGAAGTCACCTTGCTAGTTGGTATAGTTTGGGTAAGGAAATCAGTAGCTCAAAGTGCTGAAGTTCGAAATTGGGTAGCTGTCCAAAAGTTCGGGTAGCTGAGTTTCGGTTTCGTGGAGTACATCACACCAAGGTGAGTTCTACACTCACTAGGGAAATCATTGTTAATATATGAGTCATGCATTCTTGGTTTTATTATGTTTTGATTCTGTATAAAGATATGTGTTTGATGACTGAAATTGGATGCTATTTGTGTTGATAATTTCACTGTGTGGAGACTTTCTGGATAGGTTCGGTTTTCTGGTAACTGGGACTGTTTTACCGGTTCAAAAATTATGTGACTTACCTTTTTAGAAACTAGATTGAATACTTGTCATTTTGGCTTTGGAATGGTTGCATTTGGACTTGTGTAGCTCAAGATATGAGCATCACAAGTTAGGGTAGAATTCTGGAGACAGTTTGAGAATAGGTTCGGTTTCTGAGCATCTGGGAATGATATAGGTATCCAAAAATTATATGGTCAATTGTTTTAGAAACTAGACTGAATACTTGTCAATTTGGTCCTGATTTGGTTGAATTTGGAATTGTGTAGCTCAAGATATGAGCATCACAAGTTAGGGTAAAATTCTGTGTAATTTCGCGTCGCGGCCCGTGGCCATCGCGTCGCGACCTCCCTTAAATTTTGCAACGCAAAACTTTCTGTCACTTTTCGCGTCGCGACGGAACCAGTTCGCGTCGCGACGTTTTGCAGTTTTTCCGCAAAATACCCTAAACTTGTTTTCGCAATAACTTTTGATCCGGGAACCCGATTGAGGTGTTCTCAGATGCGTTTTAAAGCTTATTCAAAGACCTATCTATATATATAATTCATACTGTATAATTCCATGATTATGTTTATTTTTATAAATGGCCCTTGCGGTCCATGGTTTTATGAACGGCCCAATTCGGGTTCATGGAACGTGTTATGGATTTGATTGTCATGCTATGATTGTGATTGATATACTGTGCTGGACTGATTAGATTAGTAACGTAATCGGTTAGGTTAGTAAACCTTAGCAAGCCGTGTGAGATCACCTAATAGTAAGATTATGTTAGTACAAGACTAAGTTAAGTGCAAGTTCACTGTTACGCGTAAGCTCATTGGTTATTGCTCATCGTTCATTGTTCACTGCTCATTGTTCATGGTATATATTATATACATCATTTCTGGGGTGACGACCCTGTTCATGGATTAGCGTATGATAGCCCCGCAAGTGCACGGGTCGTATCGCGTAATAAAAGAGTATCGGTCCACAGGGAGAGCCTAAGTGAATACCAATTTAATTTTTCAAAGTTGATTAACTGAAAAGAAAGTGTTTTTAGAAAGAAGGAATGTTTTAGCAAAGTCTACTCACTCATGATCATTGTAGACAAAAGAGGAGAAAAGGAAATAAAAGAAGAAAACATAAAGTTAAATAGCGAGAAATAAAAGAAAGCGGTAAAGTGCAAAATTATAAATAGCGGAATTTTAAATGACAAGAAAGTAAATTGCTTGAAAAGAAAATTGCCAGTAATTTACTTGACTTGCCAGTAATTTACTTGACTTGCCAGTAGTTTACTTGACTTGGAAATTTAAAGGGCAAAAAAGTAAACAACAAGGAAAATAAAAGAGCGGAAAAAGTAAAGAGCGAAAAGTAAAGAGCGAGAAAGTAAAAAAACGAGAATTTAAATAGCAATGAAAGTAAATGACTTGGAAAATAAAAGGGCAAGAAAGTAAATAGCAGGGAAAATAAAAGAGCGAAAAAGTAAAGAGCGAAAAGTAAAGAGCGAGAAAGTAAAGAGCGAGAATTTAAATAGCAAGGAAAGTAAATGACTTGGAAAATAAAAGGGCAAGAAAGTAAATAGCAAGGAAAGTAAATGACTTGGAAAATAAAAGGGCGAGAAAGTAAAAAGCGAGAAAGTAAAAAGCGAGAAAGTAAAAAGCGAGAAATTAAAGTGAAGTCATGAATCTTAGAGGAAACCTTGTCATGGATTTTTCTCACAAAATTTAAGCTTGGTTACAAGTGAGGATCATGCCTCTATTTATAGGAAAATATTAGGTCTAAGGCACTTGAGAGGAGGGGCAAAATAGTCATAAAAAAAGTGGCAAATCAAGTGGCAAGGGAAAGCCATCAGCAAGTGGGTGCAGCCAAAATTGGCTTGTCTGGTGCCAGGGTCGTGCGCCCATGTGCCTGGGTCGTGCGCCCTGGCCAGTCAATTTTGGCTGCTCTGCGCCAGTTTTGCACTAGGGTCGTGCGCCTATGGTGCCAGGGTCGTGCGCCATGTGCTGGAAACAGCTGTTCTGCGTTGCTGGCAAGCATGGGTCGTGTGCCTATGTGCCAGGGTCGTGCGCCTTGTTCTGCCAAAATGGGCCATTTTCAGTTGAAAACACGCACGGGTCGTGCGTGGTGCACCCAGGGTCGTGCGCAGGCTCTGCGCCAGTTTTTACCAGGGTCGTGCGCCTCTCTGCCAGGGTCGTGCGCCAGTTTTGCACTAGGGTCGTGCAACATGTGCCAGGGTCGTGCGCAGGCTCTGCGCCAGTTTTTGCTGCTTGGCGCCCTGTGCTGCGCCAGTTTTGCTGCTTGGCGCCCTTGGCCAGTTTTCGGTTTTTGGGGCCCTTGGCGCCCATGAGGGTGTCTAGTGCTTTAAAAATTGCTCCTCCTCAAATATTTCCTTTTTTCTTCATTTTAGCTCATATTTTCTCTTTTGCTCCAAAATAAAACCTGAAAATAAAAAGCAAACATATGTAGTAAAATAGTTCAAAGATATAAAATATAATTAAAATACCTAAAAAAACTTAATGAAAATAACTATTAAAAAGACTCTAAAAATAGACTTATCAAACTCCCCCACGCTTGAACATTTGCTTGTCCTCAAGCAAAAACAGTGTAAATCCTTAGGCCGATTCTGAAGGAAAATTATTTTCACATCGAATCATTAAGCGAACTGTGGGGCAATTCTAACACTTCGGTTTGAGAACTACTATCCGGGCTTCTTGTGGAATTGGGAGACAAATTTAAAGTATCAATACATTAGATAGGATATCAATGTCATCATAGAACCGGTTCCCCAGCATTCTTAAGTTTGGGTCCTCCATTCACTAAGACCGGGTCTCAAAGGAGGGTCTTTATACGTTGGGTATTCAAGCAATATTTCTTTTTCTTTTTCTTTGATTGTATATGCTAACCATTCATTTTGACATTTAAAATGCACCAATTTTTGCATTTTGAATTGGTTTTGCAAATTTTTTTTTTTCTTTATTTTTTTTTTGAATACCCCAACTCAGACGTTTTTCTCCAGTAACCGCGCATCCAGTGAATGTCACCAAGAGAACCAGGTCACTAGTTTCTTTTCAGTCCTTCTAATTGTATTAACAACTGAAAACAGTCTCAGTAGTGTGTGTGTGAAAAAGCCCTAGAGGTAGAAATCGAACCATGATACAATTTTTGTTGCTCCCAACCAGTCCACCTAGATGATTGCTAATGAAAGATTGAAAAATTATTTTTGTCCAGAAAAAGGCTTATCTAAAACATGCTTTAGGGTTCACAAAGTTTCGCGATGGAGGGAGCAGATACAACTCAAAGTACAAAAAGATAAAAACTCGGCAAAGCAATAAAGACATTCCTAATAAAAGCAATAAAATACCCCCCCATGCTTGGACTAGGCATTGTCCTCAATGATTTTTCAAATAAAACAAAAGGGGTTAGGAGAGCTCACCTGGCTGTCTGGTTCAGGATACTCGGCCTTGGGGTATTTTATTTTTCAACAAATCGAAAAATACATTAAGCCGTGGGTTGCCTCCCACGCAGCGCTCGTTTATGGTCATTAGCTTGACCTTTTCCCTTTATAAAGTTATTCCTGGGTCCCATTGCTTGAAGCATAGAGACCAAGTGACATATGAAGAATGAAAGCATATTCCTAGATCCCATGGCTTGTAAAATGGAAGTTGTGTAAGCAATAAGATCTTTTTTACAGTTCCCCCCTGATCAAATGTTATTTTTTTCACAAAGGAAGGTGAAAAATAAGATAAAGGAGATGGTTTGTATGGTGGTGGGGGGATGTATGGTTCTTCTCTTTCTTTTTCTGGTTCCTTCTCTTTTTCTTTCTCTTCTTGCTCACAAGGTGAATTATGTTTTTCACTCACAATTTTTTCTTGGTTTGCTCTTGGTTCCTTTAATTGTTTTTCGCTTCTAAGGGTGACAGCATATATTTGGCCATTTAGATTTTGTTCAGGCTGTCTAGGAAATACCCCCGAAGATTTAGAGGATGAAGCCACCTGTGTTGCCACTTGAGTTATTTGATTTCCAAGCATCTTACTGTGAGTGGCAATAGAGTCGATTTTTGATCCTAATTTGATAAGTGTGTCATTCAAATAACATGTTTGATTTTTGAATTCTTCATTTTGTTTTGTTTGAGATGACACAAATTTTTCCATCAAAAATTCTAAGTTCGACTTTTGCGGGCTGTTTTGTGGGTTGTTAAAAACGCTTTGATTTTGAAAGACAGGAGGTGGCCTAGGTGCTGGATTGGGTGGAGGATTTTTATAAGAAAAATTTGGATGATTTCTCCACCCAGAATTATAAGTATTTGAAAACGGATCTTCTTTTTGAGCATAGTTTATATGCTCATTTCCAGTACTAGATGCCTCAAGCTGGCATGCAGCTCCAATATGGCCAACAACCCCACATAATTCACATGGTGGAGTAGTAGGAGAAAAAGTTTGTGAAACGGCACTTACATTTAATTTTTCAAATTTTTGAAAAAGTGCGTCCACTTTTGAGGTAAGATGATCAACAACAGATATTTCATACTTACCTGGCTCTTTTGATGTGGCTGGTTTATTCGTTATGGCTCGCTCACTTGTCCACTGACAACGGTTTTGAGCCATATCTTCAACGAGTGCATAAGCTTCGGTAAAATTTTTGTTCATTAAAGCTCCACCTGCAGCCGCATCAATAGTCATTGTTGTTGCATATTGTAATCCATAATAAAAAGTGTGAACAACAAGCCATTTCTCTAGTCCATGATGGGGGCATAGCCTTAACATTTCTTTGAAACGTTCCCAAGCATCATAAAGAGATTCCCCGTCGTTTTGAGAAAATCGAGTAATTTGATTTCTCATTTGAGCTGTTTTACTTGGGGGAAAGAATTTAGTAAGAAAAGCTTGTTTTAGCTGGTCCCAGCTGGTAATGGATTCCGAAGGCAAAGAATGTAGCCATGCTCTAGCTCTATCCCTTAATGAAAAAGGGAAGAGTTTTAGTCTTATGGCATCCGGAGGTACCCCGTTTAATTTGAGAGTTCCACAGTATTCAAGAAAAATTGAAATATGAAGATTTGGGTCCTCCGTGGGAGAACCAGAAAATTGGTTTTGTTGTACCATCGAAAGCAGAGATGTTTTGAGTTCAAAATTATTTGCTTCCACATTTGGATGTACAATGGCAGCCGATGGCTCTGCTGAAGGTGTTGCGTACTCTTTGAGAGCACGATTTTCATTAGCCGCCATTTGGTTATCGGGAATTTCTCTCCTCCTTCTATGTAAGAACCTTTCGATTTCGGGAATTTGTTGAACAGTTTCACCGAAACTTCTGGTTCTTCGCATTCGAGGGACAAGAGAAGAAAAAGTAAAAATAAAGAAAATAAAATTTCGGTCTAACCGGTTTCGAAAAACTTCATCAATATCACTGCCTCCCCGGCAACGGCGCCAAAAACTTGATAGCCCAGCAAGTGCACGGGTCGTATCGCGTAATAAAAGAGTATCGGTCCACAGGGAGAGCCTAAGTGAATACCAATTTAATTTTTCAAAGTTGATTAACTGAAAAGAAAGTGTTTTTAGAAAGAAGGAATGTTTTAGCAAAGTCTACTCACTCATGATCATTGTAGACAAAAGAGGAGAAAAGGAAATAAAAGAAGAAAACATAAAGTTAAATAGCGAGAAATAAAAGAAAGCGGTAAAGTGCAAAATTATAAATAGCGGAATTTTAAATGACAAGAAAGTAAATTGCTTGAAAAGAAAATTGCCAGTAATTTACTTGACTTGCCAGTAATTTACTTGACTTGCCAGTAGTTTACTTGACTTGGAAATTTAAAGGGCAAAAAAGTAAACAACAAGGAAAATAAAAGAGCGGAAAAAGTAAAGAGCGAAAAGTAAAGAGCGAGAAAGTAAAAAAACGAGAATTTAAATAGCAATGAACGTAAATGACTTGGAAAATAAAAGGTCAAGAAAGTAAATAGCAGGGAAAATAAAAGAGCGAAAAAGTAAAGAGCGAAAAGTAAAGAGCGAGAAAGTAAAGAGCGAGAATTTAAATAGCAAGGAAAGTAAATGACTTGGAAAATAAAAGGGCAAGAAAGTAAATAGCAAGGAAAGTAAATGACTTGGAAAATAAAAGGGCGAGAAAGTAAAAAGCGAGAAAGTAAAAAGCGAGAAAGTAAAAAGCGAGAAATTAAAGTGAAGTCATGAATCTTAGAGGAAACCTTGTCATGGATTTTTCTCACAAAATTTAAGCTTGGTTACAAGTGAGGATCAAGCCTCTATTTATAGGAAAATATTAGGTCTAAGGCACTTGAGATGAGGGGCAAAATGGTCATAAAAAAAGTGGCAAATCAAGTGGCAAGGGAAAGCCATCAGCAAGTGGGTGCAGCCAAAATTGGCTTGTCTGGTGCCAGGGTCGTGCGCCCATGTGCCTGGGTCGTGCGCCCATGTGCCTGGGTCGTGCGCCCTGGCCAGTCAAATTTGGCTGCTCTGCGCCAGTTTTGCACTAGGGTCGTGCGCCTATGGTGCCAGGGTCGTGCGCCATGTGCTGGAAACAGCTGTTCTGCGTTGCTGGCAAGCATGGGTCGTGTGCCTATGTGCCAGGGTCGTGCGCCTTGTTCTGCCAAAATGGGCCATTTTCAGTTGAAAACACGCACGGGTCGTGCGTGGTGCTCCCAGGGTCGTGCGCAGGCTCTGCGCCAGTTTTTACCAGGGTCGTGCGCCTCTCTGCCAGGGTCGTGCGCCAGTTTTGCACTAGGGTCGTGCAACATGTGCCAGGGTCGTGCGCAGGCTCTGCGCCAGTTTTTGCTGCTTGGCGCCCTTGGCGCCCTGTGCTGCGCCAGTTTTGCTGCTTGGCGCCCTTGGCCAGTTTTCGGTTTTTGGGGCCCTTGGCGCCCATGAGGGTGTCTAGTGCTTTAAAAATTGCTCCTCCTCAAATATTTCCTTTTTTCTTCATTTTAGCTCATATTTTCTCTTTTGCTCCAAAATAAAACCTGAAAATAAAAAGCAAACATATGTAGTAAAATAGTTCAAAGATATAAAATATAATTAAAATACCTAAAAAAACTTAATGAAAATAACTATTAAAAAGACTCTAAAAATAGACTTATCAGCGTACTAGTGGGAGAGGAAGTCATGAGCCTTATCCCCTAGGCCCGTTACATTGTTGTCCCTAAGGTAGTAGAAATGGCCGGGGACTGGGTTTGCCGGAATCTTTAAAATAAGACCCGGTGATATGCTAAGAATCACTGTCATTGTGTGTGCCTCGTGTGTCGCCTAGAAGGGCCACGGGTACACGTTGTATGTTCCTCGTAGTCGACTTAAGGGCTACGATTCATGAAATCAAGCATAATTGAACCGAGAGAGGTAGTAAGGGGTCTCGATAGAACTCACTGAGACAAGTTGTCTCACCCAATCCATTGTTGTTGTTTTTCAGTTAAGCAGGGAAAGTTGAAGACCGTGAGGCACGGCTGTGGAGACACTTGAAGAGTTGCTGACGACATTCCTTTTGTCATGTTATGTATCTTTGTATTTCAGTTTCCTTGTATCTCTGTATATTTGTATTCAGTACCTTAGATGTACGATTGTACGACTTATGTCATGAAGTTGTAAATCGCTTCCGCAGACCTTCGTTTTTTTGAGTATTGAACACTAGTTTGAGTTATGTGAGGACCGACTTGATTATATTATGTTCAGATATGTAAGTGCGTTTGATGAGTTTCATCGAAGTGTAGAATGTGTTCAATATTTAAAAAGGAAAGTCACTCTGATGTATGCCAGTAGTGCATTTCGGTAGTTTCTACAAGTTAGAAATTATCGGGGTGTTACAGCCGCAGCCTGGCCAATACCTTCATTGCTGGCAACCCGCGCGTTGCTTTCTGCGGTATCATTGACCACAGTCTCGGTGAACGGCGCCCCACTTCTGTCCGGCCGAGTCCCGGATTCGCTAGAAGACCAGTTCTGAGTCGAAGACCTAGAGGAAGATTCGTCGTTGGAAGAAGACGACCGGGCGAGCGCAGAACTTTGCTCCATTGGTCGGGTCATGTTGTGCGCAAGAGAAACGGCCGGGATTCCAAAGATACGGCGGGTTTGTTTGGTCCGCGCCAGAATGAACCTGTGGAGGGGAATAACGGTCAAGGTCTTGCTCGCGCGTGGGAAGGGGCGACGTGGTCGTCCCCAGACCTGACACCCCCTCCATCAGGTGGAACATAAAAACTCAAATAAAGGAAAAGCGGTCGTAGTTACCTCGAATAGGAAGCGAGGTGATGTTGCGAGCGAGCGGAATGCGAGCAAGCTGGATGCGAGTGAGCTGGATGCGAGCGAGCTGATTGCGAGCGAGTTGATTGCGAGAGCGGAGAAATCGGAGAAACGTGTAAATGAGGCACCCCCTGAACCCTATATATAATGGGCCAACCGTCATCATGGGCCGGAGGTGAAGAGGCGGCACTCTTCGCGTGCCCTCATTACTTAAACTCCTCGAGTCTCCAAACGTCACCTCATTAAACTAACTGTCGCCTCACCATTCACGACAATTGATTGTCAGGCATCACCCCCGAGACGGCACCTGGTCCCGTGTGACCAGGCCGCGTGGCAGCGACCACGCAGTCAACTAATTAGCGATCGACCAGGTATCGTTCGACCAGTCTTCGTTCCAGAACGGTCGTTTGTGACCACGCTGGGGGGCAAGGAATCAAGCCTCAGCCCGCCTCCAGGCGACCTAGGCTTGGGGGGCAACTGTTCTGGAGTGGGCTCGAAGGTCAATTTCGTACAGTAGGCCCATCGCGGCCCAATATCTAACTTGCTCCGCAAGATGCGGCCGGCCCCGCAAAAACCGCAACGGCTAGAACGCCAACATTATATATACCACACCAGCATGTGGCTTCAGGTATGTTTTACTCACCTTGTGACCTCTTGCCCGTTGAAACACCTCTGACTTGAGCGTTGGAGTGCCTTTGCAGGTACCACCCGCGTGCGGCTCAGAACTCGGTCCTTCATCCCAACGACCGAGCAACATCATCAGGCAGCAACAACTCATCGTATTGATCAGGTACGATCAATTCCCAAGACTATTCTCCACTCCAAATTGTTTTATATTTCACTCTAATTTTATTGCCCTTCAAATCTTATTTTAAACATCAAACGAAGAACCGAAAGGTGAAGTATTGGTGTTGGATCTATGAAATTAGTCAAGGGAATCAACACATGAGAATAGTTTTGAAACTCTTGAGACATTATAAAGGTGTTATGCTTATTGGGTTTTGGTGACAATTAACCATGAGAATAGGCTTGATTGTTAGTTCAAAACACGCTCTTGTACTCCGAAAGGAGACATTAGTTATATTCGCTGCCTTGTCTTTGAAATATATTACTCTTATAATTTGTTGAATAGTCTAAAGAAATTATTTTGGTTCCTTATTGTTGTGATAAAACTATAAACCTGAGATTGTTTGTTTTTATTTCTAAATTTTACAACTCCTAAAAACCATTCCTTCTAGCTAATCAACTTTGGAAAATTAAATTGGTAATCACTTAGGCTCTCCCTGTAGAAACGAACCCACCGTAATTCCGACCACCGTAGGTGGTGGTCGCCACCGCCAACAATCGCCATCACCGTCGACGGCGCTCCTGATGCTCCGGCCGTGCGCTCCACTGGCTCTCTCCGTCGCCTCTCCTTCTTCCCTTTTTCGTTTCTTCTCTCTCTCAGGCTCTCTTTGCGCAAATCTCTTACAAAAAAAAGAGTTTTACACTCTTTCTCTCTCTCTGCTGGTGCGGTGCTGTGGGAAGGGAAAAGATTTAGGTGTAAGCTTTCAGCAATACCTTATATGGTTCTGTCTCTATTGGGCCTGATGATAATTTGTTTTCTTTAAACAATATGTTACTCCCCACCCCATACTTGTTCACGCCAACCTTGTTCTGATTTTTTGTTTTTTTTTTGAAAAAAAGTGCTGGTTTGCTGTCGCACCCCCCCTTTCAAAATACAACCCTTCTTATTGATCACACCCCTAGTTCATCATTCGCACCTTCCCCTTTATAATACCCCTCCTCTTGCAAACTGCACCCCATTTTACTATCGTACCCTCTCTTTGCGTTTTTTTAATTTCTTTTACAAACAAACCTATAAAAATAAATAGATAAATATTTCATTTTTTAAAAAAATACAAATAGGGGACTAAGTCGAATGTACAGTCGGGTTAGTCTGCTTTTTTAGGTCACTAATGAACCGTTACGGATCATGTCCTAGAATCCCTATTTAAAACAAACAATTCCTAAATTAAAATAAACACAAACACATTTCTTTCTACAAACTAAGTTTTCGAAATAGGGGATTAAGTCGGCCGTACGGCCGGGTTAGTCAGCGTTCTAGGACCAATGAACCGTACGAATCAAGAGTCCTAAAACCCCTATTCTAATAAAATCAAACCACCACGCTTCAAACCATTTTCCAAACTCCAAAAATTCCATTTTTATAAAATGGGGACTAAGTCGACTGTACAGACGGGTCAGTCAGCGTTCTAGGATGGATGAGCTGTACAGCTCAATAATCCTACAACCCCTATATTAAAAAATACCTACCAACAAAAATTTTCAGAAAGAACTACGTGACTTTTGAGTTCCTCATTGCACCTGAGGATACGTAGGAGCGGGGCTTCCCCCTCAAGTCAAAATTAAACTTTTATAAATTAATACTTATTATTTTCTACTATTTTATTTTGGGTAAAACAAATAAATTCGTAATATTTTTGCACGACCCAATTTAGGGTAACTATCTTAGGACAGATGTATTAGGGGTGTAGTGAAATTAGGTTTTCGCCCTTCCCTTTGCATAACCGACTCCCGAATCCAACCTAGTTTATGCAGACCAAATAACATTAAATGTAGGTTTTTCTCAATTTTTGCTATTAAATAAATTGGGTGGCGACTCCCTGAAATAATTTTGAGCCGTTTGCGTCGGGATCACGGTCACGACAGGTATTGTAGTGAAACTTTTAAGCTGCGAGCCATGTTATTTTGCACGATCAATGACTTTCCAGCATACGGAAACTTGTCTGGGTATAGTGTCAAGGGGCATAAATGTTGTCCTATTTGCGCAGAAGGCACGTGCCACCATCAACTCAAACATGGAAGGAAGACTGTTTACCTTGGGCATCAGAAAATTCTCAAACCTAATCACAGATATCATAAGTTGAAAAAAGCTTTTAATGGGTGCCAGGAAAATGACATTGCTCTGACTTCCTTGACCGGAGAAGAAGTCTATCAAGTGGTTAAGGACATCAAAGCTGAATTCGGCAAAAGCAACCCAAGGAGAAAAGCAAGTGGAAGAAGAGGTCGGTGTTCTTTGATTATCCGTATTGGTCCAATCTTGATATAAGACATTGTCTTGATGTCATGCACTTTGGGAAAAACGTTTGTGATAGTGTCATCAGGACGCTTCTCAACATTCAAGGGACAAAGGATGGTATAAATTCTCGTCTAGATTTGCGTGAGATGGGCATAAGAGAACAGTTACATCCAGTGGAAACAGGTAAAAGGACATATTTGCCTCACCTTGTCAAAAAAAGAGAAAATGAGCTTTTGTGAGTGTCTACAGGGAATCAAAGTGCCACATGGTTACTCTTCAAATGTAAAGCGACTGGTTTCAATGAAAGATCTCAAATTAGTTTGCTTGAAGTCGCATGACTTCCACGTCTTGATGCAACAACTACTACCTGTTGCGACTCGTGGCATCTTGCCGAAAGATGTCCGACATACCATAACTAGAGTGTGCCTATTCATCAATAGTATATGTGTCATACCCTAATTTTGTCCGGCTTAGGTCAAAACCCTAATTTTCCACAAAAAATAAATAAATTGAAGAATAAAGAGCATCATGCATTGCATTTTGGGTCCTAGAAGTCATTCCAAGGTCTTTAAAGTCATTTTTAGGGTTGGAATGCACTTTTTAGCCAAAAATGCACATCCACAAAAAGTACATTTTTATTCTATCAAGGATAATTTTTGTACAATTTTTTAGAAAGAAAACCCTAGTCAAAAATAATTAAAAATGTATTTTTCGAATTTTAGTGCTTAGAAAAATAAAAAAGGACCATTAAATATTCCTCAATTCTTAAGTGACAATTTTTATTGTCATGGGTGACTAGAGGGAATATTTTATGGTGCCCAAAAACATGTAACACATTTTCAATAGTTGCATTCCCATTATTTCCCATGCCCAAAAATTTCAAATTCAAAAAGCAAAATGAGGAAGTGTCTTCAAATAAGACAAAACACAAAAAAAAACAAGTTTTTTCCTTCTCTCCTCTCCTCACATTCGCATACTCCTTCTCTCTCTCTCTCTCTCTCTCTCTCTCTCTCTCTCTCTCTCTCTCTCTCTCTCCAATTTCTTTCCACACTCTTCCATTTTGTAATTATTATACCCTCTTTGGTAAAATACCTCACTCACTTACACTAACCCCTTCATAAGAAAACCCAAATTTTCCACTTTGGTCACAATTCTTCCCTAAAATGCCCTTAACCCTACCTCACATAAAATATCTCTTCTAAAATAAGAAAATTTAATTTTTCTTTTCTTTTTTTTCCTTTAACTTTCGCCCCTCTCCCTCTCTTTCACTCTCTCATTTTGTGTTTTCTTCCTACCCTCCATCCATGTGAGGATCAATCCTAATCCTCCATTTAATTTTAAGACTCAATCCTAGAGCACATCAAAATCATAAAGACTAAAATACCCCTAAACCTAAAAAACCCTATAAATACCCCTTCATTTTCACACTGGAGGAGCTTTTTGCCTTTCATTCATCTCTTATTTCTCATTTTCACCAAAAATCTCTCCTCTTCCCCCTCTCAAACCAGAAACCCTATCCCTCTCCCTCACCTCCATTTTTCTTCACTTTTCTCTTATTTCTACTCTCCATTCCACCCTTCTTTCATATATTTTGTTTCTAGTTCCTCAAGCTTCAAAAATTCCTCATCAAACCCTTCAAGTTCAAGTGATTTTGTGGCATTCAAGAGGAGCTTCAAGTGTTCTTGCTTTTATTTTCATCCATCTTTCTTTTCTAGTTTAATTTAGAGGTAAGCCTATTATCTCTTGTATTTTCTTTAATTATTAGCATGTAGATTTCTCTTCTCCTCCTCTTTTCCTTCTTAAAGGCTTAGAGGACTCATTTCAAACACTATGACAAGGACATTGGGAGCCTTGGGTGTTTGAGGTGATTCCTTGGCTTTGATAGGAGCATTCTTGTGTTTTAACCATGTTATTTGCATTTTCATACCCATTTCCTCACTTTTCATTAAATAAATCATCATTTTCTAACTAAGGAGCCTTCACATATTATGTGTCTTATGTTATTCTTGCATTTTCTTGTTCATGTCATGAATTGTAAGTTGAATTTTGGGCTTGCTTTTTGGTGTATGAGGCTTCGGTTTTGAGCTTATAGATTTAGGGTTTTTGTTGCCTTTTCTTTCCTTTAATTTATGTGAAGAATAGATGCATGTTTTACTTGATAATTATCTTGTAACATGGCATGATAATTTAGGGTTTAGTCATGTGCTTTGTTCTACATGTTGATTGTGAATCTTGACATGAAATAATTTGATGATTTGGGCATGTTGTGGTTTCGGCCTTAGAGGCCTATTTTGTGCCTATTTTTGTGCTTGAAATGGTTGTTTGATCTTGTGTAAATGAATGCAATTGTGTCAATGTGTTTTTTTGTTTTTAACCACCCACTTACCTTTTACTTTACCATTCATTAACTTTTTACCAAAACATAAAAATATTTTACTACTTTGGTTTTTACCACTTCATTAATTTTTTACTAAAACATAAAAAGATTTTACCACTTCCCATTTACCTCATGCATTTTTACTTTACCATCTCATTAAATAATTACCATTTACTTCATGCATTTTTACTTTACTTTTCACTAACTTCTTACTTAAAGTTTTACAACTTATCAACTTGCAAAAATACCCAAAACATTTTCACATTCATGCATCTTCATTCATACTTAGTTTATGTGACACTCTCATGCATCCTCATATGCTTATATCTCTTGCATCCTCTTATGCATCCTTGTATGCCATCCATTCATAAATAAAGTGCTATGCATCCATTCCTTGTACACTCATGCACTTACATGTTTACCTAATCATGCATCCTTGCTTACATATTCAATCATTTAACTTAGAATACTCTATGTTTACAATCAATTGTATTCACTTGTTCTTGATGCCATGTAAATGTCTTGACTTGATTGTGTGCCCTCCTCTCCACTTGTATGACCTCCTAATGGAGACGTAAGTCTACATGCATGTTGTAGCATAGAGCCATTAGGGTAAATACAATCCTTCTTGCACACACACAATTACTTTGAGAACTTTGTTTTGCATCTTTAATAATTGAATCCTTTGATTGTATGGGCATGTTTAATCTTGGTTAATGAATGATATGTTCATGTTTGCTTGAGTATTATTCATTCATTTGCATATGGTTATGGATTTAGAATTGACTTGAAATGTTCTACTCCTTTTCTAAAACCCATTTCCTAAAATCATTTCAAAACAAAAAGAAACTTTTACTTTCAAAACAAAAATAAATCAATCGTCATTAAACACCAATCGCGCCGTTGCCAATTAGGTTGTTAATGATGATATTGTTTTCAAAAGGAGTTAGAAGCGACACCATTCTAACCGTTGTTGTTCGGTCTTCGCAAAAGCTCTATCCCATTTTCGAAAACTTATTCATTTCTCAAAAATAAACCAATTATCATTAAACACCAATCGCGCCGTTGCCGATTAGGTTGTTAATGATGATGTTGTTTTCAAAAGGAGTTAGTAGCGAGACCATTCTAACCGTTGTTGTTCGGTCTTCGCGAAAGCTCAATCCTTTTTCAAAACCAAAAGCCGAGAACTACGTAGCTTTGAATTCTCCATCGCACCGGGAGATACGTAGGAGCGGGGTCCTGTCCTGTCAAACACACTTTTAAAAAAAAAACTTTGTTTTGTTCCGCTTTTCAAAGATACCAAAAATATCCCTTTCCCCCTCGTTTTCAATAAAACAAACTCCTAAAGAAAAGAAAAGAAGTAGAATAAGCCGCTTTCAAACTCAAACTTTTGTCCAAACCACACATCAAGATAATGGTTCCCTTTCGGTAGAAAGGAGGTGCGGGGTGCTAATACCTTCCCCGTACCTAACCGACTCCCGAACCTACATCTCTAGTTTTCAAAAGACCATCCGCCTTGTTTAAAAGACCTTTTTTCAATGTTTTGGTCTTAAAATTAAAATATTGGTGGCGGCTCCAAACTTTTTCCACGTTGTCAAACGAAAAGTCCCAAACCGGATTTTTCGGGCGCAACAATATGTAGTAAAGTCATCGACCCTCAAAAATTGGATGAGTTGGAAAATGAGGCTGCTATTATCTTGTTTCTGTTGGAGATGTTTTTTCCTCCCTCGTTCTTTGATATCATGGTTCATTTAATTGTTCATCTAGTTAGGGAGATTAGATTATGCGGCCCTGTTTATTTAAGGTGGATGTACCTAGTCAAGAGATACATGTAGATCTTGAAAGGGTATGTGAAGAACCAATATCGTCCTGAAGCATCCATTGTCGAAAGGTATGTTACAGAAGAAGTTATTGAGTTTTGTTCAGGCTACTTGTCAAGGTAAAGGTACACATGGGCTGGCCACTAAGAGCATGGGTCGAGCAGAAGTGCTTCAAGCACATTTATATGTTTTGAATAACACAGATGAGGTATTACCTTACTTGGCTCATCATAAAGAGATAGTAAAGGCCAAAAACCCTCGAATGAAAGAAAGATTGTTATTGAACGAGCATAACAACACATTCATAGATTGGTTTAAATCAGAGATTAAGAAAGACGCGAGTGCCTCTGAGACTTTGAGATGGTTAGTACATGACCCTTGCTTTAATGTCGTGTGTTGGAGCGGGTACGACATAAATAAGTTTTACTTTTTCACAAAGTCGAAATATGACAAACGTACTATGCAAAACAGTGGAGTTATGGTCATGACTTCCTCAATGCACTTCTCTAGTTCTAAGGATACTAATCTCGTACTCACATCCATTGCTTACTTTGGTGTCATTGAAGAGATTTGCGTACTTGATTACTGTAAATTTAAAGTGCCTCTTTTTAAATGCAAGTGGGTTAACAACAATAGTGGTGTACGTACCGACGAAATGGGATTTACACTAGTGCACCTTGACAAAGTAAGTCATAATGATGACCCTTTCATCATGACTGACCAAGCAAAAAAAGTATTCTATGTCAAAGATTCTTCTAACAAAAAGTGGTTAGTGGTCCTATAAGGAAAAATAGGCACTGATGAAAATGAAGATTCAAGTCTTGCAATTTCCGAAACACCTTATTTGTTAACACAAGTGCCTACTTTAGTTGAAGACAATGAAGTTGACGATGAACATGCCACTCGCAATGATCATAATGAAGAGATTTTATATGAAGGAGTTTAGATTTGTTCTTTTTTTATGGAATCTATGAAATTGTACTGTTGAACTTAATGACAATGATTGTTTGTTTATGTTATTATAACAGCTCCCATTTGAAGGAATGGTGTAATGTAAAATTTTCATATGCTCTGTTACAACTCCCATTTTCTGAAGTAATGGAAAATTTCTGAGTTATTAATTTTCATATGCTCTGTAACAGCTCCCATTTTATGAAGTAATGAAAAAAAAATTGTATCATAAAGTGGAGACAGAGAAACTCATACTAAGTGTCAGGAATATATCAATTCATGTTTATGACTTTATTAGTGTGATTGTTTCTTACACACTTCTAATAGTTTCATGCCTTATCATAAAAAAAAAAATAGTTTCATGTTTTTGTTTTCCTTCTCTATAACAATATCTGGGGAATTAGAAGAAAGCTTGGAAAATCAAAGTTAACAAGTCTCTTTACTTGATACTTCTTTTTCAGCTTGGTGGTGGTTATCTTTTTGGGCTTCGAGTGGGATTTGTTGCTGTCTCTATTGGCGCAACTGTTGGTGCAGGAGCTGCATTTCTTCTCGGTAGAACTGTAAGTTTTTATGTTTACATTTAGTAAGTTGTTCTAAATATTAAAAAAATTAGTCCACTACTTTCTTATGAATAGTTAATTGATGTTAGGTTTATTTTTATTAGAACAGGGTACTTTCTTCATGTCATGTCACCTTGTACAGATTGGAAGACCAGTGGCAATTGCAATTCGGAGATCTGGCTTTAAGGTTTGTAGGCTTCTATTTGTTAATATTGTGAAATTCTCGAGTCTTGTGCAGTGTGGTCAAATAGCGTTACCGAATTTGTATAAACCACTTTTGTCTGTCAGTTATATTTGTTTTGCTGAGTTATATACTTTATTAATAATTCTTGTTATATCTGTTTTGCTGAGTTAGAAGGTCTGTTGTTGAGGTTATTATGATATCTTTGTAGTCTTAATAAATATCTTGTTTCTGTTGAATAAATATCCTGTGTCCACTGTTGTCTTGTTAAATTATTAGTGATTGAAAATTTTCAAGCAGGGAATTTATGTATTCAACAGGAAAGGGTATTTTGTGTTTTCATTAAAAAAACACGATTTCAATGGAATAATCTCATTTAGTATTCAGACTTCATTTCGGCTTCCTTGGATGGTTGTAACTAATATATTTTGTTTCCTCTGTTCAAACAGGTATCATGGATGATTCCAGTGCCGACCCTCCAAAAAAGAAAACTAGACGTCCGACATCATTAAAACGGTTCACTTCTAGGCTCCCAACTGGTCAAAAATATAGTGTGGCTATTGATAGTAAAGGCGACCTTATTTGTCCGTATGCTAGCCAATTCAAGAACTATTTAGGGGTGGTTGCACGAGCAAAAGTAAGCATATTGCCCATGACCTGGGGTGACGATGATGCCGAGACAAAGAGGATTGCTTGGGATGATGTTAAGCAAACATTTGATGTTCCCGACAATAAGGAATTCAAGAAGACTTGGATGTCTCATATCAATCTTTGCTGGAGACAGTTCAAAACTGCTCTTACCAGCACATATGTCTATGGCAATGGGGATAACGACGGTGAAACAACTCCATGTCACAAGTATAGCAGCATATCTACCGAGACATGGGCCGCATTTGTAAAAAGTCGCACTACTGCGGAGTTTGTGGTATTGTTTTAACCACAAATATTTTCGTTTCTTAAACAATATTATGGATTTGTTATCTCTCCCATGACCACTGTTGGATCTAAGGGTAGCTGCTCACCGTCTCATGTGGAGCAGGAGGAGGAGGACAAAATTGATTTGCTGAGAGAGATCTTTTTGATTGCGTATGCTGATAAGACATACCAGGATAAGGTTGGAGCATCAAAAACATGAGTGCGTTGTCTCCTTCAAAGAGATCTTGGACATTGTTTCTGGTGAACAGTGGCTTGAGATGAGCCACTTGAGCATATGGTGCACGTAAGTAGTAAATTTTATTTCATTATGTAAATTTCTCGCGTTTCTACATATATTAATCAATTTGATAGTTTTTCTTACGTGCCACTAGATATTTGTATCCCCAATGTGTTGAAAGGGGTGCCGATGACTTGTATGGATTTGTGTGTCCACATAAGATTAACTTGAAAGGTATGTCCATGAAGGCTGATTTTGAGAATATTCAACAGAATACTTTTCATTGTGGGTATTATGTGATGAAGTTTATGCTGAGCATTGTGAGTGCCGGTATTGTTGATAATTGGGAGAAGGTATAAAATTTTGTCAAAGCAAACAGTTTTTCTTAGTAGGTATTTGATAATTGGGAGAAGGTAAAAAAAATTGAAATCTAATTTGTTTGAAACACTTTTAAACTTGTAGGTATTTGATAACCCAAAGTCTTACACTAATGAGGAACTTTTGGAAGTTCATCAGCTTTGGGCGGAATTTTTTTTGAAGATTCGTACAGAGCAAAAGGATACACTATTTCCTCAGTAGTTTAACTTGTGTTTTAGAAATATTTTGTTGCATTTAGTGGGAAACTGTTTGGTTTAATTGGTAAAGTAGGAAAGGGATCCTAAAGTGTGTTATGGTGGATACCACATTTTGAACATTGTTGCTCTTTTGTTTTCTAAATGTAAGATATTAATTTTAATGGAATTTGAAGTATTTTGATATACTTATTATGCGATGATGACTGAAATGATCTGTATATAACAGGTTCTTATAAATTAGTCGATTGGTATTGATTAAAACTAAATAAAATATAAAAAAAAACTAGACATTTAGCATCGGTTATACATAACAACCGATGATAAATGTTCCAAAATAATAACATTTAGCATCGATTATTCCATACAACCGATGTTAAATGTATTTGTAAGAGACATTTAGCATTGGTTGTATTGAATAACCGATGCTAAATTTGTAACATTTAGCATCGGTTATTCCATACAACCGATGTTAAATGTATTTGTAAGAGACGTTTAGCATCGGTTTTAACACATTTAGCATCGGTTATTTCATACAACCGATGTTAAATGTACTTGTAAGAGACATTTAGCATCGATTGTATTTAATAACCCATGATAAATGTTTGATGAAACACATTTAGCATCCGTTATTGTATACAACTGATGTTAAATGTACTTGTAAGAGACATTTAGCATCGGTTGTATGGAATAACTGATGCTAAATGTTTGTTTCTAGACTATATTAAACACTGATTAAACACATTTAGTATTGGGTATTTAAAAAATGATGCTAAATGTGACATTTAGCATCGGTTAAATAATCGATGCTAAATGTCTCACTTTTAACATCGCGGGATTTAGCATCGGCGAATAAGTGATGCTAAATGTTCAAAACAACCAATGCTAAATGTCTTTTCTGCACTAGTGCAACCATGGTATCCTCAGCTGCAAAAATCACTGTGCCCTCACCTATCGACCCCTTAGTTGAACTATTCCTTAGCCGAGCTACTCACTCTTAGCAAGTTGGGCCATCCTGTTAGATCCCTACCATAAGGGTTGAGTATTCAAGCCCCACCACTTAATCTTCTCAAGGATTGCCTGTCTTTGCCTCCCTCAACAAACATTCCTTTATTAAAGCTTCCAATTGTCTCCACCACAAGTTGAACTTCATCAAAATGATGACTCTCAACTGATGGAAAGCTGATACTTCAATCTTTTGGTAGCCCATGCTCCCTTCTTCTCTTTGGAAAGCATATCAGTTCGCCACCTAGCGGAGGCTACCAACATTCATGTGTGGTTTCTCTTTTTAGAGATAATAAGAGAACGTAGACAGAATAAGGTAGCATGGGCTATTTTTATCATCTACTACCTCTTTTGCTAATAAATTGGGTAAATCGGCTCATGTGAACTCGACTGGGTCCTATCCATGGCCAAATTATTCCTCGGCCAACAACTTAGCATATTTTGGGTGTTAACAAATGTCTCCTTTCTGCGTTGTTATCTAGCCGAGGTAACAGGTAGCTATAGCGACGAGAAAATATCTCGCAAAGACAGCACAATTAGGACTGTTAAACTTGGCTACGCATATGTTGGTGGCGTTTATTCTACCTGTCACTGACGTTGAACAAACACCGTTTCTTAGGTACTTTCTCAGCAAATATTTTTTTTGCACTAGCAGTAGTTGTTATCCAAGAACTTCATCCTTTCATCATCATTCTACTCACCAACAATGCCCATTCTTAAGGTTCTTTCTTCTTGGCTAGCTTTTATACGGGTATGCACGCCCTTCTTGACCAAATTCCGGAGTACAGATACATAAACAAAATCCAAGGCCTCATCTTGTTTCTGCAATTATGGACCCAACTTTATTTTAAAGGCATCACACTTGTGGATTCCCCGGCTAGCTCTTTCCCTGATGCTAGAATCTTAGATCCTCAGACTGATAGCAACACCTATCCATTGAATGGAACCACTAGAGATCCTTAAGATATTGTATCACCTAACCCCCCTCCCATTGAAGAAAATTGGTGTCCTGTTATGGAGAGGGGAATCAGCCCAAAGTTAATATTTAACTCGTCGAAACTGGAGACGACCTAGACCGAGGAGGCTCGCCAGGACATGATAATTGAAGAATTAAATTACCCCAACTATGGAGCCACGTAGTTTGGGTTGAGCGAACACATCTCTATGCCTTACAAGACCGGATGGAGGAGATTTGAGGAAGGGAGAAATAACTTACGGGGACCTTGGCTAGATAGTGAATGGAAACTACAAGAATGGGCATCAACGGAGTGAATCGTTAGTGTTTTGGGTCTCTCTATTGGGGATTTTGACATCGAAAGGTGTAATGGGCGTGCTTGGGTAGATCACCAGGTATATATAGCAAACAATGTCTGATGTTTTGAAAAGTCTCATTTGGGGGTGCAGATACGAAAGACGATGGTGTATATGGTGAAGCAGTCAAGAAGATGGACGATAGAGATCAAGAAGCCAACAAACAAAGGAAGACCAAAAATGGTGCTCGATGATGATAGTTTCCATGAATTTGAGAGGGTGGGGGGACATGGAGAACCGTATGAGCCTGCGTCAGTTAATTTGTATAGAACTTTTTGATTGTTGTCTCTTCCTAGAAACAGAGCGCACCTCTTTATCAGGTAAGTTGTAACACCCTAATATTTCAACCGTGGAAGAAATACTAGAATGCACTTTAAGGCAAACATCAAAGATAAATTCCTGTCTTTAGCTATTGAACAAAACTAAAACTTGATAAAAATTCATCAAGCGATTCCTCATAGTTATTAACTTCAAATAGAAGTACGGCTGAACATAAAAATCGCATATTATTGAACCTTGCCTCTTCCTAATGTTCAATATCCAATACAGAAATAGCGGAAACGATTTATAATTTCTAATATCAATACAAGTAATAACATCGGAATTACAAAGGAAACAAGGGAATTAACATAAACACTAGACTGAAGCTTCAACATCTCCATTAGGTCACACCGACTAGCCGTGCCTCATCGCCTTAGCTTTTCCCTGTTTCTCTATAAAAACCATAAAACATGAAGTGTGAGATAAACATTATCTCAGTGAGTCCTATCGAGACTCCTTACTACTTTCGCGGTTCATTATGCATCATTTTAATCGTAGCCCGAATTTCGGTTAACTACGTGCAAATCTTTTATAACATAGCATATAATTATGCTTCTATTGTCCGTAGTCCAATAAGATAACTATGTACAATCCTCTTTTTGCTTAGCATATCACCGTGAATGATTGTCTATATTCCCGGTGAACCCAATCCGCTTACCATAAACTTCCCCTCCCTTAGTACGCTAACTTCAATAGGGTCGTCACCCATACTCTATATATATAATTTACACATATATAACCTCAACCTCATTATTATTATAACCTCAACCTCAAGGGACATTTAGTCCATTTAAACATTTATCATGACCTCAATCGTGGTTACTAACGTTCATTAATATGACTTAGGGAAACATTACAATTCAATCCAAACATCATTATTTCAGTCATAATCAACATAGTCATTTCAATTAGAATCAATATCATAGCATTAGCCTCGACCTCATGGGACACATAGTCCATTTACCATATCATAAAATTTACCTCAACCTCATGAGACATATAGGTCATTTATCAGTTCATAATATTAACTTCATCTTCATAGTCATTAACATTCATTAAAATAGAACATTCGCATCACATCAATTATACCTATGTGTTTTCCACGAATTACAGTTTATTTATCAATACATAGGGTTGGGGAAGGGATTAGAATGGACTTGGAATCATTTAGAAAGACTTTGGATCAGTTTTGAAAAAGGGTGACGGAAGAAAACACGACCACCCTTGTTTTAGAAACATGCCCGTATTTTATAGAAAATGCTCGTGTTTTTTAAAAACGTGGCCGTGTTTCAGTTTTTAAGAAAAATTTAACAAGGACCAAAAATAAACACGGTTGCCTGTGTTTTTTAAAACATGGGCTTGTTTTCGGTTTTGACATCAATGCTGTTGTTTTACTCTACCGACTTTAACCACTTTCACTCAATCCTTTTCCAATCCGAATTACAACCAAAAACAGATTTAAAACCACTCTAAACAAAAGATTTAAGACCATCAATTTTCAAAACAAACACCAATTTCATACTTATCAACAATCACATTATCACTCATTCAATCATTCATTCCACAACACAAGATTCATATTTTCGAAATAACATAAAACAACACCAGACCAGAGTATGTAACATTGGTTCAGAAACAAAACCCTAAGCGAGTATAGAACTCACCAATCGTGATGAAAATCACGAACAATCAAGACTCCACGAAATGCAAGCGACAATGTAGCCAATCGAACAAACCCCAAATGTGTCCAGCTACTGAAGTTTACCCAAATGCATCTCAATCAACAATGTAATCTCCGTTCTACTTCAATCTAATCTCGATTCCTAGAAACGCGGCAACTAACTCCAAAATCGGTTTGGCAGCATCTGTAAGCTGTTTTGCAACAGACATAACTAATTCAATTATTAACCAAAACCATTCAAACCAGTGCCTATGGAGTAGGAAATTTTGTCTATTTTCCTATGGTCCAAGTTCCTCACTGTTATGACGAGTATTCAGTGAGTTACTGCTAAAATACATAGACTAGTTCGAAAATGTTACTATAACTAAAGTGAAACTTGTACTTGAATTTTCTCCCTCAATACTCAGTCAAATTAGGTGGTTCTTGTGCCTATCTTGAAGGTTTTCGTGTCTAGTTACAAAGATAATACCAAGGACTAACCAAAACCGTTTCTGCAGAACTTACTGTGAGTTGATTCCTTCAACTCCACCACCAAGGACCACGAACTCATGCCCAAAAAATTCTCCAATCACGACCCCCCAGCTCCTAAACTTCACTCCCAGGTTCTGAAACTACAATGTGGGTAGAGAATGTTCTCTAACAACTCATTATTGAGCTTCAACAACAACATGTAAGTGCTCAACACTCCACTTCTAGCAAGTTGAGCTTGAAGTTGCTCAAATGGCGAAATGAGGAGAATGGAAGGTGTGGGTTGCGAAACTGGTTTCAGTGGACAGAGGAAGAGGAGCTGAATTCAATGGTGTGAAAATGAGGCACATGCATGAAGAATTGGTGGAGGTCTCTCCTCTTCTCCTCCCTCCCCCTCTCATAGTTTCCCTATCTCTCTCTCTCTCTACTTCTCAAACTCTCAACTTCTCATTTTCCAGCAACAAAACAATATAGGAAAGGTGATGTTTTGTGGGTATTTGAGTTGTTTGACCAGCTTGGGTAAAAAGGGTTAGGGAAAAGACCAATCTACTCTTAAGTTATGTCACTAATTTAATTCTATTTCTAACTCAAAGATCAATCCATAACTCATATACTTCACATAATTTAACCAACTAACACACAATTTATTTATTTAACATATGACAATGATCTCATATATAATTAATTACGCTAACTTATTTAGAATAGCTGATTAATTATTTATGACCTCTTGCTAATTTCGATAAATGAAATTAGCTAAATTGGGGATGTTACATAAGTCAATCTTTGGTGGTTGGGGGAGAGGAAATTGTCATTGGGCCGTGATGAATTCAGTGGGACTCTCTAGTGGTTTGGTTAGTATGCAAAAAGAAAATGCCTTGGATATTCAATTTTCTTTTTCAAGGGATAGCTTATTCGACATATGTGCTAAACATAACGATAACTTAATTTACCTGGTCAACCCGTAGTCTCCTTGTAACATCAAACACAAAAGGAAGTTCTGGGAGGAGCTCTTAAGCCTAATAAAGGAAATGCTGAATAGTGAATGGTGTGTATGTGGAGACTTTAATTCTGTAGTGTCGAGGAAAGAGAGGAGGGGATCTTCAACACCATCTAATAGCAGTGAGAGGAGGGAATTCCTCCAAATTATTGTAGCAATGGAGCTCATCGATCGTCTGGTTCTTGGAAAACAATTCTCTTGGTTTGGGATGATTGGACAGAAGATGAGTAGGCTCGACTGTAATCTCCTGAGTGAAAGCTTGATGGCTAGGTGGAAAATCTCAGTGCAATGGATTGGCAATAAGTATTAATCGGATCATTGCCCGATGTGGTTATTGGCATCAGAAGTGAATTTGGGTCCAAAATCGTTCAAATTCCACAGTTGCTGGTTAGAATATGAAGGATTCGGAAAATTTATTGATGACTGTCGGGGTTATTCTGATGTTACATGGTCAGGCACATTTATAAGGAAAACCTTTTAGCCTAGAAGTCGAGAACCAAGTGGATAGAAGTGGGCGATGCTAGCACTCGATATTTCCTTACTGACGAAGGGTTTCTTTGAGAATACCTACAAGGAAGAAAGCATTATTCGACCCGTTCTTGATGGCGTTCCCTTCAAGACAATATTTGAAGAAGGGAATGACTTGCTGATAGCCCCCTTCTCATTAGGGGAGGTAAAGGAGGCGATGTGGAATTGAGATGGTAACAAAAGCTCGGGCCAAGATGGATTCCATTTAAACTTCTACAAAAGTTGGTGGGATATGTCTTATTGAAAAGGAGGTGATGGAATTCATTGATGATTTCTTTTCAACATGTAGAGTTCCTAAAGTTATAAGTGATGCCTAGCCCTCAAGGTAGACTTCGAAAAGTTGTATGATTCGGTAAGCTAGTCGTTTATAAATTAGATGCTCATGAAGCTTGGTTTTAATGACTTATGGCAAAAGAGGATGAGGTGCCACACTACCAATTCTGTAACACCCCTTTTTCTACCCATTAATTTATTCGCGTAAAATCATAGTTCTCAAATTTTAAATACAGCACAAGGGGATGTCACACTTACTTCGTTAAACATCACGCGCCAAATTACTCGCTTTTCGAAAAACAGTCTTAGAATACTTACAAAACGTCATTTGTAATTTAAAACACAACCTCACAGCAGAAATCCCAACCAGTTTAATCATAATAGGCATCGCAACCAGGCAAGGCTTACCATCATGAGTAACTTAGCCATAAAGGTTATAAGAACTTAATGTATTTTCCACGTCACTGGGTTTTCATCGTCACTTATTCATAAACATCATCAACTCAAACGATAGCCACTGAGGGCAAAAACTTCATTTACTAGCCACCAAGGGCATCATCGTCATTTAGACATCAATATCAACAACATTGGCCACTAAGGGCAAAACGGTCATTTAACTAGCCACTAAGGGCATCATCGTCATTTACACACCAATATCAACAACATTGGCCACTAAGGGCATCATCGTCAAAATCATCACTTTTGACACTAAAACGTTAAGACCACTGGTCATACACAAATGGGGATTTTTAAAGACACCAAAACGATTTTTCAATGTCACAGCAACGACCACCGCGAACAGCCACTTGGGGCGCCCCAGCAACCTTCAGAAATAATAAGTTTTTATTTTTAAAAATGGGACACGCAGATAGGCAACTGAAAAAGCTTCCCAACACTTTTTGAAACGTTTAAAACGGATGTCCGAGTCAAAAGATATAACGAAAACAGTTTTCGAAAACATTTTGGGAACATCCTGAAAAACTGGCGCCCTGGGCGCCCAGCGCCCAGGCACCTGGCGCCCAGCGCCTAGCAAAACGCAACACACACACACACACGGGCGCTCATCGCCCAGCGCCTGGCGCCAGTGCCCAGCGCACCACAAACACGCACACACACGGGCGCTCAGCGCCTGGCGCCCAGCGCAACACACACACGCACACACACGGGCGCTCAGCGCCCAGCGCTGGCACCCAGCGCCCAGCGCTCCACACACGGACGCGCACAGCAACACGCACTGGCGCCCTTGGCGCCCAGCACAGGGCGCCTGGCGCCCAGAACACTTCCAGCACACGAATTTCAGCACAAATACAACACCTATTTACCACAATTCATTAGCACATATAGGATCATCAAATTATCCCCCAAACATAAAAAATTCAGCACATCACGAGCACAAACATGGCGCCCTAGGCGCCTATTACACCAACCACAGATCTTTGAACATCAAATTCATCAAAACACATACCAATCGAATTAACAACATGAAATTACACGTAAATCATACTCAGGGATTAGATCTAGGCCATCTCTACTTAAAACCTATCATAGGACCTATTATATAAATTGATAGGACATCCCCTTACCTCGAACTTGAAGGATAGAAGCCCTAGAGACAGTCACAATCGAAACCACAGTAACACGATCACGTTCCTTGGCCCTTGTAGCTTGCGACTTCTTCCCTCCTTCTCTTCTCTTCCTACGGCGCTCTCCTCTCCACTCTTCTCTCTCAATTTCGCGAAATCCAAACACAAAACCCTAACTCAGAAGACCCTTGTGTATTCGCATATCACTTGGGTCATGGGCTTGGGCTTTTCACTTAAGCCCAAGTCTAGCTAATTGGCGCCTTCATCTCCTAATACCACCTACACACTTTAATATAATTCCAAATAATTAAATTATATCCAATTAATTAATTTAAATTCCTAAATACTTGATTAAATAAATTAATTAAATATTTAGGGTGTTACAACTCTCCCCCACTTAGAATATTTCGTCCTCGAAATTTACCTGCCACGCCAACACTCTCCCTCTAAGGCCACCTAGACAACTGGGGCCATCTATATGCTGATTACTATTGCTTTGATTACCGGCGGTAAGTGCTTGGGCGGCCGTCGCTCCTACTTGTTCAGCCAGGTAACTTCAAGCAGTAATAATTAGGCTCACTCTCTACTCCGCTGCGCCACTCTGGTAGACTAACTTGCATTCTATCTCACTCATCTATCCTCATGGGTACGCACACTAACAGCCTGCTAATGGTTTGGTTCTAAGAAAACATTATTACAACAACGCATTTTATCATCACAGTCGGACTCCGGGATCATCTATCGCTTATCAACAATGGCCATAGGCCCACAACAACAAATCAGCAATCACAACAACGAAACCATGTGGGCCATTCGGCGGTACCACGACAGAACATCGACACAACTTGGGCCATTCGGCGATACCCAAGACAATACAACAACAATATTAATATCAACATCATTAGTAACAACATCATCAACAACATCAATATTAACAACTCAGTCACAACAATCGGGCACTAAGGCACCGGCAACAGCTAACAACAAAATAGAAAGAACCAGACACACGGAACGGTCAACAATTAAAACAGACACAACTCATAAAAGTAGGAGCAGTGCACAAAATCAGGGACAGTAACAGTAACTTTCTGAAAACAGCAGTAACAATTTTCAAGGACGGCAACAATTATTCTCAGAAAAACAGCAACAATAATTTTTCAGGAAACAGCAACAGTAACTTTTCTGAAAACAGTAACAATAATTCTTCCGAAAACAGTAACAATGGTTTTTCAGAAAACAACAGCAACAATAATGTCAACAACATCATGAAAAGTTTACTAAGTGCGTAGTTACAGCAAGACAAGTCCCAAGCTCCCAAAACGGATAATTTAATAATTAGGAACAGCGAACACTCATTGTACAAAACTTCAAACAACCCGGCTGTCACACAGTTGTCATAACACTAAATGCGATACTCATTTTACACCAAAATGTTTATAAGCGGTAGTGCGGAAAACGAGTAAGAACGGTTTTCTCTCTTCAAACAAAATCAACAATTTTACTTTTGGAAGTAGTTTTCGCAAGTGAAAGATGTCACAAAATCGGAGCGCTCAATCTTTCCAATCGGTTCGAGAAGATTCAAAGAAACCTCGATAACATTTTCTTTTGGGTCTAAAAGAAGTAACCACTACATTTTTCGAAAACTAATTATTTTCCAAACCAGCAGGAAATCAAAGACCAAGTTCAGTGGCATCAATCTCTAATTCACGAAAATAACACTAACAATCTTTTAGAGTAAATGACATCCATCCCACATAGTTCAGCATAGGGGAAAATAATTTAACTCATGGAACAGCAGTTAGAGTATTAAAACAGCTAGAAAGGTCATTCCATGGGAACATCAATTCATGGCTAACGGCACACATACGAAAAGGTACAATCACACGTATGCACAATTACTTATTTAGAATTTTCGACATGGAAGATAAATCACGTTATGGAAACTGATTTTCTCTCTACAAGATTAAACATCAACTTTAACAATTTGAACAGAGCATTCTTAAGAACACACGGCAATAAAAGCTAACTCAATGAAATACACAAACCGTGCCAATGCGCATTTTAAATGTTTATGGTTTCTCAAAATCACGTAGCACCAATTATAAAGAGTACAACAGCCAAAACAAAATCAGGGACAATCCAGTGTAGGAATTACAGCTCACGGTCATGAAATAGTTCGCAAAGATTCGGAGTTGGAAACATCACATGTCGAGGAAAATTAGGAGGGTAACTACAACATAAAATATAGTCCACTTTTCAAAATCATTTCACGGGGTTGTGGAAATAGGAGATAACAATAGTTGTAGCTTTCGAACCAAAACTTTATCATTCACAGCATAATTAGCAAAACCATTCCACACGGCAATTAGCGCGTAACTTAAATGCGAAATCAAAACCATACTGTACTAAAGTCTTTATACAAAATCAGTGTTAATTTGTTAAAATAAATTTCATACCAATATTAGCACTCAACCACAAAATTGTTTTACAGGTGTCTAAAAACAACTTCAGAAACCACTTTATTTTTCAGATCTCAAAACCACATAACACAATTCAAGAAGTAACGACCAAATTTTTTCATAAAATCCAAGCGTACAATATCAAACTCCAAGTAGCATGGAAATTGCAAAACAATTCGTGAAGACCCTAAACTTACAACACTGCATGTCAAAACAATCGGGGACAACACCCAAAAATAAACAACTAACGCAACAGATGTCATAATTGCTTTCAAATAAAATTAACAATTCTCTCCTGATAAGTAAAAGATGTCATAGTTCCTTAAAAAAAATATAAACAGTCTCATAATGGAAAACAATCATAATTCAAGGAACATCAAAACTCAACATTTTTAAGCATGGAAGACATCACTTAGAGTGATCAAAACATTTTTGTGTGTCGGGTAACAGCTTGACGTAATTCACCAAAACAATTTTCACAATGCACTTAGACTCCACATCAAGACACACCACCCAGGAGTTCATACAAGACCTAGTGTCGAAACAAATTTAAACCAGTCAAAACACACGTAAATATTAAACAACAAGGTAAGTTATTGAAAAACCACACAAACGAAATCAGAATTCGTTCCACAAGAAAGTTGAAGAACAGCAACCAACACTAGTTCACTTACCATTAGCAACTCTTGGCTTACCTGCAACACAAATATTGGTCAGCACTTAAAAGACAACAGTTGGTCGTACACCGACACAACGACTCGACGACTTGGCCGGACGGACCAACCATTGCTCTGATACCACTAATGTAACACCCCTTTTTCTACCCATTAATTTATTCGCGTAAAATCAGAGTTTTCAAATTTTAAATACACCACAGGGGATGTCACACTTACTTCATTAAACATCACGCGCCAAATTACTCGCTTTTCGAAAAACAGTCTTAGAATACTTACAAAACGTCATTTGTAATTTAAAACACAACCTCACAGCAGAAATCCCAACCAGTTTAATCATAATAGGCATCGCAACCAGGCAAGGCTTACAATACTAAAATCCAACAATGACAACAATCATGAGTAACTTAAACAACGTCATTCCCCCCCTAGTGTTACATAATCAGAGCAGACGACCCGACTCAGCTAGTAGTGAAGGTACCTTGTCCTTCACTCGCGATCACCTGCACGTTACCGCATAGGGGTAACATTCAAACAGAAGGGTGAGTCCAATTCAATCCATATAATAAATCACATGATAAGCAATAAGTCAAGTCACAGCTCTAAATTAATCACATCACAATCATCAATTACATCACTACAATACTCATCACTATGTCATGTAGGCATATGAAATGCAACCCACTCGCGGGCATATGCATGAGGTACCTTTTCACAAACGTCGCTTAGCCATTATGGCCTCATCGTCACTTAGCCTTTCGGGCCTCAAAACGTCACTGGGTTTATGCATATGAGAGGCATGAGACACTATGACATGCACCACGCACAAACACACAATCACGGTCAACTACGTGACCCGTCACTTACCAATTCGCCAAACAAGAGGCACATCACCTGTCAATTCACAATTCACACACTACAATGTCACTTAGCCTTTTAGGCCTTATCATCACTTAGCCCTTTTTGGGCCTCAAAACGTCACTGGGTTTTCATCGTCACTTATTCATAAACATCATCAACTCAAACGATAGCCACTGAGGGCAAAAACGTCATTTACTAGCCACCAAGGGCATCATCGTCATTTACACATCAATATCAACAACATTGGCCACTCAGGGCAAAACGGTCATTTAACTAGCCACTAAGGGCATCATCGTCATTTACACACCAATATCAACAACATTGGCCACTAAGGGCATCATCGTCAAAATCATCACTTTTGACACTAAAACGTTAAGACCACTGGTCATACACAAAAGGGGATTTTTAAAGACACCAAAACGATTTTTCAATGTCACAGCAACGACCACCGGGAACAACCACTTGGGGCGCCCCAGCAACCTTCAGAAATAATAAGTTTTTATTTTTAAAAAAGGGACACGCAGATAGGCAACTGAAAAAGCTTCCCAACACTTTTTGAAACGTTTAAAACGGATGTCCGAGTCAAAAGATATAGCGAAAACAGTTTTCGAAAACATTTTGGGAACATCCTAAAAAACTGGTGCCCTGGGCGCCCAGCGCCCAGGCACCAGGCGCCCAGCGCCTAGCAAAACGCAACACACACACACACACACGGGCGCACAGCGCCCAGCGCCCAGCGCAACACAAACACGCACACACACGGGCGCTCAGCGCCCAGCGCCTGGCTCCCAGCGCCCAGCGCAACACACACACGCACACACACGGGCGCTCAGCGCCCAGAGCCCCACACACGCACGTGCACAGCAACACGCACTGGCGCCCTTGGCGCCCAGCACAGGGCGCCTGGCGCCCAGCACAGGGCGCCTGGCGCCCAGCACAGGGCGCCTGGCGCCCAGCACAGGGCGCCTGGCGCCCAGAACACTTCCAGCACACGAATTTCAGCACAAATACAACACCTATTTACCACAATTCATTAGCACATATAGGATCATCAAATTATCCCCCAAACATCAAAAATTCAGCACATCACAAGCACAAACATGACGCCCTAGGCGCCTATAACACCAACCACGGATCTTTGAGCATCAAATTCATCAAAACACATACCAACCGAATTAACAACATGAAATTACACGTAAATCATACTCACAGATTAGATCTAGGCCATCTCTACTTAAAACCTATCATAGGACCTATTATATAAATTGATAGGACATCCCCTTACCTCGAACTTGAAGGATAGAAGCCCTAGAGACAGTCACGATCGAAACCACAGCAACACGATCACGTCCCTTGGCCCTTGGAGCTTGCGACTTCTTCCCTCCTTCTCTTCTCTTCCTACGACGCTCTCCTCTCTACTCTTCTCTCTCAATTTCGCGAAATCCAAACACAAAACCCTAACTCACAAGACCCTTGTGTATTCGCATATCACTTGGGTCATGGGCTTGGGCTTTTCACTTAAGCCCAAGTCTAGCTAATTGGCGCCTTCATCTCCTAATACCACCTACACACTTTAATATAATTCCAAATAATTAAATTATATCCAATTAATTAATTTAAATTCCTAAATACTTGATTAAATAAATTAATTAAATTTTTAGGGTGTTACAAATTCTATCTCAGTTCTGGTGAATGGGAAACCAACAAATGAATTCAATGCTTCATAGGGACTAAAGCAAGGGTACCCTCTTGCCCCTTTTAATGGAATTTAGATCAGTGAAAACTTATCCATATCTCTCCATCAATTAGCAGATGACACGATTCTCTTTTTTGATGCGACGGAGTCGAACCTTTGGTGGATAAAGGCGATATTGCAGAGCTTTGATCTAGCTTCCAGACTAAAAATCAATTATACAAAGAGCAACATACTCTGGTTAATAATGAGGAGATAATGTCGAAAGAAGCTTTGGTAATACTCTCTTGTATGCCCAAAAACTTAAAAGGATTCTTCCCTATGCTACAAGATATGGTATTGAAAGCATTAAGATTAAAGTTGTTGTCATGGAGAAGCAGGGAGGAGCATCAAAGTATTCAATACTTGGGAAGATGCAATACTGCTTCTCCCTCTCATGTATTCTATACCGGTTCCCAAGTATTGTATCTTCTTGGGAACCGGTATTGAAAGCATTAAGATTAAACTCGTCATCACGGAGAAGCAGGCAATTATAGTTTGGAGGAAGAATTACTTTAATTAACTCTATACTCTCTAGTCTGTCGTTATATTTCTTTTTCTTTTACAATGCCCCGAAAAATATTATTCATGAAACAACGAAACTTCAGAGACAATTTCTATGGGAAAGAGATGAGGATCATAAGAAGATAAAGACAAAGGAGGGCTAGGGATAAAAAATATGGAAGCGTTCAATATTGCTCTATTGAGCAAATGGCGATGGAAATGTTTGGTGGGAGGCGACTCTTTATGACTCAAGTTTTTGTCCTACAGGTATGGTGTGACGGTAAGATGGCATGAAAACCCATCTTTTACTCACAAAGTAAAAAAAACATCTCACTGGTTGCGTGATATCTCTATATTAGACGTTGATTAGAAGGGTGATCCTGTATGATTCAAACAACTTGCGAACTTGCAGATGTGTTGTGGAAATATTGCTAAGTTCTGCTATGATACCTGGTGCGGGCCAATTCCTTTCAAAACTTTTTTCCAGATTTATTTGAGGCATGTCCAGAACAATTTGGTGAATGGTTCGAGGGGTTGTGGTCTTGGAATTGGAGTTGGGTGCTTGTTGTCTCTGGATGTGCAAAATCTCAACTTGAAGATTTGAAAGGCATCTTGGGATATATGTATTTGATCAACGACAGGGATAATAAACAGATTTGGGGGACTAATCATAGTAAACACTGTTTCGTAAAATCATGCTATACATGGCTGGTTTCTCGGGTTGCAAGTATGTCTCTTGGCGTGGATGAAGGCATAAAAACGGCTTGTCCAAAACTTTGTCACTTATATGTTGCGTCAACGGCTATTGCGTGTGGGTGGAGACTTCTAAAAAATAGATATCTACCAGAGATACCTTAGTTTGCAGGGGAGTGATAATATCGACTCATGAAGCTTGTTGTATTTTTGTTTCCGTTCAGAAGAAAGCGTAACTCACTTGTTTTATTGTTGTAGTAAAACAAATGAGGTGTGGAACAAAATAATGTCTTTGCTAGATATCTCCATTGGTAGTTCGACCATATTCTTAGAGGAAAGAAAATGAAGGGGCTGAGGCATCTAGTTTGGGTAACAACCACTTGGGCGATATGGCAGGCACAAAACAAAGTAATTTTTTAAGGAACGGTGGCTAATGTGAACTCAATTGTAAATTATATAAAACATGTATCTTGAGGGTGGTTTATCTTTAGGAAGGGTAGGAAGACAAATTTGAGTTATGTGGATTGGAAGAATTTCCCGTGTATGTTATTAGTGTAATTTAGTGGTACTCTTCTTCCCTCCGAGTTTTGGCCTAGAGAGGTTTTAACGAAGGCCTCACTTTCTATGTAAGGGATGGAGTACTCCCCTTAATTTCAATCTTTCTGTTTAAAAAAAAGGGATGAGTTGGGTAATCCGAGGGTATTTTAAGTTTGTTCTACTCCAAAGTCGGATTACTACTTTTCTTTTTTAAGATACAGTTTGATTATTACTTGGTGAATAAGGTTATACGCTAAACTTGAATTTTTTTCGATGTTCAAAACTTTAACAATGACAGTTTAAATCTGTAACATCCGCAAAATAATTAATGGAATTATTTGGGTGTTAACCCAATTAAATTAATTTAGTACTTGACTGGTAAATTTATTGAGTGCAAAAATTAATTATTGGTCATTATCGGATCGTTAACCGGATAATATGGATCAAGGAAGTTTCGGAATCGAAATTGGAGATTTAGATCAATATGGTAATCGGACCACGTTACCGCGTATATATTAATAAATATATATATGTGTGTGTGTGAATAAATGAAAGAAAGAAAGAAAGAAGAAAAGGAAGCGCTAGAAACAGAAGAGAGAAAAGGAGAGAAAAGAGAAAGAAGAAAGAAAGAGGGAGGAAGAAGAAGAGGAAAAAGGGAGTACCTCCGCTCAACGAAACGACTTCCTTCCAACACGAAAAATGCTCAGCGTTACTTCCTCTTCGATTTCGTACCAAGATCTTCATCATCAACTCACTCTCTCTCACTTTGCCATTTTCGAACTTGAGAGGGAAAATCGGTGTTTCGATGGTTGTAACTCAAGGGAAAGCTAAGGGCGATGTTTAGGAGCGAGCACGAGGTGGATTACTCGAAGTATTGAAGATCGATTGGGTGATTTGGAGTTGAAAATCAAATTGGGGTTTTTGGTGAATAGTGGTTTGAGATTGAAGAAGATGATGAATAGTGTCCAAGGAGGATTTCGAGGAATTCGGCATTTCGGTCAAAAGCGGTTTTGTGTGTCGCCGGAACGTGCAATGATTTCGGGAATTCGGTTTTACGGTCGAAAGATTTCTCGAGGTCGAGTGGGAAGCTTTGGAAGCGGATTGGGTATCGCCGGAGCAGGGAGCGTTCGTGTGGCTACTCGGTGATTTCGGCTCGATCGAGGTTCACGCTTCAAGGGTGAGTTCTACTCACGTTTAGGATTTTTGTTTTTCGAATTAATTGATAAACTGTTTTATCGCTTTCGCTGGACTGGAATATTATGTGATACTGTCTGATTCGGGTTAGGAATCGATTGGGGCGAGTCTCGGGTTGCGTCGCGTTAAAAA
Organism: Astragalus membranaceus; assembly: GCA_039519185.1. NCBI lineage: Eukaryota > Viridiplantae > Streptophyta > Magnoliopsida > Fabales > Fabaceae > Astragalus > Astragalus membranaceus. Next base: position 54,243,175 of record CM076850.1, read on the forward strand.
TGGAATTTTTAAAACCGTTATTCGGAAAAATATGTCGTTTTTGATAAAATTCGTTTTGATTGAGTTTTTGATTTGATTGATTGATTGTGTGGTATTGGTTGGATTGGTCTTGCTGGTTGTCAAATCTGTTTTCAGTCGGAACGAGAATCGGAATTGAGCGGAATAGCGAATTTCGTAAGAAAACGGAAAATCTGCATTTTCTGCAGAGGGTCGCGTCGCGAACCGTCCCCTTCGCGTCGCGACCTGGCCCAGTTTTGTTACGCAAAATGTTTCTGTCGTTTTTCGCGTCGCGACGGTAGCAATTCGCGTCGCGACGTTTTGCAGATTTTTCAACAGTTTTTCACTGTTTTTCGTTTCGCGATAACTTTTGATCCGGGAACCCGATTGAGGTGTTCTAAGATGCGTTGGAAAGCTTATTCAGAGGCCTAACTGAATATTCTATTTTTAAGGCAAAATGAATTGTTTTTGATATGGAAAATTGTGTCGAAAAGCGGTCAACTAGAGTGCGAGTGTGAACTTGGATTTTTTTAAAAATGTGGATTAAAGTGTTTCATTGATTGTCTGATTTGATGGACCGTGGGTTCATAGTACTGTAGATATACGTATAAAGTATATCGAGTTGGGTGACGACCCATTATTTAACATACTAGGGGGAGGCAGTCATGATCCTTTTACCTAGGCTCCATGCCAATAGGAGAAGGTACTATTGGTAGGGGGGTTCACCGCCTTGCAGCGTTCGCGTCAGCGGTGTTATGTTGTTTGTAGTACGTTTACCGGGTTCTTCGTTCGCGTCAGCGGTATCGTACTAAACTAACAGGTTACCGAGTTCTTCGTTCGCGTCAGCGGTAATCTGTTAAAATGTTTTGTTGTGCGATTCACCGGGATGTAGCGGTCACGCAGCCGGTGTCGTACTGAGTTATAGCAGATCCCCCGGGATGTAGCGGTCACGCAGCCGGTGGAATGCTATGTGTAAAATAATGCGGTTCACCGGGATGTAGCGGTCACGCAGTCGGTGCCGTGTTGAGTTAAAAATGTTTTTAAACAAGTACCGAGAGAGCGAGTAGGGGTCTCGGTAGAACTCACTGAGATTGTATCTCATTGTTTATATGTTGTTGTTTTACAGAGACACAGGGACAGCGGAAATCCAAGAGGCACGAGTAGGTTGAGCTCGGACTGGTTGCTGATAGCCTAGCTTTATATTTAAGCTTATTTCCCTTTTGTTGTCTGTATACTAAAACATTATGTATTTAAGGTATATCTTTCTTCCGCTTTCTTGTATGATACTGAATACTATAATTGCTGACGGTATATGGTCTGAGAACCATATTGTCTTGTTGTAAATAAGACTGTTTGGGTTATATTCAGCGAAAAATTTATAGTGATATTCAGTGTCTAAACAGGAAATATATCTCTGATGTGTTACTAATGTGCACTTGGGTATTTTTACTCGATATAAATACCGGGGTGTTACAGTTGGTATCAGAGCAGTTCGACCTAGTCGGACTTAGTTTAGGGTTGAGTCGATTCCTTGTTAGTCCTTTTTGTAATTACACTTGTGATGCTAAGAGACATTGAGCCTGATCAACTTAATACTTAGTGCATCATAAGCGGAATTATGACTGGATGATCAAGGTGCAATCCTCGACCAAAATCGGAATCTTCAACCGGTGCATCCTCAGGAAAGGTGACAAGACGGTGGAAGAATACACCGCTAAGTTTGAGAAGTTGTCTCAGTTTTACCAAGTGGTAAAGTAAGCTTCGGATGACGAACGGAGAATGCAGAAGTATGAGACGGGCCTAAGTGTTTTTATGATTTATGGTCTCAGTTCTTATACTGCTACCAATTATGTTGCCTTAGTGTAATCAGCCTATGTCGCCGAGGATGATCTCATAGGAAATATGGGAAAGGAAAAGAGGTAGTTGAATTATCAGCTCCGAATGGAAAGTCCTAAGATAATTTCATCAAAGGAAAAGCAGATGCGATTCTTTGATTCTTCAAAGGTCAGAAGATGTTCCAACTGTGGAAAGCCTCACAGCGGTAACTGCAAGCGAAGATCTAATCGACGCTATTATAGAAATGTAGAGGGTCATTATGGTAAAGAGTGCCCCGTAAGGAAGAGTTTCAAGGGGTTACAAGCAGCTCTAAGGCAAGGACGAGTCAACATTCTGGATGTTTAGGCAGTTACAACTGCTGACCGGGTACTGAGGGGTACGGGATCAGCCTTATCATCGCTATCCGAGCTGATAGCTATTCTAACTGCTGCTAAGGGTCGTGTCCAGACCCAATCTTCGTGTCAGAATTGTCTACGTGTTACAGGAGACAGAAATTTCGTAGTAGAATTTATTGTTTGCCTATGAGAAGGGTGGACACCATTTTGGGTATGAATTGAATGACTGCAAATCAAGTGGCAATCGGCTGTGTTAATCAACTATCAGCTTCGCTGCAGAATCAGTTGAATTGTCTAGGACAAATTCTGAAGCGGTTACCCAGTTCACCTTAGACGGTCAATCTTCATTCCAAGGTGCGGAAGCACATGTTAGTATGTTATCTGCATCCACTGGAACTAGTATTAGATTTATCATCTGTACAAGTTGTGAATAACTTTCTGGATGTTTTCACGATGAAGTTTCTTCCGTACATCCAGAGCGAGAGGTAGAGTTTTCTATAGGATTGATTCCGGTACAGGATCAATATCTACTGTTTCTTATTGAAGGTTTCTTTAGAGTTAAAGGAAATGGAGTCTCAACTGGAAGAGTCGATGTTAAAGAAATTCTGTCGACCGAGTGCTTCTTCAAGGAGTGCTTTGGTGTGACTAGTCAAAAGAAAGGTTAGTAGCAAGAGATTGTACGTCGGTTATCGACGACTCAACAAAGTGACGATCAAGAACAAATATCCTTTTCCAAGGATACACGAATTGCTGGATCAACTTCAAGGTGCTGCAGTGTTTCTAAAATTAATCTGAGGTCAGGTTATCATCAATTAAAAGTTAGAGCCTTAGATATTCCGAAGACAGCTTTCCGTAATAGGTATGGACATTACGAGTAAGTAGTGATACCTTTCGGTCTACCTAATGCTCCAGCGGTATTCATGGATTACCTGAACGGAGTTTTTCCTCAATTACCTAGATCAATTGTGGTCGTTTTCATTGATGGTATCTCAATGTGCTCGAAAACCATTGAGGAGCATGTCCAACATCTCCGCATTGTTCTGAGCGTACTCCGAGAGGAGAAATTGTATGCCAAGCCGCCGAAGAGTGATTTCTGGATGTCAGAGGTAAAGTCTTTGGGACATGTGATTTCCCAAGTCGGGAGTTTCTGTAGATCTCAGTAAGAAGGAAGCGGTGTTGAATGGGAGTGACCGACATCAGTCATAGAAATCAGAAGTTTTTGGGTCTAGCCGGTTACTATAAGATATTTGTTCAAGAGTTCTCACAGTTAGTTTTCCACTTACTCGGTTAACTCGTAAGGGTCATCCGTTTACGCGGGATGCCGATTGTGAAGATCGTTTTCAAGAGTTGAAGATTTTGACTTCTGCTCCAACCCTGATTCTTCCAGATCCGTTTTTGGGATTCCAAAGTTACAGCGACGCTTCAGGGAAGGGTCAAGGATGTCTTCTCATGCAGAATCATCAAGTGGTAGCTTATGCGTCCAGACAGTTGAAGATCCGTGAGGAGAATTATCCAACTTATGATTTGGAGCTGACAGCTATTGTGTATGCATCGAAGATTTGGAGACATTACTTGTATGGGTCTCGTTTAGAAATCTTTAGTGGTCACAAGAGTTTAAGGTATCTGTTTGATCAGAAAGAACTGAATAGCAGGCAGAGAAGTGTGTAGAATTTCTGAAGGATTATGACTTCGGGTTGAAGTATCATCCAGGAAATTCCAATGTTGTAGCTGATGCGAGTAGTAGGAAATCGCTCCACACGGCAGAATTATGATGCATTAGATGGAATTATTAGAGTCTGATAGAGACTTAAATCTGAATTCAAGATCGAGAGGAACCTGTTAGTGTTGAGCCATATGAGGATCTCTAGTTCCCTAAGGGATTCTAAACGCTTAGCACGGGAAGTTGATGTGAAGCTACAATCACAAAAGGTATTTCCAGATTTTACTATGAATAGTGATGGAGTCAGTTGTTTCAACGGTAGAATCTGTGCGGCCGATGATTAGAACAATAAAAGGCAAGTGTTAGAGGAAGCACACCGAAATTTATATTCTGTTCCAGGGTGTACAGAATATAAAGCAGATGTATTAGCGGCGAGGTATTAGTTTGTTAACCTCTCCTTTGTGAAGGTTAACAAGGAGATAGTATTATGTGATTCCGTTTGACAAGTCAAACGTGAATTCGAATATGAAAATGAGGTGACTGTTGACTGTTTTTCACAATGCGAATAAGCACCAAAGGATTAATTGATGGATTTGCTGCAAGGGACTGAACTTTCCAAAGTGAAGTTTGGCGTGCGGTATGGTAGTTTTGAAAGTCATTTTGTGAAAACCCGCATGCTAAAGTTAATTTTGGGAACGACTCAAGAGGCTAATGAAATCTGATTTAGGAAAATCCTAGGAGGACTACTTAGGTTGAGGAGAAACTCTCAACGCTATTGACTAATTTGGAAAGGAATCGGATGCATCGTTGGTAAAAACCTCGTGATGAAGTTGCAACAGAGGAAAAGGAGCTCTGAGTTCTGTTTGATAGTTGTTTTGAGAACAACTGAGGTAATCTGCATTGCGTTCAAAATTTATTTGATGTCCCCGTGGTTTATTTCTACGCTTAAGGTCAGAGCTTTTGATAGAACCCAAATCTCATCTTTTTGAAAAAGTTTTACCTCGAAGACTTGGAAGCGAGTCAAGAAGTTTCACAGGTGACTTTTTCGTCACATTGTCGGTATGTACGAGAACCGTTAAGAATATTAGAAGAATTGTTGAGAAAGTGTTTACACCTTTCGAGGAATTCGTATTTGTTTTTACGTCTACCGAGGAGTACTTTGATTTGGATTAATCAAAATTGGGGAGTAAACGAGGATGATTGGAATGAAGCTTCCGAAGTGTTTTCGAACGCGGTGCCGAACCTATGTAGGCGAATGATGAGTTTCTCGTGTAGATTCGTAACCAGAGAGTTCGTATCCAGGTAGTAGTGGGTCATACTTGGAGGTTGATGTGCCAATTTGGGAAGATTTTCTACACTCATTTCGTTAACTCAAGAATGTTTTCCAGCAAATTTGTACCTTTCTGAGAATGTCGATTCTCGATTAGTCAGATGAAAGACTTAGCGAAATTTTGAGGACAAAATTCTTTCAAGTTGGGGAGAATGTAACATCCGCAAAATAATTAATGGAATTATTTGGGTGTTAACCCAATTAAATTAATTTAGTACTTGACTGGTAAATTTATTGAGTGCAAAAATTAATTATTGGTCATTATCGGATCGTTAACCGGATAATATGGATCAAGGAAGTTTCGGAATCGAAATTGGAGATTTAGATCAATATGGTAATCGGACCACGTTACCGCGTATATATTAATAAATATATATATGTGTGTGTGTGAAAAAATGAAAGAAAGAAAGAAAGAAGAAAAGGAAGCGCTGGAAACAGAAGAGAGAAAAGGAGAGAAAAGGGAAAGAAGAAAGAAAGAGGGAGGAAGAAGAAGAGGAAAAAGGGAGTACCTCCGCTCAACGAAACGACTTCCTTCCAACACGAAAAATGCTCAGCGTTACTTCCTCTTCGATTTCGTACCAAGATCTTCATCATCAACTCACTCTCTCTCACTTTGCCATTTTCGAACTTGAGAGGGAAAATCGGTGTTTCGATGGTTGTAACTCAAGGGAAAGCTAAGGGCGATGTTTAGGAGCAAGCACGAGGTGGATTACTCGAAGTATTGAAGATCGATTGGGTGATTTGGAGTTGAAAATCAAATTGGGGTTTTTGGTGAATAGTGGTTTGAGATTGAAGAAGATGATGAATAGTGTCCAAGGAGGATTTCGAGGAATTCGGCATTTCGGTCAAAAGCGGTTTTGTGTGTCGCCGGAACGTGCAATGATTTCGGGAATTCGGTTTTACGGTCGAAAGATTTCTCGAGGTCGAGTGGGAAGCTTTGGAAGCGGATTGGGTATCGCCGGAGCAGGGAGCGTTCGTGTGGCTACTCGGTGATTTCGGCTCGATCGAGGTTCACGCTTCAAGGGTGAGTTCTACTCACGTTTAGGATTTTTGTTTTTCGAATTAATTGATAAACTGTTTTATCGCTTTCGCTGGACTGGAATATTATGTGATACTGTCTGATTCGGGTTAGGAATCGATTGGGGCGAGTCTCGGGTTGCGTCGCGTTAAAAATGGAATTTTTGGTGATTTAATTCGAGAGATTTTGATTTAAAACCGTTATTCGGAAAAATATGTCGTTTTTGATAAAATTCGTTTTGATTGAGTTTTTGATTTGATTGATTGATTGTGTGGTATTGGTTGGATTGGTCTTGCTGGTTGTCAAATCTGTTTTCAGTCGGAACGAGAATCGGAATTGAGCGGAATAGCGAATTTCGTAAGAAAACGGAAAATCTGCATTTTCTGCAGAGGGTCGCGTCGCGACCCGTCCCCTTCGCGTCGCGACCTGGCCCAGTTTTGTTACGCAAAATGTTTCTGTCGTTTTTCGCGTCGCGACGGTAGCAATTCGCGTCGCGACGTTTTGCAGATTTTTCAACAGTTTTTCACTGTTTTTCGTTTCGCGATAACTTTTGATCCGGGAACCCGATTGAGGTGTTCTAAGATGCGTTGGAAAGCTTATTCAGAGGCCTAACTGAATATTCTATTTTTAAGGCAAAATGAATTGTTTTTGATATGGAAAATTGTGTCGAAAAGCGGTCAACTAGAGTGCGAGTGTGAACTTGGATTTTTTTAAAAATGTGGATTAAAGTGTTTCATTGATTGTCTGATTTGATGGACCGTGGGTTCATAGTACTGTAGATATACGTATAAAGTATATCGAGTTGGGTGACGACCCATTATTTAACATACTAGGGGGAGGCAGTCATGATCCTTTTACCTAGGCTCCATGCCAATAGGAGAAGGTACTATTGGTAGGGGGGTTCACCGCCTTGCAGCGTTCGCGTCAGCGGTGTTATGTTGTTTGTAGTACGTTTACCGGGTTCTTCGTTCGCGTCAGCGGTATCGTACTAAACTAACAGGTTACCGGGTTCTTCGTTCGCGTTAGCGGTAATCTGTTAAAATGTTTTGTTGTGCGATTCACCGGGATGTAGCGGTCACGCAGCCGGTGTCGTACTGAGTTATAGCAGATCCCCCGGGATGTAGCGGTCACGCAGCCGGTGGAATGCTATGTGTAAAATAATGCGGTTCACCGGGATGTAGCGGTCACGCAGTCGGTGCCGTGTTGAGTTAAAAATGTTTTTAAACAAGTACCGAGAGAGCGAGTAGGGGTCTCGGTAGAACTCACTGAGATTGTATCTCATTGTTTATATGTTGTTGTTTTACAGAGACACAGGGACAGCGGAAATCCAAGAGGCACGAGCAGGTTGAGCTCGGACTGGTTGCTGATAGCCTAGCTTTATATTTAAGCTTATTTCCCTTTTGTTGTCTGTATACTAAAACATTATGTATTTAAGGTATATCTTTCTTCCGCTTTCTTGTATGATACTGAATACTATAATTGCTGACGGTATATGGTCTGAGAACCATATTGTCTTGTTGTAAATAAGACTGTTTGGGTTATATTCAGCGAAAAATTTATAGTGATATTCAGTGTCTAAACAGGAAATATATCTCTGATGTGTTACTAATGGTTAGAAAGGCGATAATATGATTGAGCAAGTTGAATCGTCAAAATCAGCTAGTTGATACTTTTACAAACCCATTGCAAAAGGAAACCTGATTTTTTATTTTTTATTTAAATTAAATGTTTTTCAAGTGATCTTTTAAAATATGAATTTAAGAGAATTTGTGACTTACGAATTTCTGCGTGCTCAAAAAGCGTTTTATAAAGCAGCTGAAATGCTACCTTTTTCCCGAAATCCATTTTCTCCCGTCACAATCAATTGCTGGCTTTGGCATTAAAATTCAGAATACATACTCACAATCGTTGTTCAACTAAAATAATTTTTCTCCCATATTCTGGCTGCCATCACCAACTTTCAAACTAAGCAGCATGAAATGTATAAAGCTTAAAACAACTGCTTCACAGATTTTTGAGACTCATAATCAGCTTTTACCTGTGTTTGATAAAATATTCTCTTCATGGTCTCAAATATGTCTTTCTTCAAGTTTTGATGATCACTTACAAATCAGCAATGGCTTTTTTACCTTGTCAAATAGCTGTGACATTCGATTCGCAAACCTTATCATATATTGACCCTCTTTGATCATGACAAAAAGGGGGAGAGAAATATAGGGTTGCATATGAGCATATAGAACTTGCATATTATGCATCTAGTCAATAAGTCAGGGGGAGCATCATGATAGGGGGAGCATCATATATATATTATCTGTTTGAACTAACCTCCCACCTTGAGATGAGTAAATGTTTTGTCATCATCAAAAAGGGGGAGAATGTGGATACCTGTGTTGCAGGTTATGCATCATGATAGGGGGAGCATCATATATATATTATCTGTTTGAACTAACCTCCCACCTTGAGATGAGTAAATGTTTTGTCATCATCAAAAAGGGGGAGAATGTGGATACCTGTGTTGCAGGTTATCTAATATTGCAGGATTAGTTTTGATGATGAAAAAGACAAAGCCAAGTTGATGGCCAAAGGAATGAGAGTGTCAAAGCAAGCTGATAAAAAGTATCATATATTCAAAAGTCAATCCAAGTCAACCAAGCTCAAAGTACTGAAGATTCAAGCTTAAGGGCAGTCCTTAAGTATAAGGGTAGTCCTTAGGGTGTTGGGTGAGTCTTAGGATAAATGTAAGCTCTTACGAAGATCAGCTCATCTCGCAAAGTCTCTCGTCCCAAAGCTTTTTCAAAATACATGCATGAACAAGTAATCCTAAAAAGTATTTTTGAAAAACTCTAAAATCGATTTCACTCTCTTTGAAACTAAGCCTAAATCGTTTTTCAAACACAATGGCTAAGCTCCTAATCGATTTTCATAAGCATACAAGTGATTCATATTGTTTCCTTATTTGAAGAAATCGATTTCCACTTATGTCTAAATTGATATAATCGATTCTCAGGCAAAGAATCGATTTGCATCTTTTCCATACATGAAAGAATCGATTCTCAGGCAAAGAATCGATTTCTACTTATTTTAACTTAGTGAAGAATCGATTCCTAGCCTCCCGGAGATCCTAAGAATCGATTACATCCATTTTACAAACAAATCAGAATCGATTCCTAGATCAGATCAAGCAAATGAATCGATTCCTAGATCCATTCCAATTAACAAAGAATCGATTCCTTTAAACATTTTCAACGTGAGATCTGGATTTTCAAAACCTATAAATAGAGGCTTCACCACCTCCATTTAACAACCAACCCATTCTCACGATTTATCACTTCTGAAAAACTCTTATATTTTATTTGTGTTCTTCTCGCACCGCTGGTCCGTCAAGAGCTGATCCTACGTTAAGAGTTAGTTGGGGTTGTGTCTTTCAAGTTGTAATATCTGCCTACACTAAGAGGTATTTCTGTATTTACATTACTGTTATATTGTTGTTATAATTTGTTACTAGGGAGTGGGGTATCTCTCTAGGGTATTTGCATGTACTTAGGAAGTGGGGTATCTTTCTATTTGCATGTGTTGTAACAAGGGTGGGGTATCTCTTGTTGGGTAGATTTGTGGGCTCTTCATTAGGTGGGGTATCCTAGGTGAAGGAGTGCCCAAATCTCTGTAAAGGTTTCCAAGGCACCCGTAAGCCTTGTGGTTAGTGGAAAAATCTCACAAGGGTGTGAGGACTGGACGTAGGTCACTAGGAGGTGACTGAACCAGTATAAATCTCTGTGTGCTTTACTTGCTTTCTCTTATTATATCTCTGTTGTGCTTATAATCTGCTTTACCGCGTTATTGTGATTAAAATAATCAAATTCCTTCGCTTCCACTTAACCTGCGCGAAAATTGATCTAAGTCATTGAAAAGGGGAAAAACATTTTCAAAAGATCAGAAAAGTTTTTAAATCTCAGTTCACCCCCCCTCTTGAGACTGAAGCCACTTGGTAACAAGTGGTATCAGAGCTAGACTCTTGTATAAAGGGCCTAGCAGCTTCAAGAGAAATGGCTTCAGGTTGGTCTACGCAAGAGGGTGCATCTCTTTTCCGTCCTCCGGGATTCAACGGAGAAGACTATGCATATTGGAAAGAAAGAATGAGAATTTTTATTGAAGGGGTAGACTTAGATGTTTGGGATGCTGTGGAAAAAGGACCTTTCGTCCCCACACACATAGTAGATGGTATTCTTACAATTAAAAGTAGAAATGAATGGTCTGATGATGAGAAAAGAAAAGTGCAACTTAATTTTCGTGCTAAAAATATTATTACTTCTGCTTTGAGTGCTGATGAATTTTTTCGAGTTTCAAACTGTAAAACTGCCCAAGAAATGTGGGATAATCTTCAAGTTACTCATGAGGGTACAAGTGAAGTGAAAAGGGCAAGAACAAATACTCTTACCAGAGAATACGAATTGTTCAGAATGAATACAGGTGAAACAATATCAGAGATGCAGAAAAGGTTCACTCATATAGTGAACAAATTGGGTTCATTAGGAAAATCATTTCCTCCCGAAGACTTGATCAACAAAGTGCTAAGATGCCTAAACAGAGAATGGCAACCAAAGGTGACTGCAATAACTGAGTCAAGAAACTTGACTAGCATGACTCTCGCCACCCTGTTTGGGAAATTACTAGAGCACGAGTTAGAGCTCACTCGTCTAGCAGAGAATGAAGGAAAAGTCAAGAAAAAGAAAAACCTAGCTTTCAAAGTTTCAAGTTCAAGTTCATCCGACGACAGTGATGACTCGCAAAGTGAAAGTGATGAAGAGGATGAATATATAGACCTAATGGTAAGAGAATTCAAAAGGTTCATAAGGAGGTCTCTAGAAAAGAATTCTCCAACCAAAGAAGTCTCATGCAAACAAAACTACTTAAGTCCTTTAACCTGCTACGAATGTGGGAAACCCGGACACATAAAATTGGAATGCCCAAAATTACAAAGAAAACGACCAAGAGATGAGAAAAAGGGATCCAAAGGAAAAAGGAGTAGAAAAGCCTACACAGCATGGGAAAACAGGAACTCATCAGATAGCTCAGAAAGTGAAAAAGATCAAGTTGCTCTCATGGCCGACCACGACAGCGAAAGTGAAACTGAGGTATATTCTAACTCTGAATCTTTACAAGATGCCTATGATGAATTATATGAAGCTTTTACTGAATTACATGATAAATCATTAAAATTAGCTAAAGCGTTAGACAGATCTAAGAAAGCTATCACTCATCTGGAAAAAGACATCACTTCTTTAAACAAAGAAATAGTAGAACTTAGAAAAGAAAATGATAGTCTTGCATGCTTTAAAGAAAACCATACATGTGATAAATGTGTTGAAAGCAAAAAGAAAGTTCATGAACTAGAGTTGACTATTGAAAAACTATCTAGAATCAAAACCATAGAAAAGCATGTTCATTACAAATCTAATTTTTCCACTAGACCATACATTAAATGTTATTACTGTGGTAAACCTGGACATACAGCTTCTGTTTGCAGAATAAGAGGTAAACAAGTTATGAAGAAGGTATGGGTTCCCAAAAGGACCATACCAAACATTAATCCACAAGGACCCAAAGAGATTTGGGTACCTAGAACCTTGTTTTAGATCATTGCAGGTACGCTGCAAGGTATGGGGACATGTGGATACCTTGACAGCAAAGACTCAAAGCACATGACCGGAATCGCAATAAAGTTATCAACTCTCACCTCGGAGAAAAATCTGTCATGTGACTTGTGATGAATAGAGGGAGAATCACTGGTAAATGTTAGAAAAGTTTTATTCACCTCTAAACTGAAAATGTGCTTAAATCATAGTTTACTTAGTCAAACATGTGACTTGTGAAACAAATTGATCTCTAAACCGCATTTCATGCATCTCTAAGGGAACATTTTTTTAAGGCATGAAAACAAATAAAGTATTCTGATCATCCCTCTAAAACTGAGCATGTAGAATTATCATATCACCTTCTTAGAGGTTATGGTTAGAAAGGCGATAATATGATTGAGCAAGTTGAATCGTCAAAATCAGCTAGTTGATACTTTTACAAACCCATTGCAAAAGGAAACCTGATTTTTTATTTTTTATTTAAATTAAATGTTTTTCAAGTGATCTTTTAAAATATGAATTTAAGAGAATTTGTGACTTACGAATTTCTGCGTGCTCAAAAAGCGTTTTATAAAGCAGCTGAAATGCTACCTTTTTCCCGAAATCCATTTTCTCCTGTCACAATCAATTGCTGGCTTTGGCATTAAAATTCAGAATACATACTCACAATCGTTGTTCAACTAAAATAATTTTTCTCCCATATTCTGGCTGCCATCACCAACTTTCAAACTAAGCAGCATGAAATGTATAAAGCTTAAAACAACTGCTTCACAGATTTTTGAGACTCATAATCAGCTTTTACCTGTGTTTGATAAAATATTCTCTTCATGGTCTCAAATATGTCTTTCTTCAAGTTTTGATGATCACTTACAAATCAGCAATGGCTTTTTTACCTTGTCAAATAGCTGTGACATTCGATTCGCAAACCTTATCATATATTGACCCTCTTTGATCATGACAAAAAGGGGGAGAGAAATATAGGGTTGCATATGAGCATATAGAACTTGCATATTATGCATCTAGTCAATAAGTCAGGGGGAGCATCATGATAGGGGGAGCATCATATATATATTATCTGTTTGAACTAACCTCCCACCTTGAGATGAGTAAATGTTTTGTCATCATCAAAAAGGGGGAGAATGTGGATACCTGTGTTGCAGGTTATGCATCATGATAGGGGGAGCATCATATATATATTATCTGTTTGAACTAACCTCCCACCTTGAGATGAGTAAATGTTTTGTCATCATCAAAAAGGGGGAGAATGTGGATACCTGTGTTGCAGGTTATCTAATATTGCAGGATTAGTTTTGATGATGAAAAAGACAAAGCCAAGTTGATGGCCAAAGGAATGAGAGTGTCAAAGCAAGCTGATAAAAAGTATCATATATTCAAAAGTCAATCCAAGTCAACCAAGCTCAAAGTACTGAAGATTCAAGCTTAAGGGCAGTCCTTAAGTATAAGGGTAGTCCTTAGGGTGTTGGGTGAGTCTTAGGATAAATGTAAGCTCTTACGAAGATCAGCTCATCTCGCAAAGTCTCTCGTCCCAAAGCTTTTTCAAAATACATGCATGAACAAGTAATCCTAAAAAGTATTTTTGAAAAACTCTAAAATCGATTTCACTCTCTTTGAAACTAAGCCTAAATCGTTTTTCAAACACAATGGCTAAGCTCCTAATCGATTTTCATAAGCATACAAGTGATTCATATTGTTTCCTTATTTGAAGAAATCGATTTCCACTTATGTCTAAATTGATATAATCGATTCTCAGGCAAAGAATCGATTTGCATCTTTTCCATACATGAAAGAATCGATTCTCAGGCAAAGAATCGATTTCTACTTATTTTAACTTAGTGAAGAATCGATTCCTAGCCTCCCGGAGATCCTAAGAATCGATTACATCCATTTTACAAACAAATCAGAATCGATTCCTAGATCAGATCAAGCAAATGAATCGATTCCTAGATCCATTCCAATTAACAAAGAATCGATTCCTTTAAACATTTTCAACGTGAGATCTGGATTTTCAAAACCTATAAATAGAGGCTTCACCACCTCCATTTAACAACCAACCCATTCTCACGATTTATCACTTCTGAAAAACTCTTATATTTTATTTGTGTTCTTCTCGCACCGCTGGTCCGTCAAGAGCTGATCCTACGTTAAGAGTTAGTTGGGGTTGTGTCTTTCAAGTTGTAATATCTGCCTACACTAAGAGGTATTTCTGTATTTACATTACTGTTATATTGTTGTTATAATTTGTTACTAGGGAGTGGGGTATCTCTCTAGGGTATTTGCATGTACTTAGGAAGTGGGGTATCTTTCTATTTGCATGTGTTGTAACAAGGGTGGGGTATCTCTTGTTGGGTAGATTTGTGGGCTCTTCATTAGGTGGGGTATCCTAGGTGAAGGAGTGCCCAAATCTCTGTAAAGGTTTCCAAGGCACCCGTAAGCCTTGTGGTTAGTGGAAAAATCTCACAAGGGTGTGAGGACTGGACGTAGGTCACTAGGAGGTGACTGAACCAGTATAAATCTCTGTGTGCTTTACTTGCTTTCTCTTATTATATCTCTGTTGTGCTTATAATCTGCTTTACTGCGTTATTGTGATTAAAATAATCAAATTCCTTCGCTTCCACTTAACCTGCGCGAAAATTGATCTAAGTCATTGAAAAGGGGAAAAACATTTTCAAAAGATCAGAAAAGTTTTTAAATCTCAATTCACCCCCCCTCTTGAGACTGAAGCCACTTGGTAACACGAAGATTGTATCCAACTGACACACTCTTTTTCTGTTTCTTCTTTTGTTTCTTGGACACAACCGGTTCCGAGTACCTCTCAGCTGAGTCAGGAACCACCGGATCACCCACATCGTCTGGCGACTTATCCCACAACCTACTTAAAAGTTGCATATCATCTTTAACTGCTGGATTCATGTCCTCTGAGTCAACAATCAAGACTTTGGATTTTGGATATAACATAGATGCTTGTGAGTTCAAGACAACCTCATCATCTGAGATATCCGCCCAATTTTTCTTTATAGCAGATGTCTCCACTGAGTAGGAAGCACTAGAGTCAAGCCTAGTCGTGGGAGACTTGGTGGAGCAGGTATGACCTTCACCAAGATCATGGCCCCCAGCCATCTCTTCAGGTGTAATAACAGTGTTGCCAAAACCCTTGAGTCGATTGGGATTGATGTCATCCATCACCAAAACAAGACTATTGTCTTGTATGGTTGGGCCAGCGTCAGGCTCACCCGGTTTCTCCAATGACTTCCCCTTATCATTCCGAGAAGGCTTGCTAAGGGGATTTATCTTCGTACTGCCCATCTCCGCGGTTCTCTGACAATTCTGGAGAGAATGTCCAATACTACCAGAAGAGCTGCAGAATAGAGGTACCCTCTCATATTCCACCCTGATAAGAAAGGCATAACCCTCTCTTTCTACTAACAATTGATCATGCAGCTTCTCAGAGAAATCAACATCAATAAGAACTCTAGCAAAATGACCAAAAGTCCTCTTCATAGTGGCTTCATCCAAAGCAATAGGAGCACCAAGGCTACCACTGATCTCAAACAAAATCTTTGACCTCCAATACTCCCAGGGAAGACCATGAAGCCTAACCCAACACTGAGCATTGGTCTGTTTTGCAGAAAGAGGGTCAAAATCTGGCTTCCAAGCAAACAAGTGCAAAACTCCCGGTTGTAAAGATCGCGATCCAAGCGACCAAACACGCCTAAAGTGTTCATTAGATACAAAAGAGAAATCAAAAAATCCCTTACCAAGAGAAACCATAGACCAATCAGAAGGACACCCATCGCCGCCTCCGGAAAAAGAAGCCCATCACGACTTGTAGAACCACACACTGTAGTTGGCGCTTTGATGGTGCAAGGAGCATGATCCCCCTTTCTACCCATCTGCAAAGAACCAGACAAAGACAAAAGATCTTGAGACGGATCAGCCTTTGAGCCCCCTAATCGGAGCTGCAGCAAATCATCAGCGAAATAGGCCATGGATCCGCGGCTCCTCAGGAGATATCGAAAAGGATCCGCGCCTAGAAGAGAACCGAAGCAAATAATGGAGCGAGCAGCGGGGGGAAGACGGCATGAAAGGGTGAGGGGAGGCGAGGAGTGGAGAGGGAAGGAGAAGGCGGTTGAGAAGGTTAAGAAGGAGATGGGCGGAGGGGGTAGGCAGCCTAGGGGGCGCGACGCCCATGGGGAAACCCTAGCAGAGGGTTGCGCTCCATCCTTCTGTTCGATTCAACCTATCCTATTACAAACAAGTAACTTCCTTATAGCTAATCTCAATTTACCCAAATTGAGAACCCGAGCTCCCCGCTAAGGATTTCGCAACCACTTCAATCTCGCCGATTGAACGACCCAAGAATGCTTCCCAGGATTTCACAATAACCACTTCAATCTTCCGATTGAATGACCAAAGAATACTTCCCAGGATTTCGCAACCACTTCAATCTCCCCGATTGAACGACCCAAGAACACTTCCCAGGATTTTGCAATAACCAAACAATAAATGATTACAATAGAGAAACTATGATCCAATCACTTAAGCAGTATAAAAATATAATAGCTGAGAGAGATGGGTGATTTGGATCTAGAAGAACTTTGAAAATGATATGACAATGAAAGTTCTTTTTCTTCTATTTTTCAGATCTGAATATGTAAATCGTGTGGTGTGTTTTGAAAGTGAACCCCAACTTTCTATTTATAGGATTTGCAAAAATATGACTGTTGGAGGATTTTGTAAAATGTTAGAATCGATTCTTTGCTTTTTGAAAGGAAGCTTGAAATTGATTATTTGCTCTATGGAAATCAAAGGAATTGATTTCATGCTTAGTTAAATGAAGTGAGTAATCGATTCTTAGCCGTTTAGAAAATAATGGAAATCGATTTCATGCTTTAGTTGAATGAAGCTCATAATTGGTTCTTTGCTTAGGCTTAAGTATAGGAGCAAATCGATTATGTGCTTCTCAATAGATTATGAAATCTATTTCATGCTTAACAATGAATTAGGAAATGGATTCTTTGCTTCAACAATAGATTAGGAAATCGATTTCAAGCTTTATAATAGATTAGGAAATCAATTTCATGCTTTAGAAAATGATAGGAATCGATTTCAAGCTTTCCACAAAATTGTTTTTAGGTTTAGGTGCCACCCTATGCAAGCATGCAATTTTATAAAATATTTTTCGAAGCTTGTTTTGATGCAACATGCATGTTTTGGAAAGTCATCTCTCAGCTACTAAATGTCATAGACCTTAAGTGATAGGACCTTACACTGTGTCCTAATGAAAGCAGATAAACAGTTAGGTCTTGACTTCTAAGGTGGCTTCTTCTCCAAGCTGCTCCACTTGAATATTTCCTGCTCTTTGAATCATGTCCTGTACTTTATTCAACTTGAACCATTAGTAGACAGATTGTAATTTGTTATCACACAAAACAAAGAGTGTTTGTCATTGGTTCAACACTTGGGACCGTAGGAGATAGTTTTTGTAGTTTTAGCTTCTACCTTTGCTCCGCTTTTCTGCCTTTCGTTTTGGGCTAGTTGTGGCCTCCCTTGTTTTGAGTAGAGAACATCCGTACTTAGCTCATTAATTTTTTATTGATATATATCATTATATTTTCCTTTAAGAAAAAATACCTAGGACTTTGATGTAT
Organism: Astragalus membranaceus; assembly: GCA_039519185.1. NCBI lineage: Eukaryota > Viridiplantae > Streptophyta > Magnoliopsida > Fabales > Fabaceae > Astragalus > Astragalus membranaceus. The sequence goes on from CM076850.1 coordinate 54,260,653, forward strand.
GTCCATATTTTTCATGAATCGAGTTAGCTTCAACTCAAAACTACTGGGTTTAGAAAGATCTGCAAGTTGTTGCATGGTAATTAAAGGGTATGATCATCTACGGGAGTGATTTACAATACGAAACAATTGTTTAGTACTTCTTACTAAAGGGGTATATGAGTAAATTCCCCGATAATTAAAAAATGGATATCATTAATCACGCATAACATTTTCCCCCAATTTCAAAAAACCCAAAGCAAACAAACTTTGTGCAAAGAAGAAAATCCACCGTCGCAACTAACAAACCCACCGTGAATCCGCCATAGCTAACGCTGCTCCGTAAAACCAAAGCAAAGGAACTCTGCTCCGTCTTCTCTCCACAACTCCTCCGTCTTCGATTGTGCTGCTGCTCCGACGCTCCGTCTACAAACTCGTTGTCGTCTCAATCGTCGAGTACTACTGCTCCCTCGTCGAGTGCTTCGTCGTATGTTGTTGCTCCGACTACAAGCTTGCCGTCGCCGTCGCACCCGAGGGAACAACTAATTACGGTTGTACAATGACATGCCTTTTAATGTGAAGAGCGAGAAGATTAGAAAGCGTTGACAGAGAGCACAACACATTCTGAAACTTTTCACTCTTAGTAATTTCTACCTTCTTTCGCTCTGTGAATTTAGGGTTTATAGAAATGATTTGTTTGGTTGTTAGTTTACAGAAATGATTTGTTTGGTTGTTAGTTTCTCCTGCGACTGTAATGGTTAGCTCTCTCTCTCTATCTATCTATCTATCTATCTATCTATCTATCTATCTATCTATCTATCTATCTATCTATCTATCTATCTATCTATCTATCTATCTATCTATCTATCTATCTATCTATCTATCTATCTATCTATCTATCTATCTATCTATCTATCTATCTATCTATCTATCTATCTATCTATCTATCTATCTATCTATCTATCTATCTATCTATCTATCTATCTATCTATCTATCTATCTATCTATCTATCTATCTATCTATCTATCTATCTATCTATCTATCTGTTCTGGAGTGGGCTCGAAGGGCAATTTCGTACAACAGGCCCATCGCGGCCCAATATCTAACTTGCTCCGCAAGATGCGGCCGGCCCCGCAAAAACCGCAACGGCTAGAACGCCAACATTATATATACCACACCAGCATGTGGCTTCAGGTATGTTTTTACTCACCTTGTGACCACCTGCCCGTTGAAACACCTCTGACTTGAGCGTTGGAGTGCCTTTGCAGGTACCACCCGCGTGTGGCTCAGAACTCGGTCCTTCATCCCAACGACCGAGCAACATCATCAGGCAGCAACAACTCATCGTATTGATCAGGTACGATCAATTGGCGACCACAGTGGGAGGCCCGAGCGCTATTCCACATCAAACCATGCCGCCACGTCAGAAACGCACTTCTTCCAGGCTCAACACCTCTGGACAGAACCGACCTCAACGGACCCCAGAGGGCATGCCTGTGACAGTTCATGAATCACAAGGCGAGCCTCGCCAAGAACCCTCAGTGCAGGGCGGCCGCGGGCCAGTCATCCAACCGGTCCAGCAATTACCGGCCGAGCTGGCCGAAGCTGGGATCCCAGAAGCATTGCCAGAGCATGTGAGCCAAGCACTCATACAAATTCTGGAGCAAAAGAATCAAGTGATTGCTGATCGAGACGAGCTGATCGAACGCTACGAGAGAGGGTCGATCTCGATCCGCCCGCGTGCGGATAGCGGTCACCGAGGGCAACCATCTCGGCCCCATCGTTCACCACCACGAAGAGAAGCTCCTCCTCGTCGAGGCATATCCCGACGCAATCCTTCAAGAAGGGCGATCATACACAGGTCGCCCCCCCATCGAGGAAGTCTCCACCGTCGTTCCCCCGTGGAAGATTACGACTATGCTGACTCGAGCTACCGACCAGAGTCCGAAGGGTCGCCAATAAGATACTCGTCCAACGAGTCCTCAGGATCCCGCCGATCAAGAAGCAGGTCGTGGGACTCGTACGAGGAGTTTGACGATTACCGCAAAAGGGAGATTAGAGATGTCTCCCGTGCCATCAGCCGACCAAGAAACCATTCAGAGCGGCCTAGAAGACGGTCGCCGTCGCATGCTCCACAATACCACGGACCCCATGGACCCCCTCCAATTGCTGACAGATTCTTTGGTCAGCCGGTCGGCCTTTACGGTCTGCCCGTCGACCAAACTTATGCCGCCATGCAGCCCTACAGACAGAATCTCATCCCGACCGGACAAGGGCCTTTCACCAGCGAAATCAGGCGTTATCGCATCCCAAGGGACCTGAGGAAGCCCCCAAACCTGAACAAATTTAACGGCCGCGGGGATCCAGATAAACACCTCATGTACTTCAACAACTACTGTAGCTATAGAGAGCTAGGTCGGACGATGAAGTGCAGGCTTTTTCCTCAGTCGCTCGAAGGCCGGGCGTTAGAATGGTGGGAATCCCTGCGTCCCAACTCCGTCTCTTCTTGGGAAGGTCTTGTGGCAATGTTTTTGGCCAATTATACAGCCAACCGGTGTCAGTATCGTTATGAAGAGCACTTGGACTCGGTCGTCCAAGGAGAGAATGAACCATTGAGGGAGTTTATCGATCGGTTCATGACAGAGGCTGATACAGTCCGCAACCTATCAGACACAGACAAACTGAAGTATCTCAAACGTGGTATAAGAAAGAACCACAGATTTGCTGAAGAGTTCTCATTGAACCGCTACTACGACCTCGGCCTGTTCCTTAGAAGGGCCAACGACCATATGGGCTATGAAGAGCAATTGGCCGCAAACAAGGGCGCCCGCGCGCGTCCCAAGGAAGAAAATGGCAGGCCGGTCAAAGGGAAAGAAAACTACCGTGACAGTAAACCCGAGCACCGGCCCAAGAAGTACGAGCATCGTACAAAGTTGAACACTCCGATCGCGCAGATCTTCACGGAGTGCCAGAACAACGAGTTCACTGGTGTAAGGCGACCTGATCCTCTAGTGTTGAAGAAAGGAGGTAAGCCTACCAAGAAATACTGTAGATACCACAAGAGTAAGGGGCATGATACCAATGACTGTATGGCCCTAAAAGATGACATAGAAGATCTCATACAGAAGGGCAAGTTGAGGCAATATGTCAAAAATGAAGGTAACGACCGCCCTGAACAAAGAGCCGTTGGCCAACCCGCCAATGACAGAGGTAAAGCGATCGTCAACTCAACGGTCGAGCAAGCGCGTAACAATTCTGAGGAAGAGGGCGACCCCAGACAGTCGAAGGGCCGCAATGTAGCCATGGTCATCCATGGAGGTAATCCGTTGGACATCAGAGAGTCCAACAAGGCAATGAAGAGGAAGTGGAATGAACTCATGATGGTCGGCTCAACTTCAGCCCCACGGCCGGCCTCGAATAGGCCGCCCATTTCCTTTGGGGATGAAGACTTGCTCGATGGAAAAGTCATTAATTACGTCCCTTTGGTAGTATCGGCCGTAATGGCCAACACTGAGGTCAGAAGAATACTGGTCGACCAAGGGAGCTCGGCCGACATCATGTTTGAGGAACTGATTGACAAGTTAAACGTGGACAGGAGCGAAATTATTCCACAAGCAGTACCAACCCCATTGACCGGGTTCAATGGGGCGACCACATACCCCCTGGGGACGATAGAATTACTTGTTACTTTTGGAGATGATACGAACGGCAGCACGTCGTACAGGACGGTCAGAACGACGTTCTTAGTTCTGCCCATCAAATCGTGTTACCACTACATCATTGGCCGCCCAACACTGGGAAAATTGGAGGCCGTAGCCTCAACTATACATTTGAAGATGAAGTTCTACAGTAAAAGCGACCAAGTTGTGACAGTAATGGCCGACATGGAAGCGGCCATGAGGAGCCATTTCCTCTATCAAGAGATTTGTGATATGGAGGCGGTAAATGCTAAACCTCAGAATCTCGGAGAGGGGCATCAGGTCAATGTGGCCGACCTGGATGCCCGATACGACCCAGATAGCGACCCTGAGGACGACGACGACGAGTTAGCCCGCGAACTAAAGAATAAACTGAAGAGGCCCGAGCCCCACGGGGAATTGATCGATGTTCAGTTATCGGACGACCCAACCAAGACAGTTAAGTTGGGGAGCGACCTACCTGAACAAGACAAGCAAGATCTCATCACCTGCCTCAGGGATTACGCAGACCTTTTCGCATGGCGGGCATCAGACATGCCCGGGATCCCAATAGAGATTGCTTGCCACCAACTTTCAGTCGATGAGACAGCCAGACCAGTCGCACAAAAGAGACGCACTCAGAGCGAAGAGAAAGCATTGGCAGCCGAACAGGCAGTTGACGACCTCATCAAGGCCAATTTCATTGAGGAGATTAAGTATACAACTTGGCTTTCCAACGTCGTGTTAGTGAAGAAGAAAAATGGTAAGTGGCGCATGTGCGTCGACTATACCGACCTGAATAAGGCATGCCTGAAGGACGCCTTCCCCCTGCCAAACATTGACAAACTGGTCGACGGGGCTGCGGGCTATAAACTCCTATCTTTTTTAGACGCCTATTCAGGTTACAACCAAATCACTATGTACCCACCCGATCGGCATAAGACCGCGTTCATGACCGATCGTGGAAACTTTCAGTACAAGGTAATGCCCTTTGGTCTGAAGAACGCCGGAGCGACCTATCAAAGAATGATGAATAAGGTCTTCAGGCGGCAGATCGGTCGGATATCAGAGGTCTACTTGGATGATATGATCATTAAAAGCAAGACCGACTGAGACCATATTGACGACCTAAAGGAAATCTTTGAGGAAGCAAGGAAGAACTCCTTGAGGTTGAATCCAGAGAAGTGCACCTTCGGAGTAAGGGCGGGCAAGTTCCTGGGCTTCCACTTAAAAGAACGAGGGATAGAAGCAAACCCTGACAAATGCAAGGCGGTCGCTGACTTGAGGCCGCCCACTACGAAAAAAGAAATTCAGCAGCTGAATGGCATGGTCGCTGCCCTGTCACGGTTTATACCTAAATCAGCGTGCAAATCTCTTCCACTGTTCAAGCTCTTGAAGAAGGAGGTCGAGTTTGAATGGATCGACCAATGCCAGCGAGCATTGGACGAGCTGAAGGCGGCACTCACCAACCCGCCCATCATGACCAAGCCACAACCAGGGGAGACGCTTTACTTATACTTGGCCATAACAGACGAGGCCATGAGCGCTGTTCTCGTAAGAGAAAGTGACCTGAAACAGAACCCGGTCTACTTCATCAGTAAGGTATTTCAAGGCCCAGAGATCAGATACAAGAAGATTGAGAAGCTAGCCTTAGCGTTACTTGTGGCCACCCGCAGACTGCGCCCTTATTTCGTGGCCCATCAGGTCGGGGTGAGGACCGACCAGCCTATCAGGAAAATTCTTCACCGACCTGACCTAGCAAGGCGTATGATCAAGTGGGCTGTAGAACTCAGTGAGTTTGGGATCAAGTTCGAATCTAGATCGGCCGCTAAGGCCCAAGTGTTGGCCGATTTCATTGCTGAGATGACTCCAATACCGGACGATCAAGCCATCACGACCTGGACTTTGCACGTAGACGGATCCTCCAACAGCAAAGGAAGTGGGGCCGGTCTGATACTTGAGAACTTGGAAGGACTTACAGTTGAAGTGTCATTAACTTTCGCATATCACACTTCAAACAACCAGGCCGAGTATGAAGCGTGCATTGCCGGGCTACAACTTGCCAAAGAATTCAACGTCGACCGTGTTGAACTCCACTCGGACTCTCTACTGGTAGTCTCCCAAATTCAAGACCTTTACGACGCAAAGGACGATGTCTTGAAAAATTATTTGGCCAAGTTAAGGGATCTGCTCAAGCAATTCGACCGAGCAGAAGTCAAGCACGTCCCCAGGACAGAGAACGTTCGGGCTGATATCCTATCAAAGCTAGCTAGTACAAAGACTCCTGGGAACCACAGAAGTCTAATCCAAGAAACGTTGACGCGGCCGAGCGTATCAACCAAGCCCGCCCAACCATTATCCATTCTAGCGGTCGACTTTGATAAAGACTGGATCACTCCTATCTTGCAATATATTCTCAATGGAGTAGAACCTAGCGACCAAAAGGCAGCGAAACTCCTGAGGTTGCGGGCGACCAAGTATTCAGTGATCGAAGGAAGCTTGTACAGAAGGGGTTTTCATCCCCATTGCTGAGATGCCTTACGTCGGTCGAGGCCGACCATGTACTGAGAGATATACATGAAGGAGATTGTGGTAGCCACCAAGGTGGTCGGTCGATTGCTAAGAAGGCGCTCAGGGCCGGATACTATTGGCCGACCATGGATGAGGACGCAAAGATACTTGTTCAAAAGTGCAAGAAATGCCAAATCCATGCCGACGTACATATAGCGCCCTCATCAGAACTACACAGCTTAACCCCACCATGGCCGTTCGCTTGGTGGGGCATGGACCTGCTCGGCCCTTTTCCACCTGCACCAGGTCAGTTGAAGTTCCTCATAGTTGCGATCGACTATTTCACTAAGTGGATAGAAGCAGAGCGACTTGCAACCATTACCTCAGCGAAGGTATTTAAGTTTTTTGGTCGAAATGTGCTCGCCCGCTTTGGAGTGCCTCAACAACTGGTGACTGATAATGGAACTCAGTTCCCATATAGAAAGTTCAGAGAAATGCTGGCCGACCTAGGCGTGAAACAGCGTTTCACCTCGGTCGAGCACCCACAAACCAATGGCCAGGCAGAAGCGGCCAATAGGGTAGTACTACGCGGACTGAAAAGGAGGTTGGACGAAGCTAAGGGCAATTGGGCAGAAGAACTACAGTCGGTCCTTTGGGCCTACAGAACGACCCCCCACTCATCGACCGGGGAGTCACCTTTCAGACTTGTCTACGGAACTGACGCTGTCATTCCGATTGAGATGGGAGAGCTAAGTTGGAGGACGACCAACCCACCAACCCCGGCCTCAAACGAACGAGCAACAAGAGAAGAGCTCGACCTGGTTGAAGAGCTACGAAACAAGGCGTCACTTAGGGAGCAACTCATCAAACAGAAGGTCACTTCCAGGTACAATGCCCGCGTCCAGAAGAGGGAGTTCTCCATTGGACAGCTAGTCCTTAGGAGGGCCAACGTAGGGAATAAGAACGCTCGCCAGGGAAAGCTCGCCCCCAATTGGGAAGGACCATACCGTGTCATCAGGAAAACTGGAAAGGGAGCTTATGAGCTGGAAACCATGGAAGGGGCGACCATCCCCAGAACATGGAATGCTGATAAGTTGAGAAAATATTATGTTTAAGTTGTAAACATCAATTGATCAATAAAGAACAGGCGGTCGCTCTTTTTCCCCACAGGGGTTTTTTACCGAGGACCGACCTTAAAATTCGACTTGTGTACTTTATTTTCATGCAAATTGTATGCACGGTCGCTCACCATGCGAGTAGCAGTCGTGCGACCAGTAGAGTGCCATCGAATGGTCCAAACGAGAGCCGCTGAGCGGCCTAAAAGAGGGCCATCGAATGGCCCAAACGAAAGCCGCCGAGGGACCTAAAAAGAGTGCCATCGAATGGCCCAAACGATAGCCGCCGAGCGGCCTAAAAAGAGTGCCATCGAATGGCCCAAACGAGAGCCGCCGAGCGGCCTAAAAGAGTGCCATCGAATGGCCCAAACGATAGCCGCCGAGCGGCCTGAAAAAGTGTTACCGAATAAAGTGACCCATAAAAAATTCAAGGTCGCGACCGACCGTAGTAAAAAGAATCAAATCGAATTACAAAGCAATTAAACAGGCCAAATTCATAGAAAAATTGTCATAGATTACAAAGACGCCTTGGTCAAAAAATTACAATTCAAACACCGCTCGCAGGCGGGCCAAGATTACAATTCAGAAAAAAATTACAAGTTAAGAGTCGCTGGGGGCCTGATAGATGACCGCCTCTTCTTGAAGAACCTTCCCCTTCGACATCTTCTTGGGGCGGACGATCTGTTGATCGGTCGCCCGATGTGTGCTTTGCACAATCTCGCGATCGACCCCCAGATCAGGGTAGAGGATCTTGATCTGGCTGACAGCATTTTCAAATTGACCCTCCGCAGCTCCCTTCGCCCGGTCAAGAACGTCTTTATAGCGACCTCTAAACTTGTTCTTTTCCACCTCCAATGCATCCAGCTCAGTTTTCAGCCCAACGACCTTGCTCGACAGCTCTTTATTCTTGGAAGAGAGGCGTTCGACCTCTTTCTCAGCTGTTTCCTTGTCAGCGACCGCCTTGTCCAGAGCAGACTCGGCCAGTGTTTGAGCAGAGACAGCAGCCACAAGCTGGCGTTCTGCTTCGACAAGCTTCCTCTCATTGTCAGCGGCCGCTTCGATTCTCGGTTCGAGCTCCTTCATTTTCTTGAGCAGGTCATCTCGCTCGCCCCTCATTTCTGCGAGCAATGACAAGGCAGAATTCAATTTAAAATTTTTATCGACTAGGTCGTCTTCAAGTAATGAATATCTATGGGCAAGGCGCCTACCTTCCAGGCGATCTGATTCTTCATCTTGGTATTTCTTGAACAGAATACCAGCGGCCTTCATTGCATCGGCCATCACCTCGAAAGGTTCCTCCTTGAAACGAGCACAGTCTTCATCACCCAACCCAAGCAGGTCGATTTTGGGCGACCGGTTGTGCCCGTGGCTTTTCCCACATCATTGACCGACCTATTCCTTTTGGACTTTCCTTGATTTTTGGTGGGCTGCTCAGGTCAATGGCTTGTGCTGGTGTGCCCGCCCGAGGAGTATGACGACCGGGCTGAGACCCAGTTCCGGCAGGTAGGGGCGTGCCTTCGGGTTGAGCTTCAGTAATTCCGCGGACGGGCGAGGCATCGCCATCCTCGGCCGCCCATTGCTCCAAGAGGTCAAAGTCATTCATGTTCGCCATGTCAGCTGCAAAGGACAAAGTAGATGGTTAGAAACAGTTAAACAAAACTAAGTGACAGAAAATAAAGTAGGCGAGCGGCCACCGACCAAGAGCGGCCTTGACTCTTTTCTTGCCACGAGCATCCATAACATTCTTGACCTTGATGCGACCCTCAGGGACGCAATCTTTCTCAGCCTTTGGATCGTCCCCCTGTCCAGGTCGTCAAGTTCAGTGTCCTTGAAAGCATACTGGCCTGGTTTCTTCGAGAAATGGTTGAAACTCCACACTGTGGGAAACATGAGCGTTCCTTCCTGATCATTGGACATTTGGGCGATCCCTCGATGGGCTTCGGCCGAGTTGGGGACGACCCAAAAGAATTCCCTTTTCCACCCAGTCGTCAATGATTCCATGTAGGGCTTGAAAATGTTGTATGTTGACCGGTTTTTGAATGAGACCGCTTCCTTGCGGGCGCCCTTGGAGCCTTTTTCATAAATATAGCTCATTTCGAACAAAGTGAAAAACAGTCTTACGGAGACCGGCCGTCTCAGAACCACGAGAACATCTTCGTAGGCCTGCAGGAACGCCCAAGCGTTCGGGTTCAGTTGAGAAGGGGCGACCTGAAGATATCGTAGAACCTGGCGTTGGAACCTGGGGAACGGCGGAATGATACCCATGCGTTCGAAAACGATGCGGTACATTGTAAATTTCAGCACATCAGTCCAGGCCGCAACATCTTCCCCTTTAGCCATACCTTCTACTCTCCAACCTTCATTTAGGCCGGTCGCCAGATACTCTAGGTCCTGGCTCCCATGTTGAATTTTGCTGCGTTGACTTCTCAGGTTAAGAGAAACCCACGACATGTCCTTTGCAACCGCGACCTCAGGATCTTCTCGATGGTCGCCCTGCTGGCCTCTGTCGGCCGTTGCAGTGTCGTCGGCCGCAGCCTGGCCAATACCTTCATCACTGGCAACCCGCGCGTTGCTTTCTGCGGTGTCATTGACCACAGCCTCGGTGAACAGCGCCCCGCTTCTGTCCGGCCGCGTCCCGAATTTGCTAGAGGAAGTCCAGTTCTGGGTCGAAGACTCAGAGGAAGACTCGTCGTTAGAAGTAGAGGACCCGGCGTGCGCAGGACTTTGCTCCACTGGTCGGGTCATATTGTGCGCAAGAGAAACGGCCGGGATTCCCAAGATACGGCAGGTTTGTTTGGTCCGCGCCAGAGTGAACCTGTGGAGGGGAATAACATTCAAGGTCTTGCTCGCGCGTGGGAAGGGGTCGACGTGGTCGTCCCCAGACCTGACACCCCCTCCACCAGGTGAAACAGAAATGGAAATAAAGACAGGGCGGTCGTAGTTACCTAGAATTAGAGCGAGTTGAAAACGGGCGAGCTTTGGCAAGAGCGAGCGAGCTTCGAGCGGAGTGAGCGAGCTTTGGCAGGAGCGAGCGAGCTTTGGTAAAAGCGAGCGATCATCGAGAGCGCAGAAATCGGAGAAACGTGCAAGTGAGGCACCCCTTGAACCCTATATATAATGGGCCAACCATCATCATGGGCCGGAGGCGAAGAGGCGCCACTCTTCGCGTGCCATCATTGCCTAAGCTCCTCGAGTCTTTAAACGTCACCTCATTAAAGTAACTGTCGCCTCAGCATTCCTGACGATTGATTGTCAGGCGTCACCCCCGAGACAGCACCTGGCCCCGTGTGACCAGGTCGCGTGGCAGCGACCACGCAATCAACTAATTAGTGATCGACCAGGTTGCGTTCGACCAGTCCAGAACGGTCGTTTGAGACCACGCTGGGGGGCAAGGAATCAAGCCTTAGCCGCCCCCAGGCGACCTAGGCTTGGGGGGCAACTGTTCTAGAGTGGGCTCGAAGGCCAATTTCGTACAACAGGCCCATCGCGGCCCAATATCTAACTTGCTCCGCAAGATGCGGCCGGCCCCGCAAAAACCGCAACGGCTAGAACGCCAACATTATATATACCACACCAGCATGTGGCTTCAGGTATGTTTTTACTCACCTTGTGACCACCTGCCCGTTGAAACACCTCTGACTTGAGCGTTGGAGTGCCTTTGCAGGTACCACCCGCGTGCGGCTCAGAAGTCGGTCCTTCATCCCAACGACCGAGCAACATCATCAGGCAGCAACAACTCATCGTATTGATCAGGTACGATCACTATCTATCTATCTATCTATCTGTCTATCTATCTATCTATCTATCTATCTATCTATCTATCTATCTATCTATCTATCTATCTATCTATCTATCTATCTATCTATCTATCTATCTATCTATCTATCTATCTATCTATCTATCTATCTATCTATCTATCTATCTATCTATCTATCTATCTATCTATCTATCTATCTATCTATCTATCTATCTATCTATCTATCTATCTATCTATCTATCTATCTATCTATCTATCTATCTATCTATCTATCTATCTATCTATCTATCTATCTATCTATCTATCTATCTATCTATCTATCTATCTATCTATCTATCTATCTATCTATCTATCTATCTATCTATCTATCTATCTATCTATCTATCTATCTATCTCTCTATCTGTCTATCTGTCTATCTGTCTATCTATCTGTCTATCTGTCTATCTGTCTATCTATCTATCTATCTATCTATCTATCTATCTGTCTCTCTATCTATCTATCTATCTATCTATCTGTCTATCTATCTATCTATCTATCATTTTTCATTTTATTCTTTTTCGTTCTTGGCTTGCTATGTTTTGTGTTGTTTAGCGTTTTTGATTCTTGGCGTTGGCTGATGCGTTCCACAAGATGTTACTGTTTTATCATTTTCATTTTTCTTCTTTGATTATTGGCTTGTTAATTGCTATTACTTTTGTTGGCTTGCTATGTTTTGGTGATTCTGTTTCTCTTGTTACTCTCGGTAGTCTGAATATACTTCAAAATGAGATTCTTAATCAATAACCACAGATATGCACAACACTGGTTAGTGGCCACTAACCACAGAATTGCTTAAGACTAGTTAGTGGCCACTAACCACAGATTGTACAATTGTGGTTATTACTTCTTAGATTGATAATGTCATTCCAATTTCAGTTTTTGATTCTACCTTCATGGTTGTTGCCCCTCACTTTTAATTTCAACGTCCATGTTGTTTCCAGATAAATGGCAGACAGAAAGAGATCAAAAGAAGCAATAAATTCAAGATATCGACATATGTGCAAACAACAAATGGTTCACACATTTCTAAATGAAATTGATGAAAGAAGGAAAGAATTGAGAGAGTCAACGGGTTTTGGGTGTTTTGTGCTCATCTCGAAATGGAAAAGGATTCCAGGAGAGTTTGTAAAGTGAGTTTCCAATAATTTCAAACCAGAGCAATGTCAGTTGCACTCGAGCAAGTATGAAGCGCTTCCGACAACAACAGAAGATATTGAGAGAGTCTATTGCTTGTCTAATGAGGGAACACCGGTGAATCCATTACATTGCAAAGATAGTTCGATCTTGAAACTACGCCGACAGTTTAAGCTTAAACTGAAGACACAAGATATTGACTGTGCCACCGTCGAAGAACTTGAGAAGGTCATATATACAGAGAAGAATGATCGAATTTGGTGCAAGGGTGTCTTAATATACCTTATTGGCTGTCTTGTGTCCTGATCATAATGACACAGTCTCCCTTAGGTATGCCGATATAATTGAAGACCTTAGCACAGTATCCAAATACAAATGGTGTACATATATTTTGGAGCATCTGAGGGAGGGTACAAAGGGCTATAAGGCTCCAAAAGCGGACCTTCACTTCGTGATGGTTAGTTGTTCTAATATAACTTCCGTACATTAATCTTAATATATATATATATATATATGCTTATAACTTCTTTTTTTTGGCAATCTTCCTGATTCACTACATAGAGAAGATGGGACCAGAAAGTTTTTCTCCCAAGGTTCGACGATGCCAACACTAAAAGACTGGGACAGGACAAGGGTGTTAAAGGATCTGGACGCAATTAATAAAGTTTGTGGTTTCGGACGTGGCATAACATCTAGTTATGCTCTAAGGCCACAAATTAGCTTAGATAGTCCTATTTCCTCACTCATTCCTTTGGAACCCGATGAGTGCCCATTAGATAAGGTTTGTTTATAAGTCAGAACTGTCTCTTTTAATTTATGGTATAACATTGACAATGTTATGCAACTAACCCCAAAACTACAGCTATGCACAAACACTGGTTAGATGCCAATAACCATAGATATACAAATCAGTGGTTAGTGGCGACTAACCAATGTTGTGCATATCTGTGGTTAGTGGCATATTTGCAAAACAATGGTCTGATTTCAATAACAACAGATTCACAAAATCACAAAATGTGCACTAATCACAAAATGTGCATTAATCACAAAATGTGCACTAAATACCAACTTGGAGCATTCAAGAGATGCTTAAAAGTTTGAAGGAGAGAGTTGATGATGATGATGAAGATGATCGGGGTGAATATGAGGACGATGGTGATGATAAAGATGATGAAGCTGTGGATAAAGATGAAGAGAGCAGTGATGAAGAAGAGAAGGGTGATGATGATTCAATGGAAGATGGTGTTGATGATTCTGTTGAAGAAAGTGATGAAGACAGTGAAATGAGGCGTGAAAACCAGACCAAGATGAGAAATGATGACAAAAATATTGGTGTTAAGTTGTCATCTCCTGATGTGCCTCACAATTCTGATGAGGACAAACAACTTATCACCTATGTTGGCGCGGTTCATGTGTGTGCCACTCAAGAATTCTAGGTAAAGTATTTATTTAAAAGGGTATATGAATTTGTATAATACACATTTACCTAACTTTTTAATTTCTTTTTTATGTAACATTAGGGAGGATATAAAACTGGAAGCAATGGTGAACAAGGAGACCAACATTGACTACATGCCACCAAGTTTTAATCTGTAAGTATGAATGGTTAAAATGTTTAATTCTTTCTTCCACAACATGAACTGGACTTTATAATTCAATAACAATAGTACTTATCCAAATCTGTGGCATCTAACAAGTATTAACTACAATTGTACTATTCTGTGGTTAGTGGCCACTAACCAGTGTTTTGGAATTCTGTGGTTAGTGGCCACTAACCATTGTCGTACTTAGTTGTGGTTACTGCCCCTTATAACATTATCACAGAATGACATTTTCAATAGCAACAGATTTGAATAGTAATTAGCTAATAAAATTACAGCTTGACCCAAACTCCTCCAGATGCTAGATGGAAGCTAGCTGACAGGTTCAAAAGGACATTGAGTTTTGCGAAGTTCACTTTATTGGGATTTTGGTGATGACGATATGCAGGACAAAATAGTAGTGTAATTATAAATATGTCTATAATATTAACTGTTACATTGTTTTCATACTCATCGTTTCAAATAATCTAACATGATAACGTGTATATTTCAGTGCAACTCCAATCAGGACAGAACCACCGGAGGTTGATGAATGTAGCAAATACATAAGCAAGAGGAAAGGAAAACAGAAGCCATCGAGATTCTTACTGCGCCCATACGATGGCCATGTTGCTCAATCCAATGCGTCGGTCTTAGACAAGAATCTGGTCACATATATTTGGTCACCGGACCAGCCAAGGTAAGAGGAAACTTTTTCAAACATAAGATTTCCATATTATTACATGTGGGATTACAAATCTATGGTTATTAGATCTTTTCTCCGCCGTGACTGCATTTTAGGGTTTAGGGTTTCTACATGCCATCAATTTGTTGTGAGAAGTAATATTGTTAGTGACAAGTACTAGTTATGGAAATCTGTGGCATTTAACAAGTACTAACCACAATTGTACTAATCTGTGGTTAGTGACTATTGTGCGAAAAGTAGATGTGCAAGTATACACAATCGCAACAAGTAATATAATGATAAGTAAAGATCGTTCCCACGGAGATTGTTGAGTTTACTTCTATATTTAAATTAGTAATTTAGCTAGTGAGAAAAACAAGTAACAAAAACAAGTTGTCAACAAGTATTGTCATTGTGATTAACATAAATGTAAATAAACAAGTAAAGAAAGTTCAGGAGTAAGATAAACTGAGTTGGACTGTTCTTAGCTAAGTAATTTCTCAGTAGTGAAGCGCTATAGCGTTAGACGCTGTAGCGTTAAGCGCTGTAGCGTTAAGCGCTGTAGCGTTAAGCGCTGTAGCGTTAAGCGCTGTAGCGGTATGGCAGCGTGCCTTTCAGTCACTGTCGTCAGGGTTATGTTACAAGACTCCTATGTCTAGGCTCTAAATAAGTTTTACCCCTCTATAATAAAGAACTTACAGCTTTTACCTTATGAACTATTACTCCCCTATGTCTAGAGTTAAGCACAAATTGTCTAAATGTCTTTAAACAACATTTCATTTATATCAACCCTTGAGTTCTATTTGTAGACCATGTCTGTAACTACGAATCTACTTATTTCAGTTGGCCATTCCCAAAACAAGTTTGAAAGCATTAAAGAACAAGGGTTGAAACACAAAACATCATAACGTTATATTGCTAATACCAAAGAGTCATTACAAAGCTTAAAACAATCCAACTACTAAGTGTTTAGCTCATGATGAGCATCATCAACATAATACAAACCAAAAAAGCTCATATTACCGAGAATGAAAAGAAGAAGCAATGTTGCAAAAGATGCACGTAGTGGCCTCCTTCTCATGTGACGGGTTGCTGACGCTACAACATCGCTCCACAGCGCTGGAAATGATAATCTTCTCTTGAAAAACAAAAGCTTAAAGGGGAGGATTAATGGAGGAGAAGGGTATCATGTTTTCCTCTCCAAAAACTCTCCTTATTCTGAATTCTAAGTTGTGAGTGTAACACCCCGATAATTTTTAACTTGTAGAAATTACCAAAGCGCACGACTGGCATACATCAGAGTGACTTTCCTTTTTAAAATATTGAACACATACTAAACTTCGATGAATTACTCATCAAACGTACTTACATAACTGACCAGAATATAAATAGAGTCGGTCCTTACACCCTCAACTAGTGTTCAATACTCAAAAACCGAAAGTCTGCGGAAGCGATTTACAACTTGAAAGACATAAGTCGTACAATCGAATAGTCTTAAGATACTGAATAGAAATACAGAAATACAAAGGAAACTGAATACAAGACATAATGAAATAAAGATAGCGGCCGCTCCTCAAGCGTCTCCATAGCCGTGCCTCACGGTCTTCAACTTTCCCTGCGTAACTGAAAAACAACAAATATGGATTGGGTGAGACAACTGGTCTCAGTGAGTTCTAGGGCGACCCCTTACTAATTCTCTCGGTTCAATTATGCTTGATTCGTTATTCATGATTCAAGAGTTCGTAGTCTTTAATTCGACTACGTGGAACATACAACGTGTAATCGTGGCCCTTCTAAGCGACACACAAGACACAGACAATGACAATGATTCTTAGCATATCACCGGTGACTTTATTTGAAAGGACCGGCAAACCCGGTCCTCGGCCATTTCTACTACCAAGGGACAAACTGTAACGCCCCGAAATAATTTAATTATTTATTTAATTAAGTTAGTTAAGGCTTACAATATTTATTTAATTTAATTAAATAATTCAAGGTTTAATTTATTTAATTTATTTTAATTATTAGGAGGTGTTGTCTCGAATTAGATGGTGCACGGGGCCCATGACCCACAAGTGAGCCCATGACCCATTGGATAGTCATAGGAGTCGACTCACTTAGGGGTCTTGGGGAGTTAGTTCTCATTTTTGACTCAATTGTGAAAAGAAAGAAAAGAAACGTAAAAAAGAGAGAGTGAGAAGAGGAGAAGTTGCGAAGTGAAGAGGAGAAGAAGAGAAAGGGGCGAATCACTCAAGGAGGAGGAAGAGCTTGTCGGTGTTTTGCATTTTCCTTGGAGCTTGGCTTGGTGGTGCGAATTCTAAGAGGTTAGGGGGTTCTTCTTTTCGTCTTTAATAGTGTATGTGATGAGTGTTGTCTAGGGTTAGGTTCTAGGGTGATTTCCATGAATGATTGGTGTGTTTTGATGTTGTTACTATGCTGAAAATTTATTTGTGCAAAGACATGTTTGATTGGTGTTGAGTGGAGGGCAATATGAATGATGCATGCTAGGTGTTTGTGCTTATGACTGAATGATTTTTGGTGGAAAATGTGATGGCTACTGTTCATATAAGTATTTGGCATTGGTGATTTAATTTGGTATTTTTATGTCGAGAGGAACTCAAAAAGTGTTGGTGCCTTAGGCGCCCTAGGTGTGTGTGTGTGTTGCTGGAAAATTCTGCACCTAGGCGCCTTGTGCCATGGGCGCCAAAGGCCCCAACTTTCTGGTAATTGTTTTGCCAATTTTGGCTTTTGGTCTTCATGTCCAAGTTAAATGGCTCGTGTAAAATAATTTTTGGAGTCAAATGAGTTGTTCCCTCCATTGGGCGCCAATGTTGCTGCCTGCGCCAGTTTTTGTGTTGCTGCCTGTGTCGAAGTTCTGAGAGAGAAGCTGTCGAATTTGTTGAGACAGAAGCCGTCGAAGTTCTGAGACCGAAGCTGTCGAATTTGTTGAGACAGAAGCTGTCGAAGTTTTGAGACAGAAGCTGTCGAATTTGTTGAGACAGAAGCTGTCGAAGTGCTGAGACAGAAGCTGTCGAAGTGCTGAGACAGAAGCTGTCGAATTGGTTGAGACAGAGGCTGTCGAAGCTACTGAGACAGAAGCTGTCGAATTTGTTGAGACAGAAGCTGTCGAAATTACTGAGATAGAAGCTGTCGAATTTACTGTGTCTCATTTTTCTTCCCCTATTCTGTTTTTGACGTATCTTTTGACTCGGGTGTCCGTTTTAAGTGCTTCAAAATGCGTTTCGAAGCTAATTCCGATGTCTTCTTAAATATTCTGGTCTTAGGCAAAAATGGATTATTTTCCTGATGGTTCTGGACTGAAGTTGTTCAAGTGTCTAAACGGCAATTTTTATCCACTTTCCCTATGTCGTGTCAAATCATAAATTGGCCTATTGAAAATTGGTGTTGGTGTGAGTGGTGGGCTGAGTTGGTGAGTGTATTATGGGGTGATTGGTGAGCAGAGGCTTCGGCCTAATTTCAAATTGGTGAGCCGATTAATGCAATGGTGAGAATATGATTAAAATGGTGAGCTGAAATGAAATGGTGATTTTATTTAATTGTAGTGTGTTGTGATGCATTTCCATAACACCTCGTGAAATCATGTGCATTATTGGTGAGCAGAGGCTTCGGCCTAGTTTTATTTGGTGAGCAGAGGCTACGGCCTATTTGTATTTGGTGACGGATCCGACATGCATGTGCCCGTGGAGTTTGGGTTGCATTTCATGCATAACCATACCTTTTGCATTGTTGTTGGTGAATGTAACTGTGATGTGGTTATTGCCCTTATTGTGAATTGGTGTGTCTGTTTCCCTTTTCCTATGCAGTGCTTAATTCCCATATGTTATTAATTATGAAAAGAGACTCACCCTACTGCTTTTATGTTGCTTCTTATGTCGGCAACGTGCAGGTAATAACGAGTGAAGGTTTCCCTTATGCCTTCGTCTGGTAGGAAGTGTCACGCTCTGATACGTAGCACCAGGGGGGGTGTCCTATGTTTATGTGTTGTTTTCATTAACCGTTAGATTTTTATTGGTGATGTATTAGTTTTTATTGTTAGAACTCAGTATTATTCCGCTGCTGGTGGTGATTGAATTTAGTTGATGCGAACTAAATGTTTTTTTTTGTTTATGGTGCTATGTACCTTGTATTTTGAACCGAACTGTGAAAAGTGAAGTGGTTGATTTTATGATGTAAGTGTAGCACTCGCTTAAATTATTTTCAAAAAAAAAAAAAGAAACTCTGATTTTATTAAAAAGTAAGGTTATTAGAAAAGGGGTGTTACATTAGTGGTATCAGAGCAGTTTGGTCTGTCCGGCCAAGTCGTCCTGTCATAGTGTCTTATGACAAATAGAATTGTTAGATTAGTTCTAAATTTCTGTTTGTGCTGCAGTGATAGTTTGAAATGGCTGGGAGGAACGACGCTGCTCTTGCTGCTGCTTTGCAGGCTATGGCTCAAGCTGTTGGGAACCAGCAAAATGGTGCTGAAAATGCTGGGACTCGCAGTTTAGCCACGTTCCAGAGGGAGAATCCACCTGTCTTTAAGGGCAAGTATAACCCAGATGGTGCTCTAGCATGGCTGAAAGAGATTGAAAGGATATTTCGGGTCATGGATTGTAATGATGCGCAGAAAGTCAGGTATGGTACCCATACGCTGGCAGAGTAAGCTGATGATTGGTGGATGGAGGTGAGGCAGAGGTTGGAAACTGCTAATGAGGAGATAACTTGGGCTGTTTTCCGTAGAGAGTTCTTACGGAAATATTTTCCTGAAGATGTGAGAGGTAAGAAAGAAATAGAGTTCCTTGAGCTGAAGCAAGGAAGCATGTCAGTGACAGAGTATGCTGCCAAGTTCACTGAATTGGCTAAGTTTTACCCCCACTATGCTGATGCTGATTCTGAATTTTCGAAGTGTATAAAGTTCGAGAATGGACTGAGGGCTGATATAAAGAAAGCTATAGGGTACCAGAAGATTCGGGTATTCGCTGATTTGATCGACAGTTGCAGGATATATGAGGATGATAGTAATGCTCACTCCAAGGTCATGAGAGATTTGAGGGGTAAATTTCAGAATCGGGGTAAGCCATATGAGGTTCAGGCTGGTAAGGGTAAGCAGAGGTATGCTGATAATAAGAAAACAAGTGGGGGAGATGCCCCTGCGAAGGTTGTGTGCTACAGGTGTGGCAAGCCGGGTCATAAGAGTTTTGACTGCTCGGATAATAAATGTTTCAAGTGCGGTAAAGAGGGTCATGTGGCTGCGAAATGTGAGAAAAGGGATGTGGTGTGCTACAACTGTGGGGAAGCAGGTCATATTAGTACCAAGTGTACTAAGCCGAAGAAAGAGAAGTCCTATGGAAAAGTGTTTGCTCTCGCAGGATCAGAGGATACTAATGAGATTAGAGGTACATGTTTTATTAATGGTATTCCTTTGATTGCTATTATTGATACTGGTGCTACGCATTCATTTATTGCTGCTTTGTGTGCTGAGAAATTGGACCTTGTTTTATCTTCTATGATGAGGGAGATGGTTATTGACACTCCAGCTAAGGGTTCAGTAACTACCTCTCTTGTGTGTGCTAAGTGCCCTCTGTCAATCTTCGGCAGAGATTTTCTTATTGATCTTATTTGTTTGCCGTTGGGAGGGTTGGATGTCATTCTTGGTATGGACTGGTTAGTATATAACCATGTGCATATTAATTGTTCCCGAAGATTTGTGAGTTTCCTTCCTCCCGAAGAAGAAGGATCTGTTTTGTTGCCTGCTGGTCAGTTGCATAAGGTAATGAAAGAGGGAGTTCATCTGTTTGCTTTGATGGCGTCATTGTCTGCTGAGAATCAGGCGATCATTGAAGGGGTTCAGGTAGTGTGTGAATTTCCCGAAGTGTTCCCGGATGAAATTCCAAGTGTTCCGCCAGAGAGGGAGGTTGAGTTTGCTATTGATCTTATACCTGGTACTAGGCCTGTGTCTATGGCACCGTACCGGATGTCAGCCTCAGAGTTGTCTGAATTGAAAAAGCAATTAGAAGATCTACTTGAGAAGAAATTTGTAAGGCCAAGTGTGTCACCATGGGGTGCTCCGGTATTGTTAGTGAAAAAGAAGGACGAGAGTATGAGGCTTTGTGTCGATTATAGGCAGTTGAACAAGGTGACAATAAAGAACAGGTATCCGCTTCCCAGAATTGATGATCTGATGGACCAGTTGGTAGGTGCTAAGGTGTTTAGTAAAATCGATTTGAGGTTGGGTTATCACCAGATCAAGGTAAAGGATGAGGACATTCAGAAAACCGCTTTCAGAACGAGATATGGGCACTATGAGTATTCTGTGATGCCGTTTGGTGTTACCAACGCGCCGGGTGTGTTTATGGAATACATGAATCGTACTTTCCATAGTTACTTGGATCGGTTTGTAGTTGTGTTTATTGACGACATTCTGGTGTATTCTAAAACAGAAGAGGAACACGCAGAACATTTGAGGTTAGTGCTAGAAGTGTTGAAAGAAAAGAAATTATATGCAAAATTGTCTAAGTGTGAGTTCTGGCTGAATGAAGTAGGTTTCCTTGGTCATATTATCTCTGGTAATGGTATAGATGTGGACCCAGCCAAGGTTGATGCTGTGTCGCAATGGGAGAGCCCGAAGTCAGTTACTGAGATTAGGAGTTTCTTGGGATTAGCTGGTTACTACAGGAGGTTTATTGAAGGTTTCTCGAGGTTGGCACTTCCGTTGACTCAATTGACATGTAAAGGAAAAGCTTTTGTGTGGGATGCTCGCTGTGAGGAGAGCTTCAATGAGTTGAAAAAGAGGTTGACTACATCACCCGTTTTGACTTTGCCTGTTCCGGACCAACCGTTTGTAGTATATTGTGATGCTTCCAAGATGGGTTTAGGAGGTGTATTGATGCAAGAGGGTAAGGTAGTAGCTTATGCGTCCAGACAGTTGAGGACCCATGAGAAGAACTACCCTACTCATGATTTGGAGCTTGCTGCAATTGTATTTGTGCTGAAAATTTGGAGGCACTATCTGTATGGTACTAGATTTGAAGTGTTTAGTGACCATAAGAGTTTAAAATACTTGTTTGATCAGAAGGAGCTCAATATGAGACAGAGACGTTGGTTAGAATTGCTGAAGGATTATGATTTCGGCTTGAACTATCACCCCGGCAAAGCTAACGTCGTGGCTGATGCTTTAAGTCGGAAGAGTTTGCATATGTCGGCTATGATGGTGAAAGAATTAGAGTTGATTGAGCAGTTTCGGGACATGAGTCTGGTTTGTGAAGTGACACCGCAAAGTGTCAGATTGGGAATGTTGAAGATTGGTAATGAATTTTTGGTTAGTGTTCGGGAAGCCCAAAAGTCAGACGTAAAGTTGGTAGACTTGTTAGTTGTGAATGATCAAGCTGTGAATGGAGATTTCAAGTTAGACTCCCAAGGTGTATTGAGATTCAGAAATAGGATCTGCATTCCTGATGATGCTGAGATGAAGAGAATGATTCTTGAGGAGAGCCATAGGAGCAAGTTGAGTATTCATCCAGGGGCTACGAAGATGTACCAAGATTTGAAGAAAATGTTCTGGTGGCCTGGTATGAAGAAGGATGTGGCACAGTTTGTGTATTCTTGTCTGACTTGTCAGAAGTCTAAGATTGAGCATCAGAAGCCTGCGGGGTTGATGCAACCATTAGAGATTCCGGAATGGAAATGGGATAGCATTTCCATGGATTTTGTAACTGGTTTGCCAAATACAGTGAGAGGGTTTGATGCTATATGGGTGGTTGTGGACAGGTTGTCTAAGTCTGCTCATTTCTTACCAATTAATATGACTTATCCAGTTCCAAAGTTGGCAGAGATCTACATCAAGACAATTGTGAAGTTGCATGGCGTTCCGCTTAGTATTGTATCTGATAGGGATCCAAGATTCACATCTGAATTTTGGAAAAGTTTGCAGGAAGCTTTGGGTTCTAAGTTGAGGTTGAGCTCCGCTTATCATCCGCAGACAGATGGTCAGACTGAGAGGACTATTCATTCGTTAGAGGACTTATTGAGAGCATGTGTTCTTGAGCAGGGAGGTTCATGGGATTCTCATCTTCCGTTGATAGAGTTCACCTACAACAACAGTTTCACTCTAGTATTGGTATGGCACCGTTTGAGGCGTTGTATGGTCGGAGATGTAGGACTCCGTTGTGTTGGTATGAATCTGGGGAGAGTGCAGTGTTGGGGCCTGAAATTGTGCGAGAAACAACTGAGAAGGTAAAGTTAATCCGTGAGAAGATGAAAGCGTCGCAGAGTCGACAAAAGAGCTATCATGATAAGAGAAGGAAGGATTTAGAGTTTCAGGCCGTTGATCATGTGTTCCTGAGAGTCACTCCGGTGACTGGTGTTGGGCGTGCCTTGAAATCTAAGAAGTTAACTCCCCGTTTCATTGGTCCGTATCAGATTACGGAGAGGGTGGGAAGTGTTGCCTATAGGGTGGCTTTGCCGCCTAATCTTTCGAACTTGCATGACGTGTTTCACGTGTCACAACTTCGAAAATATGTTCCGGACCCGTCTCATGTGATTCAGATGGATGAAGTAGAGGTGCGGGATAATCTCACTGTGGAGACTATGCCTGTGCGGATTGAAGATAGAGAAGTGAAGACTCTGAGGGGGAAAGAAATTCTTTTGGTGAAAGTTGTTTGGTTAGGAGCTGCTGGTGAAAGCATGACTTGGGAGCTGGAGAGTAAGATGCGGGAAGCATACCCGGAGTTGTTTGATTCAGGTAATTTCGAGGACGAAATATTCTAAGTGGGGGAGAGTTGTAACGCCCCGAAATAATTTAATTATTTATTTAATTAAGTTATTTAAGGCTTACAATATTTATTTAATTTAATTAAATAATTCAAGGTTTAATTTATTTATTTTATTTTAATTATTAGGAGGTGTTGTCTCGAATTAGATGGTGCACGGGGCCCATGACCCACAAGTGAGCCCATGACCCATTGGATAGTCATAGGAGTCGACTCACTTAGGGGTCTTGGGGAGTTAGTTCTCATTTTTGACTCAATTGTGAAAAGAAAGAAAAGAAACGTAAAAAAGAGAGAGTGAGAAGAGGAGAAGTTGCGAAGTGAAGAGGAGAAGAAGAGAAAGGGGCGAATCACTCAAGGAGGAGGAAGAGCTTGTCGGTGTTTTGCATTTTCCTTGGAGCTTGGCTTGGTGGTGCGAATTCTAAGAGGTTAGGGGGTTCTTCTTTTCATCTTTAATAGTGTATGTGATGAGTGTTGTCTAGGGTTAGGTTCTAGGGTGATTTCCATGAATGATTGGTGTGTTTTGATGTTGTTACTATGCTGAAAATTTATTTTTGCAAAGACATGTTTGATTGGTGTTGAGTGGAGGGCAATATGAATGATGCATGCTAGGTGTTTGTGCTTATGACTGAATGATTTTTGGTGGAAAATGTGATGGCTACTGTTCATATAAGTATTTGGCATTGGTGATTTAATTTGGTATTTTTATGTTGAGAGGAACTCAAAAAGTGTTGGTGCCTTAGGCGCCCTAGGTGTGTGTGTGTGTTGCTGGAAAATTCTGCACCTAGGCGCCTTGTGCCATGGGCGCCAAAGGCCCCAACTTTCTGGTAATTGTTTTGCCAATTTTGGCTTTTGGTCTTCATGTCCAAGTTAAATGGCTCGTGTAAAATAATTTTTGGAGTCAAATGAGTTGTTCCCTCCATTGGGCGCCAATGTTGCTGCCTGCGCCAGTTTTTGTGTTGCTGCCTGTGTCGAAGTTCTGAGAGAGAAGCTGTCGAATTTGTTGAGACAGAAGCCGTCGAAGTTCTGAGACCGAAGCTGTCGAATTTGTTGAGACAGAAGCTGTCGAAGTTCTGAGACAGAAGCTGTCGAATTTGTTGAGACAGAAGCTGTCGAAGTGCTGAGACAGAAGCTGTCGAAGTGCTGAGACAGAAGCTGTCGAAGTGCTGAGACAGAAGCTGTCGAATTGGTTGAGACAGAGGCTGTCGAAGCTACTGAGACAGAAGCTGTCGAATTTGTTGAGACAGAAGCTGTCGAAATTACTGAGATAGAAGCTGTCGAATTTACTGTGTCTCATTTTTCTTCCCCTATTCTGTTTTTGACGTATCTTTTGACTCGGGTGTCCGTTTTAAGTGCTTCAAAATGCGTTTCGAAGCTAATTCCGATGTCTTCTTAAATATTCTGGTCTTAGGCAAAAATGGATTATTTTCCTGATGGTTCTGGACTGAAGTTGTTCAAGTGTCTAAACGGCAATTTTTATCCACTTTCCCTATGTCGTGTCAAATCATAAATTGGCCTATTGAAAATTGGTGTTGGTGTGAGTGGTGGGCTGAGTTGGTGAGTGTATTATGGTGTGATTGGTGAGCAGAGGCTTTGGCCTAATTTCAAATTGGTGAGCCGATTAATGCAATGGTGAGAATATGATTAAAATGGTGAGCTGAAATGAAATGGTGATTTTATTTGATTGTAGTGTGTTGTGATGCATTTCCATAACACCTCATGAAATCATGTGCATTATTGGTGAGCAGAGGCTTCGGCCTAGTTTTATTTGGTGAGCAGAGGCTACGGCCTATTTGTATTTGGTGACGGATCCGACATGCATGTGCCCGTGGAGTTTGGGTTGCATTTCATGCATAACCATACCTTTTGCATTGTTGTTGGTGAATGTAACTGTGATGTGGTTATTGCCCTTATTGTGAATTGGTGTGTCTGTTTCCCTTTTCCTATGCAGTGCTTAAATCCCATATGTTATTAATTATGAAAAGAGACTCACCCTACTGCTTTTATGTTGCTTCTTATGTCGGCAACGTGCAGGTAATAACGAGTAAAGGTTTCCCTTATGCCTTCGTCTGGTAGGAAGTGTCACGCTCTGATACGTAGCACCAGGGGGGGTGTCCTATGTTTATGTGTTGTTTTCATTAACCGTTAGATTTTTATTGGTGATGTATTAGTTTTTATTGTTAGAACTCAGTATTATTCCGCTGCTGGTGGTGATTGAATTTAGTTGATGCGAACTAAATGTTTTTTTTTGTTTATGGTGCTATGTACCTTGTATTTTGAACCGAACTGTGAAAAGTGAAGTGGTTGATTTTATTAAAAAGTAAGGTTATTAGAAAAGGGGTGTTACACAAACAATGACGGGGCCTAAGGTCATAAGGAATCATGGCTTCCTCGCCCTTAGTACACTAATATTGAAAACTAGGGCCGTCACCCTAACATGATGTATAATATAAATACATGAACAATGAGCAGTGAACAGTAAATTTAATCAAACCATGAGCTTATGCTTAACAGTGAACTTGTACTTAACTTAGTCTTGTACTAACATGATCTTATTATTAGGTGATCTCACACGGCTTACTAAGGTTTACTCTTCTAACTTATCCTGATAATAATCCAGCCAGTCCAGCACAATACATCAATTACATTAAGCAATATCCATGGCATAAGCTTATCTCAATCACAATCATAGAATGACAATTAAACCCACAACACATTCCATGTTCCCGCATTGGGCCGTTCATAAAACCATGGACCGCAAGGGCCGTTAATAAGACCGTGGACCGCAAGGGCCGTTTATAAAAATAAACATAATCATGGAATTATACAGTATAAATTATATATATAGATAGGTCTTTGAATAAGCTTTAAAACACATCTGAGAACACCTCAATCGGGTTCCTGGATCAAAAGTTATTGCGGAAACAAGTTTAGGGTATTTTGCTGAAAAACTGCAAAGCGTCGCGACGCGAACAACTACCGTCGCGACGCGAAAAGTGACAGAAGGTTTTACGTTGCAAAAATTAAGAGAGGTCGCAACGCGATGGCCACGGGTCGCGACGCGAAATTACACAGAATTTTACCCTAACTTGTGATGCTCATATCTTGAGCTACACAATTCCAAATTCAACCAAATCAGGACCAAATTGACGAGCATTCAGTCTAGTTTCTAAAACAATTGACCACATAATTTTTGGATACCTATGTCATCCCCAGATGCCCAGAAACCGAACCTATTCTCAAACTGTCTCCGGAATTCTACTCTAACTTGTGATGCTCATATCTTGAGCTACACAAGTCCAAATATCACCATTCCAAAGCCAAAATGACAAGTATTCAATCTAGTTTCTAAAAAGGTAAGTTATATAATTTTTGGATCGGTAAAACAGTCCCAGTTATCATAAAACCGAACCTATCCAGAATGGCTTTACATAGTGAATTTAGCAGCACATTATAAACATTCAAACAGCAACCAATCCAACCATCCATTCCAGCAGTCAATACACATTGATTAACATACCAATCATGCGATTCAAATCATAGTTTCAGCCAAACAAATCGAACGGTTCGATGACTTAAAAACGACATTTTCGCAAAGCGGTTTCACACTAGATTTTCGTAAAACGTAAATCAAACTCAGAACATGACATATAAGACCACAATATCCTAGTGAGTTTAGAACTCACCTAATGTGAAGAAATCACACACAACGCCGAGACTCCGAGAGTTCAACCGTTCCAAAAACCACGAACAACGAACCATCCTCGAATCCGCTCCAACAACGAACCCAGCTACCCGAACCTTTGGACGGCTACCCAATTCGAATCCTAGCTACCCACTTCTTCTTTCAAATGCTTGAACAAGGTTTTGGAATCCCAAGGGAATTGAACTGAAGGCTCCTTAACAGCTCCGAATAGCAAAATGCTGAACATGCAACCTAGGGAGACCCCTCATCATAGACTTTGGAGCCTCGACAGATATGGCAACTTGTGTTTGGTGGATTACAAAATTCTGGATGAAAGAAAAGGAATGGATGAAGGATCAGCTACTGAGTTTGTTTCCCACACTAGCCTCTAACCTCAGCAACTATCACCAAGGTGACCAAACTCCATTGATGACCCATTATTGAGCTTGAACTTCGAAAATGGGAAGAAGAGGATGGATGATTTCTAGGTGATGAAACTTGTATCAATGCAAAGAGGAGATTGAGCTGAATGGAATGGAGTAGATGGATGAAACATGCATCAGATTTTCATGGAAGCTCTCCCCTCCAAGTTCTCTTTCTCTCTCACGCTCCCCCTCTCCTCCTTTCTCTCTATTTTTCTCAAATTTCCAGTTTCTGAAAATGTGAAAATGAAAATGAAGTGTGGCGGTTTGAGGTGGGGTTTTGTTCAGCTGTTCACTTATTGGGGGGGTGAAATTACCCTCCTACCCTTCATCTACTTATTCTCCTCATCCTAACTAACCCTTGACTTAAGAAAATTCATTTATCTTAACAACCAAGCACACCATAATTTATCTAATCAAGCAAAAATTCCATTTTATTTTCAATAAAATTAACAAATCAATTCACGCCAAATAATTCAAATAGCGAAAATTGGGGATATTACAGTGAGGAAGAAGAAGTAAGATAGATATTATCCACATCTCATAAAGTGGCATTACAAAAAGGGAAATGATGAAACACATCACCAACTATCACTTAAGCTTCAATTAGGAGGCGCCAAGTGTCCTTTTCATCCCATTTGGAGGCTCCCATGTCAGGCTGAGCAGAAGAGGATAAGAGTGATGACTCATCAAGTAGTAACTGGCTTCATAAATATCTAAGTGGCCAACCGTCATATAGCGCTGTAGCGCTTACCGCAGCATAGCGTCTACCGCTGCAGCATTCAAGCAAATCATCAATATATTCACAAAGGCACCAAATGTGTCAAATGAGAACAAATTATCTCCTAACCCTTCTTTCCTTTAAATAACTAATATTTACCTAATAAAGCATGAATATTACTTGAGAACTTGTGTTGATTTAAGTGATAAGAGCATAAATAACACATCTAAATATGACTTATCAGTGGCCACTAACTAGTGTTAAGCAATTCTCTGGTTAGTGGCCACTAACCATTGTTGTACTAATTTGTGGTTATTGCCCCTTACCACAGATTTGAATAGTAATTAGCTGCTACATTAAAAACTCTATCTATTAATTGTTTTGAAAATTGCATTACGAGTTCGAAATGTATCACGCAATGACAAAATGATGTATCAATGCCAAATGGACCCTAAATTCAACCTCAAGAGAGTGGAATTCTGGACTTTGCAAGAGGAGGAGGACGTGTCAAGCCTTGTCGTAGATAGCTAGGCAAACTTGTTGAATTTTGCACAACGAAACGATAGGGTGATGAGAAGACTAGTAAAGACAGCAGGGCCCACGGTAAGAAATTATTTGATGGTTATGATAATATATGCTTTATGATCAGATTGCTATTCAGCAATTATGATTTATGATCAAGTAATTCTTAGTTGAAATGCTTATTTTTCAATTTGGCAAATTCCAAGTTGAAATGCCTATTTTGCAAATTCCTATTCAGCATAGATGTTTTGTGGTCAGATAAGCTTTATGGTCAAATTCCTATACTAAAATTGGCATTTACATGATCAGAATGAGATTCTTAAGAAATAACCACAACTGTACTATTTTGTGGTTAGTGGCCACTAACCATAGATATGCACAACACTGGTTAGTGGCCACTAACCACAGAATAGTACAATTGTAGTTAATTCTTCTTAGATTGAAGCATATATGATCAAATATGATTTATTTTGAATTTTTTGGAACACAGTTGTATACATCGGTAGCTGTCTCAAGGAAAGTAAGTGTTGACAACAACCAAGATAAAGCCCAAGCCTTCAAAACCAAGCTATTAGTGTTCAACAGCCATATGAGCTATAGGAAGTTGAATGTTCTTGGACTTGAATATGTAAGTGTTAATTGTAGTTTTTTTTTAATATATAAGATTTTGGAATTGTAAATTTTCTTACATCACCTTTATCACAGATTCTGACACCTACAATTGCTCGCTCCCACTTTGTCACCTATGTCCTCAATTTGAAGATGAGAAGATTTGAGTATTTAACAAGCCTTGAGGGGTTTGCAAGAAAGAATAAAAGTCGAACATTTTCCGAATTTGAAGTTCTTGGGGACATATTGATGAGTGAAGCCTGTAGCTTTGTTCAAGAGAGACACAATGTCTTGCAAAAGCCATGTCCATATAAATGGGAACAAATTCAATGGCATGATCCAAAAATGCCACAACAGTCAGATGGAAGTAGTTTTGGCGTGTTCACAATGATGTTCTTGAAAGAATTGCATGGAAATGAGAGTGACATTGGCTCATTCCGCAACTGGTATAGATTGGGCAAGAATCAAAAGAAGATTGCAACTAATAAATTCCGGATGTATCTATGTTGCTCAATCATGAGCTACAAGAGCAATCTGTTGAAGGAATGTATATAAGTTGAAGCTAACAACTTTTGTGACCAACTGCAAGCGGAGATCATGAATAGTGGGGGGGGGGGGCAAAAAAGGGCCGTAAGAAAAAGAAGAAAAATGTAGGAAGACTGTAACTGTATTTTGCACATGTAATTTTCTTTTTTAATCCTAGTAATATGCTTTTTGATTTGGCTCTTTTCCCACGGATACTACTAACCATATTTGTGCATAACAGTGGTTAGACACCACAAACCATAAATGTAAATAACATTGGTTAGATGGGAAAACTATTTTTTCCTTTTTTGTTAAAATTCATATGGTACTTTCGGATCAAAATCAACCATCGGTATTCGATTTCTTCTTTTATGGTTTCAGTTTGAATTTGCTCTTGATCAGAATTTGTTTATTTATTTTTCATTCTCATTCCTTTACATTTTATGTTTAGATTTATGATTTCTGTGGTTTTCTAGTAGGAATTTTGTGTGGAATTTATTGAAACTACTAGCAAAAAGTACTAAGTGAGAATAATATTTGGGAATTCAAGAATGAAGAAATTGAATTTCTAATGGAGATTTCTCATATACCCTTTAGTACTTGTTACTAAGCAATTGGTTTAGTATTTGTTAACCACAATTGTACTATTCTGTGGTTAGTGGCCACTAACCAGTGTTAAGCAATTCTGTGGTTAGGGGCCACTAACCAATGTTCCGATTTATGATTTCCGGTAGTTTTCTTGTAGGAGTTTTGTATGGAATTTATTGAAGCTACTAACCAATTAATTTTTGTATAATTGACATTACAGTCTTAAGTATAAATGCCTGAAAACTGTAAAAACAAAATAACACCACCCCAAAAAAATTGTTTCCTCCTAAATTGTTATACAAGTTCTAAATTTGTGTGCTTCTGAAGTTCAAATGCCCGCTTGCGTTGCTGTTTCCAAATCAAATGTTTTTGCTCTGATTGGGACATCAACCCGATCTTGCTCTTGCATGGATTTTGACGTTGCTTTATCTTTTTAGCTAAAAATTCTACTTCTTCTTCTTCTTCAACTGTAATGTTCAACAACCACAACATATATAAGATTTGCAAAATCTTGAACAAAAACTAAATGTAAGATAAAGAGCAATGGAAATAAAATAGCAAATACGTGGCAAGGTTGAACACTCGGCACGTGAAGGTTCATAGGTATCAGACGTCGAATGTAGCAACTGTTCATCCTCTTTAACTCCATCAAGAACATGACGAAGAAGTACGTTAAAGGCAGCCTCGTTATAGCATATGCGTGAACCAGCTCCAGAAACTATATCAGAAACACGCTGGTATCTCTCACCAAAACTCGAAAGAGGCTTGGTTTCAAAATGTAGTTCCTTAGAAATACAACCAAGAGACTTCTTATAATCTCTGCACCATGTTTTTTTCACATACATGGGAGGGATGCAATGACAAAAAGGATTACGCCTCACAGCATAAGCATCCAAAACTCTCATTGTGTGCGGGCAAATTAACACCCAGTTCTCAAAAAAATGACAGCTGCAAGTAACAGAACTCTTGACCAAATCTAACTTCACAACTTCGGTTTCTACCAAAACTTCATTCTCAGTAAATTGATTATCCCGTTTCTCAACATGTATAACATCTGTCGTCTCCCGTTTCAACTCTTGAACAATCTGCACACGAAATATACTATTAGGACAAATAATAGTTATTGAGAAGTAATATTGTTAGTGACAAGTAATAGTTATGAAGATCTGTGGCATCAGACAAGTATTAACCACAATTGTACTAATCTGTGGTTAGTGGCCACTAACCAGTGTTGTGCATATCTGTGGTTAGTGGCCACTAACCATTGTGGTACTAATTTGTGGTTATTGCCCCAATTAACAAAAAAAAAGAAATGGGTAATTACCAATATCGCGTAAGCTTTGCACGCCTCAAACTTCTTCTGAATTAACTCAAAAATGGAAGGAGTGAACAACCCAGCTGCATGGCACATCAAACCACTGTTGGGATGCCTATTCTCCACATCAGTGTTCTGCATAATAAAATCAGACATTAATTCATTGTGACGCAAATCATCGAGGAGATCTTTGAACCTAGACAACAATTGAGAGATAGAGTGTTCAGTCTTCAGATAAAATCGAGCAAAGGCATTGAATTGTTTGCTAAGTTGTGTGGTCTTCATCCTAGCTGTGAATGTATTCTTCACCCAAGCAGGAGACCAATGCCTCCTGTTGGTGAAAATGAAGTTTAGCCAATTTATGTCAGAACGGTGTGCATTATCGAAGCCTTCGTCAATCTTGTTCCTCATTATCAACATGGTTTACCAGATACTTGAATTCATCGAAAAACTTAGCAGTGGCCCTAGCACCAAGTTTCTTAGTGGCATTTTGCTTGATATGCCAAAAACATAAAGCATGAAAAACATCGGGGAAAACCTCATGAACACGAGCAGCAATTGCAGGTGGTTGATCTGTCATAAAGGTCTCCGGTTTCTTGCCATTCATGCATTTGATAAAAGTCTCGAACAACCACTTGAAAGTTGCGGTGGTTTCATCATAAAGTAACACGCCACCAAAGACGCAAGTACCTTTATGGTGATTAAAGCCAAGAAAAATACCTGAAAATACATAGAAGTAACAATTAGTACGAAAACATTACTTATGATTAATAAACCATAAATACACCCAAAAATGGTTAGTGAATGATAACCACAGGGAAGAACATTAAAGGTTAGTGTAGTGATGAAACCATTTAGCAAAGGACATACCAAGGGGCCTGTAGTCCTTGTTAGTTCGGTATGTTGTGTCAAAGCTGATGAAATCACCGAAAAGTGCATAATCGGCTCGCTTGACAGAATCAACCCAGAAAATTGAAGAAATTGCCTCGTCTTCGTTGACTTGAATGTCGTAGTAAATACCAGGCCTTACCAATGCCTGCTGCCTAAACCACGCTTGCAACACAGTAGCCTCTCCAGGTTGCAATGCCTTCGCCTTGATAGCAGACAGGTGATTCTTCAAATCATTGTGTAGAAAACCAAGTTTTTCAACACCACCTCGCTGATATAGACAAATAATTTGTACTTAAAACAAACATTTAGCACATACTAAAATACTGAAAACAAACACACATTACTAAAACAAACACACATTAATTAGACATAGCACATGGGAAGAACTACGTGACTTTTGATGTTCTTGGTGTGATTGAGAGTACAGTTGGAGGAAAAAACCCTCTGCTAGGGTTTGGCGAAATTAGAAACTGATGC
The DNA here is from genome assembly GCA_039519185.1 of Astragalus membranaceus. Classification (NCBI taxonomy): domain Eukaryota; kingdom Viridiplantae; phylum Streptophyta; class Magnoliopsida; order Fabales; family Fabaceae; genus Astragalus; species Astragalus membranaceus. The sequence continues at coordinate 54,293,649 of CM076850.1, forward strand.
TAGGGTTTGGACGATGGTTAGCTGCGTGATATCTCCCTACTCTGTCTCTTGCGATCTGAATCCTTTACATGCTTTTGCGGTTTGAGTTAATGTTGTCTCTTGCTGGGTCGGTTGCTTGAAGGTATCGTGACTACACGTGAATCCTCTTGCTGGGTCGGTCCTTGCTTTGCTACATTTGGGAAGATTAAGGTTGTTATCGTGATCTGTCTCTTCCTGTTTCGTGATCTGGCTGCTTAGTAATATCCTACACTCTTGCGGTGATTCGTGATATCCTCCACGTGATCTTGCTAGGTCGGTGGCTTCAAGGTAATTGCTTTGATCTTGCGTTATCGTGGTTTCTGTCTGAAGGTATGTGATGCTTTGGCTATTATCATTCGGTGCATAGTTTATTCTTTCGTGAACTCTGGCACTCTATTGCTACGTTTCTATTGCGGCATAGTTTTTATTGTTCATCGTGATATCTGGTCTGCTGATCTGCGTTTCGGTTTTCGCGGGGTTGGTTCTGGGTTGCGCTAATGGATTTCTATCCATGGCCATGCTCGGCCGATACGGCACCGAAAGCAGCGCCTCGGGTTCAGCCTCAGCCAGTATCCGCATCAAAATCCTTTGCTGCTGCGTGATTCCTCCAATTCTCCACCACAACCACCAGACTCAGCAAGAAACCAAGCTTTGTTGTTTTCAGAACTCTTCTTCTTGTGATTCTTTCGTGAAGTGTTGCCATTACCAACGCATGTGAAACCAAATTCCCAGATCATTTTTCTCAAAAAGTTTCGAAATTTGAGTTTGTTTACAGAAGAGGGAGTTGTTTGAGAATTGGAAATGACTATTGAATCAGTGTAAGTTCCTTGGGAGAAAGAGAAACCCAATATGAATTGGATCTGAATAAATGCACAGAAATCCAGAAAATTAAAAGGGTATGGAAAAATAAAGAGAAAAGTACACACTTGACACACATATACAAGAGTCACAGAGAGAAAGAGAACCCTCAAAAAAAAAATTAAAAAAAGTGGAAAAAAGCTAAAGGTGCTTTGCTTGTGGGGGAGGAGAGAATTTTGTAAAGGAGAGAACAGTGTTTATAAATAATTGAAATTGGATTATTATAGCATCAAATCCAGAAAAAGCTAAAGTCACTATTAAGATTTCCGAAACTGAATATCAAGAGGGTGTCAAAGAATGCAAGAATGTATTGCATGGCCGCCTTACTCTGTCTAAAGGGGATTCTCCTCTAAAAATTAACGATCTCAGAGCAAAACTCTTGCAAGAATGGAAATCCATAGGTGCTTGGAAAATGGTCTCCTTGGGAAAGGGATACTATGAATTTTGTTTTCAATCGTTTGAGGAGATGCGAAGCCTTCAAGCCATTGGGTCTTGGTCGTTGCATCCGGGATTTCTACGGCTATTTGCATGGACGCCAGACATTGATCCAAACAGGATCCGAAACACCAATGTTCAATGCTGGGTGCGTATACATGGACTGGCGCGTGAGTACTGGTGTCCAATCACTCTTTTTGAGATTGGCGGTGCAATCGGGGGTCCTATTGCTTTGGATGATGCTACAAAGAAACGCACTTTTGGCCACTTTGCAAGAGTACTTGTTGATATTGATCTGAATGGAGATCTTCCTCAGCGTATTATGGTTGAGCGTGAAGGCTACGCATTCTATGTGGAAGTTGTTTATGAAAGGTTGCCACAGTTCTGCTCATATTGTCATATTATTGGACACAATTTTTCCAATTGTAAGCAGGCTCATAAACAGGAGCCACGTCTGCAGCCCCCAGTCAATAGGCAAGTTTGGGAGCCAAGGCGAAAAAATGTAATTGATGACATTAATGTTCGTGACATGCACGTGCCTGACGCAGTGAAAGAAGCTCAGGTCAAAGGTAAGGCTACAACTAATGATACTGTTGTTATTGCTAACACTATTGATAATGGTGCAGGCAAAGATATCCAAAAGGACAATGGAGTTGATATCGAAGCCACGGTGAGTGTGGGAAAATATAATCACTCGACTCGTCCCAGAGATCTCATTTCTATTGAAGAGATCACTATCCCTAACCAGTTTGGAGGCCCTAACAATATCCCTCGTGATGATATTAATCCACTGCTTGTATTTTTTTCTAATCATTTTGAAACAGGATCCCCAAGTGGTAGAGCTCCATCTATAACGACCCCTGATCAAATTTTAGCAGGTGACTCGCAAATGGAAGCAACCTTTGAGGTCATTAGAAACCGAGTCCAAGTGGTTGCAGACCAAGAAGCAGCTCAAGTTGTGATTGATGATTTGAACATCCTTAAGCAGCCTTGGGCTGATGTTGTTGAGGAGGATGATAACTTGGAGAAAGATAATGCCCAGAATGATGAGGAATCCGAATTTGAAATAGTTCGCACCAAGTCTCAAAAGAAAAAACAAAAACAGCGCCAAAAGAAAGTTGTTACCCCAGTTACAACCCGTTCTAGGGCAGGATCTCACAGTCTTGCTCAATGAAGTGCTTATATTAAAATACAAGGGGCCTGGCTAATCCCCCTACAAGATTAGCTCTTAAAAAGCTTTGTTCATCTAACAAGCCTGATTTCGTTTTTATCTCTGAGCCTTGGTGTTCTCTTGAGGATTTCCCGCGCAGGTATTGGTCTCGTCTTGGTATGAAAGTCTTTGCTATTAATGACAGGAATAATTTACCACCTAATCTTTGGTGTCTCTGTACGGACAATTTCAATCCTACTGTTATCGCTTGCTCAGATCAGCAAGTCTCTTTTACAGTGGAGGTCAATAATGACACAGTAAGTACTTCTGCAATCTATGCTTCTTGTAACTATCTGGGCAGGAGATCTCTTTGGCAGGATCTTTCTCTTCTTCAGCAAACTTATAAAATCCCTTGGTGCTTTATTGGGGATTGGAATGCTGTTTTGGGCAGCCATGAATATAGAGGTAGTGGAACTCCCTCTAAAGCAGCCTGTGAAGACTTTCAAAACTGGACCAATTTGAATAAATTGATTCATCTGCCAACTAGGGGTGTTCAGTACACTTGGTCTAATGGTCGTAAAGGACAGGCATTCATGGAGAAAAGGCTTGATCGTGCAATTTGCAATGACCCCTGCTTCACTTTTTACACAGGTATCTCTTGCTATACTCTTACTAAATCTAAATCTACAGATGGGGCGCATCCCTCTTCTTTTAAATTCCTTCGCACTTGGGCGAGTCACCCTGACTGCCTGAATGTGACTAAGGAGGCTTGGCAATCTCATGTGGTTGGATGCCCTATGGTGGTCCTCAATCAGAAGCTTAAAAACCTTAAGTTAAAGCTTAAGGCTTGGTATAAAGATGTATTTGGGGACGTTAATATAAGGGTGCAGGTGGCGACCGCATCCCTAGATCACGTTCAAGCGCAGATTGATAATGATGGCTATTCAGAGTTGTTAGGGGAGCAAGAAAAGGTCCATCAGCTTGAGCTGCAGCAAGCTTTAGCTTCCCAAGAGGATTTTTGGCTCGAAAAATCTAGACTTAACTGGCACTCACATGGTGATCGCAACACAAAATTTTTCCATCAGATGGTCAGAATTAGACATATTACCAAGCAAATAACTGCCCTAAAACATGGTGATGTTCTTCTTACTTCTCCGAATGAAATTGAATCTCATGTTGTTAATTATTTTGAGAATATCTTCGCCTCTAATAACCAGTGTCTTGATAATGGTATGGTGGAGGAGATTATCCCTAATCTTGTTACAGGTGCGGAGAACAATATGCTCACCAGCGTTCCTAATAGGGAAGAGATCAAGCAGGCCATATTTGCTATGAATTCTAACGGTGCCCCTGGGCCAGATGGCTTTGGTGCTTTCTTTTTTCAGCAGTTCTGGGACATCATTGCGGAGGACACGGTAGTTCTTCAAGCAGGGTTGGATGCTCCCGAACTTCAACTCTAATTTGGTTGTCCTTATTCCTAAAGTCAACGGAGCTGACAGTATTGAGAATTTTCGGCCTATAGCCCTTGCGAACTTCAAGTTTAAGATTATTACTAAGGTTCTTGCTGACCGTCTTTCCAAATTTGCTCCCCGTATTGTTTCATGTCAGCAGCGTGGCTTCATCCCCGGTAGAAATATATCGGACTGCATCTGCTTAACCTCAGAAGCCATTAATATGCTTCATAATAGGGCTTTTGGTGGTAATATGGCGCTCAAGGTTGACGTCAAGAAAGCTTTTGATACTCTGGATTGGAATTTCCTTCTTAGAGTCCTAAAGGCTTTTGGGTTTAATAGCAAATTCTGTGATTGGATTAATGCTCTTTTACATTCTGCAAAGCTTTCAATCTTAGTCAATGGCAAGCCTTCTGGGTACTTTAGCTGCCAGCGGGGTGTGCGTCAAGGGGACCCCCTCTCCCCCCTTCTTTTCTGCTTGGCTGAGGAGGTTTTGAGCAGAGGCATTTCCAAGTTGGTGTATGATGGGGATCTCCAGTTAATTAATGGTCCTAGAGGCACTCAGGTTCCATCTCATACCCTTTATGCGGATGATGATTTTTTGCAGAGCTTCGCTGAAAAATATTCATAGTCTTCTCAACTTCTTTAACAAATATGGGGAGGCTTCTGGTCAGATTGTTAACTCCAATAAATCTACCGTTCATTTGGGCACTGTTCCCAATCAACGCTAGTGTCACATTGCCGAGCTACTGGGCTTCTCTATTGGCCAGCTGCCGTTCACCTGCCTGGGCATCCCCATTTTCAAAGGTAAGCCTAAAGCTGGTTATTTAATGCCTATAGCTGACAAGATTAAAGCCAAGTTATCAGCTTGGAAAGCTTCGCTCCTCTCTATTGCCGGAAGAGCGCAGCTTGTCAAGTCGGTTATTCAAAGTATGTTAGTGTACAGCTTCCTGATATACAAATGGCCTACCTCTCTGTTGAGTAAGGTCGATTCTTGGATCAGAAATTTCATTTGGTCTGGTGACGTCAATCAGCGTAAAGTGGTTACAGTGGTGTGGCATAAGGTTTGTAAACCAACATCTGAGGGGGGTCTCGGGATTAGATCCCTTAAAGACACAAATAAGGCAGCCTGTCTTAAGCTTAGCTGGGAACTCAGCATTTCCCAGAACAGTTGGGCGGTCTTATTAAGATCTCGGGTTTTCAGAAATAGGACTACGATCTCTTATCATATCAGTTCGTCTTTGTGGGGTACTTCGCGTGCTCATTTATCCGATATCCATGAAAATTGCATATGGCAAATTGGTAAAGGTGACTGTATCAACTTTTGGATAGATCCGTGGACGTCGGACCCTCTGGTAAATCTTCTCAATGTCCCTGAGCATCGTCAGAACTCTCTAAAAGCCCGTGTTTGTGACTTCATTCAGAATGGTCACTGGTGTATTCCAGCATCTCTTTCTAATATCTTTCCTCAGCTGGCTTCGCTCCTTCGTGAAAAAGATCTGCCTTCATTTGACTCTCAGGATCAACTGATTTGGAAAAACTCTACAGATGGTATGCTTACTTTTAAGACTGCTTATCTTCATTATAGGCCTATTGGGCAGCCTATTAGGCGATTCAGAAATATTTGGAGTAGTGTCATCCCTCCCTCCAAATCTCTTCTTGTCTGGCGTATCCTTCATAACCGTATGCCTACAGATGAGCAGCTTAGAAACCGTGGTTGTGGAACTGTTTGCATGTGTAGTCTTTGTGAAGCGTTCAATTAATATTAATGTTTCCTCCCCGGAGATGATTTTTCAAGTTTGTCAGCGTCCTTGGTCCAACCAAGTGAAAGATGTTGTTACCGCCGCTGTTATTAATGTATTTTGGGATATTTGGCACTCTCAGAATCAAATTCGTTTTGACAACAAGAAGATCTTGCCCACTCACATGAAGAACTTGATCACGGAAAATGTGAGCATTTTTGGTAATATCAGCAAGGGCTCCACGTCAAACTCCATGCAGGATTTTTTGATTCTTAAAGCGTTTTCGGTTGATTGCAAGCCTCGTAAGGCTCCGACAATTATTGAGGTTATTTGGAAGTCCCCTCCTTGCTTGTGGGTTAAGTGTAATACAGATGGCGCTGCTAGGGGTTCGCCTGGATTAGCTGCTTGTGGTGGTATCTTTCGCGATAGAAATGCTGAATCTCTGGGTTGCTTCATGCTTCTTCTTGGTACAAATTACGCTCTGCACGCTGAGCTTGTTGGAATCATGATAGCCATTGAGGTGGCTTTCCATAAAGGTTGGCATCGTTTATGGATTGAGAGTGATTCTCAGCTTGCTGTTATGGCCATTTCGTCTCATTCCATTGTGCCTTGGAGTATCCGCAACCGCTGGCTGAAATGCATGGGTCTTCTAAAATCCATGACTTTCAGTTGCACTCATATTTATCGGGAAGGCAATCACTGTGCTGATAAGCTTGCGTCTCATGGAACTACCCTTTCTGGCTTCCAATGGTGGAATTCTATTCCTACTTTTATTCAGGATGATTTTAACCGTAATATGGTTGGTCTTCCTTCTTTTCGTTTCAGACAGTAATTTTTGTAATTTTTGTTTGCAGGGGTTTTAGTTTATGTCCCCCCTTGCTTTTTTGTAATTTTGCTTTTTATTTAATGAAATAGGAGGGAGTACTCTTTCCTTCTTGGTGTTTTTATCCCTAAGGAGGGTTTTGCATCAGAAGGTTTTAACGAGGCTCCTTTCCTTTTTGTTTAGAAAAAAAAAATTAAACATAGCTGATAACCATCCTTTATGATGGTTATTACTTGCCTTTTTAGCTTGAATTTAGTAATTTAATAAACTTGTTGTGTCATTTATGATGTAATTATGTGTGTAGGGTAGAAATAATGGTGCAGGAATAAAATGGTTTAATTTGGGCATTCTGATGCCCTTAGTGCATTTAATTGTGTTTAGTGTCAGTGCTGCAGCAACAGGTGCGTGCGCAATAGAGGAATTTCGAAAGATGAGAGAGAAAGCTCGAGGGGAATGCGGAAAACAGGGAAATTAAGGCAAGGACAGGTGTCAGAGCTGTATGACACGGAAAGATATTTCCTATTGAGGAATTCCCATGATTGCCCTCGATCCTAGGACGCATTTCCTTAAAGAGCCCTCATTCTAGGGTTGCGTGCAAGGAGACACTATATAAGGAAGTTTCCCCTTCTTCATATGCATGCTCTGCCGTCAAGGGGAAGTTTAGAGATAGCTCCTCATAGCGTGCTTAGCTCACCATTGTTACCCACAAGCTTCATTGCCGAGACCATTGCGACAGCATTACTTGGAATTACATTTCTCTTGGAAGAGTTTCACTAGAAGAGCTGGAGCAGATCTCCATCACTACTACTGGAGTTCCTTCACTGTTTCATCTTGATAGTATCATTTCTTCTCTCGAAATTTGTAATATGACTTCTACTCTTTTGTTTAAGTTGTTTTCCATGTTTTGTAAGCTCAATATGAGCTAATTTCTCATAGTTGAGATGCTGGATCTGATGTAACTAGATTTTCTATGCTATTTATGAAGTATATTTAATGTTGTGCGTTTTACCTTGTGTGTGATAATATTTCCATTTTAGAGTAGGATTGGCCGTCTATTCTAAATAGCATTTATGAATTCAGAGATGGTTTGTAAATTCATCTCACAAGGTAATATGGGTAGTGGGCATTAATGAGAGATCTTGATGCAGCACCTAATGCTGCAGCATTGAATAACTCTTGCAAGGAAAACCTAGTGTAAAGTATTCGAGAGAATAACGTCTTATTGCTGCAGCACCTAATGCTGCAGCATTGAATATACTCTTAATAGCATATTAATGAAGTTACTGAAGTGAATGCATCTCAGCTTGTTCTCATCACTGATTCTTAATTACCATTTCCTTTTATTCTTATTGTTTATGTTACCCAAAATTTGTGTGTCATTTACTTTATTCACTAAATTGTTAGCAACATTAAACTCTTGCATTTAACTAAATTCCTCATGGGAACGATCTCATTTACCCTTTATTACTTGTTAAGACAGTGTATACTTGCACTAAGTTTTCACACAACAAGTTTTTGGCGCCGTTGCCGGGGAACTTTAGTTAAATTAATTGTTTAATTAGTTAGCAACTTAGTGCCTTTTGTTACTAATTCTGTTTGTGTTGTTTCTGTTGCTCCAGCATTAGTTGCTGCTACATCTGTTGCTACAGCATATGCACAGGCATAGACGCAATACTCCAGAATTCCAGTTGCACCCAGAGATAGAAAGACATTTTAGAAATCTGAGAAGAGTTCACAGCACTCCAGGACTTATTGAATTAGGGCGAGCTGCTTCTATGGTTACTCCTCCACCTAGTGTTGATGGTGATATGACTTCACCACCTCCCTCAATTCAAGGTGATGGTGATGGAGAGTACAGAAGACTGATCATTGATATGAATGTCATAGGAATGGCAAATGATAGGGACAGACCCTCAGACTATGCAAACAGGCATAGTGAGGCCAGAAAGTGCTACAACCCATTTTGAGTTCAAACCTATGTTGTTCCAAATGCTTCAAACAATTGGGCAGTTTGGTGGTGGTCCCCTTGAAGACCCACATCTGCATTTGAAACAATTTGTAGAGGTTTGCAGTAATTTCATTCTCCCTGGTATTTCAGATGATGCCTTCAAACTGAAATTGTTTCCTTATTCCTTGAAGGAGAGAGCAAAGGCCTGGCTTAACTCACTAGAGCCTAACTCTATCACTACTTGGAATGAGATGGCAGAAAAATTTATGACAAAATATTTTCCTCCAATAAAGAATGCCAGGATGAGAAATGAAATTACCTCTTTTAAGCAAACTGAATTTGAAACTTTGTTTGAAGCATGGGAAAGATACAAAGATCTGTTGAGGAAGTGCCCACACCATGGTATTCCTGTCATCATTCAAATGGAGACCTTCTACAATGGATTGGAACCCCAAACAAGGCTCATGCTTGATGCTTCATCTGGAGGAGTTATACTCAAAGGATCTTACAATGATGCTTATAATCTTATTGAGGATATTGCTGCAAATAGCTACCAATGGCCTACTGCTAGGTTAAGTGCTCAAAAGAAGGTGGCTGGTGTGCATGAAGTAAGTGAGATCACAGCCTTGTCTGCAAAAGTGGCTTCACTATCTAATATGATCAAAAACATGGGTTCACCTAGTGCTGCAGCAACACCTACTGCAGCAACTGAAGCAACTGTAGCAGCTATTGAACCAGCTCCATGCGGTTCCTCCCCAAGTTGTGTTTATTGTGGAGGAGGTCATCTTTATGAGGAGTGTCCTACGAATCCTATCTCAGTCAACTATGTTGGGTACAACAAGGGTAATAATCCATATTCAAATACCTACAATCCTGGGTGGAGAGATCATCCAAATTTTAGGTGGAGCAACAATGCTGCAGCAACACCTGCTGCAACAGCTACTCCAGCACCTGCTGTACCACCCGGATTTCCTGCTCAATCAAGACAAGCTGCACCTGCAGCTGATAACTCTATGGAGGCCATGCTTAAGGCTTTCATGAATGAAACAAAGACTCAATATCAGACACAAGGAGCTGCAATTAAAAATCTTGAAAATCAAATAGGCCAAATAGCTTCTGCTCTAACCCAAAGACCTTGTGGAGCATTGCCTTCTACTACTGAAGCTTCATCATCCAAGGCTAAGGAAACATGCAAGGCTATATCTCTAAGAAGTGGGAAGGATTTGAATGGGCCATCACTTAACACAGGTGGTGTTGCACCCCGAAAAATCCCCGTTGGGGTTTCTCAATGTACAACGTGGAAAAATTTGGAGCCGCCACCAATATTTTAATTTTAAGACCAAAACATTGAAAAAAGGTCTTTTGAACAAGGCGGATGGTCTTTTGAAACTAGAGATATAGGTTCGGGGGTCGATTACGTGCGAGGAAGGTGTTAGCACCGCGCACGTCCTTTCTACCGAAAGGGAACCTCTAATTAAATGTATGGTTTTAACGTTTGATTTGAAAAATACCTAGATTTGCCTATTTATTTCTTATTTGGAGATGAATGGGAAAACTTTTAATGAAAATATTATTTTTGGTGAAAAAAGGGGGAAAAAGGTTTTTTTAGAAAAAAGTGCTTGACGGGACATGGCCCGCTCCTACGTATCTCCCGGTGCGATGGAGAATTCAAAGCTACGTAGTTCTTGGTTCTTTTTGAAAATAATTGTTTGAAAACTTATTGTGAAAATGATTTTTATTTGTTATGCTTGACGGGATGTGACCCGCTCCTACGTATCTCCCGGTGCGATGGAGAATTCAAAGCTACGTAGTTCTTGGGTAGAAAATGTTTGTGTGTTGGTGTTTTTTAATATAGGGGTTTTAGAACAATGTGATCTGTGTTGAAGGACCACTGGGGGTCTGAAGGACCACTGGGGGTCTGAAGGGCCGCTGGGGGCTGAAGGAGCACTGGGGCTCGGAAGGACCACAGTTCACTTATCCTAAAACGATGGTTAACCCGGCCGTACGACCGACTTAATCCCCTATTTTGAAAATAGTATTTTTTTGATTTTTGAAATGAAAGAGATGTGTTTGTATTTTTTAATTTAGAAATTGTTTATTTTTGCGCTTGACAGGGGCGTGGCCCTGCTCCTACGTATCTCCGGGTGGAGAATCAAAGGCGACGTAGTTCTAGGTTTTTTTTGAAAAGTTTTTGTTTTTTATCTTTTTTAGTGAGTTTTTTGAAATAGGACGAGCATTAGCAAATGATTAAACTAGCCGAGGCTATGATGAATCACTACTAAATACTCAAAAAAGAGAGAGTTGTACCGCTAGTCAAACGAACAAAGGTTCTGATGGACTATTGATAACAACTCGTTTTTATTATCTTTTTTGAAAGTGATTTTCGAAAAAGATTGATTTGCACAATGATCAAACTAACAAAGGTTATGATGGACCATCGTTTATTATTCTTATGAGAAAAAGACATTGTCGCCAATAGCTAAACGAACAGAGGCTCTGATGAGCTATTAGCAACAATGGGTTGGAAAATGATTCTTTTTGTTTGTTTTTATGAAAATAATTTGTTTATGGGGATGAAAAGGATTTTTATTTGTTGCGCTTGACGAGAACGTGGCTCGCTCCTACGTATCCCAAACGGGAATCAAAGCGACGTAGTTCTAATAAAAGAATGTTTTTTTTTTTTGAAAGGGTTTGAAAGGAGAGGTTGAATCATCTGAGACCATCTTCACCACTTAGAAAATGATGCACTAGGCACAAGTGGGAATCATGTGGTTCATCATCAACAAGGACACTACAGCTAAATTAAATCACATAGGGCAATCTTGGCATGGATCAGAATGATTGAATTTTAACAAATATAAAAACAGAAATACCTCTGATGAAGGCAGATATTACAGATCTGAAGAACAAAAATGAAGCGGAGAACTGGAAAATGAGATTTGCGAGAGTTGTCTTCCCAGATCTTGTGAAAATGTTTCTGGAGCAATTCTTCTCAGATCTTAAAAAATGTGTGTAGCAATTCTTCTCTCTGATCTTGTGAGCTGTGTCTGTTTTTCTGACCCTGTGAAGTTTTTCCCTGTCCTGTGAGATCTCCTCTCCGTGAGATGTGTGCCCCTCCAAAATGTGATTTGAGGCTGCCTATTTATAGGCTTAGGAAAGCGTAAAAATTTTTTTAAAACATTTATGGCAAGGATGAATCGATTGTTTGAGCCTTTGGAAATATGTAGGAATCGATTCTTTTCTTTTGGAAATGACAAGAATCGATTATATGGCCTATGGAAAATGGTAGGAATCGATTTTCAGGACATTTGGAGATCCTGAAAATCGATTCTGTGGTCTTTGGAAACATGTAGGAATCGATTCTTTATTTTTGGAAATGATGGGAATCGATTGTATGGCCTATGGAAAAAGGAGGAATCGATTTTCACCTCTTTAAAATGGCCTGAAAATCGATTTCAAGGCCTATGAAAGGAGAGGGAAATCGATTTTCAGGACATATATAATAGGTGAAAATCGATTCCATGTTTAGTTAAAGCAATGAGGAATCGATTCATGGCCTATGGAAGAGCTTAAAAATCGATTTTCAAGACCTATGCAACATACTATAAATCGATTCTTGGCTTAGAAATCAATTCTTGTTTTCCAAAAAAATGCTTTTAGGTCCTTGCCATACATGCATAAAATATTTTTCAAAGCTTGCCATGCATGCATAACGTATTTTCAAAACCCTAGTTTCTTAAAAAGTGCATTCTATCCCTAAGAATGATTCCAAAAACTTTGGAGCGGTTTCTAGGATTCAAAATGCAATGCATAATTTATTTTTATTTTTTTGTGGAGAAAATTAGGGTTTTGACCTAAGCCGGACAAAATTGGGGTATGACAGCTGCCCCTCTTTATTTGGATTTTGACAAGAAATATGAATTGCGCAGGACATATTTCGAGGCAAAATAGAAATAAAGAATTCAGAAATTATACCGATTTTGTCTGCTTAGGGAAACCCGAATTTTCCTCTTTTTTTTTTTTTTTTTTTCTATATATATTTTTTGAGTAGATCGGCTTGAAAACAAACGGGGAACGGTTAACACTTGGTGCATTAACTGAGAGAGAAAATGATGGACCACTCGGGATCTGAAGGAGCACTAAGGCTCTGAAGGACCACTCAGGATCTGAAGGAGCACTAAGGCTCTGAAGGACCACTCAGGGTCTGGAAGGCTGCCTAGGCCTTAATTGAAGGACCATCGTGGTCTGAAGGAGCGCTACTAGCTATGGTACTAGTAAAACGGTCTGAGGGGGCCTTTCGAGCGGCCGATCAACATCAGGTCCGGAACTGATTTGATCAATGGATTTACGCTATGCCTTAGGCTGACACAACTAATCCGAAGGACTTGACGAAGTCTGATGGATCCATTGCGTGCTCGTACACAATGTTGTGATCTGTGGAAGGAGTTCACTAACTCGGTGGGAGTTCACTAACTCTGTGGGAGTTCACTAACTCTGTGTTGAGGGAGTTTACTAACTCAGGGTTGATGGAGTTTACTAACTCGGGGTTGATGATTTTCTAAAAATGAGATTTTGGGATTCTCCGGTCCGAAGTAACTTTTCTCTTGGATGGTGCATGAAATGCGTGCACTTGGATGTTTGGGGTGCACATGAATGCAATGATTGACTTTGGTGGGATGCCTTTTCTGTTTGATTTTTCTCTTCTTTTCCTTTTGTTATTCTTTCGCTCTTCTGAGATGCGAATTTGAAGGCGTAATGTACTGTTTGATGCCATGGAGTGATGACTGGTATGAATGATATGTGAAAATGATGAATGATGTGAAAATGTTGTGTTCTTTTATGTTCCGTCTTCTGTGATTTTCTTCTCTCCTTTCTTATTTGCCCCCCTTTTTTTTTTCTTTTTTTTCTATGGAATGCAGATATCTATGTAAATGGAGTATGAATGTATGTTATGCACAGTGTATGTGATGTGATGATTTCAATGGAATGATGGATGCTATGAGATGCTATTTTTGATTTTCTTCCTTTTTATTTTGGTTAAGGATCAACACTTCAAGTGCCTACAAGGTAAACATCCTAATCCCTAAGGATCCAGGCGAGCACTAAAGCCCTACAAGATAACAACCTAATCCCTAAGGATCCAGGCGAGCACTGAAGCCCTACAAGATAACAACCTAATCCCTAAGGATCCAGGCGAGCACTGAAGCTCTACAAGATAACAACCTAATCCCTAAGGATCCTGGCGAGCACTAAAGCCCTACAAGATAACAACCTAATCCCTAAGGATCCAGGCGAGCACTAAAGCCCTACAAGCGGCCGACTTTAGGCGACCCCTTCATGTGCTGAGATAGCTGGTTAAAGAATTTTTCCTATTTGTCTTCTTGCTATGTGAGGATGCAAATGCAATACTTTGATGCCTGATATGAAATGGTTGATTGGGAAACATAGGCATCTTGGATGACATGCGATGAATGCATGAAATGCGAATGTGAATATGATGTGAATGAAATGCTTGGATGCAAATGTTATGACACGGGGTGACGTGTTTTTGCTTTTATGATGAAATGCTTTGATGCTTGATGGAATGAGATGGAAAAATGTTTTTGCTTTTATGAAATGATGATGTTGGCACGATGCAAAATGGAATGCCTAAATGTATGAGGCGAAAAATAAGATATGAATGATGAAACATTTTTGTGATGATGAGATGCAAGACTTTGAATGCAAGGAATTGAGATGATTATTGACCATTTTGTTGAGAGAAGAAAATGGAATTTGATTCAAACTCTGGTGTTCTCAAGGTTTTTATTTACAAACAACCTCACTTGTTTTCTCTTTCTTTCCATGATGACTGAATCTTAAATATCACGTGACTAACTTGTGTTCTCTCTCTTTGAAGCATTATCTAGTAAGCATGCATAGGGGTGCAAATGTGAATGAGTGAGTCCGTTAACTTGGGATTGGTTTAGGGCCTGGACTTTTATGGCAAGTGAAGGAATGACCGACATGGCTATTGCCGAAGATTTTGAGGGACCAAGAGACGCAGGATTGCCCCAATTCAGGTCTTTGACGAGTGAATAACTTGCCCCTGTCTAGTGGTGACAACAACTAGGGGTGTAGAAGATGATGAATTGGGAACGCTTCGGCTCTTGGGATGAAAGCTGGAATGAAAGGGGTTTTGCTTCAACCCACGGAATTTGATGTTGCCCCAGTCGTAACAAAGACAAAGCTGCTCTAATGACAAGGTCTTGTTTAGGATATTGAGTCGAGAAATCGCCCCGGTGAGGGTTTTTTATGGGAATGAATGAGGTGAAGGAACGGGAATGCACTTGCCCCGCTTTGGAATGATATTGACAACTGGAAATGACATGGGATGGACATTGAACATACTTTCCCAAGACTAGGGTGTGTGGGTGGTGAAGAGAATGCCCCAACTTTTGGGTCCGAGTGGTATTCTTAGTGCAAATCTTTGGTTCTGACTGATGTCTTGACTTTTGGTGTGAAAGAATCCTTATCTGGTGATCACTAAACCTTGTTTTAATGCATCTTGAATGTGTTTTGGAGTGCAAGTCCCTCTTTTTTATTTTGTCAACTTTCTTTTTTCTGACTGTTTGTTTTTGTTTCCTCAGTTCTCTTTTTTCTGAGGGTTCATTTTTTCTTGATCAGCTTTCTTTTTTCTGATCGTTTGTTTTTCTTTTGAGCAAACACACTGTACATAGATAAGCTTGTTCGTCCTAAGATTAAATTTGAGTGAACAAAAGCAACCGGTCATTGATCGGAATGGACTTTTCGGGATTGTGGTGTTTTGTGGAGGAAGGAGGGTTAGGCTTAATGAAGTGTTGAAGGCTAATGGGAGGATGAGTTTTGTTCGGCGTTGATTGACGGTTAATGGTCTATGAGGAAGATGGTTGTTGGGCTTGTTTGGGCTCTGTTAAAGCAAATTCATGTCTCATGGTAGAATGACTAAGGGGTTTGATGTTGAGGCCAAAGGGAGTGTTTGCGGTTTATGGAAGGAGGGGTGTATGGGAATGATGAAGTGTTTGAAGGTTTATTTAGACAAGGATCTCTTGTACTTTGTGGTAACATGTACCAGCTCACCATTTTGTTTTGGGGTTTTCATTTTTGAATCCCCCTTTTTTTTTGATTTTTTTTTTTTTTTTTTTTTTTTTTTTTTTGACTCGGGTGAGCTGATAAAAGTGATGCACTGTTTTGTTTTTATTTGGGGTGATCCTTGTCTAGGGTGATTTTTGGATTTCGGTTTTTCTTGGCTCAAGGTGGGTAGGAAAGGGATTTTCTGGGATTTTGGGGTTTTTGAGGAGATGGCCAAACTTCATTTCAAATCCCGATTGCTTATTTCTATGGGACTTAACTTTAGAACAATAATTTATCTATCTTCATGTGTTTGCTCTTTTTCCTTTTTTGTGCCCTAATTTTTGCCTGGACCGCTCTTTGTGAGTTTTTAGTCCACCGGGCGCTCCTTTTTGCCTAGGCCGCCCTTTGCGGGTTTTCAACCTAGCGAGCTTGTCTTCTTGTTTATTATATATTTATTATTGTTTTTGAGAGACTTGCACTGAAGGAATATGATATTAATCAAGGGGAATTAATGATCACAGACTTGCTCCGGCATGGAGGACTTGAACCAGAAGTCAAATACGCACTGATGGGGCGAATATGCACTTTATGGGTGGACGGGGCGGGACTAGACTTGGACGGGAAACTGTGGTAAGGGAGGAAAATCAACGGACTCAAACAAGAGAATGTACTCATAGCATGCACGCTCATTAGAAGAATGCTTCACAGAGAGTTAACATCATTTCAGTCTTTTGTCATAGATTGGATGGGATGCAGTGCTTTTGAAAGAAATGCAAATGAGCTATTGAAAAAAAACTGAGTGCCTTGGAACACCTTGAGTTTGCAACCAAGTAAGGACAAACTTTTTCAAAAAGGATGATTGTTTTGCAAGAACGTCTCACAACTCCTATTTTAGGTAATGAATGAATGCAAGTATGATGCAAATGATTTATTGAAAAAAGGTTTTAGAAAAATGTGCTTGACGGGGTATGACCCGTTCCTACGTATCCCCACTGTAATGAGGAATCAAAGCTTACGTAGTTCTACTGTGTAATAATGCTTATGCATGAATGCCTCGTCTTGGATGAACTTGACGAGGGTTTTTTTGCATGATTATACATGAAATGCTTATGCTATGCAGATGATAATTGTTTTTTGTAATGAAAGGGAATGCAAGATGAACGTTTTTTTTTCGAAACTGGAATTTTATACAATGCAAATGATGCAATGATGCAGTGATGCAATGACGCGGTGATGCAAGGATGCTTTTTTTTTGTGTTTTTGCAGAAAGAGGATATTTACAGGTGGTGATTTGAAAATTTTCACCCTATATGCCACCTCATATAGGCGTTTATTGAAAAGGGAAAGCATATATTTTTTTTGATTTTCGAAAATTTTGAAGGAAAAATTGATTGAACTGAATGCAACAATGCAGCACACAATTTGGAAAGCCCTTGTGACCTAAAAGGGGGAGAAACCTATGATCTAAGGCACTTAGAGGTAATCTTCACATGTAGCTCTATTCACTCCCTCACAAGGCCACCAGAGCTACAGTCCCTTTCACAAAATTTCCCCACAAATGCAGCAAACTGCTAGGTGTGAGGCATCATGAAAGAGCACAACTCTGGTCGAAACTTTCGCAAGTAGCCAAACGGACAAAGGTCCTGATGGGCTCTCACTACTCGAATCCACTCTCCTAAGTTTTGCAGACCTGGGTTATGGTCCCACTCAAAGCACATAGTCACAGGGTATAAGTGTAGTGTGTGTCAAGGGCATTTTCCCTAGTACTACCCCACCTGCAAATGAGAATCCAGACAGTCCAGACAATAGAAAGCAATAACATGTCGTCTACCCTAGGGTTTAATACCAATTAAATACAACTAATCTAGGGTGCCAACAACAATGCACTACTTACCTCAAGAAAGGGGGCAAAGAAGAGGGAACATGATAGAATTGGGAAGAGATGCATGAACTTACCTTTGGAGAAAAGGAGCAAAGAATAAGGGAACATGGGGGTTGGAAGAATGCATGGGCATAAGCAATGAAAGAATAGGAGTAGAAGAGGAGATAGGGAACAACAAAGAAGAAGACAAATGCATATGCCTACAATCAATGAAAAGAAAGAAAGGCAAACAAGGTTTTAATCAAATCAACAATACATTTAAACCACACATTTAAATTAGTTAGGCTTGACCCTCGTCTTTTAAAAAGTGTCCCCAGTGGAGTCGCCAGCTGTTGCACCCCGAAAAATCCCCGTTGGGGTTTCTCAATGTACAACGTGGAAAAATTTGGAGCCGCCACCAATATTTTAATTTTAAGACCAAAACATTGAAAAAAGGTCTTTTGAACAAGGCGGATGGTCTTTTGAAACTAGAGATATAGGTTCGGGGGTCGATTACGTGCGAGGAAGGTGTTAGCACCGCGCACGTCCTTTCTACCGAAAGGGAACCTCTAATTAAATGTATGGTTTTAACGTTTGATTTGAAAAATACCTAGATTTGCCTATTTATTTCTTATTTGGAGATGAATGGGAAAACTTTTAATGAAAATATTATTTTTGGTGAAAAAAGGGGGAAAAAGGTTTTTTTAGAAAAAAGTGCTTGACGGGACATGGCCCGCTCCTACGTATCTCCCGGTGCGATGGAGAATTCAAAGCTACGTAGTTCTTGGTTCTTTTTGAAAATAATTGTTTGAAAACTTATTGTGAAAATGATTTTTATTTGTTATGCTTGACGGGATGTGACCCGCTCCTACGTATCTCCCGGTGCGATGGAGAATTCAAAGCTACGTAGTTCTTGGGTAGAAAATGTTTGTGTGTTGGTGTTTTTTAATATAGGGGTTTTAGAACAATGTGATCTGTGTTGAAGGACCACTGGGGGTCTGAAGGACCACTGGGGGTCTGAAGGGCCGCTGGGGGCTGAAGGAGCACTGGGGCTCGGAAGGACCACAGTTCACTTATCCTAAAACGATGGTTAACCCGGCCGTACGACCGACTTAATCCCCTATTTTGAAAATAGTATTTTTTTGATTTTTGAAATGAAAGAGATGTGTTTGTATTTTTTAATTTAGAAATTGTTTATTTTTGCGCTTGACAGGGGCGTGGCCCTGCTCCTACGTATCTCCGGGTGGAGAATCAAAGGCGACGTAGTTCTAGGTTTTTTTTGAAAAGTTTTTGTTTTTTATCTTTTTTAGTGAGTTTTTTGAAATAGGACGAGCATTAGCAAATGATTAAACTAGCCGAGGCTATGATGAATCACTACTAAATACTCAAAAAAGAGAGAGTTGTACCGCTAGTCAAACGAACAAAGGTTCTGATGGACTATTGATAACAACTCGTTTTTATTATCTTTTTTGAAAGTGATTTTCGAAAAAGATTGATTTGCACAATGATCAAACTAACAAAGGTTATGATGGACCATCGTTTATTATTCTTATGAGAAAAAGACATTGTCGCCAATAGCTAAACGAACAGAGGCTCTGATGAGCTATTAGCAACAATGGGTTGGAAAATGATTCTTTTTGTTTGTTTTTATGAAAATAATTTGTTTATGGGGATGAAAAGGATTTTTATTTGTTGCGCTTGACGAGAACGTGGCTCGCTCCTACGTATCCCAAACGGGAATCAAAGCGACGTAGTTCTAATAAAAGAATGTTTTTTTTTTTGAAAGGGTTTGAAAGGAGAGGTTGAATCATCTGAGACCATCTTCACCACTTAGAAAATGATGCACTAGGCACAAGTGGGAATCATGTGGTTCATCATCAACAAGGACACTACAGCTAAATTAAATCACATAGGGCAATCTTGGCATGGATCAGAATGATTGAATTTTAACAAATATAAAAACAGAAATACCTCTGATGAAGGCAGATATTACAGATCTGAAGAACAAAAATGAAGCGGAGAACTGGAAAATGAGATTTGCGAGAGTTGTCTTCCCAGATCTTGTGAAAATGTTTCTGGAGCAATTCTTCTCAGATCTTAAAAAATGTGTGTAGCAATTCTTCTCTCTGATCTTGTGAGCTGTGTCTGTTTTTCTGACCCTGTGAAGTTTTTCCCTGTCCTGTGAGATCTCCTCTCCGTGAGATGTGTGCCCCTCCAAAATGTGATTTGAGGCTGCCTATTTATAGGCTTAGGAAAGCGTAAAAATTTTTTTAAAACATTTATGGCAAGGATGAATCGATTGTTTGAGCCTTTGGAAATATGTAGGAATCGATTCTTTTCTTTTGGAAATGACAAGAATCGATTATATGGCCTATGGAAAATGGTAGGAATCGATTTTCAGGACATTTGGAGATCCTGAAAATCGATTCTGTGGTCTTTGGAAACATGTAGGAATCGATTCTTTATTTTTGGAAATGATGGGAATCGATTGTATGGCCTATGGAAAAAGGAGGAATCGATTTTCACCTCTTTAAAATGGCCTGAAAATCGATTTCAAGGCCTATGAAAGGAGAGGGAAATCGATTTTCAGGACATATATAATAGGTGAAAATCGATTCCATGTTTAGTTAAAGCAATGAGGAATCGATTCATGGCCTATGGAAGAGCTTAAAAATCGATTTTCAAGACCTATGCAACATACTATAAATCGATTCTTGGCTTAGAAATCAATTCTTGTTTTCCAAAAAAATGCTTTTAGGTCCTTGCCATACATGCATAAAATATTTTTCAAAGCTTGCCATGCATGCATAACGTATTTTCAAAACCCTAGTTTCTTAAAAAGTGCATTCTATCCCTAAGAATGATTCCAAAAACTTTGGAGCGGTTTCTAGGATTCAAAATGCAATGCATAATTTATTTTTATTTTTTTGTGGAGAAAATTAGGGTTTTGACCTAAGCCGGACAAAATTGGGGTATGACAGGTGGTGGCGACAAAAGAAAAGAAAAAGATTCTGAAAAAAATGAAAAAGTTGAAAAAAATGAAAAAAAAAGTAAGCCAGATGCGACAGCAACTGATGCTGCAGCATCTGATGCAATACCAGTGCCACCACCTGTACTTGATCAAGATGTGCCACCTCCACCATTTCCTCAGAGATTGAAGAAGGCACAGCAAGACAAGCAATTTGGCAAATTTCTTGAGGTGTTGAAACAACTGCACATTAATGTCCCTCTGGTTGAGGCTCTTCAACAAATGGCCAATTATGCAAAGTTCATGAAGGATGTCTTAACCAAAAGGAGGAGGCTAGGTGAATTTGAAACAGTGGCTATGACAGAAGAATGCAGTATGATCATGCAAAGTAAGCTTCCAAGCAAGCTGAAGGATCCAGGCAGTTTCACTATCCCATGTTCTATTGGTGAAACTTATACTGGTAGAGCTCTTTGTGACTTAGGTGCAAGCATCAATTTGATGCCTAAGTCTGTCTTTACTCAGTTGGGTATTGGAGTTGCCAGGCCTACAACTGTCACACTCCAACTAACAGATAGATCTATGGCCTACCCTGAAGGAATCATTGAGGATGTACTGATAAAGGTAGATAAATTTGTTTTTCCAGCTGACTTTGTGATTTTAGATTTTGATGCAGATAAGGAGGTGCCTATCATACTAGGTAGACCCTTCTTAGCTACTGGCAAGACTCTAATTGATGGCAGAAGGGAGAGTTAACTATGAGGGTTAATGACCAAGAGATCAAGTTTAATGTCATGAATGCCCTGAAGCTACCTGAAAAGGGAACTGAGGAGTGCTCCTTTGTGGTATCTCTAGATTCTGTAGTTCAGAAGCAATTCAACAAGCAGAGTGACCACCTGGTGCAAGCCTTTGCAAGTGTGGATAAGAGTGAATTACTGGAAGAAGGGCTGCTAAATGAAGAGGTCACTGTCAAGGAGGTTTGGACTAAGCAATATGAGTCTCTTGAACTGGGAGATTCTAACCTCAAAAACAATGTGCCTTCTATAGAAAAGCCTCCTACTCTTGAACTGAAGGAATTGCCACAACATCTCAAATATGCCTATTTAGGGGAAAATGATACATTGCCTGTGATCATTGCTTCTGATCTCTCTAAGAATCAAGAACATGATCTCATTACTACCCTAAAGAGGCATAAGAAAGCAATTGGGTGGCAAATGTCTGATATAAAGGGAGTTAGCCCTACCATCTACATGCACATAATCATTCTTGAAGAAGGTGCTAAAAACAGCATTGAAGGACAGAGGAGGCTAAATCCCATTATGAAAGAAGTTGTGAAGAAAGAGATTATCAAGTGGCTGGATGCTGGCATTGTGTATCCTATCTCTGACAGTGCATGGGTGAGCCTTGTGCAGTGTGTTCCTAAGAAAGGAGGGGTCACAGTGGTAGCCGAGGAATGAGCTTATTCCTACAAGAACTGTAACTGGTTGGAGGATCTGTATGGACTATAGGAAGCTCAACAAAGCCACAAGAAAGGATCATTTTCCCTTGCCCTTCATTGATCAAATGTTGGATAGACTGGCTGGGAAGGAGTTTTATTGCTTTTTGGATGGTTACTCTGGTTACAATCAAATAGCCATAGTACCTGAAGATCAGCAAAAGACTACTTTCATCTGCCCCTATGGTACTTTTGCTTTCAGGAGAATGCCATTTGGGCTGTGCATTGCACGAGCAACTTTTCAAAGGTGTATGATGTCAATTTTCTCTGAGTTTATTGAGAAGTCAATGGAAGTGTTTATGGATGACTTCTCTGTTTTTGGGGAAACATTTCAATTATGCCTTGATAACTTAGAGAAGATTCTGGACTGATGTGAAGAGACCAATTTGGTGCTTAATTGGGAAAAATGCCATTTCATGGTTCAAGAGGGTATTGTATTGGGTCACAAGATTTCCAAAAAAGGTATTGAGGTTGATAAAGCTAAGATGGAAGTGATTGAAAAGATGCATCCTCCAACCACTGTGAAAGGTGTCAGAAGTTTCCTTGGGCATGCTGGGTTTTATAGAAGATTCATCAAGGACTTCTCCAAAATTTCTAAGCCTCTGTGTCAATTGCTGCAGCATGACACTCCATTTGTTTTTGATGAGACCTGTGCTGCAGCATTCCAGAAATTGCAGAGTGCCCTGGTGACTGCACCTGTTATTGTGACTCCAGACTGGAGCAAGCCGTTTGAGCTCATGTGCGATGCTAGTGATTATGCCATAGGTGCTGTCCTTGGCCAAAGGTATGGAAAAGTCTTTCATTCAACTTACTATGCGAGCAAAACACTTGTAGATGCTCAATTAAACTACACTACTACTGAAAAAGAATTGTTAGCTGTGGTTTTCGCATTTGATAAATTTAGATCATACTTAGTTGGCACAAAAGTGATTGTTTACACTGATCACTCGGCCATTAAGTATTTGATTACTAAGAAAGATGCAAAACCTAGGCTAATAAGATGGGTTCTCCTCCTCCAAGAATTTGATCTTGAAATTAAAGATAAAAAGGGGGTAGAGAACCAAGTTGCTGATCATTTGTCTAGATTGGAAAATGAAAGTGCAGGTACATTTGGTGAAATCAAAGAGCAATTTTCTGATGAGCACTTATTGGCTATAAGTGCTGCAGCACCTGATGCTGTAGCACCATGGTTAGCTGACATAGTCAACTTCTTGGTGAGCAAGGTAGTACCATGTGACATGAATTACCAACAAAGGAAAAGGTTTTTTCACATTGTCAAGCAACATTACTGGGATGAACCCTTCCTCTACAAGAGATGCCATGATCAGTTGTTTAGAAGATGTATAGCAGATGAAGAACAACAGCAAGTGCTGCAGCATATGGAGGACACTTCGGAGGTATGAGAACAGCAGCAAAGGTGCTGCAATCTGGTTACTATTGGCCTACCATTTTCAAGGATGCCCATGAGTTAGTAAAAAAATGTGATAATTGCCAAAGGAGTGGGAACATCTCCAATAAACAAGAAATGCCTCTAACCAACATCCTAGAGATTGAACTCTTCGATGTTTAGGGCATGGACTTTATGGGACCTTTTCCCCCTTCATTTGGCAATGTTTACATCCTTGTGGCTGTGGACTATGTATCAAAGTGGGTTGAAGCAGTGGCTCTACCTAACAATGATGCTAAGTCTGTTAGCAAGTTTTTGCAAAAGAATATTTTCACAAGGTTTGGTACTCCAGGGGCCATAATTAGTGATGAAGGATGTAACACCCCAAATTTAATTAGTTATCTAATTGAATTATTTAATTTAATTAATTGGGAATTATACGGTGGTAGATAATAAAATAAATATATATGAGGTAATTGGACCTATTTATAAGGTGAGGGCTAGTATTAATAAATTTAGAGTTTTAATTTATTTAGGAGGTGTTGTCATGAATTAGGTGGTGCACATGAGGGCCCATGATCCACAAGTAAGCCCATGACCCATCAGCTAGTCATAGAGCTCGAATCACTTAGGGGTTTTGTGGGTTAGTTTTCATTTCACTTATTCCACCCAAAAAGAAAGAAAATAATTCGAAGAGAGGAGAGAAGAGAAGAGAAAAAGAAAATGTAAAAGAAGAAGAGAGAGTGAGAAGAGGAAGTCGCGACTTGCAAGAGGGAAGGGAGAGGAGTTTTCGTGGAGCACTCAAGGAGGAGGAAGAGCTTGTTGGTGTCTTGCAATTCCTTTTCGAATGAATCCAATTTCTTTGAAAACTAGACAAAATGAACTTGTGTTATTTGGGTTTGGTTTGGGCATTGTAGAAGAGTCACAACTTTGGACACAGTCGCTGCTCCATTTTCTGGACCAGCTGCCTTGTTTGTGAAAACTGTGCTATTCGACTCATCATTTTGAAATTCTAAAAATAAAGCCAGAAACTAGGCTCCGTAAGTTTTCCGTAGAGTGGTTGTTTGCTAAATTCCGATGCCGTTTGATAGGGTAAATAAATTGTTGAAGTTTATGTGTGAGTGCTGGAATTTCCTGCGTTGCTTGGTTTATGCTGTCATTGTAACGGAAAAATGTTTTTGCAATATCTTTTGACCTAGGAGTCCGATTTGAGTAAACTAAAATGTTTCGGAAAGCTTATTCAGAGGCCTAACTGAATATTCTAATTTCAAGGCAAAATTGAATGTTTCTGGTGTCGTTGATTTTTAGGCGTGTCGGTCGAATTAAATTATGATTGTGTTGTCGGTAGCTTAGTGCCCCAAGTCGTTGTTGCAGTGTCAGCGCCTTGGTGCCCGAAGGTGTTGATGTGTTATTGATTATAGGATTGTTGGTCCCGGAGTCTTGTCTCCAAGTTGTTGACATGGGAGGGTTGGTCCCGGAGTTGTCTCCGCATTGTTGATTTGTTGTTGTGGGCCGATGGCCATTATTGATTAGTACGCCGC
Source organism: Astragalus membranaceus (assembly GCA_039519185.1). Taxonomy (NCBI): domain Eukaryota; kingdom Viridiplantae; phylum Streptophyta; class Magnoliopsida; order Fabales; family Fabaceae; genus Astragalus; species Astragalus membranaceus. Next base: position 54,318,415 of record CM076850.1, read on the forward strand.
TACTATGCCCATGCGTTGATGTTGTTGATGATGTTGCTTTGCTGTTGGGTTGTCGTTGTTGATGTCACCTGAGTGGCAATTTTAGTTGTTGATATCGCTTGATGTGGCAAAGTTGTTTGTTGATGTTACTGTCGTGTTGTTAAATTATGTGGCTTGTTGTACAGCTCTGATGCACTCTATGAATTTCGTTGTGATGCTGTGATGATTGATGTATCGCGTTATCCATGAGGATAGATGAGTGAGATAGAATGCAAGTTAGTCTATCAGAATGGCGCAGCGGAAGCGTGGTGAGCCTGACTATTACTGCTTGAAGTTACCTGGCTGAACAAGTAGGAGGGACGGCCGCCCAAGGACTTACCGCCGGTAATCAAAGCAATAGTAATCAGCGTGATAGGTAGCACTAGTTGTCTAGATGGCTGTAGTTGGTAGTGGAGGAGTGTTGGCTTTAGCAGGAGAAAATTTCGAGGACGAAATTCTTGTAAGTGGGGGAGAGTTGTAACACCCCAAATTTAATTAGTTATCTAATTGAATTATTTAATTTAATTAATTGGGAATTATACGGTGGTAGATAATAAAATAAATATATATGAGGTAATTGGACCTATTTATAAGGTGAGGGCTAGTATTAATAAATTTAGAGTTTTAATTTATTTAGGAGGTGTAACACCCTAAATTATTTAATTAATTTATTTAATTAAGTATTTAGGAATGTATTTAATTTATTGGGTATAATTTAATTAATTAAAAATTATATTTAAATGGTGTAGGTGGTATTAAGGGAGTAGGGCGCCAATTAGTTAGACTTGGTGTAACACCCTGGTATTTCTAACATGTAGAAACACCGAAAGTGCACAGATGCGGAAATATTCAGAGTACACAGTTCCTGTTTAAGTTTTGGACATACAAACTTTTTCCGAAATAAAACGTAATCGGAAATAACATCACTTCATAAAATTGAAGTTTATCGGTTCCATACCGAGAGGATTACAGTATCCAAGTCCAAATACCAAACAGAAACATAAACGGTTCATATAACTCATAATCAATACAAGATTATACAACCAATTAGGACAACAAAAGAACGAGGAACCAAATGACTAAGTCTTCAGCACCTCCAAGAGTATATCAACTACTCGTGCACAATAGTCTTCCTTTTTCCCTGCTTCTCTGAAAAACAACAAATATGGATAGGGTGAGATAACATTATCTCAGTGAGTCCTACCGTGCCCCCTCACTGACACTCGGTTCAATTCATTAAACCATTATAACCAAGCTGACATAATCATGTCTTATAATTATTAATCGAAATGCCACGCACTTCGTGAATTTATTTAACACGTACCGACTGCAATCCAGTGCTAATCCCTGTAATCGTGTTTTCCATTTAGCATAAACCGACTGCAATCCAGTGCTAATCCCGGTAACCCGTGAGTTGACCACGCCAAAACACATTCAGGGCCTAGGTAAGGGGTCATGACTACCCTCCCTAGTATGCTACTTGTCGGGTCGTCACCCAACGCAATACGTATGACAATACGCATCAAGTTCTCGAGAGTTAGATAATTTATATCTTCTTTTTCATTTTGATCACCAAAGGATCAATCACATAATCTTTTTAGATAATTTATATCTTATTGATCTATAACCCGTTTTGATGAATTCATAAACATCCGGCATTATAATCATATTGTAATGTATTATTGACTTATAACCCGTTTTGATGAATCTATAAACATCCGGCATTATAATCATATACAGTTGACATATATATAAATATATATATACATTCTATCCATCAGACGGTGTACCCACACGTATACTAGGGTTTCGGTTTTTCGATCAATTAGGTTTTCAAAGCTCTTTTTTTTTCAAAACCATGAGTTGAACAAGTTCAAAATAAGGTTTTCAGTGAGGCAATCCCTTTTTGAATGGTTGAGAAAGAAATTAGAAAAGGTTCGGGATCAAACGGAGCAACAAAACGAGAAAACGGAAGCCGGTAACAGAACCCCACGCACGACCCGTGCCCAGGGGCACACGACCCGTGCGTGGTGCACTACTCAAGACCCATCTACCAGAGGGAAGCGCACGATCCGTGCCCAGGGGCACACGACCCGTGCGTCCCGTTCTGTTTCCATCACTTCCAATCCGAAGCAGGCGCACGACCTGTGCCCAGGGGCGCACGGTCCGTGCGACCTGTGTCTGTTACCAGAATTTCTCATTTTCCTCATTTTCGCTCTCCGTTCTCGTCCGATTCGATTTCTAATTCGAATCACCTGAAACTCAGAAAATTCCCAGAGTATATATTTCTAGTAGTACACAATTCATTTCATTTCAACGACTTATTAAAATTCTCAATAAACCGTAAAACACCGTTTTGACTTAAAAACGCTTTTCGATTCTAAGACTTTTGAAAACAGAAAATATGACCAAGGGATTCCATGTCGAAAACATGTTCAAAATATCAAAATACCCTATCGTGAGAAGAACTCACCCGTTGACGAAATCCGAGAGTTGAGTTGAGAGACGAAATCGTCGAACCGAAAACAACGAACTATCCCCGCTAGAACCGAATTCGAACAAGGATAGTGGCTCCCTTTCTTTATAACTGAAACAGCAACCCAAATCTTTCACAACTTCCTCCAAATCGAAATGCAAGCTTGAGTCTTCCCCCTCTTAACAGCAAAACTGAACATGCAAGCTATCAACACATAGTTCCACCATTTTCACCACTTGGAGCTTCATGGGCATCAATGGAGATGAGAGAAAGAGTGAGAATCAAGCTTTGAAAGTGGTGCCATTGGATTCAGAATCAAAAATGGAGTAGAATGGGAGTGAGAGCACTTACATGCATTCAGATTTGAGGTAGATTCCTCCTTCTCCCTTCCTCCTCCTTCGCGCCCCTCCTCCTTCTTTTCCCTATTCTGTTTTTCAGTTTCCAACTTCAGAAATTTGAGAAAGTGGTAAAGTGAAGGAAGTGTGGCTGGAAGAGTTCAGACTTGAGGTATTTATATGAGGGGTGCGAATTTACCAATGTGCCCTTCAGCTTGAAATCTTCAATTAAGTTATGAATAATCCATAAGTGAATGTGAGATAGGATTTTCTTTGGGCTTTTACTCGTACAATAATCCCCGAGACACGACTAATTATTCCCACAAATAATTAATCGGTTCTAGGCATCATAATACGAGTCTTTAAAAATTAGGGATGTTACAATCTCCTCCCCAACTTTAAAAAAATTTTGTCCTCAAAATTGACGAAGCATACCTTACTGAAAGAGATATGGATATCGATTGCGCATGTCTTCTTCCAGTTCCCAGGTAGCCTCCTCGATTGAGAATCCATCCCAGACCAATTTGACAATAGGGATAGTCCTAGACCGTAGCGTCTTCTCGCCACGCTCCAAGATGTAGCTAGGATGAGGTTGAAATGACAAATCCGGTTGCAGGTCAATGGTATCAACACTCAATGGTTGATGCAGATCGGGAACATACTTCCTCAACTGAGACACGTGGAACACATCATGGAGGTTTGATAGGGCCGGAGACAATGCGAGGCGATAAGCAACTGGCCCAATCCGCTCGATGATTTGGAAAGGTCCAACATATCGAGGGCTGAGCTTCTTCGCTCGCAAGGCTCTTCCAGTGCCTATGGTTGGAGAGACTTTCAAGAATACATGATCACCAACCTCAACTCCAACGGTCTCCTTCGGTTGTCAGCGTAGCTCTTTTGCCGACTCTGAGCAACCCTCATCCTTTCTCGAATTAACTTGATCTTCTCTGTAGTCTCGCGAACCATATCGGGTCCCAAAAACTTATCCTCACCAATCTCCCACCAACACAACGGAGTTCTACATTTCCTACCATAAAGTGCTTCAAACGGTGCCATTCCAATGCTGGAGTGGTAACTGTTGTTGTAGGAGAATTCTACTAACGGAAGATGATCCTCCCATTTTCTCCCACTGTCGAGCACACAAGCTCGAAGCATGTCCTCAAGAGTCTGGATAGTCCTCTCCGTCTGACCATCAGTCTGAGGATGATAAGCAGTGCTAACCAGCACCCTTGTTCCCAAAGCTTCATTCAATGCTCTCCAGAACCTGGAAGTAAACTTGGGATCTCGGTCTGACACAATACTCGTTGGGACTCCATGCAGTCTGATAATGTTCCTCACATATTCATCTGCTAACTTGGAAACCTTATAAGTCGAGCGAACGGGAATAAAGTGAGCGGATTTAGTCAATCGATCCACTACTACCCAAATAGAATCATTGCCTGCCTGTGACCTCGGCAAACCCATGACGAAGTCCATTGAGATATCTTCCCACTTCCAAACTGGTACATCTAGCGGTTGTAACTGACCGCCCGGTCTTCGGTGTTCCGCCTTAACCTTCTGACAAGTTAAGCACCGAGAAACAAACTCTGCAACCTCGGCCTTCATCCCAGGCCACCAATACATTAGCTTCAAGTCTCGGTACATCTTAGTGGATCCCGGATGTACAGAGTACTGACTCCTATGAGCTTCTTCCAATACTTGCCTTTTGATATCATCGTCATCGGGAACACAAATCCTCCCATTAAAGCAAATCACGCCATCGCTATCCTCAGTGAAATCTGGCGATCCCCTCTGAGATTGCAACTTCATATCAGCTTCTTGAGCTACACGGATTTGTTCCCTTAGCACACTGGCTATCCGTATATGCCGCAGCACTACGCGATCCCTCTTTCTTACCACCTTGAGTTTCAAGTCTCTGAACGATTCCAACAAAGCCATCTCGTGAACCATTAACCTTGCCGTGTGGATAGACTTCCTGCTCAGAGCATCCGCTACCACATTGGCTTTCCCAGGGTGATATTTCAATTCGAAGTCATAGTCTTTCAAAAATTCAGTCCACCTTCTCTGTCTGTTATTCAACTCCTTTTGGTCAAATAGATATTTCAAGCTCTTGTGATCACTAAAAACCTCGAAACGAGAACCGTAAAGGTAATGTCTCCAAATTTTTAGTGCAAACACAATAGCCGCCAACTCTAAGTCATGAGTTGGGTAATTGCGTTCATGCGTCTTCAATTGCCTCGATGCATAGGCCACAACATGTTGATTCTGCATGAGAACGCATCCTAAACCCTTCCCAGATGCATCACTGTAAATCTGAAATCCCAATGACGGATCCGGAAGAATTAGGATCGGAGCAGAAGTTAACTTTTCTTTCAATCCAAGGAAGCACTCTTCACAATCGGCATCCCACGTAAACGGTTGACCCTTGCGAGTCAATCGAGTAAGCGGAAGTACCATTTGCGAAAAACCTTCAATGAATCTTCTATAGTAACCAGCTAAACCCAGAAAGCTTCTGATCTCAGTCACTGACGTTGGCCGTTCCCAATTCAACACAGCTTCCACCTTGCTAGGATCCACTGCAACCCCTTCTTGGGAAATTACATGACCCAAGAATTTTACTTCAGACATCCAAAAGTCACACTTTGATGGTTTAGCATAGAGTTTCTTCTCTCGGAGTACTCCTAGGACAAATCGGAGATGCTGCCCATGCTCCTCAACTGACTTGGAGTAAACCAAGATGTCATCAATAAAGACGACCACAAACTGATCTAGGTAAGAATGAAATACTCTATTCATATAATCCATGAATACGGCTGGAGCGTTAGCTAACCCGAAAGGCATCACTACAAACTCGTAGTGTCCGTACCTCGTACGAAAGGCAGTCTTCGGAATGTCTAAGGCTCTTACCCTAATTTGATGGTACCCTGACCTCAGATCAATTTTGGAGAAAACTTTAGCACCTCGAAGTTGGTCAAGTAGATCATCTATCCTTGGCAATGGATACTTGTTCTTGATAGTGATTTTATTCAGCTGACGGTAATCTATGCATAACCTCATGCTTCCGTCCTTCTTCTTGACTAGCAATACCGGAGCACCCCATGGAGAAGCACTCGGTCGAATAAACTTCTTGGAAATTAATTCCTCAAGTTGGGACTTCAATTCTTTCAGTTCAAGAGGAGACATCCTATAAGGTGCTATGGATATTGGCCCTGTGCCAGGCGCCAAATCTATAGAGAATTCTACCTCTCGTTCTGGAGGTAAAGAGGAAACTTCCTCGGGGAACACATCTAAGAATTCATTAACAACTTGAGTAGATGATAAATCCAAATCAGCTTCAGTTGATGCAGACAAAATAACAACACAAGCTTCCGCACCTTGGAATAGAGACTGGCTGGCTGAAGCGAATGAGATAACACCATCATCTACAGGTAGTGAATGTTCAGCCACTTCAGAAGGAAAGTTAATTGCACGATTGAAACAGTCAATCGTAATGTGATTGGAAGTCATCCAATTCATTCCCAACACGATCTCCATTCCTCTCATAGGCAGACAGATAAAATTAACAACAAAGTCCCTGTCTCTTATCGTAAGCAGACAGCTAAGGCACAAAGATTGGGTTCGCACACGACCCTTCGCCGCAGTAAGGATAGTTATTGGCTCGGATATAGGAGATACTGTCAATCCTAACCGTTCAGCACATGCTTCTGAAATAAAGCAATGAGTAGCACCAGAGTCATACAAAATATTAACAGTTTGATTAAAGAGACACTACTAGAAATTCGCTAAATAGTGACTGATTTAGCGACCAAAAAAAATCGGTCACTTTAGCGACCGATTTAGAGACCGATTCAATAGGAATAAAATACTTTTTGTTTAGTGACCGATTTTTCGGTCGCTAGCTTTAGAGACCGCCTTTTTGGTCACTAGTAGCGACCGATTTAGAGACCGATTCAATCTATTAAATACTTTTTGCTTAGTGACCGATTTTATGGTCGCTGATATTTGTGACTGATTTTTCGGTCGCTAACCTTCCACCAAAAAATTCGGTTCCCTCTTTTTTTTTAACAAAAAATTTATTTCCCACATTTATTTTAACAAAATTCCTTTCCCTCTATTTCCCACTATCCTCTTTTTCCTCAAAAAAAAAATATTAGTCCACTAACTTAGGAAGACTTGAGAGGATATATCAAAAAAAGAATTAATGTTCCCAGAAACCACACTCCTTCCTCTGCCTCCTCACAACATTCCTCAACCTCTCCACCTCCTTCGCCGCCAAATCACGCTCCATCATCCTTATCCTCTTCGCTTTCACCATCTTCTCATTCGTTGTTACCAAGAAAGGCGCTGGTGAAGCTATTTCAACCAAAGGTTATAAGGAGTATATGCTTGGGGATTATTCTAATTAGTTGCAGAAAAGGGTTAATAATACCAATACTTGGAATAGGATTCAAAGTTGTTTGAAATCTGGAAAACTTTGCTCCGAGTTTCATTCCCGATTCATTAACGACAACGTTGATAAATTCTACACCGAGAATTTGTCTTCTCTTCAGGTTAGGGTTTTTTTTCTTTCTTTTATCTTTGTTGAATTTTGGTTTTTCAGCTTCATTGCTTGCTTTTCTGGGTTTTGATGATCAATATTCGTTAATGTTTATTTGCTTATTTTCAATGAAGTTTCTGTATCACTTTTTAGCGTTCTTTTTGTTAATGGCTCATGGATGCTAGTGCTTGTGCTGGGCTTAAAGTTGATCACTTTTTTTGTCTGCTTCTCTTTTGCCAATTAAAAATCACAGTTCCTTGTAGCATGAAGGTATGGATGATAATGATATACGTGAGATTCTATATCTCATTCTATATGCCAATAAAAAACAATGGTTTCATATTTGCTTTTGCCTCAAACTTGTTAATGTCGTTTTCTTGGATTTGAGCCATTAGTGAGGATTCCTAAGCCTGTATTTAGTGTCAGCACTTACCTTGATGGTAACTTGTATACAGTGTCCTTTGGAAAATTGTTTTTAGTTAATTTCAACGTTAATGGATACCAAATGACATTTAACATAGGTAACTGAGTGCAAGTTCTTGTGACTGCTTTAACTCGATTCTGAGATGAGGTGAACCTAAATTATGCATAAATTGTCTGTTAAGATAGACAGCAATGGCTTTGGAGCAAGAACCAGATGCTGCAATAGGGAAGGGAGAACCTCATCACGTTTTTTTATTGTGAGACTATATTCTTTCTATGTTGAAATTGAGGGTCGTGGCAATCTTGAATTGATTCTTTCCTAACTAGTTATATGGTTGACATGAAAATGAGAGGAATCTGGTCTGAAAAGTATTCTATAGTCATAGTCATCCATTTCTTTGTTTTCAACCTCTAACACACCTTTGAAACTTCTCATTTCAAATGCTCATCTGGATTTTGGTTTAAGACCCTCAGATGAAAAATATTTGGTTCAGATCAACCTTCAATAAGACACCAAAAAAAACAACTTTTAATACAAATACAAATGATCTACATTTTAAGATTATGTTATGGAGTTTCGTAAAAAAATGAAAAGAAGCAAGTAGATTTAAGTATAATTGTTATTTTTTGTTTGAAAAACATGAAGAAGTTTTGCTGCTGCAGATCAAAGAAAGAAACAAAATATAGCAATTAAGTAGTTAGTATATACCAACTTTAATCTCTAATAATAAGACAGACAATGCTGGTCAACTGTCACAAAATTACCAAATGCATGAGATGAGAGTCATTAACTGCATAGATGAACAGATGAACAGCTTGCTAGACTTTGGTTTATAATATCTATTTTCATGCACTTTCTGACTATGAAACCAGAGATCAGTCTTATTTTAGTTTGTTTTTGGTTTAATTGGCTTTTACTAAATGTTTACACATACAGTTTTAGTTCATATTCCAATGATGAATGATAGAATTTGATTAGAACTGGATATATACAGTTATGATTTGAGGGTTTCTCAACTGCCTTTCCATGATCCAACACATTGATTGTATTTTTGTTTTCATTCTCATCATAATCAGCACTATTTTCCTGTCTCTTTGTAGCTTTCTCTTGCAAGCTCTTGTAAGCAGCAGACTGTGACAATATACTTAAGGCGGACATTGAAGAACTTCTATGTTTTTTCCCATTGTGGAGGCATCCTAACTGGCATTTGGTATGGTTTTGTTAGTTGTACTTTCAGTTTCAATGTTTTAAGTTCACTGTAAATATCTCCAGAAAAACCATGCTTCTTTTCTTCTGATAATCTTGTTCCAGCATCAGATAGTCGACTCTTGTTAGAACCCCACCATTTGATGTGACTTGTTAAATCAATTTTTCTTTCTAGGCAAAAACCGCTTACATAATCACTTTCTGCTGCTGAATCATCTCATGTACCATAATGTATACTACTAAAGTAATCAGATCCAGCCATTCTGTATTAGTAAGATACAATAGCTTGCCAATCAGTCTTCTGTATGATTCTGGGTCTGCATAAGGCTCCCCTCCATCTTGGTGAAGTTTCAGATTGCTGTCTAATGGAGTGGAAGCAGGCTTGGATCCCAAGAAACCAGATTCATGTAGTAAATCTAGGCAATACTTCCTCTGACATATAGATATGCCAGTATTTGACTGTGCCACTTCCAAGCCAAGAAAATATTGAAGAGGACCTAAGTCTTTAATCTTGAAGGCATTGTCTAGAATTTTCTTAATCCTGTCAAACTCAGTCATGGAGTTCCCTGCCAATATAATATCATCCACGTAGACTAGGATGGCAGTGAAATGTTCAGCTTGATTGCAAGTGAATAGAGAATAATCAGAAGCAGATTGTTTGTATCCTTGAGTGAGCAGCAGGCTAGTGAGTTTTTCATACCATTTTCTACTTGCTTGTTTCAACCCGTACAAAGATTTCTTTAGTTTGCACACTTGGTTCTGTTTGCTGCATTTAACACCCTTAGGGATCTCCATGTATACAGACTCTGCACCTACAGGTTCTGGTGCAACTAACTCAGTATCATTTTCATGGTCATTGGAGGAAATGTAATTCCATTTCGAAACTGCTTGTGATCCCTTATAAGGTAGGATGTCTTCATGATAAGTAACATTTCTAGAAATGAATAGCTCCTTGTTATTCAAGTCCAGTAATACAGCACCCTTTACACCAGATTTATATCCTAGGAAAACACATTTACTAGCTCTAGAAATGTGCATTTATTTGTTGATCTTGGTATGTTATGTGCATTTATTTCTAATAAAATAAAGGCTAAATATATATTTTGGCCCTTTATCTTTGGGGTTGTGGTCACTTTGGCCCTTTATCTTTTTTTTTTCTCATTTTAGACCCTCATGTTTTGTGTGTGTGTCATTTTGGCCCCTGCCGTTATCATTTTGGTCCCTTATGTTTTTAATTGATTTCATTTTAGTCCCTTATGTTTTTAATTGATTTCATTTTGGGCCCTTATGTTTTTAATTGATTTCATTTTCGTCCTTAAAAATTTGCCTAAAAAAACATAAACATAACGGCAGGGGCCAAAATGACACAAACAAAAAACATGAGGGTCTAAAATGAGAAAAAAAAAAAGATAAAGGGCCAAAATGACCACAACCCCAAAGATAAAGGGCCAAAATATATATTTAGCCTAAAATAAAAATCTCTAATCACGTTGCATGTTGAGATTTGATAGTGATAAATTGATTGGACATCAACATTATTTATTTGATTGTAGTTGCTATTATTAAACATTAATGAATTGTTATTTGACGATCAATTGTTAATTATTATAATAATAATAATAATTTTAATTTATTTGTAACAGTCTGTGCCATTGTACCTCTCTGAGATGGCCCCATACAAATACAGAGGAGCTTTGAATATTGGGTTTCAGCTATCAATAACAGTTGGTATACTTGTGGCTAATGTGTTGAACTATTTCTTTGCTAAAATCCACGGTGGATGGGGATGGAGATTGAGTTTGGGTGGTGCCATGGTCCCTGCACTTATAATTACAGTTGGATCACTAGTCCTTCCAGACACACCTAATTCGATGATTGAACGGGGTGATCGGGATGGTGCTAAGGCTCAACTTAAGAGAATCCGCGGAGTGGAAGATGTGGATGAAGAGTTTAATGACCTTGTTGAAGCCAGTGAAACATCAATGCAAGTTGAACACCCCTGGAGGAATTTATTACAGAGGAAGTATAGACCTCAACTCACAATGGCCGTATTGATTCCATTCTTTCAACAATTCACTGGTATCAATGTTATGTGCATTTATTTCCCTATAAATATTGTTATAAATTTGTTGATCTTGGTATGTTTTGAACACGTATGATGGCTGTTAGGAGTGGGTTTGAATAAGTTGTTGACTTATGTTTGTATAAATATGGTATGTTATTATAGAGATTTTAAGTGAATCTGTTTCAAAGCAACTTCAACATCCCTCAAAAAAATTTTATCCAGGTCTGTAGGTCTCATATTTATGCATAATCTAGAATACATGCGCAAGTTGTCTAACTCTATCCTAGTATATCTTATTGTAATATCACTGATAGTCCATCAAAACAGTCTGCATTTTATATCATCATGTTTATGAATTCTTTTGTATGAACAAAGTAAACTACTTGAGTTTTAAGCCCAGAATATTAATGCAAAGTGGATTCATCTCATTAACTCAATTGTTTTTGTATACAGTCTACTCTAGTTGGTTTGAAGGTCAGTGCTCAAAAGAATTACCCGAGGTCTGTACTCAATACAATACTTGTCCTTGTAGTGGTTACCTTTCTTGTGATTGAACCAGCAATACTATTATTTATCATTTTATCTTATGCATTTTATTCAGATCATTGGTCTAGTTTGTTGTTATAGGAAGCTTGGAAAGGGTGGCACTAGCAACTGATAAAACAATTGATGCAACACTTGAAGTTTCAACAAATGCCATATAATGTAGAGCATGATGATGAAATGATCTAGGGTCCAATTTGATGGACAAACTGAATCAGAGTAATCTTTTGATGTTTTGTTAAGATTCAAACTCTAATGAGTATATTATGTAGGATTTATTTGAAAATAGTTGTATTTTCCTATGTACATTAACGTCTTTAATGTAATGAATTGTTTTTTATTGTGATGAAAAATTTATCGTAAATCTATTGTTTATTATTGCTTTATAAATTATTTTTCTTACCACGGGCATGTTAGCAATTAAATTAGTGCAAAACAATTGAATAAGTTGATTAAATCAATCTTAGTCGTTAAATCATTTGCTAAAAATTTGTCGCGCCAAGATCAATAGTTGCTAACTCGATGTCAAATTCGGATTTGTTAAATTCATCTCTTTATTTTGTTGCTATATTAGTTGCTAAATGTAGTTGCTAAATTAGTCTAAAATCAGTCTCTAAATTGGTCACTAAATCGGTCACTAAATTTGGTACTAAATTGGTCGCTAAATCGGTCACAAAATTGGTCGCTAAAACGGTCACTAAATCGGTCACTAAAATCGGTCACTAAATCGGTCACTAAATTTGGTACTAAATTGGTCGCTAAATCGGTCACAAAAGTGGTCGCTAAAACGGTTACTAAATCGGTCACTAAATCGGTCACTAAAATCGGTCACTAAATCGGTCGCTAAAATCGGTCACTAAATCGGTCACTAAAATCGGTCACTAAATCGGTCGCTAAAATCGGTCACTAAATCGGTCGCTACAGTTAGCGACCAGTGATATAGCGACTGATTTTTTTTGGTCGCCAATTCAGTCGCTAAACGTTGTAGTGACCGATTTTTCCCTTATAGTGACCGAAAAATCGGTCACTAAATAACGTTTTTTTTGTAGTGAGAGAACCTGTACCCCTTATAAGATTATCAGCTGGCTTGATGGTCTTGGCATCCAAAGTGTTGACTCGAGCCTGTCTAGGAGCATCTGGGGACTCTAAGAAAGCCTTTCTCGCTGGGCAGTTGTTAGCATAGTGCCCCTCTTCATTGCAATAATAACACTGGTTTGATTTTGACTCCAATTGACATTTTCCACGATGACTCTTTTTACACACTCTGCAATTCCGATACCCAGAAGAGTTATCCGACTGAATCTGTTTTCCTTTGTCTAAATTCCCTTTATACCTCGGGTTTGAAGAAGTTGACCCGTTTCCCTTTTTCTTATCCTTCCAAAAATCTTTCCTCTCAGCATACATTCTTTTAAGATCGCTCTCGGCTGAATGAGCTTGCTGAACCAAAGCAGGGTAAGTGGTCATGGAATAAGAACTGAGGCCTTGATTCACATCGCCTCTAAGACCTTGTCTGAACATCACCCTCTTCCACTTGTCATCAGGAGCGGTGGTCCCCAATTCATAGAATTGTGATAACCTCTCAAATTTGGCAGCATATTCCCCAACTGTCATCTCTCCCTGTTTCAAACTCAGAAATTCCATCTGCTTGTCAAGTCTTTGGGAGTCGGGAAAATAATGACCCAAAAACAACTCCTTGAAGTTATCCCACTCAAGAGGAGTTCCTTGATTTTGAAGCATTCTACGAGCGTTAACCCACCAAGTGTGAGCATCCTCGTCCAGAGCGTTAGCAGCACAAATTACCTTTTCTCCTTCATTGCATTGCAAGGTATCAAAGATCCGTTCCATGGCATCTACCCAGAAATGGGCTTTCATTGCCTCGGATCCTCCTTTGAAGGTTGGGGGTTTCATCTTCAGAAACCGGAAATACATCCTGTTGGGATCCTCAGGTGTTGGCACATTAACTGGCTCAGCTGGTTGTGGTTGAGGCATTTGATGCATCTGCTGCATTTGAGCCATCTGAGCCATCTGTTGCTGTTGCATTAGCATCATGTCATTCATCATCTTTTGCTGAGTCTCGATGACATTCTGCATCCATTCTTGATGAGGATCAACAGGTGGGTTTCTCCTACCTCTTCCAGCCATGATTCTGCGAAGTATGCACAAAGTATTAAGTTGATCAGGCTCAATGTCTAATAGCATACCAAGAAAAATCAGACTTAGAAGACGTAAAAGACTCTTATCATCTAAGTCCGACTAGGTCGAACCGCTCTGATACCAAATGTAACACCCTGGTATTTCTAACATGTAGAAACACCGAAAGTGCACAGATGCGGAAATATTCAGAGTACACAGTTCCTGTTTAAGTTTTGGACATACAAACTTTTTCCGAAATAAAACGTAATCGGAAATAACATCACTTCATAAAATTGAAGTTTATCGGTTCCATACCGAGAGGATTACAATATCCAAGTCCAAATACCAAACAGAAACATAAACGGTTCATATAACTCATAATCAATACAAGATTATACAACCAATTAGGACAACAAAAGAACGAGGAACCAAATGACTAAGTCTTCAGCACCTCCAAGAGTATATCAACTACTCGTGCACAATAGTCTTCCTTTTTCCCTGCTTCTCTGAAAAACAACAAATATGGATAGGGTGAGATAACATTATCTCAGTGAGTCCTACCGTGCCCCCTCACTGACACTCGGTTCAATTCATTAAACCATTATAACCAAGCTGACATAATCATGTCTTATAATTATTAATCGAAATGCCACGCACTTCGTGAATTTATTTAACACGTACCGACTGCAATCCAGTGCTAATCCCGGTAATCGTGTTTTCCATTTAGCATAAACCGACTGCAATCCAGTGCTAATCCCGGTAACCCGTGAGTTGACCACGCCAAAACACATTCAGGGCCTAGGTAAGGGGTCATGACTACCCTCCCTAGTATGCTACTTGTCGGGTCGTCACCCAACGCAATACGTATGACAATACGCATCAAGTTCTCGAGAGTTAGATAATTTATATCTTCTTTTTCATTTTGATCACCAAAGGATCAATCACATAATCTTTTTAGATAATTTATATCTTATTGATCTATAACCCGTTTTGATGAATTCATAAACATCCGGCATTATAATCATATTGTAATGTATTATTGACTTATAACCCGTTTTGATGAATCTATAAACATCCGGCATTATAATCATATACAGTTGACATATATATAAATATATATATACATTCTATCCATCAGACGGTGTACCCACACGTATACTAGGGTTTCGGTTTTTCGATCAATTAGGTTTTCAAAGCTCTTTTTTTTTCAAAACCATGAGTTGAACAAGTTCAAAATAAGGTTTTCAGTGAGGCAATCCCTTTTTGAATGGTTGAGAAAGAAATTAGAAAAGGTTCGGGATCAAACGGAGCAACAAAACGAGAAAACGGAAGCCGGTAACAGAACCCCACGCACGACCCGTGCCCAGGGGCACACGACCCGTGCGTGGTGCACTACTCAAGACCCATCTACCAGAGGGAAGCGCACGATCCGTGCCCAGGGGCACACGACCCGTGCGTCCCGTTCTGTTTCCATCACTTCCAATCCGAAGCAGGCGCACGACCCGTGCCCAGGGGCGCACGGTCCGTGCGACCTGTGTCTGTTACCAGAATTTCTCATTTTCCTCATTTTCGCTCTCCGTTCTCGTCCGATTCGATTTCTAATTTCAATCACCTGAAACTCAGAAAATTCCCAGAGTATATATTTCTAGTAGTACACAATTCATTTCATTTCAACGACTTATTAAAATTCTCAATAAACCGTAAAACACCGTTTTGACTTAAAAACGCTTTTCGATTCTAAGACTTTTGAAAACAGAAAATATGACCAAGGGATTCCATGTCGAAAACATGTTCAAAATATCAAAATACCCTATCGTGAGTAGAACTCACCCGTTGACGAAATCCGAGAGTTGAGTTGAGAGACGAAATCGTCGAACCGAAAACAACGAACTATCCCCGCTAGAACCGAATTCGAACAAGGATAGTGGCTCCCTTTCTTTATAACTGAAACAGCAACCCAAATCTTTCACAACTTCCTCCAAATCGAAATGCAAGCTTGAGTCTTCCCCCTCTTAACAGCAAAACTGAACATGCAAGCTATCAACACATAGTTCCACCATTTTCACCACTTGGAGCTTCATGGGCATCAATGGAGATGAGAGAAAGAGTGAGAATCAAGCTTTGAAAGTGGTGCCATTGGATTCAGAATCAAAAATGGAGTAGAATGGGAGTGAGAGCACTTACATGCATTCAGATTTGAGGTAGATTCCTCCTTCTCCCTTCCTCCTCCTTCGCGCCCCTCCTCCTTCTTTTCCCTATTCTGTTTTTCAGTTTCCAACTTCAGAAATTTGAGAAAGTGGTAAAGTGAAGGAAGTGTGGCTGGAAGAGTTCAGACTTGAGGTATTTATATGAGGGGTGCGAATTTACCAATGTGCCCTTCAGCTTGAAATCTTCAATTAAGTTATGAATAATCCATAAGTGAATGTGAGATAGGATTTTCTTTGGGCTTTTACTCGTACAATAATCCCCGAGACACGACTAATTATTCCCACAAATAATTAATCGGTTCTAGGCATCATAATACGAGTCTTTAAAAATTAGGGATGTTACACTTGGGCTTAAGTGGAAAGCCCAAGCCCATGATCCAAGATCATATGCGAAGGGGGGGCAAGCCAATTGAGGGTTAGGGTTTTGGCTATTGTTGCGAAATTGAAAGAGAAAGGAAGAGAGAAAGAGAGGAGCGTGAGAAAGAGAGAGAGAGCAAGGGGGCGGCCAAGAGGAGAAGGAGAAGAGGATTCGAAGATCAAGAGGAAAGGATCTCCGTTGTTGCTGTGGCTCTGTAGGTGACTTCTCCTAGGGCATCGAATTCTTCTTCTTGAAAAGGTTAGGGGAGCTCTATCATTCTATCTAATAAATCATATGATAGGTCCTAGATCTAAGGTTTCTACTAGATCCATGATGTTCTTGATGTTCTTTTGCGTTTCTTGATGTTCTTGATGATAACTTTCATATATGTTTGTTATGAGTATATGCGAATTGATGCATGCGTGAATTCTTGATGTGTTCTTGATGCATTGTTGATGTTGGGCTCTATGTATATATGTATGCGAATTGAATGGTTGAGTTTTGGTGTATGTGTATGCGAATTGATTTGTTGCGTTTTATATATGGATGCGAATTGAATTGTTGGAATTATAATCATTGAGGTAATTGCGACCTATGCGTCGTTTGATGACTTGTGGCATTTGAGTATTCATGAAACTGAAATTTGGTATGATGGATTGTTTGTGTTGTTCGCAATATTGGATGAATGTGTGCATAGGCGCCTAGGTGCCAAGGTGATGTGATAATGGTGCTCAAAGGAATTTTGTTAATTGACTAAACTAAGTGTTATTTTGAGTGTTGAAAAATATAAGATTTTTATGAGTTAAATTGCTAAAAATCAGTTTTTAGTGTTTTGGAAATTTGCTGGAAAAATGGTGATTTTCAGTTTTAGTGTTGAAAAAATTGTTAGACAAAATTCTGGGTGTGCTGCTGTTTTTCTGGGCGCTGGGCGCCTGATGGTGTGTGTGCTGCGCGTGTGTGCGCGCCTGGGCGCTAGGCGCCCGTGTTGTGTTGTGCTGTGCGTGTGTGCGCGCCTGGGCGCTGGGCGCCTGTGGCGTGCGTGTTGCCGTGTTGTGTTGCGCTGTGTTGCGCGTTGTTGCCCTGGGCGCATGGCGCCCGTGTTGTGTTGCGTTGTCTTGCGCGCCTGGGCGCTGGGCGCCAGTGCACGTGTTGCCTGGTTGCCTGGGCGCCTAAGGCGCCTATTTCCAGGATGTTGCTTGATTTTTCCCAAACTTATTTTTAGCATAACTTTTGACTCAGACGTCCGTTTTGAGCAATTCGAAAAGTGTCGTGAAGCTTTTTACGTTGTCTATCTATGGGTCCAATTTTTGAAATGAAAAATTGTTATTTTCTGACTGTTTGTGGGCGCCCAAGTGGCTGTCCCCGGTGATCGTCCCAGTGACATTGAAAATTGACATGGAGTTCCTTAAAAACCCCTTTTGGCGTATAAACAACAGTTTTAACGTGGTAGTGTCAAAATGACTGTTTTGCCCCTAGTGGCTAAAGTTAATGATAATGAAGTGTAAATGACGAGGATGCCCTTGGTGGCTAGTTAAATGATTGTTTCGCCCTTAGTGGCTATTTATTATTAGTTATGACGTGTGAAAGTCTGTTTTGCCCTTGGTGGCTAATAATAATTATAATGACGTGTAAAAGCCGGTTCTGCCCTTTGTGGTGATTATTATATATAATGATGTGTAAATGACTGTTCCGCCCTTAGTGGCTGTTGTTAATTATAGTGATGTGTAAATGACTGTTCTGCCCTTTGTGGTTATTATTATTATAGTGACGTGAAAATGACGTTTTGCCCTCAGTGGCTATTATTTGAGTTGATTGATAATTAGGTGTAAGTGACGATGAAAACCCAGTGACGTCTTGAGGCCCGAAGGGCTAAGTGATGTTAAGGTCTAAACGACCTAGTGACGTTGTGTGCTGATTGTGAATTTGACAGGTGCTGTGCTCTTTGCGAGCAAACCGGTAAGCGACGGGTCACATAGTTGACCATGAATTGAATAATTGTGTGTTTGTGTATTGTGAGTGGTGTATATCATAGTGTGTCATGCCCATATGCATAAACCTAGTGACGTTTTTGGGGCCTGAGTGGCTAAGTGACGATGAGGCCTTAAGGGCTAAGCGACGTTTTGTGAAAAGGTACCTTCATGCATATACCCGCGAGTGGGTTGCATTTCATAAATCAACATGACATGACATGAGTTATTGTAAGCGATGCGAATGATGACTGTGATGTGATATTTGGTGTTTTTGGATGCTGATTGTTCTAGTGCGTGGCCCAGGATTAGTACTTATCATATTTTCTATTATATGGATTGAAATGATGCTCACCCTTTCCTGTTTGAATGTTGCCCCCATGTTGGTAACGTGCAGGTGATTCTTAGTGAGGGCCTTTAGCTTCACTCCTTGAGTAGAGTCGTCATGCTCTGATATGTAACACTAGGGAGGGGAATGAATGTTGTGTAAGTCATTATGACTGTTGTGGTTATTGGATTTTAGTGTTGCAAGCCTGGCATAGTTGTAATGCCTTTTCTGATTAAACTGTTGGATTTTGGATGCGAAGTTGTAATTTAATTGATAATGATGTTTTGAAGTTATTATAAGACTGTTTTCGAAAAGCGAGTTATTTGAAGTGTGACGTTTGACGAAGTAAGTGTGACATCCCTTGAGGTGTAATTGAATTTTGAAAACTCTGATATTTTTATTTAAACAAATTACCGGGTAGAAAAGGGGTGTTACATTAGTGGTATCAGAGCAATGGTTGGTCTGTCCGGCCGAGTCGTCGAGTCGTTGTGTCAGATAGTGACCAACTGTTGTCTTTTCAGTGTTGACCGTTGTTTGTGTTGCAGGTACACCGGAAAGTTTCTATTGGTAAGTGAACTAGTGGGGGAGATTTCCCTACTAGTGTTGTGTGCCTTATTGTGTATTCAGTGTGAGAACTGTGTTGCTGTTGTGATCCTTGTTGTTGACCTTATTGCTGCGTGCTTCTAAATAAATTGTCATGTTGTTTAAATGTTCACATGTGTTTTAGTTGATATTGAGCTCTGTGTGTTTTACATAAAATGTCGAATTAATTGCTGTTGCTGTGGATTGTTAAGTCGCACGTACTTTCTTATGTTGTTATGTCCGAACTATTTTAAGAGGTCGACGCTGAGCTTTTACGAAAAATCCTGTGACTGCGTTTGATGTTTGGAAACTGAATGCGTTGTAAAATTATTTTGGGGACTATTTCAAGTTATTGCTGCACTAATAACTGTCGTAGCGTTTTAATCACTACAAACGAAAATTGAGACCGGATGTAAATATTTTAGCTGAGGACTACCACATCATTGAGTTACTATTTCTATCATGTGGTTTTGAAAATCTAAAAGTAAAGTGATTTCTGAAAGTGCTTTTGAACGTCCATTAAACACTTTTACGGCCGGATGCCGAGATTAGCATTGAAAATTACTTTTATAAACGATTCGGATTTTGTTTTAGCAGTTGCACTCTTGCGATATGCGTTACGTGGTTTTAAAAACCTTAAGATTCAAAAATGTGCATTTTGGACACTTGTACACTTGGGCCGAATTAACTAATTACTGTCAATGTTAATGTAACTATTCTTTTGGGCTGACTAGTTGTAATAAGGTTTTAAATGTTAACCGTGTTCCTGTGTACTTAGTTGATAATGTTTCGTGGATTATCCTGAGCTAATTGCTATTGCTGTTTGAATGATAAATGCCATGCTGTTTTAAAAAGTCGAATGCTACTGCTGTTTTGTTTAAACTGCTGTTGCTGTTTTACTTAAATAATTGTTGCTGTTTCGGAAAAATGATCATTGCTGTTTTCAGAAAATAATGTTGTTGATCTTCGAAAAACTATTATTGCTGTTTTCTGAAAACTCCTGCTGCTGTCCTCCTGAGGTGATTGTTGCTGTTCCTGAAAAAAATCATCGTTGCCGCCTTTAAAAATTACTTTCACCGTACCGAAAAGTACTGTTACTGCCCCTACTTTTGTACACTGCTGCTAATCTACGAGTTGTGCCTGTTTAGGGGTTGTGGACTGTCTCTATTTTTATGAGTTGTGCCTGATTCGATTGTTAACCGTTGCCGGTGCCTTAGTGCCCGATTGTGTGACTGAGTTGTTAATATTGTTGTTGTTGATGAAGTTGCTCTGTTGTTGGTTTTTAGTTGTTGATGTCGCCTGAGTGGCAGTTGTAGTTGTTGATGTCGCCTGAGTGGCAATTGTGGTTGTTGATGTCGCCTGAGTGGCAATTGTAGTTGTTGATGTCGCCTGAGTGGCAGTTGTAATTGTTGATGTCGCCTGAGTGGCAGAGTTGTTGTGGATGTTGTTTGTCGTGTTACTAAAATTATGAGACTTGTTGCACGACTGTCATGCACCCTGTGAATTGCGTTGTGATGCTATGATGATTGAAGTATTTTGTTATCCTTAGGGGTAGATGAGTGGGGTAGGATGCGAGCTAGTTTATCAGAGTAGCGCAGCGGAGTAGAGAGTGAGTCTGATTATTACTGCTTGAAGTTACCTGGCTGAACAAGTAGGAGGGACGGCCGCCCAAGCACTTACCGCCGGTAATCAGAGCAATAGTAGTCAGCATGATTGATAGCACTAGTTGTCTAAGTGGCCTTAGTGGAAGAGTGTTGGCGTTGGCAGGTGAATTTCGAGGACGAAATATTCTAAGTGGGGGAGAGTTGTAACACCCTAAATTATTTAATTAATTTAATTAATTAAGTATTTAGGAATGTATTTAATTTATTGGGTATAATTTAATTAATTAAAAATTATATTTAAATGGTGTAGGTGGTATTAAGGGAGTAGGGCGCCAATTAGTTAGACTTGGGCTTAAGTGGAAAGCCCAAGCCCATGATCCAAGATCATATGCGAAGGGGGGGCAAGCCAATTGAGGGTTAGGGTTTTGGCTATTGTTGCGAAATTGAAAGAGAAAGGAAGAGAGAAAGAGAGGAGCGTGAGAAAGAGAGAGAGAGCAAGGGGGCGGCCAAGAGGAGAAGGAGAAGAGGATTCGAAGATCAAGAGGAAAGGATCTCCGTTGTTGCTGTGGCTCTGTAGGTGACTTCTCCTAGGGCATCGAATTCTTCTTCTTGAAAAGGTTAGGGGAGCTCTATCATTCTATCTAATAAATCATATGATAGGTCCTAGATCTAAGGTTTCTACTAGATCCATGATGTTCTTGATGTTCTTTTGCGTTTCTTGATGTTCTTGATGATAACTTTCATATATGTTTGTTATGAGTATATGCGAATTGATGCATGCGTGAATTCTTGATGTGTTCTTGATGCATTGTTGATGTTGGGCTCTATGTATATATGTATGCGAATTGAATGGTTGAGTTTTGGTGTATGTGTATGCGAATTGATTTGTTGCGTTTTATATATGGATGCGAATTGAATTGTTGGAATTATAATCATTGAGGTAATTGCGACCTATGCGTCGTTTGATGACTTGTGGCATTTGAGTATTCATGAAACTGAAATTTGGTATGATGGATTGTTTGTGTTGTTCGCAATATTGGATGAATGTGTGCATAGGCGCCTAGGTGCCAAGGTGATGTGATAATGGTGCTCAAAGGAATTTTGTTAATTGACTAAACTAAGTGTTATTTTGAGTGTTGAAAAATATAAGATTTTTATGAGTTAAATTGCTAAAAATCAGTTTTTAGTGTTTTGGAAATTTGCTGGAAAAATGGTGATTTTCAGTTTTAGTGTTGAAAAAATTGTTAGACAAAATTCTGGGTGTGCTGCTGTTTTTCTGGGCGCTAAGCGCCTGTGCTGGGCGCTGGGCGCCTGATGGTGTGTGTGCTGCGCGTGTGTGCGCGCCTGGGCGCTAGGCGCCCGTGTTGTGTTGTGCTGTGCGTGTGTGCGCGCCTGGGCGCTGGGCGCCTGTGGCGTGCGTGTTGTCGTGTTGTGTTGCGTTGTGTTGCGCGTTGTTGCCCTGGGCGCATGGCGCCCGTGTTGTGTTGCGTTGTCTTGCGCGCCTGGGCGCTGGGCGCCAGTGCACGTGTTGCCTGGGGGCCTAAGGCGCCTATTTCCAGGATGTTGCTTGATTTTTCCCAAACTTATTTTTAGCATAACTTTTGACTCAGACGTCCGTTTTGAGCGATTCGAAAAGTGTCGTGAAGCTTTTTACGTTGTCTATCTATGGGTCCAATTTTTGAAATGAAAAATTGTTATTTTCTGACTGTTTGTGGGCGCCCAAGTGGCTGTCCCCGGTGATCGTCCCAGTGACATTGAAAATTGACATGGAGTTCCTTAAAAACCCCTTTTGGCGTATAAACAACAGTTTTAACGTGGTAGTGTCAAAATGAATGTTTTGCCCCTAGTGGCTAAAGTTAATGATAATGAAGTGTAAATGACGAGGATGCCCTTGGTGGCTAGTTAAATGATTGTTTCGCCCTTAGTGGCTATTTATTATTAGTTATGACGTGTGAAAGTCTGTTTTGCCCTTGGTGGCTAATAATAATTATAATGACGTGTAAAAGCCGGTTCTGCCCTTTGTGGTGATTATTATATATAATGATGTGTAAATGACTGTTCCGCCCTTAGTGGCTGTTGTTAATTATAGTGATGTGTAAATGACTGTTCTGCCCTTTGTGGTTATTATTATTATAGTGACGTGAAAATGACGTTTTACCCTCAGTGGCTATTATTTGAGTTGATTGATAATTATGTGTAAGTGACGATGAAAACCCAGTGACGTCTTGAGGCCCGAAGGGCTAAGTGATGTTAAGGTCTAAACGGCCTAGTGACGTTGTGTGCTGATTGTGAATTTGACAGGTGCTGTGCTCTTTGCGAGCAAACCAGTAAGCGACGGGTCACATAGTTGACCATGAATTGAATAATTGTGTGTTTGTGTATTGTGAGTGGTGTATATCATAGTGTCTCATGCCCATATGCATAAACCTAGTGACGTTTTTTGGGCCTGAGTGGCTAAGTGACGATGAGGCCTTAAGGGCTAAGCGACGTTTTGTGAAAAGGTACCTTCATGCATATACCCGCGAGTGGGTTGCATTTCATAAATCTACATGACATGAGATGAGTTATTGTAAGCGATGCGAATGATGACTGTGATGTGATATTTGGTGTTTTTGGATGCTGATTGTTCTAGTGCGTGGCCCAGGATTAGTACTTATCATATTTTCTATTATATGGATTGAAATGATGCTCACCCTTTCCTGTTTGAATGTTGCCCCCATGTTGGTAACGTGCAGGTGATTCTTAGTGAGGGCCTTTAGCTTCACTCCTTGAGTAGAGTCGTCATGCTCTGATATGTAACACTAGGGAGGGGAATGAATGTTGTGTAAGTCATTATGACTGTTGTGGTTATTGGATTTTAGTGTTGCAAGCCTGGCATAGTTGTAATGCCTTTTCTGATTAAACTGTTGGATTTTGGATGCGAAGTTGTAATTTAATTGATAATGATGTTTTGAAGTTATTATAAGACTGTTTTCGAAAAGCGAGTTATTTGAAGTGTGACGTTTGACGAAGTAAGTGTGACATCCCTTGAGGTGTAATTGAATTTTGAAAACTCTGATATTTTTATTTAAACAAATTACCGGGTAGAAAAGGGGTGTTACAGGAGGTGTTGTCATGAATTAGGTGGTGCACGTGAGGGCCCATGATCCACAAGTAAGCCCATGACCCATTAGCTAGTCATAGAGCTCGAATCACTTAGGGGTCTTGTGGGTTAGTTTTCATTTCACTTATTCCACCCAAAAAGAAAGAAAAGAATTCGAAGAGAGGAGAGAAGAGAAGAGAAAAAGAAAACGTAAAAGAAGAAGAGAGAGTGAGAAGAGGAAGTCGCGACTTGCAAGAGGGAAGGGAGAGGAGTTTTCGTGGAGCACTCAAGGAGAAGGAAGAGCTTGTTGGTGTCTTGCAATTCCTTGGAGCATTTCCTAGTAATTTCGACTTCTAAGAGGTTAGGGGGTCCTCTTTTTATCTTTAATAGCTTATGTGATGAGTAATGCCTAGGGTTAGGTCCTAGGGTGATTTTCCATGAATGATTTGTATTTTGTGATGTTGTGCTATGCTGAATTTTTAATTGTGCAAAGAGATGTTTGATTGATGTTGAAATTGTACACAATAGGAATGATGCATGCCCATTGTTTGGTATTATGATTGAATGAATTTTTGGTGGTAAATGTGATGGTCAGTCTTATATTGATAAATTAAGGATGGAGATTT
Organism: Astragalus membranaceus; assembly: GCA_039519185.1. Lineage (NCBI taxonomy): Eukaryota > Viridiplantae > Streptophyta > Magnoliopsida > Fabales > Fabaceae > Astragalus > Astragalus membranaceus. Next base: position 54,342,906 of record CM076850.1, read on the forward strand.
AATTTGGGAATTTTTGGTGGTGAGGAACTCGAATTTGGTCGGCTCCTTAGGCTCCTAGGTGTGTGTGTGTGTTGCTGGAAATTCTGTCTAAGTCTGTGTCTAGCTCCTGGGAACCAGGCGCCCATGTGCTGTGTCTGTGTTGCCTGTGTCTGGTTCTGTGTCTAGACACTGGGCGCCGGGTTCCCTTGTCTGCGCCACTGTGTTGCAGAATTGTGTTGCTCGTGTCTAGGCACCATGGGAACCGAGTGTTACCAAGTGGCTTCAGTCTCAAGAGGGGGGGTGAATTGAGATTTAAAAACTTTTCAGATCTTTCGAAAACATTTTTCCCTTTTTCAATGACTTAGATCAATTTTCGCGCAGGTTAAGTGGAAGCGAATGAATTAGAATATAAAGCAGTAAAGTAGAATAACAGTAAAGCAGGAAAGCAGTAAAGCACGCAGAGATTTATCCTGGTTCGGTCACCTCCTAGTGACCTACGTCCAGTCCTCACACCCTTGTGAGATTTTCCACTAACACAACAAGGCTTAAAGGTGCGTTGGAAAACCTTTACAGACTCCGGCACTCTCCTCCTAGGATACCCCACCTATAGAGAGCCCTCAGATCTAATATAACAATAACAAGAGATACCCCACCCCTGTTACAATCAACTGCCCTAGAAAGATACCCCACTTCCTAGTACATGCAGCTACCCTAGAGAGATACCCCACTCCCTAGAACAAAACACAACAATTAAATAATAAACAATTGTAAAGACAGAAATACCTCTAAAGTAGGCAGATATTACAACTTGAAGAATTCAACCCCAACTAACTCTTAGCAACAGATCAGCTCAGACAGACCAACGGTGCGGGACGAGCAAAAGTATAAGCGTGAAGAGTTTTCTCAAAAGTTTTCTGTTTCATGCAAGTGGGTTGAGTTGTGTGTTGTGTAAAATGAATCGTGAAGCACTGCCTATTTATAGGCTCTGAGGAATTCATTTTTACGTTGAAAATAGTGTAGGAATCGATTCTTTGTTAAAATGTATTTGATCTAGGAATCGATTTATTTAGGTGAGGAATCGATTTATCATTGTTTGGAAAATATGGGAAATCGATTCTTGAGTGCCATGGAAAGCTAGGAATCGATTCTATACTAAGTGAAAATGTGTAGGAATCGATTTACAGCTTGCCTGAGACAAGTGGGAATCGATTCTTAGTTGTTTGCAAAAGATTGGGAATCGATTCTTCCCTTAAAAATTATTTGGCTCAAAAATCGATTTGTGTATTATAAAACATGGCCTGACAAATCGATTTATAGCTTTTCTATTTTACCTAAAAATCGATTTTGATATTTGTTTATGCATGAGAAAAATCGATTTTGTTATTTAAAAGGTGATAAGAGTGTTTACGTAAATATGCATGCAACTTTAAAAAACTTTGTGAGTGTGTGAGACTTTGAGATACGAGCTGACCTTTGAAAGAGCTTACACTTTTTCCTAAGACACACCCAAACCCTAAGGACTACCCTTATTTTTAAGGACTACCCTTAAACTTGAATCTTCAGTTCTTGGCTTGCTTGTCTTGGATTGTGACTTTGACGTTTAGTCACTTTTATTGACTTTGACCGTCAATCTTACCTTTGTCTTTTTCATCATCAAAACACATCCTGCAATATCAGGTTACCTGCAACACAAGGTATCCACATTCTCCCCCTTTTTGATGATGACAAAACATTAACTCATCTCAAGGTGGGAGGTTAGTTCAAACAGATAATGTATATGATACTCCCCCTATCATGATGCTCCCCCTGTTTTATTGACTGTATGCAAGTAAATGCAAATGCATGCTGAATATTAAAACTTTATTCTAAATATTAAAAACTCTATTCTTCTCCCCCTTTTTGTCATGATCAAAGAGGGCAACATGTAATAAAATGCGAATCTAACAGCATGAAGAGGAATCAATGATTCCAAGTTCTCTTCGAATGAAGAAGAAGTTTTCTTTTTGTAAAGGTTTTGTAAAAATATCAGCTAGCTGTTTTGCCGATTCCACAAATTCGATTACACAATCCCCTTTTTGGACATGATCTCTAAGAAAATGGTGTCTTATCTCTATATGCTTGGTCCTAGAGTGTTGGACGGGGTTCTTTGTAAGATTGATAGCGCTGGTATTGTCGCATTTTATAGGGATATGATCTAGATCTATACCATAGTCAAGAAGTTGTTGCTTCATCCAGAGGATTTGTGCACAACAACTCCCTGCTGCAACATATTCTGCTTCAGCAGTTGACAGTGCGACACTGACTTGTTTCTTACTGTGCCATGAGACTAATGCACTCCCTAGTATGTGACATGTTCCACTAGTGCTTTTTCTGTACAACTTACATCCTGCAAAGTCAGAATCTGAATATCCAATAAGACTACATGTGGCGCCTTTTGGGTACCATAGACCAACATTTTGAGTGCCTACCAGATATCTCATTATTCTTTTGACAGCTACTAAATGTGACTCTTTTGGATTTGCTTGATACCTAGCACACATGCAAACACTAAACATGATGTCCGGTCTACTAGCAGTTAAGTAGAGAAGAGAACCAATCATACCTCAATATTTGCTTAGTTCTACCGGTTTACCTTCTTCATCTTTGTCTAAGTAGCATGAGGTGCTCATTGGTGTGGACATTTCTTTTGCTTTGTCCATTTCGAATCTTTTGAGTAGTTCTTTGCAGTACTTTGATTGAGATATGAAGATGCCGTTGTTTGTTTGTTTTATTTGAAGCCCAAGGAAGAAGTTGAGTTCTCCCATCATTGACATTTCAAATTCATTCTGCATAATACTTGAAAATTCTTTGCAAAGCAATTCATTAGTAGCACCGAAAATAATATCGTCCACATAAATTTGCACGAGTAAGATGTCATCTTTTGACCTTTTTATAAAAAGTGTAGTGTCAACTTTTCCTCTTTGAAAATCATGATTGAGTAGGAATTTGCTCAATCTTTCGTACCAAGCTCTGGGAGCTTGCTTCAGACCATATAGAGCCTTTTTGAGTTTAAAAACATGGTCTGGTTTTTCGAAATTTTCAAAACCAGGAGGTTGTTCAACATATACTTCTTCTTGGATAAAACCATTTAAGAAAGCGCTCTTAACATCCATTTGATACAATTTAAAATCCATGATTGATGCAAAAGCAAGTAACATGCGAATAGCTTCTAATCTAGCTACAGGAGCATACGTTTCATCATAGTCTATTCCTTCTTCTTGATTATAACCTTTAGCAACTAGTCTAGCTTTGTTCCTAATTATTATACCTGATTCGTCTAGCTTGTTTTTAAACACTCATTTTGTGCCTATTATCTGGTGTTTATCAGGTCTAGGGACTAGATCCCACACTTCGTTTCTTTCAAACTGGTTTAACTCTTCTTGCATAGCAATAGTCCAATGTTCATCAACTACGGCTTCATCTATATTTCTAGGTTCAATTTGAGATACGAAAGCCATATGATTACATGCATTTCGAAGAGAGTTACGAGTAGTTACCCCTTTTGTTACATCACCTATGACATTTTCAAGCGAGTGATCCCTTGGGATTCTCCATTCCTTGGGAAGTTCACTGCTTGATCCTTCTTCTGACTTCTCTTGAGGGGTGGTTTTTGTTTCTTCTTCTCACCTATCTCTAACTCTTCAGGTTCATCTGCAATATCAATAACCTTTCCCAGCCTTTTGGGGTTAGTTTCATCAAATGTAACATGTACAGATTCCTCTATTACCTTATTTCTTTTATTAAAAATTCTAAAGGCCTTGCTAGATAAAGAGTAACCAAGAAAAATTCCTTCATCAGCTTTAGCATCGAATTTACCTAGGTTGTCTTTTCCATTATTCAATACAAAACATTTGCAACCAAAGGTGTGAAGGTGTGAAATATTTGGTTTTCTCCCCTTGTAAAGTTCATAGGGGGTTTTCTTTAAAATAGGCCTAATTAGAACTCTATTCATAACATAACAAGCAGTACTTACAGCATCCGCCCAAAAGTATTTTGGGATGTCATGATCATTTAGCATTGTTCTGGCAAGTTCCTCCAATGATCGATTTTTCCTTTCAACAACTCCATTTTGTTGAGGAGTTCTAGGTGCTGAGAAGTTGTGATTTATACCAAGTTCTTCACATAGGATTTCGAATTTTTCATTTTCAAATTCTCCACCGTGATCAGATCGAATTGAGACAATCTTCAATTCTTTCTCATTTTGAATGCTGCGAGCAAGCTTTTTGAATGCTCCAAAAGCTTCGCTCTTATTTGCCAGAAAGAGAGTCCAGGTATACCTTGAATAATCATCTACTATAACTAGAGCATAGTAATTTCCACCATAACTTTTTGTCCTTGAGGGACCAAATAGATCCATGTGTAACAGCTGCAAAGGTTTGTTAGTAGACACAATATTCTTTGATTTAAAGGACACTTTTACCTGTTTACCCTTTTGGCATGCATCACACAATTTATCTTTTTCAAACTTGATATTAGGCAAACCACTAACTAGATCTTTAGACACTAGCTTGTTAAGATGATCCATATGAATATGAGCTGTCCTACGGTGCCATAACCAAGAGTTTTCTTCCTTACTAATGAGGCAACATGCATTATGTGATGAAACACTATCTAAACTCATCATGTATATGTTTTCTACTCTATTTCCTATCATTCTAACTTGTTTACTTTGTTTATCCTCAATGATGCATGAACCTGAGTCAAATATTACCCTATTTCCTTTATCACAAAGTTTGCTAATGCTTAAAAGATTATGTTTAAGACCTTCAACATAGAGCACATTATCAATAGCAGTAGATAAGTCTTTACCAACTTTACCTTCACCAAGGATTCTTCCTCTGTTATTGTCACCATAAGTCACATGACCGCTTGATCTGGGGGTAAGAGTTAGGAACTTTGTAATATCTTCAATCATGTGCTTTGAGCATCCGCTGTCAAGGTACCAATCTGACCCCCTTACCTTGAAGCATACCTGCATTGGTTCAAAACAAGGTTTTAGGTACCCAAATCTCTTTGGATCCTTGTGGGTTAGTGTTTGGTATGGTCCTTTTGGGAACCCATACCTTTTTCATAGTTTGCTTACCTCTTGCCCTGCAAACAGAAGCTGTATGTCCAGGTTTATCACAATAGTAACATCTAATATAAGGTTTAGTGGAAAACTTAGGTCTATGATGCATATTGCTTTTCACAAAATTATTTCTCTGAATCCTAAGATGTAATTTGGGCATTTTGTCTATTGTACATTCAAGCTCATTGATTTTCTTTTCATGTTCTATACATTTATCACATGCATAATTTTCTTTAACATACACAAGTTTATCATTTTCTTTCCTAAGTTCTAATTTTTCTTTAGTTAACACATTAACTTCATCTTGAAGATTAGCAATGGTTTTCTTTGATTTATCTAAAGCCTTAGCTAATTTCATAGAATCATCATGCAACTCAGTGAAAGCTTCATATAAATCATCATATGCATTTTGTAATGAGTCAGGGTTAGAGATTACCTCGTTTTCATTCTCGCTTTCATGATCAGCCATTAATGCAACTTGAGCTTCTTCATCTTCTGATTCATCTGATGAATCCATGCAGTTGTCTTCCCATGCGATGTAGGCTTTTCTTCCTTTGTTATTTTTGAATGCCTTCTTTTCAGGTTTGGAGTCCTTTTTCTGTAGATTAGGACATTCCATTTTCATGTGCCCGGGTTTCCCGCATTCATAACAAGTAGGAGGACCGGATGTACTTTCTTTGCTGGAGAACCTTTTTGATTTGAAGTTCTTCTTTGGATAGTTGTTGCTTTTCATGAACCTTTTGAACTTTCGAACCATAAGAGCCATATTCTCTTCACTTTCATCAATTTCATCATCTGAGTTGTCACTATCATCAAATTGACTAGAACAAGATGCTTTTAGAGCCAAGCTTTTCTTTTTCTTATCTGTATTTTCGTACTCAGCTAGACGAGTGAGTTCTAGTTCATGCTCTTGAAGTTTACCGAACAGAGTAGCCAGAGTCATGGTAGCTAAATTTCTTGATTCAGCTATAGCAGTAACCTTAGGTTGCCATTCTCTATTCAGACATCTCAGAACTTTGTTGATTAGATCCTCTGCAGGAAATGACTTACCCAACAAGCTTAACTGATTCACAATGTGAGTGAATCTTTTCTGCATTTCTGGTATTGTTTCACCTGTATTCATTCTAAATAATTCGTACTCTCTGATAAGAGTATTTGTTCTTGCCCTTTTCACTTCATTTTTACCCTCATGAGTAACTTGGAGATTATCCCACATTTCTTGGGCAGATTTACAGTTTGAAACTCGAAAAAATTCATCAGGACTTAAAGCAGAAGTAATAATATTTTTGGCACGTAAATTATGTTGCACTTTTCTTTTCTCATCATCAGACCATTCATTTCTACTTTTAATAGTAAGAATACCATCTACTAAGTGTGTGGGGACATAGGGTCCTTTTTCCACAGCATCCCAAACATCTCAGTCTACCCCTTCAATAAAGATTCTCATTCTTTCTTTCCAATATGCGTAATCTTTCCCGTTGAATCCCGGAGGACGGGTAAGAGAAGCACCCTCTTGCGTAGACCAACCTGAAGCCATTTCTCTTGAAGCTGCTAGGCCCTTTATACAAGAGTCTAGCTCTGATACCACTTGTTACCAAGTGGCTTCAGTCTCAAGAGGGGGGGGGGTGAATTGAGATTTAAAAACTTTTCAGATCTTTCGAAAACGTTTTTCCCCTTTTCAATGACTTAGATCAATTTTCGCGCAGGTTAAGTGGAAGCGAAGGAATTAGAATATAAAGCAGTAAAGTAGAATAACAGTAAAGCAGGAAAGCAGTAAAGCACGCAGAGATTTATCCTGGTTCGGTCACCTCCTAGTGACCTACGTCCAGTCCTCACACCCTTGTGAGATTTTCCACTAACACAACAAGGCTTACAGGTGCCTTGGAAAACCTTTACAGACTCAGGCACTCTCCTCCTAGGATACCCCACCTATAGAGAGCCCTCAGATCTAATATAACAATAACAAGAGATACCCCACCCCTGTTACAATCAACTGCCCTAGAAAGATACCCCACTTCCTAGTACATGCAGCTACCCTAGAGAGATACCCCACTCCCTAGAACAAAACACAACAATTAAATAATAAACAATTGTAAAGACAGAAATACCTCTAAAGTAGGCAGATATTACAACTTGAAGAATTCAACCCCAACTAACTCTTAGCAACAGATCAGCTCAGACAGACCAACGGTGCGTGACGAGCAAAAGTATAAGCGTGAAGAGTTTTCTCAAAAGTTTTCTGTTTCATGCAAGTGGGTTGAGTTGTGTGTTGTGTAAAATGAATCGTGAAGCACTGCCTATTTATAGGCTATGAGGAATTCATTTTTACGTTGAAAATAGTGTAGGAATCGATTCTTTGTTAAAATGTATTTGATCTAGGAATCGATTTATTTAGGTGAGGAATCGATTTATCTTTGTTTGGAAAATATGGGAAATCGATTCTTGAGTGCCATGGAAAGCTAGGAATCGATTCTATACTAAGTGAAAATGTGTAGGAATCGATTTACAGCTTGCCTGAGACAAGTGGGAATCGATTCTCAGTTGTTTGCAAAAGATTGGGAATCGATTCTTCCCTTAAAAATTATTTGGCTCAAAAATCGATTTGTGTATTATAAAACATGGCCTGACAAATCGATTTATAGCTTTTCTATTTTACCTGAAAATCGATTTTGATATTTGTTTATGCATGAGAAAAATCGATTTTGTTATTTAAAAGGTGATAAGAGTGTTTACGTAAATATGCATGCAACTTTAAAAAACTTTGTGAGTGTGTGAGACTTTGAGATACGAGCTGACCTTTGAAAGAGCTTACACTTTTTCCTAAGACACACCCAAACCCTAAGGACTACCCTTATTTTTAAGGACTACCCTTAAACTTGAATCTTCAGTTCTTGGCTTGCTTGTCTTGGATTGTGACTTTGACGTTTAGTCACTTTTATCGACTTTGACCGTCAATCTTACCTTTGTCTTTTTCATCATCAAAACACATCCTGCAATATCAGGTTACCTGCAACACAAGGTATCCACACCGAGGGTCCCGGAGATTGAATGCTCGGTTTGCTTTCAAATTTGGTATGGGAGTTCCTGGACACAAAAAGAGTCAGTTTCAGGTGATGGGTCAAAATTTGGCCGTGTGCCTTGTGCCATGGGCGCCAAGGGCCCCAATTTTCTGTTGTTCATTTTGCGAAAATTGATACTGGGTTTTCATGTCCAAGCTAAATGGCTCGTGTAAAACAATTTTTGGAGTCATAGGAGTTGTGGTCTGTCCTGGCCTTAGGCGCCTAGTCCATGGGCGCTAAAGAGGCGTGTCACTTTTTGCCAAAATTTTTGTTGGGTTCTCATATTCTTAGTATTTGGCTCGTGCAAAATGAACTTCGAAGCTAAAGGAGTTGTCTTGCGTGTTTTGCCAAGGCGCCTTATGCCTGGGCGCCGTGTTCCCTGCGCCAGTTTTCCTGCGCCTGTGTCTGGGCGCTAGGCGCCCTGCGCCAGTTTTCCTGTGCCTGTGTCTGGGCGCTAGGCGCCCTGCGCCAGTTTTTCCTGCGCCTGTGTCTGGGCGCTAGGCGCCCTGCGCCTGTTTTTGCTAGGCGCCCTGCGCCAGTTTTTGCTGGGCGCCAAAATCAGGATGTTGCCTAAATTTTTCCAAACTTGTTTTTAATGTAACTTTTGACTCGGTTATCCAAATTTAACGGTTCAAAATGCGTTTCGAAGATAATTTCGGTGTCTATTCAAATATTCTGGTTTTATGTTAAAATGAGTTATTTTTACTGGTGGTTCTGGATTGAAGTTGTTCAAGGTGTCTAATTCCAATTTTTATTCACTTTCCCTATGTCGTGTCAAATCCTAAATTGGCCTAATTGAAATTGGTGTTGGTGTGAGTGGTGGGTTGAGTTGGTGAGTGTGTTATGGTGTGATTGGTGAGCAGAGGCTTCGGCCTAATTTTAAATCGGTGAGTTGATTAAATGGTGAGTTTGATGAATTGTGTGGTGTGTGGTGGTGCATTTCCATAGCATCTCATGAACCATGTGCATAATTGGTGAGCAGAGGCTTCGGCCTAAATTTATTTGGTGAGCAGAGGCTACGGCCTATTTGTATTTGGTGACGGATCCGATATGCATGTGCCGGTGGAGTTTGGGTTGCATTTCACGCATAACCATACCTTTTGCATTGTTGTTTGGAGAATTGTAATTGTGATGTGGTTGCTGCCTTTGTTGTGAATCGGTGTGCCTAGTTACCTTTTCCTATGCAGTGCTTATTCCATATGTTATTAATTATGAAAAGAGACTCACCCTACTGCTTTTATGTTGCTTCTTATGTCGGCAACGTGCAGGTATTAGCGAGTGAAGGTTATCCTTATGCCTTCGTCTGGTAGGGAGTGTCATGCTCTGATACGTAGCACTGGGGGGCGTCTTATGTTTATGTGTTATTTTAATTACACTGTTAGACTGTTATTAGTGATGTATTGGATTTGTTTTCAAACTTAATATTTTTCCGCTGTGGTAATGACTGTATTTAGTTGATGCGAACTGAACCGGTATTTTATGGTGCTATGTATCTTGTTGTTTTTAGCCAAATTATGCAGATTTGAAGTTGTTGATTTAATGAAGTAAGTGTAGCACTCTCTTATATTGTTTTCAAAAAAAAAAAAGAAACTCTGATTTTATTAATTAGTAAAGTTATTAGAAGGGGGTGTTACAAAGGAACTCACTTCTGCAACAAATTGATTGAAACTCTTCTAGCCAAGTATGGGGTCAAGCACAGAATTGCTACAGCATATCATCCCCAGACCAGTGGCCAAGCTGAGTTATCCAATAGAGAAATCAAGAGAATACTTGAAAAGATGGTAGGACCTACAAGAAAGGAGTGGTCTAATCATTTAGATGATGCTCTGTGGGCATACAGAACTGCTTTTAAGACCCCTTTGGGAATGTCTCCATACAGATTGGTTTATGGCAAAGCTTGCCACCTGCCTTTAGAGCTCCAATATAAATCTCACTGGGCCATAAAAAAGCTCAACTTTGATCATACTAAGGCAGGGGAAGCTAGGCTATTGCAACTAAATGAATTAGAGGAAATGAGGCATTTTGCTTATGAGAACTCTGAATTATACAAAGCTAGACCAAGGCTTGGCATGACAAGAGGATTCAGAAAAGGGAGCTTAAGGAGGGTGACCAAGTTTTACTATTTAACTCACGACTCAAGTTGTTCCCTGGGAAACTCAAGTCAAGATGGTCAGGACCTTTCAAAATTGAGAAGGTTTACCCCCATGGTGCTGTAGATTTGTATTGCGAAGAGAGGAAGCAACACTTCAAAGTAAATGGTCAGAGGGTAAAGAAATATTATGGTGAACCAGTGCTGAGAAGCAAAATCACCACTAAACTGCAAAACCTTTAATCTGGAAGGGAAGTCAGGCTGAGGACTCTTAAACCAAGCGCTAATGGGAGGCAGCCCAGAGTTTTAATCTAATAAACCAGTGTTTTGTTGTCTTGTGTTTGTTTTGCAGGTTAATGTTCTGAAAATTTGAAGTTTGAAGGTGTGGCAGCAATCAGTGCTGCAGCAATGCTTCAAGCACTGTTGCTGCAGCAGTGAGTAGCAGTTATAAAAAAATAAAATAATGGAAGTTATGGTACCAAGATCTGATGAATCATCAGCGAGTGGTCAAATCATGTCAGAAACCGTCCCATCGTTCAATCCCAACCATCCACATACCCCATGACCCAACGGCTATTTGCGAAAGTAAAAGTGCAACTCCCTTACTTATAACCACCCACTCCCATTCGCTCTCCTCACCGAAACCACCTATTTTCTCTCAAAGCCCCCATCGTAACCGTCTCCGAACCTCTTCACAGATTCGTCCCTGTTCTCGAACGAAACCACCATGACTAGAACTAAGGCTAGTGCTTCCAAATCCTCTGGTAAGCACCAATCAAACCCTGGCCATGGTGAATCGAGCCAAATGCGAAGAAGAAGCCTCAAGAACCAAAAAGTGAGCGAATCCGAGAAGTTCCAGAACATGAATTTCTGGGTAGAACGAGGCCTCGAATTGAAAGGAGCTTCTGATGCGTCACATCCATTGTGAACGCATTAGGCTGGGAAAAATTGGTGCAGCATCCTAAGTTCTTCTATGCTTCTGTAGTTCGTGATTTCTATGAAGGAATTGTGCCGCCGAAGGATGGAAAGCAACGATTTGTGTCTAAGGTGCGAGGGGTGACTGTGGATTTTGACTCATTAGCAATCAACGAAAGCTACAGGTTGGATTTTCATAGTCCTGCCTTCGGGAATGCTGTTGCTAATTGGAGAAAGAAAGAGATGGAAGGAGTGAAGAGAACCATTTCTATGCCCGGAACACCATGGGAGCCATGCAGTGCTAATGAATTCAAGATCAAGAGGCAATACTTGACTCAAGATGCAAAGGTCTGGTTCAACTTCATCAAACAGTCCCTATTGCCTACCTCTCATGCCACCAACTTAGAGAAAGAAAGGATGATGCTGTTGGATGCTATTCTGAACAAAAAGAATGCTGATATTGGAAGGTTGATTTGTAGGGAAATTATGATTTGCAAAGGTAAAACTGCGGGTTATTTGTTTTTCCCTTGCCTGATAACTTCTGTGTATAAATGCTGGTGTTGAAGTTCCGGGAGAGCAGAAAAGTTTTCCCATGGCTGCATTTCCTACAGTGTTAAGAGAGAAGAATATTGCTGCAGCATCTGGTGATCCCACTATGCTGCCGCAATTCATGATGCAGCAACGGGCTGTTTGGGAATTTATGAAGAAACAGCAGATTTGGATAGGTGTTGTGCTAGCTGCTAATTTGAAGGATCTATCTGCTGTGTGTCATACCCCAATTTTGTCCAGCTTAGATCAAAACCCTAATTTTCCACCAAAATAAATAAGTTGAGGAGTGAGAAGCATTATGCATTGCATTTTGGGTCTTAGAAGTCATTCCAAGGTCTTTAAAGTCATTTTTAGGGTTGGAATGCACTTGTTGAGCAAATTAGGGTTTTAGGGTCAAAAAGGGCATTTTGGTCATTTTTCGTAAAAAGATGATTTTCTCGCAAAAAATGCACATCCACAAAAAGTACATTTTTATTCTATCAAGGATAATTTTTGTACAATTTTTTAGAAAGAAAACCCTAGTCAAAATAATTAAAAATGTATTTTTCCACTTTTAGTGCATAGAAAAATAAAATGGACCATTAAATATTCCTCAATCCTTAAGTGACAATTTTTATTGTCATGGGTGACTAGAGGGAATATTTTATGGTGCCCAAAAACATGTGCCACATTTTCAATAGTTGCATTCCCATTATTTCCCATGCCCAAAATTTCAAATTCAAAAAAAACTCAAAAAAGGGAAGTGTCCTCAATAAGACAAAATGTACTATTTTGTGCAAGCTTGCATTTTTTTCCCTCCTCATGGCTGCGAATTCCAGCCCATTTTTACCTCATTTTGTGTTTCTTCATGCCCTTAATCCATGTGAGTTGTACTCCTAGCCATTGATTAAAATTCTAGATCAAATCCTAGGCTACAACTATGTGCAAATTGACCTAATTGCCCCCAACAATTTTTGTGTACAAAAAACTCTTCAATTTCATATGACACCAGCTCATTCCCTTCCATTTGTGCTTTCTCATTGTCCCTAATCCATGTGCATTGCAATCTTGGCCCTTGATTCAAATTCTATCTCAAATCTCAATGGTTGGCAAAAGCACAATGTCCTATATACCCTTAATTTTGCACCTCATATAAAACCCAAAAATAAGAAACCAAATGGGGGGGATTCTCATTTTACCCTAGCACACAATCAGATCACAATTCCTCTCCTCCTCCCCTCTCAAACCCAAGACCACCTCCCACCATTTCCACCACCAATTCTTCAATTTTCAACCATCCAAACTTCATTATTCTTGATTCCTACACTAGATCCATTTCTAATCTTGCATTATCCTCAAAGTTCATCATCAAATCCTTCAATATCAAGTGATTTTCGTGGGATTCAAGAGGAGGTTCAAGTGTTCTTGGTTTCTATTTTGATCTTCTTCTTCATTTCAAGCAAGATCTAGAGGTAAGCTCACAAACTCTTGCATTTTCTTTAATTTTCATTATGTAATCTCTCTTCTCCTCATCTCAACTCCTTCATATATTTGTTGTTGATGCTTTGAGGAGCCATCTCAAACATTATTGACAAGCACTTAGGGAGGCTTGGGTGTTTGAGGTGGCTCCTTGGCTTTGAAGGAATTGTTCTTGTGTCTTCTTGCATTTTATTGTATTTTAAACCTTGTTGGTATAATTTTCATCAAATAAAAACCCATTCTCATACCCATTTTGCTAGTTTTGTTTCCTTTGATTTTGCGTGAATAAATGCATGATTTGGTTGATGTTTGTCTTAGGAACTTGCATGATAGATTAGGTCCTCTTCTTTTGTGTTGTTTTGTGTGTTAATTTGTCAATTTTTGCATGAAATAAGTTGATGATTCCATGCTTGTATGCATTCGGCCATGACTAGGTTTTTACCCCTTTGATTGCTTGAAGATTGTCATTTTGATTGTGGTTGAGTAAATGCAAGTTATGTCATTGTGTTTGTTTACTTTTTACCATTTTACTTTACCACTTCATTAACTTTTTACCAAAAAAAACATAAAAACATTTTACCACTTTGGTTTTTACCATTTCACTTAGTTTTTACCAAAACATTTTTATCTCATCACATAAAACATTTTCACCTTCATTCAAAACATTTTACCACTTGCATCTTTGCATAAAAACCCCAAAACATTTTCTCATTTGCATTTCATACTTTTTCAACTTTATAAAATAAACCCCAAAATACTTTTACCACTTTCAAGACCAAAAACATTTCATCTCATTTCCAAAACACCAAAACCCAAAAACATCTTACCACTTTCTTACCTAAACCTTTTACCAAAACATTTTCACCCTCATGCATCTTCATCCATCCCTATTTATGCGACACTCTCATGCATTCTCGAGTATTTATGCCTTGCATAATAAATGTAATCATACTCAAATGCTCATGCATTCTTGTATGCTCATGCATCCTCTTGTCTACTCATTCATGCATTCATTCTTGTATGCTCATGCATTCACATGCTTGCCAAATCATGCATCATTGCTCACATGTTCATTCACCTAACCTAGAATACTCTATGCCTATGATCAATTGTATTCCTTTGTTCTTGATGCCATTTGAATGTCTTGACTTAATTGTGCACAAACCCTTTTACACAATCATGTGCCCTTATAAGGCTACCAACATGTGTAGCATAGAGGCATATGTGCCCCTCTTGAGATTGCTTCCAACTTGTGTAGCAATTCTCCTTCACACACAAACGCTATTGTTTTGAGAACTTTGTCTTGCATCTATGACAATTAAATCTCTTGATTATATTGGCATGCTTAATCTTAGTTGATGATCAACATGTTCATGATTGCTTGATTAGTTGAATATGTTTGAACTTCATTCATTCATTTTGCATTTGGTTTTGGACATAGAATTCGATTGAAAATGATTTATTTATTTTTCTAAAAACTCTTTTCCAAACCAATTAATTTTCAAAGCATTTTCAATAAACAAAAATAAGCAAGTAGTGGAGGTCACCCATAACCTTTGTTAGTTTGATCTCTATGAACGCTCTTCAATTTCACATGAGTACTTAGCGATGATTACTCATAACCTTTGTTAGTTTAATCATTCGCTAATGCTCGTCCTACTTCGAAACCCTTTTCGAAAATATAATAAAAGCAAGTTGTTACTAATAGTCAATCAGAGCCTTTGTTCGTCTGACTAGAGGTAACAACTCTTTTTGAGTATTTAGCAGTGATTACCCATAGCCTTTGTTAGTTTAATCACTCGCTAATGCTCGTCCTATTGCGAAAACTCACCAAAAAGATAAAAAAACAAAAACCTTTTCAAAACTAAAGAAGTTAGAACTACGTCGCTTTGATTCCCATTTGGGATACGTAGGAGCGAGCCACGTCCTCGTCAAGCACAACAAACCAAAATTAATTCGATTGCGAAAGCCCTTTTTGATCATCTGAAATAAAAACCGATTATCATTAATGATCACTCGCGCCGTTGCCGTTTGGTTGTTAATGATAATTTCATTTTCAAAAGAGTTAGTAGCGCGGCCACTCTAAACCGTTGTTGTTTGGTCATCGCGAATCCTCACTCCTACTGCGAAAACTCATCTAAACAGACTAAAAAACAAAAACCTTTTTAGGACAACCAAGAACTACGTAGCTTTGAATTCTCCATCGCACCAGGAGATACGTAGGAGCGAGAGGCCAACTCTCGTGAAGCGCCAAAAATAAAAATTTTCATTAAGTCTTCTCACTCCCTTTTCAATAAAGAGGCAAAATAAAAGCATTTTCAAATAAACACTTCAAACCACACATTTAATTAAAGGTTCCCTTTCGGTAGAAAGGAGGTACGGGGTGCTAATACCTTCCCCATGCCTAACCGACCCCCGAACCCATATCTCTAGTTTTCGAAAGACCATCCGCCTTGTCTAAAAGACCTTTTTTCAATGTTTTGGTCTTAAAATTAAAATATTGGTGGCGGCTCCATTCCTTTTCCACGTTGTACAATGAGAAGTCCGAACCGGATTTTTTGGGGTGCAACAGCTGGCGACTTCACCAGGGACCTTTTTTTAAAAAAAAAAGACGAGGGTCAAGCCTAGCTAATTAAGATGTGTGGTTTAATGTATTGTCGATTTGACTGATACCTTGTTTGCCTTCATTCTTTTTCCTTTCTTTCTTATCATTAATTGTAGGCATATGCATTTGTCTTCTTCTATGTTTGTTCCCTATCTCCTTTTCTTTTATTGCTTATGCTCATGCATTTCTCCCCAATTCTATCCGGATCCCCCCTTCTTGGCTCCCTTTCTCGAGGTAAGCAATGTACCTGATTGTTGTTGAAACCCCAGGCTAGCTTATTTGATATTAAACCCTAGGGTAGACAACATGTTATTGTTTGCTTTTGTCTGGACTGTTCTGGGTTTTCATTCGCAGGTGGGGTGATATGTGTTGGGTAGTTTTAGGTGGTATGCCCTTGCTACACACACTCACACCTCATACTCATTGTGCTTTGAGAGGGGCCTGAAACCCAAGGTCTGACAAAACTTAAGAGAGTGGAAATGAGTAGTGACTGGCAATTGGACCGTTGTCCTTCTGACTCTCACAAAAGTTTCAGCCAGAGTATGCTCTTTTATGGTACCTCACACCAGATGGCATTCCATCGTTGTGGGTGTTATCATGAGAGAGATTTAGCTCTGGTAGCCATTGTGAGGAAGTGTTTAGAACTACATGGGAGGATTCCTTTTGAGTTGCCTTAGAGCCTAGGTTCCCCCACCTTTTGTAGGACACAAGGGCATACAAATTGTATGTTGCATTGTAGTTTATGCATATCTTTCCTAAAAGAAAAAAGAAGAAGATTTTCAAAAGAGAAAAAAGAAGAAAGAGTTGCCGTTGTAGCCTTTCTTTTGACGGTCCGTACGAAGTGACATATGGCCCACTTTATTTTCAAAAAAGGGAGAAAGAGTTACCGCTGTAGCCTTTCTCTTACCGGTCCATATGAAATAACGTACGGCCCGCATTTTCCAAAAAATATTTTCTTCAAATAAACCACTGCGTGAGGCGGCACGTAGTGTGTCTCCTAAATTTTTGAACTTCCGTCCATATGCATCGCCTTTATTTTTTCCACGCGCATCATTCACATCATAATCGCATCATGCCGCATCCATTGAAACCAAATGTTGTAAATATTTGCATTCATATTGCATCTCATTTGCATTTGCTCGCCGGGGATCACCGAATAATGTACCGTCTTGTCATAGGTGCATCATAATGGAATCGAATAGCAAGGCTTCACTTACTTCTCGCTTCCCAGTTATGAAGAAGGTTGATTTGCTATTTCGATTCCTCGTTTACTTCACTTCGTAAATCGAAAAGAAAAGGTTTATGCGCTTACGACAAGATAAGGCATCCCGCGATTCCCAGCAGCAAAACAAACATAAAATCATACATTATCATTTCAAGCGCATACATTTGCATCTCATTCATACTCATTCATTTGAATACTTACATCATGCATTATAAAAAAAATGAGCATAATTCTAGAAAAATTTTGATGAGAGGTGAAACGTTCTTGCGAGGTTAATTACTCTTCTTTGGGAAAGCTTAGCAGCAAACTCAAGGTGTTTCAATGCACTCAGTTTTTCAAATTAGCAGCTTGTTCGTACTTTTTCAACAAAGCATTGCATCTCATCCACCCCATGATGAATGACCGAAATGGTCCACAAAAATTTTTCTTTCACGTTTTAACTAATGTTAACTCTCTGCGAAGCATTCGTGTAGTAACTTGTGTGTGACATGTGTCTTTATTTTTGTTTGAGTCAGTTAGCGTCCCTACCTTATCATCATCCTCTGTCAAAGTCTGATCCCACCCCGACCACCCCTAAAGTACATATCCCCCACATCAGTACCTAGTTGATTATTTGGGTTGTTCTCACTAATGAAACATCACTTTAGATCCTCATTACTAGGGGCAAATTTGTGGTCACTACGATACCTTGTCAATATTGTTTTCCCTTGGTGCAAGTCCTTTACGAAAAAAATTAAAAAAGGCCCGTTAGGTTGAAAACTCGTAAGAGCGGCCTAAGCAAAAATTAGGGCACAAAAAAAAAAGAGAAATAAAGGAAAAGAGCAAGTATATAAAATAAGTAAATTATTGTCCTTAAGTTATTTTTTGAGAAAACGAGCAATCATGATTTGAAATGAAGATTGAACCATCTTTCCATATCCTCAAAAAAAATCCTTTACCACCCACCTTAATCCAAAAAAAAAACATTTCAATCACCCTAGACAAGGATTAATTCCACGTTGAAAATGGTGTATCACTTTTATCAGCTCACTCAGTTCAAAAAAAAGAGAAAATAAGAATCACAAAAAGTGAAGTCAAAAAAGAGAATTGAAAAATTCAAACAAAAAGGAAAAAAATAAAAAAGGAAGCAAGGTAGTACAAATTGTGAGCTGATACTTTATACCATTAAACGCTTAAGAGATCCTTGTCTAAAATCAATCTTCAAACACTTCCTTCGGCCTATCCCCCCACAAACCCTTTGCCAAGTCATAATCCTAAACAGGTCCATTTTACCATGAGACACATAAGAGGTTCTCATCTCAATAAAACCTCAAACACCTCATTAAGCTTAATAACTCGTACTTTCATTAACCACTAGCCAAATCATACCACTAAAAAAAAAATACATCTGTTCCATCAATCATCAAATACTTCTTTGAGCCCAATTATCCCTCCCTTCATAAATCAATAATCATTAGCCACATCACAACTCCGAAAATCCATTCTGATCAATGACTGATTGCTCCTGTTTTCTCAAAGTTTTAATCTTAGGACAAATAAGTTTATTTATTTACAATATGTTTGCTCAAAAAAAACAAAAAAAAATCTCAAAGAAAAAAAAAGAAACTCAAAAGAAAAGAAAAATTAAAAGGCTTGCACTCCAAGAATCATTCAAGTTACATCAAGACAATGTTTAGTGATCACTAAGTGAAGTTTTCATCATAGCGAGCTCAAGACTATCATAGTCTGAGACTCATTTTGTAGACAACCAAAAGGTTCATGCCAGGATGTTCAACTTGAATCTAAAGTGGGGTACTCCTTTCACAATTTGTTCCACATAAGCTCGGGGAAATATGTCCAACATCCATCCCGCACCACACCTAGTCTATGCAGCCATATTTGACCATCTCCAAAAACCCATAACCCTAACTCCGTCACCTTTTCCAATCCTCACTTAAAACAACCATCCGAAGTCCCATTACCAAGTGGGGCAGCCCCGTCGCTCGTCACTCTACCTACAAATGGGAGGATTCACCTTACACTCATCTCATCCCCTTGCCATATTCACATGCCCAAAACCATACCGGGGCAATTTCTCAACTCATTATTCTGCTACTCTAGTCAGGGCAACCTTGTCCTTACCATAATTAGGGCAATACCAAACTCTGTGGGTTGAGGAAAGTCTTTTGCCTTCCACCTTTCACTCCAAAGCCAATACATCATTTTCTACGCCCCCAGCCTGTCACCACTAGACAGGAGCAAGTTATTACTCACCGTCATCAAATCTAAATTGGGGGCAGTCCCACATTTCTCGGCTTGGAAAAACCTACCTTTCACGACCTTGACAAAGACCAATCAGTCATTCACCCTTCATGCGCCACAAATATCCTCACCCTAGGCCTTTAAAACCCCAAGTTAACTGACTCATTCATCTATACTTGCACTAACGTACGTCTTTACTAAACGATGCTTCATAGAGAAAGAACACAAGTTGATCATGTGATGCTAAAAATCCACTTAGGTAACTTTGTGGACATAAACTTCGGTCATCATGGGGCATCATAATGGAAGAGAAAAAGAAGCGAGCTTGCAAATATGGTCAAGTACCTTTTCATATCAATACCTGTAGATAACAACCTTGAGATTACCAAATTTTGAATCAAGCCTAACTTTCCAAGGGATAATCGCCTCCGCTTCTTACATATAAAGTCACATGTCTCATCATTACCAAAAGAAATGTTCTATACTTCATATCATACCAACGCACCATGTGCCATAACATTTGCATCCAATCATTTCGTTCGCATCATATTCACATTCGCATTTTATGCACTCATCGCATCTCATCCAAAAATGTTTATGTTTCCATATCAATCGTTTCATACCATCGCACCATGTGCCATAACATTTGCATCCAAGCATTTCATTCGCATCATATTCACATTCGCATACCAAAAAGAAAAACAAAAAGCAACAAAAGAAAAGTAAAAAGGAAAAGTCATTCTGCATCCCATCAGAAAGCAATCATGGCATTTGCATTGCATGCATTCGTTCATCTCACTTGCAGAGTACTTAGCATGCCAGCCAAGTCCAGACTGCCAGCCAATGCAACATGATTTTCCTGATGAAGATATCATGGCATTGTTTCGACGAGGGGAAATCCCAAGAAAATGAAAGATGGCGGATGATCTTCGACGGTGCGTCCGACATATGGGGGCATGGGGCAGATGCTGTGTTGATATTTCCTGACAACCACTTCATTCCTGTCACTGCAAGACTGAGCTTCTACGTCACAAACAACATTGCCGAGTATGAAGCATGCATCCTAGGCATGCAGGCAGCCCTGAAGTAGAAAGTCAAAAGGCTTGATGCGTACGGTGATTCAGCCCTGGTGATTCATCAAGTAAGAGGCGATTGGGAGACCAGAGATCCCAAACTGATCCCTTATTGTGACTATGTGCAAGAATTGATGGAGTCTTTCGACGAAATCACTTTCAAACACATCCCTCGAAGTGAAAACCAGCTGGCCGATGCCTTGGCAACCTTGTCCTCCATGTTTAACATCAGCTGTGATAAGAGTTTAACTCACATCCGAATCCCACATCGGAACCTGCCTGCGCATCATTACTGCACGAAGAGCCTGATGATAAGCCTTGGTATCATGACATCAAGCGGTACATCATTAATCAGGAATACCCACCTGGGGCATCAGAAAATGACAAGAGAACTATCAGAAGATTGTCACGGAATTTCTTCTTGAGTGGAGACGTCCTTTACAAGAGAAACCATGACTTGGTACTCCTCAGGTGTGTAACAAGAGAAGAATCAGTAAAGATTATGCGAGATGTTCATGAGGGCTCATTTGGGGTTCATTCCAGCGGGCACGCAATGGCTAGAAAAATCCTGAGAGCTGGTTACTACTGGTTGCAGATGGAATCAGGCTGCTACAACTTTGTAAGAAAATGCACAAATGCCAGATCTATGCCGATCACATTCATGTACCACCTGCTTCCTTGAATGTTCTGTCTGCCTCTTGGCCGTTCTCAATGTGGGGAATGGATGTTATCAGTCCTATTGAGCCTAAAGCGTCGAACGGGCATCGCTTCATTTTGGTCGCCATTGACTACTTCACCAAGCGGGTTGAAACTGCCTCGTACTCCAGTATAACTAGTGCTGTGGTTGCCAAGTTTGTAAAGAAAGATCTGATTTGCCGTTACGGTCTTCCAAACAAGATCGTCACGGATAACGGCAGCAACCTGAACAGCAAAATAATGAAGGACCTGTGCAAAGAATTCAAAATTCAGCATCATAATTCCTCTCCCTACCGCCCGAAGATGAATGGGGCAGTTGAAGCAGCCAACAGGAACATCAAAAGGATAGTGCAAAATATGGTGGTAACCTACAAGGGTTGGCATGGGGGGCTTCCCTTTGCTTTGCATGGCTACCGAATTTCAGTACGTACCTCAACAGGGGCACCCCCGTACTCACTGGTTTACGGGTCAGAGGCAGTCCTCCCCATTGAAGTGAAATACCATCCCTGCAGGTGTTAATGGAGACAAAACTTGACGAAGCAGAATGGGTTCGGTCCCGTCTTGACCAGTTGAACCTCATTGAGGAAAAAAGGATTGCCGCCTTGTGTCATGGGCAGCTGTATCAACAAAGGATGAAGACAGCTTTCGACGAGAAGGTTCGTCCCCGAGAATTCAGCGAAGGAGACCTTGTGCTCAAGCAGATCTTGCCGCTCCAGACGGACCCCAGGGGCAAATGGGCTCCCAAATATGAATGACCATATGTTGTCAAGAAAGCTTTCTCCAGAGGAGCACTGATACTTACCAACATGGACGACGAAGATCTCAAGAACCCAGTCAATTCAGACTCTGTGAAGAAGTATTATGCTTGAAAGAAATAGACAAAAAAAGAGAAAGATATGCCAAAAGAGCAAAAGTGCCAAAAAAAAAAACAAACAAGCAGAAAAAAGAAAGCTGCTTAAAGAAAACAAACAGAATAAACAAAAAAAAAACAAAAGAGAAGAAAATCACAGAAGACGGAACATAAAAGAACACAACATCTTCATATCATTCATCATTCTCATATCATCCATACCATTCGTCACTCCATCGCATCAAACAGTAGTGCATTACACTTTCAAATTCGCATCTCAGAAAGAGCGAAAGAATAACAAAAGAAAAAGAAAAGAATGAAAATCAAACAGAAAGAGCATCCCACCCAAAATCAATCATTGCATTCATGTGCACCCAAATACCCAAGTGCATGCATTTCATGCACCATCCAAGAGAAAAGTTACTTCGGACCAGAGAGTCCGAAAAATCTCGTTTTTAGAAAATCACCACAACACAGAGTTAGTAAACTCCATCAACACAGAGTTAGTAAACTCCATCAACACAGAGTTAGTGAACTCCTTCCACAGATCACAACATCGTGTACGAGCGCGCGATGGATCCATCAGACTTCGTTAAGTCCTTCGGATTAGTTATGTCAGCCTAAGGCATAGCGTAAATCCATTGATCAAATCAGTTCCGGACCTGATGTTGATCGGCAGCTCGAAAAGGCCACCCCCAGAGCTCGGACTCGACAAGAGTCCGTTAGAAGGTTTTAGGCAGCCTCCGAATTCCCAATTTACCGCTTTCTGCACGCCAAGTGCTCATTTCCCGCTTTCTGCACGCCAAGTGCCCATTTTACTTTTCTGTCTGCACGCCAAGTGCCCATTTTACTTTTCTGTTTGCACGCCAAGTGCCCATTTTACTTTTCTGTTTGCACGCCAAGTGCCCATTTTACCTTTCTGTCTGCACGTCAGTGTTCATTTACTGTTTTCGCATCAACACGAAAGTGTCTATCTTTCCAAAAAGAAGAAAGAAAATTCGGATTTCTCCAAATGGACAAAATTGGTATAATTTCTGAATTCTTTATTTCTATTTTACCTTCGAAATATGTCTCGCGCAATTCATATTTCTTGGTAAAATCGAAATAAAGAGGGGCAGCTGTCATACCCCAATTTTGTCCAGCTTAGATCAAAACCCTAATTTTCCCCAAAAATAAATAAGTTGAGGAGTGAGAAGCATTATGCATTGCATTTTGGGTCTTAGAAGTCATTCCAAGGTCTTTAAAGTCATTTTTAGGGTTGGAATGCACTTGTTAAGCAAATTAGGGTTTTAGGGTCAAAAAGGGCATTTTGGTCATTTTTCGTAAAAAGATGATTTTCTCGCAAAAAATGCACATCCACAAAAAGTACATTTTTATTCTATCAAGGATAATTTTTGTACAATTTTTTAGAAAGAAAACCCTAGTCAAAATAATTAAAAATGTATTTTTCCACTTTTAGTGCATAGAAAAATAAAAAGGACCATTAAATATTCCTCAATCCTTAAGTGACAATTTTTATTGTCATGGGTGACTAGAGGGAATATTTTATGGTGCCCAAAAACATGTGCCACATTTTCAATAGTTGCATTCCCATTATTTCCCATGCCCAAAATTTCAAATTCAAAAAAAACTCAAAAAAGGGAAGTGTCCTCAATAAGACAAAATGTACTATTTTGTGCAAGCTTGCATTTTTTTCCCTCCTCATGGCTGCGAATTCCAGCCCATTTTTACCTCATTTTGTGTTTCTTCATGCCCTTAATCCATGTGAGTTGTACTCCTAGCCATTGATTAAAATTCTAGATCAAATCCTAGGCTACAACTATGTGCAAATTGACCTAATTGCCCCCAACAATTTTTGTGTACAAAAAACTCTTCAATTTCATATGACACCAGCTCATTCCCTTCCATTTGTGCTTTCTCATTGTCCCTAATCCATGTGCATTGCAATCTTGGCCCTTGATTCAAATTCTATCTCAAATCTCAATGGTTGGCAAAAGCACAATGTCCTATATACCCTTAATTTTGCACCTCATATAAAACCCAAAAATAAGAAACCAAATGGGGGGGATTCTCATTTTACCCTAGCACACAATCAGATCACAATTCCTCTCCTCCTCCCCTCTCAAACCCAAGACCACCTCCCACCATTTCCACCACCAATTCTTCAATTTTCAACCATCCAAACTTCATTATTCTTGATTCCTACACTAGATCCATTTCTAATCTTGCATTATCCTCAAAGTTCATCATCAAATCCTTCAATATCAAGTGATTTTCGTGGGATTCAAGAGGAGGTTCAAGTGTTCTTGGTTTCTATTTTGATCTTCTTCTTCATTTCAAGCAAGATCTAGAGGTAAGCTCACAAACTCTTGCATTTTCTTTAATTTTCATTATGTAATCTCTCTTCTCCTCATCTCAACTCCTTCATATATTTGTTGTTGATGCTTTGAGGAGCCATCTCAAACATTATTGACAAGCACTTAGGGAGGCTTGGGTGTTTGAGGTGGCTCCTTGGCTTTGAAGGAATTGTTCTTGTGTCTTCTTGCATTTTATTGTATTTTAAACCTTGTTGGTATAATTTTCATCAAATAAAAACCCATTCTCATACCCATTTTGCTAGTTTTGTTTCCTTTGATTTTGCGTGAATAAATGCATGATTTGGTTGATGTTTGTCTTAGGAACTTGCATGATAGATTAGGTCCTCTTCTTTTGTGTTGTTTTGTGTGTTAATTTGTCAATTTTTGCATGAAATAAGTTGATGATTCCATGCTTGTATGCATTCGGCCATGACTAGGTTTTTACCCCTTTGATTGCTTGAAGATTGTCATTTTGATTGTGGTTGAGTAAATGCAAGTTATGTCATTGTGTTTGTTTACTTTTTACCATTTTACTTTACCACTTCATTAACTTTTTACCAAAAAAAACATAAAAACATTTTACCACTTTGGTTTTTACCATTTCACTTAGTTTTTACCAAAACATTTTTATCTCATCACATAAAACATTTTCACCTTCATTCAAAACATTTTACCACTTGCATCTTTGCATAAAAACCCCAAAACATTTTCTCATTTGCATTTCATACTTTTTCAACTTTATAAAATAAACCCCAAAATACTTTTACCACTTTCAAGACCAAAAACATTTCATCTCATTTCCAAAACACCAAAACCCAAAAACATCTTACCACTTTCTTACCTAAACCTTTTACCAAAACATTTTCACCCTCATGCATCTTCATCCATCCCTATTTATGCGACACTCTCATGCATTCTCGAGTATTTATGCCTTGCATAATAAATGTAATCATACTCAAATGCTCATGCATTCTTGTATGCTCATGCATCCTCTTGTCTACTCATTCATGCATTCATTCTTGTATGCTCATGCATTCACATGCTTGCCAAATCATGCATCATTGCTCACATGTTCATTCACCTAACCTAGAATACTCTATGCCTATGATCAATTGTATTCCTTTGTTCTTGATGCCATTTGAATGTCTTGACTTAATTGTGCACAAACCCTTTTACACAATCATGTGCCCTTATAAGGCTACCAACATGTGTAGCATAGAGGCATATGTGCCCCTCTTGAGATTGCTTCCAACTTGTGTAGCAATTCTCCTTCACACACAAACGCTATTGTTTTGAGAACTTTGTCTTGCATCTATGACAATTAAATCTCTTGATTATATTGGCATGCTTAATCTTAGTTGATGATCAACATGTTCATGATTGCTTGATTAGTTGAATATGTTTGAACTTCATTCATTCATTTTGCATTTGGTTTTGGACATAGAATTCGATTGAAAATGATTTATTTATTTTTCTAAAAACTCTTTTCCAAACCAATTAATTTTCAAAGCATTTTCAATAAACAAAAATAAGCAAGTAGTGGAGGTCACCCATAACCTTTGTTAGTTTGATCTCTATGAACGCTCTTCAATTTCACATGAGTACTTAGCGATGATTACTCATAACCTTTGTTAGTTTAATCATTCGCTAATGCTCGTCCTACTTCGAAACCCTTTTCGAAAATATAATAAAAGCAAGTTGTTACTAATAGTCAATCAGAGCCTTTGTTCGTCTGACTAGAGGTAACAACTCTTTTTGAGTATTTAGCAGTGATTACCCATAGCCTTTGTTAGTTTAATCACTCGCTAATGCTCGTCCTATTGCGAAAACTCACCAAAAAGATAAAAAAACAAAAACCTTTTCAAAACTAAAGAAGTTAGAACTACGTTGCTTTGATTCCCATTTGGGATACGTAGGAGCGAGCCACGTCCTCGTCAAGCACAACAAACCAAAATTAATTCGATTGCGAAAGCCCTTTTTGATCATCTAAAATAAAAACCGATTATCATTAATGATCACTCGCGCCGTTGCCGTTTGGTTGTTAATGATAATTTCATTTTCAAAAGAGTTAGTAGCGCGGCCACTCTAAACCGTTGTTGTTTGGTCATCGCGAATCCTCACTCCTACTGCGAAAACTCATCTAAACAGACTAAAAAACAAAAACCTTTTTAGGACAACCAAGAACTACGTAGCTTTGAATTCTCCATCGCACCAGGAGATACGTAGGAGCGAGAGGCCAACTCTCGTCAAGCGCCAAAAATAAAAATTTTCATTAAGTCTTCTCACTCCCTTTTCAATAAAGAGGCAAAATAAAAGCATTTTCAAATCAACACTTCAAACCACACATTTAATTAAAGGTTCCCTTTCGGTAGAAAGGAGGTACGGGGTGCTAATACCTTCCCAATGCCTAACCGACCCCCGAACCCATATCTCTAGTTTTCGAAAGACCATCCGCCTTGTCTAAAAGACCTTTTTTCAATGTTTTGGTCTTAAAATTAAAATATTGGTGGCGGCTCCATACCTTTTCCACGTTGTACAATGAGAAGTCCGAACCGGATTTTTTGGGGTGCAACACTGTGGAAGCACCAGCATTCCCAGAATGGGTGCTTGAGGAGGACATTATGGAACCAGAAGCTGTGGAAAAAGAAGTAAATGTGGAAACTGAACCAGAAGTGGTAGTTGAAAAGAAGAGGAAGAGATAAGAAATAAAGATAGGAAAGAAGAAACAAAATGAGCCGGTGGAAGAAGAGGACATGCTAGAATCAGATGATGAATCACTGAGTGAAGAGGAGAAAGACCAGTACAAGGAGATCATGGAGGATTTGAATAAAGAAAGTGATGAGGAGGACCCTGATACGTCTGAAGAGGAGGAGGAGAATGATGAAATTGAAGGTGAAAAAGAAGAGAAGGGTCAAGAAAGTGCAGAAGTTGATGGATCTGATGCTTCGTCTAAGTCTGAGGGAGACCCCAATGCTTCACTTGATGACCCCCTACCTACATCCAGCACTGCACACACTAATGGAAAAAAGGCTTTTTATAGCGGTTAAAATTGGCATTTCATATCGGTTCCCGAACCGATGCCGAAAAAGGAGATATAAAAAATAGGGACATTTCATATCGTTTCCTGAACCGTTATGAAAAGTTGTTTTTATATCGGTCGCCCCTAGAACCGATATGAAAAGTCTCTTTTTTTTAAAAAAAGAGACTTTTCATATCGGTTTTTCATGGGAACGGATATGAAAAGTCTTTTTTTTTTTAAAAAAAGAAGTGACACCAATGAGAGAACAAATTAAACGGTTATCTTATATAGCTATAACTGGAGTGGAACTCACATTAGCAGGCATATCCATACAAATCTATACAAAAACATGCACCTGGATACGTAAAACATAGCTCTCAATTTAAACATAACTGGAGTGGAACTCACATTAGCAGGCATATCCATACAAAGAATATATTTTCAACTTAAACATAGCTCTCAATTTAATTGAACATAACACTAGAACTAAAAAAAGGCATATTTCAATTTAAACAAACAGGAAAAGTAGCAAACATTGAATTACAAGATAGCTCTCAATATTGAACATTTCTTCTTTCTCTTCTCTTCTGAAATAATGGTTACGCAAACAACAAATCTGTTGAGTTTACTTTATATAGTAGTCTAGTAGAAAGCATAAAACAATTTAAACTGAGTTGAAAATATATATTATTCCCTGCTGATCTTATCTACTTAATGCAGAGCAGAGAGGAACAAAAATGTCAAATAAATTAAAACACTCTTAATTTGCAGCTTCTCATTATATTATAATTATAATATAGTATGGAAGAAGACCTCAAACTCAAACAGCTTCATCCAGCTTCTTAAAAGCAGGTAGGTCAGAAGTCTTCAACACTCGCAGTCTCTTCACTTTTGTTGATACAAACATTCTGCCATGCCAATAATACACATTCACTTCCATTATTATTCATTCTCATAAATAAATTCACCAAATAATATTGAATAGAATAAGATGCTTACTTCCATGGTACGTCTCCAACAAGCATCCTGTCACCATCATTAGCCTCATAAACAAGACTATATTCTCCACTTCCAATCAATGAACCCTCTTCCTTCTTCTCAGTTCCACCACTACTGTGGGAATACACTATGTGACATAGATTTAACTCTGCATCACAACTTTCATTATCATCACAATCTCCAACTGACTTAAACAATTCTTTGGTGAAAAAAACAAAAAAGATTGACTAAAAGCTAATGCATTTTGTGTGTGTTTCGATGAGATTTTGATAAATGTCATTTGATCTGATGTCACAAAGTGCTGTTGTGGGCCTCAGAGTCCAATCCGGAATATCATAGTAACAAAATTTATTTCATTACAATTAAATTTGACGTAAATATAAGTGTAAATTGTTTAACCCAACTCTAACAATAATTAAAGATTTAGAGGCAAAATCAACTTTGTCTAACAGAAACCTAACCCTTGAATTTTCACTAAAACTATGTTTGGCATATGACAAAATCAATTCTTATAGAATGCAAGGTGAAACCAAACACACACTTTTAATTGCATATAGCAAGGTTGACATTTATACCATGAGGTTTGAATGTTGCTTTCTAGTTAGTCAAAAGGATGTAGTAGCTGACAAAATGTGTATACCTGACTATGAGTACAACTTTTAATTCCCCAAAGAAACAATTTCTACACTAAATTATGTCAACAAATATGATTAAATTGACCACATGGGACAAGCCATACTCCCTGTGGTAGATTCATTGAATAACTGATGTATTATAGACTAGATAGTAGATACATCAGTTATTCAATAAACATAAAACTGATTTTTTTTCATATAAATAGAATGAGAGCTAGTATCTATTAAACTAAAAGGAAATGGATATTACCTTGAAGGAGGTCTATAAAGAGCTTATCAACAGCAGAGGAAAATTTTTCATAGCTATCATAAGCATTGATGTCAACTTTTCTCCCAATAGGAACTCCATCCATAATGACCTTCACAAACAACCCTTTATTAATAATTTTGTTACTCCTAACTACCTTGTATGCAACTTTGTCTTGCTGGGACCCAGTAGGTGGCTTAGAAGAAGAGCTTCCACTTGCAATGTTCTTTCTAAAAGACCGAATTGGAGGCCAACCTACTACTGGACCAGAAGCACTCGACTATCCCGAACAGTAATCAATTTTCTACGCCTCCCCATGTTTTGAGTTGCTGCAATTAATCAAGGCAATGTTAGTTCAACAAAAACAACACAATAAGCTAGAAATTAAATCAATGAAAGCAAAAATAAAGTCAATTAAAACAGGACAGCACACAACAGCTGTACAAACTCCACATTGCATCAATAAGTTTACATATGCCAGGCCACAACCTATCATGAAACATGTGATAATCAAAACTACTTTATGAGGAAAAGGACTAATTAAAATAGGAGATTGAGGCGAGGGCTCTTGTCTGATTATAAGAAAAAATGCATAGAATGTCTTGCATGCAATGATTCTAAATAAAAAATTCGGCAACTTTTTGTACAATCACTTATCCGCATCTTAAGTAACAATTACATAGATCACTAATCATTTTTCTAAAGCTCAAACACATGTAAACATAAACATCAGTAACAAATCCCACCACAGCACAAGAGAGTATAATGTTAGGCCATTCAAGACATATGCAAGGAGAAACAAGCAAATTAATGTGTAAAACAGAATAACTGAACAAGTTATTCTGTTAGTTGTTAATTCTGTTAGTTGTTAATGTGTAAAACAGAAATACTGAACAAGTTATTCTGATTAGTTGTTAATTCTGTTAGTTGTTGATTCTGTTAGTTGTTATAGGTTAGTTATTAAGCTAAGCACACCTGTAACAGCCTAAGCTCTGTTCTCCTATTAATTATAAAAAGGGGATTCATGATGAGGGTTGAATCAGTTTTTGGAAGTCAAAGTTTTAGTTCAGCTGGGGAATCCAGTGAGAGGTGCCTAGTGTGCATCTGTGTATCTTTCTTCTTTGTGTTTCTAATAAAATAACACTCTAGAGTCAAGCTGGCCACTGTCCCAGCCCTCTAGAGTTTCCTTATCCGAAACAGCAGTAGCAGAAAGCTAACATATAATCATTAATAACTAGGAAAATTCAAAACCAAAATGCAAGGGACATATCAGATTTTATTAAGTTAAGCTACAAGACGTACCGTATTTTCCAACAATGCCAGCCTTCTTTGATCTTTTAGTCTGCAAAAAAAAAGTATAGGGTGAACTTAAAGCAACCAAAAATCGAAGCAGCTACACCGGAGCACTGCTTATTACAACAGTGCAGTCTCGGCAAGAATCATTGTCAATACAGACGCTGCAAACACAGAATTAAACACGTTTAATAACAATAACGATGCAAAATTAAAGAAGAAAATAAAATCAAATTGAAACGCGTAATAAAGAAAGATGATGTGGTACCTGGGAGGATGTATTCTTTCTATAAGTGATTCCAGTTCCCGATCGATGTGAGCGTGGTAAACTATGTCGATTCTTTCTTTATGGCGGCGGCTAATAGGTGCTGTTATCTGTAGAATAAATATTCGCAGCCTGTATAGTTTAGAAGCCTTCAAACCACAACGTGAAACAATAGACGTTATATATAAAAATTAAAACAAAAAGAAACGCGATTGTATTGAATCGCTGTCTATCTTGTTTCCTAAGCAATGACACAGAAACTCAAAATCAATCACTCAGCTTTAAAGTCAGAAATTTCTTGTGGCGTATCGTATCAAAAGAAACAGGCAAAACAATGAACGAATTCATAGCATATCATAACATAACAATGAATTCACTCTAGCAGAGAACAGAAAAATTACGTTCTGTTATCGATGGAATTGAGAAGAGGAGATTTGAATTCATGAATAGCGCATTGGTGAATCAATTCATGTAAATGATGATCATTCATCAGTGTCAGAGAATAAGGCGATTAATAACCTAACATAAAGTATACTATTGGTGTTAGAGGGCAAGCAAACACTGGCAGTAATTTCATCGGTGGAAGACAAAGTGTTCAGTAGCTTACTAAAATCAGATCAGCAGCTTCCAAGAATTCCATTTGATGAGTAGCATAAACAACAGTTTGGTCATATAAAAGTTTTATTATACATTCCTGCACAACATTTACACTTTTTAGTGAAAGCATGAATGAAAAAAACATCATTAACATTAACATCAAAAATAGCAATGCTATGCTAACCTTAAACAAATGACTTCCTGTATGAGCATCAACAGCACTAAAAGGATCATCAAGGAAATAAATATCTGAATCATTGTAAACAGCCCTTGCCAGTTGAATTCGCTGTTTTTGTCCTCCACTCAAATTTATTCCCCTCTCCTCCACCATGGTCAAATCTCCATCACTCCACGTGTTAATATCCTGGTGCAAAGCACAACCATCCAAAACATATTCATACAAGCCCTTATTCATTTTCTTTCCAAACAATATATTTTCTTTTATAGTCCCTGACTGAATCCATGGACTTTGAGGTACATAACTTCTAGTCCCATAAACTTCACTCGTCCAACTTGAATGAAACCACCAGCTCCCAGAATCCTATCTTTCTCAAGCTCAAGGTCAGATTCATTAAAATAGCATCTCCTATGTTGAATTTTAAATCAACTAAAATAAAGAACAAGGTCAATTTTGTAATATGACATTTGTCATTTTAAGATTTATAGAGGCATTACCCTTAAGAAGGAACTTTTTGTAAAACATGCTGGACAATATTATACAAATCATTGATTCATAAATCCATTCATTCAGTAATGAAAAAAAGTCTCTCACAGATACAAAGTGCAACAAGCTAAACCAAGAATCAAAAGTTGTTTAAGTAGACACAATTCATGAAAAGGAATCAATAACCAAGTACTAATTTCTGAGTCCACCACAAAAATAAATGACAACCAACATACTCAAAGCTAGGTGTTGCTTCAGAATAGGAAGCGATGGCACAGAAGATACGCGCCTTAAAGTGTCGTGAAGAGCCTGAAAGTTATGAAATAAGACACCAAAAAAGATAATTAGATTGCTGTGAAAACATGCAGACTAGATCAACTTCAACAAGACTAAGAATATAAACATAGATGGACTTCCATTACCAACCTGTTGAGTTTTCTGAGTTCGTTCCTGATTTCTTCAGATTAGGGCTCAAAATCGTAGAGAAGGACAGGATTAGGGTTCGCAATCAAGAGAGGAATGAGATTAGGGTTCGCAATCAAGAAAGGAATGGTATTAGGGTTCTCAGTTTGGTTCGCAGAGAGGAAAAGTTTGGTTCAGAGAGTGAGATTTAGTTGCATCGTGGTGAGCTCGTTGCATCGGTGGGAAAATGGCGTTGCATCGCGGTGATAGCGAGGTTGCATCATGGTGATAGCGAGGTTGCATCGTGGTGAGCTCGTTGCATCGTGGTGAGCGAGGTTGATGAAGAATAGGGTTTTGTGAGTTGAAGAAGAGGGTTTTCTGAGATGAAGAAGATGGTTTGTGAGTTGAAGAAGAGGGTTTCATCGTGTGCGCTGTGGAAGAGCTAAGGGAAAGAGCGAACAAAATGAGAGTACCGAGAGAGGGAGCGTACGTGAAAAACCAATTTTTTACTTTCTATAACGGGTGGTGTTTTCACCCGTTATGGAAGCCCTGCTTTCTATAACGGTTATTGAATAGAACCGATATGAAAGATGATTTTTCCACTTTCTATATCGGTTCCTGTGGCAACCGATATAAAAATTGTAATTTTAATTACAAATCTGCCACCGCATCACTTTTAATATCAGGCCGTTTTTAACCGATATAAATAGCAGTTATAAAATGTATTTTTTCCACTAGTGACAAAGCCAACCACCACCAGCCCTACAATCTGACCCAGTTCCCTCACCAACCAAATCACCCATCCCTGAATCCCAACCTCAACTCAAAGCACCTACCCCTCCACCACAAACACTTGCCACCCAGACCACTCCTGATGTGCCATCTGTCACTGCTACTCCTGATGCTGCAGCAACAGTTGATGCTGCAGAAAGTTCTGAAATACTGGTATCACCTAAGCAGAAAAGGTCAAAGCGCATTACAAAGAAAAGGAAGACTGAGAGCGTACCTGAGGAAGCTAAGATCATTGAGGAAGCAAGACCTGCGATGATTGAGAAAGAAGAGGCTAGGGAAGATAACTCCGTAATTGCTGCAATCATGCAAGGAATAGCTACTGCTGCAGCAAATGAGGCAATAGCAAAGGCATCTGCTGATAGGATGAAGGCTGAAGCTGCCAAGAAAGCCAAAGAGGCTAGGGAATTCGTGCTTGCCCAGAAGAAGGAAAATGTTTCTGACGCTGGTCCTGTTGTTGCAGATACAGGATCAGTGCTGCAGCATTCTATTGCTGCAGCAACAGAAACCACGACTGTCCCGAAGCTATCTGGGGGTAAATCTTCCAGGCTTGCATCCAAGAAGCAAGGAAAGAGTACTCCAGTGCGTGCCAGCCCCAGAACTAAACCAGGAACTCCTGCACCCTAATCTCATATGTTCCAATTTTAGTATTGTTTTAGTATGTTTTTAATTTCTGTTTCTGCTTTAGTATGTGCTGTTCAAATAAACCTGTTTCTGTTTCATTGTGGTTCATCTTATGTATAGTCTGTTCCTGTTGTGTTTTAATTGCTGTCCTGTAGCTCTCTCTCTTTAGTTTGCAGTGAGGACACTGCCCAGTCCTAAGTGGGGGGGGGGTATACACTTGGCCAGTACTCTGTTAGTGCAAATAAAAGTTAATGAATCTTAAATTTTTAGAAGTAGAGTTGAGCAAAAACTTAGTGATGATATGGTGAGAAATGAGTGATTACACCCCTGTTTGATGAGTGAACTATTCTGTTTCTGCTCCTACACTTAAACTTGAATTTAGGTAGGAATTTAGTGAATTAAAGATGACCTGAAACTAGGCTAGTGTGGGTAAACCTAGGGAATTGCTAAACTGTTACTAAAAACCTAGGGCAGCATAAGAAACTAAGTTTGGGGGTTCTGAGATATATTAAGGCAAAGCATGAAGGAATGCAGTGCTGCAGCAACCCTTGCTGTAGCAATGCTGAGATATGTGCACATAGTTTTAGGGCATGTAAATCTGAATCTGAATGAGGCTGCAAAGCATCAAAGTCTGTAAATATGTAATGTGCTGCAATTTCCTGTTGTGCAAAAAAAAAAGGGGGCATTGCAGTACCAAATCAAATCAAAAGTCAAAACAAAGTACAACTCTGAGTCAGTAATGCTCCAGCAACTGATGCTGCAGCAATGGTAATGTTAGAATTGAATAAGTGCACTATCTTAAAAGTTCTGGAATGCTACATCAAAGCCCTTAATCAAGCTCAACCCCCCTTGCTGAGCATGAATTGTTAGTCTGCCCTTCTTTTTGAAAAATTGTTTTAGCTTTCCCAAAAGAAAACCTCTCTATGTCTTAGCTAAGTGAAATCTTGAACCTTGCTATGTTCTGAACTAAATTAAGTGTCACACACACACTATTGAGCAGGAAAAAGCTAGGGAACTCATTATTCAGAAGGGTTGCAATTGATTGATAGTCTGAAGGTTGATGCTCAGCTTGATTCTTCTTTATGCTTCATATTTGAATTGATTCATTGGTTGTGATTGCTTATTAACAGTTGTGCTTGCCTGTGTCAAGTGTCATTGCTTGAGGACAAGCAACGATTCAAGTTTGGGGGTGTGATAACCATCCTTTATGATGGTTATTACTTGCCTTTTTAGCTTGAATTTAGTAATTTAATAAACTTGTTGTGTCAATTATGATGTAATTATGTGTGTAGGGTAGAAATAATGGTGCAGGAATAAAATGGTTTAATTTGAGCATTCTGATGCCCTTAGTGCATTTAATTGTGTTTAGTGTCAGTGCTGCAGCAACAGGTGCGTGCGCAATAGAGGAATTGCGAAAGATGAGAGAGAAAGCTCGAGGGGAATGCGGAAAACACGGAAATTAAGGCAAGGACAGGTGTCAGAGCTGTATGACACGGAAAGATATTTCCTATTGAGGAATTCCCATGATTGCCCTCGATCCTAGGACGCATTTCCTTAAAGAGCCCTCATTCTAGGGTTGCGTGCAAGGAGACACTATATAAGGAAGTTTCCCCTTCTTCATATGCATGCTCTGCCGTCAAGGGGAAGTTTAGAGATAGCTCACCATTGTTACCCACAAGCTTCATTGCTGAGACCATTGCGACAGCATTACTTGGAATTACATTTCTCTTGGAAGAGTTTCACTAGAAGAGCTGGAGCAGATCTCCATCACTACTACTGGAGTCCTTCACTGTTTCATCTTGATAGTATCATTTCTTCTCTCGAAATTTGTAATATGACTTCTACTCTTTTGTTTAAGTTGTTTTCCATGTTTTGTAAGCTCAATATGAGCTAATTTCTCATAGTTGAGATGCTGGATCTGATGTAACTAGATTTTCTATGCTATTTATGAAGTATATTTAATGTTGTGCGTTTTACCTTGTGTGTGATAATATTTCCATTTTAGAGTAGGATTGGCCGTCTATTCTAAATAGCATTTATGAATTCAAAGATGGTTTGTAAATTAATCTCACAAGGTAATATGGGTAGTGGGCATTAATGAGAGATCTTGATGCTCCTTGCTTAACCCTAGAGATAGGAAGGTAAAGCCCATAAGGTGATCACTGCCGGTGCTCAAGCAGCCTAGGAGGTACTTCTTTAGGGTTTAGAGAAAAACTCTTGCAAGGAAAACCTAGTGTAAAGTATTCGAGAGAATAACGTCTTATTGCTGCAGCACCTAATGTTGCAGCATTGAATATACTCATAATAGCATATTAATGAAGTTACTGAAGTGAATGCATCTCAACTTGTTCTCATCACTGATTCTTAATTACCATTTCCTTTTATTCTTATTGTTTATGTTACCCAAAATTTGTGTGTCAGTTACTTTATTCACTAAATTGTAAGCAAAATTAAACTCGTGCATTTAACTAAATTCCTCGTGGGGACGATCTCATTTACCCTTTATTACTTGTTAAGACAGTGTATACTTGCACTAAATTTTCACACAACAATAGCACATGCATAAAGTGAAGTCCCCCCCCCCCCCCAACTTAAAAGTGAGTAGTGTCCTCACTGCTCTAAGTTGAGTTCAAAATATTAGTTCAAAATGGGGAGAGGGGTTAGTACATGTGGGATAAAACTTGCAGAAATTAAACAAAGTACTTAAGTATAATAGATAGAAACAAACAACATTTAAAATTTACTCTTTCTTTGGGCCACCTCTCATTCTTGTGCTTGACCTGCTTGGCTCATGTTTCACCTTCTGCTTTTTGGCTTCTTGGGCTTCTCTGCTTTTGGTGCATCTGCACTAGATGCAGTTGCACCAGCCACCTCTGTTGTTGGTTCTGGATCATCAGGTTTCTGCGATGCAAGTGCATCAGATGCTCCTGCACTAAAACCTGTGTTCCTACAAAACACTTAAAACATAAAATTGAACAAATTAACTTACTAATTACCAAAAAGTGTGGGTTGCCTCCCATAAGCGCTTGTTTTTAAGTCTTTCAGCCTGACTATCTCCTTATCTTAGAGATTTTGAAAATGGGTGGTGAATTTATCTTTCACCACATGCTCACCATAGTACATTTTTACTTTTTGGCTATTTACCTTGAAAGTGGTATTTGTGGCTACATCATAAAGATCAACTGCACCATGGGGGTAAATTTTGACTAATTGAAATGGTCCTGACCACCTAGATTTAAGCTTTCCAGGGAACAATTTCAACCTAGAATTATATAACAAGACCATTCCTCCTTTAAGTTCTCTCTTTTGGATTTTTTTGTCATGCCATGCTTTGGTTTTTTCTTTGTAAATTTCTGCATTCTCATAAGAGAATTGCCTAAATTCTTCTAATTCATTTAATTCCGAAAACCTTTGTGCTCCTGCCTTGTTGAGATCAAAATTTTACTTTTTGATAGCCCAATATGACTTGTTCTCTAACTCAACAAGAAGATGGCATGCTTTGCCATAAACTATCCTATAGGGGGACGTACCTAATGGAGTTTTAAATGCAGTTTTGTATGCCCATAATGCTTCATATAAGTGTAAGGACCAGTCTTTTCTTGTTGGCCCAACCATTTTCTCAAGCATTCTTTTTATCTCCTTATTAGACCCAGCTTGTCCACTTGTTTGTGGGTGATAGGCTTAAGCAATTTTATGTTTATTGCAAAAATGTGAGCCTTCATCATTGATGATTGCTCTTGGGGTGCCAAATCTTGTAAAAATGTTTCTTTGAAGAAATATGTTAACTGATTTGGCATCATTATTAGGTAATGCTACTGCCTCTACCCATTTGGACACATAATCAACAGCTACCAAGATATATTGATTGCCAAAAGAAGGTGGAAAAGGACCCATGAAATCCATCCCCCATACATCAAAAAGTTCAATTTCTAAAATATTGGTTCTAGGCATTTCATGTCTTTCAGAAATATTACCAGCTCTTTGACATTTATCACGGGAATTGACCATTAAATAAGCATCTTTAAACAAAGTAGGCCAATAATAACCTGACTGTAGTACCTTGGTTGCTGTTCCATGGCTTCCAAAGTGGCCTCCATATGGTGCAGCATGACAGTGCAGAAGCACTGCTTGCTGTTCTTCTTCTGAGATGCATTTTCTCATTAGCTAATCTGGACACATCTTGTAGAGAAAGGGATCATCCCAATAGTATTGTTTGACTATTTGGAAAAACCTCCTTCGTTGCTGATAGTTCATGTCCACTAGTACAACTTTGCTTACAAGAAAATTTACTATGTCAGCATACCATGATGGAGTTGCACTAGGTGCATCTGCACTTAGTGCAGAAGCACTAGGTGCAGTCAAGGTAATTGCCAACAGTTTTTCATCTGGGAAGTTTTCCTTGATCTCTCCTTCTTGTGTACCTGTACTTTCACCTTCAAGTGTAGATAAATGGTCAGCAACTTGGTTCTCCACCCCCTTTTTATCTCTAATTTCAAGATCAAATTCTTGAAGGAGGAGAACCCATCTTATTAACCTTGGTTCTGGGTCAGGTAGGGTAGTCTCTTTTTTTTTTACATATCCGATTGGGAAATCTTACGTAGGGGCGAGGGAGGAGAGGGATCGCTTCATCGTGGACAAGAACAGGCTTCAGGTGGAGCTACATGGGGCCCTAGAATCCACTCGCCGAGCCAACGAGTCTGCTTGCCATCACCAGAAAGACAGAGATGGAGGCCTATGGTGAGAGGGACGGGTACATGAAGAGAGAGGAGGAGCTCCGAGTTCGGCTCGAAAGTGTTTAGTCTGAATTAGAGAGCACGAAAAACAGAATGATGAGGCTGAGGAGAAGGTGCGGATGGTAGCCGACACAGTTGTGGACTTTTCCTATGCTGCTTATGACAAGGCTTTGAGTCATGTTCAGTGTCTGTATCCAGACGCTGTTTTAGAGCCGAGCATTCTTCTGTTGATCACGAGGTTCGTGATGGGAGGATTGTCAAGTATCATCCCAACAAGGTTGAGTTCTATGTCATTTCCCCCTGATCGTTTCTTTCAGTTCATTTGTTTTTGTCTATGTAATTTGTCTTTGTCTAGTTGGATTTTTTTCCGTATATCGCTTTGAAGGGCCTTACCGTTTCCGGGATGACCATCTATGTTACATTTTGACTTATCCATGTTTACTTTTTGTCTGGCTTGTTTCTTATCTATATGACTGGTGCATGTTGGATGGCATCGGGCGTAAGTCGTGCCTTGCACATCCGGATGTACAATACCATATCGCCCCGTGGTCAGGTTTACTCTGTGGGGTAGTTTATCAGAACTCGGTCTAATTCTAACTCGCCCATCAGAGGTTGCGACACGTTTTAAGTCACTTCGCGAAACGAGTACGTCGACTCGAGCCTCGGTTTGTAGAGTAGCGCAAACGATCGCATCGCCGATCTCATGCTGCCCCTTTTTACCGTCGGGCTTTCACATTAGTTGCCTGGTCCCCCGCTGCTGATGTCAGAACCTGGTTTTCTATCCTGCAAGTAACAGCAAGTATTGCAAAACGATATCTTGAATTATTATGTTAAAATTTCATTCATTCACGCATATTAACGGTTCATGCTATTACATTGATTTATCATTCATGTTTCGTACATACAACAAATTTCCTTAGTTCATCAGCGTTCCAAGTTCTAGGTATTGGTGTAACACCCCTTTTCTACCCGTTAATTTATTAGCGTAAAAATCAGAGTTTCAAAATTTTAATTACACCACAAGGGATGTCACACTTACTTCGTTAAACAGTCTTATAATACTTTCAAAACTTCATTGTCAAATAAATTACAACTTCACAACAAAAAGTCCAACGATTATACACAGTCTTGAATAAACTAAAACAACGTTCTATTTCCCCCAAGTGTTACATATCAGAACAGACGACCCGACTCAGCTAGCGAAGGTTCCTAAGCCTTCACTTGTGCTCACCTGCACGTTACCGCATAGGGGTAACATTCAAACAGAAGGGGTGAGTTCATCTAACCATATAATAAAGCATATGATAAGCACTAAGCTAGAGTTATGACACTATATCAACCACACCACGACACATCAAGTCAGTCATCAATATCAATCACCACAACAAATCATCGCAATGCCAGCTATATAAACCACATCACAAACATCAATTCAAATCACTACAAAAGCTCATCACTGGTGATGTAGGCATATGAAATGCAACCCACTCGCGGGCATATGCATGAGGTACCTTTCACAAACGTCGCTTAGCCTTTTGGGCCTCATCGTCACTTAGCCTTTTGGGCCTCAAACTTCACTGGGTTTATGCCCATGGGATGTATGAGACACTATGACATGCACCACGCACAGACACACACGAAACACGGTCAACTATGTGACCCGTCACTTACCAGTTTGCCTACTAAGAGGCACAGCACCTGTCAATTCATGATTACACATAACAACGTCACTTAGCCCTGTAGGCCTCATCGTCACTTATTTTAATTCATAATCACACATAACAACGTCACTTAGCCTTTTGGGCCTCATCGTCGCTTATTATTCATCGTCGCTATTAGCCGTTATGGCATCATCATCATTTAGAATCATCATCATCAATATAACATCCATCGTCCATCACAAGCATAGCCACTAGGGCATTACCGTCAAAATCATCAACTTATCAAGGTACTAGCCACCGAGGGCATCATCGTCAATCAAACATTAGCCACTAAGGGCACTATCATCTATAAATTAGCCACTAAGGGCATCATCGTCAATAAACTAGCCACCAGGGGCATCATCGTCATTTACACATCATTATCATTAAAGTTGGCCACTAAGGCAGAAACGTTCTTTAGAACATCATCATTGACACCAAAAAGGTCTTAGACACCGAAAACAATTTTGCAACGCAACAACAACTACCACCGGGGCAGACACTTGGGTGCCCAGAACCATCAGAAAATATTAAGTTTTCGCTTTTAAAAATGGGACACACAGATAGACAACGAAATGGGCTTCACAACACTTTTTGAAACGTTTAAAACGGACACCCGAGTCAAAAGTTATAGCGAAAACAGTTTTTATTAAAAATCGGGAACGTCCTGAAAATGGCGCCCAGGCACTGGGCGCCTAAGACACAACTTAGACATCCAGAAGCAACACAACGCACGCACACTGACACGCACACACAGCAAGCACAATTCAGCACAACAGCAAGCACAAATCAGCAACACAAACTTTGGCTCATGCGCCCAGCACAAGGGCGCCAATTCCTGCAATGGAAAATTCAACCAAAAACGCAACAACTTGGCACGGGGCGCCCAATCACGAGGACAACTAATTCCGTGGCCAAAATTCCAGTAACAACAATGCTTGGCACAGGGCGCCCCACTCAGGGCGCCTAATTCTGCACCTAGACAACAAAATCCAGCAGCATCATAAACACAAAAATGGCGCCCTATGCGCCTATGACACCAACAACAACGAATTCGAGCAACACAACTTCCTCAAATCTCATACAACATATTAAACACCAAATTCCATCATCAAGGCTCA
Source organism: Astragalus membranaceus (assembly GCA_039519185.1). NCBI lineage: Eukaryota > Viridiplantae > Streptophyta > Magnoliopsida > Fabales > Fabaceae > Astragalus > Astragalus membranaceus. The sequence goes on from CM076850.1 coordinate 54,384,197, forward strand.
ATTCAACAATACGAACACCAAATTATAATAATCATCCCCAATCATCATAAATCACAATATCATCAACAATTACTCAAACACTCGGCACGCACAACATGATTTTATTAACAACAAGTCTTCATATGCCTAGGGTTCATCAATAATCACTAAGAATACATAAAAAAAAGCATACATAGAGCCTAGCCCCTACATAATCCCCATCATAAAAACCCTATTATAGAGAAGATAAGACCCACCCTTACCTGATATCCAATTGCAATAGTTCTTTTGGCACAACAAAAGAATGTCACGGGTTCTCGAGCGCGATCTATTTCCAACGAGACTATGTGCCACTCGAACACGTACAATTATGCAACAACGACAACGGTTCAAAAGTCATAAACTTAAAATATTGAAAATGCTCAATCATTCTTTTTAATATGAGAAGGTCACAATATCATAACTATATATATATATGTATTAAACTTATGTACATAAAATAAAAATATCTTTAATAAATATGTGAAACATTTTATAAAACTTAAATATATAAAACTACATAAATAGTCTCTAAAACAGTAGATATACGCTTATAGTAGTGTACAATAAAACATGATTGACATATGGCATGGAAGCTAACCTTGTATTCAAAAGCCACAAACTAATCCTGATAAATTTGCTGATTGCTCACGAAGGAATGATGATGCAAAATAGAATAGAAATCTTGAGATTGAAAGCCTAGAGAAAGTCATGGCGTACGTGATTGTTGGTAGCGGCAACCTAGATCGGTTGAAAATTAGGTGAAGCTTGTCTCCTAATTATGCAGCGATTAACGATGGCTAGAACAAGAGGCAGAGCAAATTTGAAACAAAAACGCGGTGGAGGTTGTGGGTTGCACCGAGCTTCCCGATGGATGAAAACAACACCATAAACAGACTCAGCGCGTCATTTCGATCGGGAATGCAAAGTTTGGGACATAGCCGCGGTGGAACGAGTGAAAACGCGATTGAGGGACATGGCTGCCCAAGGGTTCGCTGGTTTTGCGTTTTTCAGCTGAGGGAGAAGAAGGAAGAATGTGGGTCGGGTCAAATCCAGGGTCCAGTGGGCTGCGCGTGAACTGGCTGTAGCGGGTTAGAGCTAGTGGCATGGGTGCGATTAAAAGGTAAAAAGGGGTTGTATGCGTATAAAAGCCCAAAAATCTATTTTAATTCGTTTTTAAAGCCCAATTTCATAACAACCATTATTTTAACACCCCAGAAGCCCAAAATAATTTATAACATAAATAACATTTAAATAATAATATGTATAAAAAATAAATAAATATATATAATAACAATTATATATTACCAATAGCATATAAAGTACATTTAAATATGTTTTCAAGCAATTTTAATAACTCAAGTACACCATAACTTAAAATAATTTAGTCTTATCCATTTAAAATACTTAATACAATAAAATATTTTAAAAGGGCCACAACGCACGAAAATTGGGGTGTTACAACTCTCCCCCACTTAAAAGAATTTCGTCCTCGAAATTCAACTACCGATGCAAACACTCTTCTACTACCCAACTAACGTCATCTAGACAACCAGTGCTATCTATCATGCTGATCACTATTGCTTTGATTACCGGCGGTAAGTGCTTGGGCGGCCGTCCCTCCTACTTGTTCGGCCAGGTAACTTCAAGCAGTAATAATCAGGCTCACTCTCTACTCCGCTGCGCCACTCTGATAGACTAACTTGAATTCTATCTCACTCATCTATCCTCATGGGTACGCACACTAACAGCCTGCTAATGGTTTGGTTCTATGACAACATTATTACAACAATGCAATATTAACAACTCAGTCACAACAATCGGGCACTAAGGCACCGGCAACCGCTATAACAACCTAGTAGAAAGAACCAAACACACGGAACGGTCATCAATTAAAATAGGCACAACTCATAAAAGTAGGAGCAGTGCATCAAATCAGGGACAGTAACAGTAATTTTCCGAAACAGAAGTAACAATTTTCAGGGAACAGCAGTAATTATTTTCAGAAAAACCGCAACAATAATCTTTCAGGAAACTGTAACGATAATTTTTCCGAAAACAGTGATAATAGTTTTTCAGGAAACAACAGCAACTGCAACCAGCAAAACAACGGCAACAATAACGTCAACAACATCACGAAAGTTTACTAAGTGCGTAGTTATAGCAAGACAAGTCACAAACTCCCAAAACGGATAATTTAATAATTAGGAACAGCGAACACTCATTGTACAAAACTTCAAACAAGACGGCAGTCACACAATTGGCATAACACTAAATGCGATACTCATTTTACACCAAAAGCCAAGATCATCTCTCCAAGTATGGGAGTCAAGGGTATCATGGCGCACTCATCTTCCTAAAGCAAAGCAGCCAAGATCACGGCACTTACCCGGCGGGGATCCAAGGTATGAGACCATGATTTCTTGGGTAGAAAGCGCTAAGAAAGGCGCGGAAGTCAAGCAAATGACGAGACCATGAGGTCACAAACACCAGAGATACCCACCTACAAGGGTGATGTCTAGTCTGCAGGCCATAACTTCATCTGTGTTTATCCGATTGAGGCGTGTAAGCATGCGTTGGAAAGCTAAGAAAAAGAGCTACAATTCTCATGTTAAGATCGAAATCCAATCCATACGTCTCCGCACCCAGGAAGGGAAAAAAGCTGACGGCACCATGGCAAGCCAGCACCCAAGGCGCCCAGGAGGGCGCCAAATCCTGTTACGGAAGCAGCCAGCGTGGCACGTAAGAAAATTAAAGGATGCATGAGCATGTGAGTGCATGAGCACGTAAGAAAATAAAAGAGTGCATGAGCACGAAAGAAAATTAAAGGATGCATGAGCATGTGAGTGCATGAGCATGAAAGGAGATAAAAGAGTGCACGAGCACGTGAGCAAAAAAACATAGTGCACGAGCACGTGAGCAAAAATCATAGTGCACGAGCACGTGAGCAAAAAAAACATAGTGCACGAGTTCGTGAGAAAATAAAATAGTGCACGAGCACGTGAGCAAAAAACATAGTGCACGAGCACGTGAGCAAAAAAACATAGTGCAGGAGCACGTGAGAAAATAAAATAGTGCACGAGCACGTGAGCAAATAACATAGTGCGCGAGCACGTGAGAAAATCAAATGATGCATGAGCGTGAGAGGAAATAAAGTAACGCATGAAGTGATGGTGTCATTCAGCCCGCCCTCACACTCTCCTCCAAGAGGTCCATTTAGCAAAACCAGGGGGTGCGTTTAGCAATTGGATATGGATCAACCCAATCGATTTGGCCCATATCCACAACATACAAGCCCAATTAAAGCCACCACGCTTGGATGGTTCAGATCGATTCTGATAATCCGACGGTCCACAGACGAGCATCGATTTCCTATAAATACCGGCTCGCATAGCCCTTTATACGGTACACACTCTTCCCTTGAAAATTCACTAGCTTATTATCATATTGACTTGAGCGTCGGAGTGGCTTTGCAGGTACCCCCCCCCCCCCCCCCCGGGCGCTCACTGACCTCCTGCCAGGGCAGCAAGAGACCTACCAATAGCAGCCGACCAAAATACTGCTAGGTACAGAACAATAAGCCATGGGGGTAAGTATATCTTATACCATGAATTGGTTATTGTTACCAAGAAATTGGATTCTTTTAAGTTCTACTAGAACAGTGGATATACTGGGTATTTGTTGTGACTGTAGATGCGTAAGCAGTTTATGCTTCTTCCTTACATGATCTCTGTGTGTTCTATGTTCTAATAAGTATTTTTGTTTCTTTAGGTTTGATTTATTTACATGTGGCTTGCACTTTGCTACTTAATCCTATTGGAACATCAAGTTTTGCTTATTCAAATTACTTCTCAGACCCATTAGCGGAAACATCATAACATTGAAGAAACTTAATGTACTTGACAATCAATTAGAAAAAACAAAGCTCTAAATTTGCACTAAGTCTTTGAATGACAGTGTTGTAAGGTCATTTCCATCATGGTAACAAATGTTGAATACCTACATTTTGTGCATGTACTGATTCATTGACTGTGATGTATTTGATGAGTCTTGGTTCTCACTTTTGGTAGTAAAATGTAGTGCGGTGAATTGTCAAAAAAAAGCGTTATAGATTTCTGGAAGTATTCTACTCACAGTATTTCATTTAAAACCAAGAATTGAATTGTTCCATCTATAATATGTTCCTCGAATTTGAAATTGATAATGATTATTTTTTTCACAGTATTCCACTAAATATTAATGATTATTTTTTTCCCAATAGGAGATGATTTCAGAGAGCTTATCTGAAGACCAAGAACGTGCAGCTACTATAGGTGTTCCGTTAAAGATTAATGCTTATCCTAATGACGCCATTGGAAAAGCATATGGAGCTGAACGCCCAGGCCGCATTCGTGTTTTAGGTCCAGGTGTTTGTCCAACTATTGTTTTTGGAAATCGTAGGCATTTTGCTGATTTTATCCAAGTTGGTAACTCTGACCAAGTGAATGTCGAAAACCTAAGAAAGCACATTGAAGATTTGGAAGAAAAACTAATTGGATATGAAGAAACCAAAGAAGAACTTGCTAAAATCAAGGAGGAGCACACACAAACCAAGGAGAAGCTTACACGAACAACAAATAAATTGGAAAATCTTTACAACTTCTTGCATTATAAATTTGGAGATGAGTTATCTATGTTCATCTTAGGTTCATCCTCATCTTAGTTTATATATTTAGAATATCTATTACAATCTCTAATTACTTGTTAGTTGGGTATTATTGTAGTTGTGCTTTTTTGGTAACTATATGTTGAATATTACTTTTTAATGGATGTTAGAATTTTATCTTAAGTAGTTAGCTATATATGCAAAAATTTATTCCATCACATCTATCTTAATTTTGATTATCTACTTATTACATAAGGCCAGTGGAATAGTAAGTTGTAATTACCAAATTAGCTTTGTTTACTAGGAAGAATGTTTTCAAAAAAAAAAAATATTGCGTTAGCCACGGTTAAACCGTGGGTAAATAATTGCGTTAGCTTCTGAACCCGCGCGCTTCCCGCCAATCTAGCCACGGTTATACCGTGGCTAATAATTGGACGTTACCACGGTTAATTTGGGCGTGGCTAAAGCTACTTTTGACCGTGGCTAAGTTTTGGCAACGCACTTTGTTTGATGCTTTCGTATTTTGTTTCAGCTTTATTTTTATACGTATTTGTTTTCACTATGTGGATATGCATTTTTACAAAAAAAAAAAACTACATTTAGCGTGGGCCAAGCCGACGTAAAAAAATGAATCAGACGCTACGTAGCGTCGGCCTGGACGATGCTAGCGTTAGCGTGGGCTGTTTTCTGTGCTGCCAACTAGCGTCGGCTAAATTCAACGTTACATAGCGTCGGCTACAAAACGACCCGCGCTACCCGTTGCGATGAGCCTTTTAGCTTCTCCCCCGAACCGTCGCATGGCCGACGCTAAACTCTCCTCTAGCGGCGGCTTTTTGTGGTTAGCGTGGGCTTTTGGCCCACGCTACAAGCAAAAATTCTTGTAGTGGGTCTCAAAACCGTTGCGGAAGGAAAATGCAACAGTTTTTTGGGATCACGCAACGGTTTTCGAGCGTTGCCGTAGGGTAAGAATGTTGTAGTGCCGCAACATAAAACATATCACATTCCATTACCCGAAACACCATAAAATTCAACCTTAATTTTTTTTTGCCATGTTGCTACGCAAACTAGCAGTGGCGTGTCCTTCTCAGGAGTTAAAAGACCAGTAAAAGAATAATAAATAGGTCAAAAAAACATTCAGAGGGAGTTATCGCCTATAATGAGAATATATGGTACAAGATCACACTGCCTTAATCAATACATTACAACCTATGACAAAGAATTTTCTTTTTAATAAGCAACTTATGACCAAGAATTATTTTTCACCCAAATCAAGATCTGTGGCTCAGGGACAAGGGAAGGTTAGAGAAAGAGAGAAACTCTCTAATTTCTCGAGAGAACTTGTTATTGATTCCTTATTGCTTGGATTTTTTTTGGATCATAAATGCTTGGTGATGAGCCGTATTTATACTACTCTTGTAGGGCTTACATTACAATTGAAAAATCTAGAGACATGGATACTCTTGTTTCTATGGCTAGAAAAGTCTAGAGATCTTAAAGTTTCTCTAGTTATTTATCTTCATCTATTAGTGTTTCTAGAAGATTCTATAATATTCTCAATTTCTTGAAACTTCCATGTTATTTCATATTATTCTTCATCAATCTGTCAATACATTATTATCATGTTACAGACATCTCTGTTATTCATCACATCTGAAACGAATTTCTATTATTAATGAAATCAAAATTGGTACAAAAACACATGCTAAACCAAAGAACATATAAAATAGATATAAAGAACAGAAAAAACAAAATAAGAAAAGAAAGGAAAAATATATTCATAATAGTTGCACTACTAAATAAACTAGAAAAGTTGTGAGAACATGCTAAAACCATGTAAATTTCACTGACTTGTAACTAATTCCGTCTACCTCAACAGCCATGAGCCCATGACTAATCCCACTAACTTGGAATTCCTCAACTCTAACTGGCAAAAACTAAAAAAATTATGACAATATGTAAAAGAGTCAAACAAGGCTACCATGAAATCTAAATGATAGCATACTGATTAATAGTTTCATTGCTGAAATAATGGACAGTAGCTAAACAAAGAAATGACATACCTTTCCATCAATAATTCCTCTTCACGTTTGTTAATCATACCAACAATCATGAAAACTATCACAACTCATGTGTTTGATAATTAATAGAAGAACATTTTCAGCTAGTTTTAGTCGCTAAAAGAGAACTAATACAAATACAATATACCAACTATATTTTGAATTTGTATGATTCTTATAACCATACATCGCATGGCATTTTAATATATTTATCCACCAACACAGCCATTATATAGAGTAATTTGGGCGAAAAGTTGAGCTCTAATTAAAACTCTGAGCAAGGAATTTGAACTAAGCTAAATCCTAACCTAACCTAACCAGAAATTGTAATCAGAATTAAAATGGAAATGCAATTTGGGAAAAAGCAAAGAAAAATGCAATGCTGCTGACGTTAATCCGTCAGAATCCTTAGCATCTTTAAAAAATTAGACCAAAAATCAAAATCCAAAAGTAATAATCAAAACATTGAAGAAAACTAAATTCAAGAGTCGGATTACATTACCAAATAGGATCGAAGAAGCTTGAGAGAAACCAGTTATCGGATAACGAGAAAGAGAGCGAACGAAATACCAAACAAAGATCTCTCTTTCGAACAATTTATACATAAAAAATTGAAAACCACAGTACTGCTACTTCCAATTGTGACTGCCACACAGTCACAATTAATTGAAAAATCGAGAAGAAATCGAGATAGGTGAAGAATTAAGAAGAAAATGAGCGATTCGTATCAAAGTTGGGATGAGCATAAAGAACCATATCTTGAGTGTTTCAGCTATGAGTTCCCGAAGGTGAACTCTAGGGTTTCAGAAATAGAGGGAGTTTCTAAAGGTGAATTCTAGGTTCAGAGATAGAGGAACTTTTTTTTTTGACAGCAGATAGAGGAAGTTAAAACTGGAAGGATTCATGAAAAGGAGAACGAAAGAAAAAAATGGTCGTCCTTTTGGAAGATAAATTAGTGGCAATTATCTTATGGTCACTAAAATTTTTTTTTGATTGCCAGACATATATTATTAAAATATAATGGTACAAGAAGTACCGAAACCCAAATAAATTATCCAGGATACAGAAATAACCCAAAGAAATAGAAACAATTAACGAATAAAACTACATTGAAATACACAAAAAAACCTCTGCCCACCACTCATAATAGAGGCAAGGAGCAACTCCACATCTCGCTAGAAACCATCTCCATGACAAAACTTTAATCATCTCTAGAGCCCGGACACCATCGGCTGTTGTACCTGCAAATATATAGTTGTTCCGCTCCTCCCAAATGACCCAGATAACTGCATGCTGTAACACCCCTTTTCTACCCTTATATTACGCGTCATTTATCAGAGTAATCCCTTTCAAAAATATTATATTCATTGATAGAAAAGAAATGCTACAACTTCATTAAAAACAAACTCATTAATTGCACTCTTCAAATTCGTGCAACAAAACATCCTTCATGGAAAATCAACTCCTCAAAATTCACATCACAGCGGAATAAACAACAACTCACCAATAACTCTCAAACACGTCTCGAATATATCAATAAAATCGTTAAAACAACTAATTAAATCGTTTATCAAAATTCACCCACGCCCCCTAGGTGTTACAGTATCAGAGAGTGACACAAAGTACATCCCAAGAGCTAAAAGGAAGGTAGCAGATCCTTCACTCGCGATTACCTGCAGTGTTGCCACAATAGAGCAACATTCCAAGCAGAAGGGGTGAGAATTTTAACAAAACATAATCCAGCATATGATAGAGTAATGGAGACGAACAATTCTACAACATCATTATTAACATTACATCATCATCACCAAACACCAATTCACAACACAATTTGGCCACAAGCCACAATCATGATCATGCATGTAAATGCAACCCCCACCAGGGCATATGCATGATGGTACCATATTCATCACAATTAAGAGGCCGAAGCCTATTCTTCACAGAAGGCCGAAGCCTATTCTTCACGATATGCACATGCCATGAGACTCTATATACACATGTGCATTTCATCAAAAACACTCACCTGGAGTACTCATCATCATCGTCATCAAACACTCATAGAGTGTATTCGTCACAATTCATCCCAATCACATTACATCATTATTAAAGCCATACTCATAGAGTATATTCTTTACAATTCATCATAAATCATATTAGGTCATTATCACACATATCATTTTTGAAATTTGGGTAGCCACACATTTGGAGTTTGGAAAAACGTCCCGTTTTAATTTAGTAAACACCACATCTTATTTGAAAGGACATCACATTTTAAATTCGGTAATCACCACATTTATTAAGCTTGGGAAACACTATATTTGGATTGAGAAAACGTCACATTTTTGCTAGTAGAAACGTCACCATTCTATGGAGGAATATCACTTTTGAATTTAAGGAAAACACCGCATTTGTAATTGGGAAAAAACTTCACTTTTTGTGGAGAAACATCACATCTACATTGGAGAAAAACTTCACATTTAATAGTGAAAACATCATATTTTTATTGGGAAAATATCACATTTTTAATTGGAGAAAAGGGTGTGAAAACAGCAAGAAAAACAGTGGAAAAACAGTGAACAACAGTGGGAAACAATGGCTCGCGCATGGGGCGTGAGCGGGGCGCGAAACAACAGCAACAACAGGCCGCAGCGCGTCACGCTTGCGTTTGAGACGCGACCCGAGCGCGACCGAGGCGCAAAAGGCCAGGAACAGCTCGCTTGCGGAATGTTCAGATTTTCAAAATTTTCATCCAGACATCATCCAATCATCAAAACACAATTTCATCACTCATTGTTCATTGCCCAATTCAACACAATTTCATCAAGACACCATCAAATTCATCAAAGAAAAATCATCAAGAATTCATCAAGTAATCCCTCAAAATGTTCATCAAAGCAAACATCGAAATTCCCTGAAGGGAAACGTCAACAACTCATCAAACAAAACCTCAACATTTCAATTACGCTACTACACCCAAAAATCCCACAAAACCCCAATCACATACTCGATTTTTTTGAATTAAAATGCTCACCCTTACCTCGAATATGAATGATCTGAAGAAGACGAGTGGAGGCATGAACAAAATCACAGCAACACGACGATCAGCTCGCGATCCTTCTTCCTTCGAAACCGTAGCCACGCCCACTAACAAAACTCGAGAAAATTCCTTTCCTTCCTCTTCTCCTCAGCGCCGTACGATGCTCTCTCTCTTCTCACTCTCTCAAATTTCGTTTTCTTTCTGTGATGCAAGGAGTGAGGCGCAAAATCCTAACCCCTTAGCTTCAAGAGCCTCAGGAGCGCCTAAGCTATTGGGCTTGGCTTCCTGGGCCATTTTTCGCCACCCCTGAGTTGCCAACATCACCCCCAATACTCGTTCCACTTCCTGAACCACACCCATCATTTTAATTAAATTAATCACGCCTCCGACTAAAATTTGATAATTCAACTAATCAAATTAATTAAATTAATTAAATTATTTTTCGGGGTGTTACAACTCTCCCCTACTTAGGATTTTTCGTCCTCGAAAACATACCTGATTCAAATAACTCTGGATACGACTCTCGCATCTTATCCTCCAGCTCCCACGTCAGGCTTTCACCAGTTGCCCCAAACCATACCACCTTCACCAGATTGATCTTCTTACCTCGAAGGGTCTTCACTTCCCAATCCTCAATTCGTACAGGTACCACTACAAGAAAATTGACATATACCAACAGAGGCCTATAGTGATGGTAAATAAAACTGTAGGTATAGGTATTCTATACCTACAACAAGTTAAAAAAACCGTGGGTATAGATATTAGGGGAATTGTTCTCACATTCACCCAAAGTTCCCTCTTTTTTTTTACCAAAATAATTCTCCCTCCCATTTTTTTAGCCAAATTAAAAGAAAGGAGAGAGAGAATCAGTTTAACTCTGGGTGAATATGCCACAGAAATTAAAAGAAAGGAGAGAGAAAAAGAAGAAACGAGAGAGAGAAAAAGAAACGAGAGAGAAGCAGAAACGAGAGAGAGAACGCAGAAACGAGAGAGTCAGAGAGAGAAGCAGAAACGAGAGGCGAGAGAGAAGCAGAAACAAGCAGAAACGAGAGGCGAGAGAGAAGCAGAAACGAGAGGCGAGAACGCAGAAACGAGAGAGAACGAGAAGAACGCCGCGAAGAAGAACAGAGAAAGAAACGAGAAGAAGAACATAGAAAGAACGAGAAGAAGAACGCAGAGAAGATGCTTTATTGTAGCAAATGCAATGATGCTTTATTTATTGTAGCAAAATTGAAGTTTGATGTCCTGAATACATACATAGTTTACTTATCCCTAACAGTGTGTTTGTCTTTTTTGTTGTTAATAACACAGTATGGAGGGCATGTTTTTCACGCCGATGGTGGATCTGACCGTGGACCGCATTTATGCATCCACCTAGGTTTGACAGATTATAGGTCACTTCTCTCAGTGCTCTTCTTTCAATTGTGTTGTGTTCTAATTTAGCTTGGTTAGTAATGCTGATAGGATGATACTGATTGTCTAATCTTGAATTAATGATAAATTATATTTTCATTTTGTTATATGCTGATACTAATCTCTATCAATTTCAACGTTTGTGTTCATGATTTCTAGTGTCATATTATCATTGATAGGTGAATGAGAATTAAAAGTTCATATGCAGTAAATTTGTTGGAAACTTTTTTTATTTTCTAGTTAAACCTCAAACTTAATGTCAGGTCTTCAGCTCTTCGCTGAAAAAAACATGTGTATGACATATTTCAATATTTTGTTAGTAATATATATTTACGTTGGCAATCACATAACATACCAATTCTAAAAGTTATATGCAGCAAAATGTCATCTATGCTGCATAATTATCTTGAGTGTTTGTTTCAAACCTTAAAAACCTTATTTACGAAACAATTTTCTTATGATCCCACACAGCTCAGTGAAGGGCATGTATAGCACCTTTTGGTCTACCTCCCTGTTAAGAGAACGAACCCCTATTCTTATGATCCCACACTGCTCTACTTCCCCCGCTCTGCTGGCTCTCTCTCTTGTTCCCATTTGTAGTTGTTGACTACTTTATGTATTGCTCTCTGTTGCTGTGATTTGTGGGATCTTCTGAATTTTGTTAGTGTTCTCAATTCTCATGTGCTCTCTATGTGTTTATAGACTGTGATTGGTGTTGTACAATGTATCATTGTGTGTTAGCTATATAAAGGGTTAGCTGTATTTTCAGTTCGTTAACTTTAAGATATTAATATCTAGATGTAGAATCCTTTAGCATGGATTTGGTCAGCATCAACTAATTAATTATGTGCGAAAATGGTGTGATTGGGAAAATTTTTACTGAAAATTTAATGTCATTTTACACGGTTAGTGAACTGATTTCGTTACTAGTTTTTTCTTTTTGTATTTTTGCTTACCAGTGCCACACTGTCACTTTCGCCCCATCTAATAGTTATGATTAAATTTGTTCCAGGACTTTTCCAGGCACAAATTTAAGTCATTTGTGGGAAAGGTTCCTAATTCCATCAGAAGGTAATACATTACAATTTTTACTCTCTTTTAACTCAAGTACTACTATTGTGGTTACCCTGCGATCTTATAATGCTAGAACCAGAACTTAGGGTAACGTGGCAACTTGCTTTACACTGGAGTTGTATGATATAATGTCCATTAATAAATTATCATGAAGGGAACAAGTGGCTAGGGGTTGAGAAAATCTAGAGGTAGTAGTAGGGCATCTCTCTTCTGTTGCCCTGCTTGGAAAAAACTAGATTTTCCCTTTATGTATTTAATATGATGCTCTCTCTCCCTCTTCTCTGTCCCTGAAATAAAGAAGCTATCACTAGATCTTGAAATCAGTAGGCAGTTGGATATTGATTGGTGATTTTACCTTCAACTTGAGCACCTCAGCACCGGAATGCTGTCCAATTTCATAGCCATTACTAATACTATGATAACCAAATAAAAGATATGTAACCTCCCTGCTGACATCTTGATCCAAACTCATACTGCTCCCACAGATATTTGATTGTTGAAGAAATGACATCTTGTGTTCATTAAGAATATAACATACTATTTCATAGTTGGAAGATTGGGAAGCTGGTTTATAATTAGTAGAAGTAAGAAGAGAGTGCATCTGTTTCAGCGTGTCATATGCTTCATATATTTGCACTTTATCCACCACTTTAACTATTGCATTCTGCATGGACAAAGTAGGCATTGCTTTCTTCATGTATTGCTTAAACATGACGAGTTTGTAAGTTCAAGGGTTAAATGTATTGATTATTTGATTGATTTGATCTCTTCAATTGAAAGTTATTGAACAATGCCTGATGGAGTCATAATGAACAAAATACCGTCTTCCATACTTTTCATTTGAATTGATATATTAATTAATCTTTCGGCCATATCTTTCTTTTTCCTCAGATGATTCTGTTCTTTGTCAGCATACCTCCAGTCCACTACGAAATGGTGCAGTGGTAGAGACAATTGACAATAAGATTCTTGTATTAAAGCGAAGTAATAATGTCGGTGAATTTCCTGGATATTTTGTTTTCCCTGGAGGCCATCCTGAGGTATTCAATAGTGCAATGAATCTTATGTATCCTTTTACTGCTGCTATCTAGTAGTCCAGCTATTCATTTATTCTATTATAGATACGATGTGGGCAGTTTTGAAATTTAGTCATTGATTTGTTTTTTGGGTAGATAATGTGATAGAGATAGCAATATAACAGTAGAAAACAACAGAAGAAATGTAGATAATAGTATAATGTATTCCTCAAAATCAGTGTGATTACAAGGATACAATGATGAACAGAAATGGAAAATAACAGAAAAGTGTAGTACTCACAGGGAATTGGTCCTTCAAGTTCTGTATGTCTTCCCATGAGTTCTCAAACTCTGGCATGTGTTTCCCTATATATGTATTATGCATTCTGATTATGCATTCTGTAAGTATGCATTCTGATTATGTATTATGCATTCTGATTATGCATTCTGATTATGTATTATGCATTCTGATTATGCATTCGTATTATGCATTCTGATTCCCTATTATTAGTGTCTATTATTCATTCTGGAAGTTTATTAGTGTCTATTATTTTTATCTTTTCATCTATTATGCATATAAGTAGACTAGTCCTCATCATCTAAGCTGAGTTGTATTTATTTTATTTTCAATAGGCTCCAACTGCTTCTAGTGCCCCAGAGCAAATGAATTCTGCAAGTCCAGACACTAATGGAGATAATGGCGTCAATGAAGATTAGAAGTTGATTTTATGTTGTCAAACTTAGCTTTTACATTAATTTTATGCAATTTGTTTTCTTTGTAACTTTTGAGATTATCCTAAGAGTTGGATGTAGTAGTACATGTTAATTTACAATATGCTAACATGCTTTTGAGAATATCGTAAGTGTTGATGTAAGAGTATATGTTAATTTGCAATATGTTAACATGCTTGTAAGACGTGATTAATTTTCAATATGATTTGAGTTTTATTTTATTTTATTGTTTCATAAATGTATTTATTTTATATTTAGCTTTTAATTGATTATCATAAGTGCTAATGACAAAAGGTGTCACCAAAATCTACAAATAAATTCTTTACAAGTGGTGGGTATAGCATATTAGGAGCTACAACTAAAACCTATACCGATGGAGAATTTGGCGTGGGTATAGCGAAATTAAAACCTATACCGATGGAGAATTTGGCGTGGGTATAGTGAAATTAAGTGTGATGTTAAAACCTATACCAACAGAAGCGTGACCGTGGGTATAGCTATTAGGTTTTGTCCATCGGTCAGAAAACCGTCACTATAGGATATAGCGACGCCGTTTAGCCGTGGGTATAGCCAAATAAAGACGACGACAAAATGTTCCGTCGGTATAGGTTTTCAGTGCTATACCCACGGTTTTTAACCCTTTACCCACGGTGATTTGCCGTCGTTATAGGTCAATTTTCTTGTAGTGTACGGTCTCCACAGTGAGATTATCCCGCACCTCTACATCATCTTGTTGGATCACATGAGACGGATCTGCAATATACTTCCGAAGCTGCGACACGTGAAACACGTCGTGCAAGTTCGAAAGATTAGGTGGTAAGCCACCCGATATGCAACATTTCCAACTCTCTCCGTAATCTGATACGGCCCGATGAATCGAGGAGTCAACTTCTTCGATTTCAGCGCACACCCAACACCAGTCATAGGTGTGACCCTCAGGAACACGTGGTCACCAGCTACAAATTCTAAATCTTTCCTTCTCTTATCATGGTAGCTCTTCTGTCTACTCTGCGACGCTTTCATTTTCTCCCGGATCGCCTTTACTTTCTCAGTAGTTTCTCTAACCAGCTCAGGTCCAAGTACTAAACTTTCCCCAGTCTCATACCAACATACCGGAGTCCTACACCTCCGACCATATAACGCTTCAAACGGTGCCATCCCAATACTGGAATGATAACTATTGTTGTAGGTGAACTCAATTAACGGGAGATGAGTATCCCACGCACCTCCCTGCTCTAGCACACATGATCTCAGCAGGTCTTCCAATGATTGGATTGTCCTTTCTGTCTGCCCATCAGTCTGAGGATGATAAGCTGAACTCAACCTCAATTTCGAACCCAACTCCTTCTGTAAACTACTCCAAAATTCTGAAGTAAACCTTGGGTCTCTATCAGACACAATGCACAAAGGAACCCCATGCAGCTTCACAATCACCTGAGTGTAGATTTCAGCCAATCTCGACACTCGATACTTAATGCCGATAGGGATAAAATGAGCCGACTTCGTAAATCTATCCACAACCACCCAAATTGAATCATGCCCTCTCACCGTATTGGGTAACCCAGTCACAAAATCCATGGAGATACTATCCCACTTCCACTCTGGGACATTCAACGGTTGCATCATTCCCGCAGGCTTCTGATGTTCGACCTTCGATTTCTGACAGGTCAAACACGAATACACAAACTGCGCCACATCGCGCTTCAACCCAGGCCACCAGAACATCTTTTTCAGATCTTGGTACATCTTCGTCGCTCCAGGATGGATACTCAACTTACTCCTATGCCCTTCCTCAAGAATTGCCTTTCTCATTTCCTCATCTTCGGGAACACAAATCCTTCCTCGATATCTCAATACATTTTGCGCATCTATCCCGAAGTCCTCATTCTCAGACTGACCAATCCCACTCATCAGATAAACTAATTTCACATCTAACTTCTGCGCTTCTCGGATACCAGCCATAAAATCATTGCCAATTTTCAACATACCCAACCTGACACTCTGAGGTGTAACTTCACAAACTAAACTCATGTCCCTGAATTGCTCAATTAACTCAAGCTCTCTAGCCATCAATGCCGACATGTGCAAGGTCTTCCGACTCAATGCATCTGCAACCACATTAGCTTTTCCCGGGTGATAACTCAACTCAAAATCATAATCTTTCAATAGTTCTAACCACCGGCGCTGCCTCATATTCAATTATTTCTGATCGAACAGATACCGTAGACTCTTGTGATCACTGAACACCTCAAATCTCGATCCATACAAGTAATGTCTCCAAATTTTCAATGCGAATACCACAGCAGCAAGTTCTAAGTCGGGAGTAGGGTAATTCTTTTCATGAATTCTCAATTGCCTCGACGCATAAGTGATCACCCTCCCATCCTGCATAAGCACACCACCCAAACCCATCTTGGAAGCATCGCAATAAACCACAAACGGCTTAACCGGATTAGGTAGGGTCAACACTGGGGATGTAGTCAACCTCCTTTTCAATTCACTGAAACTCTCTTCACATCGGTCATCCCACACAAAAGCCTTGCCCTTGCAAGTCAATTGGGTCAACAGCAGAGCCAACTTCGAGAACCCCTCAATGAATCTTCTATAATAACCTGCTAGTCCCAGAAAACTCCTTATCTCAGTAACGGACTTCGGGGATTCCCACTGCAACACCGCATCAACCTTGGAAGGATCCACCGCAACCCCCTGACTAGAGATCACATGACCGAGAAAACTGACTTCTTTCAACCAAAACTCACACTTGGATAACTTCGCATATAACTTTCGATCCCTCAGAATTTCCAACACCAACCTCAGATGTCCCGCATGCTCCTCTTCAGACTTAGAATAAATTAGAATATCATCAATGAAAACCACTACAAACTTATCCAAATACTCGCGAAAGATTTGGTTCATGTATCCCATGAATACCCCCGGCGCATTAGTCACACCGAAAGGCATAACGGAATACTCATAGTGCCCATATCTTGTCCTAAATGCCGTATTCTGGAAATCTTCATCCTTTACCTTGATCTGATGATAACCAGACCTTAAGTCAATCTTGCTAAATACTTTAGCACCCACCAACTGATCCATCAAATCATCAATTCTCGGTAACAGATACTTGTTCTTGATTGTAACTTTATTTAATTGGCGATAGTCTACACACAACCTCATACTACCATCTTTCTTTTTCACTAGCAACACTGGAGCTCCCCAAGGTGACACACTCGGTCTTACAAACTTCTTTTCTAATAAATCTTCAAGTTGCTTTTTCAATTCTGCCAACTCAGATGCAGACATCCTATATGGTGCCATAGACACAGGCTTAGTGCCAGGAATTAGATCAATAGTAAACTCCACCTCCCTCTCTGGTGGTATATCCGGAATCTCGTCAGGAAACACCTCGGAAAACTCACAAACCACCTGCAACTCCTCAATCTTCGCTTGGCTCTCAGCAGACAACGACGCTAACAGAGAAAACAGCTGAACCTCTTCTCTCATCACCCTGTGCAGCTGACCCGCAGATAGCAAACCAGACCTCTCTTCAAGCGAAGCGAAACTCACGGACCTTTCGCGACAGTCGATATGAACATGATTATCAACTAACCAGTCCATACCCAGAATGACATCCATGCCACTCAGCGGCAAACAGATCAAATCAACTAAAAATTCTCTACCATATATAGATACAGGACATTTGGCACAAACAACAGAGGTAGTTACCGAACCCTTAGCTGGAGTGTCGATAACCATCTCTCTCAACATATCAGATAAAGCAAGACTTAGTTTCTCAACACATGCGGCAGCAATAAAACTATGGGTAGCACCAGTATCAACAATAGCAATAAGAGGAAAATTATTGATATAGCACGTACCTCGAATCTCATTCACCACGTCAGACTCGGCCAGAGCAAACACTTTTCCAAAAGACTTCTCCTTCTTGGGTTTTGAGCACTGTGTACTGATGTGACCACTCTCCCCACAATTAAAGCATACCACCTCTTTCTTATCACAGCTGGAAGATATGTGTCCCTCTTTCCCACACCGATAACATCTCTTCTTATCCCCGCTTGGGCAATCTGGACTCTTATGACCTGCTCTCCCACACGTGTAACAAGTAATATTGGCCGCAGCATCTCCCCCACTTCGCTTAGACCCACCAACAAACTTCCCTTTCCCTTACCAGCAGGCACCTCATATGGCTTACCACGACTCGAGAAGTTCTTCTGCTTTTCTTTCATAACTCTGGAAAAGGCATTATTGTCCTCTTCAAAAATCCTGGCGCTATCAACTAACAAGGAAAACACACGAATTTGCTGATATCCTATGGCTCTCTTAATATCAGCACGCAACCCGTTTTCAAACTTGATGCATTTGGAGAACTCAGCACCCTCTCCATCATAGTGCAGATAAAACTTGGACAGCTCAGTAAATTTTGCAGCATATTCAGTTACAGACATGCTACCTTGTTCAAGCCTCAGAAACTCAACCTCTTTCTTTCCGCGGACATCTTCCGGATAGTATTTCCTCCTGAACTCTCTTTCGAACACAGCCCAAGTAATCTCCTCACTGGCGATCATCAATCTCTGCCTAGTCGTCATCCACCAGTCATCAGCCTCTCTCTTCAACATGTGCGTACCATAACGAACCTTTTGGGCATCGGTACAATCCATAACGCGGAAGATCCGCTCCATCTCTCTCAGCCACTCAAGGGCACTATCAGGGTTATACCCGCCTTCAAAAGTAGGAGGGTTCTCACGCTGGAACGTAGCCAAACTACGCGTCCCATCACCAATAGCATTGGGTATGTTACCCACAACCCCAGCTATAGCCTGCAAAGCAGCAGCAAGTGCAGCATCGTTCCGTCCTGCCATTCTAGCACTGCAACAGAAAACAGAATTCAGAAACGAGCAACAAACTCAAATGTTACTCAGCTAGACTAATCAACCACCGGCCGGACAGACCGAACTGCTCTGATACCACTAATGTAACACCCCTTTTCTACCCTTATATTACGCGTCATTTATCAGAGTAATCCCTTTCAAAAATATTATATTCATTGATAGAAAAGAAATGCTACAACTTCATTAAAAACAAACTCATCAATTGCACTCTTCAAATTCGTGCAACAAAACATCCTTCATGGAAAATCAACTCCTCAAAATTCACATCACAGCGGAATAAACAACAACTCACCAATAACTCTCAAACACGTCTCGAATATATCAATAAAATCGTTAAAACAACTAATTAAGTCGTTTATCAAAATTCACCCACGCCCCCTAGGTGTTACAGTATCAGAGAGTGACACAAAGTACATCCCAAGAGCTAAAAGGAAGGTAGCAGATCCTTCACTCGCGATTACCTGCAGCGTTGCCACAATAGAGCAACATTCCAAGCAGAAGGGGTGAGAATTTTAACAAAACATAATCCAGCATATGATAGAGTAATGGAGACGAACAATTCTACAACATCATTATTAACATCACATCATCATCACCAAACACGAATTCACAACACAGTTTGGCCACAAGCCACAATCATGATCATGCATGTAAATGCAACCCCCACCAGGGCATATGCATGATGGTACCATATTCATCACAATTAAGAGGCCGAAGCCTATTCTTCACAGAAGGCCGAAGCCTATTCTTCACGATATGCACATGCCATGAGACTCTATATACACATGTGCATTTCATCAAAAACACTCACCTGGAGTACTCATCATCATCGTCATCAAACACTCATAGAGTGTATTCGTCACAATTCATCCCAATCACATTACATCATTATTAAAGCCATACTCATAGAGTATATTCTTCACAATTCATCATAAATCATATTACGTCATTATCACACATATCATTTTTGAAATTTGGGTAGCCACACATTTGGAGTTTGGAAAAACGTCTTGTTTTAATTTAGTAAACACCACATCTTATTTGAAAGGACATCACATTTTAAATTCGGTAATCACCACATTTATTAAGCTTGGGAAACACTATATTTGGATTGAGAAAACATCACATTTTTGCTAGTAGAAACGTCACCATTCTATGGAGGAATATCACTTTTGAATTTAAGGAAAACACCGCATTTTCAATTGGGAAAAAACTTCACTTTTTGTGGAGAAACATCACATCTACATTGGAGAAAAACTTCACATTTAATAGTGAAAACATCATATTTCTATTGGGAAAATATCACATTTTTAATTGGAGAAAACGGTGTGAAAACAGCAAGAAAAACAGTGGAAAAACAGTGAAGAACAGTGGGAAACAATGGCTCGCGCTTGGGGCGTGAGCGGGGCGCGAATCAACAGCAACAACAGCTCGCTTGCGGAATGTTCAGATTTTCAAAATTTTCATCCAGACATCATCCAATCATCAAAACACAATTTCATCACTCATTGTTCATTGCCCAATTCAACACAATTTCATCAAGACATCATCAAATTCATCAAAGAAAAATCATCAAGAATTCATCAAGTAATCCCTCAAAATGTTCATCAAAGCAAACATCGAAATTCCCCGAAGGGAAACGTCAACAACTCATCAAACAAAACCTCAACATTTCAATTACGCTACTACACCCAAAAATCCCACAAAACCCCAATCACATACTCGATCTTGTTGAATTAAAATGCTCACCCTTACCTCGAATATGAATGATCTGAAGAAGACGAGTGGAGGCACGAACAAAATCACAGCAACACGACGATCAGCTCGCGATCCTTCTTCCTTTGAAACCGTAGCCACGCCCACTAACAAAACTCGAGAAAATTCCTTTCCTTCCTCTTCTCCTCAGTGCCGTACGATGCTCTCTCTCTTCTCACTCTCTCAAATTTCGTTTTCTTTCTCTGATGCAAGGAGTGAGGCGCAAAACCCTAACCCCTTAGCTTCAAGAGCCTCAAGAGCGCCTAAGCTATTGGGCTTGGCTTCCTGGGCCATTTTTCGCCACCCCTGAGTTGCCAACATCACCCCCAATACTCGTTCCACTTCTTGAACCACACCCATCATTTTAATTAAATTAATCACGCCTCCGACTAAAATTTGATAATTCAACTAATCAAATTAATTAAATTAATTAAATTATTTTTCGGGGTGTTACACATGCCAGATCAAAACCAACCGCTGCTTGGACTTGGCCCGATAACCAAAAGAGCAGAAAAGAAGGAAAAGTTGAGAGAGATCACGAGGTACAGACCAATCCCACCCCACCCATTTTGCAATTGCATACCAAATCGAGAGGGAAAAATCACAAGTGAGGAATAAATGTAGAGAAGACTCCTGAAACTCAGCACAAATGACACATGTAGTAGCACTAACACCATTAATAACCCTCCTCCTAAACATATTCTCCCTAGAGGAGATTCTATCAAGAATCAATTGCCATGAGATGGCAATTGCCTTAGAGGGAGCCAGGCTCTTCCAAAGAGGACGAAACACCAATGTCTGGTGAACCGAAAGGCCGGAGACCCAATTGGGGTTAGCTAATAAGAAGGAATACGCCGATTTAACTGAGTAAATACCGTCGGACTATCTCCTCCAAATCCACACATCAGGTTCCAGAGAAGGAAGGAGATGTGGAAGGCTAAGTAAGAGTTCATCTAAGAAGCCCTCCTCCCAGACAAAAATATCCCTCCTCCAATGCAGACCCCACTCCAGTGACCCATCTACCCACCTTACTATCTCCCCTACACTAGAATCCTTTTAGATATAGAAAAGAGCCTTGGAAAAATAGTAACTTTTGTGGCACTAAATGGTTGTCACTAAAAGTAACTTTTGCGGTAGTCTGGCGAAACTTCTTGCTGGCAGTATCTTCAAGAATGTTCTGCTTCGTTTTGCTCTTCCTCAATATGGAGGGTGCTGGTAGAGTATAGAGTGAGCGCGTCCTCATTGTCGTTGGCGTGTGTTTTAGGCGGATTCTCTTTACCCTTGGATTGGACTGGTTCATGCTTCTGCCAAACACTACAAGAAAAGAAGCCATTAGCGACAGAAATTAGCGAGGGACTAATGGTCCCTCGCAAAAATTGGGATTAGCGACGGAATTTGCGAGGGAATAGGGGCTGTCGTATTTTTGAGAATTAGCGACGGAATTTTAGACATTAGCGAGGGAATTTCCGTCGCTAATGGCAACAGTAAAAATATTTGCGAGGGAATATCAGTTCCGTCACTAATTTTTTTACTTTTTAGATGATGGGACTCAGTTGCAGGGGTTGGTAAGTGCACAGGAATTAGCGAGGGACAGTTCCCTCGCTAATTCCCTCGCTAAATTTAACTTTTCAGATGATGGGACCGTTCCCTCCCTAATTCCCTCGCAATTTTTTTTTCTTTTTTTCCTTAAATCCGTTTACACTCTTCTTTCTCACTCACTCACTCACTCTTCACCCTTCCTCTTCCCTTCCACTTCACCCTTCCTCTTCCCTTCCTCTTCCTCTACTCTCCACCATCACACAACCACCACCACCACCACCATCATCACCACCTCCTCTCACACTCTCCTCTCTCTTCACTCTTCCAACACCACCACCACCACATACCTCCTACCACTCTCACTCACTCTCTCTTACTCTTCACCACCACCACCACCCCACCCCCACCACTCTCACTCCTCTCTCTCTCTCTCTCTCTCTCTCTCTCTCTCTCTCTCTCTCTCTCTTTCTCCCTTACTCTTCTCCTTCTCTCTCTACTCTAAACCACCCATCACCACCACCACCACCATCACACCACCACCACGCCACCACCACCACCACCACCACATTTCACCACAAAATTAATAATATAATATAATATTCATTAATTAATAATAAATATATAAAAAAACAAGTCATTCATCACTGGACACGTGTCATTTTTTTTTGAAAAACTGTAGCCTTTAGCGAGGGAATTAGCGAGGGAAGTTTCCCTCGCTAATTCCTGCGCATTTACCAACCCCTGCAACTGAGTCCCATCACCTGAAAAGTTGCAGTCATTAGCGAGGGAATTAGCGAGGGAAAATTCCTCGCTAATTAGCGAGGGATTCAAATTCCCTCGCTAATCCCATTAGAGAGGAGGGGTTTAGCGACGGAACTGGTCCCTCGCTAATTCCCTCGCAAATGACCATTAGCGACGGATTTTGGTCATTTTGCGAGGAAAATGTCCGTCGCTAATGACCAGTTATTTTGTAGTGAAAGGCAGTCCTACAACATCTGCCACAAATCTTGGGAGACCTTGTACTAGTGCTTGAACATATTGTAATTTGGGGTAATCAACAACATTCTTTTGGGTGGAAAAAAGAACTTCTGAATTGGTCTTTCTGCTAATTAATTTGCTGCTCGTTATCATTGTAACAGCCACTGTTACCCCTAGACGTTAAATACTCAAATGCATGTTTAGCATCATATAAAGAGTGTTGAATGTATCTATCAAAATAAAGTAGCAGTGCTGCAACTATCACTAAGGAGAGTGGTCTGTAGGTATATCATCAATCAAATGTGTTGGTGTTTGGATTAGTTGGAGCTAGTGGTGCCTTGATGACAAAGGATAAATTTTTATTATCGTTTCTGTTAGATAGGATTCTTTTTATTTGTCTAATTGTTCCTCCTTCCATTGTCTATAGTAGTTGAGTTGTAATACATAGTGTGTCCTCTACAACACTTCATAGAAGGTGGGTAGAGCGGAATCACGGTAATGCTCAAGTTAGAGTTTTATGTTTTTTATAATGAAATTCTAATTATCAAAAAATAAGACCAATTACTTACTAGCTACACTAGATAAAAGGAAGACCATAATATTTCTTTTTTCCTCTTTGCTCGTAAAGCTTTTAACATGAAAGATCAAGGGCAATTAGGGTTTCTACCAGGACCACCATAATAGAAGTAGTTTCCCCAATCACTAGAACGACCAGTTTTGATACTATAGCAGTTTTCATTCTCAGTGAAAGTGCTTAGGTCTGAGGGATCTCTAAGCTTGTTGTCACCATCAACAATCTTTATTTTATTGAAATAACTAGCCTTCCGATAACCTTCATAAGGGAAGTGCCCACTTCCCATTTGTGTTGAGGTGTATTGACCACCAAATTCAGTGTTCACAACTTCTCCTCCCCATTCAATCATTGAGGCCTTGTTCCTTAGAGAGGAGAATAGTGTCGCCGGCCAGTATCCCAGATTATACTTCCCACATCGCAACCACCAGTCTCCAGATACTGGGTCCTACACAATAGTTTTTTTTTTCCAAATAGACAACTCCGATCAAGACACATTTATAGAGCTTGAAAAACATAATTTTAGTGTTTTTTGAGTGTGGGGATTAGACAATCGAAATGTACCTTCCAGATCAGGATGTCTATATGATATTGGGTAGAGCCATATTTAGAATATGGGTGGATGGTAGCTCCTAGGGCAATATGATTAGAAATTTGAATAAAGCCAGGGCAACGGATATTATAGCAACCTGTCGATATATATGTATCCATCTGTGACAATGATGAAATGATTTAAGAAATCAATGAGAATCAAAAAATAGTCCAAAGAAATAACAAATTGGAATGATTGAATGGAGAACTCACTGTCCAATAAGTGAAGAGTCTAGTTTGATTGTCACCAAACAAATTTGGATTAACCTAATTACCAAAAGTAGAAAAAGAAAGAAAAACAAGAGATTAGAAGAATATTACGGAATGTGAAAAAATAATTAGAATGCTACCATCAGGCCTGCTTCAATGGTATTGAGATCTTTACTGTCAAAGGAACCAGCCAAAACCCAGATTTGAGATAGGCTGAATTCATTGGGTTGCTGAACTTTGGGGTTCCAAACATTTATGGTTGCACTTCCTCCATGGTATATATCTCCATCCACAGAAACCACAGCATGCTAATTGCTCCCAAACAAAACCAAAGGAATAAAAAAACATTAAATAAGGAGATGGGATACATTAATCAAAGGTAGGAGAGATAGAGAGTGAAAGGTAGGAGAGATAGAGAGTGAAAGGAGATAGATATTGAAGAGGAGTAAGAAATTGAGCATCCAAGTCCAATATTGTTTTTTCAGTAGAAGTGACTTGAGCTTGGTTCTGCTGCATTATCATTACCTTATGACTAGTACTCAGACTGGAGTTGTTAGGTTGAGGTTGTGCAGATTTTAGGTGAGGGAAGCTACCTTGCTCCTTCTTACCAAACTTCTGGATAGTGCCTGCCCTTAATAATTCATCCATTTTGGTCCTTCTGATTGGAATTGTTCCTTTTGGGCACCTCCCATTTTTGTGCCAAAGTTGTCTCATCAAAGGCTTATTAGAATCTGAAGTGCTCCCTTCAGGATGGGAGTTTGGCGTCATCTGCATTGCATACCCAAATGACCAACAAAAGGAAAGATAAAAACAAATGCATGCCAATGTTCATAATTTTTAATCGTTAAGTATTGTGTAACTAAAGCATAGTCGTCCACCTGAATTTTGTGATTTTTGAGGTCAGGGTGATCAAAAGCCGGCTGGTGTAAGATATTAACACAATCAATAATATCACCATCAACACTCTGTTTGCACAACCCAAAGTGTAAAAACAAGTTAGTTGACATTTGTAAAGATGTACTACTATGTACAAACACTCTAATAAAAAGGCACGATGGGGAGAAAGAAAAATTAAAAGTCCTCTTTACCTCAATAGACTTAACAGGTGGCTTGTTCAAACTTTTTAAGTGCTTTTCAACCTCAAGCTTCTGAACTGACTTACCATTGTCGGCGTTGGTGGTGCTCATGGTGGTTTCACAACTCAATGGAACCAATAAAACAAACAACAAGAACATGCACAATTCAACATTCCTCACTGATTTCTTTCCACATCGTAAATTAGCCTCCATTGTACAGACTCCTAATACAAAAGGTGCAACCTTTTGAGAATTCGCAACTGGGTATTGTAGATTGGGTTTTTTGGTTTATATATAGTACACAAAGTGATAAAAGGGAAATCACAACTTTCATATTAAATAAATGCAAAGTTATAGCTTTCCAATTTCTCCTGTTGACTGATTTTACATTTACTATATCAAATATCAAATACATCAACTTTAAATTTAATGATTTGGTCAAATGATATTAGGTAGAACAGTTCCTAGTAAATACATAAGAATTTCATAATGACATTTAAGTACTAATTATAATTTGGAAAGTAACTAAAAAATTTATTATAATATATTATAAAATATTAAATATTCGTACCAAAATATAAAATATAGAGTATCTTTTTTGACTGCAAATATTAAAATATATAGTAATGTGTGTTATAAACATAGTCAATGAGAATACTATTTACTATTTTCTATTTGTAAACAACTATCGTTAAAACAATTCCTAGTAAATACATAAGAATTTCATAATGACATTTAAGTACTAATTATAATTTGGAAAGTAACTAAAAAATTTATTATAATATATTATAAAATATTAAATATTCGTACCAAAATATAAAATATAGAGTATCTTTTTTGACTGCAAATATTAAAATATATAGTAATGTGTGTTATAAACATAGTCAATGAGAATACTATTTACTATTTTCTATTTGTAAACAACTATCGTTAAAACAATTCTACAATATCCTAAATTTTCAAATATTATAGATATTTTTTATATAAATTAGATATTCTATGTGCCAAACTGCAGATACTAATCTTTCTAGTCTATTAAGACCACAATAGGCAACAAAATTTTCCCTCAAGAGTTTTATTGTTGCTACGCTAGAACTCAAGACATTTGTTAAACTGCATTCACCAGGAAAATTACCAATGGGCAAGATCGTCGGTATTACTCACATGTGAATATTACGGACGTGAATGGCTAGCGATATAGGGGAATGAATTTAATTTTTTTTATTCGCCAACCTCCTTACAAGAACACCATTTAAAACATTAGTCATGCTTTTTAGGTAACTTTCAACGAAATAAAAAAACATAATAAATTAAATATAATACAATGAAAGGTAATAAAATTTAGAAAATCATAAGACCAAAAGTAAAATATACTACAAAATCATAACAGGATAATGAAGAGCCCGACTCATGATCGTTGGCATTGGGCTCTAATTGGGGTGGTTGGGGTTTGCCGCACAGATAATGAAGAGGTTTTTTTTGGTAAACTCAAGTATCCACCGCACAGACAGCAGTGACTAATCCCTCGCTCATTGTAGGTGCCTCGAGGGGTAGGACAACTGGCTCAGAGTTTTAACGCTGCTCCGTACCCAAGGCGGGGATCAAACCCCCGACCCTTGGTTAAAGAAGGTTCAGCCTCAACCACTGAACCCCACGGTGTAACATATATGAGAGCCATCTAATCCCAAAGTAACGTAAAGAATCTGAAAGACTAGAACTAGACTAAATGACAACATAGGTGAGACATTGTTAAGATTTCAGCAAGTGTACTGAAACGTTGCAAGTAATAGTAAAAACGGTAAAACCGGTCGTATCCACAGGGATTGCGTGTAATGGCTAAGTTATTAACTCTTACATTACAAGAAAATCGACGATTTCCGACGACAAAATCCGTCGGAAATGCACTGATTTTCGTCGCAAACTAACGTTTCCGACGGACTTTCCGACGGACAAATTTTCGTCGCAAATGTCTCCGTCGCAAAGTCGTCGGAAAGTCGTGGCAAATTTTCGTCGCAAATTCCGTCGAAAAAAAAAACCATTTCCGTCGGAAATCTGTCGGTAATTTTAAAAATAAATTAAAAAAAATTAAATCAATAGACATTAAAAGGGAACTGTACTGGGAACAATATATAGACCAGCTCAGCTTTGATAATGCTAATCATCATTTGGTATAGTATTTGATATGTTGAATCTACACATAAGACATCCTCAAAACAAAATGGATTTATAAGAACCCCATTAGAATCCACATGCTTATTGACGGCTGGGGGTAGGGGTATTTCATAGGACCTTTTCTAACACTACAAATAATTTGACTGTTTTCATACACATAAGGCAACACCAACTACATCAAACAAAATAATGTCAAGTATATAAATCGGTAGCTTACGAAATCTTCATTAAGAACATAACAATCAAGCTCATCATCCCAGCCATTGTGTAAGTTCTTCTCTCTGACCAACTCTCCAACATTGATGTGGTGGAGCTGAGTGGCCTCCGCCAGAGCTGTTGACATTGTTGTCTTCCCTGTCCCTGGAGTGCCAGTCACTAGAATGTTTGGCCTCTTCCTTGTTCCATTTTCTCACACCATGACTACGGCACTTTGCTATGAAGTCAGTGATTAAGTCTTCATGGATTGCCACATTGTAAAGTGTGCCATTCAAATTCACACAAACAAATCTTTAAACAATGTGAATCATTATCAAAAAACCAAAAACCAATAATTTGCTATGTAAAAAATTGCCTGCTAACACCACCACCCAAAAATTAAACAAGATAAAAATGATTCAGCATTGACTTTTTCTTTCTTGTGTTTTCCACTATCAGATTGCCATGGAAGCACTAATTCAATGACTACCCCAACAAAATCAATAGTAAACACGAGAAAGCAATGGGAATCTCCACCGTAGTACTAATTTCTACGTGTATCATAAATAACAAAGAAATTTGATTTCATCAATGACAAAAGGAAATAAAATAACAATACAAGAGAGAAGAAGAGATCATAGCATAGCAGACAAAAAAGGCAAATATTCCTGCTAAGTGTCCATTCTCTAAATTGCAATTACTAATTAGTCTTTTAAAATTCTATTACTAATCTGAAAAGAATCACTCAACATTCTCTCGGTAACCAGGTCAGCTGTCATGTGTACAGCCTGTGCTTGTTACCTCTTTACTGGGATATAACAACGTTACACTTCGAAATAATAGTAGGCAAAAGGCATATGTATATACGTGTGATATATATGACAATTTTAAAGTACTTCGTATTAGGAAACATGTATAATGTGGTAAAAGCACAATGCTATTATGACCAACCAACACTTAAAGAAATGCAACAATGTCAAGCTGTTTCCCATTCAAGTATAAGAACTTTCATGTCAAGCCCAAATCATTGCACACTAAACAAAACTAGAATGACCCCCAAGGGTTCTCACTGTAAATAAAAGTAAAACCATGCCAAACACAAAGACTTTCACTGTTTTATTCAGTACAAAATTCATTCTCTAGTTAAGTTGCAGCATAGAATCTATATGGCGGCAAACTAACACAAACAATAGTTATTAACCCACTAATCTAGCCCCATAGAGAATACACTTGATCTAAAATTCATGGCTATTCTAAAATTTGAGCAACAGCAACCCAACCCATTTGTCATGAATTAAATACTATCATGAAGTTTTGTCTAATTTGTGGAAAAAAAATGAAGTTTTGTCTAATACTGCATTTAAATGCAAAATCACAATATAAAAGCTTAAAAAAAAAGTCAACACTGCTGCCAGTTATGAAAGTGATTCTTTGGTAACTAAGCATGAATGAGAGTTACTTTCATGCAATACCTTGAGACCTTCCTTAGTTACATCTAAAACAGTTTTCTGCAAAACAGAATAGGATGAGGAGCTGCTGGCATGCTTCTGTTTGGGAGCATCATTCATGAGAAGGGCAACTAGGAAAGCATCAGAAAGCTCGGGGGGAACCTGCAGTAAGCTTAAATGACAACTATAAAACTAAAAATGAGGACTGAGGTAAAGGAAGAAACCAATACTTGGGAAGGGAGGC
This sequence comes from Astragalus membranaceus, assembly GCA_039519185.1. Taxonomy (NCBI): domain Eukaryota; kingdom Viridiplantae; phylum Streptophyta; class Magnoliopsida; order Fabales; family Fabaceae; genus Astragalus; species Astragalus membranaceus. Next base: position 54,413,875 of record CM076850.1, read on the forward strand.
AGCCTTCTCTCTCATCCTCTGAAGAAACCAATACTTGATAGTTATCTTAGTAACTATCAATCTTCCATAAAAGCAAAGATAAAAAGAAAAAAGAAAGAAATATAGAAAGAAAAGGGAAACAAGAGTTTCAACCAATCACTTTTAAACAGAAATCAAAGAACATTATAGCATACGTCAAAATGGATTAGATACATACACATCAATCAAAGAAGATGATCGTACCTGATCAATACGATGGGTTGTTGTTGATGATGTTGCTCGGTCGCTGGGATGAGGGACCGAGTTCTGAGCCGCACGCGGGTGGTACCTGCAAAGGCACTCCAACGCTCAAGTCAGAGGTGCTTCAACGGGCAGGGTCACAAGGTGAGTAAAACATACCTGAAGCCACATGCTGGTGTGGTATATATAACGCTGGCGTGCTAGCCGTTGCGGTTTTTACGGGACCGGCCGCATCTTGCGGAGCAAGGTAGATGATGGGCCGCGCTGGGCCTACTGATCAAAATTGGGCTTCGAGCCCACTCCAGAACAGTTGCCCCCCAAGCCTGGGTCGCCTGGGGGCGGGCTAAGGCTTGATTCCTTGCCCCCAGCTTGGTCGAACGTAACCTGGTCGATCGCTAATTATTTGATTGCGTGGTCGCTGCCACGCGGCCTGGTCACACGGGGCCAGGTGCCGTCTCGGGGGTGACGCCTGACAATCAATCGTCTCGAATGCTTAGGCGACAGTTACTTTAATGAGGTGACGTTTAGAGACTCGAGGAGTTTAAGTAATGATGGCACGTGAAGAGTGGCGCCTCTTCACCTCCGGCCCATGGTGATGGTTGGCCCATTATATATAGGGTTCGAGGGGATTTCCATTTACACGTTTCTTCGATCTCCTTTGCTCTCGCTGATCGCTCGCTTCTGCCCAAGCTCGCTCGTTTTTGCCAAAGCTCGCTCGCTTAAACCAAAGCTCGCTCGCTACCGTCGAAGCTCACTCGTTCTCGCTAAAGCTCGCTCATAATCATCTTGCTCTAATTTCAGGTAACTGCGACCGCTCTTACTTATTTGAGTTTTTATGTTCCACCTGATGGAGGGGGTGTCAGGTCTGGGGACGACCACGTCGCCCCTTCCCACGCGCGAGCAAGACCCTTACTTTTATTCCCCTCCACAGGTTCATTCTGGCGCGGACTAAACAAACCTGTCGTATATTTGGAATCCCGGCCATTTCTCTTGCGCACAACATGACCAGACCAGTGGAGGAGAGTCCTGCGCAAGCCCGATCGTCTTCTTCTAGTGACGAATCTTCTTCCTCTGGGTTTTCGACCCAGAATTCGACTTCATCTAGCAAATCCGGGACTCGGCCGGACAGAAGTAGGGTGCCGTACACCGAGGTTGTGGTTGCTGACACTGCAGAGAGCAACGCACGGGTTGCCTGTAAGGAAGGTGTTGACCATGCTGCGACCGACGTAACCGAGACGGTCGAAAGAGATCAACGGGGCGACCATGGAGAAGATCCTGAGGTAGCTGCTGCAAAGGATATGTCTTGGGTTTCTCTCAACCTGAGAGGTCAGCGCAGCAAGATTCAACGGGGGAGCCAAGACCTGGAGTTTCTTGCGACCGAGCTAAATGAAGGTTGGAGGGTAGAAGGTATGGCCAAGGGGGAAGATATTGCGGCCTGGACTGATGTGTTAAAATTCACAATGTACCGCATCGTTTTCGAACGCATGGGTATAGCTCCACCATTCACCAGGTTCCAACGCCAGGTTCTACGGTATCTTCAGGTCGCCCCTTCTCAGCTGAACCCGAACGCTTGGGCGTTCCTGCAGGCATATGAAGATGTCCTTGTGGTTCTGAGACGACCGGTCTCCACACGACTGTTCTTCACTTTGTTTGAGATGAGCTATATTTATGAAAAAGGCTCCAAGGGCGCCCGCAAGGAAGCGGTCTCATTCAAAAACCGGTCAACATACAACTTCTTCAAGCCATATATGGAATCGTTGACGACCGGGTGGAAAAGGGAATTCTTTTGGGTTGTTCCTGAGTTGGCCGAGGCCCATAGAGGGATCACCCAAATGTCCAATGATCAAGAAGGAACCCCCCTGTTTCCTACGGTGTGGAGTTTTAACCACTTCTCCAAAAAGCCGGGCCAGTACGCTTTCAAGGACGCTGATCTTGACGACCTGGACAGGGGGACGATCCATAGATTGAGAAGGGTTGCGTCCCTAGTCCTTGAGGGTCGCATAAAGGTTAAAAACATTGTGGATGCTCGTTCCAAGAAAAATGTCAAGGCCGCTCTTGGTCGGTGGTCGCTCACGCATTTTATTTTCTGTCACTTTGTTTTGTTAACTGTTTCTAACCATCTGCTTTTGCCTTTGCAGTTAAGATGGCCAACATGAATGACTTTGAGGCTACGCCTCAAACTGCTGTAACTGGATCTCAGCCTGATCGTCAGGCTCCTCGGGCGGGCACACCAGTACAAGCCATTGACCTGAGCAGCCCACCCAAAAATCAAGGAAAATCCAAGAGGAATAGGTCGGTCGATGACGGGGGCGAGAAAAAGAAGCATAAGAGTGGAAAAAGCCACGGGCACAACCGGTCGCCCAACATCGACCTGCTTGGGTTGGGTGATGAAGACTGTGCTCGTTTTAAGGAGGAACCTTTCGAGGTGATGGCCGAGGCAATGAAGGCCGCTGGTATTCTGTTCAAGAAATACCAAGAGGAAGAATCAGATCGCCTTGAAGGTAGGCGCATTGCCCATAGATATTCATTGCTTGAAGACGACCTAGTCGATAAAAATTTTAAATTGAATTCTGCCTTGTCATTGCTCGCAGAAATGAGGGGCGAGCGGGACGACCTGCTCAAGAAAATGAAGGAGCTCGAACCGAGAATCGAAGCGGCCGCTGACAATGAGAGGAAGCTTGTCGAAGCAGAACGCCAGCTTGTGGCTGCTGTTTCTGCTCAAACACTGGCCGAGTCTTCTCTGGGCAAGGTGGTCGCTGACAAGGAAACAGCTGAGAAAGAGGTCGAACGCCTCTCTTCCAAGAATAGCGAGCTGTCGAGCCAGGTCGTTGGGCTGAAAACTGAGCTGGATGCAATGGAGGTGCAGAAGAACAATTTTAGAGGTCGCTACAAGGACGTTCTTGACCGGGCAAAGGGAGCTGCGGAGGGTCAATTCGAAAATGCTGTCAGCCAGATCAAGATCCTCTACCCTGATTTGGGGGTCGATCGCGAGATTGTGCAAAGCAAACATCGTGCGATCGATCATCAGATCGTCCGCCCCAAGAAGGTTGTGAAAGGGAAGGTCCTTCAAGAAGAGGCTGTCATCTATCAGGCCCCCAGCGACTCTTAACTTGTGACTTTCTTCTGAATTGTAATCTTGGCCCGCCTGCGAGCGGTGTTTGAATTGGCGCCCTGGCTTCAACCAAGGCGTCTTTGCTTGTAATCAATGACAATTTTATCATGAATATGACCTGTTTAATCGCTTTTGTAATTCGACTTGATTCTTTTTACTATGGTCGGTCGCGACCTTGAATTTCTTATGGGTCTCTTTATTCGATAACACTTTTTCAGGCCGCTCGGCGGCTATTGTTTGGGCCATTCGATGGCACTCTTTTAGGCCGCTCGGCGGCTCTCGTTTGGGCCATTCGATGGCACTCTTTTCAGGCCGCTCGGCGGCTATCGTTTGGGCCATTCGATGGCACTCTTTTTAGGCCGCTCGGCGGCTATCGTTTGGGCCATTCGATGGCACTCTTTTTAGGCCGCTCGGCGGCTATCGTTTGGGCCATTCGATGGCACTCTTTTCAGGCCGCTCGGCGGCTATCGTTTGAGCCATTCGATGGCACTCTTTTTGGGCCGCTCGGCGGCTCTCGTTTGGGCCATTCGATGGCACTCTTTTTGGCCGCTCGGCGGCTCTTGCTTGGTGAGCGACCGTGCATACAATTTGCGTGAAAATAAAGTACACAAGTCGAATTTTAAGGTCGGTCCTCGGTAAAAAACCCCTATGAGGAAAAAGAGCGACCGCCTGTTCTTATTGATCAATTGGTTTTTACAAAATACTCTCAACTTGTCAGCATTCCAAGTTCTGGGGGTGGTCGCCCCTTCAGTTTATTCTTTAGCTCGCGGGCTAAGTCGTCGTCATCGTCCTCAGGGTCGCTATCTGGGGCGTATCGAGCATCCAGGTCGGCCACATTGACCTGATGCCCTTCTCTGAGATTCTGAGGTTTAGCATTTACCGCCTCCATATCACAAATCTCTTGATAGAGGAAATGGCTCCTCATTTACTGTCACGACTTGGTCGCTTTTACTGTAGAATTTCATCTTTAAATGCACAGTTGAGGCTACGGCCCCCAACTTTCCCAGTGTTGGCCGGCCGATGATGCAGTGGTAACACGATTTGATTAGCAGAACTAAGAACGTTGTCCTGACCGTCCTGTACGACGTACTGCCGTTCGTATCATCCCCAAAAGTAACAAGTAATTCTATCGTCCCCAGGGGGTAGGTGGTCGCCCCATTAAACCCGGTCAATGGGGTTGGTGGTGCTTGTGGAATAATTTCATTTCTGTCCACGTTTAACTTGTCAATCAGTTCCTCAAATATGATGTCGGCCGAGCTCCCTTGGTCGACCAGTATCCTTCTGACCTCTGTGTTGGCCATTACGGCCGATACTACCAAAGGGACGTAATTATTGACTTTGCCATCGAGCAAGTCTTCATCCCCAAAGGAAATGGGCGGCCAATTCGAGGCCGGCCGTGGGGTTGAAGTTGAGCCGACCATCATAAGTTCATTCCACTTTCTCTTCATTGCCTTTTTGGACTCTCTGATATCCAACGGATTACCTCCATGGATGACCATGGCTACATTGCGGCCCTTTGACTGTCTGGGGTCGCGACCTTCCTCAGAATTGTTACGCTCTTGCTCGACCGTCGAGTTGACGATCGCTTTACCTTCATCTTTGACATATTGCCTCAACTTTCCCTTCTGTATGAGATCTTCTATGTCATCTTTTAGGGCCATGCAGTCATTGGTGTCATGCCCCTTGCTCTTGTGGTATCTGCAGTATTTCTTGGTAGGCCGACCTCCTTTCTTCAATACTAAAGGATCAGGTCACCTCACACCGGTGAACTCATTGTTCTGGCACTCCGTGAAGATCTGCGCGATCGGAGTGTTCAGCTTTGTACGATGCTCGTACTTCTTAGGCCGGTACTCGGGCTTACTGTCTCGGTAGTTTTCTTGCCCCTTGGCCGACCTGCCATTCTCTTCCTTGGGACGCGCGCGGGCGCCCTTGTCAGCGGCCAATTGCTCTTCATAGCCCATATGGTCGTTGGCCCTTCTAAGGAACAGGCCGAGGTCGTAATAGCGGTTCAAAGAGAACTCTTCAGCAAATCTGTGGTTCTTTCTTATACCACGTTTGAGATACTTCAGCTTGTCCGTGTCTGATAGGTTGCGGACTGTGTCAGCCTCTGTCATGAACCGGTCGATAAACTCCCTCAACGTTCGATAAACGTGTCAGCCACTGTGGTCGCCAATTGATCGTACCTGATCAATACGATGGGTTGTTGTTGATGATGTTGCTCGGTCGCTGGGATGAGGGACCGAGTTCTGAGCCGCACGCGGGTGGTACCTGCAAAGGCACTCCAACGCTCAAGTCAGAGGTGCTTCAACGGGCAGGGTCACAAGGTGAGTAAAACATACCTGAAGGCACATGCTGGTGTGGTATATATAACGCTGGCGTGCTAGCCGTTGCGGTTTTTACGGGACCGGCCGCATCTTGCGGAGCAAGGTAGATGATGGGCCGCGCTGGGCCTACTGATCAAAATTGGGCTTCGAGCCCACTCCAGAACAGAAGAAAACATTAGAAAACACCCAACAATACATTAGGGCCAGAAAGCAACCTCATTAGAAGAATAGACTATCAAAATATTCTTACCTCAGCTCCATAGTAACCTCCAATCAGCCTTTGAAGAAATTCACAACATCTCATACACAACATCTTAGCATTGACTTCAACAACTGCACTTAGAAATTTTAATGCTTAGCACAATAGTTGGAGATTCTAGCAAATGTTCTTGCTTCCATCAATATATCCACCAGTCTTAATGTCTAATTTTAATGCTTAATATCAAAATAGAAAAGTTGTTCACAAACTAGTCTAAAAGATTTAAGGTAATACTCACACGATCTTCTAATATTCCAACTTCATTGTGATACATTATTAGTCATCCCAGAATGATTTCCAGCAAAATAACCCCAATACCATAGACATCATTCTTGTCTGCATCCCTAATCCTCCACAAATAATCAATCCAATCACCTCAATTAATGCCAATAGAAATAGACAATCAGCAAAGCATTCCTTGCAGAAGACTATGGGAAAAGGTTATGAAAAAGGTTCTGAATCTGATCTTGTTTCTCACTTGATAAACAATTTCTAGCATACAAAACAACCTTGCTCTTTGGTCTAAGTAAACAAGTGAGGACTTCTCCATTTAAAAGATTTGAAGATAAGTGAACAAAGTGAAGACCATCATTGAGAAATAGTTTCAGGTAAAGGACCCCATAAACCAAGAGAAACCAAAGAAAGAACTTTCAAGTTTGATAAACTAGATAGTGTGGTAAATAAAGTGTCTGGTGAGAAGTTTTGAGGTAAAGGGGTAAATGTAAATTTATTGTTATTTCCTACAACATGCACCTGAGTTAAATTATCTTCATAGCATACTAGTGTTAAAGTGCCACTACTACAAAATGTGCTTTAAAAAGCACTAATTTGAATCGGTTATTTGGATAACCGATTCAAAATGTGGACGCGGTGGCAAATTTGCAATTAAATGGAAGTGTGACAGATTTTTTTAGACATTTAGAATCGGTTGTTTAAATAACCGATTCAAAATGTGACAATTTAGACATTTGGAATCGGTTGACTGAATAACCGATTCTGAATAGCTATATTTAGAATCGGTTCTTTAAACAATCGATTCATAATGTCTGTTTCATTACTAAACTATTTCACGATCCCTCCTTGTTATTCACGTTCCCTCTCACACGTTTCCCTCATCCCTCTCAAACCTTTTCGGTTTCCTCTGATGCATCTCCCTCTTTTGCATCTCCCTCTTTTGCTTTCAATCTCTGTGCATCTCCCTCTTTTGCTTCCAATCTCTCTCGCTACCTAGCTCTGTGAATCTCCCTCTTTTGCTTTCAATCTCTCTCGCTACCTAGCTCTGTGCATCTCACTCTCCGTGTTTCTAGACGGAGGAGAGAAAGGAAAGGGTTCTTTGCTTCGCTGTGCCTCTCTTTGTGATTCTTGCTCTGTGCATCTCACTCTTGGTTCTTCGCTGTGCCTTTCGGTTTCCCTCCATCGCGTTCGCCGTTTCCTCTTCTTCTCCACGAAGCTAGGGTTCCAACTGGAACCAGGTATCCTTGCTGAATCAACCCTGGAATCACACCAACACACCTTGAAGAACGACGATCTAAGGTAATTGCGAGAAAACCCTTTGATTTCAGTTGCAGATTTACTGTATTTCGAAACCCTAGTTTCGAGTCTATCTTGTTTCTTCTCTCCTTACTGATTCAATGCTTGCTCTTTATGTTGTTTGTTGATAACCTGACGAAACTGGTGAATGATACACACAAACGGACACAACGAAGGTTTCAAGGCCCGATTCCTTCACTGAATCGCACCAGTGGGTATAGATCATTTCTCTGATCTTGTATTTCCTTTTATTTGACTTTGATTCAGAAACCCTAGTATATGAATCGTAATCTTCTTTTTCTGTTTCTGTTTCTCTCCGTACAGAAACCCTAATGACTGTCCTGTTTGCCGAGCAGTATCCCTCAAGTCTTCAGGCATGTGTCTCAAATCTCAACTTGAACATGCTATGTGATAATCTTTTCAAAACAATCAGTTTTGGGGTAGGTTTTGTTTCATTGCAGGTGTCATACCCCAATTTTGTCCGGCTTGGGTCCAAACCCTAATTTTCCACACAAAAATAAATTATATCCTAGAAACCGCTCCAAAGTTTTCGAAATCATTTTTAGGGTTAGAATGCACTTTCTAAGAAATTAGGGTTTTGAAAAATATGTTACGCATGCATGGCAAGCTTTGGAAAATATTTCATGCATGCATGGCAAAGACCTAAAAACATTTTTGTGGAAAGCAAAAAGACAATTTCTATTTTGTTCCAAATGACCAAAAATCGATTTATACAATTTATATAGGCTATGAAATCGATTTTAGGCTCACCTATAGGCCAAGAATCGATTTCCTTATCCTATGTTGGAAACAAAGAATCGATTCACACCTATACATAAGCCAAAGCCATGAATCGATTCTTACTATTTTGCAAAGGCATTAAAATCGATTTTTAAGCTCTCCTAAAAGCCATGAATCGATTCTTACTATCTTGCAAAGGCATTGAAATCGATTTTAAGCTCTCCTAAAGGCCAAGAATCGATTCCCACATACTTTAACTAAACATGAAATCGATTCCCACCTATTTAGGATGTCTCAAGAATCGATTTCCTTCTTGTTTAAAACACAATGAAATCGATTCCTATCATTTCAGGAAGTCCAAGAATCGATTCCCACTAATTTCTAAAGCCCAAGGAATCGATTCCTATGTTTTCTAAAAGCAAAGAATCGATTATACTATATTTTGCCTTCATCAAACAATCGATTCATCCTTGCAATAAATGTTTTTTAAAATTCCTACGCTTTCCTGAGCCTATAAATAGGCAGCCTCAAGTCACATTTTGGGAGAGACTTCACGAGATCAGAAACACAGACACTTCACACGAGATCAGAGAGAAGAATTGCTACACACATTTTTTTCACAAGATCTGAGGAGACTTGCTCCAGAAACATTTTCACGAGATCTGGGAAGACAGCTCTCGCAAATCTCATTTTCCAGTTCTCCGCTTCATTTTTGTTCTTCAGATCTGTAATATCTGTCTTCATCAGAGGTATTTCGGTCTTTTCATTTGTTAATATTTAGTTATTGTGATCCATGCCAAAATTGCCCTATGTGATTTAATCTAGCTATAGTGTCATTGTTGATGATGAACCACATGATTCCCACTTATGCCTAGTGCATCATTGTCTAAGTGGTGAAGATGGTCTCAGATGATTCAACCTTCCCCTTTCAAACTCTTTCAAAAAAAACATTTTTAATTAGAACTACGTCGCTTTGATTCCCGTTTGGGATACGTAGGAGCGAGCCACGTTCTCGTCAAGCGCAACAAATAAAAATCCTTTTTCAACCGTAAACAAATCATTTTCACAAAACAAGCAAAAGGGATCACTTTCAAACCCATTGTTGCTAGTAGCTCATCAGAGCCTTTTTTCGTTTAGCTATTAGTAGCAATGTCCTTTCCTCATAAGAATAATAAACGATGATCCATCATAACCTTTGTTAGTTTGATCATCGTACAAATCAATCTCTTTCAAAAATCACTTTAAAAAAAAAAGGATAATAAAATGAATTGTTATCAATAGTCTATCAGAACCTTTGTTCGTTCGACTAGCGGTACAACTCTTTTTCTTGAGTATTTAGTAGTGATTCATCATAGCCTCTGCTAGTTTAATCATTCACTAATGCTCGTCCTATTTCAAAAACTCACTAAAAAAGGATAAAAAAACAAAAACTTTTCAAAAAGAACCAAGAACTACGTAGCTTTGAATTCTCCATCGCACCGGGAGATACGTAGGAGCGGGCCATGTCTCGTCAAGCACTTCTTTCTAAAAATCCCTTTTTTTCCCCCTTTCTCACCAAAAATAAAATTTCCAGTAAGTTTTCTCATTCGTCTTCAAACAAGAAATAAATAGGCAAATCTAGGTATTTTTCAAATCAAACATTAAAACCACACATTTAATTAGAGGTTCCCTTTCGGTAGAAAGGACGTGCGCGGTGCTAATACCTTCCTCGCACGTAATCGACCCCCGAACCCATATCTCTAGTTTCAAAAGACCATTCGCCTTGTTCAAAAGACCTTTTTTCAATGTTTTGGTCTTAAAATTAAAATATTGGTGGCGGCTCCAAAATTATTCCACGTTGTACATTGAGAAACCCCAACCGGGGATTTTTCGGGGTGCAACAGCTGGCGACTCCGCTGGGGACACTTTTTTTTTAAAAAAGACGAGGGTCAAGCCTAACTAATTTAAATGTGTGGTTTAATGTATTGTTGATTTGATTAAAACCCTGTTTGCCTTTCTTTCTTATCTTTTATTCCCTTTCTTTTATCGCTTATGCCCATGCATTTTTTCAATCCCCATGATCCCCTCTTCTTGGCTCCTTTTCCTAAGGTGAGCAATATCCTTGTTTATAGATATTCTAGGTATGGAACCCTAGGGTAGATAACTTGTTATTGCTTGCAATTGTCTGGACTGCTCTGGTTTTCATTTCAGGTGGGGTAGTGCTAGGGAAAATGCCCTTGACACACACTACACTTATACCCTGTGACTATGTACTTTGAGTGGGACCATAACCCAGGTCTGCAAAAACTTAGGAGAGTGGATTCGAGTAGTGAGAGCCCATCCGGACCTTTGTCCGTTTGGCTACTTGCGAAAGTTTCAACCAGAGTTGTGCTCTTTCATGATGCCTCACACCTAGCAGTTTGCTGCATTTGTGGGGAATTTTTGTGAAAGGGACTGTAGCTCTGGTGGCCTTGTGAGGGAGTGAATAGAGCTACATGGAAGGATTACCCTTTTAATTGCCCTAGATCATAGGTCTTACCTCTTTTTAGGTCACAAGGGCTTTCCAAAATTGTGTGTGCATTATTGCATCTAGTTTAGTTCATTTCCGCCAACGTTTTTTGAAAAAACAACGAAATCAAAAAAAAAAAATAGGTTTTTCCTTCTCTTTCATAAATACCTATATGGGGTGGCATATAGGGTATACCGCCCTAATTTTTCAAAACCCCACCTGTAAATATCTGTCTTTATAACAAGCATCCTCATCATCCGCATTTTACATCATAACAGCATGCATTACATAAGCAAAATTCTGAAAAAATTCATACATCATTCCTCATGCATCTAATAACATAAAGCCATTTACGCATTCATACTTGTACTCATAAAAGATGTTCTATCATCAGAAAGAAAAACAAAAGGCAAGCTGGTTCGCCAACACCGATACTCTATCCGTCTACAAGCAAGATTAATGGCTAGCAATCAACATCTCGAGAATAAGGACCCCCTGGGTCAAGATGAGTCGGTTGTGGAGATTCTTAATCCTGAGCAGCTGGCTCAAGAGAATCAAGCTTTGAAGACCAAAGTGGAGGCTATGGAAGCACAGATGGTCGAAGTAATGAGTATGCTACAGAACTTGAGGGGTGGGGCCACTGCTGGGGCCGCTGCTGTTGTAAATCCCGAAGGGGTTGTTACCTTCGTTTCTCCTCCGGTGTCCGCTGAAGTTACAACTACTCACACTTCTTATGGACAGGGGGTCAGTCACTTTGCCCATCCTCCAGGGGCGAGCAGACAGAGTCATCTGAATGCACCGATATATCCGTGGGGGATGCCAATGGGTTATATGCCACCTGCTGCTGAAGCTATTCTTGTGGGGCCGAGTCAACCTGTCACGACTATGCCTGGTGGAGCTGCTATGGGACCACAAATTCATACTCCTAGTCCTGATACTGTACTGCCAAGAGGTTCACCTAGTCCTACTCTGGGAGTTACTGTGAACCCTCAGAACGCTGTCCATTATATGGGAAACCCGGCTCAGCATGGGGGTTATTATCACGATCCGGGGAACTATCCACAAGGTCATTTGTTTGGGAACACTCAGCATGGGGATCGGTATCACTCGCTTGAAGAGCGCTTAAGAGCTGTGGAAGGATCAGGAACTAGAGCCAGGGATGCCCGAGATTTGTGCCTTGTCCCAGATGTTGTTATACCCCCTAATTTCAAAGCACCTGACTTTGATAAATATCGCGGCACCGGGTGTCCATCTAACCATCTGACGACGTATGTTAGAAAAATGGCCGCTCATGCTCATGATGACCAGGTGCTCATTCATTATTTCCAGGACAGTCTGGCTGGGGCATCACTAGATTGGTACAGCGGAAAGATTGCTGGAGGTTTTGGCAATTCTAATGGACAGAAGAAACCCTTTCCCAACTTCCCCAAGAAGAAAGAAGGGGAAACCAATGTTATTTCCGCAGGGGGAGGCTCATCTTTCGGCTCTCCTCAGCGGGCGGTACCATTATCTTTCAACTCTCCGCAGCAAACTAATTCAGGCTACAGAGCCCAGAACTATCAAGAGAAGAGGCGTGCTAATTTTGATCCGATTCCGATGACCTATACTGAATTGTTCAATCATCTTGTCTCAAAGAATTTGGTCAATACTCGCCCCATGAAGCCTATACAACCTCCCTTTCCTAGGGGGTACATTGCTGATGCTACTTGTAGCTTTCATAGTGGAGGAGTCGGCCACACGGTGGAGGACTGCAAGGCTTTCAAATATGTAGTCCAGGATTTGATTGACGCCAACTGGATCTCTTTCAAGCCGAACAGTCCCAGTACAACTACAAACCCCCTACCGGGACATGGGACACCATCCGCTAATGCAGTAGAGGATTCTGTGGGGGAGACAATGATAAAAGATGTTAAGTGTATCCAGACTCCTCTGGGAAATATACATGCTGAGTTGTGTCGTCGTGGTGTTATCAAGAAGGGCTGTGTATGCGCCGATCCTTTATGTGTGGGTGCCTGTGAAGTTTTCAAGTCAGTCCTGCAAGACCTGATAGATCGGTGCGTGGTTCAGATAGGGACCCATGATATTGAAGATGAAAAAGAAATCAATGAGGAAGTAATAGCGGTGCCTATGAAAGAGAGATGTTGGGATACCCTAGGGGAGCCCAGTGGAAAGTTTGACTACTTGGTCAGGTATGACGTTCCCAAGAGTGCTCAAATCCGAATAGAAGACATCCAGCCCACAGGATGGGGTGAGGAAGAGGAACAACACGATCAAATTGCTGTCATCAAGGATGAGGGTGGTGCAAACCTGGTTTGTCGCTGCAGTGCTGGTGAAAGAATTAAAGAATTGAAAGACTATTGATCCTCCTGGGACCTTTGATTTAAAGTAGTCATTTGTAATGCAACCCTGTGGCTCTGCCCAAGGCCACAGGACCAGTTGTTAGGGGCGCACATGTTTTTATTTTCTAAATCATCATCATTAATAAAAACGTTGTTTTTGAATTCCAATCAATAAAAATCAATTCCTTTTCATTTCATGTGTCTCTTCTTTTCTTTATTATTTTTGCTTGCTTGTCTCACCTTCCATTCTGCTTTTTCGCCTCGGCAAAAAGCAAATCCACAGCAATTGTCTCTCAAAATAACAGTGCCAACGGTCCATATTTTGACTTTGATCACCTTATCAATCAAGCAGAGTGGGACGTTGAGAAAGACCGGAAAATCCTCCAGAAGGTTAATGAAGCAAGGAAAAGGGGTTATTCAGCATCACGGGGAATCCACTGAAGTGATCAACTTGGGACCGCTGAAAACAAGAAAGAGGTCAAGATGGGTACTTCAATAAAGGAAAATTAGAGCGCAAAAAAAGGAAATAAAGAAGAAGGGCAAGTACGTGAAAATAAGTGAATTATTGTCCCAGAGTTAATTCTTGAGGAAATAAGCAATCATGATTTGAAGTGAAGTCGGACTACCATTCCATATCCAAAAACAAAATCCTCTCCTAACCACCTTAAGCCAAGAAAATCCCAAAGAGAAACCAAAATCCTTTCCGACCCATCTTAAGCCAAGAAAAAGCCAAAAATCCAAAAGTCACCTTAGACAAGGACCACCTCAAAAAAAAAAAAAACAGTGCATCGTACTTTATCAGTTCACCCAAGCTCAAGAAAAAGAAGAAATCAAAGAAGGAAAAATCATTCAAAAAATTCCAAAACCAAAAGAAAAATAGAAAAGAAATGTAAGTGGTGAGTTGGTACATGTTACCACAAAACCCAAGAGATCCTTGTCTCAATTAACCTTCAAACACTTTCTCATTTCCATACACCTCTCCTCTCATAAACCGCCAACATTCTCCTTTGACCTCGACAGCCTGCCCTCCCCAGACCCTTAGCCAGGAATAAAACCTCCTAATACCTCATCAAGCCAGTTAACCATCATAAATCATCGATCAACAGCCAACACCGAATAAAAACCATCCTGCCATTAGCCCCAAATACCTCATTAAGCCTACTCATCTCTCCTCCACAAAACACCACAATCCCGAAAGGTCCATGATTGATTGCTGTTGTTTTCTCAAAGTTTTAGCTCAAGGACAAGTAAATTCATTTGTTTACAATATGCCAAATGGGGCAATCCTGTCGCTCTTCACCACTCCTACACCTATCTCATCCCTTGTCACACTCACATTCATTGAAATCATACAGGGGCAACCCCTTTTTTTTTCTCTAGTGTATGGGTCGGAAGCAGTCATTCTCGTCAAGGTTGAAATACCCTCTCTACGAGTAGTCATGGAGGTCAAGTTAGAAGAAGCAAATGGGTCCAAGCTCGTATAGATCAACTGAATCTCATTAAAAGAATTGCTGCCCTGCGCCATGGCCAGTTGTACCAACAAAAGATGAAGGCAGCTTTCGGTAGGAAAGTCCGGCGAAGGAGACCTTGTACTCAAAAAGACCCTACCTATCCGGACTGACTCCGTGGGAAGTTGAGACCCACTTATGACGGTCCATGTGAAGTCAAGAAAGATTTTTCCAGAGGAGCGCCGATACTCATAAACATAGACGGCGAAGATCTCAGGAATCCAGTCAATTCAGATCAAGTGAAGAAGTATTATGCCTAAAAGAAATAGATGAAAAAAGAGAAAGACAAGCCAAGTAAGAATTAGCTCGCTAGGTTGAAAACCCGCAAAGGGCGACCTAGGCAAAATCAGAGCGACCCGGTGGATTGAAAACCCGCAAAGGGCGATCCAGGCAAAAATTAGGGTCTGAAAACTTAGGCATGAAAAGTAAAGAAAGGCATACAACTCTCCTACAAGCTTGGATGAGGGAGTGATCAAGGTCAAGGACATAGATGTTTGGCACTGTTCCACAGAGACAGACAGTCAGAATTCAGCTCCTCTCCTTTTTCGTGTCTTTTTACAGTTTAAACTTTCAAGTGTAATAAATAATCGGCGTAACTTCTTGTGCGACCGGTTTCCACATTAATAAAGTTCAAATTTCTCGTATCTGTTCATTCTTTTATTTTCTGCTTTTTCTGCTCAAAATAAACGTTTTATGACGATGATGGTCCTGAACTGTAAAACATGTGCATACATCATAGAGCATTGCAAATCATTACGAGATTCTTAAGAGTCCCGGGAGAAGGCAATTCCCCAAAGCCAGTCACTCATGCAAGAGAGCAACTACATCCACGATTGCTTCAAACCAGCAAAGTCAAGACCAACATGCACTCGGCCCATGAGCCCCGCAAATCCAACAGCTTCCTCAGTCTCATGTCATGAGTGTCGCGGGTTGGCTGAACCAGCAAAAAAAAAAAAAAAAAAAAAAAAAGGGGGCAATAAACAAACACAGTCATGCATTACATTCATCATGCATAAAATCATGCATTTATCAGACATAAAAATAATGATAAAGAAAAAGAGATTCAGGCATTTGCATTCATCATAAGAGAAAGAAAAAGAAAATAGCAATCATGGCATTTGCATCATGCATCGCATAGAGAAAAAACAAAACGAAGTCTTCCATTGCATACGCTGGCATTCCATGCGGTCAAACCAGACCTTTTTGTCCTTAAGCCAGATCATTGTGGTCCATAAACCAGACCTTCGTGTCCTTAAACCATACCTTTAGGGTCCATAAATCAGACCAGTATGCAGACACAAATTGCTCCATAAACCAGGCTTGTCGGCCCATAAACCAGACTCGTTGTGATCCTTAAATCAGACTAATGTCAAGTCCATAACTTAGCATTCCAAGGCATTTCACAACTCTCAAGCATTGCATTTGCATACACACACTTCATAAAAAGGGAAAAGAACAAAATCATCGTATGTCATTCATCATTAGAGCATTACATTTGGCATCAGATATTTCATAGAAAAAGCAAAGAAAGCAAACAAAGATAAGAAACCACAAAAGCAACACAAAAACATTCCCTGTCGTCCAGCATTCCATATCATTCAACATTCCTTTGTCATTCAATCATCAAACATTAAAGCATTGCATATGCATCATATTAACAAGAATCATTGCATCAAACAGCAAAGCATTGCATCATAGAAGAAGCAAAAAGAAACAAACAGAAGTTAGAACAAGAGCATTTCATTCATCAAAGCATCAATCACCGCATACATTTGCATTCAAACATCAAAGCAATACAGTTGCATCACATCAATACAGCATCTCATAAAAAAAAAAAAAATAAAAGAAAGAAACCAGCAATCATGGCATTTGCATTGCATGCATTTATTCATTTTCAGCTACAGGTACAAAGAGAGGATGAGCACTTCGGTGTTAGCCCTCGCCCCCAGATTCCAGAAAATGTTCCCCCAAGTTGGGAGTTCAGAAAGAAAAAAAGAAAAAAGAGAAATAGAAAGGAAGGAGAGAAAAGAAAAGAGAGCGCTCAAGCGTGCATTGCGGATTGGAGCACAGAGATCATCGCTCCCTTCTGCCCAGGTCTCACATCGTGTACGAGCAACGCGATGGACCGCAGCCCCATGTGAGGTTCAACGGAATAGTTGTATCAGCCTAAGATACAGTGGACGCCGTGCATTGATCAGTATATCAGTTCCGGAGCTGATAACGATCCCCCCCGGTCGCTCGAAAAGGCCAACAGGAAGAGCGTGCTCCTCAAAGCTACGTGCAAACTCGGATTCGTCAAAGAGTTCGTTTAAGGATTACAGGTTTTAGGCAGCCTGGGCAATTTACCGTTTTCTGCACGCAAGTGCCCATTTTACTTTTCTGTCTGCACGCAAGTGCCCATTTTACTTTTCTGTCTGCACGCAAGTGCCCATTTTACTTTGCTGTCTGCACGCAAGTGCCCATTTTACTTTTCTGTCTGCACGCAAGTGCCCATTTTACTTTCCTGTCTGCACGCAAGTGCCCGTTTTACTTTTCTGTCTGCACGCAAGTGCCCATTTACTGCTTTCTGCACGCCAAGTGCCCACTTTACCGCTTTCTGCACAAAAGTGCCCATCTTTTCAAAAATAGAAAAAGAAAAAGAGGAAAATTCGGGTTTCCCCAAGTAGACAAAATCGGTATAATTTCTGAATTCTTTATCTTCATTTTGCCTTGGAATATGTTTCGGCCAATTCATATTCCTCGTTAAAATTCAGATAAAGAGGGGCAGCTGTCATACCCCAATTTTGTCCGGCTTGGGTCCAAACCCTAATTTTCCACACAAAAATAAATTATATCCTAGAAACCGCTCCAAAGTTTTCGAAATCATTTTTAGGGTTAGAATGCACTTTCTAAGAAATTAGGGTTTTGAAAAATATGTTACGCATGCATGGCAAGCTTTGGAAAATATTTCATGCATGCATGGCAAAGACCTAAAAACATTTTTGTGGAAAGCAAAAAGACAATTTCTATTTTGTTCCAAATGACCAAAAATCGATTTATACAATTTATATAGGCTATGAAATCGATTTTAGGCTCACCTATAGGCCAAGAATCGATTTCCTTATCCTATGTTGGAAACAAAGAATCGATTCACACCTATACATAAGCCAAAGCCATGAATCGATTCTTACTATTTTGCAAAGGCATTAAAATCGATTTTTAAGCTCTCCTAAAAGCCATGAATCGATTCTTACTATCTTGCAAAGGCATTGAAATCGATTTTAAGCTCTCCTAAAGGCCAAGAATCGATTCCCACATACTTTAACTAAACATGAAATCGATTCCCACCTATTTAGGATGTCTCAAGAATCGATTTCCTTCTTGTTTAAAACACAATGAAATCGATTCCTATCATTTCAGGAAGTCCAAGAATCGATTCCCACTAATTTCTAAAGCCCAAGGAATCGATTCCTATGTTTTCTAAAAGCAAAGAATCGATTATACTATATTTTGCCTTCATCAAACAATCGATTCATCCTTGCAATAAATGTTTTTTAAAATTCCTACGCTTTCCTGAGCCTATAAATAGGCAGCCTCAAGTCACATTTTGGGAGAGACTTCACGAGATCAGAAACACAGACACTTCACACGAGATCAGAGAGAAGAATTGCTACACACATTTTTTTCACAAGATCTGAGGAGACTTGCTCCAGAAACATTTTCACGAGATGTGGGAAGACAGCTCTCGCAAATCTCATTTTCCAGTTCTCCGCTTCATTTTTGTTCTTCAGATCTGTAATATCTGTCTTCATCAGAGGTATTTCGGTCTTTTCATTTGTTAATATTTAGTTATTGTGATCCATGCCAAAATTGCCCTATGTGATTTAATCTAGCTATAGTGTCATTGTTGATGATGAACCACATGATTCCCACTTATGCCTAGTGCATCATTGTCTAAGTGGTGAAGATGGTCTCAGATGATTCAACCTTCCCCTTTCAAACTCTTTCAAAAAAAACATTTTTAATTAGAACTACGTCGCTTTGATTCCCGTTTGGGATACGTAGGAGCGAGCCACGTTCTCGTCAAGCGCAACAAATAAAAATCCTTTTTCAACCGTAAACAAATCATTTTCACAAAACAAGCAAAAGGGATCATTTTCAAACCCATTGTTGCTAGTAGCTCATCAGAGCCTTTGTTCGTTTAGCTATTAGTAGCAATGTCCTTTCCTCATAAGAATAATAAACGATGATCCATCATAACCTTTGTTAGTTTGATCATCGTACAAATCAATCTCTTTCAAAAATCACTTTCAAAAAAAAAGGATAATAAAACGAATTGTTATCAATAGTCTATCAGAACCTTTGTTCGTTCGACTAGCGGTACAACTCTTTTTCTTGAGTATTTAGTAGTGATTCATCATAGCCTCTGCTAGTTTAATCATTCACTAATGCTCATCCTATTTCAAAAACTCACTAAAAAAGGATAAAAAAACAAAAACTTTTCAAAAAGAACCAAGAACTACGTAGCTTTGAATTCTCCATCGCACCGGGAGATACGTAGGAGCGGGCCATGTCTCGTCAAGCACTTCTTTCTAAAAATCCCTTTTTTCCCCCTTTCTCACCAAAAATAAAATTTCCAGTAAGTTTTCTCATTCGTCTTCAAACAAGAAATAAATAGGCAAATCTAGGTATTTTTCAAATCAAACATTAAAACCACACATTTAATTAGAGGTTCCCTTTCGGTAGAAAGGACGTGCGCGGTGCTAATACCTTCCTCGCACGTAATCGACCCCCGAACCCATATCTCTAGTTTCAAAAGACCATTCTGTGGATACCTTGTGTTGCAGGTAACCTGATATTGCAGGATATGTTTTGATGATGAAA
This sequence comes from Astragalus membranaceus, assembly GCA_039519185.1. Taxonomy (NCBI): domain Eukaryota; kingdom Viridiplantae; phylum Streptophyta; class Magnoliopsida; order Fabales; family Fabaceae; genus Astragalus; species Astragalus membranaceus. Next base: position 54,433,258 of record CM076850.1, read on the forward strand.
AAGACAAAGGTAAGATTGACGGTCAAAGTCAATAAAAGTGACTAAACGTCAAAGTCACAATCCAAGACAAGCAAGCCAAGAACTGAAGATTCAAGTTTAAGGGTAGTCCTTAGGGTTTGGGTGTGTCTTAGGAAAAAGTGTAAGCTCTTTCAAAGGTCAGCTCGTATCTCAAAGGCTCACACACTCACAAAGTTTTTTAAGTTGCATGCATATTTACGTAAACATTTCTTATCAACTTTTAAATAACAAAATCGATTTTTCTCATGCATAAACATATATCAAAATCGATTTTCAGGCAAAATAGAAAAGCTATAAATCGATTTTCAGGTCATGTACTTTCAGTACATAAATCGATTTCTGAGCCAAATATTTTTAAGGGAAGAATCGATTCCCAACCTTTTTCACACAAAGTGAGAATCGATTCCCACTTGTCTCAGGCAAGCTGAAAATTGATTCCTACATATTTTAACTTAGTGAAGAATCGATTCCTAGCCTCCCGGAGATCCTAAGAATCGATTACATCCTTTTTACAAACAAATCAGAATCGATTCCTAGATCAGATCAAGCAAATGAATCGATTCCTAGATCCATTCCAATTAGCAAAGAATCGATTCCTACATCATTTTTAACGTAAAAATGAATTCCTCATAGCCTATAAATAGGCAATGCTTCACGTTCATTTACACACAACCCATTTCACGAATCAGAGAACTTTTGAGAAAAACTCTTTACGCTTTTACTTTTGCTCGTCACGTACCGTTGGTCTGTCTGAGCTGATCTGTTGCTAAGAGTTAGTTGGGGTTGTATTCTTCAAGTTGTAATATCTGCCTACACTAGAGGTATTTCTGCATTTACAATTGGTTATTATTTAATTGTTGTGTTTTGTTCTAGGGAGTGGGGTATCTCTCTAGGGTAGCTGCATGTACTAGGAAGTGGGGTATCTTTCTAGGGCAGTTGATTGTAACAGGGGTGGGGTATCTCTTGTTATTGTTATAATAGATCTGAGGGCTCTCTATAGGTGGGGTATCCTAGGAGGAGAGTGCCTAAGTCTGTAAAGGTTTTCCAAGGCACCTGTAAGCCTTGTTGTTGTTTTAGTGAAAAATCTCACAAGGGTGTGAGGACTGGACGTAGGTCACTAGGAGGTGACCGAACCAGGATAAATCTCTGCGTGCTTTACTGCTTTCCTGCTTTACTGTTTTACCGCTTTACTGCTTTATACTCTAATTCCTTCGCTTCCACTTAACCTGCGCGAAAATTGATCTAAGTCATTGAAAAGGGGAAAAACATTTTCAAAGATCTGAAAAGTTTTTAAATCTCAATTCACCCCCCCTCTTGAGACTGAAGCCACTTGGTAACAAGTGGTATCAGAGCTAGACTCTTGTATAAAGGGCCTAGCAGCTTCAAGAGAAATGGCTTCAGGTTGGTCTACGCAAGAGGGTGCTTCTCTTACCCGTCCTCCGGGATTCAACGGGAAAGATTACGCATATTGGAAAGAAAGAATGAGAATCTTTATTGAAGGGGTAGACTTAGATGTTTGGGATGCTGTGGAAAAAGGACCCTATGTCCCCACACACTTAGTAGATGGTATTCTTACTATTAAAAGTAGAAATGAATGGTCTGATGATGAGAAAAGAAAAGTGCAACATAATTTACGTGCCAAAAATATTATTACTTCTGCCTTAAGTCCTGATGAATTTTTTCGAGTTTCAAACTGTAAATCTGCCCAAGAAATGTGGGATAATCTCCAAGTTACTCATGAGGGTACAAATGAAGTGAAAAGGGCAAGAACAAATACTCTTATCAGAGAGTACGAATTATTTAGAATGAATACAGGTGAAACAATACCAGAAATGCAGAAAAGGTTCACTCACATTGTGAATCAGTTAAGCTTGTTGGGTAAGTCATTTCCTGTAGAGGATCTAATCAACAAAGTTCTGAGATGTCTGAATAGAGAATGGCAGCCCAAGGTTACTGCTATAGCTGAATCAAGAAATTTAGCTACTATGACTCTGGCTACTCTGTTTGGTAAACTTCAAGAGCACGAACTAGAACTCACTCGTCTAGCTGAGTATGAAAATACAGATAAGAAAAAGAAAAGCTTGGCTCTAAAAGCATCTTGTTCTAGTCAATTTGATGATAGTGACAACTCAGATGATGAAATTGATGAAAATGAAGAGAATATGGCTCTTATGGTTCGGAAGTTCAAAAGGTTCATGAAAGGCAACAACTATCCAAAGAAGAACTTCAAATCAAAAAGGTTCTCTAGCAAAGAAAGTACATCCGGTCCCCCTACTTGTTATGAATGCGGGAAACCCGGGCACATGAAAATGGAATGTCCTAATCTACAGAAAAAGGACTCCAAATCTGAAAAGAAGGCATTCAAAAATAACAAAGGAAGAAAAGCCTACATCGCATGGGAAGACAACTGCATGGACTCATCAGATGAATCAGAAGATGAAGAAGCTCAAGTTGCATTAATGGCAGATCATGAAAGCGAGAATGAAAACGAGGTAATTTCTAACCCTGACTCTTTACAAAATGCATATGATGATTTATATGAAGCTTTCACTGAATTGCATGATGATTCTATGAAATTAGCTAAGGCTTTAGATAAATCAAAGAAAATCATTGCTAATCTTCAAGATGAAATTAATGTTTTAACCAAAGAAAAATTAGAGCTTAGGAAAGAAAATGATAAGCTTGTGTATGTTAAAGAAAATTATGCATGTGATAAATGTATAGAACGTAAAAAGAAAATCAATGAACTTGAATGTACAATAGACAAAATGCCCAAATTGCATCTTAGGATTCAGAGAAATAATTTTGTGAAAAGCAATATGCATCATAGACCTAAGTTTTCCACTAAACCTCATATTAGATGTTACTATTGTGATAAACCTGGACATACAGCTTCTGTTTGCAGGGCAAGAGGTAAGCAAACCATGAAAAAGATATGGGTTCCCAAAAGGACCATACCAAGCACTAACCCACAAGGACCCAAAGAGATTTGGGTACCTAAAACCTTGTTTTGAACCAATGCAGGTATGCTTCAAGGTACGGGGGTCAGATTGGTACCTTGACAGCGGATGCTCAAAGCACATGACTGGAGATATTACAAAGTTCCTAACTCTTACCCCCAGATCAAGCGGTCATGTGACTTATGGTGACAATAACAGAGGAAGAATCCTTGGTGAAGGTAAAGTTGGTAAAGACTTATCTACTGCTATTGATAATGTGCTCTATGTTGAAGGTCTTAAACATAATCTTTTAAGCATTAGCCAACTTTGTGATAAAGGAAATAGAGTAATATTTGACTCAGGTTCATGCATCATTGAGGATAAACAAAGTAAACAAGTTAGAATGATAGGAAATAGAGTAGAAAACATATACATGATGAGTTTAGATAGTGTTTCATCACATAATGCATGTTGCCTCATTAGTAAGGAAGAAAACTCTTGGTTATGGCACCGTAGGACAGCTCATATTCATATGGATCATCTTAACAAGCTAGTGTCTAAAGATCTAGTTAGTGGTTTGCCTAATATCAAGTTTGAAAAAGATAAATTGTGTGATGCATGCCAAAAGGGTAAACAGGTAAAAGTGTCATTTAAATCAAAGAATATTGTGTCTACTAACAAACCTTTGCAGCTGTTACACATGGATCTATTTGGTCCCTCAAGGACAAAAAGTTATGGTGGAAATTACTATGCTCTAGTTATAGTAGATGATTATTCAAGGTATACCTGGACTCTCTTTCTGGCAAACAAGAGCGAAGCTTTTGGAGCATTCAAAAAGCTTGCTCGTAGCATTCAAAATGAGAAAGAACTGAAGATTGTCTCAATTCGATCTGATCACGGTGGAGAATTTGAAAATGAAAAATTCGAATTCCTATGTGAAGAACTTGGTATAAATCACAACTTCTCAGCACCTAGAACTCCTCAACAAAACGGAGTAGTTGAAAGGAAAAATCGATCATTGGAGGAACTTGCCAGAACAATGTTAAATGATCATGACATCCCAAAATATTTTTGGGCGGATGCTGTAAGTACTGCTTGTTATGTTATGAATAGAGTTCTAATTAGGCCTATTTTAAAGAAAACCCCCTATGAACTTTACAAGGGGAGAAAACCAAATATTTCACACCTTCACACCTTTGGTTGCAAATGCTTTGTATTGAATAATGGAAAAGACAACCTAGGTAAATTCGATGCTAAAGCTGATGAAGGAATTTTTCTTGGTTACTCTTTATCTAGCAAGGCCTTTAGAATTTTTAATAAAAGAAATAAGGTAATTGAGGAATCTGTACATGTTACATTTGATGAAACTAACCCCAAAAGGCTGGGAAAGGTTATTGATATTGCAGATGAACCTGAAGAGTTAGAGACAGGTGAGAAGAAGAAAGAAGAAGAAACAAAAACCACCCCTCAAGAGAAGTCAGAAGAAGGATCAAGCAGTGAACTTCCCAAGGAATGGAGAATCCCAAGGGATCACTCGCTTGAAAATGTCATAGGTGATGTAACAAAAGGGGTAACTACTCGTAACTCTCTTCGAAATGCATGTAATCATATGGCTTTCGTATCTCAAATTGAACCTAGAAATATAGATGAAGCCGTAGTTGATGAACATTGGACTATTGCTATGCAAGAAGAGTTAAATCAGTTTGAAAGAAACGAAGTGTGGGATCTAGTTCCTAGACCTGATAAACACCAGATAATAGGCACAAAATGGGTGTTTAAAAACAAGCTAGACGAATCAGGTATAATAATTAGAAACAAAGCTAGACTAGTTGCTAAAGGTTATAATCAAGAAGAAGGAATAGACTATGATGAAACGTATGCTCCTGTAGCTAGATTAGAAGCTATTCGCATGTTACTTGCTTTTGCATCAATCATGGATTTTAAATTGTATCAAATGGATGTTAAGAGCGCTTTCTTAAATGGTTTTATCCAAGAAGAAGTGTATGTTGAACAACCTCCTGGTTTTGAAAATTTCGAAAAACCAGACCATGTTTTTAAACTCAAAAAGGCTCTATATGGTCTAAAGCAAGCTCCCAGAGCTTGGTACGAAAGATTGAGCAAATTTCTACTCAATCATGATTTTCAAAGAGGAAAAGTTGACACTACACTTTTTATAAAAAGGTCAAAAGATGACATCTTACTCGTGCAAATTTATGTGGATGATATTATTTTCGGTGCTACTAATGAATTGCTTTGCAAAGAATTTTCAAGTATTATGCAGAATGAATTTGAAATGTCAATGATGGGAGAACTCAACTTCTTCCTTGGGCTTCAAATAAAACAAACAAACAACGGCATTTTCATATCTCAATCAAAGTACTGCAAAGAACTACTCAAAAGGTTCGAAATGGACAAAGCAAAAGAAATGTCCACACCAATGAGCACCTCATGCTACTTAGACAAAGATGAAGAAGGTAAACCGGTAGAACTAAGCAAATACCGAGGTATGATTGGCTCTCTTCTCTACTTAACTGCTAGTAGACCGGACATCATGTTTAGTGTCTGCATGTGTGCTAGGTATCAAGCAAATCCAAAAGAATCACATTTAGTAGCTGTCAAAAGAATAATGAGATATCTAGTAGGCACTCAAAATGTTGGTCTATGGTACCCAAAAGGTGCCACATGTAGTCTTATTGGTTATTCAGATTCTGACTTTGCAGGATGTAAGTTGGATAGAAAAAGCACTAGTGGAACATGTCACATACTAGGTAGTGCATTAGTATCATGGCACAGTAAGAAACAAGTCAGTGTCGCACTGTCAACTGCTGAAGCAGAATATGTTGCAGCAGGGAGCTGTTGTGCACAAATCCTCTGGATGAAGCAACAACTTCTTGACTATGGTATAGATCTAGATCATATTCCTATAAAATGCGACAATACCAGCGCTATCAACCTTACAAAGAACCCCGTCCAACACTCTAGGACCAAGCATATAGAGATAAGACATCATTTTATTAGAGATCATGTCCAAAAAGGGGATTGTGTAATCGAATTTGTGGAATCGGCAAAACAGCTAGCTGATATTTTTACAAAACCTTTACAAAAAGAAAACTTTTTCTTCATACGAAGAGAACTTGGAATCATTGATTCCTCTTCATGCTGTTAGATTCACATCTTATTACATGTTGCCCTCTTTGATCATGACAAAAAGGGGGAGAAGAATAGAGTTCTTAATATTTAGAATAAATGTTTTAATATTCAGCATGCATTTGCATTTACTTGCATACAGTCAATAAAACAGGGGGAGCATCATGATAGGGGGAGTATCATTATCTGTTTAAAACTAACCTCCCACCTTGAGATGAGTTGATGTTTTGTCATCATCAAAAAGGGGGAGAATGTGGATACCTTGTGTTGCAGGTAACCTGATATTGCAGGATATGTTTTGATGATGAAAAAGACAAAGGTAAGATTGACGGTCAAAGTCAATAAAAGTGACTAAACGTCAAAGTCACAATCCAAGACAAGCAAGCCAAGAACTGAAGATTCAAGTTTAAGGGTAGTCCTTAGGGTTTGGGTGTGTCTTAGGAAAAAGTGTAAGCTCTTTCAAAGGTCAGCTCGTATCTCAAAGGCTCACACACTCACAAAGTTTTTTAAGTTGCATGCATATTTACGTAAACATTTCTTATCAACTTTTAAATAACAAAATCGATTTTTCTCATGCATAAACATATATCAAAATCGATTTTCAGGCAAAATAGAAAAGCTATAAATCGATTTTCAGGTCATGTACTTTCAGTACATAAATCGATTTCTGAGCCAAATATTTTTAAGGGAAGAATCGATTCCCAACCTTTTTCACACAAAGTGAGAATCGATTCCCACTTGTCTCAGGCAAGCTGAAAATCGATTTCTACATATTTTAACTTAGTGAAGAATCGATTCCTAGCCTCCCGGAGATCCTAAGAATCGATTACATCCTTTTTACAAACAAATCAGAATCGATTCCTAGATCAGATCAAGCAAATGAATCGATTCCTAGATCCATTCCAATTAGCAAAGAATCGATTCCTACATCATTTTTAACGTAAAAATGAATTCCTCATAGCCTATAAATAGGCAATGCTTCACGTTCATTTACACACAACCCATTTCACGAATCAGAGAACTTTTGAGAAAAACTCTTTACGCTTTTACTTTTGCTCGTCACGTACCGTTGGTCTGTCTGAGCTGATCTGTTGCTAAGAGTTAGTTGGGGTTGTATTCTTCAAGTTGTAATATCTGCCTACACTAGAGGTATTTCTGCATTTACAATTGGTTATTATTTAATTGTTGTGTTTTGTTCTAGGGAGTGGGGTATCTCTCTAGGGTAGCTGCATGTACTAGGAAGTGGGGTATCTTTCTAGGGCAGTTGATTGTAACAGGGGTGGGGTATCTCTTGTTATTGTTATAATAGATCTGAGGGCTCTCTATAGGTGGGGTATCCTAGGAGGAGAGTGCCTAAGTCTGTAAAGGTTTTCCAAGGCACCTGTAAGCCTTGTTGTTGTTTTAGTGAAAAATCTCACAAGGGTGTGAGGACTGGACGTAGGTCACTAGGAGGTGACCGAACCAGGATAAATCTCTGCGTGCTTTACTGCTTTCCTGCTTTACTGTTTTACCGCTTTACTGCTTTATACTCTAATTCCTTCGCTTCCACTTAACCTGCGCGAAAATTGATCTAAGTCATTGAAAAGGGGAAAAACATTTTCAAAGATCTGAAAAGTTTTTAAATCTCAATTCACCCCCCCTCTTGAGACTGAAGCCACTTGGTAACACATTCGCCTTGTTCAAAAGACCTTTTTTCAATGTTTTGGTCTTAAAATTAAAATATTGGTGGCGGCTCCAAAATTATTCCACGTTGTACATTGAGAAACCCCAACCGGGGATTTTTCGGGGTGCAACAGCAGGTTATTTTAATACTTCCTCGATGGATGACTAAACTGATGAAACATTTTCTATGTAGGAGAAGCTGGTGAATCACCATGATAATAAAATTGGAAGCTTTTCTAGTAAAGTAGGAGTGCATTTCAGAATTCTTCATATGCTCGTGGATCTTTTACTGAAATTCTGTGATGAGCTCCTGAAAAATTTCTTAGCTATGCACAGATCAGTAAGTGGAAGCAACAAAGAGCTAAGATTTTCCTGGTTGATTTTATTGAGACTCTATTTTTGTATAAATGTGTTTGAAATTGATTGTTTTGTTTATTTGTTTTGTTGATTTTTCCTTATGTGCTTCTTATCACTTTGATTGTGAAGTCCATCAAACTTGAATTTGAGAAGATTTACTATCCATATCTCCTGATTAGCAAGAAGAGATACGCTGGTTTGTTTTGGACAAAACCAGACAATTTTGACAAAATGGACACTAAAGGTAAACATTTATCTTTATATCTCTATGGCTTTATTGGTCAAAAACCTGGTGAATGACTGCCTTCACAAAATTCTAATTGACAGGTTCATTTTGGAACTATGCAGTGTTCATTTTTCTTTTGCTGCAACAATCTACAATGCCTTAAACTATGAGGTTCAGAATTTAAGCCAGAAAATGAGAAGAAAGAAGCTGCTGATCAGTCAATGAAAGCATATGAGGTGCATTTTTTATACTGTTGGAGATGATTTTTTAGCTTTTGATGTACTGAATATACCAAATGCATTAACAAACCTTGCAAGTATATATATGTTGATCTTTTGATTTCTTTCATTCTTCTTCTGCTAAGAGAATTGCATTCTCTTATATTCTTTTTCTTGCTCAAAATGCAGCTGCTGTTTTTGGTGAACAAAAGCGCTTAGAGCCAATGCCGGCGGAACGAAAGGCCTGAAGGAGAAAAGAAATCGATTGGCTTCTATCGGTTACCGATTACGTTGTTGAAATGGTTCCTTCACAACAAAAATCCAAGGATGGTTCAAGCATGGAGGTAAGCCCTCTCTCAAGTCTTATAAATCTGCAGCATTCAATATTTGGATTAATTTGTTAAGTGTATCACTATAGTATATGTTGCTGACTTCACTTCTGATGCCTATGTGGGTCGCTTCAAGACTATAGCTTTTGCTTCCTTTTTCTCACTAGTACATGTTTATTTCTACTCATTTCTGATGCACTAGTGATTATTATTATTATTTATAATTATACTTTTACATTTCAACAGGAAGTAATGAAACACAGAGATGCGGCACAATTGGCAGCAACTGAGGCTATGCAAGAGGCTGCTGCTGCTGAGAGTTTGCTACAATTTGTGATGCTTTTCGACGCAAGTAAGTGATGTCCACCTACTACTACTACTAGTAATTAAAAGACTGTTGAGGAAAAAAACAAACAAGTGAAATGAAGTCGGAAAGAAACAGAAAAGATTGAGAGATCAGAGTAATAAATGAGAGATCAGAGTAATATATATATATGTATATACTATCATCATTGTTTTTGTTCAAGTTCTTTGGTTCATTTTGACCTTTTAATGCTCACCTTATAACAATAATGAGAACAAAATGAATACCATATTTGATTGATATGGCAACAGACGTTGCTGAAGAAGATATTGTGAGGTCAGTGAGTGATGAAAGGAATAGTTCTGGGGAGGCAGTGGGTGAACAACAGAGGGATGTGCATGAGGGAAGTATAAGTGAAATAGATGAAGAGGAGGAGTTGAAATGGGAAGCCTTGGGGAGGCTTCCAACATATGATAGGATGAGGAAAGGGATTCTAAAGAGTGTTCTGGATGACGGGATAGTTAATTATGAAGAGGTTGACATCACCAAGCTTGGAGTGCAGGAAAAGAAGCATCTCCTTGAGAACATACTAAAGACTGCTGAAGAAGACTATGAGAAATTTCTCCATAAGATGAGGGACAGGATTGATAGGTAGGTGATTAGCTTTTTAAGTACTTTGGTTGTGTGATAAGATATATATATATATATATACACACACACACAGGCCTGTTTTGAAATATGTTAAGCTGGTTTTTCATGTGTGTTTGTTCATTATTCTAGGGTAGGAATTGAGATTCCTAAGATTGAAGTTCGGTTTGAGCATTTATCAGTTGAAGGAGATGCATATATTGGAACCAGAGCCTTGCCAACACTAGTCAATTTTTGGGGGTTACATTAATTATGTATAAGGATAAGGGTACGGTATTGTTTTGCCTTGATGCCTTGTAGTAATAGTAGTTGAAAAAGAAATGTACCCATTAATTAAGATAACAAGAAACAAGAACAAATTATAATTATACTTTGCCTTTCTTTGAATTTCAGTTATTGCTTCAGCTAATTTTGATATTTTGCATGGCTTTGCAGGGAAGTTCCATACTCTTGTCTCTCACCAAGAATCACTTGAGTTAAAGGTTAACAAGACAAAGGCTATGGTCAAATTCCAGCTTAAGAAACTGCTCTGCATGGGTGTAGCTGTGGGCAATGTTAGCAGTGCTGCTGTGGGCAATGTTAGCAGTGCTGCTGAAGCAAGGTTGGCTGCAGCAAGGGAGGCTGCAGCAAGGGAGCAATCTCAATCTGCTCAAGAGGAGGCTGATGAGTGGAAGCGGAAGTATGACATTGCTGTAAGAGAAGAATTTTATGGTACTTTTAAGTTTAATGAATTGTTGTAATTTTGTTTTGCCTTGATGCCTTGTATAACTTTTAAGTTTAATGAATTGTTGTAATTTTGTGCTTCTAGCACTTTTAAGTTCAATAGAAGTAAATTTATGAATTATTGAATTATTATGAGTTGTTGCTTTATGGAAATCAATTTTGGGTTGTTTTTGTATCTAGTAATGGGTGTTGTTGCTGAATCTGTAGAGAACAATAGTAACAATTGGTGGGTGGTTTTTATAATTTTTTTTTTAAAAAAAAGGGACATTTTGAATCGGTTATCTAAAGAACCGATTTTAAATGTCGTATTTTGAATCGGTTATTTAACTGATTCAAAATGTCCCTACATTTAGAATCAGCCGTTTTCGAATCGGTTGTTTAAATAACCGATTTAAAATGTCATATTTTGAATCGGTTATTTAACCGATTCAAAATGTCCCTACATTTAGAATCGGCACATTTAGAATCGGCAAATAACCGACTCCAAATGTGCCAAATAACCGATTCAAAAGGCCTTTTTTGTAGTAGTGTGCAATGGTCTGCACAGATTAAAACACACTACAGATATCAAAATTTGAATAGTTAAATTTGGGACCAATTGTTAAAGCTGACCATGAATTCTTCTTGACTCGTTGCTATCAAATTGCACTACAGATTAAAGTTTCATAGATTAACTACCATGACATGTAAACTAGATTCACAGATTTTACAGGAAAGGCATTTTTCCAAAATATAACATGTGGGATTCCCTGCAAAGTTAAGCGGCTTGAATCAGCCAACTATCCCAGTATCCCTTTAAAATTACCAGAACGCAAAAGGTTCTAATGTGCATAATGTGTTCTCAAGCAACTTAAAAGAAAAGTACCTTAAGATGAGGAGCTTCTACAAAACTTTCTCCATTTGGGATTCTAAATAAACCTGCAAATATTGTGCAAATTACATCAAATGAGTATCATACAACAGTACCGCATAATTCAAACTTCGGGGAGGAAATACAAATCAGGCAAGCTTGAGAGTTTCAATATAAACATCAACAGATTTAAGTCAACATCAACATCAACATCAACAGATTTCAATAAAAACAAAAAAAACCTAAACAAAACAAGAACAAATTTACATCAACATCAACAGATTCACAAGAATAAAACCCTAAATTCAACATCAACAGATTCAATATAAACATTTATCAAGAGAAATCAGAATCAGAATTAGGGATTAAGGGTTTTAGAAGAACATACAACTCTGACCTTGAGAGTTTGAGAGGCATGGAGGTAGAGCTTGCGGAGGAGTGGATCTTGAGACGGAGGGGTGTGAGGTGGTCAAAACTGAGAGAGTAGAGGGGTTTCGAAGAAGAAGAAATGGGATGCGTTGGAAGAGGAAGAGAAGGAAACAGTGGAGGTGATGGAAACATTGGAGGCGCAAGGAGAGGGAGAGTGGAAGGCAGAGGAGAGTGAGGGAGAGGCGCTGAGAGAAGGAGAAGATGAAGGAGAGCCTTCAAGGGTGAGAGGCGCTGAGAAAGGAGAGGAGGAGAGGCACTGAGAGCGGGAGAAGATGAAGGAGAGCCTTCGAGGGTGAGAGGGAGGAGAGGGGGAGAGCCTTCGAGGGTGAGAGGCGCTGTGAGGAAGAGTGAGAGAGCATCGAGGGTTTTAATTTTTTTTTAATTTGTGTCTTATGGTTTCCGACGGATATTTAGTGTCTTCCGACGGATATTTGCGACGAAACACGTTTTCGTCGGAAACGTAAGCGGGAATTTAAATGCCTTTTTTCCTGAACATTTGCGACAACTTTTTCGTCGGAAATCCGTCGGAAATTGCGACGAATAAGAGTTCGTCGAAAAAAATGGCAGGAAACAGCAGTTATTCTTGTAGTGTTAGATGTGAATATTGAATTAAGTTGAAATTATAGTAACCGTGAAGTAAAGCGTTTGTTTAACAAAGCAAGAAAAGCGATTAAGGATCGAATCCTCTCCCCTCACCTATCACATGAACCTTCAGTTAATTTCAAGTTGTTTATTCAATATACCAGATTTAGTTCACTAATATAGGTTAAGGACAATTCCTTGCCCCAAAACCCCTTTTACCTTATTGAGATACCCTAATTCCTTAGGTGATTCATGCCAATAGGTAAAGCATTAAGCCCTAGAACTAGAGAATTCACAAACCCATGGTTCCATATTCTTATGACAACAAGTATGTGATCTAGACCCCCAATTTCAAGCCTACAAACCGATATTCCTATGGCGATCATAAACCCTAAATCATTAAAACTATCATATGTAGTAATAAAGCATTAAACATAGAGGTCTAGACATATGATAAATCAAACAACAACTGAATTAACCATAACAAAGTGTTCAATAGATAGGTTTGGGGAGAATCATCTCTCCCTAATTTGAGAAATTTAGTTACACATGATCAGAGAAGTACAAACTAAGATAAAAGAGACAATACAATTGAGGGAAGTCATGAGAACCTTCAAACCCTTGTTGCCAAGTGCCTGGAAGCCTCCAAATTCGCCTCTCTCAGCTGCTCTCAACCTTTGCTGCGCTCCAATCGATCAGTCCCTCAAAAATTCGTTGAAACTGCTTAAAAACCCTAATTTTCGGTCAACCATCGCGTCGCGACCTACACCCATCGCGGCGCGAAACGTTCCAGGCAAATGTCTGGTTCGCTAGTTGATGCTATGACAACTTGAAGGTCTTCCATTGCAATTGGTACCAGGAGCGAGAGAATTAGCTTACAAAATGAATCCTAATACATTGATCTAAACTAAGCTAATTCCCCGGCAATCAACAGAATTACAATCAAATCCCTGTAGTTTTGGTTCTAAAATTGAGCAACTTATATCATATGACAGAGAGTCAACACAACCCCAAACTTAAACTTTTGCTTGTCCTCAAGCAACCATTCAATTCAGGCTGTGGCTACTTTTTTAATTTGGCTGTCACACATTCCACGCAAACCAGTTAACCACACAGCATATCAAAAATCATCTTCAACCTAATATAGTAGCAAGACAACCGAATTGGAAAATACAAAATCATAAGCAGGCAAGCGTTCTCAAGTTATCTCTTTTTCACACATCTCACCAATCTCTCTTTGAAGTGTCTAAGGTGGTCACTCAATTCACAAAGCCTGCATCATCGTTTCATAGGCTTGAACAAGTTCTATACACATCTATACACATGATACACATATACACTCTTTGAGGACTTTCAAGGTTGTAACGAGGCTTAGGTAAGGGTGGATAACATTTGGATAAGTAGGTTACAACTTGGAGTTAGGCCTACTTCTCCCTTTGTCAATTTCAACAATCTCACTACCTTACCCATTTTCCCCAAAGCATTCCACAAGAGAAGGAATTATTTACTTATTTATTTATATATAACTTTTTTTTTGAAATATATATATATATATATATATATATATATATATATATTTTCTTTTTCTTTCTTTTCTTTGTATGTTCCTTTCTCTTGTATACCACCCCAAACTTAGAATGTTGCTATTCCATGAGCAACCCCAAACTTAGAATTTTTGCCACTCACATACAGTTGTCGACCTAACTCAAAGTTAAAAAACAACTAGGCATATGATTTGCAGAAAAATTTAAAAACAACAATTAGGCTCAGAGGGGCTAACAAAGGATAAACAATAATTGGGTGGCTTGAAAGGCTCAGGGGTTCCAAAAAAATTGCCTCAAAGTGTATGTAAATCACATGCAAGATTGTTAAGTACAAGTTCAAGTTCTGCAGACTAATGCAAGCAAGGAATACACACAATCATGATCTCAGTGTTTGGGCTCACCTCACGGTTGGGATTTTAAGAGATGGAACTCGAGAGGACTTGCCCACAAATGATTTCGATCTTCCTCAACTTTTGTCTTGACCACTGACAATACCTGATGCTAAAATTTGACACACTAGTAATCACAAGGTAAAATGTAAAACATGTTAAGCTAACTACCACAAATCATCATAGAATAATTTGTGCCAAAAAAAAAATGTTAAGGTCAAAAGGGAAGCTGCTTCCAAAAAAAAAATGTTCAGGGAAGTGGTGCCTCAATATCACAGAATAAGTTGTCAATATAGTACAGACCAAAATTCAGAATAAAGTCAAAAGGGAATGAAAATATAAACTCAAAACAAGTAATAATGATAAGGTGAGCCCCCTGCTCAAGGAGAGGAAGAGAGGTGCTCACTAATGGGTTGCCTCCCACTAGCTTGACGGCTTTTAGACCCTTATGGGTCTCTTAGCATGAGAACCATTTGAGCCTCTTCTACCGCCTTACCACGGTATGGCTTGAGTCGTTGTCCATTTACCTTAAAAGATCTTTTGGACTCTGGCTCTTCCTCTTCTATTGCTCCGTACGGTGTCACTTCTTTAACAACAAAGGGGCCCGACCACTTGGATTTCAGTTTCCCTGGAAACAACTTGAGTCTCGAGTTAAACAACAACACTTGTTGTCCAGGGTAAAATTCCTTCCTTGAAATGTGTTTGTCGTGATACACCTTCATCTTTTCCTTGTAGATCTTGTTATTCTCATATGCATGCAGGCGCATCTCCTCTAACCCATGAAGTTGCAGGATTCTCTTATCTCCACTTGATGTGGGGTCAAAATTCAAAAACTTCAACGCCCAATATGCTTTGTGTTCCAGTTCAACCGGCAAATGACAAGATTTGCCATAAACCAATTGGTAAGGAGACATACCTATGGGTGTCTTATAAGCTGTCCTGTATGCCCACGGTGTATCATCTACCTTCACTGCCCAATCCTTCCTTGAGTTCCCCACCGTCTTCTCTAATATTCTCTTGATTTCTCTATTTGACACTTCTACTTGACCATTGCACTGAGGGTGATAAGGGGTTGACACTTTGTGCTTTACACTATACCTGGATAGGACATTGCTAAACCGAGTGTTACAAAAATGGCTACCACCATCACTGATCAAGACTCTTGGCACACCAAATCTTGAAAAAATGTTTTTCTTCACAAATTTAACCACAGTTTGAGAATCATTTTTCGAAGTGGCAATGGCTTCCACCCATTTAGAAACATAGTCCACCGCCACCAAGATATATTGACAATAATGAGATGGTGGGAAGGGTCCCATGAAGTCAATGCCCCAACAATGAAACACTTCTACTTCAAGTATATGATTCAATGGCATCTCCCCCTTACGTGAAATATTGCCCGTCCGCTGGCACTTATCACAATTTTTTACATGAATTTGCGCATCCTTAAGGAGGGATGGCCAATAAAAACCAGATTGGAGAACTTTTGCAGCTGTGCGTTCCCCATTGTAGTGACCTCCACATGGAGAATCATGACAATGCCATAGAATCTTTTGACTTTCACTACCAGAAACGCATCTTCTAAGGAGCCCATCTGTTCCAACCTTGAAGAGAAAGGGGTCATCCCAAAGATAATGTTGGACAACACGGAGGAACTTCTTCTTTTGTTTCCATGTGAAGTCTTCAGGGACCATTCCGCCTGCCTTGTAATTTGCTATGTCGGCAAACCACGGTCTCTCTGCAATTGCGAACAACTTTTCATCGGGGAACTCTTCAAGGATTTCTTTCTCCCGAGCAGTCACCTCTTTGTTTTCCAGCTTAGACAGGTGATTTGCTACCACATTCTCGCTCCCCTTTTTATCTTTGATATCCAAGTCGAATTCCTGCAAAAGCAAAATCCATCTAAGGAATCATAACTTAGCATACAACTTTTTCTCTTTCAGAACTTCTAATACTGACTTCAGGTGCTCAGCATGTTCTTCCTCCGACTTAGAATAAACTAGAATGTCATCTATGAAGATCACCATAAACCGATCTAGGTAATTATGGAAAATACGATTCATATATTCCATAAATAAACCAGGTGCAGTGGTCACACCGAACGGCATCACTGAATATTCATAATGCCCATACCTTAGATGGGCATTCTCGCTCGCCCTTGGTTAGCAAATATTTTATTGCAGCATGGTCAGTAAAAACAATCACTTTAGAGCCAACCAAATATGAACGAAATTTTTCCAATGCAAATACTATAGCTAGCAGCTCTTTTTCAGTTGTCGCATAATTCACCTGATTTTCATTTAAAACCTTGCTAGCATAATATATAGCATGAAAAAATTTCCCCGATCTCTGCCCCAACACTGCACCCACTGCATAATCGCTGGCATCACACATTAATTCAAAGGGAATATCCCAATCAGGGGCTACAATGACTGGGGCCAAAATCAGTTTCTCCTTTAATACATTAAAAGCACACACACATTCATTATCAAAAACAAATTCATTCTCCTTGACAAGTAGATTGCATAAAGGTTTTGCAATCTTGGAGAAGTCTTTTATGAAACATCGATAAAATCCGGCGTGTCCTAAAAAACTTCTCACTCCCTTCACATTCATAGGAGGAGGTAACTTTTCTATAATTTCGATTTTTGCTTGATCAACCTCAATGCCTTTTGACGAGATTTTATGGCCAAGAACAATTCCTTCTTGAACCATAAAGTGGCACTTTTCCCAATTTAAAACTAAATTGGTTTTGGTGCATCTCTTGAAAACTACATAAAGGTTAGCCAAACAAGAATCATAGCAAGGTCCAAAAACAAAAAAGTCATCCATAAATACCTCAATAGCATTTTCCATCATATCAGAGAATATAGAAAGCATGCACCTTTGAAAAGTAGCAGGGGCGTTACACAACCCGATGGGCATCCTCTGATAAGCAAACACACCAAACGGGCATGTAAAGGCAGTTTTCTCTTGATCTCCAGGATCCACTGCTATCTGGTTGTTTCCAGAGTATCCATCCAAAAAGCAATAGAAAGCTTGTCCAGCCAATCTTTCCAACATCTGATCCATGAATGGTAGAGGGAAGTGGTCCTTCCGCGTGGCTTGGTTCAATCTCCGGTAGTCAATACACATTCTCCACCCTGTGACTGTGCGAGTAGGGATCAGCTCATTCTTCTCATTTTCAACCACGGTCATACCACCTTTCTTGGGCACCACATGGACTGGACTCACGCACGAGCTGTCTGAAATGGGATAAATCATCCTGGCATCTAAAAGAATCAATACTTCTTTCCTTACCACATCTTTCATGGGGGGGTTCAACCTTCGCTGTGGTTGAATCACAGGTTTAAACTCTTCCTTGGACTTGATCTTATGCATGCAAAAAGCCGGACTAATCCCCTTAAGGTCGGAGATAGTCCAACCAAGTGTTTGCTGGTGTTTTTAGCAAACAATCACTGGTTTTATTAGAAATGTTTGTGAGATTAAACCAGAAATCTCCAAAGCAATTGCCTTTAAACACCACAGTTTGTCAACAAATATATTTTAAAAGGGAGACAAGTCACCATGAAAATGGAAATCAAAGAAAAAGAAGTAGTAAAATGGAACGCAGAAATGTAAAATGACTTGAATTGAAAGTAATAAATTGCATTAAATGTAAAGAGAATGGTGCACAAATTCACATACGTTGTACAATAATTCTTTTACTCTGTTTTTCGCTGTGACTTGGAAGTTAGAGTTTCAGAACTGTGTGTTTTGTATAATAATTTGCCACCCAGTTTTCTCTGTAGAAACTACTATTTATACAGAAAATAATAACTGAAATGTAAACTGCTATGGACACGTGGCTACGTCTCAATAACCAGTGATGGACTTTGTGCCACGTTCGATGCCACATATTGCCTACGTTGTATTAACCGTAGTCTTGAAATTCGACACAACTGTTTGCCAATAACTGCTTGACGAAGTCCTGAATACACTGTCCTGTCGAAAACCCTTCTCTGAAGAATTGGTGAAGGCTTTTTCTGTCGAAAACATGCTGAGATGACTTAAATGTCACTTTTTCTTTCTGAAGGCATTATGAATGATCTTTAATGAAGAATCAAAACCTTATTAACTAACCACTCAAAAAGTCTTGTCGAAATTCTAGGCTAACAAATTGCCCCCCAAAAATATCTTTTTCGACAGTACAAGTGTTAAGGAAGAAAAAGAATATTTTTTACGATTTCGAAACGTCACCTCCAACAACTTTGCATTAAATGGTGATAGGCAAAAATGATCATGACCTTACTCAGATAAAGCGAACCGTTTTATTGGGCCACGTCATTTGGTTGGTGGACCACGTCTTTTCAGAATCTCAAACGTGCGAAGCGTCGTAACTGTGCAACCGTTGCACTTCTAACGTATAAATACGTTTCACTTCATCTTCTTCATTCTCACGCTCCCTTTGAACCTTAAACTCTGAAAATTTCTCAACTGACCTTGCCTCTTCACGAAAGTTTCAAACTTTTTCATCGTTTCGACATCTCCACTAAGAACACAACCCTCTTTGTTCGTTATTTACACAAATGGCTTCTTCCAGCGCTCAACCTCAAAAACAAACAGTTGCTGTGCATGGCTTTGAAGGCTTCGTTGAAGAACCTTCACCAACTTGGTTTAAACAAATACTTATTCCAGCTGGTAAACCTTTTACCCATGCTTATTTAGGTCCTCTTCCTGACCCCATAGAAAGCGAAGAAATTAAAGCAATTTTTCCTAGTCACCATAAACTTCAACCTAGAATTTTTGAAGAAACTCCTTTTCATTTGGAATTTCTAAAAAACCCCAACAGAGTATTTAGATCCGCTCCTAAGGTAGAACAAGGTGATTACATTGCATGGCTTGACAAGGTTCAAAACCAAAAGGAAGCCATTTGGCAAGAACAGGGGATCTTTGACATTATCCAACTGTCGAAATATGGACCCAGATACGACAGCACTATGATTCTAGCAGCATTGCAGTTCTGGGATATATCTACTCATAGTCTCCATCTGATGTGTGGCATGTTATCTCCCACTTTGTTGGATGTGGCTGCCATTACTGGTCTAAAACCACTGGGTGAAAACTTTGACCCTAAACTGGCCACCAACGACTATGGCTTTTCATTTAACAACCCTACCTTTAGTGCTTATATTGCTGATCATCATGATACTGAGAATGCTGAAGTGTCTGATTTAGAACGTATAGCTCTTCTTACCCTATGGTTGTCATGCTTTGTCTTTTGCTCCCGTTCTCTCCAAGTAGCAAAAGTTTTCGTTCCTTTGTCCATTCAACTCCATAAAGCTAAGAATATCAATTTAGCGAAATTGGTTTTAGGAAATCTCTATCAGCATCTTGATGGTGCTGCCCTCGAATTGAAAGAAGGCGAACCAACTGACAAACTGCTCATTGCTGGTCCTATGTGGCTTATGCAACTTTGGCTCTTAGCCACTTTTGAATCAAGGCTAAACTTGTTTATTTCTAAGGAAATTCGACCAACCTTACCAACTAGAAGAACAGAAGGAGTTCGACTAGCACAATTAAGGAATAGGGAGAAAAACTTGTCTTATGAAGAAGCGTTTTCCATGTACTTCGACATCTTCAACAAGTGCACTACTTTCGTTGATGCTATGGCGCCTTTTGTCAAATGCACTTTTGGACCATCTTGGTTCATCAACGAATTTGCCTCTAACTCAACAGAAAATGCTGAAGAGATAAACCAAATCTGGCAAGCCTATCTTTCGCCCTCTCTTCTTTCGATAAGGCTCTCCCCAAGCAACAACAAAAACAATCTTGGCATTAGCAAGTGTTTTCCCAGCTACTTTTCAAGGCAATTTGGGCAATGCCAACTTCGACCGGCTCCGGTCTGCTTGCACAGGAGAGAGTTCAACACTCCAGAGACAGAGCAAGCTTATAACCAAGTCTTCAAACATTTTCGTTTCAAAGATTTGCTCTTTGAACCTGCTAAATTTCAACCAAGCTTTTCTTGTACGAAGACATTCCAAGATTGGTGGGGTGGATACTATACTAAAGCTTCTAAAGGAAAAACTGATGCAGAAATTTCGAAAATTTTGTATTCAGCTTTTCCCTCTCAAATTGCTGAGAAGAACAAATCCCCAGGTATCCTCAGATAATTGGAAACATATTTCTTCATTAGTTAAAATTTTAAAACCATTTACCTGATAAAATCTTTGCGTTATGAACATCTGCTGTTTCACAGAAAAAGCCCACTAAAGCAGCACCAAAGCAAAACAAGCCAACAGCAAGAACACCACCCAAAACAAAGAAAAAACTTTTGATCAAATCCACTCCCAACTTACCCCAAATAGAGGTATATCTTTGTTAATTGACTAGACCTTTTAAGTAGAAAGTTTGACCATGTTTCATCACCTTTATTTCTTTTTCCTCTTTCAGAAAAAGCCTGGAGTAACAAGTCCTCTTGCAATAGGGAAAAGCCTACTTGTTTCCAGTTTTGAGGTCACAAATATATCTTCATTTCTGTTTCAAATTTCTTCGACTCTTTTAACACTTGATTATGTTTTAAACTCATGTTTCGCTTTCGCAGGATACTGATAGTGATGGTGATAACATGCCTCTTATTCACCGGTCAAGGAAACGAATGCAACCCGAATCCCAAGCAAGGGCTAAAGGGATTGTGATCAAAGAACCACAAGAGCAATCTCACGGACCTCCCCCTAAGAGACTTCACACATCAGTCGAAGATCCTGTTGTCGAATCTGTAGCTGCTCCAAATGTTCTTTCGACTGAACAAATTTTGCCTGCACCATCAACGCCTGAGGAAATCTCCACAGTAACTCCAACTACCCAAAATTCTCCTATGTTTGTTGACGTCGAAGGAACAAACAATGCTACTAACGCGAATGTTGAAATGGAACTTGAGCAAACTAACGAGCAAACACCAGATGTGGCAGGCGCTAAGGATTCAAGCAAAGAGACGATTGAAATTGAGGCTCAAGAAAAAGCTTCTACCAAAGAATCAACTAGTAGCGCTATGAGTGACCATGAGTTTTCGCTGATGAAGACGACAATTCCTTTGACTGCTCTTAAACACTTGCTGAGCCTTTCTTCCTCTTCTCCTGCCATGGTCTCCAGTGCTTCGACTACTTCCTTGACCTCTGTTACTCAAGAATCTACTGAAGAATTGCTTCAACAATTAAAAGCTAAGGTCTTGGAAGGCAATCTCTTTACTAGGATTGAAGAGAACCCATCAGAAAGCTTTGCAATTAAGGACATCGTTCAAAAATTGCTAAAATCAGAGCTTAATGCAAAACTTTTCGCTTTCCTGATCGAATTTTTGCCAGTCTTTGAAACTTTTGCACTTCACATCAGCAAACGCTCTGAAATTTCCAGGTTGAAAAACCAAGAGGCTATACTTCATCAAGAAAAAATTAATGCCTTCAAGGTTTCTCAAACCCCCATTGATGAATTGGAAGCTCAAATAACGGAGGATGAGCAAGAACTTGCTAACTGGGATTCAAAAATTCTGCACTATGATGAAGAGATAAAAATTCTCCAAACAAAACTGGCAAATGCTAAACACCAAAAAAGTTTAGTGCAACAAAGGATGGAGACCCCTAAGTCGAAGATTGAAAAGGCAGCTACTGAGGCTCTTCAACATTTTGATGATGCTCAAAAACACCAAGCTACTATTGCTCAACTGGACAAAGAGTTAAGCTTTCTGGAGTCTTCAATTGCTGTGGGCACCAAGATCCTCTACAGGCTCAAGCATTCTCTTCAAAGCCTTTAGTAACTTGTAATAGTGTAGAATTTCTTTTAATGGCTATGTAATTATTTTGATTGAATACATTACCATTTTGAACCAATTTACGGTTTTATCTTTGCTCGATTCTAACTTCGTTTAATGTTGGCTTATACTGTTTTAAATACTTGCCATTTATTTTGAAGATTCTGTTTTCGTCACCCAATTCTTCGACTTCGTATGCCCCATTAGAAAAACATTGCAATATGCGAAGTTGACCTTCCCAACTGGGTGACCATTTACCCAAGACTCTATCTTTTTTATCCATAGGCAACAACACTTTCCAAACTAAATCACCTGAATTAAAGGTTTTTAACTTAACCTTTTTGTTATAAGCTTTAGCTACTCTTTCCTTCTGTCGAATAAGCATTTCCAAAGCTAACAACCTTTCTTCGTCTAAATCAACTAACTCATCAAGCATCATATTCCAATATGATCAAAAGGAATTTCATACTGTCTTTGAATTCTTGTTGATTGTAAATAGATTTCAACAGGCAATACTGCATCGTGTCCAAAGGTTAACCTGTATGGAGTAGCATTGATAGATTCTTTGGGTGAATTTCTACAAGCCCATAAAACTTGATCCAAAGTGTTATGCCAATTTCTGGGTTTTTGCCCAACATGCTTTTTAATCAAGTTAATAATGATCTTATTGGCAGCTTCCACTTGACCATTGGCTTGTGCATAATATGGTGTCGAAGTTAATAACTTAAAACCAATTTCAGAAGCAAATTCCACCATTTTTCGACCAGTGAAAACAGAACCCTGATCTGTAGTTATGGTTTCTGGAATTCCATACCTATAAATAATATGATTTCGGATAAACCGTATTACTGCTTCTTGATCAACATTGGTTAAAGGTATTGCTTCAACCCATTTGGTAAAATAATCAATTCCCACTAATATATACCTATGACCTTTTGATGATGTTGGCTTTATTTCTCCAATTATATCTAGAGCCCAACCTCTTAATGGCCAATGTTTCACTATGGCATGCAATTCATTTGCAGGCACATGTTGTATTCCAGCATGCTTTTGACACTCTTGGCATCCTTTGGCAAACTCTATACAATCTTTCAACATTGATGGCCAATATATTCCTTGTCGAAATAATAGACATTTCATTTTATGGCCTACTTGGTGCGAACCACAAGCTCCACTGTGTGTTTCAGAAACTGCTAAATATGCCTCATTTTCACTAAGACATTTCAATAATACTCCTTCAGGAGTTTTCTTAAACAATTCGTTTCCAATTATCACATAGCTTAAAGCTCTGTACTTTACCTTTTTATTGGTATTTCCTGTGGGATTTTGCAAGTATTCTACAATAGGCTTTCGCCAATCATCATTGGCCATATTGTCAATAGCAAAAACTTCTGCTAAAACAACTTCATCAACAATGTGGTGTTGTTCAATACATTCTTCATCTGTATTTGTTGCCCCCCCAGTTTTTGGTGTTGACAATAATGATGACGAAATATCATCAGATACGAGTTTCTCTTTTATTTCGATTAATTCTTCACGGCTTTGTTTTGAAACTCTATAACCTGATGCAATTTGGGCCAAATCATTCGCCACTTGATTATCAACTCGTGGTAAATGTTCTAAATGAACAGAGTCAAATCTCTTTAACAAGGAATTGGCCATAATAAAGTATTCAAGGCCTATAATAAGAGCCTCATACTCAGCTTCATTATTTGAGCAATGATTTCGAATCTTACACTTGTATTTCGTTGGAATGTTATTTGGTGAAATAATTAAAACACCAATCCCAACTCCTTTTTTATGACTCGAACCATCAAAATACAACCTCCAAGGATATGTGTCTACGAAATGTAATGTTTCTTCGACAACAGAGTGGTCCACTATAAAATCAGCAACCACTTGTCCTTTAATTGATTTTAAAGGTTGATAAGTTAAGTCATATTCAAATAAAGCTAAAGCCCATTTACCAATTCTACTATGCATTATTGGTTTCGACAGCATATGCTTAATAATATCAGAATGTGAATAAACACAAACATTAGCTGGCTTTATATACAAGAAAAATACAAGCGAAGGCACAACTTTTCTATAGAACTGTACCTAGTTTCAGCATCTATTAAGACTCTACTAAGGTAATATATGGCTCTTTCGACACCATTATCATCCTCTTGAGCTAACATGCAACCTATTGTTTTTTCGGATGCTGCTATATACAATTTGAGCACTTTGTTTCTAATAATAGGCATTAGACTTGGTGGTTTCATCAAATAAGACTTAATTTCTTCAAAGGCTACTTGATGAACTGATTCCCATTTGAAAACTTCTTCTTTCTTCAGTCTCAACAATGGCGAAAATGCTTGAATTTTGCCACTTAGATTTGATATGAATCTTCATAGGAAATTGATTTTTCCCAACAATGACTGAAGTTCTTTTTTGGTTGAAGGAGCTTTCATTTCGATTATAGCTTTAGTCTTATTCTGATTGATTTCAATGCCTTTTTTGTGCACCACAAAACCCAAGAAATCTCCTGCACGCACACAGAAGGCACATTTTAATGGATTCATTTTCAATCCATATTTCCTCATTCTTTCAAAAGATTGTCGAAGATGGTCTAAATGACCATTTTCTGAGGAAGATTTAACTACCACATCATCTATGTATATTTGCATAAAGTTTTCAATAAAATCATGAAACATACAATTCATTGCCCTCTGATATGTAGCACCAGCATTTTTTAAACCAAATGGCATTACTACCCATTCATAAATACCTAACGCCCCTGGACAACGAAATGCAGTTTTCGATACATCTTCTTCAGCAATAAAGATTTGATTATACCCAGAATAACCATCAAGCATGCTGAGGTATTCAATTCCTGCTGCTGAATCTATTAACATTTCTGCCACAGGCATTGCGTATTCGTCTTTGGGAGTTGCATTATTCAAGTCTCTAAAATCTATGCAAACTCTAAGAGTGCCATTTTTCTTAATTACAGGAACTATATTAGCTAACCATTCAACATACCTGGCAGTTCTGATGAATTTGTTCTTGAACAACCTTTCGATCTCCTCCTTAATTTTAGTTAGTATTTGAGGAGCAAACCTTCTTGGTATCTGCTTCACTGGCTTCTTCTCTGGTCGAATTGGCAATTGCAACTCCACAACGTCTCAACTCAATCCAGGCATTTCGTCATAGTCTCAAGCAAAGAAATCTTTGAACTCCCTCAGTAATGTTATAACTTGGGCTTTTAATGCAACATCCAAGTATGCACTAACATAAGTTGGCCTCTTCTTTGAGCCATCTCCCAAATCTATTTCCTCCAATGGATCTTGAGCTTGCATTCGCTTTGTTGAATCTCTAGGATCCTTTTCAAACCCTAAGGGCTCATTATCATAAATGCAATCAAGCTTTCCATTCATAATAATGCCATTTTCGTCTACAGAACCTTTGGCTTCGACAGCCATTGTTTGATGATTTAATTCGGCTTCCATAGCCGCTTTTAACTTATTTTCGGCCATATAAGCCGTAATCTTGTTCCATGCATTAGGAACTGACATAGGAAACATTTTAAGAATCAGAATACCACCCCTCAGGTTGGGCAGTAGCATCTCATATTATTTTCCTTTCCCAAACAAAACCATAGTTTGGATGCAAATTAACTGAAGCAAATACATTATCAGCAGGAATGTATGCCTCATTAGAAGATGGACATGGCGCAATGTTCGCCAATCTTTTCTCAAAATTTTCCTTGGTGATGTGATTCACGTCAGCACGAAAATAACTTTGGTCTGCTTCAATGTATTCGACAAGACCATCTTCGTTCCACATCACTAGTCTTTGATGTAATGTTGAAGGCACAGCACCGACTCCATGTATCCACTCCCTTCCAAGTAACATATTGAAGTTTGCTTTGGAAGTAATCACTAAGAACAGAGTGGTCCTCTTGATAGTTCCAACAATCAATTCCACTTCAATGGCTCCCAGGGAATAACCGGTTTTGCCTTCGTAATTTCTTAAGACAATATTGTGTGGCTTAAGATCAGTGATGGATATGCCTATCTTCTTCATAAGCACTTCAGGCATAAGATTCACAGCAGCACCTCCATCAACTAACACTTTGTTGATGCCAATACCATTAACCTTAGCCTGAATATATAAAGGCTTCAGGTGATTCTGCATACTTGTATCTGGCCTCTCGAAAGTAGCCATCTGCTCTTCGACACACCCATCATTCATCACATAGTAACACATGGGTTTGTGACAAGCCATATCTTCAGTGAAATCTTCTTCCTCACTGTTGGGCACAGTTATGACATCATACTCCAGTGGCAATATTGACACCACATTACAGACGACATCGAAGTCATCATCAGAATCATCAAAACCAGAACCTATGTCCTCATCAGAGTCGGACTGAGATTCTTTCCCTTTAAATGTCGAAGATGGAGGACAGATTCTTTCAAGTGCAGGCCTTCTAGGTTTTTCTATCGAAACATCTTTGCCTTTTGCCTTATTTACCACACTTGTAGGCTTAGCAACGTCAGCACTGGTACTTCCCTCAACCTTAGAAGCCACCTTCTTATCACCCAACTGGACTTTGATTCCAAAGTGACTAGGAACCTTGTTTACGTCTAAAGAAGCTTTCTTCTTCTGTTTTCTCTGAAACCGACGCCACTGGGTTTTAGTCATAGGATTCTTACCTTTATAATTATTCCGATAATTATACTTGTTGGAATAATACTCATCTTGATGGACAACTTGAGCAGGTGCATTGTTGTGAACCCATTTTCCAACAGGGGAACTCGTCTGTGGAACGAAGGTTTTACCAAACAGTTTGATGGATCCTTTCTTTCCTCGCTTTTGGCTTGTCGAAGGCTTAGTCGAAACATTAGCCTTGTTAGATGAAGGCTTAGTTGTAACATTGGCCTTGTAACCAGGAAGCTCAGTGCTACCAAAATCAAAGGATGGCCTATTGTCAAGCCATTTCCTCTTACGTTGTTCCTGATCCTGTACCCTTCAACAGCTTTAGCTGCCTCTTTGTCGAAAACAGCACTGCACCTTGGACATAGCATAACCTCGGAATTGTTCCACTTACATCTGTTGAGGAAATCTATCAATTTCTCTTCAGCTTTTGGGAACACAGCATGTAACTTCCCATCATACTCTTTCAAGGTTATCTCTTGTTTCATCCCTTCAGCATATATAAAACCTTCCAATTTCTTGGTGGAGGATTTAAGTTTCTTTGGAAGATCTTTCATTTCAGCATCTACCATGTTTACACTCGCTTCGAAAGGCTCTGAATACATGGCTTCAGCTTTAGGTAAAGGGTCATCCACAACTTGCATTGGAGCTTTCATCTTTCTATCCTCAAATTTTAATCTACCTTCTTCGATCGCTTTTTGCACAAGATCCCTGAAAAGCACACAACGGTCAGTGTTATGTCCCAAAAAATTATGGAACTTACAATAACCCTTTTTCTTTCTCTGGTCAAGAGTTGGTACTTTTAAACCACAAGGTACCAATATCTGACCATCTTTTACTAACAGATCAAATATTTCATCACATTTAGTAACATCAAAAGTATATGTCTTAGGCACAAATCTGTCATTTTTTGGCTCAACAGGATTTTTCCCATTAGCAGGCCTTAGTAATTTACAAGTATAAGGAGGACCAGGCTTGAGTTCAGCCACGTCTATCTCCTCTTCTTCGACATCACCGAATGCGACGTCAAATTCTTCTTTGACATATGCAATTTTTTCTTTTTTAGGAAACCTAGTTGACCTAGATTTCTCCTCTTTTAATCTTTCAACTTGTCGAACTCTATCAGCCAATTCGGCCATGTCTCTTAGATAAGATGTGTCCAATTTCTTTCTGATTGAATAATCAAGACCACCCGCAGCCATTTCGACGAGTTCATGTTCAGGAACTTGTGTGAAACAACGAGCCTTCAGTAGCCTAAATCTATTCAAATAGTCATCAACAGTTTCAGGCATTTTGCGCTGAACACTGGCCAATTTTTTGAGACTAATCTTAGATTGGCCCATGTAAAACTGCGCATGAAATGCTTTTTCTAATTGCCCCCATGTGAAAATAGAACCAGGGGGTAATGTAGTAAACCAAGTAAAAGCATTTTTTGTTAAGAATTTGGGAAATATTTCATCTTCAAATTCTCATTTTGGGCTATATCCCCAGACTCAGTCAAATAACGAGCAATATGTTCGACAGTAGATTCTTTTGTGTCACCACCAAACTTAGTATATTTAGGAACTTTCCAGCCCCTTGGTAACTCAGTTTGCAACACATATTCACACAATGGTGATATGAAATTTGGCATATGTAAGCCTACATTAACGCCATTTTGTGTCAATATAGTTTCTACTAAAGTGGCTATATTATCTTGAGCGCCAACATTATTTTGTTGCATTTGTCGAACAACTTCATCAGCGTTCTGATTTCGATTTACCAGAACAACTTCAGGAACATGATTTGCAGTTCCCTGACGTTCACCTACATTCACTGGGACTTCGACTGGAATTGTTCTTTGGGTATTAACAGGCAATCCATTATTTACTGTGTTAGGCATCTGCCTATTACTAATATTTGGAGCCCCAAAGAAATCTGCAATTCGACCCATTTGACTGGCTAACATTTGGTAACTAGTATCAGTATTTTGAATCAATGGATTAAAAACCGTACCAATTTGTTAGGTTAACATATTAACCATATCATGATTGCTCTCATCAACTTGTTGTCGTAAGGCAAACAAAGATTCATTGGTTAATGCTGTGGGATTTCGACCCATTACACTTTCAGAAGAAACATGTACAGGAGACATGGTCGAAATATGTGGCATTCCAGTAGGCATGCCATATGATCCAGAAGGAAATGCAGGAAAACTTACATTATGAAAATGTGGATTTAAACCGCTTCCTATTGCCATATAAGGATTATGAAGTCCCATATGTGACGGCAAAGGCATAGGCATAGATGCCATGTTTGACTGCGTTGATCCAACGTTAGTCATTGATACTGAAGGAACAGTTGTTGATGATGATGGGGATATTGTTCCCACAACCAACCCTGCATTTATGTTTGCAGAGTCTACTATTGTTCCCTGTTCTTGTGAAATCACGGGATTAGAACTAGACGCATTATTAGTAGGACGAACCATTTTTCCACTTCTTAAGTGCATGCAAATACGAACACATACAAGAACATAGAAAAAATACGTATTAAAGGCAAACTGTCCCACTGGGCGTGCCAATTTGTTTGGTGGTGTTTTTAGCAAACAATCACTGGTTTTATTAGAAATGTTTGTGAGATTAAACCAGAAATCTCCAAAGCAATTGCCTTTAAACACCACAGTTTGTCAACAAATATATTTTAAAAGGGAGACAATTCACCATGAAAATGGAAATCAAAGAAAAAGAAGTAGTAAAATGGAACGTGTAACGCCCCAAAATAATTTAATTATTTATTTAATTAAGTTATTTAAGGCTTACAATATTTATTTAATTTAATTAAATAATTCAAGGTTTAATTTAATTTATTTTATTTTACTTGTTAGGAGGTGTTGCCACGAATTGAGGTGGTGCTTGGGAGCCCATGACCCTCAAGTGAGCCCATGACCCATTGGTTAGTCATAGGAGTCGACTCACTAGGGGTCTTGGGAGTTAGTTGCAATTCACTCAAGTGTGCAAAAGAAAGAAAAAAGAAACGTAAAAGAGAGAGTGAGAAGAGAAGGAGTTGCGAAGGAAAGAGGAGAAGAAGAAGAGAGGGCGAAGCACTCAAGGAAGAGGAGAAGGCTCGTTGGTGACTTGCATTTCCTTGGAGCGTTGTCTAGCAAATTTCGACTTCTAAGAGGTTAGGGGGTCCTCTTTTTATCTTTAATGGCTTATGCGAATTGTAGTGCCTAGGGTTAGGTTCTAGGATAAATCATATGAATGAATTGCGTGTTGACTGATTTAATCGTAGTGTTGTAATATATGATCATGGATTGCCTATGTTGAAAATCGCATGAATTGATGTTTGATTATTGCAAAATGTGAATTGTATGTCATATGTTTGAATATATGACTTGTTGACACTTGTTTGTTGAAAATTGAGAATCATGGTGATACTTGAATCATATATATAATTGAGTGTTTTGGTGAATTGAAATTGGCATTTGAATTGAAGAATTTTGATTTTGGAAGCCCCTAGGCGCCTTGGGCGCCATATGCATGTTGCTGGATTTTCTGCCCTGCGCCTTAGTCATGGGCGCCAGGCGCCCAGCAGTGTGCCTGCGCCAGTTTCCCAAATTCTATTGCCCCTGTGTTGCTGTTTCTGTGTCACTATGTTGCTGTGCCTGTTGCCCTGTGTTGCTGTGTTCTGTGTCACTGTGCTGCCAGTTTTGGCGCTAGGTGCTTGTGTCATGGGCGCCAAGGGCCCCAATGTTCTGGTGATGGTTTTGTAAAAATTGTTTTCAGGTTTTCATATTCAGGTAAAACGGCTCCTGCAAAATGATTTTGGGCAACAAAAGAGTTGGATTGCGTGTTTTCACTAGGTGCCTAGTGCATGGGCGCCAAATATGATGTTCAGTTTTTGACAAAATTTTCATTGGGTTTTCATGTTCTGAGCATTTGGCTCGTGTAAAATCAATTTCGAAGGAAAATGAGTTTTGTTGCATGTTGGCCTTAGGCGCCTAGTGCCTGGGCGCCGTGTTGCTGTGCTGGGCGCAATGCGCCTATGCGCGCTGTTGCTCCCTGGGGGCCATGCGCCTATGCGTGTTGCCTTTCCTGGGCGCCAAGCGCCCATGCGCCAAGCCCCGTGTTGCTCCTGGGCGCCCAGCGCCCATGCGCCAGTTTCCAGGATGTCTATGTATTTTTCCTATTTTGTTTTTAATGTAACTTTTGACTTGGTTATCCAAATTTAACGGTTCAAATTGCGTTTCGAAGCTAATTTCAGTGTCTATCCAATTGTTCCAATTTTATGCAAAAATAAATCATTTTACTGGTGTTTCTGGGCTGATGGTGTTCAAGTGTCCAAATGGCTATTTTTATCCACTTTCCCTATGTCGTGTCAATATCCTAATTGGTCTATTTGAATTGGTGTTGGTGTGAGTGGTGGGCTGAATTGGTGAGTGTGATAAGGTGAGATTGGTGAGCAGAGGCTTCGGCCTAAATTTAATTTGGTGAGCTGATTAATGCACTATGGTGAGATTATGAATTAAAATGGTGAGCTGAATGAAATGGTGATTTTATTTAATTGTAGTGTGTTGTGATGCATTTCCATAACACCTCATGAAATCATGTGCATTATTGGTGAGCAGAGGCTTCGGCCTAATTTTATTTGGTGAGCAGAGGCTACGGCCTATTTGTATTTGGTGACGGATCCGACATGCATGTGCCCGTGGAGTTCGGGTTGCATTTCATGCATAACCATACCTTTTGCATTGTTGTTTGGTGAATGTAACTGTGATGTGGTTATTGCCTTTATTGTGAATTGGTGTGTCTGTTTCCCTTTTCCTATGCAGCGCTTAATTCCCATATGTTATTAATTATGAAAAGAGACTCACCCTACTGCTTTTATGTTGCTTATTATGTCGGCAACGTGCAGGTAATAACGAGTGAAGGTTTCCCTTATGCCTTCGTCTGGTAGGAAGTGTCACGCTCTGATACGTAGCACCAGGGGGGGTGTCCTATGTTTATGTGTTGTTTTCATTAACCGTTAGATTTTTATTGGTGATGTATTGGTTTTTATTGTTAGAACTCATTATTATTCCGCTGCTGGTGGTGATTGAATTTAGTTGATGCGAACTAAACGTTTTTTTGTTTATGGTGCTATGTACCTTGTATTTTGAACCGAACTGTGAAAAGTGAAGTGGTTTATTTTATGATGTAAGTGTAGCACTCGCTTAAATTATTTTCAAAAAAGAAACTCTGATTTTATTAAAAAGTAAGGTTATTAGAAAAAGGGTGTTACATTAGTGGTATCAGAGCAGTTCGGTCTGTCCGGCCAAGTCGTCCTGTCATAGTGTCTTATGACAAATAGAATTGTTAGATTAGTTCTAAACTTCTGTTTGTGCTGCAGTGATAGTTTGAAATGGCTGGGAGGAACGACGCTGCTCTTGCTGCTGCTTAGCAGGCTATGGCTCAAGCTGTTGGGAACCAGTAAAATGGTGCTGAAAATGCTGGGACTCGCAGTTTGGCCACGTTCCAGAGGGAGAATCCACCTGTCTTTAAGGGCAAGTATAATCCAGATGGTGCTCTAGCATGGCTGAAAGAGATTGAAAGGATATTTCCGGTCATGGATTGTAATGACGCGCAGAAAGTCAGGTATGGTACCCATACTCTGGCAGAGGAAGCTGATGATTGGTGGATGGAGGTGAGGCAGAGATTAGAAACTGCTAATGAGGAGATAACTTGGGCTGTTTTCCGTAGAGAGTTCTTACGGAAATATTTTCCTGAAGATGTGAGAGGTAAGAAAGAAATAGAGTTCCTTGAGCTGAAGCAAGGAAGCATGTCAGTGACAGAGTATGCTGCCAAGTTCACTAAATTGGCTAAGTTTTACCCCCACTATGCTGATGCTGATTCTGAATTTTCAAAGTGTATAAAGTTTGAGAATGGTCTGAGGGCTGATAGAAAGAAAGCTATAGGGTACCAGAAGATTCGGGTATTCGCTGATTTGATCGACAGTTGCAGGATATATGAAGATGATAGTAATGCTCACTCCAAGGTCATGAGAGATCAGAGGGGTAAATTTCAGAACCGGGGTAAGCCATATGAGGTTCAGGCTGGTAAGGGTAAGCAGAGGTATGCTGATAATAAGAAACCAAGTGGGGGAGATGCCCCTGCGAAGGTTGTGTGCTACAGATGTGGCAAGCCGGGTCATAAGAGTTTTGACTGCTCGGATAATAAATGTTTCAAGTGCGGTAAAGAAGGTCATGTGGCTGCGAAATGTGAGAAAAGGGATGTGGTGTGCTACAACTGTGGGGAAGCAGGTCATATTAGTACCAAGTGTACTAAGCCGAAGAAAGAGAAGTCCTATGGAGAAGTGTTTGCTCTCGCAGGATCAGAGGATACTAATGAGATTAGAGGTACATGTTTTATTAATGGTATTCCTTTGATTGCTATTATTGATACTGGTGCTACACATTCATTTATTGCTGCTTTGTGTGCTGAGAAATTGGACCTTGTTTTATCTTCTATGATGAGGGACATGGTTATTGACACTCCAGCTAAGGGTTCAGTAACTACCTCTCTTGTGTGTGCTAAGTGCCCTCTGTCAATCTTCGGTAGAGATTTTCTTGTTGACCTTATTTGTTTGCCGTTGGGAGGGTTGGATGTCATTCTTGGTATGGACTGGTTAGTATATAACCATGTGCATATTAATTGTTCCCGAAGATCTGTGAGTTTCCTTCCTCCCGAGGGAGAAGAATCTGTTTTGTTGCCTGCTGGTCATTTGCATAAGGTAATGAAAGAGGGAGTTCATCTGTTTGCTTTGATGGCGTCATTGTCTGCTGAGAATCAGGCGATCATTGAAGGGGTTCAGGTAGTGTGTGAATTTCCCGAAGTGTTCCCGGATGAAATTCC
This sequence comes from Astragalus membranaceus, assembly GCA_039519185.1. Classification (NCBI taxonomy): domain Eukaryota; kingdom Viridiplantae; phylum Streptophyta; class Magnoliopsida; order Fabales; family Fabaceae; genus Astragalus; species Astragalus membranaceus. The sequence goes on from CM076850.1 coordinate 54,466,979, forward strand.
AAGTGTTCCGCCAGAGAGGGAGGTTGAGTTTGCTATTGATCTTATACCAGGTACTAGGCCTGTGTCTATGGCCCCGTACCGGATGTCAGCCTCAGAGTTGTCTGAATTGAAAAAGCAATTAGAAGATCTACTTGAGAAGAAATTTGTAAGGCCAAGTGTGTCACCGTGGGGTGCTCCGGTATTGTTAGTGAAAAAGAAGGACGGGAGTATGAGACTTTGTGTCGATTATAGGCAATTGAACAAAGTGACAATAAAGAACAAGTATCCGCTTCCCAGATTTGATGATCTGATGGACCAGTTGGTAGGTGCTAAGGTGTTTAGTAAAATCGATTTGAGGTCGGGTTATCACCAGATTAAGGTAAAGGATGAAGACATTCAGAAAACCGCTTTCAGAACGAGATATGGGCACTATGAGTATTCTGTGATGCCGTTTGGTGTTACCAATGCGCCGGGTGAGTTTATGGAGTACATGAATCGTACTTTTCATAGTTACTTGGATCGGTTTGTAGTTGTGTTTATTGACGACATTCTGGTGTATTCTAAAACAGAAGAGGAACACGCAGAACATTTGAGGTTAGTGCTAGAAGTGTTGAAGGAAAAGAAATTATATGCCAAATTGTCTAAGTGTGAGTTCTGGTTGAATGAAGGAGGTTTCGTTGGTCATATTATCTCTGGTAATGGTATAGCTGTGGACCCAGCCAAGGTTGATGCTGTGTCGCAATGGGAGAGCCCGAAGTCAGTTACAGAAATTAGAAGCTTCTTGGGATTAGCTGGTTATTACAGGAGATTTATTGAAGGTTTCTCGAAGTTGGCACTTCCGTTGACTCAATTGACATGTAAGGGAAAAGCTTTTGTGTGGGATGCACGCTGTGAGGAGAGCTTCAATGAGTTGAAGAAGAGGTTGACCACATCGCCCGTTTTGACTTTGCCTGTTCCGGATCGACCGTTTGTAGTATATTGCGATGCTTCTAAGATGGGTTTAGGAGGTGTATTAATGCAAGAGGGTAAGGTAGTAGCTTATGCGTCCAGACAGTTGAGGACCCATGAGAAGAACTACCCTACTCATGATTTGGAGCTAGCTGCAATTGTGTTTGTGCTGAAAATTTGGAGGCACTATCTGTATGGTACTAGATTTGAAGTGTTTAGTGACCATAAGAGTTTGAAATACTTATTCGATCAGAAGGAGCTGAATATGAGACAGAGACGTTGGTTAGAATTGCTGAAGGATTATGATTTCGGCTTGAACTATCACCCCGGCAAAGCTAATGTCGTGGCTGATGCTTTAAGTCGGAAGAGTTTGCATATGTCGGCTATGATGGTGAAGGAATTAGAGTTGATTGAGCAGTTTCGGGACATGAGTCTGGTTTGTGAAGTGACACCGCAGAGTGTCAGATTGGGAATGTTGAAGATTGGCAATGAATTTTTGGTTAGTGTTCGAGAAGCCCAAAAGTCAGATGTAAAGTTGGTAGACTTGTTAGTTGTGAATGATCAAGCTGTGAATGGAGATTTCAAGTTAGATTCCCACGGTGTATTGAGATTCAGAGATAGGATCTGCATTCCTGATGATGCTGAGATGAAGCGAATGATTCTTGAGGAGAGCCATAGGAGCAAGTTGAGTATTCATCCAGGGGCTACGAAAATGTACCAAGATTTGAAGAAAATGTTCTGGTGGCCTGGTATGAAGAAGGATGTGGCACGGTTTGTGTATTCTTGTCTGACTTGTCAGAAGTCTAAGATTGAGCATCAGAAGCCTGCGGGGTTGATGCAACCATTGGAGATTCCGGAATGGAAATGGGATAGCATTTCCATGGATTTTGTGACTGGTTTGCCAAATACAGTAAGAGGGTTTGATGCTATATGGGTGGTAGTGGACAGGTTGTCAAAGTCTGCTCATTTCTTACCAATTAATATGACTTATCCAGTCCCAAAGTTGGCAGAGATCTACATCAAGACAATTGTGAAGTTGCATGGCGTTCCGCTTAGTATTGTATCTAATAGAGATCCAAGATTCACATCTGAATTTTGGAAAAGTTTGCAGGAAGCTTTGGGTTCTAAGTTGAGGTTGAGCTCCGCTTATCATCCGCAGATAGATGGTCAGACGGAGAGGACTATTCAGTCGTTAGAGGACTTGTTGAGAGCATGTGTTCTTGAGCAGGGAGGTTCATGGGATTCTCATCTTCCGTTGATAGAGTTCACTTACAACAACAGTTTTCATTCTAGTATTGGTATGGCACCGTTTGAGGCGTTGTATGGTAGGAGATGTAGGACTCCGTTGTGTTGGTATGAATCTGGGGAGAGTGCAGTGTTGGGGCCTGAAATTGTGCGAGAAACAACTGAGAAGGTAAAATTAATCCGTGAGAAGATGAAAGCATCGCAGAGTCGACAAAAGAGCTATCATGATAAGAGAAGGAAGGATTTAGAGTTTCAGGCCGGTGATCATGTGTTCCTGAGAGTCACTCCGGTGACTGGTGTTGGGCGTCCCTTGAAATCAAAGAAGTTAACTCCCCGTTTCATTGGTCCGTATCAGATTACGGAGAGAGTGGGAAGTGTTGCCTATAGGGTGGCCTTGCCGCCTAATCTTTCGAACTTGCATGACGTGTTTCACGTGTCACAGCTTCGAAAGTATGTTCCGGACCCATCTCTTGTGAGTCAGATGGATGAAGTAGAGGTGCGGGATAATCTCACTGTGGAGACTATGCCTGTGCGGATTGAAGATAGAGAAGTGAAGACTCTGAGAGGGAAAGAAATTCCTTTGGTGAAAGTGGTGTGGTTAGGAGCTGCTGGTGAGAGTGTGACTTGGGAGCTGGAGAGCAAGATGCGGGAAGCATATCCGGAGTTGTTTGATTCAGGTAATTTCGAGGACGAAATATTCTAAGTGGGGGAGAGTTGTAACGCCCCAAAATAATTTAATTATTTATTTAATTAAGTTATTTAAGGCTTACAATATTTATTTAATTTAATTAAATAATTCAAGGTTTAATTTAATTTATTTTATTTTACTTGTTAGGAGGTGTTGCCACGAATTGAGGTGGTGCTTGGGGGCCCATGACCCTCAAGTGAGCCCATGACCCATTGGTTAGTCATAGGAGTCGACTCACTAGGGGTCTTGGGAGTTAGTTGCAATTCACTCAAGTGTGCAAAAGAAAGAAAAAAGAAACGTAAAAGAGAGAGTGAGAAGAGAAGGAGTTGCGAAGGGAAGAGGAGAAGAAGAGAGGGCGAAGCACTCAAGGAAGAGGAGAAGGCTCGTTGGTGACTTGCATTTCCTTGGAGCGTTGTCTAGCAAATTTCGACTTCTAAGAGGTTAGGGGGTCCTCTTTTTATCTTTAATGGCTTATGCGAATTGTAGTGCCTAGGGTTAGGTTCTAGGATAAATCATATGAATGAATTGCGTGTTGATTGATTTAATCGTAGTGTTGTAATATATGATCATGGATTGCCTATGTTGAAAATCGCATGAATTGATGTTTGATTATTGCAAAATGTGAATTGTATGTCATATGTTTGAATATATGACTTGTTGACACTTGTTTGTTGAAAATTGAGAATCATGGTGATACTTGAATCATATATATAATTGAGTGTTTTGGTGAATTGAAATTGGCATTTGAATTGAAGAATTTTGATTTTGGAAGCCCCTAGGCGCCTTGGGCGCCATATGCATGTTGCTGGATTTTCTGCCCTGCGCCTTAGTCATGGGCGCCAGGCGCCCAGCAGTGTGCCTGCGCCAGTTTCCCAAATTCTGTTGCCCCTGTGTTGCTGTTTCTGTGTCACTATGTTGCTGTGCCTGTTGCCCTGTGTTGCTGTGTTCTGTGTCACTGTGCTGCCAGTTTTGGGGCTAGGTGCTTGTGTCATGGGCGCCAAGGGCCCCAATGTTCCGGTGATGGTTTTGTAAAAATTGTTTTCAGGTTTTCATATTCAGGTAAAATGGCTCCTGCAAAATGATTTTGGGCAACAAAAGAGTTGGATTGCGTGTTTTCACTAGGTGCCTAGTGCATGGGCGCCAAAAATGATGTTCAGTTTTTGACAAAATTTTCATTGGATTTTCATGTTCTGAGCATTTGGCTCGTGTAAAATCAATTTCGAAGGAAAATGAGTTTTGTTGCATGTTGGCCTTAGGCGCCTAGTGCCTGGGCGCCGTGTTGCTGTGCTGGGCGCAATGCGCCTATGCACGCTGTTGCTCCCTGGGCGCCATGCGCCTATGCGTGTTGCCTTTCCTGGGCGCCAAGCGCCCATGCGCCAAGCCCCGTGTTGCCCCAGGGCGCCCAGCGCCCATGCGCCAGTTTCCAGGATGTCTAAGTATTTTTCCTATTTTGTTTTTAATGTAACTTTTGACTCGGTTATCCAAATTTAACGGTTCAAATTGCGTTTCGAAGCTAATTTCAGTGTCTATCCAATTGTTCCAATTTTATGTAAAAATAAATCATTTTACTGGTGTTTCTGGGCTGATGGTGTTCAAGTGTCCAAATGGCTATTTTTATCCACTTTCCCTATGTCGTGTCAATATCCTAATTGGTCTATTTGAATTGGTGTTTCTGTGAGTGGTGGGATGAAATGGTGAGTGTGATAAGGTGAGATTGGTGAGCAGAGGCTTCGGCCTAATTTTAATTTGGTGAGCTGATTAATGCACTATGGTGAGATTATGAATTAAAATGGTGAAGTGAATGAAATGGTGATTTTATTTAATTGTAGTGTGTTGTGATGCATTTCCATAACACCTCATGAAATCATGTGCATTATTGGTGAGCAGAGGCTTCGGCCTAATTTTATTTGGTGAGCAGAGGCTACGGCCTATTTGTATTTGGTGACGGATCCGACATGCATGTGCCCGTGGAGTTTGGGTTGCATTTCATGCATAACCATACCTTTTGCATTGTTGTTTGGTGAATGTAACTGTGATGTGGTTATTGCCTTTATTGTGAATTGGTGTGTCTGTTTCCCTTTTCCTATGCAGTGCTTAATTCCCATATGTTATTAATTATGAAAAGAGACTCACCCTACTGCTTTTATGTTGCTTCTTATGTCGGCAACGAGCAGGTAATAACGAGTGAAGGTTTCCCTTATGCCTTCGTCTGGTAGGAAGTGTCACGCTCTGATACGTAGCACCAGGGGGGGTGTCCTATGTTTATGTGTTGTTTTCATTAACCGTTAGATTTTTATTGGTGATATATTGGTTTTTATTGTTAGAACTCATTATTATTCCGCTGCTGGTGGTGATTGAATTTAGTTGATGCGAACTAAACGTTTTTTTGTTTATGGTGCTATGTACCTTGTATTTTGAACCGAACTGTGAAAAGTGAAGTGGTTGATTTTATGATGTAAGTGTAGCACTCGCTTAAATTATTTTCAAAAAAAAAAAAAGAAACTTTGATTTTATTAAAAAGTAAGGTTATTAGAAAAGGGGTGTTACAGAACGCAGAAATGTAAAATGACTTGAATTGAAAGTAATAAATTGCATTAAATGTAAAGAGAATGGTGCACAAATTCACATACGTTGTACAATAATTCTTTTATTCTGTTTTTCGCTGTGACTTGGAAGTTAGAGTTTCAGAACTGTGTGTTTTGTATAATAATTTGCCACCCAGTTTTCTCTGTAGAAACTACTATTTATACAGAAAATAATAACTGAAATGTAAACTGCTATGGACACGTGGCTACGTCTCAATAACCAGTGATGGACTTTGTGCCACGTTCGATGCCACATATTGCCTACGTTGTATTAACCGTAGTCTTGAAATTCGACACAATTGTTTGCCAATAACTGCTTGACGAAGTCCTGAATACACTGTCCTGTCGAAAACCCTTCTCTGAAGAATTGGTGAAGGCTTTTTCTGTCGAAAACATGCTGAGATGACTTAAATGTCACTTTTTCTTTCTGAAGGCATTATGAATGATCTTTAATGAAGAATCAAAACCTTATTAACTAACCACTCAAAAAGTCTTGTCGAAATTCTAGGCTAACACCAAGCGCAAGGCTATTTCCTCTCAACACTCTCATCAGTTTTTCCTCTTCCAACTTGGTTAAAGAACTACTGATGATGGCTGGGTATTGATCCTTGTAACACCCTAAATATTTAATTAATTTATTTAATTAAGTATTTAGGAAGTTATTTTAATTAATTAAAATTATATTCATTTTATGTTGGTGGTATTAGGAAAAGGAGGCGCCACTTGAATGAACTTGGGCTTAAGTGAAAAGCCCAAGCCCATGATCCAATGTCATATGCGAAGGGGGTAAGTCATTTGAGGTTAGGGTTTTGTGTTGACATTTTGCGAAATTGAGAATAGAGAATAGAGAGAGGGAGAGGCGCGGTAGAAAGAAAGGAGAAGAGAGAAGAGAGTCGCGTGGAGAGGAGGGAAAGAAGGAAGGAGGCCGCGAGTTCAAGAGGAAGGAGGACGTGATCTTGTTGCTGTGGTTTTGTTCGTGACTGTCTCTAGGGCTTCCGTTCTTCAAATCCGAGGTAAGGGGAGTTCTATCTTTCTATATAATAGATGTTCATGATAGGTTGTAAGTTAGGGTTAGCCTAGATCTATCCATGTTCTTGATTTGTGCTTAATTTTATGTTTGGTTCGTGATATATATGTGATTTTCATGATTGGTGACTGAAGAATCCACTTTTGGTTGTGGCATGGGCGCCTAGGGCGCCATATGTGTGATTGTGTTGCTGAAAACTGCTGCTGGATTTTCCTGTTGCTGGAAGTGTTGCTTGTGTGCACATATGGGGTCTGTTGGGTGCAATTTCAAATTCTGGGCATATTTTACCGTGCCATCTTTTGTATTTGCCTGCCCAAATTCAATTTTAAGCATTTTGGCTCGAGTGGTTTTATCTTTGCACGTGTAATTCTAAAGTTGTCTCACTGGGGGTTGCTTGTGTGCGTATATGGGGTGTGTTGGGTGCAATTTCAAATTCTGGGCATATTTTACCGTGCCATCTTTTGTATTTGCCAGCCCAAATTCAATTTTAAGCATTTTGGCTCGAGTGGTTTTATCTTTGCACGTGTAATTCTGAAGTTGTCTCACTGGGGGTTGCTTGTGTGCGTATATGGGGTGTGTTGGGTGCAATTTCAAATTCTGGGCATATTTTACCGTGCCATCTTTTGTATTTGCCTGCCCAAATTCAATTTTAAGCATTTTGGCTCAAGTGGTTTTATCTTTGCACGTGTAATTCTGAAGTTGTCTCACTGGGTGTTGCTTGCGTGCGTGTATGGGGTGTGTTGGGTGCAATTTCAAATTCTGGGCATATTTCACCGTGCCATCTTTTGTATTTGCCTGCCCAAATTCAATTTTAAACATTTTGGCTCGAGTGGTTTTATTTTTGCACGTGTCATTTTGGAGTTGTCTCGGTGCGTGTTGCCTGCGATGTCTAAGTTTCTGTGTTAGGCGCCCAGTGCCTGGGTGCCATTTTCAGGATGTTTCCAAACTTTTATGAAAACTGTTTTCGCTATATCTTTTAACTCGGACATCTGTTTTAAACGTTTCAAAAAGTGTTGGGAAGCATTTCCAGTTGTCTACCTGTGTGTCTTATTTTTAAAATAAAAACTTATTATTTTCTGGTGGCTTCTATAATGACGATGATGCCCTTAGTGGCTAGTTAAATGACGTTTTGCCCTTAGTGGCTAATAATATTGATGATGATGTGTAAATGACGATGATGCCCTTAGTGGCTAGTTAAAGGACGTTTTTTCCCTTAGTGGCCAATATTATTGATGATGATGCGTAAATGACTGTTTTGCCCTTAGTGGCTATTGTTTGTTTGGTGACGTTTATGGATAAGTGACGATGAGGCCCAAAAGGCTAAGCGACGATGATAATAAGCGACGATGAAATATAGCGACGTTGTTGTGTGTAATTATGAATTGACAGGTGTTGTGCCTCTTATTTGGCAAATTGGTAAGTGACGGGTCACATAGTTGACTGTGATTGTGTGTGTTTGTGTGTGATGCATGTCATAGTGTCTCATGTATTCCATGTGCATGAACCCAGCGACGATGAGGCCATAAAGGCTAAGCGACGATGAGGCCATAAAGGCTAAGCGACGATGATGAAAGGTACCTCATGCATATGCCCGCGAGTGGGTTGCATTTCATATAGTCACATGACAATGTGATGAGTGGTTGTAATGACGTAATTGATGAATTGTGATGTGATTACTCTAGTGCTGTGACTTGACTTATTGCTTATCATATGATTTATTATATGGATTGAATTGGACTCACCCTTCTGTTTAAATGTTACCCCTATGCGGTAACGTGCAGGTGATCACGAGTGAAAACCTAGGTATCTTCACTAATTTTAAGTCGGGTCGTCATGCTTCGATACGTAGCACTCAGGGGGGAAACGAACTCGATGTTTTAAGACTATTTTGGTTGTTATATGTTATTTGATGTTTTCTCTTATTTATATTTTCCGCTGCGTAGTTGGTTTTATTGATGTCACGGTTGTGGTGACAACGAATGATGTTTGAGTTTTTCCCCATTGGGGGCGTGCTACGTATTGCACAATTATTTGATGTTGAACTATTTATTTGAAGTACGACGTTTTGATTTGAGTATGTGTAGCATTCCTTGCGATGAAAAGAAATTTTGAAACTCTGATTTTCCAATTAAATTAACGGGTAGAAAATGGGTGTTACAATAGTGGTATCAGAGCAGTTCGGTCTGTCCGGCCAATGTTGTCCTGTCATAGTGTCTTATGACAATTAAGAAATTGTTAGATTAGTTCTGAATTTTTGGTTTGTGCTGTAATGATAGTTTGAAATGGCTAGGAGAAACGATGCTGCTCTTGCTGCTGCGTTGCAAGCTATGGCTCAGGCTGTGCAGGGTCAGCAGAATGCTGGGGAGAACGCTGGTTTTCGGAGTCTGACTACTTTCCAGAGAGAGAATCCGCCCACTTTTAAGGGCAAATATGATCCAGATGGTGCTATGGCTTGGTTGAAAGAGATCGAGAGGATTTTCAGGGTGATGGACTGCACTGTTGAGCAGAAGGTCCGTTTTGGTACTCACATGTTGGCTCACGGCTCTTTGAGCACTTATAGAGGTACTTACGGATCACCCACCATAGAGGTCCTCACATCGGCAATGGGAGTTGAACACACGCAGTTATGGGGAATGAGCTAACTTCTTAACAACTGAATCAATCTTCATTGGCAGTTATCATTATCCTTTTTAAAGGTCATTAGTATGATTTGTGGTTATGGACTTTGGTATTCCTAATAATGGTTTACTATTTTTGCATTATGGAAATATGTAACTTATTTTCTTTCTTATACTTGGAATTCCATATAAACATATAGGAAAAAGAAACGCGTGTCCCCAACTTTTTTGTTTGTAAAAAATATATTTTAAACCTAAAGCTTAATAGTCTACATAGTTCTTCCATTTACAAGTTATATTGTAGCATGCGTACTTATTTCCAACTAGCAACTAAAAACTTGCAAATATAACATAGGACTCTAGAAGAACTATTGTATTTTTAGTTAGAGAAACAAAATTACACATTGATATTGTATTATATTCCCCTAAGTCTCATAACTCGGAGTGTTCTGCTTTATATGTTCTCTTTTTTCAAGGCCCCAAAGATTGTAATTCAAGAGCTATTCAAGATTCAGAGGGACTTCCTATGTGGGTGTCTTGGGATAAGGTTTGCAGACCCTAGAAGGATGATGGTTTTCAAGTGGAAGTGGGGATGCATCAACAACAATAGTGCGCGACAGCTTCTTGGTATGGGGACTTAAGGCATATCCTCACAGGGCCAATTTTTCATAGAGTTGGTGCTAAGGATTCTATATGGTGGAGGGACATATCACTTTTGGAAAAAGGAAATCCATCGTAGCAGGGAGCCTTTGTATCTGCGCTTAGGTTGGCCATCAATGAGACTTTTAAGGATTTTGGAGCATGGGTTTTGGCTTGAAAACATCTGGTGTTGGAGTCTTAATTGAAGTCGTGTCCTGTCTGCAAAGGACAGGGTTGATCAGGATTTGCTCTTGTTGTTCTTCAGGGCATTATCAGGCAAGGTATCCCGTTCGGGCGTGGTATCTCGTTCCTGTTGTTCTTTGTAAGGCATTACTAGGCAAGGAATTCCGTTCGGGCAAGGTATCTCAGTCCTATTGTTGTTATTTGTCGTAGGGCATTATCGGGCAAAGTATCCCGTTCGGGCTAGGTATCCCGGTCCTATTGTTATTGTTAATGTTGATGATTAACTGAGTATACAGGTTATATGTCGTATATACTGTAGTGATTTTTACGGTGTGATGTGAGCTCATCATTTTTTTACGTACGAGCCCTTTGTGGCTTCATTTTGTGACATCTTGTTGTATGGACATGTTGTGTTTGTCACTCTTTTGAGAGTGACTGTTTGATATTGATTTGAGGGATTGTGGTTGTCTTTGCTGTTTTAGTCTCGGTCTAATGTTCCTTGTATGGTTTGGACACTCTTCCTCACCCGTGCAGCATTTTTTTTTGATTGAGTTTCAGGTGTCGGTGATGTGAGCTTTTACGATTGTGCAGCGGTGGAGATGTGATCACTACGGATCACCCAGCAACTTGCGGGATGATACTATACGTTGATGTTACTTTCTTTTTATTTAATTGATTAAAGGTTTATTGCTCTGAGCATGTGACATCGAGACTTGGGTTGTATTTTCAATATTATATTGCAGGTCATTCTAGTTACTGTATTAAAAGAAATGTTTTATCGCCTTAGGATTTAATGTTCTTATAAATAATGTTTATATGATTTAAGGAGTTGATGACATCTTTTACTTGCGAAAGGTATTCCGAAAATGAATTGCGAATATTAATTTGAAAAACAAATTTACTCATTTTTCGTACTTTTCTTTTATTATTACTTTCGAGGTAAAGAGTGTCACATGTAGTGGTATCAGAGCAGTTCGATCCTAACCGGACTGTTTCTGTTGCTTATTGTGTTTTCCGATAGTAGAGTTGCGTTCATTGTTTTCCTTTTGTGAGTCTTGATAGTCGTGAAGTTGACTGATTCAAAGCTCTCTAGGTAATGGAATGAGCGATAGGTACGCCTTAGAAGAATCATCAACGTTATAATAGATAGAAGGAAGTTAGAATCTAAGCGAGAACCGAAACAACTCTTATCCTTGGAGAGAATTTTTCGTAGACCTCGTTCTACTCCTTAGGCCGTGCATTGTGTGTCTATTATGTTTTATCTATGTGAGCCTTGTATTGTTCTTGTTTGTTTTGTTACTTGCTTGTTTTTGAGACTCTGAATTTATTTAAGATGAATTTCAATGATTTGATGTTGTAGTTGTTATAATATAGCTTGCGTTATGCGATTTGCTGATTAAAAAAAAATTATTTAGAATACTTGTGAACCACTATCTTACTATTGGTTTTTTTAAATGGATACATATATACACTAGCTTATCGTCTAATAGTTTGTTTTGTGTAATGCTAATTGCTGTAATTTATTTTATCTGAATATTGATGCTCTAAATTAATTCATGTGGTTTTGATATTTTTAGTTCTGTGTGAAAGTATGAACCATTTGTCTACGCAATTGTATCAATGAATCGGTCATATCGTTGTTCACTATTCGCTGATTTGTTTAGAATTATATTAAAATAATATCTAGTTGCATACCTCTTCACACACTCATATCGTCCTTTGGTGGAACAACATTTACATATCTTCTCGAAAATCCTTTGGTCATTTTTATTTCATATTTTCCACAAACAAAATTCACATGTTAGTATTTATGATTTTATTTATTTGAGCACAGCTCTCCCCAATCCTTTGGCCTTGGACAAGTTTCTAGGAAGCAAAAACAAGTTTTTATTCTACATCCTTTAAACTAATGCTCCCTTAGATGTTTTTGTTATTGGTCCATGTGTAAATCCCGTTTTAGTGTTGTACTCTGGTACATATATTAGGAGTATATTATTTTCACGTAAAACCCCATGTTGTCTTAGGAAACAAGCTAATTTGCTTTGGGAATTTTCTTTTGTCGTAGCTCAAAGTGATTGTTCATGATAATTTATTGTAGCACATGTAACGACCATAGCTATTATAAAAAAAAGTAATTAAGTTGTTTTTCACTTGTACTTCTACTTTTTGAAGAACTCGTCAATAATTTGTTTATTTTGATTTATGCTCTTTAGATGTGTCAATTGCATAATTTTTGTGTTGCATGAACTATCTATTGTCGTGAGTTCCATCTTTTCTTGGTAGAGTTACATGTTCTCTAGGTATAAAAGAAAAGTGTTATTGAGGCAACTTTGATTTTATTTTTCTTAACCTGTTTTTAATATTTCTGTCGACGTATATATGTATTTAGTTTGATTAATTTACTGATAAAAAGTCTTGTGTTTGTACGACTTATATGTATATCGTAATTATTGTTCTTACATGACTTCTACTTTGTTGTTACTTTTATTTTTGATTTTCGTGTTATTATTTGGTTAATGAGTTGTAGGATCTCCATATTAATTGATTCCTATGTTTTTAGATATGTCAATTGTGTGACTGTTGTTCTACCTGAATTTTGTACTATAGTGTTGTCTGTGTTGTTGTGGTAATGTAATTATACTTTGTTTGTGCTATTTTATTGTAAGTGAGCTTTATTTAATATTATTTGGATTGATTTTTATGCTTGCTGGGAAATGTCGAGTTAAGGATTCTATAATATTATATATTGCGACATGAGTTCACTTGTTACTCTTATAGAGACTAATGATTCGTGATTTTGGAGATGTGTGACCCTATAGTCTCAAACTCTGCTCTCAGTTCTTCTTCTAAGCCTTTTCAGTAAAAGTTGTCAAGACTCGATCATGTAGCTCTCCTTTGAGAAATCTCTAAGGTATCTCTGTTGATATTCTAGCTTTCTTTCCTTGCCATTTAAATGTTTTTTTATTTGACTCTCTTGTTACTCGAAATTGTATTAGACAATTGAGTCTAGAAAGTTCACTGTTCATTCATAGTTTAAAAATTCCTTGATTCAAAATGTGTCACGACTATTTTTCTTGAGTTGTGATACTTGTGAATATTTAGTGGAAGAATAATCTTTGATAGAGTCTTGTTTGTAAGGATGTGTTAGGACAACATATTATTTACAATCTGGAATATATTGGAGGTATTTTGTACATTAAATGTTCACTATTCCTAGTCATAAAAAAAAATTCCCGTTCGAGTTTGTATCTTGTCTTTCATTGATGTCTTCCATTTATTGCCTTTGATGTTGTTGACTTATCCTCTCTTGTGGCTCGGGCAAGATTTAGATTTTTCTCTCGTATGTTTTTTTTTTTGGTGAGCAATAGGGCCTCTGGCCCAAAGGGATTAATTCACACTAGAAAGACCAACAGGTCCATACCAATCTGAGGTTACAGAATCGGCTAAAAAGCCTGGAACAGAATCGAAGATAACACACATGTCATCTATCCTATGGCTTTCTTTTGCACACTTATCAGCCAAAACATTACTTTCTCTATCTACCAATTTCCAAGAAATTGAGTTCTTCTCCACCAACTGCTCCGATGCTTTGAATGAGATGATACAAAGGATGGTTCACATTATTCCCAGCAACCAGAAGGTCAAAAGCTAGCTGAGAATCCATTTCCGCTTCAAGCTTCGTATATCCTTTGTTGAAAGCGATGCACACACCATGATATACTCCCCACAGTTCTGCTTCAAGAACAGAGCAAGGATCAAGTCGATGAATGAATCCAAATCTGAAACAGCCATTGGAGTCGCGAAGAATTCCCCCACAGCCAACTGATCTGCCATTATTGAAAACCGAAGCATCACAATTGATTTTGTAAAATCCATGTGGTGGTGGTTCCCAATTGTAGTTCCTTCTATTGTTGTTTCTGATTTCAGGTTTGAGGATGTTAATTCTTTGCATGCAGGCTACAATTCCCTCCACCTGATGGCGAAAACTGATGATAGATTCCAGTGTCGTGTGAGATTTTTGAGAGAAGACCCAATCGTTCTGATTCCTCCAAATGACATCAAGAGTGACTCCAAAAGTAATACTCTAGTAAGGTAACTCATCTCTCTTGTGGTTCCCCTTCAAATTGTCTAATAGCCATGTCTTCCAATTCCTGTGCCCAAAGAATTCATTCTGATTTGAATTTTTTAGGCCACACCAGATGCTGTAGCTTTGATTGCAATCCCTGAACCAATGAAACCTAGTTTCATTGCTAGCATTAAGATCGGGCATGTTTCAGTAGTTGCCATTCTCCTCTGTTGTCTCTCCATGTTCGTCATCAGGCTCTCATGGGCAAGCTTCCATAGCAATGTACGTATTCTTCCTGTTCCCTTCTACTTCCAAATGCATCTGAAAATAGGATTTGCAGTAGTGTTAATGTCTCCAGTATTACTCTATAAGTTGATTTAGTAGTAAAACAACCATCCAGGGTAGCCTTCTTCCTAACTTGGTCTTCATTGTTAAATATTGAAGGAGCTGGAAACTCAATCGGCCTTTGTTGAATCTCCATAGGAAGCACCTATTTAAATAGAGATAAATTCCACTCACCAGTATAAGTTAGTAATTGACTTACAGAAAGGTTTAATTCATCTTCATTAATAGGAGTAGTGCAGTAGTTGATTAGAGGCTCAAAACTAGGTAGCCAAGGATCAGTCTAGAAACGAATGCCATCACCATTTCCTAAGACCCAAACTAGTTGATCTTTTTCTTTTGGAGTCAATTTTAGGAATCCCACGCCTGCCACACTTATATTTACTCCTCATTATAGATCCCCACAATGTTTTAGGGTTGGAACAAAAATTTCAGAACCCTTTCATAAGGGAGGCAGTATTGGCATCTCTAGAGGATCTTAGGCCTAACCCACCCTCATGCTTAGGATTGAACAACTTCTCCAAACTTTGAAGATGAATCTTTCTATGGTTTTCCTCATCTCCCCAAAAAAAAGATCTGCACATTTTGTCAATTTCATCACATATTCCTTTAGCCAATACACAAGATTGCATTACATAGGTTGGCATAGCTTGAATCCCTGATTTAGCAAGAGTGACTCTCCCAGCAAAGGAGAGAGTTCTTGCTTTCCAAGAACTGAGTCTCTGCTGAACTTTCTCAATAACAAACCTAAAAGTGTTGTTACTCACTTTTTTATGGAAAATAGGCACTCCTAAGTACTTGCCTAAGTCCTCCGTAGCATTGAATCCCATAACCTCATAAATGTCATTCCTTAGTAACCTAGGCACGTTCTTGGAGAAATAGACTCTAGTTTATCATTGCTCACCTTTTGCCTGGAACTAAGACAGAAGTTGTGAAGGGTATTTTGAATGATTTCAGGCTGATCAACACTAGCCTCAGCAAAGAAAATGAGGTCATCTGCAAAAGCAAGGTGGGAGATTTGAGGACCACCCCTAGTGAGCTGTATTGGGCTCCAATTACATTCACCAACCTCTTTTTCAATACCTTGGAAAAGCCTTTCTATACATAATACAAAGAGATAAGGTGAGATTGGATCCCCTTGCCTTATCCCTCTAGTAGGATTGGAGGATTCCAAGGCTTCTCCATTCTAGAGAACCTACATAGTAGTGGAAGATATACAGTGCCATATCAATTTCCTTAAGAGAGTAGGAAAACCAATGCCTTCAAGAATATTTTCCACAAAATCCCATCTGAGTCTGTCATAAGCCTTCTCGCACTAGTGCAAAAAAAGACATTTAGCATCGGTTGTTTTGGACATTTAGCATCGGTTATCCAACGATGCTAAATCCCCTGATGCTAAAAGTGGGACATTTAGCATCGATTATTTAACCGATGCTAAATGTCACTTTTACCATTGGGTGCTCAAATAACCGATGCTAAATGTCATTTTCATCACTAACAAACGACATTTAGCATCGGGTGTTTGAAACAACCGATGCTAAATGTCTTGAAAAACGACATTTAGCATTGGTTGTTTGAAACAACCGATGCTAAATGTCCCGAAAATGACATTTAGCATCGGCTGTTTCAAACACCCGATGCTAAATGTCTATTTTTAAAAAAAAATGGTTCTCAGTTCACATCTTACCACACAGGTAAGATGTGAACTGAGAACCAGATTTCCACCTCCTTGACATCGTAGTATTCAATTATACTCCAAAACTAACATCAAACAACTAAAATTGAACACGAAATTCATAAAATTAGTCAAGTAATCACTCATTCAAACTCACATTTTGCATATAACCAGTCCATTATAACAATAAAACGCAAACTCATTACAAGTTATGAAGTAAATCTTTTGGAACAAATATTTTAATCATCTAATCTGCATCCATCTCTTCAAGAGCTGCTTTGGCTGCTGTCTTAGCTTCTTCTAGTAGCTCTTCTGGGACCTGCACATGATTAATTAACCATCATGTAGGCAAAATAGCCAACAAAAACTGCAATTTCATGCAAACAATTGCTAGGCAAGGGAAGTGCCAATCAATTATGACAAAAATAGACCAAACTATACTTTTGGTCTCTTATATTTTTTTCTAATCAGGCATGTCATTAGTGGACTGAATTTTTAATGACAAAAATTAAATGTCAAAAATCAACCCCTTTCTTCATGTCAGAAGTCAACAAGTTATATACCATATTTAATCACCATCATCATTATAGAGAAACTGAAACAAAATCTTGTCCTCATATAAAAGTAACTGAAAGCACATCCAGCTTACCTTTAAATTGGGCAAGTTTCATATTAAGAATACAAAAACTAAGCAACAAAAAATACTAAGGCCAATAAGCATGCTACTTACATCTTAGCTACTTCAATAACTCCTTGTCGGCAAGTCATATCAGCAAGCTTCAATTTTTCCGTCTCTCTGGCAAGACATTATTAAGATAACATCATATTAAAAAAATCATATTTCAACTAGATCAAGGGACTAAACTATCAGAAATACTTTTAAGGTTATAATGTTAAAATCTTAATCTAAGAAACTAATGCAATGCAACACCAAAGTATCTCTAGAACAAAATACCAAAACAAGTTAGTATCAAAAGAAACATGTAAATCACAAGAAAAATTCACAATCTAAAGGAGATGAACTAGAATTATATGATACACAACAGAACTAATCCACATCTAATAAGGAGAACCATATTATAATATTCATTTGGTTAGACACCGATAGCTTAAGCATGTTCAAACATTTTTATTGTACCCGAATCTTCAACCATGTGATGTAATGTGACATTAACATAAACAGCCACATTTCATTACCTAAAGATGTGGTGAATTTGTTAAGGAAAAAATAAGTTCAACTAATCCCTAATAACCAATACAACAGCAACCAAGAGAGCAGCATGAACTTACCAGGAATTATACCATCTTGACTCACCAAGCAAGACCCCACCTACAATAATTACAACACCAATACACAAGCTTTAAAACCAACCAAAGTAACTCAAAATTTAAAAAACAAGGGTCATTTTGTATAATGAAATATGACCTGCCTATAGGGTCTTTGGATCTTTGGCTGACTAAATGCAATCGCCATGAAATGGTCATCCCACATTATTCTGAGCATAGAAGCTACAATTAGAAAAGTAAAGTTACCACTTTAATTAAACGCTGCATTTGGTTATATTGTATTGAACTGGGCAAGCTGAGAATGTTAATTCATTTTTTTTTTCTGACCAACAACCTCCATTGTTTATACATAGAACACCTTGCTGCAGATAATGTGATTATCCAAAGAGGGTACCTAGTATCTTGGCAAAATGATCTTTTATGAAGTTTTGGAATTACAAGAGGGGAATTTGAGATATGAGCTACAGCTACCATATCACATATCTGCAGCAAAAAGAACAAATGTCACTTTGCAGCTTCTAATAGAACAAATGTCATACTTGCAACTTGTGAGAATTGTTTTTAAGTTTCATACTGGTATAATTAGGAGTATGATTTGTACAGGGAAGAAACCCACGATTTGATGGAGGCTTCCACAACTTGTTGTAATCTAAACTACCTCTTGAACCATTCAAATGTCAAATCAAAAGAAGTAAAAACACAAAAGGTGCATAGCTAGTTAGCATAATTTATTATATCCACTCACCCACAAATATGACACACCAACATCTCTGAACTACCTCTTGAACCATATAACTTTTTCTCAACATGTAAACAGATGAGATCACCAAAAGAATTACTAGCTAGAATATTGAAATAAAGCATAAAACCTTAGGAGTATGAAGTAGAGCTTTGGATAAATAGGGCGGAGCTAGTTCCCTGCAGAAATTTGAAACCCAGATGATCAAAATTCAAAAACAAAAAATAAAAAGAGAATCTTCTAATTACTAAGGGCTTCCCAAAATAAATTCCAATATTTGTATAAGAAAATAGAGCAGCACAGCAACCACCAAAGTATGTGAAATTCCCTAGTTTTTTAAGATTGATGGCCGTTAATACTCAATATCAATCAATCTCTTTAAGTCGACAAAGGGTAAAATAAGCAATGAGAAATAACAATTAAAAAACCCTAAAATAAGGTCAAGTTATTATACGCATAAAACAGAGAACCCTATATTCCAGAATTCACAAAAACAACTATCCAAACCTAAATCAAACCCTAACAGCTAATTTTTTTTTTGATAAGCAAACCCTAACAGCTGTAATGTTGAATGGAGGGGGTTAGGTTTGAATACTGCAAAATTGGGGGTTAGGGTTTCGGATCAACAAAAACATGGAGGTATTTCTGTAAAACAGAAGTAGTGAAGAAGAAAATACACTTACCTTTTAAGAAGAGGAAGAGAGGAGAGCGACTGAGAGATGAGACTCACTGGTCACTGGTGGTGGTGGTGCTTTAAGCAAGGCAGTAGTTGAGGTGGACGCGACTGTGGTGGGATGGCGGAGTTGAGGGGCGGTGGTTGAGAGAGAGAGAGAGCGAGGTCGCTGCTTAGAGAGAAGGAGAGTCTTCTACGATGAGAAGAGAAATAATGAGGTCGCGCGACACACTTGCAACTTAATAATCTAACAAACAACAATGATGTCCGTACGACGGAGGTTCAATGATGCAAGTAACAGAGTGG
The DNA here is from genome assembly GCA_039519185.1 of Astragalus membranaceus. Classification (NCBI taxonomy): domain Eukaryota; kingdom Viridiplantae; phylum Streptophyta; class Magnoliopsida; order Fabales; family Fabaceae; genus Astragalus; species Astragalus membranaceus. Next base: position 54,485,979 of record CM076850.1, read on the forward strand.
ACAAGTAGCAACGCGAAGAGGATAGGTCGTCGCCGCAGGAAGGAAGAGGATGGGTCGCCAAAGAGGGTTCTGCGAGAGAGGGAGTAAGGGAGAGAGGACGAAGAAGAAGACAAAGAGGGTTGTGCGTTTTGGTTAATTAGGGTTCTGCGAGAGAGAGAGACTACAACACGATGCAATATGTGCTTGATATAGAGACATATTGTAATATCCCCAATTTTCGCTATTTAAATTATTTAGCGTGAAATGATTTTTATTGATATAAATGAGTTGCTTGAAAAATAATTTGTTTGGATTGTCAATTAATTTAATTGTGTGCCAAATTGAGTTAATTGCATCATATTTAGTTTATTAGGAGTGAGGGAGTCATTAGGAAAGAAATGTTTAAGTGAGGGGCATAGTGGTATTTTACCTAGCCTGTATATATATGTATACCTTTCAGCTGAAACACAAACAATTCATTTGGAAAAAAATCTGAAACACAAAAACAGCAAAAATAGAGAGGGAGGGGGCGTGAGGAAGAAGGGAGAAAGAGGAGAGAACTTCTCAAAAGATTCATGCATGTGCAGTCACTTGCCACCAAAGTGTTCAGCTTAGCTTCCCCTTCCCATTGATCCTAAGTTCGACATCATCCTCCTCCTCCTCCATAAATCACCATTGAAGGCCTATTCAAGCTCCACCAAGCCAAACACAAAATCTGACCTCTGCATGTTCAATTGGAGAGTGTTAGAACCTACTCCAGCCACTGCATTTCATATTGGAGCAACCTAAAAAGCAATTTAGTGGTTGGTTCTGAGTTCAGTAAATTAGGGTGCTGGGTTGTCGATTTGGGTGTGCTTTTGGAGCGAAATAGGATCACGTTCGTGAGTTGCCGTGTGACCGTATTTTGGAAGTCTCGGCGTGTTGTTATAGTCATCATCAAAAGGTGAGTTCTATAACTCACTAGGAATACCATGAATAAGTGTATTGATATGTTCTTGAGTTTGAATGTGGATCGGAATGGGCATGGGAACGGTCGGAATAGAAAAGAAAACGCGAAAAACTGTTTTCCTGAAACACTGTTAGTCACGCACGGACCGTGTGCCTCTGGGCACGGGTCGTGCGTGAGATTCTGGAACCATGGTGCCGTTTTTGAAAACCCGCACGGGTCATGTGCCAAGGCGCACGGACCGTGCGTATCCTTCTGAACTCCAATTTTGAAATACGTCCTAAGTCGTTCCGATTGGTCCTAAGTCCCTTCCAATCCACTCCCCAAGGTTCCCCTAGGATGGGAACACGGTAATTCTACATGTTTGGCTCTGACTAAAGTGGTAGTGTCGATCGGGAAGTAATTAGGGATCGGAACGGAATGATACGATAAATGATAGTCACGCACGGATCGTGTGTATGGGCGCACGGGTCGTGCGTGGTCTTCGGGTTGCCTATTTTAAAAAGTGTTTTAAATCATTCCGAACGATTCCAATTGCTTTCTAATCCTTTCTTCCACCTTCCCCAATGATACTATAATTGAATTGCCCTGAATTGAGTGGTAATTGACTGTGATTGAATCTAAGTTATGTTAGTACCATATGATTGGTTGTGTTTGGATTACGTTCCGGTTAAGTGAATGCTCATGTGATTGACCATTGATTTCATGTTATGACTTTGTGATTGACGTATTGTGCTGGATTGACTGGTTTAGTAAGATTGATAAGTTAAGTTAGCGAACCTTAGTAATCCATGAGAGATCACCTAATAATTAGACTAAGTTAGTAATTAGATCACTTTATTAATAAGTTTATGTTAAGTTCAGTTCATTGTTAAGTTAAGTTAGTGTTATGTTCAGTTCAGTTTATTGTTATATTATTGTTATGTTTGAGTTCAGTTCAGGTATATCTTCATATATATCTTTTAGTCGGGGTGACGACCCTATTCAGTTTAGTGTGCTAGGGGAGGGGAAGTCATGAGCCCTATGAACCTAGGCCCCATCAGGGACCCAGCCGATTAGTGGGGACGGGTTCACCGGAAGCTTATTATGCCAAGTGACCGGTGACACGCTAAAATATCAGTTCAGTTTATGTGTTGTTTCTTGTAACCGGCTTAAGGGTTATGAGGACAACGTTTAGTTCAGTTTATGAGTTGCGTCTTGTAACCGGCTTAAGGGTTATAAGGACAACTTTAGTTAGTTAGCCACATAGTCAATTTTGAGGACTATGAGTTGGAATCAGAATAATGAATCAAGCATAATTGAACCGAGAGGATTAGTAAGGGGTCGCGATAGAGCTCACTGAGACAAGTTGTCTCACCCAATCCATTGTTGTTGTTTTTCAGTTAAGCACGGAAAGATGAAGACCGTGAGGCACGGCTATGGAGATGCTTGAGGAGCAGCAGCTATCTTTATTTCTTTATGTCTTGTATTTCAGTTTCCTTTGTATCCCTGTATTTTTGTAATCAGTTTCTTAGATGTACGATGGTACGACTTATGTTTTTAAGTTGTAAATCGCTTCCGCAGACTTTCGGTTTTGAGTACTGAACACTAGTTGAGGGTGTAAGGACCATTTTATGTATTTTATGTTAATTTATATAAGCGAACTTGATGGGTTTTTAGCATCGAGTATTAGTATGTGTTCAGTATTTAAAAAGGAAGTCACTCTGATGTATGTCAGTCGTGCGCTTCGGTAATTTCTACAAGTTAGAAATTAACGGGGTGTTACACATATAACATCTGTTACTAAGACAACCGATGTTAAATGACCAAGGCAAGCACTTTTAACATCGGTTGTTAAAACAACCGATGCTAAATGTCTAACTGAAAACTTAAGTTGTTGGTTTAATTGCAAAATTGCCACCGGTTCAACATTTAACATTGGCTGTTCAAACAACCGATGTTAAATAGTGCTATTTAATGTCCTTTTTCCACTAGTGTCGAGGTCAGACCTAATAGCCATCCAACCTTTTTTCCTCCTTTACTCCTCATGGAGTGGAAGATCTCCTGAGCAATAATAATGTTATCTTGGCTATGTCTTCTAGGAACAAAGGACCACTGAGCAGGGCCTATGATGATTTGAAATGCCTCTCTGATCCTATTTGCAATCATTTTAGTAACAATTTTATAAGCCACGTTGCAGAGGCCAAGTGGTCTAAATTGTTTCATGGAAGTCACTGTATCAGTCTTAGGAATAAGAGCAAGGAATAATGTAGAATTTAGCTCTTTGATCTTCTAAGGATTCTCATAAATATCATTGATCATTTTGCAAAAAGAAGGACCAATAATCTTCCACTGGCTCTGGAAAAATATAGCTTGGTATCCATCAAGACTAGGCGCTTTATAGGGTCCTATATTCCTAACCATGTGTAGATTTCCTCATCAGAGATATTCCTACCTAGATCTTCAAGAGTGGTTTCCTCCAATCTAGGAAAATGACCAACAAACCCGTATGGGTGGGCAGGATCATTTGTGGAAAACAAGTCCTTGAAATAATTTGTAGCCAACCTCTCAAGCTCCATAGGATCAGTAATCCAAGCACCATGATTATCTTGAAGAGTATATACCCAAATTCAATCCATTTTTAATAGTTGGAAGAGCCTTTCTATACATAATCCAAGCTCCTCCTTCTAATATTAGTGACTCCATGAAAGAAACGAGTATTCCTAGCCCCAAATTCAATACATTTTGCTCTAGACTTTTGGTACCAAATCAGAGGAGAGTTAACAGAGCAGCGTCCAAACCATATAAGGAACATAATACCGAGACTAAAACAGGAAAGACAACCACAATCCATCAAACGGGATACCTTGCCCGATAATTCCCTACGACAAACAACAACAATAGGACCGGGATACGTTGCCCGAACGGGATACCTTGCCCAGTAATGCCCTACAAAGAACAACAGGACCGAGATACCATGCCCTGAACGGGATACCTTGCCTAATAATGCCCTGAAGAACAACAAGAAGTGGACAATGAGGACCGGGATACCTTGTGTAACACCCCATTTCTACCCGGCAATTTATAATAAAAATTATCAGAGTTTTTAAAAATCATTTTTTTAATGATACGTCCAAAAAGGGATGCTACATTTACTTCAAATAACGTCAACAATTTCACTTATAATTAAAACATGATACGTGGCACATAACAAGTGGGGCAAATCCTCAAAAATAAATGGTTTAGTCCACACAACAAGGACTTCGTCATCACGCAGCGGAATAAAAGGAAACAGTTTCAAAAACATCGTTGTAACAACATCAATACAAATTATCCAACAGTGTCATGTAAAATAACAACTAATAGCTAATGTTCGCCCCTCAGGTGCTACGTATCAGAGCAACGACTGACTCGAGGAATGAAGGGTTAAAAGCCTTCACATACGGTTACCTGTAGAGTAATATTCAACATAAGGGGTGAGTCTCAAACATTATAATAAAGTTCATAATAGGCAATATGCCAGAGTAATGAACTACATCAACGACAGCAATATATGTATATATATATATATATATATATATATATATATATATATATATATATATATATATATATATAAAAAACAACTACTACGATATATTTACGGCGACTACACCAATATATGTATATAACAACCATTTAATATATATAACAACCATATTAATATATATACATATATATATATATATATATATATATATATATATATATATATATATATATACAGCAATTACTACACAACCACATCAATATTTATATCTGTCACATAAATATATACATATCAACCAAAGTAATATCATCAATGATAAGGATGAATGTATGAAGTGCAATGCATGTGGTACCATCATCGTCAATAATTTTGCCATTGGGCACATCGTCAATATTTGAGCATCATCATCGTAAATAGCTCGAGGCCGAAGCCTTACATCGTCAATATATGCATATGTAATGCATGCGACTCATGAACCAGCAGATCATAGTCATCACAACAACAACATCGTCTATATCGTCATCATCATTTGGCCATTAGGCCCATCGTCATTAACAACGTCATTATTATTTGGTCATTAGACCCATCGTCATTAAAATCAACACATCATATTGACACATCAAAAGGTTTTAAACACCGAAATAGTTTTATAACACCGACAACACAGACCAACGGGGACAGCCACTTGAGGCGCCTAGAAACTGTCAGAAAAATAATAATTTTTACCTTAATATTAGGACATACAGGTAGAGAACTGAATAAGGTTCGCAACGCACTTTGAAACACTTAAAACGGACACCCGAGTCAAAAGATATGTCAAAAACAAAACCGAGGCACAATTGAGGAACATCCTGAAAATGGCGCCCAACATGCTGGGAATTGGCCAGCAACAGAAATTGGCGCAGGAGGGATCCTGGCGCCGAGCAGCACAGAAAACTGGCGCAGGAGGGATCCTGGCGCCCAGCAGCACAGAAAACTGGAGCAGGAGGAATCCTGGCCCCCAGCTGCACAGAAAACTGGCGCCGGAGCAACATTGGCGCCCAGCACTTGGACAGAAACAGCAACACAAAAACTGGCGCAGGCAGCAACATTGGCGCCAGCACTTAGACAGAAACAACAACACAAAAACTGGCGCAGGCAGCACCATTGGTGCCAGCACTTAGACAGGGACAGCAATAACACGCAACAACACAAGACAGCTGTTCTGGAGTGGCCCAATAGGCCCAACGAGACAGTCTAGCGCAGCCTACAGCAAGGGGGTGCTGCGCGCAGCAGCCAGGTGCAACCTGGGCCAGCGGCCCACTCGACCAAGGCCGGCTCAACGCGGCCCATCATCTACCTTGCTCCGCAAGATGCGGCCGATCCCGTAAATTGCGCAACGGCTAGAACGCCAGTCTTATATATACCACACCAGCATGTGGCTTCAGGTATGTTTTACTCACCTTGTGACCCTGCCCGTTGAAGCACCTCTGACTTGAGCGTTGGAGTGCCTTTGCAGGTACCACCCGCGTGCGGCTTACAACTCGGTCCCTCATCACAGCGACCGATCAACGTTACCAACAACAACCCATCGTATTGATCAGGTACGATCAATTGGCGACCACAGTGGGAGGCCCGAGCGCTATTCCACATCAAATCATGCCGCCGCGTCAGATACGTACTTCTTCCAGGCTCAACACCTCTGGGCAGCCCCGACCTCAACGGACCCCAGAGGGCATGCCTGAGACCGTTCATGAATCACAAGATGAGCCTCGCCAGGAACCCTCAGTACAGGGCGGTCGCGGGCCAGTTACCCAACCAGCCCCGCAACTACCGGCCGAGCTGGCCGAAGCAGGAATTCCAGAAGCGTTGCCAGAGCACGTAACCCAAGCGCTCATACAAATTCTGGAGCAAAAGAATCAAGTGATCGCTGATCGAGACGAACTGATCGAACGTTATGAGAGAGGTTCGATCTCAATCCGCCCGCGAGCGGACAGCGGTCACCGAGGCCAACCATCCCGGCCCCATCGTTCACCACCACGAAGAGAAGCTCCTCCAAGACGCAATCCTCCAAGAAGGGCGATCGTTCACAGGTCGCCTCCTCGTCGAAGAAGTCGCCATCATCGCTCCCCCGGAGAAGATTACGACTACGCTGACTCAAGCTACCGACCAGAGTCAGAAGGGTCGCCAACAAGATACTCGTCCAACGAGTCCTCAGGATCCCGCCGATCAAGAAGCAGGTCGTGGGACTCGTATGAGGAGTTCGACGACTACAGCAACGGGGAGATTAGAGATGTCTCCCATGCCATCAGCCGACCGAGAAGGAACAATTCGGAGCGGCCTAGAAGACGGTCGTCGCCACGTGCTCCACAATACCATGGACGCCCTCCAATTGCTGATAGACTCCTTGGTCAACCGGTCGGCCTTTACGGTTTGCCCGTCGACCAAGCTTATGCTGCCATGCAGCCTTACGTGCAGAATCCCATCCCGACCGGGCAGGGGCCTTTCACCAGCGAGATTAGGCGCTATCGCATCCCAAGGGACCTGAGGAAGCCCCCAAACCTGAACAAGTTCAACGGTCGCGGGGATCCAGACAAACATCTGATGTACTTCAACAATTACTGTAGCTACAGGGAGCTGGGACGAACGATGAAGTGCAGACTCTTCCCTCAGTCGCTCGAAGGTCGGGCGCTAGAATGGTGGGAATCTCTGCGTCCCAACTCAGTCGCTTCTTGGGAAGGTCTTGTGGCGATGTTCTTGGCCAATTACACCGCCAACCGTTGTCAATATCGTTACGAAGAGCACTTGGATTCGGTCGTCCAAGGAGAAAATGAATCATTGAGGGAGTTTATCGACCGGTTCATGACAGAGGCCGATACAGTCCGCAACCTGTCAGATACGGACAAGCTGAAGTACCTCAAGCGTGGTATAAGAAAGAGCCACAGATTCGCTGAAGAGTTTTCTCTGAACCGCTACTACGACCTCGGCCTGTTCCTCAGAAGGGCCAACGACCATATGGGCTATGAGGAGCAATTAGCGGCCGACAAGGGCGCCCGCGCGCGTCCCAAGGAAGATGCTGGCAGGTCGGTCAAGGGGCAGGACCGTGACAGTAAGCCCGAATACCGGCCCAAGAGGTACGAGCAGCGTACAAAATTAAACACTCCGATCGCGCAGATCTTTACGGAGTGCCAGAACAATGAATTCACTGGTGTGAGGCGACCTGATCCTTTAGTATTGAAGAAAGGAGGTCGGCCTACAAAGAAATACTGCAGATATCACAAGAGCAAGGGGCATGACACCAATGACTGCATGGCCCTAAAAGATGACATAGAAGACCTCATACAGAAGGGCAAGTTGAGGCAGTATGTCAAAGATGATGGTAACGATCGCCCTGATCAAAGAGCCGTTGGCCAACCCGCCAATGACAAAGGTAAGGCGATCGTTAACTCAACGATCGAGCAAGCGCGTAACAGTTCAGAGGAAGAGCGCGACCCCAGACAGTCAAAGGGCCGCAACGTAGCCATGGTCATCCATGGAGGTAATCCGTTGGACATCAGAGAGTCCAACAAGGCGATGAAGAGGAAGTGGAACGAGCTCATGATGGTCGGTTCAACTTCAACCCCACGGCCGGCCTCGAATAGACCGCCCATTTCCTTTGGGGACGAAGACTTGCTTGATGGAAAAGTTAACAATTATGTACCCTTGGTAGTATCGGCCGTAATGGCCAACACTGAGGTTAGAAGAATACTGGTCGACCAGGGGAGCTCGGCCGACATCATGTTCGAAGAATTGATTGACAAGTTGAATGTGGATAGGAGCGAGATTATTCCCCAAGCAGTACCCACTCCACTGACCGGGTTCAATGGGTCGACCACCTACCCATTGGGGACGATAGAGTTACTCGTCACTTTTGGAGATGACACGAGCGGCAGCACGTCGTACAGGACGGTCAGAACGACGTTCTTAGTTCTGCCAATCAGATCGTGTTACCACTGCATCATTGGCCGCCCAACTCTGGGGAAATTGGAGGCCGTAGCCTCAACTGTACATCTGAAGATGAAGTTTTACAGTAAAAACGACCAAGTGGTGACAGTGATGGCCGACATGGAGGCGGCTATGAGGAGCCATTTCCTCTATCAAGAAATTTGTGACATGGAGGTGACGAATGCTAAACCTCAGAATCTTGGAGAAGGGCATCAGGTCAATGTGGCCGACTTGGATGCTCGATACGACCCTGACAGCGACCCTGATGACGACGACGATGATTTAGCCCGCGAGCTAAAGAATAGACTTAAGAGGCCTGAGCCCCACGGAGAATTGATCGATGTTCAGTTAATGGACGACCCAACTAAAACAGTTAAGTTGGGGAGCGACCTACCTGAAGAAGACAAACAAGAGCTCATCACCTGTCTCAGGGATTACGCGGACCTTTTTGCATGGCAGGCATCAGACATGCCCGGTATCCCAATTGAAATTGCCTGCCACCAACTGTCCGTTGATGAGACAGCAAGACCGGTCGCACAAAGGAGGCGAACTCAGAGTGAAGAGAAAGCACTGGCGGCCGCCCAGGCAGTTGACGACCTCATCAAGGCCAATTTCATTGAGGAGATCAAGTATACAACATGGCTCTCCAACGTCGTGTTGGTAAAGAAGAAAAATGGTAAGTGGCGCATGTGCGTCGATTATACCGACCTGAACAAGGCATGCCCGAAGGACGCCTTTCCACTGCCAAGCATTGACAAATTGGTCGACGGGGCAGCGGGCTATAAACTTCTATCTTTTCTAGACGCCTATTCAGGATATAATCAGATCACCATGTACCCACCCGATCGTCATAAGACCGCGTTCATGACCGATCGGGGAAACTTCCAGTACAAGGTAATGCCTTTTGGTCTGAAGAACGCCGGAGCGACCTATCAGAGAATGATGAGCAAGGTTTTTAGGCGTCAGATCGGTCGCATATCAGAGGTCTACTTAGACGACATGATAATTAAGAGCAAGACCGACCAGGACCATATCAACGACCTAAGGGAAATCTTTGAGGAAGCAAGGAAGAATTCTTTAAGGCTGAATCCAGAGAAGTGCACCTTCGGAGTAAGGGCGGGCAAGTTCCTGGGCTTCCACTTAACAGAGCGAGGGATTGAAGCGAACCCTGATAAGTGTAGGGCGGTCGCCGACATGAGGCCACCCACTACGAAGAAAGAGATCCAGCAATTGAATGGTATGGTCGCTGCCCTATCGCGATTCATACCTAAATCAGCGTGCAAATCTCTTCCACTGTTCAAGCTCTTGAAGAAGGAAGTCGAATTTGAATGGACCGATCAATGCCAGCGAGCATTGGACGAGCTGAAGGCGGCACTGACCAACCCGCCCATCATGACCAAGCCGCAACCGGGGGAGACACTTTACTTGTACTTGGCCATAACGGACGAAGCCATGAGCGCCGTTCTGGTCAGGGAATGCGACCTAAAGCAAAACCCGGTCTATTTCATCAGCAAGGTATTTCAAGGCCCAGAAATCAGGTACCAGAAGATTGAGAAACTAGCCTTGGCATTACTTGTGGCCGCTCGTAGATTACGCCCTTACTTCGTCGCTCATCAGGTCGTGGTAAGGACCGACCAGCCTATTAGGCAAATCCTTCACCGACCTGACCTTGCAGGGCGTATGATCAAGTGGGCTGTGGAACTCAGTGAGTTTGGAATCAAGTTTGAGGCCAGATCGGCCGCTAAAGCACAAGTGCTGGCCGACTTCATCGCTGAGATGACTCCAATACCAGATGATCAGGCCGTCACTACCTGGACTTTGCACGTAGACGGATCCTCCAACAGCAAAGGAAGTGGGGCCGGCTTGATACTTGAGAACTCAGAAGGACTTACTGTTGAAGTGTCTTTAACTTTCGCATTTCACACTTCAAACAATCAGGCCGAGTACGAAGCGTGCATTGCCGGGCTGCAGTTAGCCAAAGAGTTTAATGTCGACCGTGTCGAACTTCACTCCGACTCTCTACTGGTAGTATCCCAAATTCAGGACCTATACGACGCAAAGGACGACGTCCTGAAGAATTATTTGGCCAAGGTAAGGGACCTGCTCAGGCAATTCAACCGAGCAGATGTTAAGCACGTCCCCAGGACAGAGAACGTGAGGGCTGACATCCTATCAAAGTTAGCCAGTACAAAGGCTCCTGGGAATCATAGAAGTCTAATTCAGGAGACATTAACTCGACCGAGCGTGTCTACTAAGCCCGCTCAACCATTAGCCATTCTAGCGGTCGACCTAGACAGAGACTGGATTACTCCCATCTTGCAGTATATTCTTAATGGGGTAGAACCTTGCGACCCGAAGGCAGCAAGGCTCCTGAGGTTGCGGGCGACCAAATATTCAGTGATTGAAGGAAGACTGTACAGAAGGGGTTTTTCATCCCCATTGCTGAGATGTCTTACGTCGGTCGAAGCCGACCATGTACTCAGGGATATCCATGAAGGCCATTGTGGTAGCCATCAAGGTGGTCGGTCGGTTGCTAAGAAGGCACTCAGGGCCGGATACTATTGGCCGACCATGGAAGAGGATGCCAAGTTACTTGTGCAAAAATGCAAGAAATGCCAGATCCACGCAGACGTGCATATAGCGCCCTCAACAGAACTGCACAGCCTAACCCCACCTTGGCCGTTCGCTTGGTGGGGCATGGACTTGCTCGGCCCCTTTCCACCTGCACCAGGTCAGCTGAAATTCCTTATCGTTGCGGTCGACTACTTCACCAAGTGGATAGAAGCAGAGCCACTTGCCACCATTACCTCAGCGAAGGTATCTAAGTTCTTTGGGAAGAATGTGCTCGCCCGCTTCGGAGTGCCTCAGCAACTGGTGACGGACAATGGAACTCAGTTCGCTGACAGAAAATTCAGAGAAATGCTGGCCGGCCTTGGCGTGAAACAGCGTTTCACCTCGGTCGAGCACCCGCAAACCAATGGCCAGGCAGAAGCGGCCAACAGGGTAATACTACGCGGGCTGAAAAGAAGATTAGATGAAGCCAAAGGCAATTGGGCAGAAGAGCTACAGTCAGTCCTTTGGGCCTACAGAACGACCCCCCATTCTTCGACCGGGGAGTCACCATTTAGACTGGTCTATGGTACTGATGCGGTCATCCCGATTGAGATGGGAGAGTTAAGTTGGAGGACGACCAACCCACCAACGCCGGCCGCAAATGAGCAAGCAACAAGAGAAGAACTCGACCTGGTTGATGAGCTGCGAACTAAGGCGTCACTTAGGGAGCAACTCATCAAACAGAAGGTCGCTGCAAGATACAACGCCCGCGTCCAGAAGAGGGAATTCTCCATTGGGCAGCTAGTCCTCAGGAGGGCCGACGTAGGGAATAAGAACGCTCGCCAGGGAAAGCTCGCCGCCAATTGGGAAGGACCATACCGTGTCATCAGCAAGACTGGAAAGGGAGCTTACGAGCTAGAAACCATGGAAGGGGCGACCATCCCCAGAACATGGAACGCTGACAAATTGAGAAAATATTACGTCTAAGTTGTAAACATCATTTGATCAATAAAGAACAGGCGGTCGCTCTTTTTCCCCACTGGGGTTTTTTACTGAGGACCGACCTTAAAATTTCACTTGTGTTTTATTTTCATGCAAATTGAATGCACGGTCGCTCACCATGCGAGTAGCAATCGAGCGACCAGAAGAGTGCCATCGAATGGCCCAAATGAAAGCCGCCGAGCGGCCTAAAAAGAGTGCCATCGAATGGCCCAAATGAAAGCCGCCGAGCGGCCTAAAAAGAGTGCCATCGAATGGCCCAAATGAAAGCCGCCGAGCGGCCTAAAAAGAGTGCCATCGAATGGCCCAAGCGAAAGCCGCCGAGCGGCCTAAAAAGAGTGCCATCGAATGGCTTAAGCGAAAGCCGTCGAGCGGCCTAAAAAGAGTGCCATCGAATGGCCCATACGACATTCTTTGGTCGCGACCGACCATATCAATAAAGAATCAAATCCAAGTATAAAGCGATTAAACGGGCTGGAATTCAGAGAAATTGTCAGAAATTGTCATTGATTACAAATAAGGACGCCTCGGTCTAAACCCGGGCGCCCCATTTAAACACCGCTCGCAGGCGGGCAAAGATTACACCAAAAAATTACAATTTAAGAGTCGCTGGGGGCTTGAAAGATGACCATCTCTTCTTGAATAACCTTCCCCTTTGACATCTTCACAGGGCGAATGATCTTCTGCTCGGACGCACGATGCATGCTTTGAACGATCTCGCGATCGACCTGCAAATCAGGATAGAGAATCTTAATCTGGCCGACCGCATTTTCGAACTGACCCTCTGCAGCTCCCTTCGCCTTGTCAAGGACGGCTTTGTAGCGACCTCTTAAACTGTCCTTTTCCGCCTCCACCGCCTCCATCTCAGTTTTCAGCCCAGCGACCTGGCTGGACAGCTCTTTATTCTTGGAAGAGAGGCGTTCGACCTCTTTCTCAGCTTTTTCTTTGTCAGCGACCGCCTGGTTCAAAGAAGACTCAGCCAGTGTTTGAGCAGAGACAGCAGCCACAAGCTGGCGTTCTGCTTCCACAAGCTTCCTCTCATTGTCAGCGGCCGCCTCGATTGTTGGTTCGAGCTCTTTCATTTTCTTGAGCAGGCCGTCTCGCTCACCCCTCATTTCTGCGAGCAATGATAAGGCGGAATTCAGTTTAAAAGTTTTATCTACTAGGTCGTCTTCAAGCAACGAATATCTATGGACGAGACGCCTACCTTCCAAGCGATCTGCATCTTCATCTCGGTACTTCTTGAACAGAACGCCAGCGGCCTTCATCGCCTCGGCCATCACCTCGAAAGGTTCCTCCTTGAAGCGGGCACAATCTTCATCACCCAACCCAAGCAGGTCGATGTTGGGCCCGTGGCTTTTTCCACTCTTGTGCTTCTTCCTCTCGCCCCCATCATCAACCGATCTGGGTCTTTTGGATTTTCCTTGATGTTTGGGTGGGCTGCTCAGGTCGATTGCTTGGGCTGGTGTGCCCGCCCGAGGAGCCTGACGATCAGGCTGAGATCCGGTCGCAGCAGTTTGAGGTGTACCCCCAGATTGAGCCGCCGGTATGACGCGGACGGGCGAAGTATCGCCATCCTCGGCCGCCCATTGCTCCAGCAGGTCGAAGTCACCCATGTTGGCCATCTTAACTGCAAAGGCAAAAGCAGATGGTTAGAAACATTTAACAAAATAAAGTGACAGAAAATAAAAGGTGTGAACGACCACCGACCAAGAGCGGCCTTGACATTCTTCTTGGTACGAGCATCAACAATGCTTTTAACTTTGATGCGGCCCTGAGGGACTAGGGACGCAATCCTTCTCAGTCTACGGATCGTTTCCCTGTCCAGGTCGTCCAAATCAGCGTCCTTAAAAGCATATTGGCCCGGTTTTTTGGAGAAGTGGTTGAAACTCCACTCTGTAGGAAACAGGGGGGTTCCTTCTTGATCGTTGGTCATTTGGGCGATCGCATTTTGAGCCTCGGCCGACTCAGGAACGACCCAAAAGTATTCTCTTTTCCACCCGGTCGTCAATGATTCCAGATATGGCTTGAACAAATTGCATGTCGACCGGTTCTTTAATGAGACCGCTTCCTTGCGGGCACTCTTGGAGCCTTTTTCGTAAATATAGCTCATCTCAAACAAATGGAAGAACAGTCGGATGGAGACCGGTCGTCTCAGAACCACTAGGACATCTTCAAACGCCTGCAGGAACGCCCAAGCGTTCGGGTTCAGCTGAGAGGGGGCGACCTGAAGATACCTCAGAACCATGCGTTGGAACCTGGAGAATGGTGGAATTATACCCATACGTTCGAAAACGATGCGGTACATGGTGAATTTTAACACATCAGTACAGGCCGCGATATCTTCGCCCTTGGCCATTCCTTCTACCCTCCAACCTTCATTCAATTCGGTCGCAAGAAACTCCAGGTCTTGGCTTCCCCGTTGAATTTTGCTACGCTGGCCCCTCAGGTTGAGAGAAACCCAAGACATCTCTTGTGTAGCAGCGACCTCAGGGTCTTCTCCTTGGTTGCCCTGCTGATCTCTGTCGGCCGTCTCGTCCATGTCGGTCACAGTACGGTCAGCGCCTTCCTCAGAGGCAGCCCGTGCGTTGCTCTCTGCAATGTCAGCAACTACCCCCTCGGAGTACGGGGCCCCACTTCTGTCCGGCCGCGTTCCGGATCTGCTGTTCTGGGACGACGACCCAGAGGAAGATTCGTCGCTAGAAGAGGACGACCGGGCGTGTGCAGGACTCTGTTCCACTGGTCGTGTCATGTTTTGCGCTAGAGAAACGGCCGGGACTCCAAATATGCGGCGGGTTTGTTTAGTCCGCGCCAGAATGAACCTGTGGAGGGGAATAACGGTCAGGGTCTTACTCGCGCGTGGGAAGGGGCGACGTGGTCGTCCCCAGACCTGACACCCCCTCCATCAGGTGGAACAAAAACAAAAAAAAAAAAAAAAAAAAAAAAGTAAGAGCGGTCGCAGTTACCTGGAATTATAGCAAGAGGATCACGAACGAGCTTCAACGGTAGCGTGCGAGCGTTTGCAGAAGCGAGCGAGCTTGAAGCGAGCGATCAGCGAGAGCAGCGGAGAATTCGGAGAAAAGTGCAAATGATGTGCCCTATGAGTCCCTTATATAATGGGCCAACCGTCATCATGGGCCGGAAGTGAAGAGGCGCGACTCTTCATGTACCATCATAACTTAAACTCCTCGAATCTCTAAACGTCACCTCATTAAAGCAGCTGTCGCCTCAGCACTCATGACGATTTATTGTCAGGCATCACCCCCGAGACGGCACCTGGCCCGTATGGCCAGGCCGCGTGGCAGCGACCACACAATCAAATTATCAGCGACCGGCCGGTCCCGTGCGACCACACGGGTGGCAGCGACCACCCTCCCATCGGCCAAACGTCACATCTTCTCAAACAGAGGTCGGCAGCGACCGACGCCAAACTCAACGATCAATAGGCGGCAGCGACCGTCAGTTCCCTTCCACAACTCGAATGCAGGGGGGCAACGATTCAAGCCTCAGCCCGCTCTCAAGCGATCTAGGCTTGGGGGGCAACTGTTCTGGAGTGGCCCAATAGGCCCAACGAGACAGTCTAGCGCAGCCTACAGCAAGGGGGTGCTGCGCGCAGCAGCCAGGTGCAACCTGGGCCAGCGGCCCACTCGACCAAGGCCGGCTCAACGCGGCCCATCATCTACCTTGCTCCGCAAGATGCGGCCGATCCCGTAAATTGCGCAACGGCTAGAACGCCAGTCTTATATATACCACACCAGCATGTGGCTTCAGGTATGTTTTACTCACCTTGTGACCCTGCCCGTTGAAGCACCTCTGACTTGAGCGTTGGAGTGCCTTTGCAGGTACCACCCGCGTGCGGCTTACAACTCGGTCCCTCATCACAGCGACCGATCAACGTTACCAACAACAACCCATCGTATTGATCAGGTACGATCAACAGCAACATGGCGCCCAGGAGCAGGGCGCCGTTTCCGGCAACAACGAATCACCCAGACATGGCGCCCAGGCACAGGGCGCCATTTTCAGCACAACAACAAAACGCAACATTGGCAACAACAATGGCGCCTAAGGCGCCTAGGACTTGAACATCAACGTCATAAAATCCACCAACACCTCATATACATCCATGACAACATCAAGGCACCAATTTCTTTTATAATCATCATCAAGCACCAATTTTTACATAGCAATTCAAATACCTTTCAACAAGCACCTAACATGCATCAAATCATCATCAATACGTTCTTACATAACAACAACATCAATTCACTCGAAATTCACAACCAAGAGTGACGTAGATCCTAACCCCACATACATCCCATTATAAACCCTATTATAAAGCAAGACCCACCCTTACCTTATATTAGGAGAGCACCGAATCCCTTGAATCAAGTCACCTACAGTAACCTCAGCAACACGGCTCCTCTCTTCCCTTGGATTATGCGAACCCCTCTTCTCCTCTCCTCTCTCTATTTTTGCGACTTCTCTCTTTTCTCTCTTCTTCTCAAATCTTCCTTTCTTTTTCCTCTCCCTATGCGAAATGCACTAACCCTCACTAACACTCCCTCATGCGCCTACACCTTGGGCTTGGATCGCGGGCTTCCTCTGTAACACCCAAAATCTACCCGGCAAATTACTAAATAAATCAGAGTTTCCAAAATCATTTTGAGTGCTACAGCTTTTCAACTGAAATTCCCCAACGAAATCATACTTCAAAAATAACTGACTTTCATTTAACATGCAGCGGAAAATCAAGGGTTCAACTTAACGATAAATTTCCAAAAGGTTCACAACATGAATAGTCATAACGGCCATAAACTTAAGTTCAACAAATGTAACGACATAAGGAATATAAATGAGCGTTCATCCCCCCGAGTGCTACGTATCAGAGCGACGACACCGACCTGACTATATGAAGGTACTCCGCCTTCATTCGCTATTACCTACACGTTACCAACATAGGGGTAACATTCAAATAGAAGGGGTTAGATATCACACTATCTAATAAATCGTATGAAAAGCAATATGCATTCGGTCAGGTCATCACATTCATCTCATCACAATAGTCACATAATTTCACTAGTCAATCATGCAGTATGGAATGCACAAGCATGCGGTACCGAGTCACAACGCTGGCCATAGGCCTAAATCACAACGCTGGCCGAAGCCTAATCCACAACGCTGGCCGAAGCCTAATCCACAACGCTGGCCGAAGCCTAATCCACATGATATGCTTGCGACGCAACGGGTATGCACAACATGTCAACACAATCACATATCGGCACAACAACAGCGTAAATCACCACACTGGCCATAGGCCTACGACATAAAATCATGACAACGACGCAATACACAACACTGGCCATAGGCCTACGACACCAAAGCACAACAACGGCGTAAGACGGGACGCCAACAGCAACAACAACGATACACCAGCCCAAAGAGGCTTCACGACTAAACAACAACAACAATGACGAACAACAAGCTACAACAGGCAACACGTCACAACCGCCAACACAATCACGTCGCAACAATTAATATCGTCGCTATGGAGCAGAACTCCCTCGTCGCTAAGAGAACAATAAACAACTCGGCACTCAACCCTCTCAACCATTAACAACGTTTAGCAACCAACAACTTAACCAATCAATTTAGGGCAGCCACACATGGAGCCCAACAACAACCAATTATCAACCAACTAATTTAGCAAATTAACAATTAATAATTGACAACTTAATTGGAGCAACAAACCCCACAAAATTCGGACAGAATTATTAGTCATTTTGAAATCAAATCTTCTCCCTCATTTCTCAACGAAATTTATTGAAATCAGTGCCTATTCAGTAGGAAATTAAGTCTAATTTCCAACAAAACAAACCCCACAAAATTTGGAGGATCAGGGCATTCACAATTAGACAAAAACTGAACATATATCCCAAACCGTCCCAGATTCTTGACCCAATTTGCAACCAAGAATTCTCCCATTATAGTTATCCAAGTTGAGTAAACTCAGTGCCTAATTTGTAGAAAATTGTGTCTAGTTTCCAGAAAAAGAAACCACATAATTTTTAGACAAATAGAACACTCCCGATCACAGATTTACTGAACCTGTACCAAAAGCAAACGAAACAGGAAACGGGGACAGGCACTGGGCGCCTAGGGCTCCACTTTCAGCATATCAATTCAATTACTTTAAAGTCATGGCGAGGCATAGGATCACTTTTAGGGCATGGGGACATCATTCGTATGATAATTAAATCAACAAGGTCATGTAACACATAGGAATTCATATGCATGCAAAATCATCATCAAGACATCATATGTTCACATAGTGATTCAGATTATATAGAAAGATAACATGAGCATATATTGTAATTCACAAGTCAAAACCCTAACCCCCACATATGACCCTTCATAGGACCTATTAGGTAGATAGAACCCCATCCTTACCTTAGCCTTAGATGATCACGAAAATCCTTGCCCTAGAGCTCTCTCTCCTTGTGCGCCTTCCTTCTCTCTCTTTCTCTTGCTTGGAAGTCACGCCTTCTCTCTTCTTTTTCCTCCCTAGCCGTCGCACTCCTCTCCTCTCCTAGTTCTCCAAATTTCTCTAATCTCTAAGGTATGCACAACCCTAAAAATTAACTATTTATACTTAGTTAGTCTCATGGGCTTTTCTACTTAGCTTATGCGACTTAACCCAAGCCCTTTTTCTTTTAACACTTCACTTCTCACTAATACTAACCCCCTCGCATAATATGACATAAATTATATTATAACACACAACCAAATGTACTATTATATTATTATCACTTAACAACTAAAATGATTACTTAAATAAATTAATCAATTATTTTGGGGCGTTACAACTCTCCCCCACTTAAAAGAATTTCGTCCTCGAAATTTTACCTGATTCGAACAACTCCCCCATTAACAAACTAAAACCAAAAATAAGAGGCACCGAGGTCACACACAGAAAACATACCTTTTCCTGCAGGAGCATCACTACAATAGAATCAATGGTTAGTAATAAAAGACAACACTCGACCGTCATACGACACAACGACTCGACAACTTGGCCGGACTAACCATTGCTCTAATACCACTAATGTAACACCCAAAATCTACCCGACAAATTACTAAATGAATCAGAGTTTCAAAAATCATTTTGAGTGCTACAGCTTTTCAACTGAAATTCGCCAACGAAATCATACTTCAAAAATAACTGACTTTCATTTAACATGCAGCGGAAAATCAAGGGATCAACTTAACGATAAAATTCCAAAAGGTTTACAACATGAATAGTCATAACGGCCATAAACTTAAGTTCAACAAAAGTAACGACATAAGGAATATAAATGAGCGTTTATCCCCCCGAGTGTTACGTATCAGAGCGACGACACCGACCCGACTATATGAAGGTACTCCGCCTTTATTCGCTATTACCTGCACGTTACCAACATAGGGGTAACATTCAAACAGAAGGGGTGAGATATCACACTATCTAATAAATCGTATGAAAAGCAATATGCATTCGGTCAGGTCATCACATTCATCTCGTCACAATAGTCACATAATTTCACTAGTCAATCATGCAGTATGGAATGCACATGCATGCGGTACCAAGTCACAACGCTGGCCATAGGCCTAAATCACAACGCTGGCCGAAGCCTAATCCACAACGCTGGCCGAAGCCTAATCCACATGATATGCATGCGACGCAACGGGTATGCACAACATGTCAACACAATCACATATCGGCACAACAGCAACGTAAATCACCACACTGGCCATAGGCCTACGACATAAAATCATGACAACGACGCAATACACAACACTGGCCATAGGCCTACGACACCAAATCACAACAACGACGTAAGACGGGACGCCAACAGCAACAACAACGATACACCAGCCCAAAGAGGCTTCACGACTAAACAACAACAACAATGACGAACAACCAGCTACAACAGGCAACACGTCACAACCGCCAACACAATCACGTCGTAACAATTAATATCGTCGCTATGGAGCAGAACTCCCTCGTCGCTAAGAGAACAATCAACAACTCGGCACTTAGCCCTCTCAACCATTAACAACGTTTAGCAACCAACAACTTAACCAATCAATTTAGGGCAGCCACACATGGCGCCCAACAACCAACAATTATCAACCAACTAATTTAGAAAATTAACAATTAATAATTGACAACTTAATTGGAGCAACAAACCCCACAAAATTCGGAGCAACAAACCCCACAAAATTCGGACAGAATTATTAGTCATTTTGAAATCAAATCTTCTCCCTCATTTCTCAACGAAATTTATTGAAATCAGTGCCTATTCAGTAGGAAATTAAGTCTAATTTCCAACAAAACAAACCCCACAAAATTTGGAGGATCAGGGCATTCACAATTAGACAAAAACTGAACATATATCCCAAACCGTCCCAGATTCTTGACCCAATTTGCAACCAAGAATTCTCCCATTATAGTTATCCAAGTTGAGTAAACTCAGTGCCTAATTTGTAGAAAATTGTGTCTAGTTTCCAGAAAAACAAACCACATAATTTTTAGACAAATAGAACACTCACGATCACAGATTTACTGAACCTGTACCAAAAGCAAACGAAACAGGAAACGGGGACAGGCACTGGGCGCCTAGGGCTCCACTTTCAGCATATCAATTCAATTACTTTAAAATCATGGCGAGGCATAGGATCACTTTTAGGGCATGGGGACATCATTCATATGATAATTAAATCAACAAGGTCATGTAACACATAGGAATTCATATATATGCATGCAAAATCATTATCAAGACATCATATGTTCACATAGTGATTCAGATTATATAGAAAGATAACATGAGCATATATTGTAATTCACAAGTCAAAACCCTAACCCCCACATATGACCCTTCATAGGACCTATTAGGTAGATAGAACCCCACCCTTACCTTAGCCTTAGATGATCACGAAAATCCTTGCCCTAGAGCTCTCTCTCCTTGTGCGCCTTCCTTCTCTCTCTTTCTCTTGCTTGGAAGTCACGCCTTCTCTCTTATTTTTCCTCCCAAGCCGTCGCACTCCTCTCCTCTCCTAGTTCTCCAGATTTCGCTAATCTCTAAGGTATGCACAACCCTAAAAATTAACTATTTATACTTAGTTAGTCCCATGGGCTTTTCTACTTAGCTTATGCGACTTAACCCAACCCCTTTTTCTTTTAACACTTCACTTCTCACTATTACTAACCCCCTCGCATAATATGACATAAATTATATTATAACACACAACCAAATGTACTATTATATTATTATCACTTAACAACTAAAATGATTACTTAAATAAATTAATCAATTATTTTGGGGCGTTACATCCTCCAACTTAATCCCGATCACTAGCACGACCTCCTGATTCCAATTATACGTCTCTTAGTCAAAGCTAATATATTTACACCAATTAAATAAATAAATAAATAATGGCGTACCTAAATATCTACTAACAACAACAACGACGACAACAGCAGGACCAGGATACCATGCCCGACCGAGATAGCTTGCCCGATAACGCCCTACTAACAATAACAACGACAACCGCAGGACCGGGATACCATGCCCGTACGGGATACCTTGCCCGATAATGCCCTACTAACAACAACAACCGCAGGACTGACACGCATGAACCTAATTAGACTCAATGTCTAACAACGACAACGATGACAACAACAACAGTAACAACAATGACAACTAAGGTAGCAACGACAACAACTACAACAACGGCGGCAACTTCACTAATATATAATCTGAGTTGAGTCAATGGATTAATTTGGTGAATTGCTTGGTGTTGATTGTTTAGCCAATTTCACTGTTTCTGAATGTTTTAGAATAGGTTCAGTAATTTTATAACTGGGAATGTTTTAGGCATCCAAAAATTATATAACTTACCTTTTCAGAAACTAGATTGAATACTTGTCATTTTGGTTTTGGAATGGTTGCATTTGGACTTGTGTAGCTCAAGATATGAGCATCACAAGTTATGGTAGAATTCTGGAGACAGTTTGAGAATAGGTTCGGTTTCTGAGTATCTGGGGATGATATAGGTATCCAAAAATTATGTGGTCAATTGTTTTAGAAACTAGACTGAATGCTAGTCAATTTGGTCCTGATTTGGTTGAATTTGGAGTTGTGTAGCTCAAGATATGAGCATCACAAGTTAGGGTAAAATTCTGTGTAAATTCGCGTCGCTACCCGTGGCCGTCGCCTCGCGACCAAGTATAAAATTTGCAACGCAAAACTTTCTGTCACTTTTCGCGTCGCGACGGTATGTGTTCGCGTCGCGACGGTTAGCAGTTTTCACTAAAAAGTCCCTGAACTTGTTTTCGCAATATCTTTTGATCCGGTGGTCCGATTTCAGTGTTCTCAGATGCGTTGGAAAGATAATAAAAAGTCCTAGCTGAATATGTAATAAAAGTAGTGCTATTATCTGTTTGGGTGTAATTGAGATTGTGAATGATGTTAGTTGATGGTATGAGATTGTTATGCCTAAGCTAAGTTCATGTTATGAGACCGATTATCTTGTTGTGATTATGCTAAGTGTGATTGGTGTATTTGTGTTGGACTGACTGGATTAGCATCATGATAAGCTAGGTTAGTAAGCCTTAGTAAGCCATGTGAGATCACTTAATTATAAGATTAAGTTAGTAATTAGATCACCTAATGTTAATAATAAGATTATGTTAAGTTCAGTTCATGGTTAAGTTAAGTTAGTGTTATGTTCAGTTCAGTTTATTGTTATATATTGTTATATTTGAGTTCATTGTTGAGTTCAGTTCAGGTATATCTTCATATATATCTTTTAGTCGGGGTGACGACCCTATTCAGTTTAGTGTGCTAGGGGAGAGGCAGTCATGAGCCTTATGAACCTAGGCCCCATCAGGGACCCAGCCGATTAGTGGGGACGGGTTCACCGGAAGCTTATTATGCCAAGTGACCGGTGACACGCTATAACTTTAGTTAGTGTTGTTTCTTGTAACCGGCTTGAGGGTTATGAGGACAACGTTAGTTCAGTTTATGTGTTGTATCCTGTAACCGACGTTCGAGGACTATGAGTTATGAGTTTAGAATAATGAATCAAGCATAATTGAACCGAGAGAATTAGTGAGGGGTCGCGATAGAACTCACTGAGACAAGTTGTCTCACCCAATTCATTGTTGTTGTTTTTCAGTTAAGCAGGGAAAGTTGAAGACCGTGAGGCACGACTATGGAGACGCTTGAGGAGCAGCCGCTATCTTTATGTCTTGTATTTCAGTTTCCTTTGTATTTCTGTATTTCTATTCAGTATCTTAAGACTATTCGATTGTACGACTTATGTCTTTCAAGTTTTAAATCGCTTCCGCAGACTTTCGGTTTTTGGTACTGAACACTAGTTGAGTGGTGTAAGGACCGACTTTATGTATTTCATGTTAAGTTATGTAAGTGAACTTGATGGGTTTTTAGCATCGAGTATTAGTATGTGTTCAGTATTTAAAAAGGAAGTCACTCTGATGTATGCCAGTCGTGCGCTTCGGTAATTTCTACAAGTTAGAAATTAACGGGGTGTTACACCTTGCCCATGCTGCGACAAGGTTCCTTCAACAAATCTCGATCACGAAGATACAATTCGTCCATACTGCAACGAGTTCTTGCCCATGCTGCGACAAGATTCTTCAACACGAACCAGGTTGCTAATCATCGACGAAGGATAACTTGTCCCTTGTGCGACAAGTTTTCGATGACAACACACATAAAACCAGCCAGCAATAACAACAAAACATTACCATCAAGTCACTTAATGACTTAACAATTCCGAGTCGATCTCAACTATGTTAACAGATATTAAGATATCGATCGGGAACTCAAACAATATTAATTTGTATCATTTAGTCTTACATATCATTATAATCCATTAGCACATTTGACATTAACTCATCCTATGACCGTTATCACTAACTCTTCCTTCTCATTTTAATTATGAGTAATACTCAAGTCATATGGGCTCATTAATTTGTTCTAATTATTTCGTTCTTACTCTTAACTCACCCTCACTGTCAACTCGATTCTTCGTCTTAGTAACATGCGAATCATTCAAATCAAGGAACATCAGTCGACATACAATTGCCTACTCATACTAGATTCATTTCCTAAACTCGGCATATCTGATATAGTCATCCCTAGCTTATCATTAAATTATAGTAATCCAAATCAAATAATTTACAGACACTTAAATCATTTACAATCACCCATAATAATTACAGTTATCCAAATTGAAATATATTTACAGTCATCCATAATAATTACAGTTATCCAAATTGAATAAATTGAATAATTGAATAAATTAAGTAAATACAAACAAAAATAGAATAGCGATAATCAATACTTTTTTTTTATAAGCAATGTTAGTGGGGGTGGGGCAGGGGGAATGTTAGTTTCCGGTGTTTGAACCCGGGACCCCCTATTCCCCATATAGAACAGAAACCCCTTCCCCCCGTACCTGATATCAAAGTGTATTCCAACAACGAATCGATGAAAAGAAATCACGAGCTCTCGAACATGATATAATTCCAACAGGACTGTGTCTGACTCGAACGCGTACCGTTATGTAACAACAACAAAGATGGTCTAAAAATCATATACTAAAAATATTAAATTATATTAAACTTAATGTATATTTACACCATCTTCAACCAAATACAGTTTTTTCTTCAAATATAATATAATATTTTTTTTTCCAAGAATACGGATACAAATAGCTAGTCCATGCATTCAAAATATTGTAAAACTAAGTGCCATAATAATAACATATTAATTATTGAAGAGCATGATTGTAATTATGATAACGATGAAGCAATGATATTATAGCATGCTCACCAAACTAAAACGTAAGCTACATCTTTGACGTTATTTGCTCCAAATTGATACTGCGTGAGCATGTTCTAAGACGTAACAAAGAGAGCATGGAAAAAGGTGTGGTTGCAGAAGCCCAATCGGAGCACAGTAGTTCAGTCCTTGGCCGGAGTGATAGCAGGTTGCAAGGGTCCATGGAGATGCTTGCGATGGAGATAAGGAAGCACGATTTCTGGTGCGACTTTCTTAACAAAACGAAGTCGTAATCATCCAAACTAAGGTCATAATCAAAATCAATGGCCGAATATCCCAAGAAGGTAGCTCAGTTGGCGAGTTAATGGATGCCGAAGGAGTGCACCAAATGAGTGCAAGAAGGAGGTCCCGAGTTCAAATCCAGGAAACTAACATTACTCCCACCCCCACTAACATTTCTTATCAAAAAAAAATCAATGGACAAATTCGAGTGGGAAGGTGGAGTTTGGGGTTTGGCCACGATGAGAGGGTGAAAACGAGTGGGAGAGGGAAAGCTGCGTTAGGTTTTCTTTCTGCAGCAATTCTGCCGCGAGGAAGAAGAACAAAGGGTATGGGTCGGGTCTGCATTGAGCATGTACCTAAGCCTCAGGGTACATGGTTCGATTCCCACAGAAGGCAAAAACTCTACATGGGGGGTACAGAAGATCATGAGTGCATCGCTGGGTAACCTACTAACACTACAAGAATTTTGCCATATACCTACGGAGACATTTAATGACAGTTATAAAAACTGTGGGTATAGATACCATATACCTACACAAATGCAATAGACCGTGGGTATAGGTATAGGTATCACGAAACTACCAAAAATTTGCACCTCGTTGGTATATGTTTTAGTTATAGATCCCACGATCATGGGTATAGGTATCATTTCAATTTTTTGTTTTTCATTTCATATTTCATTTTAATTTGCCGGCTCTTTCATTTTACATCGCGCTCTTTATTCTACATTTTAGCCAACATTTTCACGCCCTTTGGTTTCAATTTTACGCCTTCTCCTTTCTTTTTCTTTTGTTCAGTTTTCCCCAAATCAAAACCCTACACTTTTACCATCCTCCAAAAACCGATGGAGTCACCGCCGTCAAAAACCAGCGCGGAAATCCGAGGATCAGAACGCTAAAATCGCTGCTTACTTTGATGTCGCAACCGGTGCTGGCATCGAAGGCATCTTCACAGCAATGCTCTTCGCTTCTAAGGACCAACAACGACTGATTTTCGCCGCTGATGATACCTAGCGATTCCTAGCGGAGCAGGGGAAGAAGTTCTACCGCCACGGCTCCGGCGCCGGAAGCTCCAGCAAAGGAGGATTCCTCAAGAGGCTATTCGGTGGTGGAGGTTCAGGTCCGGTGGGGACTGCGACGGCCGGTCTGGAGAAAACCGTGAAGGAAGCGTTTACTGCAGAGAACGATCGTTGTTTGATGCTGAAAGACACGCTGAAACCGATCCTAATACCCTGCTATGACTTATCAAGCCGGAGCATGATAACTCTATTTTATATAGAGTTATTCATACAATTAAGCTTGAGTTATTGCTTATTTTCAAGAACATTTATATATATTTAGAGCTTATTTATCAAGGAACAACATTCTAAATATTCAAATGGATAAAGGGCAATGATCTAGGCAAAATGCACAAATCTTGTTAGGTTTGATGTTTTTGTTCAGTGCAGCTACTGCAGGAGTGGAATTACTGCCAACACTAGGAGTGGAAACACTAGGAGTGGAAACACTGCCAACACCTGCTAAATTCTGCAGTTTATACCAAAACATCCAAAGACCATTTCAATGCTTCCACACTTGATTTGTGACGTCATGCCTGGTCACCTAGAGCTGAGCCACTTGCAGAAGTCGGCGATACACATAAAAATCAAGTTGCAAGACTCAACTTATCTAAAAGACATGTGGCACTTCTCCAATGGACCTCATCTTTTGTTATGCATGCAATCGACCACCTGTGCAGCTTGCTTGATTGGTTGTCTACAACTAACCATGTTTGGTCCCCTCAGCTGATCTTTCACGCCAAAGGAAACCCCTTGCAAGAGGAAAGCTTTCAAGCCTATAAATAGAAGCCATATCTTCATTTATCCATAATCTTTTACATCTTTAAATCCTTCATCTTTCATTTGTAATTCTTCATTTTTGTTTTCTGAGAGGATCGCTTACTTTAGGTTTAGTTTATTTTCATTTCAAGTTTCTAAGGAGAGGAAGGTGGGGAAGTGCTTGACAACCATTCCCTTCACTTCTACTTTGAAGAAATTCGTGTAAGAAATCTTTATTGTACTTCAACTTGGGAACTTAATGCAAAAGATCTTCTATTCAAGTAATCTCTACTCTTTTAAGTTCTTTTGCTTTATTATTTATTTACTTATGTTCTTTGCATATTCTTTGCTTTATAACATGAGTAACATGAGCTAAATTCCCTTAAGTTGAGATGTTCTAACCTTGTAATGAACTTCTAAATATGTTATTATGGTTTGTGTAGTGTAAACACTTTAAACTCTTGCATAATACTTCTTTCAACTTATTCTAGAATTGATCACTTTAGAATAGGTAAAACTTGTAGCAGCAGACATGGGCTACATTTATGAACTCAAGAGTTAATAGGGACAAGTATTTAATAAAGGAAACTTTGTTAAATACATGCTAAAACCTAGACATAGGATAGCGTAGTCCTTAGGATAATAAAATTACAAGCGTGAACCTATTTAGCAACTTGGATCATTGTTAGGAGGCAAGGGAGGAATTGACAAACCTTTCTTTACTGTAAAAAACAAAGATCATAAGAGCTTGTAATGAAACTCTAAAGAGAAGTGCTGAAAGGCACAAACTGATGCACCTACATCCAGTGTTCCCACTGTAACACCCCAAAAATATGTGGTTAGTTATATAATTAATCAAATAGGGCCTATGTGGTAAGAATGATAATTATTAATTTATAAGGGTTTATTTTAATATTGGAAATAATTATTTATTGATATAATTAAATATGAGAGATTTAATTAGGAGGTGGTGTTATAATAAGGGTGTTGTATTTGGATTAGGGAGTGGTGTTGCTATTTAAATAGGGCTTAAGTTGTGTTGGAGGCCCATGATCCATGAAGTAGCGCTTAAGTGAGTTAGGGTTAGAGTTTTGGTTGGCCATTTGGTGCTTAGTGAAAATTGAGAGAGAGCCGTGAGATTGGAGAAAAGAGAAGAGGGAGAGGAATCGCGAGGTTAAACAAGGAGAAAGAAGGTTTCGTTCGTTGTGTTGCCGTGGTTATTCGTTGGTGACTTCCATCATCTTCTTGGAGCTTACGTTTAAGAGGTAAGGGTGAGCGTTTTCAATTTAATATAATTGAATATATAGAGGGTTTGTGAGTTTTGTGTTAGTGATTGAATTAGAAAACTATAGGGAAGAGGAATGGTAGATTGAATTTATTATGTGGATATGCGAATTTGCATTATGGTGTGAGGAGATGAATTGTTGCAGAAATTGTTAGTGCTGTTGCTGTTAAATATGTATATGTATTGCTGTTGCAGAAATTGTTAGTGCTGTTGCTGTTAAAAATGTATATGTATTGCTGTTGCAGAAATTTTAGTGCTGTTGCTGTTAAATATGTATTGCTGTTGCAGAATTTATTTTGTTGCTGTTGCTGTATTTTAATTGTGCTGTTGCTGTCATTTAAACAGTGCTGTTGCTGTATTTTAAGTTTGCTGTTTTCGCAATAAAATGTTGCTGTTTTTACCAATTAAAATACTGCTGTGTTGCAAATTAAAATCGCTGTCCTTGCTGCCGTTTCAGCCTTAAAAATTCTGCTGTTATGCAAATAATTGGCCACTGTTTTCAGTTTTCATTTGATGAAAAAAATTCTGCTGTGATGCGAATTAATTGGCCACTGTTTTCAGTTTTAAATTGATGTAAAAATTCTGCTGTCTTTGCGAAAATAACGGCTACTATTTCAGTTCCGATTTGATGAAAGATTGCTACTGTTTTGCGCATAAATGCCACTGTTTATTCCCAAACTTAATTGTGGCGCTTCCTAAGTATGAAAGAGAAATGTTTACCCCATAATTTTAAAATGTAGAGTGAAATGTTTATTCCCTAATTTTAAAGATGTTGTTACATTATGTTTGAATGTGATTGTTTATGAAGAGTGGTGATATTAATATGATGATGATGATGAATACACTCTATGAGTGTCTTATGGTGGTGATGACGAGTACTCCGGGTGAGTAAAATTTTGGTGATTGCACATGTGTACATAGTGTCTCATAGCATGTGCATCTTATGACGAATAGGCTTCGGCCTCTTAGTGACGGTGTGCCCTTAGTGGCTTATTTATGACGAGAAAACAGTGACGGTGTGCCCATAGTGGCTTATTATGACGAATATGGTACCATCATGCATATGCCCAGGTGTGGGTTGCATCTTCATGCACATTCATGTTTTTTTTTATGACGGGTGACGTGAACTGTGATTTTGTTTGGTGTGGTGTGTAACGATGATGAGGTTGATATTAGTAACGATGTTGTGTGATGGTTTGCTCATATTACTCTGCTGTATGTTTAATTATAATTTGTTGAAAGTTCTCACCCCTTCTGCTTGGAATGTTGCTCTATTGTGGCAACGCTGCAGGTGACTTCGATTGAAGGACATGCTGCCTTCCTTTTTAGCTGTCGAGATGTTCGAGTCGCTCTCTGATATTGTAACACCTAGGGGGCGGGGTTAAAGTTGATGACTTGTTTAATTAATTGTTTTAATAATTTTATTGATGTGTGAGACGTGTTTGAGCGATTTTCTTTTTGGTGAGCTATTATTTCCGCTGTGATGAGATTTAATTTTGAAGTTCGATTTTTGAGACGAATGTGTTCCTACACGAATGTTTATGGCGTAGTCGATGAGTTTCATCAATGAAGTTGTGACATTTCTTTTCTACTAATATTATTATTATTTTTGAAAACGAAAGCACTCTGATAATGACGTACAAATTAAAGGGGTAGAAACGGGGTGTTACATTAGTGGTATCAGAGCAGTTTGGTCCGTCCGGCCATGTCGTCGAGTCGTTGTGTCAGATAGTGACCAACTGTTGTCTTTCAGTGCTGACCATTGTTTATGTTGCAGGTACGCCAAAAGTTTCCATTGGTAAGTGAACTAGTGGGGGAGATGTCCCTACTAGCGTTGTGTGCCTTATTGTGTTTTCGGTGTGTGAATTGTGTCTGTTTGTTGTGGTCCTTGTTGTTGACTTTCCTTGCTGCGTGTTTCTAAAATGATTTACCCTGTTGCCTGTTACTCTGCAATGTGTTTTGATGTTTGAAAACTGAATGCGTTGTAAAATTATTTTGTGGACTATTTCAAGTTATTGCTGCACTAATAACTGTCGTAGCGTTTTGATCACTACAAACGAAAAAAAATCTTCATTGAGTGCTATAATTTTGACCTCAACTCTTTTTGGAAAAGACCGCAGTTTGA
Organism: Astragalus membranaceus; assembly: GCA_039519185.1. NCBI lineage: Eukaryota > Viridiplantae > Streptophyta > Magnoliopsida > Fabales > Fabaceae > Astragalus > Astragalus membranaceus. The sequence continues at coordinate 54,516,283 of CM076850.1, forward strand.
TGTAACAATTTTAGCTGAGGACTACCGTCTCATGTGATTGCTATTTTGACTTGTCTAATTTTCCTCAAGGTGGGGTCTTGTATGCTTGAGTTTTACGACAAAATCTTTTTGGTCGTTACTTCTTGAATTGCGCTATAGAGTTTTATAATCCGAAAAATAATGGGAGTTCCGAAATTGTTTTTGAACATCCATTAAACACTTTTACGGCTGGATACCGATATTAGCATCGAAAATTATTTTTTTTTGGACCCTGTTGCGGACTTCTTTGAGTCAGCTTTTATTGCCATATGTTCTTAAGGATATTTTACTCAAACCATTTGAGCTGTCGTTTAGTCTTGTAGAGAGAGAATCAATTTCTGTGACGTGTTTTATTTCTTGTGTTGAAAACTCCAAATAAAATGTTTCGTGCGTGTGTGTCACTTCTCTAAAAGGCTATTCTGTAGTTGATGACTAATATGACTGGACTTGGTTTTCGATTTTCTGTTGGTTTGGAAAATGCTTGGTTTTCGAAAAGACGCCGTAGTTACTTCTTTTGGATCCCGGGGAAAAATGTTTTCGAGGTTCTTTTCGAATTTTCTAAACTAATTTGAAAAAACTAAGTGTTCTGACTTTTGTGACATCTGAATCTGGACTGTAATTTCAAATATTACATTTTTGCACTTCCGCTTACAATTATTTTTGAGGTAAAAGGAGTACCGTCTTTAGTGATATGTCGAATGTGCGACTGTTGTGCTGTTTGAATTTTGTGCATTGGGTGTTCACTGATTCTTAGTCATAAGATTTTCTTAGTGCCATACTCCTTAATCCTTTGATCTTGAACACCTTGTGATATGCTTTTATGTTATATGTAAATGTTGTGTTATTGAAAATTACTGTTGCAGTTTTTCTGAAAACTATTGTTACTGTTTTTGTGAAAATTATTGTTGTTACTTCCAAAAAAAAAAAAAAAAAAAAAAAAAAACTATTGTTGTTGTTGCCATGTGACATTATGCCATTGTTTCCGTGCCGTATGCCTTGTTGCTGCTATATTTACGCATTTAGTAAACTTCCTCGTGATGTCGTTGATGTTATTGTTGTTGTTGTTTTTCGAAAAACTATTATTGCCGTTTTCTGAAGACTATGTTGATGTTTTTCTAAAAACTAATATTGCTGTTTTCTGGAAGATATTGTCGCTGTTTTTGAAAAATTTGTTGCTGTTTTAAGAGAAATAATCGTTGCCGTTTTCAGGAAACTACTGTTGCTGTTTTTCTGAGAGTTACTGTTGCTGCTTTCTGAAAAATAATTGCTGCTCTGTGTACCTTTTTGTTTTGATATGTTGTCCGTTGACCCTTGGTTGACGTTTGTGGAAATATGTTATGTGATCGTATAATACGTGCCAATTGTTGCCGTTGTCGAAGGCGCTTGCCCTCGGGCGCGCCATGCCTGTTTTGTTGGGTTGCTTGCGGCGCCTTAGCGCCCACCGTTGTGACTAAGTTGTTAGTCCTGATGCTGCTAATTGTTATCGTGATTGTCGAGGTTGTGGTTGTTGCCTGGTTGTATGCTGATGTCTTGCTATTGTTGTCTTGGGTATCGCCGAAAGGCCCAAGTTGTATTGTTGTTTTGTCGTGGGTATCGCCGAATGGCCCACATTGTTGTTTTGTCTTGGGTATCGCCGAATGGCCCAAGTGGTGTTGTTGTTTTGTCCGGGTACCGCTGGATGGCCCACATGGTTTTGTTGTTGTTATTATTGTTGATTTGCTATTGTGGGCCTATGGCCGTTGTTGAGATTGGATGTTGTTGTGCTGTTATGCAAATTGTTGTGTTAAGGGTATCGCTGAATGACCCAAATTTGACGTTGGTGCTATTTTGTTGATATTGATTGATACGATTGTTTTAGTGGTGCTTGTGGTGTTATAGAGTTGCCTAAAGCTAGGAGTACTGGAGAGTGAGCCTGATTATTATTACTTGAAATTACCTGGCTGAACAAGTAGGAGGGACGGCCGCCCAATCACTTATCGCCGGTAATCAAAGAAATAATAGTCAGCGGGGTGGTTAGCGCTGGTTGTCTAAAGGGTCGTTAGTTGGTTAGTGGAAGAGTGTTGGCTTAGGTAGTTAAAATTTCGAGGACGAAATTCTTGTAAGTGGGGGAGAGTTGTAACACCCCAAAAATATGTGGTTAGTTATATAATTAATCAAATAGGGCCTATGTGGTAAGAATGATAATTATTAATTTATAAGGGTTTATTTTAATATTGGAAATAATTATTTATTGATATAATTAAATATGAGAGATTTAATTAGGAGGTGGTGTTATAATAAGGGTGTTGTATTTGGATTAGGGAGTGGTGTTGCTATTTAAATAGGGCTTAAGTTGTGTTGGAGGCCCATGATCCATGAAGTAGCGCTTAAGTGAGTTAGGGTTAGAGTTTTGGTTGGCCATTTGGTGCTTAGTGAAAATTGAGAGAGAGCCGTGAGATCGGAGAAAAGAGAAGAGTGAGAGGAATCGCGAGGTTAAACAAGGAGAAAGAAGGTTTCGTTCGTTGTGTTGCCGTGGTTATTCGTTGGTGACTTCCATCGTCTTCTTGGAGCTTACGTTTAAGAGGTAAGGGTGAGCGTTTTCAATTTAATATAATTGAATATATAGAGGGTTTGTGAGTTTTGTGTTAGTGATTGAATTAGAAAACTATAGGGAAGAGGAATGGTAGATTGAATTTATTATGTGGATATGCGAATTTGCATTATGGTGTGAGGAGATGAATTGTTGCAGAAATTGTTAGTGCTGTTGCTGTTAAATATGTATATGTATTGCTGTTGCAGAAATTGTTAGTGCTGTTGCTGTTAAAAATGTATATGTATTGCTGTTGCAGAAATTTTAGTGCTGTTGCTGTTAAATATGTATTGCTGTTGCAGAATTTATTTTGTTGCTGTTGCTGTATTTTAATTGTGCTGTTGCTGTCATTTAAACAGTGCTGTTGCTGTATTTTAAGTTTGCTGTTTTCGCAATAAAATGTTGCTGTTTTTACCAATTAAAATACTGCTGTGTTGCAAATTAAAATCGCTGTCCTTGCTGCCGTTTCAGCCTTAAAAATTCTGCTGTTATGCAAATAATTGGCCACTGTTTTCAGTTTTAATTTGATGAAAAAAATTCTGCTGTGATGCGAATTAATTGGCCACTGTTTTCAGTTTTAAATTGATGTAAAAATTCTGCTGTCTTTGCGAAAATAACGGCTACTATTTCAGTTCCGATTTGATGAAAGATTGCTACTGTTTTGCGCATAAATGCCACTGTTTATTCCCAAACTTAATTGTGGCGCTTCCTAAGTATGAAAGAGAAATGTTTACCCCATAATTTTAAAATGTAGAGTGAAATGTTTATTCCCTAATTTTAAAGATGTTGTTACATTATGTTTGAATGTGATTGTTTATGAAGAGTGGTGATATTAATATGATGATGATGATGATGAATACACTCTATGAGTGTCTTATGGTGGTGATGACGAGTACTCCGGGTGAGTAAAATTTTGGTGATTGCACATGTGTACATAGTGTCTCATAGCATGTGCATCTTATGACGAATAGGCTTCGGCCTCTTAGTGACGGTGTGCCCTTAGTGGCTTATTTATGACGAGAAAACAGTGACGGTGTGCCCATAGTGGCTTAATATGACGAATATGGTACCATCATGCATATGCCCAGGTGTGGGTTGCATCTTCATGCACATTCATGTTTTTTTTTATGACGGGTGACGTGAACTGTGATTTTGTTTGGTGTGGTGTGTAACGATGATGAGGTTGATATTAGTAACGATGTTGTGTGATGGTTTGCTCATATTACTCTACTGTATGTTTAATTATAATTTGTTGAAAGTTCTCACCCCTTCTGCTTGGAATGTTGCTCTATTGTGGCAACGCTGCAGGTGACTCCGATTGAAGGACATGCTGCCTTCCTTTTTAGCTGTCGAGATGTTCGAGTCGCTCTCTGATATTGTAACACCTAGGGGGCGGGGTTAAAGTTGATGACTTGTTTAATTAATTGTTTTAATAATTTTATTGATGTGTGAGACGTGTTTGAGCGATTTTCTTTTTGGTGAGCTATTATTTCCGCTGTGATGAGATTTAATTTTGAAGTTCGATTTTTGAGACGAATGTGTTCCTACACGAATGTTTATGGCGTAGTCGATGAGTTTCATCAATGAAGTTGTGACATTTCTTTTCTACTAATATTATTATTATTTTTGAAAACGAAAGCACTCTGATAATGACGTACAAATTAAAGGGGTAGAAACGGGGTGTTACACCCACACTACATACTCCATTAAAACACTTAGAAGTAAAGTACTTGGTGAAAACATCTCAACTACTTTTTCCACTGATTTCTCACACATTTTATTGCTTATTACTATTTTTACTTACTTTGAAAACTCCAAACCAAAAATACTGAATAGTGTAGACACACTAAGTGTACACTTTGAACTACAAAAATTTACAATACATAATCCCTGTGGGTTCGACCTTTCTTATCACTTTATTACTTGTGTGACTATGTATACTTGCATATATTAAAATAACCACACCAAGTTTTTGGCGCCGTTGCCGGGGATTATCGTAAAATTTTGTTGTTTAGATTGTTAATTTAGTGTTTTATTAGTACTACTGGTATTCTGTTTTCTGTGCAGAAACACTTTGTGCAGAAACACTCTATAACATCCCCAATTTCGCTAATTTAAATTATTTAAATTAGCAAGTGGTCAAGATGATTAATTACGCATTTTTGATTAAATTATCATATGGCGAGTTAATTGGGATTTTAAGCAAATAGGAGCGCAGGGGTATTTTCGTCTTTTTCACATATTTATGAGTTTCGGCTAAACCATCCTCCACAGAACATCCCTATATGCAATATGTGATTATTGTATAAGTATTGGGTGATTAAAATTGACTTAAGAAGAAATTAAGGAAGTTTAAGCAAAATTTGGACATAGGGGCATTATGGTCATTTTGCCCTTTTAGTGAATCTCAGCTGAAGCCTTACCATATTAAACAATCAGAATTCATTTTGCTGGAAATCAAAAGAAGAAAAGAGAGAGACTAGAGAGAAAAGAGGGAGAAGGAACCATGAGAGTGAGGAAGAAAAGAATAGGAGGAAACTCTCTCAATCCTTGGTGCATGTCACTCATTTTTGGTTCATTGAACTCAGCTCAACATCCTCTTCCTAATGACACCTGAAACAACACCCACATCTTCATCCTTCTCATTTCACCATTTCTGAATATTCAAAGCTCAAAGTGAGGAAAATGGAGTTTTGAAAGCTTAGAGTGTTGCATGTTCAAGAGGAGTGTAAATTTGAGTGGAGCTGAACCCACTTTGTTGTTAGAAGCACATTTGATGAAGGTTCTGAAACTATAAGTGCTTAGGATTCATTTTGAGTAGTTGTTGGAGATGAAAGTCGAAGTTGAGATTGAAGTTGCAAGTCCCACAGAAAATCTGGGAAAAACCCGTATGACCTACCTTCATTGGTTTGATCGTATCTCTCTGTACACAGCTCGGATGAACATGATTCTTGATGATTCAGAAACTAGACACGAAATGCTTCGGATTAGGCACAAGAATGAACCGATTTCATTGAGTATGGCGGAAGAAAAAGGAATTGCAAGTTTCAGTTTTGGATTAGAGACAGTTTTGACCCAGTCACCTTGTTTCGGGTGTATCTCCCAAGTTACTGGATGCATGCGTATGATCCTTTGACCATTAGAAAGTAGACAAAATTATCTACAGAATGGGCACTGGTTTGAAGGGTTTTGACCACGATTTGACCAAGATATGCATGTTACAAAACGGCTCACTGATTCTGGAAAACGGATGCGAAATTGGAAGTGTTGGTTCCTCAAATTTCGGATCGAATCGCCAAAGTTCGAGAGACGCCAATTCCGTAGTCAAGGAGGAAGTTCAGTAGCTGGATTTGTGAATGGTTGCCGTTCCGAAATTCAGTTTCGAGAATCGGACGAGTTCGGTGCGAGTACGTGATTACGGGGATTGTTCGAGAGGTTACGGTTCGTGAGGACGTGATTTCTCGCGAGGTCGTCAAATCGGTGAGTTCTATACTCGCTTAGGGACGTTTTGTTGTCGAGTCATGTTATTTTCTGAAACGATATTATGGAAAACCGCTTTGCGAAAACTTAACGAAAATGTTTTTATCGAAAAACCGTAAATCGCATAATTGCTCGAATTGATTGGATTGTTGAATTATGATATATGTTGTTGGACTGTTTAACCGCTTTCGCTGGTCTGGAATAATAACTGTTATGTTGGGATATCGATCGGAACGAAATTGGAATCGGAACGGAATGGAATTTACTCATGAAAAACCTATTTTCTGGAAAACAGATAGAGACGCACGGATCGTGTGCCTATGAGCACGGGTCGTGCGCCCCCATCTGATGCTGCATGAAATGAATTTTTAAACACGCACGGATCGTGCGCCTAGTCGCTCGGGTCGTGCGTATCTTTCTGGAAATTTTCTACAAACTGTTCAACCACGCACGGGTCGTGCGCCTACACGCACGGGTCGTGTGAGACTCTCTGACCTACAATTTCAAAGTACCTTTTTATCCATTCCAAATGATTCCAATCCTCTTCTAATCCATTCCCCAAGGTCCCAAAATAATGGAAAGGTAACAATGATATGAGATTGAGCATGTTCGACAGAAAGATTGTGTGTTATGAATAAAAATGGAAAACCGCTCTTAGAGAACGCGAGAGTGCAAATGTCAAAGAATGATAATAATACACGGTACTTGACTAATATTATACACTGAAATTGACTGATATGGTACACGGTACTTGACTGATATTATACACTGAAATTGACTGATATGGTACATGGTACTTGACTGGAATGACTAACAGCCCATTGCGGGTACACAGACTGAAAATGTATAATAAATACAAGAGGAAAAAGGGTGACGACCCTAAGAGGTTAGCATACTAGGGGAGGGGAAGTCATGAGCCCCAAAACCTAGACTCAAGAATGTTTCCCCTGCTAGAAATAGCGGGATGGGTTCACCAAAAGGTCAAGAGATGCCTATAAAATAGGTAGACTGAGGTGTTATGCTAAAAACATGGAACAAAGATTGCATGCTTCATGTGTCGCTTAGGAGGGCCATGAGCATGAAGGTTACAGGAACTAAATGTATTTCCACGTGGTTGCTTTTTTTAGGACCACGAGTTCAAAACAAGGCATAATGAACCGCTAGAGTAGTAAGGGGTCTCGATAGGACTCACTGAGATAATGTTTATCTCACCCTTCATATTTGTGGTTTTTACAGAGAAACAGGGGAAAGCAAAGGCGATAAAGCATGGTTAGCTGGTGTGACTCTTGGAGTCCTTGAAGACCTAGTTTAATGTTTTATACCTTTGTTCCGTTTATTGTTTCTGTATTCCGATTGTATAACTTTTGATGTTAAGTTGTAAAATCGTTTCCGCTACTTTATGTTTTGAGTATTGAACACCAGGAAGTGTATGAGGTTCAGAGAACCATTTGATATGTATTATCGAAAGTTTTAGTTGTGTTCAATATTTCAATAACAGGAAGTTACTCTGATGTATGCCATTTAGTGCATTTCGGTGATTCTATATTCTAGAATTTATCGGGGTGTTACATTATGGTATCAGAGCAGTTCGACCTAGTCGGGCTTAGTTTGGTTTAGGGTTGAGTCGATTCCTTGTTAGTCCTTGTTGTGATTACACTTGTGATGCTAAGAGACATTGAGCCTGATCAACTCAATACTTGGTGTATCATGAGCGGAATTACGGAAGGATGACCAAGACGTAGTCCTCGACCATGACCGAAGTTCCTTAAAACCCGTTTCATCTTAGGGAATACTAGAAAGGAGAAGGTAGTTTAGCCATCAACTCCGAATGCAAGGTTAAAAGGCAGCCGCTCAAGGGGAAGAAAGTGCAGTTGTATGATTCCTCAAGATTCTCCAAGTGTTTTGCTGGTAGGAAGCCCAAGAGGTGGATGTCGTCCTAGTGCGACTCAATGGTAATATAAAAAAAAAAAAAAAAGGGTCACTCAATCCAGATTGCCCAAAAAGAGGAAAAGAAAGAGTCAGATCAGCCTACTTCAGCTCGAGAGAGGGTCTACACTGCAGAAGCTCAGAAAGTCAAGGCTACAGACACTCCACCGAGAATGTGGATATTGTCCTAGGTATGAGATGAACGAGTGCAAACCATGTGAATGTTGATTGTTTCATCGGACTATCGGTTTCGCCTCCGAGTCAGTGGAGCTACAGCCGACCAATTCTGAAGTTGTTATCTCATTCACGTCAGCCAGTGACTATTTGTTTCAAGGCGCAGAAGCTTATGTCATGACGTTGTCTGCATCCACTGAGACAGGTCTAGATTTATCTTCTGTGCAAGTTGCTAATGAATTTCTTGATGTGTTTCCTGATGAAGTTCCTTCGTTTCCTCCGGATCGTGAGGTGGAGTTTTCTATAGGGGTGGCTCCAGGCACTGGACCAATTTCTATAGCCCCGTATAGAATGTCGTCGTTAGAGTTGGAGGAATTGAAAGTCCAATTGGAAGAGCTAATTTCCAAACGGTTTATCCGGACGAGTGCCTCACCATGGGGTGCTCCAGTGTTGCTTGCCAAGAAGGAGGACGGAAGTATGAGAGTGTGTATTGATGATTTGCTGGATCAGTTTGTGGTGGTGTTCATTGATGATATCTTGGTGTACTCTAAGACGATTGAGGAGCATGTGCAACATCTCCGAATTGTTTTGAACGTACTCCGAGAGAAAAAGTTGTATGCTAAGCCATCCAAATGTGATTTTTGGATGCCCGAAGTTAAGTTTCTGGGCCATGTGATATCTAGGGCTGGTGTTGCAGTGGATCCCAGCAAGATTGAAGCTGTGGTATACTGGGAACAACCATCCACAGTTACTGAGGTAAGAAGCTTCTTGGGATTAGCCGGGTATTATCGAAGATTCATTCAAGGATTTTCCCAGCTGGTTCTTCCACTCACTCGGTTAACTCGCAAGGGTCAGCCGTTGGTTTGGGACTCAGACTGTGAAAATTGTTTCACGGAATTGAAGGGTCGTTTGACTTCTGCACCTATCCTGATTCTTTCGGATCCGTCAGTAGGATTCCAAATCTATTGCGACGCTTCTGGTAAGGGTTTAGGATGTGTCCTAATGCAGAATCGACAAGTAGTTGCTTATGCCTCCAGACAGTTGAAGCCGCATGAAGAGAATTACCCCACTCATGATTTAGAGTTGGCGGCGATTGTGTTTGCCCTAAAGATTTGGAGACATTACCTGTATGGGTCTCGTTTCGAAGTCTTTAGTGATCACAAGAGCCTTAAGTATTTGTTTGACCAAAAGGAGCTGAACAACAGACAAAGGAGATGGGTAGAATTTCTGAAAGATTATGATTTTGAATTGAAGTACCATCCTGGTAAGGCTAATGTTGTGGCTGATGCCTTAAGCAGAAAATCTATCCATACTGCAGAGTTAATGATGCACGAGATGTCCTTGTTGGAATCATTTAGAGACCTCAATTTGAGAGTGAAGTCAAGAAGGAATAGGTTGGTGTTGAGTCACATTCGGATTTCAAGTCCCTTGAGAGATCTAATTCGCTCAGCCCAAGAAGATGATGTGGAACTACAAGCGCAGAAGAGATTGCCGAACTACACCGAAGACGGTGATGGTGTGACTTGTTTTGATGGCAGAATCTGTGTGCCGAATGATGAGGATGTGAAGAGGCAAGTTTTAGAGGAGGCTCATAAGAGTCAGTTCTCAATACATCCTGGGTCTACCAAGATGTATCGAGATTTGAAGCAATTGTACTGGTGGCCGGGTATGAAAGTGGATATTGCAGAGTTTGTGTCTCGATGCTTGACTTGTCAAAGGGTTAAGATAGAGCGCCAGAAGCCAGGTGGCCAGTTACAACCGTTGAATGTACCTGAATGGAAATGGGAGAGCATATCTATGGATTTTGTCATGGGATTACCACGGTCCCAAACCGGAAAGGATTCTACTTGGGTAGTGGTGGATCGCCTGACCAAGTCCGCTCATTTTATTCCAGTACGTTCGACTCACAAGGTTGCTAGATTAGCAGATGAATATCTCAAGAATATTGTGAAGTTGCATGGAATCCCTACAAGTATCATCTGTGATCGTGATCCCAAGTTTACATCTCGATTTTGGAAAGCATTGAATATGGCGTTCGGAACAAAGGTGTGTGTTAGCACCGCTTACCATCCTCAGACAGACGGGCAAACTGAGAGGACAATCCAGACATTGGAGGATATGTTGAGAGCTTGTGTACTCGATAGTGGGGGCAGATGGGAGGATCATCTTCCATTGGTGGAATTCTCATACAATAACAGTTATCATTCTAGTATCGGAATGGCTCCATATGAAGCATTGTATGGAAGGAAATGCAGAACACCATTATGTTGGTGGGATGGAGGTGAGCAGAGGTTATTGGGACCGGATTTGGTCCGTAAGACTACGGAGAAGATCCGTCAGGTAAGAGAAAGGATGAAAGCCGCGCAGAGTCGGCAAAAGAGTTATGCGGATAAGAGAAGAAGGCCGTTAGAATTCGAAGAAGGAGACCATGTCTTTTTGAGACTTCCTCCAACCATCGGAACCGGTATTGCCTTGCGAGCGAAGAAGCTCAGTCCTCGGTATGTCGGACCCTTCCAGATTATCAAGCGAGTTGGGCCGGTAGCGTATCGCATAGCTTTACCTCCAGAATTGTCCAGATTACATGATGTGTTTCATGTATCACAGCTAAGGAAATATATTCATGATCCGAATCAACCATTAAGTCATGAGGCGATTGACATCAGACCGGATCTATCTTATCATCCTACCCCAATCGGAATCATCGAACGCGGCGAGAAACGCTCCGGACGAGGTCAATTCCTATTGTCAAGGTGCTTTGGGACGGTGCGTCACCTGACGAAGCGACATGGGAAGTAGAGGAGAGCATGCGGGAGAAATATCCGTATTTGTTCGAGTAAGGTATGTTTTGTCAATTTTGAGGACAAAATTTTAGAAGTTGGAGTGATTGTAACATCCCCAATTTCGCTAATTTAAATTATTTAAATTAGCAAGTGGTCAAGATGATTAATTACGCATTTTTGATTAAATTATCATATGGCGAGTTAATTGGGATTTTAAGCAAATAGGAGCGCAGGGGTATTTTCGTCTTTTTCACATATTTATGAGTTTCGGCTAAACCATCCTCCACAGAACATCCCTATATGCAATATGTGATTATTGTATAAGTATTGGGTGATTAAAATTGACTTAAGAAGAAATTAAGGAAGTTTAAGCAAAATTTGGACATAGGGGCATTATGGTCATTTTGCCCTTTTAGTGAATCTCAGCTGAAGCCTTACCATATTAAACAATCAGAATTCATTTTGCTGGAAATCAAAAGAAGAAAAGAGAGAGACTAGAGAGAAAAGAGGGAGAAGGAACCATGAGAGTGAGGAAGAAAAGAATAGGAGGAAACTCTCTCAATCCTTGGTGCATGTCACTCATTTTTGGTTCATTGAACTCAGCTCAACATCCTCTTCCTAATGACACCTGAAACAACACCCACATCTTCATCCTTCTCATTTCACCATTTCTGAATATTCAAAGCTCAAAGTGAGGAAAATGGAGTTTTGAAAGCTTAGAGTGTTGCATGTTCAAGAGGAGTGTAAATTTGAGTGGAGCTGAACCCACTTTGTTGTTAGAAGCACATTTGATGAAGGTTCTGAAACTATAAGTGCTTAGGATTCATTTTGAGTAGTTGTTGGAGATGAAAGTCGAAGTTGAGATTGAAGTTGCAAGTCCCACAGAAAATCTGGGAAAAACCCGTATGACCTACCTTCATTGGTTTGATCGTATCTCTCTGTACACAGCTCGGATGAACATGATTCTTGATGATTCAGAAACTAGACACGAAATGCTTCGGATTAGGCACAAGAATGAACCGATTTCATTGAGTATGGCGGAAGAAAAAGGAATTGCAAGTTTCAGTTTTGGATTAGAGACAGTTTTGACCCAGTCACCTTGTTTCGGGTGTATCTCCCAAGTTACTGGATGCATGCGTATGATCCTTTGACCATTAGAAAGTAGACAAAATTATCTACAGAATGGGCACTGGTTTGAAGGGTTTTGACCACGATTTGACCAAGATATGCATGTTACAAAACGGCTCACTGATTCTGGAAAACGGATGCGAAATTGGAAGTGTTGGTTCCTCAAATTTCGGATCGAATCGCCAAAGTTCGAGAGACGCCAATTCCGTAGTCAAGGAGGAAGTTCAGTAGCTGGATTTGTGAATGGTTGCCGTTCCGAAATTCAGTTTCGAGAATCGGACGAGTTCGGTGCGAGTACGTGATTACGGGGATTGTTCGAGAGGTTACGGTTCGTGAGGACGTGATTTCTCGCGAGGTCGTCAAATCGGTGAGTTCTATACTCGCTTAGGGACGTTTTGTTGTCGAGTCATGTTATTTTCTGAAACGATATTATGGAAAACCGCTTTGCGAAAACTTAACGAAAATGTTTTTATCGAAAAACCGTAAATCGCATAATTGCTCGAATTGATTGGATTGTTGAATTATGATATATGTTGTTGGACTGTTTAACCGCTTTCGCTGGTCTGGAATAATAACTGTTATGTTGGGATATCGATCGGAACGAAATTGGAATCGGAACGGAATGGAATTTACTCATGAAAAACCTATTTTCTGGAAAACAGATAGAGACGCACGGATCGTGTGCCTATGAGCACGGGTCGTGCGCCCCCATCTGATGCTGCATGAAATGAATTTTTAAACACGCACGGATCGTGCGCCTAGTCGCTCGGGTCGTGCGTATCTTTCTGGAAATTTTCTACAAACTGTTCAACCACGCACGGGTCGTGCGCCTACACGCACGGGTCGTGTGAGACTCTCTGACCTACAATTTCAAAGTACCTTTTTATCCATTCCAAATGATTCCAATCCTCTTCTAATCCATTCCCCAAGGTCCCAAAATAATGGAAAGGTAACAATGATATGAGATTGAGCATGTTCGACAGAAAGATTGTGTGTTATGAATAAAAATGGAAAACCGCTCTTAGAGAACGCGAGAGTGCAAATGTCAAAGAATGATAATAATACACGGTACTTGACTAATATTATACACTGAAATTGACTGATATGGTACACGGTACTTGACTGATATTATACACTGAAATTGACTGATATGGTACATGGTACTTGACTGGAATGACTAACAGCCCATTGCGGGTACACAGACTGAAAATGTATAATAAATACAAGAGGAAAAAGGGTGACGACCCTAAGAGGTTAGCATACTAGGGGAGGGGAAGTCATGAGCCCCAAAACCTAGACTCAAGAATGTTTCCCCTGCTAGAAATAGCGGGATGGGTTCACCAAAAGGTCAAGAGATGCCTATAAAATAGGTAGACTGAGGTGTTATGCTAAAAACATGGAACAAAGATTGCATGCTTCATGTGTCGCTTAGGAGGGCCATGAGCATGAAGGTTACAGGAACTAAATGTATTTCCACGTGGTTGCTTTTTTTAGGACCACGAGTTCAAAACAAGGCATAATGAACCGCTAGAGTAGTAAGGGGTCTCGATAGGACTCACTGAGATAATGTTTATCTCACCCTTCATATTTGTGGTTTTTACAGAGAAACAGGGGAAAGCAAAGGCGATAAAGCATGGTTAGCTGGTGTGACTCTTGGAGTCCTTGAAGACCTAGTTTAATGTTTTATACCTTTGTTCCGTTTATTGTTTCTGTATTCCGATTGTATAACTTTTGATGTTAAGTTGTAAAATCGTTTCCGCTACTTTATGTTTTGAGTATTGAACACCAGGAAGTGTATGAGGTTCAGAGAACCATTTGATATGTATTATCGAAAGTTTTAGTTGTGTTCAATATTTCAATAACAGGAAGTTACTCTGATGTATGCCATTTAGTGCATTTCGGTGATTCTATATTCTAGAATTTATCGGGGTGTTACACACTCAGTGTGGAAACACTAGTTTATGCCCAGAGATAGACCACCAAAATTTGATTGTGATCTAGAAATTGAGAGAAGATTTAGGAGATTGCTAAGACAACAAAGACAAAGACAACAAGACTGCAGAACAATGTCTCACCACAGTGAAAATGCCTCAGTAAGAGGAGGACCTAATTCACATCAACAACCTGAAGGTGGACCAGATCACAGACAACAATTCATTCAAATGGGACCAATAGGTATGATTAATGATAGAGATAGACCTATGAGAGACTATGCTCAATATGACCAGCAGCACATACAACAAACTAGTATTGCTAGACCTCAAATTGATGCTGTTCATTTTGAATTTAAACCTATGATGTTTCAAATGTTGCAAACAATTGGTCAATTTGGTGGATCTCCACATGAATATCCCCATGAGCATTTAAAGCAATTCATAGAAGTTTGTAGTAACTTTATCATTCCTGGTATTAGTGAGGATGCATTTAGGCTTAAGTTATTTCCATACTCTTTGAAAGATAGGGCTAAATTATGGCTAAATTCTATGGAGCCCAATTCTATTCATACATGGAATGAATTAGCTGAAAAATTCTTAAGCAAATATTTTCCTCCTATTAAAAATGCTAGGATGAGACATGATATTACATCTTTTAGACAAAAAGAATTTGAATCATTGTTTGAAGCATGGGAAAGATGGAAAGAGCTTTTAAGAAAATGTCCACATCATGGTTTACCTGTCATTATACAAATGGAGACTTTTTACAATGGTCTAGAACCACAAACCAGAGTGATGCTTGATGCATTAGCTGGTGGTGTTCTTTTGAATATGTCTTATAATGAAGCATGTGATCTTATTGACAAAATTGCTACAAATGGTTCAAGTTGGCCTACTGAGAGGGTAAGTGCTCAAAAGAGAACCTCTGGAGTACATGAGATTAATGATATATCAGCCCTATCTGCTCAAGTAGCCACTTTAACTAATCTGATCAAACAGTGCACTAGTGCAGTTGTAACACCCTAAAATATTTAATTAATTTATTTAATTAAGTATTTAGGAATTTAAATTAATTAAGTGGATATAATTTAATTATGAGAAATTATATTAAAATGTGTAGAGGGTATTAGAAGATGGAGGTGCCAAATTAGATGGACTTGGGCTTAAGTGAGAAGCCCAAGCCCATGAGTCAAGCCATATGCGAAGTGGAGCCTAGGGGTTAGGGTTCATTGGGGATCATTTGCGAAAAATGGAGAGAAAGGAGAAGGAGAAGGTCGCGCCATAGAGAGGGAGAGGGAGAAGAGAAGAGCGCAAGCTTCAAGGAGGAAAGAGGAGGTGTAACATCCCCTAATTAGCTAATTAGATTTAATTAAATTAGCAAGAGGTTGGGCTAATTGATTAGCATAAATTATTAAAGTGTGTGATGTTTGAATTAATAATAAACAATTGTTGTCATACATAACCAAACTAAGGTATTAAGATAGAAATTGTGGGAGCCATAGGAGATAGGAAGGTTAAGTGAGGGGCAAATCAGTCTTCTCCCCCATACCATATATATATGTGATTGTTTCCAGCTGATCAAAGACTCACAACCAGCACCATTCAAACAGAAACTGAGGGGAGAAAGATAGAGAGAGGGCGAGAGAGGGAGGGAGGAAGAGAATGGAAGAAAACCAGCAAAATCTTCATGCATGTAACATCTGAAACCTCCATTCAGTCACATTTCTTCTCCTCTTTCTGCTAATGTAAATTTCAGGGCAAGCATCCTTCCCTTCATCAAACCCCCCAAAATTCGACCTCCAAGCTCCTTAGAACAAAAATGGAGTTTTGGTGCCCCAAATAGCTTGCATGTCACCATAAAACCAGGATACAACCTTGGGAGAAGTCATCTAGTTGGTTTGAATAGTTGGGAGAGAAGTCAGCAACACTAAGGAGTGAGGATTCGAAGTAGTAGGGGCTGTGCTCAACCGGTTCCGTTTTGAAGTAAAGTAGATTCGATTCGGGGACCGTTCGTGAGATTTCGATTTTTGTGGAAGTCAAGTCGTCATCGTGGTTGTTTGTGATTTTCATCACAACACGGTGAGTTCTATAACTCGCTTAGGGAATGTGTTCGTGTTTTCGAGTCTTTACTTTTGAAAATTATTGTCACACGTTTCTGGTATCGAAAGAGTTTTATTGAAAACCGTCTTCCCAAAGCTCATGATTGAACTATGAATTTCTTGATTGATTATTGGGTGTGCTGGATTGGATTGCTATAATATTGTATTTTAAGGCGTGTTTGAGTTTGGGCCTCGATAGGAAGGGAAGTTGGAATCGGAATGGAACGGAATAACCCTTGAAAAATCTGTTTTCTGGAAACTGATGGAGCCACACGGATCGTGTGCCTCTGGGCACGGGTCGTGCGCCTCCATCTGATACGACATGAACTGTATTTTTAAAATACGCACGGATCGGGCGCCTAGTGGCACGGGTCGTGCGTAAGTCCCTGAAACTTTCTGTAAATCTGGTAGATAACGCACGGATCGTGCGCTCAGTCGCACGGGTCGTGCGTATCTTCCTGGAAATTTTCTGCAAATTGTTCAACTAAGCACGGGTCGTGCGCATATACGCACGGGTCGTGTGAGAACTTCTGACCTTCAATTTCAAAGTACCTTTTTATCCATTCCAAATGATTCCAATCCTCTTCTAATCCATTCCTCATGGTTCCCCAACAATG
Source organism: Astragalus membranaceus (assembly GCA_039519185.1). Taxonomy (NCBI): domain Eukaryota; kingdom Viridiplantae; phylum Streptophyta; class Magnoliopsida; order Fabales; family Fabaceae; genus Astragalus; species Astragalus membranaceus. The sequence goes on from CM076850.1 coordinate 54,533,008, forward strand.
TAAAGGTATTGATATCATGGTATTGAACATGTTTTATAGAAAACTTGTGTGTTATGAACGTAACGGAAAACCATACTTAGAGAACGCGTGAGAACACAAGTCAAGAAATGTTAACGGACCTTGAGTCCAATCATGCTAAGATAACGAATTTCAAGTTCATCATGTCATGTAAGCTAATTGATTGTAAGTCTATAAAGACATAAAAACTCTCAATTCATGTAAACACAAATCAAGTTACTTTCCCTCGGGGAAAGGTAGATGGTATACCTTGTGTATATCGAGGATGACGATCCTCCAGTCATTAGCATACCTAGTGGAGGGGAGTCATGAATCCAAAGCTAGGACCCTAGCATTATTCGGATAGAATTTCGGATTGGGGTTTCCGTAGATATTGGGCAATCAAGATTGTCTAGCATTATATCTCGGGTTGTGCTAAGTTCATGTTAAAATATGATCCGTAGTCGCTTATTAGGGCTACATCAGGAAAAAGCAGAAATGTAACAAGTAGTCGCTTATTAGGGCTACGAGTTACGAGTAAACATTATGTATTCACGTGGTCGCTTATTAGGGCCACGAGTTCAGATTAAAGTATAAGAAACCGTTAGAGTTGGTCAGGGGTCTCGATAGGACTCACTGAGATAATGTTTATCTCACCCTTCCTATTTGTGGTTTTTACAGAGAAACAGGGGAAGGCCAAGGCAACTAAGCACGGGTAGCAGGTGTGACTCGAGGAGTCCGGAAGTTTACATTTCTTGCTTAGGCCCTTGTCCGTTTGTAGTACTTTTGTTATCGGTTGTATAACTATTATGTATAAGTTATAAATCGTTTCCGCTACTTTATGTTGTGATTATTGAACACCAGGATTATGTACAAGTCTTAAGTTCGAACTTAAGTATTTTCAGGAAGTTATGAGGTTCGGAGAACCATTTGATATGTATTATCAAAAGTTTTAGATGTGTTCAATATTTCAATAACAGGAAGTTACTCTGATGTATGCCATTTAGTGCATTTCGGTAGTTCTATATATTAGAATTTATCGGGGTGTTACATTATGGTATCAGAGCAGTTCGACCTAGTCGGGCTTAGATCAGTTAGGGTGGTTTTGTCCCTTGAGTAACTCTGCCATTATGCTTCTTATGATGCTAAGAGACATTGAGACTGATCAACTTAATACTTGGTGTATCATTTGCAGAATTATGGCAGGAGGATCAAGGAACGCCCCACCAATCGATCCACATGCTGCTTGGATGCAGAGCATGATGGAAAGACAACAAAAGATGCTGGAAGATATGGTAGCATTGCAGCAGAATGCTCAAGTTCAACCTCAGCAGACCCCAGAGCCGCAAGTAAACCCCAGGCAAGTTTATTCAGAATTCCTGAAGATGAAGCCATCAGAGTTCAAGGGAGGACCGGTTGTCATGGAAGCCCAGCATTGGCTGGATGATATAGAGAAGATTTTTCTGACTATGCAAGTTACAGACGAGGACAAGTTAAGGTTGGCATCCCATATGCTGAAAGGAGAGGCTCACAACTGGTGGACTAATGTTAAGGCTATGATGGTGACTATGGGTACCCCCCAGACTTGGGAGCATTTCAGGCAAGTGTTTTTGGAGCAGTTCTTTCCAACGGCAATGAGGTTCGAAAAGGAGAATGAGTTTTTAACCCTCACTCAAGGAAGTCTAACGGTGGGTCAGTACTCCGCCAAGTTTGAAGAGTTGTATCAATTCTTCGGTTTAGCTGGTTATGCCCCTAATGACAAGTGGAAGACCGATAGGTACAAGTATGGGTTAAGGGAAGACGTTGCTCAGAGTCTAAGTTCCTTTGCATATACCAATTATGCTGCCATGGTTCAGCAAGCTCACATAGCCGAAAGTGATTTGAAGAGGTTGTATGCCAGTAGAAAAGTATTCAATCAGAGTAAGAAGAATATTGGATCATCCAACAATCAAATGGGTCCTAGGTACAACTCCAACAAAGGGAAACAGATTCAGTCGTCCAATTCGCCAAAGTTTAGTGCATGCTCAAACTGTGGAAGGTACCATCAGGGTAAGTGTCAAGTGGGATCGACTCAGTGCTACTACTGCAAGAAAGAGGGTCATTATGCTGCTAATTGCCCAAAGAAGAGAGGTCAAGAAGAAGGTACTACCACCACTCATGGGAGAGTTTACACCTTGGACGCCCAGAAGGTCACACCGTCAGATAATCTACTAAGGGGTATGGGTTCTCTTTTTAATAACTCCGTTAGTATTTTATATGATTCAGGTGCGACCCATTGTTTTATATCTCAAGTTTGTGTTGAACGGTTGGGACTAGCTTTAACTCCTTTGCCTCAACCAATCTCCATTAAGACTGCTGCTGAAGGTAGTATTCAGACCCAAGCGATATGTGGAAATTGCCTTCTCTCCATTGGAGACAGGAATTTTGTGGTAGACTTCATTTGCTTACCAATGAAGGGCATGGACGTCGTCCTAGGAATGAGTTGGATGACGGCCAACCATGTGACTATAGATTGTTTCCGTCGAACTATCGGTTTCGCCTCCGAGTCAGTGGAGCTACAACCGCCCAATTCTGAAGCTGTTATTTCTTTCACTTCGGCCAGTGATTATCTGTTCCAAGGCGCGGAAGCTTATGTCATGATGCTGTCTGCATCCACTGAGACAGGTCAGGATTTATCTACTGTGCAAGTCGTTAATGAATTTCTTGATGTGTTTCCCGATGAAGTTCCTTCATTTCCTCCGGACCGTGAAGTGGAATTTTCCATAGAATTGGTTCCAGGCACTGGACCTATTTCTATAGCCCCGTATAGAATGTCGCCGTTAGAGTTAAGGGAATTGAAAGTTCAATTAGAAGAGCTAATTTCCAAGCGGTTTATCCGGCCGAGTGCCTCACCATGGGGTGCTCCAGTGTTGCTTGTCAAGAAGAAGGACGGAAGTATGAGATTGTGTATTGATTACCGTCAGTTGAACAAAGTGACTGTCAAGAATAAATACCCTCTACCAAGGATTGATGATTTGCTAGATCAGTTGAGGGGAGCTTCTGTGTTTTCAAAGATTGATTTGAGGTCTGGTTATCACCAAATCAGGGTTCGAGCTTTGGACGTCCCGAAGACCGCTTTCCGTACGAGGTATGGACACTATGAATTCGTAGTGATGCCCTTCGGTTTGACCAATGCTCCAGCCGTGTTCATGGATTATATGAATCGGATTTTTAATCCTTATCTGGATCAGTTTGTGGTAGTGTTCATTGATGATATCTTGGTGTTCTCTAAGACGACTGAGGAGCATGCGCAACATCTCCGAATTGTTCTGAACGTACTCCGAGAGAAGAAGTTGTATGCTAAGCCGTCCAAATGTGACTTCTGGATGCCCGAAGTTAAGTTTCTGGGCCATGTGATATCTAGGACTGGTGTGGCAGTGGATCCTAGTAAGATCGAAGCTGTAGTAGACTGGGAGCCACCGTCTACGGTTACCGAGGTAAGAAGTTTCTTGGGATTAGCTGGGTATTATCGAAGATTCATTCAAGGATTTTCCCAGTTGGTTCTTCCACTCACTCGGTTAACTCGCAAGGGTCAACCGTTTGTTTGGGACTCAGCATGTGAAAATTGTTTCACGGAATTGAAGGGTCGTTTGACTTCTGCACCCATCCTGATTCTTCCAGATCCGTCCGTAGGATTCCAAATCTATTGCGACGCCTCTGGTAAGGGTTTGGGATGTGTCCTGATGCAGAATCAACAAGTAGTTGCCTATGCCTCCAGGCAGTTGAAGCCACATGAAGAGAATTACCCGACTCACGATCTAGAGTTGGCAGCAATTGTGTTTGCCCTAAAGATTTGGAGACATTACCTGTATGGGTCTCGTTTCGAAGTCTTTAGTGACCACAAGAGCCTTAAGTATTTGTTTGACCAAAAGGAACTGAACAACAGACAGAGGAGATGGGTAGAATTCTTGAAGGATTACGATTTCGAATTGAAGTACCATCCTGGTAAGGCTAATGTTGTGGCCGATGCTTTAAGCAGAAAATCTATTCATGCTGCAGAGTTGATGATGCACGAGATGTCCTTGTTGGAATCGTTCAGAGACCTTAACTTGAGAGTGAAGTCAAGAAGGGACAGGTTGGTGTTGAGTCACATTCGAATTTCAAGTCCCTTGAGAAATCTAATTCGATCAGCCCAAGAAGGGGATGTGGAGCTACAAGCGCATAAGAGATTGCCGAGTTACACCGAAGACGGTGATGGCATCATTTGTTTTGATGGTAGAATCTGTGTGCCGAATGATGAGAATGTAAAGAAGCAAGTTCTAGAAGAGGCTCATAAGAGTCAGTTCTCAATACATCCTGGGTCTACCAAGATGTATCGAGATCTGAAGCAATTGTACTGGTGGCCAGGCATGAAAGTTGATATTGCAGAGTTTGTGTCTCGATGCTTGACTTGTCAAAAGGTTAAGATAGAGCACCAGAAGCCAGGTGGCCAGTTACAGCCGTTGAATGTACCTGAATGGAAATGGGAAAGCATATCCATGGATTTTGTCATGGGATTGCCGCGGTCCCAAACCGGAAATGATTCTATTTGGGTAGTGGTGGATCGCCTGACCAAGTCCGCTCATTTTATTCCAGTACGTTCGACTCACAAGGTTGCTAGGTTAGCAGATGAGTATCTTAAGAATATTGTTAAGTTGCATGGAATCCCTACAAGTATCATCTGTGATCGAGATCCCAAGTTTACATCTCGATTTTGGAGAGCATTGAACATGGCGTTGGGAACGAAAGTGTGTGTTAGCACTGCTTACCATCCTCAGACAGACGGGCAGACTGAGAGGACAATCCAGACATTGGAGGATATGTTGAGAGCCTGTGTGCTCGATAGTGGAGGCAGATGGGAGGATCACCTTCCATTGGTGGAATTCTCATACAACAACAGTTATCATTCTAGTATCAGAATGGCTCCATACGAAGCATTGTATGGGAGAAAGTGTAGAACCCCATTGTGTTGGTGGGATGTAGGTGAGCAGAGATTGTTGGGACCGGATTTAGTCCGGGAAACTACGGAGAAGATCCGTCAGATAAGAGAAAGGATGAAAGCCGCGCAGAGTCGGCAAAAGAGTTATGCGGATAAGAGAAGGAGGCCGTTAGAATTCGAAGAAGGAGATCATGTCTTTTTGAAACTTTCTCCAACCATCGGGACCGGTATTGCTTTGCGAGCGAAGAAGCTCAGTCCTCGGTATGTCGGACCTTTCCAGATTGTCGAGCGAGTTGGGCCGGTAGCGTATCGCATTGCATTACCTCCAGAATTGTCCAGATTACATGATGTGTTTCATGTATCGCAGCTAAGGAAATATATTCATGATCCGAATCAACCTTTGAGCCATGAAGCGATTGACATCAGACCAGATTTATCTTATCAACCTACTCCAATCAGGATCATCGAACGTGGCGAGAAAACGCTCCGGACGAGGTCAATTCCTATTGTCAAGGTGCTTTGGGACGGTGCGTCACCCGACGAAGCGACATGGGAAGTAGAGGAGAGCATGCGGGAGAAATATCCGTATTTATTCGAGTAAGGTATGTTTTGTCAATTTTGAGGACAAAATTTTAGAAGTTGGGGTGATTGTAACATCCCCTAATTAGCTAATTAGATTTAATTAAATTAGCAAGAGGTTGGGCTAATTGATTAGCATAAATTATTAAAGTGTGTGATGTTTGAATTAATAATAAACAATTGTTGTCATACATAACCAAACTAAGGTATTAAGATAGAAATTGTGGGAGCCATAGGAGATAGGAAGGTTAAGTGAGGGGCAAATCAGTCTTCTCCCCCATACCATATATATATGTGATTGTTTCCAGCTGATCAAAGACTCACAACCAGCACCATTCAAACAGAAACTGAGGGGAGAAAGATAGAGAGAGGGCGAGAGAGGGAGGGAGGAAGAGAATGGAAGAAAACCAGCAAAATCTTCATGCATGTAACATCTGAAACCTCCATTCAGTCACATTTCTTCTCCTCTTTCTGCTAATGTAAATTTCAGGGCAAGCATCCTTCCCTTCATCAAACCCCCCAAAATTCGACCTCCAAGCTCCTTAGAACAAAAATGGAGTTTTGGTGCCCCAAATAGCTTGCATGTCACCATAAAACCAGGATACAACCTTGGGAGAAGTCATCTAGTTGGTTTGAATAGTTGGGAGAGAAGTCAGCAACACTAAGGAGTGAGGATTCGAAGTAGTAGGGGCTGTGCTCAACCGGTTCCGTTTTGAAGTAAAGTAGATTCGATTCGGGGACCGTTCGTGAGATTTCGATTTTTGTGGAAGTCAAGTCGTCATCGTGGTTGTTTGTGATTTTCATCACAACACGGTGAGTTCTATAACTCGCTTAGGGAATGTGTTCGTGTTTTCGAGTCTTTACTTTTGAAAATTATTGTCACACGTTTCTGGTATCGAAAGAGTTTTATTGAAAACCGTCTTCCCAAAGTTCATGATTGAACTATGAATTTCTTGATTGATTATTGGGTGTGCTGGATTGGATTGCTATAATATTGTATTTTAAGGCGTGTTTGAGTTTGGGCCTCGATAGGAAGGGAAGTTGGAATCGGAATGGAACGGAATAACCCTTGAAAAATCTGTTTTCTGGAAACTGATGGAGCCACACGGATCGTGTGCCTCTGGGCACGGGTCGTGCGCCTCCATCTGATACGACATGAACTGTATTTTTAAAATACGCACGGATCGGGCGCCTAGTGGCACGGGTCGTGCGTAAGTCCCTGAAACTTTCTGTAAATCTGGTAGATAACGCACGGATCGTGCGCTCAGTCGCACGGGTCGTGCGTATCTTCCTGGAAATTTTCTGCAAATTGTTCAACTAAGCACGGGTCGTGCGCATATACGCACGGGTCGTGTGAGAACTTCTGACCTTCAATTTCAAAGTACCTTTTTATCCATTCCAAATGATTCCAATCCTCTTCTAATCCATTCCTCATGGTTCCCCAACAATGTAAAGGTATTGATATCATGGTATTGAACATGTTTTATAGAAAACTTGTGTGTTATGAACGTAACGGAAAACCATACTTAGAGAACGCGTGAGAACACAAGTCAAGAAATGTTAACGGACCTTGAGTCCAATCATGCTAAGATAACGAATTTCAAGTTCATCATGTCATGTAAGCTAATTGATTGTAAGTCTATAAAGACATAAAAAACTCTCAATTCATGTAAACACAAATCAAGTTACTTTCCCTCGGGGAAAGGTAGATGGTATACCTTGTGTATATCGAGGATGACGATCCTCCAGTCATTAGCATACCTAGTGGAGGGGAGTCATGAATCCAAAGCTAGGACCCTAGCATTATTCGGATAGAATTTCGGATTGGGGTTTCCGTAGATATTGGGCAATCAAGATTGTCTAGCATTATATCTCGGGTTGTGCTAAGTTCATGTTAAAATATGATCCGTAGTCGCTTATTAGGGCTACATCAGGAAAAAGCAGAAATGTAACAAGTAGTCGCTTATTAGGGCTACGAGTTACGAGTAAACATTATGTATTCACGTGGTCGCTTATTAGGGCCACGAGTTCAGATTAAAGTATAAGAAACCGTTAGAGTTGGTCAGGGGTCTCGATAGGACTCACTGAGATAATGTTTATCTCACCCTTCCTATTTGTGGTTTTTACAGAGAAACAGGGGAAGGCCAAGGCAACTAAGCACGGGTAGCAGGTGTGACTCGAGGAGTCCGGAAGTTTACATTTCTTGCTTAGGCCCTTGTCCGTTTGTAGTACTTTTGTTATCGGTTGTATAACTATTATGTATAAGTTATAAATCGTTTCCGCTACTTTATGTTGTGATTATTGAACACCAGGATTATGTACAAGTCTTAAGTTCGAACTTAAGTATTTTCAGGAAGTTATGAGGTTCGGAGAACCATTTGATATGTATTATCAAAAGTTTTAGATGTGTTCAATATTTCAATAACAGGAAGTTACTCTGATGTATGCCATTTAGTGCATTTCGGTAGTTCTATATATTAGAATTTATCGGGGTGTTACAGGAGGCGTGATCCGGTTGCCGTAGTTCCGTTCATGATCATCCCTAGAGATCCTACTCTCCAATTCGAGGTTAGGGGAGCTCTATCATTCTATCTAATAAATTATATGATGGGTCCTAGATCTAGGGTTAGACTAGATTTCTTGATTGTGTTCTTGATATATTGTTGATGATGATATTTATGTAAGTATATGCGAATTGATGAATCCCATGAGTTCTTGATGTGTTCTTGATCCATTATTGATGTTGATTTCATATGTGTGTATGCGAATTGAATGGTTGATTTTTATATATATATGTATGCGAATCGAATGGTGGATTTTTATATATATGTATGCGAATTGATTTGTTGAGTTATTGTATATATATGTATGCCATACGTGAATTGATTTAGTATTTGAACCTTGAGATAATACGAATTGTGTATGCGTTTTGATGATGTTAATATTTGCGAGTTCATGGAATTTATGGATTGGTATGTTGGGGAGCTTGATGCTTCGCATTTTGGGTGTGGGTGTGCAAGGGTGCCTAGGGCGCCAAAGTGATGATGATTTTAGTGCTCCAAGAGAATCTTGTTGATTTATTTAAATTAAGAGTCATTTTGAGTGTTGAAAATTACAGGATTTTGATGAGTTAAATTGCTAAAAATCAGTCTTTAGTGTTTTGAAAAATTGTGGGAAAAATGGTGATTTTTGGTGTTTAGTGTTGAAGAGTTGTTGGAAAAATTCTGGGTTTGTTGTTGCTGTTTTCTGGGCGCCAAGTGCCTGTGCTGGGCGCCTGTGGCCTGTGTGTGTTGCTGTGTGTTGCCAGAATTCCTGTGTGGCTAGGCGCTGGGCGCTGGGTGCCAGCGCTGGGCGCTGAGCGCCCATGCGCGTGTGTGTGTGTGTTGCGCCAAGGCGCTGGGCGCTGAGCGCCCGTGTGCGTTGCGTGTGCGTGTGTGTTGCGCCAAGGCGCTGGGCGCTGAGCGCCCTTGTGTGTTGCGTGTGCGTGTTGCGCCTTGCTGGGCGCCAGGTGCCTGGGCGCTGGGTGTAACACCCTAAAATTATTTAATTAATTTATTTAATTAAATAATTGGGGATTTAAATTAAATTATTTGATGTAATTCGATTAATTAGAATTTTATTTATTTTGGTGGTATTAGGAGGGAGTGGAGGCGCCACTTGCATGACTTGGGCTTAAGTGGAAAGCCCAAGCCCATGATCCACAATATAGGCGAAGTGGTTAGTTGGAGGGGGGCTAGGGTTTGTGGCATTTTGCGAAATCAAAAGAAAGAAAGAAAGAAAGAGCGTGAGATAGAGAGAGAGCAAGGAAGGGCGCCGTAAGGAGAGAAGAGGAAGAGGAGAGAAATCGCAAGCAAGGAAGAGCGAGGAGCGTGATTTTGTTGCTGTGATCCTGTACGTGACTATCTCCGGAGCCTCCGTTCTTCAATTTCGAGGTTAGGGGAGCTCTATCACTCTATTTAATAGTTCATATGATGAGTTCTAAATCTAGGATTAGACTAGATTTATTGATGTATTGTGATATTGGTTTTTTATATATTGTTGTATGCGAAATGATGTAAGCATGAGTTCTTGATGTTTCTTGATGCATCGTTGATGGGGACTATTATATGTGTAGATATATGCGAAGTGAATGGTTGAGTTTTCCTATACATATGTGTGCGAATTGTAGTGTTAGAATTATAGTCATTGATTTGTGACCTTCGAATTATTCGTGAAATTGAAATTGTTGTGTTGGATTTGTTTGTGTTGGTTGCGAAATTGGATGGATGGTGTATAGGCGCCTAGGGCGCCAAGGGGATAGGGAAGACAATGCTCAAATTGAATTTTTGGAGGAATTAATTAAAATTAAGTGTATTTTTGGGTGGCTGGAAATTGTTGAGTTTTTATAATTTCAAGTTGTCAAGAAAAAACAATTTTTAGTGTTAAAAAAAAGTGTTGAACAAATTCTGGGTGTGTTGCTGTTTTCTGGGCGCTGGGTGCTTGAGCAGGGCGCTGGGCGCCTGATGGAGTGTGTGTGCGTGTCTGGCGCGCCTGGGCGCTGGGCGCCTGGGGCGTGCGTGTTGCGTTTTGCGCCTGGGCGCTAGGCGCCCGTGTCTTGTTTTTGATGCGCTGTGCGCGCGTTGTTGCTCCCTGGGCGCATGGCGCCCGTGTCTGTGTTGCATTGTGAGCGCCTGGGCGCTGGGCGCCTGTGGCGCTGTGTTGCGTTGTGCTGTGCGCGCCTGGGCGCTGGGTGCCTGTGTTGCCTGGGCGCCTAAGGCGCCAATTTTCAGAACATTGTCTAATTTTTCCCAAACTTCTTTTTATCATAACTTTTGACTCAGACGTCCGTTTTGAACGATTCGAAAAGTGTCATGAAGCTTTTTACGTTGTCTATTTGTGGGTTCAATTTTTAAAATGAAAAATTGTTATTTTCTGACTGTTTGTGGGCGCCCAAGTGGCTGTCCCCGGTGGTCGTCCCAGTGACATTGAAAAATGACGTGGAACTTTTTAAAAATCCCTTTTGGTGTATAAACAACAGTTTTAAACACGGTAGCGTCAAATTGACTGTTTTGCCCCTAGTGGCCAAAGTTAATGATAATGATGTGTAAATGACGAGGATGCCCTTGGTGGTTAGTCAAACGACGTTTTTGCCCTCAGTGGCTAATGTTTGAGTTAAATGATGTTTATGTGTAAGTGACAATTGGGGCCTGAGTGGCTAAGTGATGTTAAGGTCTAAGTGGCCTAGTGATGTTGTATGATGATTATGAATTTGACAGGTGCTGTGCTCCGTGCGAGCAAACAGGTAAGTGATGGGTCATGTTGTTGGCTGTGATTTGAGTAATTGTGTACTTGTGTATTGTGAGTGGTGCATGTCATAGAGTCTCATGCCCATATGCATAAAACCCAGTGATGTTTTGAGGCCTGAGTGGCTAAGTGATAATGAGGCCTGAGTGGCCAAGCGACGTTTTGTGAAAAGGTACCTTCATGCATATACCCGCGAGTGGGTTGCACTTCATAAACCTAAATGACATGAGATGAGTTTTTGTACATGATGTGAATGATGACTGTGATGTGGATGTCTTGTGTATTGGATGCTGATTATTCTAGTGTGTAGCCTATGATTAGTGCTTATCATGTTTTCTATTATATAGACTGAAATGATGCTCACCCTTTCCTGTTTGAATGTTACCCCCGTGTTGGTAACGTGCAGGTGATTCCCAGTGAAGGTAATAGCTTCACTTTTCGAGTCGAGTCGTCATGCTCTGATACGTAGCACTCAGGGGGGATAACGAACTCGGCCTTTATTAATGATTTTTGATTATTATGTCCATGTGGACTATTTGGTTATGTTTTACTAATTTCCGCTGCGTAGTTGATTGTGTTATGAGGAGTGTTATAAGTGACATTAACCATGAGGCTTGAGTTTTTGATAGTGTGATGTGCTACGTGGACGTATGAATTTGAGTTAAACTGTTTTTAAAGTTTGATAAGCGACGTTTGATTTGAGTATGTGTAACATTTCCTATGAACGAGATTTTTCAAACTCTGATTTTTATAAACAAAGTGACGGGTAGAAAGGGGTGTTACATTAGTGATATCAGAGCAGTTCGGTCTGTCCGGCCGGTAGTTGAGTCGTCGTGTTGAGTAACATTGAGTTGTTACTCGTTTCTGAGTTCTGTTTTTCTGTTGCAGTGCTAGAATGGCCAGACGAGACGACGCTGCTCTTGCTGCTGCATTGCAAGCTATGGCTCAGGCGATGCAGTGTCAGCAGAATGCTGGGGATAATGCTGGTTTTAGGAGTCTGACAACCTTTCAGAGGGAGAATCCGCCCACCTTTAAGGGCAAATATGATCCAGATGGTGCTATGGCTTGGCAGAAGGAGATCGAGAGGATTTTCAGGGTGATGAACTGTACTGTTGAGCAGAAGGTCCGCTTTGGTACCCATATGTTAGCCGAGGAGGCCGACGACTGGTGGTTGGCTACTAGGCAGAGGTTAGAGGCTGTGCAGGAAGAGATTACTTGGGAGGTATTCAGCAGGGAATTTCTGAGAAAGTATTTTCCTGAAGACGTCCGCGGGAAGAAAGAGATAGAGTTTTTGGAGCTGAAGCAAGGTGGTATGTCTGTGACCGCCTATGCGGCAAAATTTGTGGAACTAGCAAAATTTTATCCACACTACAGTGAGGCTACAGCTGAATTTTCAAAATGCATCAAATTTGAGAATGGGTTGAGGCCTGATATTAAACAGGCCATTGGTTATCAGAAGATTCGTGTGTTCGCAGATCTGGTTGACAGTTGCAGGATTTTCGAGGAGGACAGTACTGCTCGCTACAAAGCTACTTCTGAGAGAAAGGGCAAGTTTCAGAGTCGAAGCAAGCCGTATGAGGTTCCTGCGGGTAAGGGTTATCAGAGAGCTGCTGGAGGTAAGGGTTCTGGTGGGGGAGATGCCCCTGCTAGCATCGTCTGTTATAAGTGTGGCAAGCCTGGCCACAAGAGTACTACATGCAGGTCGGATGATAGGAATTGCTACCGTTGCGGTAAAAAGGGTCATATGGCAGCCGATTGTAAGGTCAAGGATGTGGTGTGTTTCAACTGTGGTGAGTCTGGGCATATCAGTACAAAGTGTACAAAGCCGAAAAAGGAAAGGTCTACTGGGAAGGTATTTGCATTGGCAGGAGAAGAGCCTGAGGATGATGATGGTCTGATTAGAGGTACGTGTTTTATTAATGGTACTTCTCTGAAATCTCTTATCGATACTGGTGCTACCCATTGTTTTATATCTGTTGATTGCTGTAAACGATTGGGTCTTGTTTTATCTGCTATGTGTGGGGATATGGTTGTCGATACTCCTGCGAAGGGGTCGGTGATTACGTCCCAGGTGTGTTCTCAGTGTCCCGTGTCGATCTTCGGCAGGGACTTTATTGTGAATTTTGTATGTTTGCCATTGAGAGGTCTGGATGTAATCTTAGGCATGAACTGGTTAGAGAATAATCACGTTCATATCAACTGTCGTAGCAAGTCGGTTAGTTTCGGTGAAGAAAGTTCGGTTTTGGTATCTGCTGGTCAGCTGAAGAAGTTGAAGAAAGAAGGAGTTCAATTGTTTGCGTTGATGGCTTCGTTGTCTGCTGAAAGTCAGGCTGTTATTGAAGAACTGAAGGTGGTGCGCGAGTTTCCTGAAGTCTTTCCTGATGAGATTCCGGGTGTGCCACCGGAGAGAGAAGTTGAATTTTCGATTGATCTTGTACCTGGTACGAGGCCTGTGTCTATGGCTCCGTACAGAATGTCGGCGTCGGAACTGTCTGAGTTGAAGACGCAACTTGAAGAATTGCTTGAGAAGAAATTTGTAAGACCGAGTGTATCACCGTGGGGAGCTCCGGTATTGTTAGTGAAAAAGAAAGATGGGAGCATGAGGTTATGTGTGGACTATCGTCAGTTGAATAAGGTAACTATCAAGAATAAGTATCCGCTTCCGAGGATCGACGATCTGATGGACCAGTTAGTGGGTGCCCGTGTTTTCAGCAAAATTGATTTGAGGTCCGGATATCATCAGATTAAAGTGAAGGATGAAGATGTTCAGAAGACAGCGTTCAGGACAAGGTATGGGCATCATGAGTATTCAGTGATGCCGTTCGGTGTGACCAATGCTCCTGGTGTATTTATGGAATATATGAACCGTATTTTCCATAATTACCTAGATCGGTTTGTGGTAATCTTCATAGATGATATTCTAGTTTATTCTAAGTCAGATGAAGAGCATGCTGAGCACCTGAAGTCAGTGTTGGAAGTTTTAAAGGAGAAAAAGTTGTACGCTAAGTTATCGAAGTGTGAGTTCTGGCTGAAAGAGGTGAGTTTCCTTGGGCACGTGATTTCTGGTAATGGTATTGCGGTTGATCCGGCAAAAGTAGAAGCAGTGTTGGAGTGGGAGTCTCCGAAGTCCGTAACGGAGATTAGAAGCTTTTTGGGTTTGGCTGGGTACTACAGGAGGTTCATCGAGGGTTTTTCCAAGTTGGCCCTTCCGTTGACTCAGTTGACCTGCAAGGGTAAAGTTTTTGTTTGGGATGCTCGGTGTGAGGAAAGCTTTATGGAACTGAAAAAGAGATTGACGACGTCGCCTGTTTTGACGTTGCCTAATCCAGAGGAACCGTTCGTTGTGTATTGTGACGCTTCGAAGATGGGTCTCGGTGGTGTGTTGATGCAGAATGGGAAAGTCGTTGCGTATGCGTCGAGGCAGTTGCGGATTCATGAGAAAAATTACCCTACGCATGATTTAGAGTTGGCTGCTGTGGTATTTGTGCTTAAAATTTGGAGGCACTACCTTTATGGTTCAAGGTTCGAAGTGTTCAGTGATCATAAGAGTCTAAAGTATCTGTTCGACCAGAAAGAGTTGAATATGAGACAGCGTCGGTGGTTGGAACTCTTGAAGGATTATGACTTCGGTTTGAATTATCATCCCGGCAAGGCTAATGTCGTGGCTGATGCTTTGAGCAGAAAGTCCTTGCATATGTCGGCTATGATGGTGAAAGAATTAGAGTTAATTGAAGAATTCAGAGATTTGAGTTTGGTTTGTAAGATGACACCTCGCAGTGTCAAGCTGGGAATGTTAAAGATTGATAATGATTTCCTGGGCAGCATCAGAGAGGCTCAGAAGTCAGATGTTAAGTTAGTGGATTTAATTAATGGGGTTGGTCAATCTGAAGATGAAGATTTCAAATTAGATTCCAGTGGTGTGTTGAGGTTCCGGGGTAGGATCTGTGTTCCTGACGATGAAGAGATGAGAAAGGCAATTTTAGAGGAAGGTCATCGTAGCAAGTTGAGTATCCATCCTGGAGCAACGAAGATGTATCAAGATCTGAAAAAGATGTTTTGGTGGTATGGTATGAAGAGGGATGTGGCACAATTTGTGTATGCCTGTTTGACCTGTCAGAAATCTAAGGTAGAGCATCAGAAGCCTGCAGGGCTAATGCAACCGCTGGAAATTCCAGAGTGGAAATGGGATAGCATAGCAATGGATTTTGTGACGGGGTTACCGAAGACAGCTAAGGGTCATGACGCTATTTGGGTGATCATTGATAGGTTAACGAAGTCTGCTCATTTTATTCCTATTAATATCACTTATCCAGTGTCGAGGTTGGCAGAGGTATATGTCAAGGAGATTGTGAGACTGCACGGTGTTCCGAAGAGTATTGTGTCAGATAGGGATCCGAGGTTCACTTCCGAGTTTTGGAAGAGTTTGCAGAAAGAATTGGGTTCTAAGTTGAAAATGAGTTCGGCGTATCATCCCCAGACCGATAGTCAGTCCGAGAGAACAATTCAGTCGTTAGAGGATTTGTTGAGGGCTTGTGTATTGGAACAGCGGGGTTCATGGGATTCATATCTTGCGTTGATTGAGTTTACCTATAACAACAGTCACCATTCCAGTATCGGGATGGCACCGTTTGAAGCATTGTATGGTCGAAAGTGTAGGACGCCATTATGTTGGTATGATTCGGGAGAGAGCGTAGTTTTGGGACCGGAGATTGTCCGGGAGACTACAGAGAAGATCAAGATGATCCGTGAGAAGATGAAGGCTTCGCAGAGTCGTCAGAAGAGTTATCATGACAAGCGGAGGAAGGATTTAGAGTTCCAGGAAGGTGAGCATGTGTTCTTGAGAGTTTCTCCTATTACCGGTGTTGGTCGAGCGTTGAAATCGAAGAAGCTCACTCCTCGATTTGTTGGTCCTTATCAGATTTCTGAAAGAATCGGAAATGTGGCTTATAGAGTGGCTTTACCGCCAAATCTTTCGAACTTGCATGACGTGTTTTGTAACACCCCTTTCTACCCGTCAATTTGTTTATAAAAATCAGAGTTTAAAAAAAAATCTCGTTCATAGGAAATGTTACACGTACTCAAATCAAACGTCGCTTATCCAACTTTAGAAACCGTTTAACTCAAATTAATACGTCCACGTAGCACATCACAATATCAAAAACTCAAGCCTCATGGTTAACGTCACTTATAAAACTCCTCATAACACAAACAACTACGCAGCGGAAATTTGTAAAACATAACCAAATAGTCCACATGGACGAAATAATCAAAAATCATTAATAAAGGCCGAGTTCATTATCCCCCCTGAGTGCTACGTATCAGAGCATGACGACTCGACTCGAAAAGTGAAGCTAATACCTTCACTGGGAATCACCTGCACGTTACCAACACGAGGGCAACATTCAAACAGGAAAGGGTGAGCATCATTTCAGTCTATATAATAGAAAACATGATAAGCACTAATCACAGGCTACGCAATAGAATAATCAGCATCCAATACACAAAACATCCACAACACGGTCATCATTCACATCATGTACAACTCATCTCATGTCATGTAGATTTATGAAATGCAACCCACTCGCGGGTATATGCATGAAGGTACCTTTTCACAAAACGTCGCTTAGCCACTCAGGCCTCATCATCACTTAGCCACTCAGGCCTCAAAACATCACTGGGTTTTATGCATATGGGCATGAGACTCTATGACATGCACCACTCACTTCACAAAATCACACAATTACTCAGATCATAGTCAACAATGTGACCCATCACTTACCTGTTTGCTCGCACGGAGCACAGCACCTGCCAAATTCATAATCATCACACGACACCACTAGGCCACTTAGACCTTAACCCCACTTAGCCACTCAGGCCCCAATTGACACTTACACATGAACATCATTTAACTCAAACATTAGCCACTGAGGGCAAAAACGTCATTTGACTAGCCACCAAGGGCATCCTCGTCATTTACACCTCATTATCATTAACTTTGGCCACTAGGGGCAAAACAGTCATTTGACTAGCCACCAAGGGCATCCTCGTCATTTACACATCATTATCATTAACTTTGGCCACTAGGGGCAAAACAGTCATTTTGACACTACCGTGTTTAAAACTGTTGTTTATACACCAAAAGGGATTTTTAAAGAGTTCTACGTCATTTTTCAATGTCACTGGGACGACCACCGGGGACAGCCACCTGGGCGCCCCCAAACAGTCAGAAAATAATAATTTTCCATTTTAAAAATTGAACACATAGATAGACAGTGGAAAAAGCTTCACGACACTTTTTGAATCGTTCGAAACGGACGTCGGAGTCAAAAGTTATGATAAAAATAAGTTTGGGAAAAAATTAGACAGCGTTTTGAAAATTGGCGCCTTAGGCGCCCAGGCAACACAGGCACCCAGCGCCCAGGCGCGCACAACACAAGGCAACACAGCGCCACAGGCGCCCAGCGCCCAGGCGCGCGCCAAGCAACACAGACACGGGCGCCTAGCGCCCAGGGCAACAACGCACGCACAACACAACACGGGCGCCAGCGCCCAGGCGCGCACAGCGCGCAACACACACAGACACGGGCGCCTAGCGCCCAGGCGCGCCCCCACGCGCAACAACAACACAGCACAGGCGCCAGCGCCCAGCATAGGCGCCCAGCGCCCAGAAAAACCAGCAACAACGCCCCGAATTTTCCCAAAACACTTTTCAACACTAAAAATTGTTTTCTTCGCAAATTCTAAATCATGAAAACTCAACATTTTCCAGCCACCAAAAATACACTTAATTTAATTAATTTCTCCAAAAATTCAATTGATCAATGTCTTACCTATCCCCTTGGCGCCCTAGGCGCCTATACACCATCATCCCACTTCGCGAACAACACAAGCAACATCCAACACAAATTTCAGTTTCATGATCAAATCGAATGTCACAATTTACCAACACAACGCATACATATCAAGAATTTCAGTCTCATGATCAATCCCACTTCGCATACACACATACATATGATGGTCAATATCAACAAAACATCAAGAAAGCATCAAGAATCATGCATACATCAATTCGCATACATCTAAATACGAAATCCAACATCAACAATGCATCAAGAACTCTATTCTAACCCTAGATCTAGGACTCATCATATGAACTATTAAATAGAGTGATAGAGCTCCCCTAACCTCGAAATTGAAGAACGGAGGCTCCGGAGATAGTCACGTACAGGATCACAGCAACAAAATCACGCTCCTCGCTCTTCCTTGCTTGCGACTTCTCTCCTCTTCCTCTTCTCTCCTTACGGCGCCTTTCCCTTGCTCTCTCTCTATCTCACGCTCCTTCTTTCTTTCTTTTGGTTTTCGCAAATTGCCACAAACCCTAGCCCCCACCAACTAACCCCTTCGCCTATAATGTGGATCATGGGCTTGGGCTTTCCACTTAAGCCCAAGTCATGCAAGTGGCGCCTCCACTCCTTCCTAATACCACCAAAAATAAATAAAATTTTAATTAATTCGAATTACATCAAATAATTTAATTTAAATCCCCAATTATTTAATTAAATAAATTAATTAAATAATTTTAGGGTGTTACAACTCTCCCCCACTTAGAATATTTCGTCCTCGAAATTTACCTGATCAAACAACTCTGGGTAGGACTCTCGCATCTTGCTCTCTAGCTCCCAAGTTATACTCTCGCCGGCAGCTCCTAGCCAGACCACTTTCACTAATGCAATCTCTTTGCCTCTAAGCGCCTTCACTTCACGATCCTCAATCCTTACGGGCATCGTTTCCACAGTGAGATTATCCCGCACCTCTACATCGTCCACTTGGATCACATGAGATGGATCCGAAACATACTTCCGAAGTTGCGACACGTGAAACACGTCGTGCAAGTTCGAAAGATTTGGCGGTAAAGCCACTCTATAAGCCACATTTCCAATTCTCTCGGATATCTGATAAGGACCAACAAATCGAGGAGTGAGCTTCTTCGATTTCAACGCCCGACCAACACCGGTAATAGGAGAAACCCTCAAGAACACATGCTCACCCTCCTGAAACTCTAAATCCTTCCTCCGCTTGTCATGATAACTCTTCTGACGACTCTGCGAAGCCTTCATCTTCTCACGGATCATCTTGATCTTCTCTGTAGTCTCCCGGACAATCTCCGGTCCCAACACCACACTCTCCCCCGAATCATACCAACATAATGGCGTTCTACACTTTCGACCATACAATGCTTCAAACGGTGCCATCCCGATACTGGAATGGTGACTGTTGTTATAGGTAAACTCAATCAACGCAAGATATGAATCCCATGAACCCCGCTGTTCCAATACACAAGCCCTCAACAAATCCTCTAACGACTGAATTGTTCTCTCTGACTGACCATCGGTTTGGGGATGATACGCCGAACTCATTTTTAACTTAGAACCCAATTCTTTCTGCAAACTCTTCCAAAACTCGGAAGTGAACCTCAGATCCCTATCTGACACAATACTCTTCGGAACACCGTGCAGCCTCACAATCTCCTTGATATATACCTCTGCCAACCTCGACACCGGATAAGTGATATTAATAGGAATGAAATGCGCAGACTTCGTTAACCTATCAATGATCACCCAAATAGCGTCATGACCCTTAACTGTATTCGGTAACCCCGTCACAAAATCCATTGCTATGCTATCCCATTTCCACTCTGGAATTTCCAACGGTTGCATTAGCCCTGCAGGCTTCTGATGCTCTACCTTAGATTTCTGACAGGTCAAACAGGCATACACAAATTGCGCCACATCTCTCTTCATACCATACCACCAAAACATCTTTTTCAGATCTTGATACATCTTCGTTGCTCCAGGATGGATACTCAACTTGCTACGATGACCTTCCTCTAAAATTGCCTTTCTCATCTCTTCATCGTCAGGAACACAGATCCTACCCCGGAACCTCAACACACCACTGGAATCTAATTTGAAACCTTCATCTTCAGATTGACCAACCCCATTAATTAAATCCACTAACTTAACATCTGTCTTCTGAGCTTCTCTGATACTGCCCAGGAAATCATTGTCGATCTTTAACATTCCCAGCTTGACACTGCGAGGTGTCATCTTACAAACCAAACTCAAATCCCTGAATTCTTCAATTAACTCTAATTCTTTCACCATCATAGCCGACATATGCAAGGACTTTCTGCTTAAAGCATCAGCCACGACGTTAGCCTTGCCGGGATGATAATTCAAACCGAAGTCATAATCCTTCAAGAGTTCCAACCACCGACGCTGTCTCATATTCAGCTCTTTTTGATCGAACAGATATTTTAGACTCTTATGATCACTGAACACTTCGAAACTTGAACCATAAAGGTAGTGCCTCCAAATCTTGAGCACAAAAACCACAGCAGCCAACTCTAAATCGTGCGTAGGGTAATTTTTCTCATGAATCCGCAATTGCCTCGACGCATACGCAACGACCTTCCCATCCTGCATCAACACACCACCTAGACCCATCTTCGATGCGTCACAATACACAACGAACGGTTCCTCTGGATTAGGCAACGTCAAAACAGGCGACGTCGTCAATCTCTTTTTCAGCTCCATAAAACTTTCCTCGCATCGAGCATCCCAAACAAAAACTTTACCCTTGCAAGTCAACTGAGTCAATGGGAGGGCCAACTTGGAAAAACCCTCGATGAACCTCCTGTAGTACCCAGCCAAACCCAAAAAGCTTCTAATCTCTGTTACGGACTTCGGAGACTCCCACTCCAACACTGCTTCTACTTTTGCCGGATCAACCGCAATACCATTACCAGAAATCACGTGCCCAAGGAAACTCACCTCTTTCAGCCAGAACTCACACTTCGATAACTTGGCGTACAACTTTTTCTCTTTTAAAACTTCCAACACTGACTTCAGATGCTCAGCATGCTCTTCATCTGACTTAGAATAAACTAGAATATCATCTATGAAGATTACCACAAACCGATCTAGGTAATCATGGAAAATACGGTTCATATATTCCATAAATACACCAGGAGCATTGGTCACACCGAACGGCATCACTGAATACTCATAATGCCCATACCTCGTCCTGAACGCCGTTTTCTGAACATCCTCATCCTTTACTTTAATCTGATGATATCCGGACCTCAAATCAATTTTGCTGAAAACACGAGCACCTACTAATTGATCCATCAGATTGTCGATCCTCGGAAGCGGATACTTATTCTTGATAGTTACCTTATTCAACTGACGATAGTCCACACATAACCTCATGCTCCCATCTTTCTTCTTCACTAACAATACCGGAGCTCCCCACGGTGATACACTCGGTCTTACAAACTTTTTCTCAAGCAATTCTTCAAGTTGCGTCTTCAACTCAGACAATTCCGACGCCGACATTCTGTACGGTGCCATAGACACAGGCCTCGTACCAGGTACAAGATCAATCGAAAACTCAACTTCTCTTTCCGGTGGCACACCCGGGATTTCATCAGGAAATACTTCAGGAAATTCGCGTACTACCTTCAGCTCTCCAATAACAGCCTGACTCTCAGCAGACAACGAAGCCATCAACGCAAATAACTGAACTCCTTCTTTCTTCAATTTCTTTAACTGATCAGCAGACACCAAAACCGAACTCTCTTCACCGAAACTAACCGACTTGCTACGACAGTTGATATGAACGTGATTATTCTCTAACCAGTCCATGCCTAAGATTACATCCAGACCTCTCAACGGCAAACAGACAAAATTCACAATAAAGTCCCTGCCGAAGATCGACACGGGACACTGAGAACACACCTGGGACGTAATCACCGACCCCTTCGCAGGAGTATCGACAACCATATCCCCACACATAGCAGATAAAACAAGACCCAATCTTTTACAGCAATCAACAGAAATAAAACAATGGGTAGCACCAGTATCAATAAGAGACTTCAGAGAAGTACCATTAATAAAACACGTACCTCTAATCAGACCATCATCATCATCAGGCTCCTCTCCCGCCAATGCAAATACCTTCCCAGTAGACCTTTCCTTTTTCGGCTTTGTACACTTGGTACTGATATGCCCAGACTCACCACAGTTGAAGCACACCACATCCTTGACTTTACACTCAGCTGCCATATGACCCTTTTTACCGCAACGGTAGCAATTCCTATCATCCGACCTGCACGTAGTACTCTTGTGGCCAGGCTTGCCACACTTATAACAGACAATGCTAGCAGGGGCATCTCCCCCACTAGGACCCTTACCTCCAGCAGCCTTCTGATAACTCTTACCCGCAGGAACCTCATACGGCTTGCTTCGACTCTGAAACTTGCCCTTTCTCTCAGAAGTAGCTTTGTAGCGAGCAGTACTGTCTTCCTCGAAAATTCTGCAACTGTCAACCAGATCTGCGAACACACGAATCTTCTGATAACCAATGGCCTGTTTAATATCAGGCCTCAACCCATTCTCAAATTTGATGCATTTAGAAAATTCAGCTGTAGCCTCACTGTAATGTGGATAAAATTTGGCTAGCTCCACAAATTTTGCCGCATAGGCAGTCACAGACATACCACCCTGCTTCAGCTCCAAAAACTCTATCTCTTTCTTCCCGCGGACGTCTTCAGGAAAATACTTCCTCAGAAATTCCCTGCTGAAAACCTCCCAAGTAATCTCTTCATGCACAGCCTCTAACCTCTGCCTAGTAGCCAACCACCAGTCGTCGGCCTCCTCGGCTAACATGTGGGTACCAAAGCGGACCTTCTGCTCAACAGTACAGTCCATCACCCTGAAAATCCTCTCGATCTCCTTCAGCCAAGCCATAGCACCATCTGGATCATATTTGCCCTTAAAGGTGGGCGGATTCTCCCTCTGGAAGGTAGTCAGACTTCGAAAACCAGCATTATCCCCAGCATTCTGCTGACCCTGCATCGCCTGAGCCATAGCTTGCAATGCAGCAGCAAGAGCAGCGTCGTCTCGTCTGGCCATTCTAGCACTGCAACAGAAAACAGAATTCAGAAACGAGTAACAAACTCAATGTTACTCAACACGACGACTCAACTACCGGCCGGACAGACCGAACTGCTCTGATACCACTAATGTAACACCCCTTTCTACCCGTCAATTTGTTTATAAAAATCAGAGTTTAAAAAAAAATCTCGTTCATAGGAAATGTTACACGTACTCAAATCAAACGTCGCTTATCCAACTTTAGAAACCGTTTAACTCAAATTAATACGTCCACGTAGCACATCACAATATCAAAAACTCAAGCCTCATGGTTAACGTCACTTATAAAACTCCTCATAACACAAACAACTACGCAGCGGAAATTTGTAAAACATAACCAAATAGTCCACATGGACGAAATAATCAAAAATCATTAATAAAGGCCGAGTTCATTATCCCCCCTGAGTGCTACGTATCAGAGCATGACGACTCGACTCGAAAAGTGAAGCTAATACCTTCACTGGGAATCACCTGCACGTTACCAACACGAGGGCAACATTCAAACAGGAAAGGGTGAGCATCATTTCAGTCTATATAATAGAAAACATGATAAGCACTAATCACAGGCTACGCAATAGAATAATCAGCATCCAATACACAAAACATCCACAACACGGTCATCATTCACATCATGTACAACTCATCTCATGTCATGTAGATTTATGAAATGCAACCCACTCGCGGGTATATGCATGAAGGTACCTTTTCACAAAACGTCGCTTAGCCACTCAGGCCTCATCATCACTTAGCCACTCAGGCCTCAAAACATCACTGGGTTTTATGCATATGGGCATGAGACTCTATGACATGCACCACTCACTTCACAAAATCACACAATTACTCAGATCATAGTCAACAATGTGACCCATCACTTACCTGTTTGCTCGCACGGAGCACAGCACCTGCCAAATTCATAATCATCACACGACACCACTAGGCCACTTAGACCTTAACCCCACTTAGCCACTCAGGCCCCAATTGACACTTACACATGAACATCATTTAACTCAAACATTAGCCACTGAGGGCAAAAACGTCATTTGACTAGCCACCAAGGGCATCCTCGTCATTTACACCTCATTATCATTAACTTTGGCCACTAGGGGCAAAACAGTCATTTGACTAGCCACCAAGGGCATCCTCGTCATTTACACATCATTATCATTAACTTTGGCCACTAGGGGCAAAACAGTCATTTTGACACTACCGTGTTTAAAACTGTTGTTTATACACCAAAAGGGATTTTTAAAGAGTTCTACGTCATTTTTCAATGTCACTGGGACGACCACCGGGGACAGCCACCTGGGCGCCCCCAAACAGTCAGAAAATAATAATTTTCCATTTTAAAAATTGAACACATAGATAGACAGTGGAAAAAGCTTCACGACACTTTTTGAATCGTTCGAAACGGACGTCGGAGTCAAAAGTTATGATAAAAATAAGTTTGGGAAAAAATTAGACAGCGTTCTGAAAATTGGCGCCTTAGGCGCCCAGGCAACACAGGCACCCAGCGCCCAGGCGCGCACAACACAAGGCAACACAGCGCCACAGGCGCCCAGCGCCCAGGCGCGCGCCAAGCAACACAGACACGGGCGCCTAGCGCCCAGGGCAACAACGCACGCACAACACAACACGGGCGCCAGCGCCCAGGCGCGCACAGCGCGCAACACACACAGACACGGGCGCCTAGCGCCCAGGCGCGCCCCCACGCGCAACAACAACACAGCACAGGCGCCAGCGCCCAGCATAGGCGCCCAGCGCCCAGAAAAACCAGCAACAACGCCCCGAATTTTCCCAAAACACTTTTCAACACTAAAAATTGTTTTCTTCGCAAATTCTAAATCATGAAAACTCAACATTTTCCAGCCACCAAAAATACACTTAATTTAATTAATTTCTCCAAAAATTCAATTGATCAATGTCTTACCTATCCCCTTGGCGCCCTAGGCGCCTATACACCATCATCCCACTTCGCGAACAACACAAGCAACATCCAACACAAATTTCAGTTTCATGATCAAATCGAATGTCACAATTTACCAACACAACGCATACATATCAAGAATTTCAGTCTCATGATCAATCCCACTTCGCATACACACATACATATGATGGTCAATATCAACAAAACATCAAGAAAGCATCAAGAATCATGCATACATCAATTCGCATACATCTAAATACGAAATCCAACATCAACAATGCATCAAGAACTCTATTCTAACCCTAGATCTAGGACTCATCATATGAACTATTAAATAGAGTGATAGAGCTCCCCTAACCTCGAAATTGAAGAACGGAGGCTCCGGAGATAGTCACGTACAGGATCACAGCAACAAAATCACGCTCCTCGCTCTTCCTTGCTTGCGACTTCTCTCCTCTTCCTCTTCTCTCCTTACGGCGCCTTTCCCTTGCTCTCTCTCTATCTCACGCTCCTTCTTTCTTTCTTTTGGTTTTCGCAAATTGCCACAAACCCTAGCCCCCACCAACTAACCCCTTCGCCTATAATGTGGATCATGGGCTTGGGCTTTCCACTTAAGCCCAAGTCATGCAAGTGGCGCCTCCACTCCTTCCTAATACCACCAAAAATAAATAAAATTTTAATTAATTCGAATTACATCAAATAATTTAATTTAAATCCCCAATTATTTAATTAAATAAATTAATTAAATAATTTTAGGGTGTTACATGTTTCACGTGTCGCAACTTCGGAAGTACGTTTCGGATCCATCTCATGTGATCCATATGGACGATGTAGAGGTGCGGGATAATCTCACTGTGGAGACGATGCCCGTACGGGTTGAGGATCGTGAAGTGAAAGCGCTTAGAGGCAAAGAGATTGCATTGGTGAAAGTGGTTTGGCTAGGAGCTGCCGGCGAGAGTATGACTTGGGAGCTAGAGAGCAAGATGCGAGAGTCCTACCCAGAGTTGTTTGATCAGGTAAATTTCGAGGACGAAATATTCTAAGTGGGGGAGAGTTGTAACACCCTAAAATTATTTAATTAATTTATTTAATTAAATAATTGGGGATTTAAATTAAATTATTTGATGTAATTCGATTAATTAGAATTTTATTTATTTTGGTGGTATTAGGAGGGAGTGGAGGCGCCACTTGCATGACTTGGGCTTAAGTGGAAAGCCCAAGCCCATGATCCACAATATAGGCGAAGTGGTTAGTTGGAGGGGGGCTAGGGTTTGTGGCATTTTGCGAAATCAAAAGAAAGAAAGAAAGAAAGAGCGTGAGATAGAGAGAGAGCAAGGAAGGGCGCCGTAAGGAGAGAAGAGGAAGAGGAGAGAAATCGCAAGCAAGGAAGAGCGAGGAGCGTGATTTTGTTGCTGTGATCCTGTACGTGACTATCTCCGGAGCCTCCGTTCTTCAATTTCGAGGTTAGGGGAGCTCTATCACTCTATTTAATAGTTCATATGATGAGTTCTAAATCTAGGATTAGACTAGATTTATTGATGTATTGTGATATTGGTTTTTTATATATTGTTGTATGCGAAATGATGTAAGCATGAGTTCTTGATGTTTCTTGATGCATCGTTGATGGGGACTATTATATGTGTAGATATATGCGAAGTGAATGGTTGAGTTTTCCTATACATATGTGTGCGAATTGTAGTGTTAGAATTATAGTCATTGATTTGTGACCTTCGAATTATTCGTGAAATTGAAATTGTTGTGTTGGATTTGTTTGTGTTGGTTGCGAAATTGGATGGATGGTGTATAGGCGCCTAGGGCGCCAAGGGGATAGGGAAGACAATGCTCAAATTGAATTTTTGGAGGAATTAATTAAAATTAAGTGTATTTTTGGGTGGCTGGAAATTGTTGAGTTTTTATAATTTCAAGTTGTCAAGAAAAACCAATTTTTAGTGTTAAAAAAAAGTGTTGAACAAATTCTGGGTGTGTTGCTGTTTTCTGGGCGCTGGGTGCTTGAGCAGGGCGCTGGGCGCCTGATGGAGTGTGTGTGCGTGTCTGGCGCGCCTGGGCGCTGGGCGCCTGGGGCGTGCGTGTTGCGTTTTGCGCCTGGGCGCTAGGCGCCCGTGTCTTGTTTTTGATGCGCTGTGCGCGCGTTGTTGCTCCCTGGGCGCATGGCGCCCGTGTCTGTGTTGCATTGTGAGCGCCTGGGCGCTGGGCGCCTGTGGCGCTGTGTTGCGTTGTGCTGTGCGCGCCTGGGCGCTGGGTGCCTGTGTTGCCTGGGCGCCTAAGGCGCCAATTTTCAGAACATTGTCTAATTTTTCCCAAACTTCTTTTTATCATAACTTTTGACTCAGACGTCCGTTTTGAACGATTCGAAAAGTGTCATGAAGCTTTTTACGTTGTCTATTTGTGGGTTCAATTTTTAAAATGAAAAATTGTTATTTTCTGACTGTTTGTGGGCGCCCAAGTGGCTGTCCCCGGTGGTCGTCCCAGTGACATTGAAAAATGACGTGGAACTTTTTAAAAATCCCTTTTGGTGTATAAACAACAGTTTTAAACACGGTAGCGTCAAATTGACTGTTTTGCCCCTAGTGGCCAAAGTTAATGATAATGATGTGTAAATGACGAGGATGCCCTTGGTGGTTAGTCAAACGACGTTTTTGCCCTCAGTGGCTAATGTTTGAGTTAAATGATGTTTATGTGTAAGTGACAATTGGGGCCTGAGTGGCTAAGTGATGTTAAGGTCTAAGTGGCCTAGTGATGTTGTATGATGATTATGAATTTGACAGGTGCTGTGCTCCGTGCGAGCAAACAGGTAAGTGATGGGTCATGTTGTTGGCTGTGATTTGAGTAATTGTGTACTTGTGTATTGTGAGTGGTGCATGTCATAGAGTCTCATGCCCATATGCATAAAACCCAGTGATGTTTTGAGGCCTGAGTGGCTAAGTGATAATGAGGCCTGAGTGGCCAAGCGACGTTTTGTGAAAAGGTACCTTCATGCATATACCCGCGAGTGGGTTGCACTTCATAAACCTAAATGACATGAGATGAGTTTTTGTACATGATGTGAATGATGACTGTGATGTGGATGTCTTGTGTATTGGATGCTGATTATTCTAGTGTGTAGCCTATGATTAGTGCTTATCATGTTTTCTATTATATAGACTGAAATGATGCTCACCCTTTCCTGTTTGAATGTTACCCCCGTGTTGGTAACGTGCAGGTGATTCCCAGTGAAGGTAATAGCTTCACTTTTCGAGTCGAGTCGTCATGCTCTGATACGTAGCACTCAGGGGGGATAACGAACTCGGCCTTTATTAATGATTTTTGATTATTATGTCCATGTGGACTATTTGGTTATGTTTTACTAATTTCCGCTGCGTAGTTGATTGTGTTATGAGGAGTGTTATAAGTGACATTAACCATGAGGCTTGAGTTTTTGATAGTGTGATGTGCTACGTGGACGTATGAATTTGAGTTAAACTGTTTTTAAAGTTTGATAAGCGACGTTTGATTTGAGTATGTGTAACATTTCCTATGAACGAGATTTTTCAAACTCTGATTTTTATAAACAAAGTGACGGGTAGAAAGGGGTGTTACATTAGTGCCCATGGCGCCAGTTTCAGGATGTTCCCAAATGTTTTCGAAAACTGTTTTCGCTATAACTTTGGACCCGGATATCCGTTTTGAACGATTCAAAAAGTGTCGTGAAGCTCTTTACGTTGTCTATCTATGGGTTCATTTTTAAAAATGAAAAATTGTTATTTTCCGACTGTTGGTGGGCGCCTAAGTGGCTGTCCCCAGTGATCGTCCCAGTGACATTGAAAAATGACGTGGAACACTTTATAAATCCCTTTTTGGTGTATAAACAACAGTTTTAACGTGGTAGTGTCAAAATGACTGTTTTGCCCCTAGTGGCCAAAGTTAATGATAATTATGTGTAAATGAGTGTTTTGCCCTTGGTGGCTAATAATAATTGTAATGACGTGTAAGAGTCTGTTTTGCCCTTGGTGGCTAATAATAATTGTAATGACGTGTAAGAGTCTGTTTTGCCCTTGGTGGCTAATAATGATTATAGTGATGTGTAAATGACTGTTCCGCCCTTAGTGGCTATTGTTAATTATAGTGAAGTGTAAATGACTGTTCCGCCCTTAGTGGCTATTGTTAATTATAGTGAAGTGTAAATGACTGTTCCGCCCTTAGTGGCTATTGTTAATTATAGTAAAGTGTAAATGACTGTTCCGCCCTTAGTGGCTATTGTTAATTATAGTGATGTGTAAATGACTGTTCTGCCCTTTGTGGTTATTATTATTTATAATGACGTGTAAATGACGTATTCGCCCTCAGTGGCTATTATTTGAGTTGATTGATAATTATGAGTAAGTGACGATGAAAACCCAGTGATGTTTAGGGGCCCGAAGGGCTAAGTGATGTTAAGGTCTAAATGGCCTAGTGACGTTGTGTGCTGATTGTGAATTTGACAGGTGCCGTGCTCTTTGCGAGCAAACCGGTAAGTGACGGGTCACATAGTTGACCATGAATTGAGTAATTGTGTATTTGTGTATTGTGAGTGGTGCATGTCATAGTGTCTCATGCCCATATGCATAAACCCAGTGACGTTTTTGGGGCCTGAGTGGCTAAGTGACGATGAGGCCTTAAGGGCTAAGCGACGTTTTGTGGAAAGGTACCTTCATGCATATACCCGCGAGTGGGTTGCATTTCATAAATCTACTTGACATGAGATGAGTTAATGTAAGTGATGTGAATGATGTCTGTGATATGGATGTTTAGTGTTTTGGTTGCTGACTGTTCTAGTGTGTAGCCTATGATTAGTACTTATCATATTTTCTATTATATGGATTGAAATGATGCTCACCCTTTCCTGTTTGAATGTTGCCCCCATGTTGGTAACGTGCAGGTGATTCTTAGTGAAGGCCTTTAGCTTCACTCCGTGAGTCGGGTCGTCATGCTCTGATATGTAACACTAGGGAGGGAAATACATGTTGTTTAAGTTATTTATGAATATTGTGGTTATTGGATTTTAGTATTGCAAGCCTGGCATAGTTGTGACGCCTTTTTGATTAAACTGTTGAATTCTCAATGTGAGGTTGTATTTTAACTGATAATGACGTTTTGAAGTTATTATAAGACTGTTTTCGAAAAGCGAGTTATTTGAAGTGTGACGTTTAGCGAAGTAAGTGTGACATCCCTTGTGGTGTAAACAAATTTTGAAAACTCTGATATTTTTATCTAATAAATTACCGGGTAGAAAAGGGGTGTTACATTAGTGGTATCAGAGCAATGGTTGGTCTGTCCGGCCGAGTCGTCGAGTCGTTGTGTCAAATAGTGACCAACTGTTGTCTTTTCAGTGCTGACCGTTGTTTGTGTTGCAGGTACACCGGAAAGTTTCTATTGGTAAGTAAACTAGTGGGGGAGATTTCCCTACTAGTGCTGTGTGCCCTATTGTGTATTCAGTGTGAGAACTGTGTTTTGCTGTTGTGATCCTTATTGTTGACCTTATTGCTGTGTGCTTCTAAATGAATTGTCATGTGGTTTAAATGTTCACATGTGTTTTAGTTGATATTGAGCTCTGTGTGTTTTACATAAAATGTCAAAAATTAATCGCTGTTGCTGTGGATTGTTAAGTCGCATGTACTTTTTATGTTGATGTGTCCGAACTATTTTAAGAGGTCGACGCTGAGTTTTTACGAAAAATCCTGTGAATACGTGTGATGTTTTGAAAAACCGAGTGCGTTGTGAAAATATTATTTTTGTAAACTATCTCAAGCTGTTGCTGCACTAATAGCTACCGTGGTGTTTTAATCACTACAAGTGAAAATGTTTTCATTCAAGTGTACTAATTTGGTCCTCAACTCTTTTGGAAAATTGCGACCGGATGTAAATATTTTAGATGAGAACTACCACATCATTGAGTTACTATTTTGACTTGCCTAATTTCCTCTAGGTGTAACCTTGCGTGCCGGAGTTTTATGACAAAATCTCTTGGTTGTTACTTATGGTTTTCTATCATGTGGATTTGAAAATCTAAAAGTAAAGTGATGTCTGAAAGTGCTTTTGAACGTCCATTAAACACTTTTACGGCTGGATGCCGAGATTAGCATTGAAAATTACTTTTATAAACGATTCGGATTTTGTTTTAGCAGTTGCATCCTTGCGATATGCGTTACGTAGTTTTAAAAACCTTAAGATTTAAAAATGTGCATTTTGGACGCTTGAACACTTGGGCTGAATTAACTAATTACAGTAAATGTTAATGTAACTATTCTTTTGGGCTGACTAGTTGTAATAAGGTTTTAAATGTTAACCGTGTTCCTGTGTACTTAGTTGATAATGTTTCGTGGATTATCCTGAGCTATTTGCTATTGCTGTTTTATTTAAATAATTGTTGCTGTTTCTGAAAAATGATCATTGCTGTTTTCAGAAAATAATGTTGCTGTTTTATTCGGATAATCGTTACGGTTTTCTGCAAAATAACTATTGCTGAAAATGATTGTTGCTACCTTTTTAAAGGTTGTTGTTGCTGTTTCCTAAGGCCGCTGTCAGTGCTTTCAAGAATAACTGTTATTGTCCCTACTTTTGTGCACTGCTGCTATTTTACGAGTTGTGCCTGTTTTTGGGTTGTTGACTGTCCCTATTTTTATGAGTTGTGCCTAATTCGATTGTTAACCGTTGCCAGTGCCTTAGTGCCCGATTGTGTGACTGAGTTGTTAATATTGTGTTGTTGATGATGTTGCTCTGTTGTTGGTTTCTAGTTGTTGATGTCGCCTGAGTGGCAATTGTAATTGTTGATGTCGCCTGAGTGGCAGTTGTAATTGTTGATGTCGCCTGAGTGGCAGTTGTAATTGTTGATGTCGCCTGAGTGGCAGTTGTAATTGTTGATGTCGCCTGAGTGGCAGTTGTGATTGTTGATGTCGCCTGAGTGGCAATTGTAATTGTTGATGTCGCCTGAGTGGCAGTTGTGATTGTTGATGTCGCCTGGGTGGCAAAGTTGTTTGTGGATGTTGTTGTCGCGTTACTAAAATTATGAGACTTGTTGTACGACTGTTATGCACCCTGTGAATTTCGTTGTGATGTTATGATGATTGAAGTAGTTTGTTATCCTTATGGGTAGATGAGTGGGGTAGGATGCGAGCTAGTTTATCAGAGTAGCGCAGCGGAGTAGAGAGTGAGTCTGAATTATTACTGCTTGAAGTTACCTGGCTGAACAAGTAGGAGGGACGGCCGCCCAAGCACTTACCGCCGGTAATCAAAGCAATAGTAATCAGCATGATTGATAGAACTAGTTGTCTAGGTGGCCTTAGAGGGAGAGTGTTGGCGTTGACTGTAACACCCCATTCTACCCGGTTATTTAGTATAGAGATCAGAGTTTCAAAATTTCTTTTTGAATGGAATGCTACACATAAGCTTAATCTAACAACGGTCAAATCGGTGTAAGCCTTCGTTACACATTTATAATACGCAACACCATTAAATAATTTAGGGTACACGTGACTTCACCAATAAAATCCACACATTGTAATTTAGATGTCTCGCAGCGGAAAATAACACAATCTCCAAAATACGCCGAACAACAGGCTCGTCAAAAATCATTAACTCAAAGCATATAAAATTCAACGACAAATGAATAACATTAAAATCCCTAATCCAACCCCCTAGGTGTCACGTATCAGAGCAGACCGACTCGGGAGTGAAAGGAGTAAGCCTTCACTCAGGACTACCTGTGGTAAACAACAACAGAAGGGTGAGTCTCAACTACATAATAAAGACTATAATAAGAAGTATATTCCATCATAGCATCACACTCACACAGTCACACAGTAGCATAGTCCATACAATCACCAACTAGCATGCTTATCATGAGGATGTATGCAATACAGTTATGCATGTGGTACCATTTTCCCAGACCGCAGCCTTATCATCATAATATCAACTCAGACCGCAGCCTTATCATTTCAATTTAGAACTCAGACCGCAGCCTTATTATCATAATTAACAACTCAGACCGCAGCCTTATGTATGCATGAGACTCCATGACCAAAACCACAATCATAATTATTAACAACACGGTCCATGTATCCTATATCACATCTTTAATTAATCTTAGTTTTAGCCCCCATGGCCTCATCATCAACCAACTCATTATTTTCTCCTCACAATCACGTCCCTAGGACTAGGATAACACTTAGGGACCAATCTGTCACCATTAGATCCGAAACCCAAACACAAGGCATGGGCGCCCCACTTGGCGCCCTGGGCGGCCACACTTGGCGCCCCACACAACACCCAAACGCACAAACATAGTAGGCCACCTTAAAAATTGAAACCGCTCTAGCCAAAATGTTCAAAATGGGATTTGGTCACATGAATACAGAATTTGGCTAGGGAAAATATGTTCAGAACTCACAGCTCACCCCTAGGCATCACAAACACAGTCAAAACAACGCTCTCTAGGACAATTTCAAAACCATAAGTGCAAATCTGAAAATTCTTTAGCCAAAGTACTTAAAATATGATTTGGTCAGGTGAATACAAAATTTGGCTCGGTAAATTATGCTCAGAAAATGAGATGCACACAAGGCACCCCTAAAACAAGCCAAAACGATGCCCAATAGGACCATTTCAAAACCACAAGTGCAAATCTGGAAATTCTTTAGCCAAAGTACTTAAAATATGATTTGGTCAGGTGAATACAAAATTTGGCTCGGTAAATTATGCTCAGAAAATGAGATGCACACAAGGCACCCCTAAAACAAGCCAAAACGATGCCCAATAGGACCATTTCAAAACCACAAGTGCAAATCTGGAAATTCTTTAGCCAAAGTACTTAAAATATGATTTGGTCAGGTGAATACAAAATTTGGCTCGGTAAATTATGCTCAGAAAATGAGATGCACACAAGGCACCCCTAAAACAAGCCAAAACGATGCCCAATAGGACCATTTCAAAACCACAAGTGCAAATCTGAAAATTCTTTAGCCAAAGTACTTAAAATATGATTTGGTCAGGTGAATACAAAATTTGGCTCAGTAAATTATGTTTAGAAACTGAGTTTACCCAAAAACATGATTTATGCGCCTTGCCTAAGCATAGGCAGCAACCTGGCGCCACCCCAGGCGCCACAGGGCAGCAACATAGGCGCCCTGCCCAGAACACACACACGCCCAGCAACAGAAAACAGCGCCCAGGGCGCCAATTCCCCCCCCCCCCCCCCCCCAGCACTTGGCGCCCAGGCGCCCCATCACAACCAAACACCAATTCTCCATTATTTTTCCAAAACTCAAAATACCACAACAATCACAAAACACACTGCACTTTTTCCAGCAACATCCAATCTCACATATATAAATTAAGAACACTTCAAAACACAAAATTAACACATGAAATCCAAACCTTAGCATAGGGAAATCAAATCAATCACACTAATTATCAATTCCAACTAACCTAAACAATTCTAACAATTAACAAGTAGTGTCAAGTGGGGTCCTATGGTTTACATACAACCTATTATATTCTCTATTATAGAGTGAGACTCCCCTAACCTTGATTATGACGAGCTAGAGCCTTTTCCACCGAAGCACCGACAAATCACCGCAACAAAGAAGCTCCTCCTTTTTCACACAATCACGCCCTTTCTCTCTTTCCCTAGGATCAAGGCGAATTGATCAAAATAGAAAGGGTTAGGGAAATTCGAAACCTAAGCAATTGATAGAGAAAGGAAATCGAATCATAGAAGATTAGGAACCCTTACCTAGGATCAAGGCGCACAAACCCTAACTCCAAGCTTGAAATCGCCCTTCCTTCTCTTCTCCTCTCTTCGACTTTCTTTCTTTTCTTCTCTATTTCGACTTTCTTTCTTTCCTTTGACACTAGTGGGGCGCGACCTAGACCCCTAGTGTCTAAAGAGCGCCTAAGGCCAACGGGCTTGGGCCTCTTGGGCCGTCACTTGAAATTCCGGTATTACCAACGCCATCCCCTTCAGTTAAATAAAAATACTACATTATCATATAATAAAATAAAATAGTGCAACACTTTAAATAATTTAATCAATTACTTAATTAAATTATTTTAGGGTGTTACAACTCTCCCCCACTTAGGAAATTTCGTCCTCGAAATTCATACCTGAGTCAAAAAGCTCTGGATAGGACTCCCGCATCCTACTCTCCAGCTCCCAAGTCATGCTCTCGCCAGTAGCGCCTAACCACACCACCTTTACTAAAGCAATAATTTTCCCTCTCAGCACCTTCACTTCTCTGTCATCAATCCTCACTGGCATAGTCTCAACAGTGAGATTATCTCGCACCTCAATATCATCCATATGGATCACATGAGACGGGTCCGGAACGTACTTCCGAAGTTGCGACACGTGAAATACGTCGTGCAAGTTCGAAAGGTTAGGTGGTAGAGCCACCCTATAAGCAACCTTTCCGACCCTCTCAGTGATCTGGTACGGTCCAATAAATCTAGGAGTCAACTTCTTTGCTTTAAGTGCACGCCCAACACCAGCCATAGGCGTGACCCTCAAGAAAACATGCTCACCAGCCTGAAATTCCAAATCTTTTCTCCTTCTATCATGGTAACTCTTTTGCCGACTTTGAGACTCTTTCATTTTCTCCCTGATCATTTTTATCTTTTCTGTAGTCTCTCTCACTAATTCAGGTCCAAGAACAACACTCTCTCCAGACTCATGCCAACACACAGGAGTTCTACACCTCCGCCCATACAATGCCTCGAAAGGAGCCATCCCTATACTCGAATGGTAGCTGTTGTTGTAAGTGAACTCAATCAACGAAAGGTGTGTATCCCACGCACCTCCCTGCTCTAAAACACACGATCTCAATAAGTCCTCCAATGACTGAATGGTTCTCTCTGTCTGCCCATCAGTCTGAGGATGGTAGGCTGAACTCAACCTCAATCTGGACCCCAATGCCTCCTGCAAGCTCCCCCAAAACTCCGAAGTAAACCTCGGATCTCTGTCAGATACAATACTCTTCGGGACACCATGCAACTTCACAATCACTTGAATATATATCTCGGCCAATCTCGCTACCGGATACGTGATGTTGATAGGAAGGAAGTGAGCAGACTTCATCAACCTATCCACGATCACCCAAATAGAATCAAATCCCCGAACGGTTCTTGGTAACCCTGTCACAAAATCCATGGAAATGCTATCCCATTTCCATTCCGGAACATCCAAAGGTTGCATCAACCCCGCAGGCTTCTGGTGCTCAACCTTTGACTTCTGGCAAGTCAAACAGGCATACACAAACTGTGCTACATCTTTCTTCATACCAGGCCACCAGAATAATTTCTTCAAGTCATGATACATCTTTGTAGCCCCTGGATGAATACTCAGCTTGCTCCTATGACTCTCCTCAAGGATCATCTTCTTCATCTCAATATCATCGGGAACACAGATTCTGTCTCTAAATCTCAACACACCCTGGGAATCCAACCTGAAATCCCCATCCACATTCTGATCACCCGCAACTAACAAGTCAACCAGCTTCACATCTAATTTCTGTGCGTCTCTGATACTAACCAAGAAGTCATTACCAATCCTCAGCATACCCAGCCTAACACTTCGCGGCGTCACTTCACAAACCAGACTCATATCACGAAATTGCTCAACCAACTCCAACTCTTTTACCATCATCGCTGACATATGCAAAGTCTTCCGACTTAAAGCATCAGCCACGACATTAGCTTTGCCGGGGTGATAGTTTAAGCCAAAATCATAGTCTTTCAGCAGCTCTAACCAACGCCTCTGCCTCATATTCAGCTCCTTCTGATCAAACAAGTATTTCAAACTCTTGTGGTCGCTGAATACCTCGAATCTAGTGCCATACAAATAGTGCCTCCAAATTTTTAGCGCAAACACAATAGCAGCCAATTCCAAATCATGAGTAGGATAGTTCTTCTCATGAGTCCGCAACTGTCTGGACGCATAAGCGACTACCTTCCCATCCTGCATCAATACGCCCCCTAAGCCCATTCTGGAAGCATCACAATATA
This sequence comes from Astragalus membranaceus, assembly GCA_039519185.1. NCBI lineage: Eukaryota > Viridiplantae > Streptophyta > Magnoliopsida > Fabales > Fabaceae > Astragalus > Astragalus membranaceus. The sequence goes on from CM076850.1 coordinate 54,569,777, forward strand.
CCACAAACGGTTGATCCGGCACGGGCAACACTAACACCGGAGATGTTGTCAATCTTTTCTTCAACTCTTGGAAGCTCTCTTCGCACTTAGCATCCCAAACAAAAATTCTCCCTTTACACGTCAATTGAGTCAACGGAAGGGCTAGCTTTGAGAAACCCTCAATGAACCTCCTGTAGTAACCGGCCAACCCCAAGAAACTCCTGATCTCAGTCGCAGACTTTGGGCTCTCCCATTGTAACACTGCATCAACCTTAGCTGGGTCTACAGCTATGCCATCACTAGAAATAATGTGACCCAAAAAGCTTACCTCACGCAGCCAGAACTCGCATTTGGACAACTTAGCATAAAGCTTCTTCTCTTTCAATACCTCAAGCACCAATCTTAAGTGCTCTGCATGCTCCTCTTCAGACTTGGAGTATACCAGAATATCATCTATAAAAACTACCACAAACCGATCCAAGTAACTATGGAAGATACGGTTCATGTACTCCATAAACACCCCTGGTGCATTGGTGACACCAAACGGCATCACAGAGTATTCATAATGTCCATATCTCGTTCGAAACGCTGTCTTCTGGACGTCTTCATCTTTTACTTTAATCTGGTGATACCCTGACCTCAAATCAATTTTACTAAAAACCCTAGCACCCACCAGCTGGTCCATCAAATCGTCAATTCTCGGAAGAGGGTACTTATTTTTAATAGTCACCTTGTTCAACTGTCTATAATCCACACACAGGCGCATACTCCCATCTTTCTTCTTTACTAATAAAACCGGAGCTCCCCATGGTGACACACTAGGCCTCACAAATTTCTTTTCAAGTAACTCTTCCAACTGCTTCTTCAATTCAGATAACTCAGAAGCTGACATTCGGTACGGAGCCATGGACACAGGCCTAGTACCAGGCACAAGGTCAATCCCAAACTCTACTTCCCTCTCTGGTGGCACACTAGGAATCTCATCAGGGAACACTTCAGGGAATTCACACACCACCTGCAATCCTTCAACCATAGCTTGGTTTTCAGCAGACATAGACGCCATCAAAGCAAATAGTTGACCACCATCCTTCATTACCTTATGCAGCTGATCCCCAGACAACAAAACAGACTCTCCCTCCTCAGGAGGAAAGAAACTCACAGACTTGCTGAAACAGTTGATGTGCACATGGTTATCCACTAACCAGTCCATACCAAGAATAACATCCAACCCTCCCAAAGGCAAACATATAAGGTCAACCAGAAAATCTCTGCCAAATACTGACAGAGGACACTTAGCACACAATAGAGAAGTAGTCACCGAACCCTTAGCCGGAGTGTCGATAACCATTTCCCTTTTCATATCAGACAATACTAGATTTAACTTTTCAGCACAAGCAGCAGCAATAAAAGAATGCGTAGCACCAGTATCAACTATAGCAATTAAAGGGGAACCATAAATAAAGCAAGTACCTCGAATCTCATTGGGCCCCTCTGAGCCTGCTAGCGCGAAAACTCGTCCATTGGATTTTTCTTTCTTCGGTTTGGTGCATTTAGAACTGAAGTGACTAGCTTCACCACAATTGAAACACACTGATTCCTTACGATCACAATTAGACGCCATATGACCTTTCTTCCCACAACGGTAACACATTACCTCAGTCTTGCAATCGAAACTTTTGTGACCCGGCTTGCCACAAGTGTAACACACTATATCAGCGGGAGCACCTCCCCCACTAGGCTTCTTACCCTCAGAAAATTTCTTACTAGCACCTGCCTTCCACTTATTTTTACCTCCAGACACATCATATGGTTTTCCCCTAAACTGATTATTCCTCTTTTCTTTCCCAATTTTGTAGGCAGCAGAACTGTCTTCTTCATAAATTCTACTCTTGTCAACCAATCTAGCAAAATCGCGTATCTCATGATACCCAATTGCCTTCTTAATGTCAGGTCGCAGGCCACTTTCAAATTTCACACATTTAGAGAACTCTGAATCAGCATCATTGGCGTAGTAAGGACAGAATTGAGCCAGCTCTTCAAATTTGGCTGCATACTCAGCCACAGTCTTATTTCCCTGTTTCAATTCTAGAAATTCTACCTCTTTCTTGGCCCGAACGTCTTCAGGGTAGTACTTTCTTTTAAACTCTCTTGTGAAGACATCCCAAGTAACCTCTTCACCAGCAGTGTTCAACCTATGCAGCATCCCTAACCACCACTTGTCAGCCTCTTCCGCCAGCATGTGCGTCCCAAACTTCACTTGCTGGGCAGCAGTGCAATCCATAACTCGGAATATCCGCTCTATCTCATTCAGCCACGACAAGGCTCCATCGGGATCATACCGACCCTTGAAGGTGGGTGGGTTTTCCCTCTGAAACGTTGCCAGGTTACGGGCATTCATATCAGCAGCATTGTGTTGATTTCCAACAGCTTGGGCTATGGCCTGCAGAGCAGCAGCCAAAGCAGCATCATCCCTTCTAGCCATATCAACCTAGCACTGCAGCATAAACGACAATTTAGAACTAAAACACAACACCTAATTGTCATACACAATATGACAGACAGACACACTTGGTCGGACAGACCGAACTTTTGCTCTGATACCACTAATGTAACACCCCATTCTACCCAGCTATTTATTATAGAGATCAGAGTTTCAAAATTTCTTTTTGAATGGAATGCTACACATAAGCTTAATCTAACAACGGTCAAATCGGTGTAAGCCTTCGTTACACATTTATAATACGCAACACCATTAAATAATTTAGGGTACACGTGACTTCACCAATAAAATCCACACATTGTAATTTAGATGTCTCGCAGCGGAAAATAACACAATCTCCAAAATACGCCGAACAACAGGCTCGTCAAAAATCATTAACTCAAAGCATATAAAATTCAACGACAAATGAATAACATTAAAATCCCTAATCCAACCCCCTAGGTGTCACGTATCAGAGCAGACCGACTCGGGAGTGAAAGGAGTAAGCCTTCACTCAGGACTACCTGTGGTAAACAACAACAGAAGGGTGAGTCTCAACTACATAATAAAGACTATAATAAGAAGTATATTCCATCATAGCATCACACTCACACAGTCACACAGTAGCATAGTCCATACAATCACCAACTAGCATGCTTATCATGAGGATGTATGCAATACAGTTATGCATGTGGTACCATTTTCCCAGACCGCAGCCTTATCATCATAATATCAACTCAGACCGCAGCCTTATCATTTCAATTTAGAACTCAGACCGCAGCCTTATTATCATAATTAACAACTCAGACCGCAGCCTTATGTATGCATGAGACTCCATGACCAAAACCACAATCATAATTATTAACAACACGGTCCATGTATCCTATATCACATCTTTAATTAATCTTAGTTTTAGCCCCCATGGCCTCATCATCAACCAACTCATTATTTTCTCCTCACAATCACGTCCCTAGGACTAGGATAACACTTAGGGACCAATCTGTCACCATTAGATCCGAAACCCAAACACAAGGCATGGGCGCCCCACTTGGCGCCCTGGGCGGCCACACTTGGCGCCCCACACAACACCCAAACGCACAAACATAGTAGGCCACCTTAAAAATTGAAACCGCTCTAGCCAAAATGTTCAAAATGGGATTTGGTCACATGAATACAGAATTTGGCTAGGGAAAATATGTTCAGAACTCACAGCTCACCCCTAGGCATCACAAACACAGTCAAAACAACGCTCTCTAGGACAATTTCAAAACCATAAGTGCAAATCTGAAAATTCTTTAGCCAAAGTACTTAAAATATGATTTGGTCAGGTGAATACAAAATTTGGCTCGGTAAATTATGCTCAGAAAATGAGATGCACACAAGGCACCCCTAAAACAAGCCAAAACGATGCCCAATAGGACCATTTCAAAACCACAAGTGCAAATCTGGAAATTCTTTAGCCAAAGTACTTAAAATATGATTTGGTCAGGTGAATACAAAATTTGGCTCGGTAAATTATGCTCAGAAAATGAGATGCACACAAGGCACCCCTAAAACAAGCCAAAACGTTGCCCAATAGGACCATTTCAAAACCACAAGTGCAAATCTGGAAATTCTTTAGCCAAAGTACTTAAAATATGATTTGGTCAGGTGAATACAAAATTTGGCTCGGTAAATTATGCTCAGAAAATGAGATGCACACAAGGCACCCCTAAAACAAGCCAAAACGATGCCCAATAGGACCATTTCAAAACCACAAGTGCAAATCTGAAAATTCTTTAGCCAAAGTACTTAAAATATGATTTGGTCAGGTGAATACAAAATTTGGCTCAGTAAATTATGTTTAGAAACTGAGTTTACCCAAAAACATGATTTATGCGCCTTGCCTAAGCATAGGCAGCAACCTGGCGCCACCCCAGGCGCCACAGGGCAGCAACATAGGCGCCCTGCCCAGAACACACACACGCCCAGCAACAGAAAACAGCGCCCAGGGCGCCAATTCCCCCCCCCCCCCCAGCACTTGGCGCCCAGGCGCCCCATCACAACCAAACACCAATTCTCCATTATTTTTCCAAAACTCAAAATACCACAACAATCACAAAACACACTGCACTTTTTCCAGCAACATCCAATCTCACATATATAAATTAAGAACACTTCAAAACACAAAATTAACACATGAAATCCAAACCTTAGCATAGGGAAATCAAATCAATCACACTAATTATCAATTCCAACTAACCTAAACAATTCTAACAATTAACAAGTAGTGTCAAGTGGGGTCCTATGGTTTACATACAACCTATTATATTCTCTATTATAGAGTGAGACTCCCCTAACCTTGATTATGACGAGCTAGAGCCTTTTCCACCGAAGCACCGACAAATCACCGCAACAAAGAAGCTCCTCCTTTTCAACACAATCACGCCCTTTCTCTCTTTCCCTAGGATCAAGGCGAATTGATCAAAATAGAAAGGGTTAGGGAAATTCGAAACCTAAGCAATTGATAGAGAAAGGAAATCGAATCATAGAAGATTAGGAACCCTTACCTAGGATCAAGGCGCACAAACCCTAACTCCAAGCTTGAAATCGCCCTTCCTTCTCTTCTCCTCTCTTCGACTTTCTTTCTTTTCTTCTCTATTTCGACTTTCTTTCTTTCCTTTGACACTAGTGGGGCGCGACCTAGACCCCTAGTGTCTAAAGAGCGCCTAAGCCAACGGGCTTGGGCCTCTTGGGCCGTCACTTGAAATTCCGGTATTACCAACGCCATCCCCTTCAGTTAAATAAAAATACTACATTATCATATAATAAAATAAAATAGTGCAACACTTTAAATAATTTAATCAATTACTTAATTAAATTATTTTAGGGTGTTACATTGACAGATGAATTTCGAGGACGAAATATTCTAAGTGGGGGAGAGTTGTAACACCCTAAAATATTTAATTAATTTATTTAATTAAGTATTTAGGAATTTAAATTAATTAAGTGGATATAATTTAATTATGAGAAATTATATTAAAATGTGTAGAGGGTATTAGAAGATGGAGGTGCCAAATTAGATGGACTTGGGCTTAAGTGAGAAGCCCAAGCCCATGAGTCAAGCCATATGCGAAGTGGAGCCTAGGGGTTAGGGTTCATTGGGGATCATTTGCGAAAAATGGAGAGAAAGGAGAAGGAGAAGGTCGCGCCATAGAGAGGGAGAGGGAGAAGAGAAGAGCGCAAGCTTCAAGGAGGAAAGAGGAGGCGTGATCCGGTTGCCGTAGTTCCGTTCATGATCATCCCTAGAGATCCTACTCTCCAATTCGAGGTTAGGGGAGCTCTATCATTCTATCTAATAAATTATATGATGGTTCCTAGATCTAGGGTTAGACTAGATTTCTTGATTGTGTTCTTGATATATTGTTGATGATGATATTTTTGTAAGTATATGCGAATTGATGAATCCCATGAGTTCTTGATGTGTTCTTGATCCATTATTGATGTTGATTTCATATGTGTGTATGCGAATTGAATGGTTGATTTTTATATATATATGTATGCGAATCGAATGGTGGATTTTTATATATATGTATGCGAATTGATTTGTTGAGTTATTGTATATATATGTATGCCATACGTGAATTGATTTAGTATTTGAACCTTGAGATAATACGAATTGTGTATGCGTTTTGATGATGTTAATATTTGCGAGTTCATGGAATTTATGGATTGGTATGTTGGGGAGCTTGATGCTTCGCATTTTGGGTGTGGGTGTGCAAGGGTGCCTAGGGCGCCAAAGTGATGATGATTTTAGTGCTCCAAGAGAATCTTGTTGATTTATTTAAATTAAGAGTCATTTTGAGTGTTGAAAATTACAGGATTTTGATGAGTTAAATTGCTAAAAATCAGTCTTTAGTGTTTTGGAAAATTGTGGGAAAAATGGTGATTTTTGGTGTTTAGTGTTGAAGAGTTGTTGGAAAAATTCTGGGTTTGTTGTTGCTGTTTTCTGGGCGCCAAGTGCCTGTGCTGGGCGCCTGTGGCCTGTGTGTGTTGCTGTGTGTTGCCAGAATTCCGGTGTGGCTAGGCGCTGGGTGCTGGGTGCCAGCGCTGGGCGCTGAGCGCCCATGCGCGTGTGTGTGTGTGTTGCGCCAAGGCGCTGGGCGCCAGGCGCTGGGCGCTGAGCGCCCGTGTGCGTTGCGTGTGCGTGTGTGTTGCGCCAAGGCGCTGGGCGCTGAGCGCCCTTGTGTGTTGCGTGTGCGTGTTGCGCCTTGCTGGGCGCCAGGTGCCTGGGCGCTGGGCGCCCATGGCGCCAGTTTCAGGATGTTCCCAAATGTTTTCGAAAACTGTTTTCGCTATAACTTTTGACCCGGATATCCGTTTTGAACGATTCAAAAAGTGTCGTGAAGCTCTTTACGTTGTCTATCTATGGGTTCATTTTTAAAAATGAAAAATTGTTATTTTCCGACTGTTGGTGGGCGCCTAAGTGGCTGTCCCCAGTGATCGTCCCAGTGACATTGAAAAATGACGTGGAACACTTTATAAATCCCTTTTTGGTGTATAAACAACAGTTTTAACGTGGTAGTGTCAAAATGACTGTTTTGCCCCTAGTGGCCAAAGTTAATGATAATTATGTGTAAATGACTGTTTTGCCCTTGGTGGCTAATAATAATTGTAATGACGTGTAAGAGTCTGTTTTGCCCTTGGTGGCTAATAATAATTGTAATGACGTGTAAGAGTCTGTTTTGCCCTTGGTGGCTAATAATAATTGTAATGACGTGTAAGAGTCTGTTTTGCCCTTGGTGGCTAATAATGATTATAGTGATGTGTAAATGACTGTTCCGCCCTTAGTGGCTATTGTTAATTATAGTGAAGTGTAAATGACTATTCCGCCCTTAGTGGCTATTGTTAATTATAGTGAAGTGTAAATGACTGTTCCGCCCTTAGTGGCTATTGTTAATTATAGTAAAGTGTAAATGACTGTTCCGCCCTTAGTGGCTATTGTTAATTATAGTGATGTGTAAATGACTGTTCCGCCCTTAGTGGCTATTGTTAATTATAGTAAAGTGTAAATGACTGTTCCGCCCTTAGTGGCTATTGTTCATTATAGTGATGTGTAAATGACTGTTCTGCCCTTTGTGGTTATTATTATTTATAATGACGTGTAAATGACGTATTCGCCCTCAGTGGCTATTATTTGAGTTGATTGATAATTATGAGTAAGTGACGATGAAAACCCAGTGATGATTAGGGGCCCGAAGGGCTAAGTGATGTTAAGGTCTAAATGGCCTAGTGACGTTGTGTGCTGATTGTGAATTTGACAGGTGCCGTGCTCTTTGCGAGCAAACCGGTAAGTGACGGGTCACATAGTTGACCATGAATTGAGTAATTGTGTATTTGTGTATTGTGAGTGGTGCATGTCATAGTGTCTCATGCCCATATGCATAAACCCAGTGACGTTTTTGGGGCCTGAGTGGCTAAGTGACGATGAGGCCTTAAGGGCTAAGCGACGTTTTGTGGAAAGGTACCTTCATGCATATACCCGCGAGTGGGTTGCATTTCATAAATCTACTTGACATGAGATGAGTTAATGTAAGTGATGTGAATGATGTCTGTGATATGGATGTTTAGTGTTTTGGTTGCTGACTGTTCTAGTGTGTAGCCTATGATTAGTACTTATCATATTTTCTATTATATGGATTGAAATGATGCTCACCCTTTCCTGTTTGAATGTTGCCCCCATGTTGGTAATGTGCAGGTGATTCTTATTGAAGGCCTTTAGCTTCACTCCGTGAGTCGGGTCGTCATGCTCTGATATGTAACACTAGGGAGGGAAATACATGTTGTTTAAGTTATTTATGAATATTGTGGTTATTGGATTTTAGTATTGCAAGCCTGGCATAGTTGTGACGCCTTTTTGATTAAACTGTTGAATTCTCAATGTGAGGTTGTATTTTAACTGATAATGACGTTTTGAAATTATTATAAGACTGTTTTCGAAAAGCGAGTTATTTGAAATGTGACGTTTAGCGAAGTAAGTGTGACATCCCTTGTGGTGTAAACAAATTTTGAAAACTCTGATATTTTTATCTAATAAATTACCGGGTAGAAAAGGGGTGTTACATTAGTGACTAAAGTAACACCCCTTTTCTACCCGGTAATTTATTAGATAAAAATATCAGAGTTTTCAAAATTTGTTTACACCACAAGGGATGTCACACTTACTTCGCTAAACGTCACACTTCAAATAACTCGCTTTTCGAAAACAGTCTTATAATAACTTCAAAACGTCATTATCAGTTAAAATACAACCTCACATTGAGAATTCAACAGTTTAATCAAAAAGGCGTCACAACTATGCCAGGCTTGCAATACTAAAATCCAATAACCACAATATTCATAAATAACTTAAACAACATGTATTTCCCTCCCTAGTGTTACATATCAGAGCATGACGACCCGACTCACGGAGTGAAGCTAAAGGCCTTCACTAAGAATCACCTGCACGTTACCAACATGGGGGCAACATTCAAACAGGAAAGGGTGAGCATCATTTCAATCCATATAATAGAAAATATGATAAGTACTAATCATAGGCTACACACTAGAACAGTCAGCAACCAAAACACTAAACATCCATATCACAGACATCATTCACATCACTTACATTAACTCATCTCATGTCAAGTAGATTTATGAAATGCAACCCACTCGCGGGTATATGCATGAAGGTACCTTTCCACAAAACGTCGCTTAGCCCTTAAGGCCTCATCGTCACTTAGCCACTCAGGCCCCAAAAACGTCACTGGGTTTATGCATATGGGCATGAGACACTATGACATGCACCACTCACAATACACAAATACACAATTACTCAATTCATGGTCAACTATGTGACCCGTCACTTACCGGTTTGCTCGCAAAGAGCACGGCACCTGTCAAATTCACAATCAGCACACAACGTCACTAGGCCATTTAGACCTTAACATCACTTAGCCCTTCGGGCCCCTAAACATCACTGGGTTTTCATCGTCACTTACTCATAATTATCAATCAACTCAAATAATAGCCACTGAGGGCGAATACGTCATTTACACGTCATTATAAATAATAATAACCACAAAGGGCAGAACAGTCATTTACACATCACTATAATTAACAATAGCCACTAAGGGCGGAACAGTCATTTACACTTTACTATAATTAACAATAGCCACTAAGGGCGGAACAGTCATTTACACATCACTATAATTAACAATAGCCACTAAGGGCGGAACAGTCATTTACACTTTACTATAATTAACAATAGCCACTAAGGGCGGAACAGTCATTTACACTTCACTATAATTAACAATAGCCACTAAGGGCGGAACAGTCATTTACACTTCACTATAATTAACAATAGCCACTAAGGGCGGAACAGTCATTTACACATCACTATAATCATTATTAGCCACCAAGGGCAAAACAGACTCTTACACGTCATTACAATTATTATTAGCCACCAAGGGCAAAACAGACTCTTACACGTCATTACAATTATTATTAGCCACCAAGGGCAAAACAGTCATTTACACATAATTATCATTAACTTTGGCCACTAGGGGCAAAACAGTCATTTTGACACTACCACGTTAAAACTGTTGTTTATACACCAAAAAGGGATTTATAAAGTGTTCCACGTCATTTTTCAATGTCACTGGGACGATCACTGGGGACAGCCACTTAGGCGCCCACCAACAGTCGGAAAATAACAATTTTTCATTTTTAAAAATGAACCCATAGATAGACAACGTAAAGAGCTTCACGACACTTTTTGAATCGTTCAAAACGGATATCCGGGTCAAAAGTTATAGCGAAAACAGTTTTCGAAAACATTTGCGAACATCCTGAAACTGGCGCCATGGGCGCCCAGCGCCCAGGCACCTGGCGCCCAGCAAGGCGCAACACGCACACGCAACACACAAGGGCGCTCAGCGCCCAGCGCCTGGCGCCCAGCGCCTTGGCGCAACACACACGCACACGCAACGCACACGGGCGCTCAGCGCCCAGCGCCTGGCGCCCAGCGCCTTGGCGCAACACACACACACACGCGCATGGGCGCTCAGCGCCCAGCGCTGGCACCCAGCGCCTAGCCACACAGGAATTCTGGCAACACACAGCAACACACACAGGCCACAGGCGCCCAGCACAGGCACTTGGCGCCCAGAAAACAGCAACAACAAACCCATAATTTTTCCAACAACTCTTCAACACTAAACACCAAAAATCACCATTTTTCCCACAATTTTCCAAAACACTAAAGACTGATTTTTAGCAATTTAACTCATCAAAATCCTGTAATTTTCAACACTCAAAATGACTCTTAATTTAAATAAATCAACAAGATTCTCTTGGAGCACTAAAATCATCATCACTTTGGCGCCCTAGGCACCCTTGCACACCCACACCCAAAATGCGAAGCATCAGGCTCCCCAACATACCAATCCATAAATTCCATGAACTCGCAAATATTAACATCATCAAAACACATACACAATTCGTATTATCTCAAGGTTCAAATACTAAATCGATTCACGTATGGCATACATATATATACAATAACTCAACAAATCAATTCGCATACATATATATAAAAATCCACCATTCGATTCGCATACATATATATATAAAAATCAACCATTCAATTCGCATACACACATATGAAATCAACATCAATAATGGATCAAGAACACATCAAGAACTCATGGGATTCATCAATTCGCATATACTTACAAAAATATCATCATCAACAATATATCAAGAACACAATCAAGAAATCTAGTCTAACCCTAGATCTAGGACCCATCATATAATTTATTAGATAGAATGATAGAGCTCCCCTAACCTCGAATTGGAGAGTAGGATCTCTAGGGATGATCATGAACGGAACTACGGCAACCGGATCACGCCTCCTCTTTCCTCCTTGAAGCTTGCGCTCTTCTCTTCTCCCTCTCCCTCTCTATGGCGCGACCTTCTCCTTCTCCTTTCTCTCCATTTTTCGCAAATGATCCCCAATGAACCCTAACCCCTAGGCTCCACTTCGCATATGGCTTGACTCATGGGCTTGGGCTTCTCACTTAAGCCCAAGTCCATCTAATTTGGCACCTCCATCTTCTAATACCCTCTACACATTTTAATATAATTTCTCATAATTAAATTATATCCACTTAATTAATTTAAATTCCTAAATACTTAATTAAATAAATTAATTAAATACTTTAGGGTGTTACAACTCTCCCCCACTTAGAATATTTCGTCCTCGAAATTCATCTGTCAACGCCAACACTCTCCCTCTAAGGCCACCTAGACAACTAGTTCTATCAATCATGCTGATTACTATTGCTTTGATTACCGGCGGTAAGTGCTTGGGCGGCCGTCCCTCCTACTTGTTCAGCCAGGTAACTTCAAGCAGTAATAATTCAGACTCACTATCTACTCCGCTGCGCTACTCTGATAAACTAGCTCGCATCCTACCCCACTCATCTACCCATAAGGATAACAAACTACTTCAATCATCATAACATCACAACGAAATTCACAGGGTGCATAACAGTCGTACAACAAGTCTCATAATTTTAGTAACGCGACAACAACATCCACAAACAACTTTGCCACCCAGGCGACATCAACAATCACAACTGCCACTCAGGCGACATCAACAATTACAATTGCCACTCAGGCGACATCAACAATCACAACTGCCACTCAGGCGACATCAACAATTACAACTGCCACTCAGGCGACATCAACAATTACAACTGCCACTCAGGCACATCAACAATTACAACTGCCACTCAGGCGACATCAACAATTACAATTGCCACTCAGGCGACATCAACAACTAGAAACCAACAACAGAGCAACATCATCAACAACACAATATTAACAACTCAGTCACACAATCGGGCACTAAGGCACTGGCAACGGTTAACAATCGAATTAGGCACAACTCATAAAAATAGGGACAGTCAACAACCCAAAAACAGGCACAACTCGTAAAATAGCAGCAGTGCACAAAAGTAGGGACAATAACAGTTATTCTTGAAAGCACTGACAGCGGCCTTAGGAAACAGCAACAACAACCTTTAAAAAGGTAGCAACAATCATTTTCAGCAATAGTTATTTTGCAGAAAACCGTAACGATTATCCGAATAAAACAGCAACATTATTTTCTGAAAACAGCAATGATCATTTTTCAGAAACAGCAACAATTATTTAAATAAAACAGCAATAGCAAATAGCTCAGGATAATCCACGAAACATTATCAACTAAGTACACAGGAACACGGTTAACATTTAAAACCTTATTACAACTAGTCAGCCCAAAAGAATAGTTACATTAATATTTACAGTAATTAGTTAATTCAGCCCAAGTGTTCAAGCGTCCAAAATGCACATTTTTAAATCTTAAGGTTTTTAAAACCACGTAACGCATATCGCAAGGATGCAACTGCTAAAACAAAATCCGAATCGTTTATAAAAGTAATTTTCAATGCTAATCTCGGCATCCAGCCGTAAAAGTGTTTAATGGACGTTCAAAAGCACTTTCAGACATCACTTTACTTTTAGATTTTCAAAACCACATGATAGAAAACCATAAGTAACAACCAAGAGATTTTGTCATAAAACTCCGGCACGCAAGGTTACACCTAGAGGAAATTAGGCAAGTCAAAATAGTAACTCAATGATGTGGTAGTTCTCATCTAAAATATTTACATCCGGTCGCAATTTTCCAAAAGAGTTGAGGACCAAATTAGTACACTTGAATGAAAACATTTTCACTTGTAGTGATTAAAACACCACGGTAGCTATTAGTGCAGCAACAGCTTGAGATAGTTTACAAAAATAATATTTTCACAACGCACTCGGTTTTTCAAAACATCACACGTATTCACAGGATTTTTCGTAAAAACTCAGCGTCGACCTCTTAAAATAGTTCGGACACATCAACATAAAAAGTACATGCGACTTAACAATCCACAGAAACAGCGATTAATTTTTGACATTTTATGTAAAACACACAGAGCTCAATATCAACTAAAACACATGTGAACATTTAAACCACATGACAATTCATTTAGAAGCACACAGCAATAAGGTCAACAATAAGGATCACAACAGCAAAACACAGTTCTCACACTGAATACACAATAGGGCACACAGCACTAGTAGGGAAATCTCCCCCACTAGTTTACTTACCAATAGAAACTTTCCGGTGTACCTGCAACACAAACAACGGTCAGCACTGAAAAGACAACAGTTGGTCACTATTTGACACAACGACTCGACGACTCGGCCGGACAGACCAACCATTGCTCTGATACCACTAAAGTAACACCCCTTTTCTACCCGGTAATTTATTAGATAACAATATCAGAGTTTTCAAAATTTGTTTACACCACAAGGGATGTCACACTTACTTCGCTAAACGTCACACTTCAAATAACTCGCTTTTCGAAAACAGTCTTATAATAACTTCAAAACGTCATTATCAGTTAAAATACAACCTCACATTGAGAATTCAACAGTTTAATCAAAAAGGCGTCACAACTATGCCAGGCTTGCAATACTAAAATCCAATAACCACAATATTCATAAATAACTTAAACAACATGTATTTCCCTCCCTAGTGTTACATATCAGAGCATGACGACCCGACTCACGGAGTGAAGCTAAAGGCCTTCACTAAGAATCACCTGCACGTTACCAACATGGGGGCAACATTCAAACAGGAAAGGGTGAGCATCATTTCAATCCATATAATAGAAAATATGATAAGTACTAATCATAGGCTACACACTAGAACAGTCAGCAACCAAAACACTAAACATCCATATCACAGACATCATTCACATCACTTACATTAACTCATCTCATGTCAAGTAGATTTATGAAATGCAACCCACTCGCGGGTATATGCATGAAGGTACCTTTCCACAAAACGTCGCTTAGCCCTTAAGGCCTCATCGTCACTTAGCCACTCAGGCCCCAAAAACGTCACTGGGTTTATGCATATGGGCATGAGACACTATGACATGCACCACTCACAATACACAAATACACAATTACTCAATTCATGGTCAACTATGTGACCCGTCACTTACCGGTTTGCTCGCAAAGAGCACGGCACCTGTCAAATTCACAATCAGCACACAACGTCACTAGGCCATTTAGACCTTAACATCACTTAGCCCTTCGGGCCCCTAAACATCACTGGGTTTTCATCGTCACTTACTCATAATTATCAATCAACTCAAATAATAGCCACTGAGGGCGAATACGTCATTTACACGTCATTATAAATAATAATAACCACAAAGGGCAGAACAGTCATTTACACATCACTATAATTAACAATAGCCACTAAGGGCGGAACAGTCATTTACACTTTACTATAATTAACAATAGCCACTAAGGGCGGAACAGTCATTTACACATCACTATAATTAACAATAGCCACTAAGGGCGGAACAGTCATTTACACTTTACTATAATTAACAATAGCCACTAAGGGCGGAACAGTCATTTACACTTCACTATAATTAACAATAGCCACTAAGGGCGGAACAGTCATTTACACTTCACTATAATTAACAATAGCCACTAAGGGCGGAACAGTCATTTACACATCACTATAATCATTATTAGCCACCAAGGGCAAAACAGACTCTTACACGTCATTACAATTATTATTAGCCACCAAGGGCAAAACAGACTCTTACACGTCATTACAATTATTATTAGCCACCAAGGGCAAAACAGACTCTTACACGTCATTACAATTATTATTAGCCACCAAGGGCAAAACAGTCATTTACACATAATTATCATTAACTTTGGCCACTAGGGGCAAAACAGTCATTTTGACACTACCACGTTAAAACTGTTGTTTATACACCAAAAAGGGATTTATAAAGTGTTCCACGTCATTTTTCAATGTCACTGGGACGATCACTGGGGACAGCCACTTAGGCGCCCACCAACAGTCGGAAAATAACAATTTTTCATTTTTAAAAATGAACCCATAGATAGACAAC
The DNA here is from genome assembly GCA_039519185.1 of Astragalus membranaceus. Classification (NCBI taxonomy): domain Eukaryota; kingdom Viridiplantae; phylum Streptophyta; class Magnoliopsida; order Fabales; family Fabaceae; genus Astragalus; species Astragalus membranaceus. Next base: position 54,585,293 of record CM076850.1, read on the forward strand.
GTAAAGAGCTTCACGACACTTTTTGAATCGTTCAAAACGGATATCCGGGTCAAAAGTTATAGCGAAAACAGTTTTCGAAAACATTTGGGAACATCCTGAAACTGGCGCCATGGGCGCCCAGCGCCCAGGCACCTGGCGCCCAGCAAGGCGCAACACGCACACGCAACACACAAGGGCGCTCAGCGCCCAGCGCCTGGCGCCCAGCGCCTTGGCGCAACACACACGCACACGCAACGCACACGGGCGCTCAGCGCCCAGCGCCTGGCGCCCAGCGCCTTGGCGCAACACACACACAAACGCGCATGGGCGCTCAGCGCCCAGCGCTGGCACCCAGTGTAACAGCCCAGGTCCACCGCAGCGGCAACCCCGGTCCCACTGTTACCTCACGGTCTTCTCTACCCCTCTTGTAGAGTTTTTGCCTTCCGTGGGAATCGAACCTTGCACCTGAGGCATAAGTGCAAGTTAAACCCCCTTCCCACTACCAATTGAGCGCGCGCTCAATTGGTAGTGGGAAGGGGGTTTAACTTGCACTTATGCCTCAGGTGCAAGGTTCGATTCCCACGGAAGGCAAAAACTCTACAAGAGGGGTAGAGAAGACCGTGAGGTAACAGTGGGACCGGGGTGGCCGCTGCGGTGGACCTGGGCTGTTACATAAAAAGGCGCCTTTTTATGTAACAGCCCAGGTCCACCGCAGCGGCCACCCCGGTCCCACTGTTACCTCACGGTCTTCTCTACCCCTCTTGTAGAATTTTTGCCTTCCGTGGGAATCGAACCTTGCACCTGAGGCATAAGTGCAAGTTAAACCCCCTTCCCACTACCAATTGAGCGCGCGCTCAATTGGTAGTGGGAAGGGGGTTTAACTTGCACTTATGCCTCAGGTGCAAGGTTCGATTCCCACGGAAGGCAAAAATTCTACAAGAGGGGTAGAGAAGACCGTGAGGTAACAGTGGGACCGGGGTGGCCGCTCAATTGGTAGTGGGAAGGGGGTTTAACTTGCACTTATGCCTCAGGTGCAAGGTTCGATTCCCACGGAAGGCAAAAATTCTACAAGAGGGGTAGAAAAGACCGTGAGGTAACAGTGGGACCGGGGTGGCCGCTGCGGTGGACCTTTGGCTTTGGAGTCGAATTGCTATGGGTCTTGTGACTTAGTGGCATTTTTGTCTCATTTGTGAAAAGAAAGAAAGTAACGTAAAAGAGAGGAGAAGTGAGAAGAGAAAAGTGCGAATAGAAGAGGAGAAGTAGAAGAAAGGGGCGAAGCTCAAAGAGAAGAGGAGGAGGCTCAATTGTGATTCGCATTTTTCCCTTGGAGCTTGGCTATCAAATTCGAATTTCACAAGGTTAGGGGGTCCTCTTTTTATCTTTAATGGCTTATGCGAATTGTAGTGCCTAGGGTTAGGTTCTAGGATAAATCATATGAATGAATTGTGTTATTGATGAGGATTATCATATTGTGTTGCTATTGGTTGAATTATTATGTTGGGAATTTTATGGTTGATGCTTGAATTGTTGCTAAATGCGAATTGAAGACCATATGTTTGATCATATGATTATTTGGTGAAATTGAGAATTTTGGTGACACTTTAGTAATATTCATGTAATTGAGTGTTTTGGTGAATGTAATTTAGTGAAAGAAAGTGAAGAAAATTCTGTTTGGGAACCCCTAGGCGCCTTGGGCGCCATGCGCCTATTGCTGAAAAAATTCTGTGTTGCGCCTAGTCATGGGCACCAGGCGCCCAGCAGTGTGCTGCGCCTGTTTCCAAAAATTCTGTTGCCTTGTGTTGCACTGCTGTGTTGCCATTCTGTGTTGCTGTCTCTGTTGCCTGTGTTGCTGTCCCTGTTGCCTGTGTTGCTGTCCCTGTTGCCTGTGTTGCCTACTGTGTTCCCTGTGCTGCCAGTTTTGGCACTTGTTGCTTGTGTCATGGGCGCCAAGGGCCCCAAAGTTCTGGTGATAGTTTTGTGAAAATTGTTTTCAGGTTTTTATACTTGGGTAAAATGGCTCATGAAAACTGATTTTGGTCAAGAAAGGAGTTGAGTTGCGAAATTTCAATAGGTGCCTAGTGCATGGGCGCCAAAATTAAAGTTCAGTTTTTGAGAAAATTTTTATTGATTTATCATGTCCTGAGCATTTGGCTCGTGTAAAATGAATTTCGAAGCAAAATGAGTTGTGTAGCATGTTGGCCTTAGGCGCCTAGTGCTTGGGCGCCATGTTGCTGCTGTTCCCTGGATGTTGCTTCTGGGCGCCAGCGCCTATGTGCGCGTGTTGCCTCTTGGGCGCCTAGCGCCTGTGCGCTGTTGCGCGCTTGTTCCCCTGGGCGCCTAGCGCCTGTGCGCTGTTGCGCGTGTTGCTCCTGGGCGCCAAGCGCCTATGCGCCTGTGCGCTGTTGCGTGTTGCTTCTCCTGGGCGCCAAGCGCCCATGCGCCAAGCGCTGTGTTGCCCCTGGGCGCCCAGCGCCCATGCGCCTGTTTCCAGAATGTCTAACATTTTTCCTAAACTGTTTTTAACATAACTTTTGACTCGGTTATCCAAATCCAACGGTTCAAAATGCGTTTTGAAGCTAATTTCAGTGCCTATCCAATAGTCTCAATTTTATGCAAAAATAATTTATTTTCACTGGTGTCTCTGGCTGATGGTGTTCAAGTGTCCAAATGGTTATTTTTACCCACTTTCTCTATGTTGTGTCAATGTCCTAAGCTGGTCTATTTGAATTGGTGTTGGTGTGAGTGGTGAAATGAATTGGTGAGTGTGATAGGGTGAGATTGGTGAGCAGAGGCTACGGCCTAATTTTAATGTGGTGAGCTGATTTATATACAATGGTGAGATCATGAATTTTAAATGATGAATTGCTTGGACTTGGTGTGTTGTAATGCATTTCCCATAGCATCTCATGGACATATGCATTATTGGTGAGCAGAGGCTACGGCCTAATTTTGATTTGGTGAGCAGAGGCTACGGCCTATTTGTATTGGTGACGGATCCGACATGCATGTACCCGTGGAGTTTGGGTTGCATTACATGCATAAATCATATATTGTGTGGTGCTGTTTGGAAATAAAATATTGATGCGACTGTTCCATTATTGTGAATTGGTGTGCCTGACTTCCTTTTTCCTATGCATTGCTTAATTTTCATATGTTATTAATTATGAAAAGAGACTCACCCTACTGCCTTTATGTTGCTTCTTATGTCGGCAACGTGCAGGTAATGATGAGTGAAGGTTTCCTGTATGCCTTCGTCTGGTAGGAAGTGTCACGCTCTGATACGTAGCACCAGGGGGGGTGTCTTAGGTTTATGCTTTATTTTCTTAAAACTGCTAGACTTTGTTGGTGATGTATTGGTTTTAATTTTGAATTGATTATTATTCCGCTGCTGATGGTGATTGGATTTAGTTGATGAGAGCTAAGCCTTTTTCTTATGGTGTTATGTATCGTGATTTTTATGAAGTAAATGTAGCACTCGCTTGAATTGTTTTCAAAAAAAAAAAAAGACTCTGATTTTATTAAAAGTAAAGTTATTAGAAAGGGGGTGTTACATTAGTGGTATCAGAGCAGCAGACCTCTCTCAGTACGGTGTGGTTCGGGGACGAACCAAGCGGAAGCTGGTGGGCATGTGACATCCGTGGCTGACGAGGGCGGGGAGTGATCGCCGGTGCCCAAAAAGTTGGCACGGCAAAAAGCGGCTCCTGGCAGCTTCTAGGCGAAGGGACACGTGAATGAACTGAATACACACTGGAATGAGAGGGATCCTGAGGCTGTGCAGGTATGGGACTGTATAGTTGAAGGAAGGCTTAAAAGAGTTGATTTGGACTACCTATACCAACAAGATGCATCTTCTTTTCGGGAGCCCTTCCCATAAGAACTCCATAGTTAAGCGTGCTTGACTTGGAGTAGTAGTGGGATGGGTGACCTTCTGGGAAGTTTCCTAGAAAGCATGCAAGTGAGGACAACGCATGCTGGAAAGACACGTGTTGGTTTGTGGGGGAAGTTGACAGTTCTGAAAGCAGTCTGGGATGTTACACCCAGCGCCCAGCGCCTAGCCACACCGGAATTCTGGCAACACACAGCAACACACACAGGCCACAGGCGCCCAGCACAGGCACTTGGCGCCCAGAAAACAGCAACAACAAACCCAGAATTTTTCCAACAACTCTTCAACACTAAACACCAAAAATCACCATTTTTCCCACAATTTTCCAAAACACTAAAGACTGATTTTTAGCAATTTAACTCATCAAAATCCTGTAATTTTCAACACTCAAAATGACTCTTAATTTAAATAAATCAACAAGATTCTCTTGGAGCACTAAAATCATCATCACTTTGGCGCCCTAGGCACCCTTGCACACCCACACCCAAAATGCGAAGCATCAGGCTCCCCAACATACCAATCCATAAATTCCATGAACTCGCAAATATTAACATCATCAAAACACATACACAATTCGTATTATCTCAAGGTTCAAATACTAAATCGATTCACGTATGGCATACATATATATACAATAACTCAACAAATCAATTCGCATACATATATATAAAAATCCACCATTCGATTCGCATACATATATATATATAAAAATCAACCATTCAATTCGCATACACACATATGAAATCAACATCAATAATGGATCAAGAACACATCAAGAACTCATGGGATTCATCAATTCGCATATACTTACAAAAATATCATCATCAACAATATATCAAGAACACAATCAAGAAATCTAGTCTAACCCTAGATCTAGGACCCATCATATAATTTATTAGATAGAATGATAGAGCTCCCCTAACCTCGAATTGGAGAGTAGGATCTCTAGGGATGATCATGAACGGAACTACGGCAACCGGATCACGCCTCCTCTTTCCTCCTTGAAGCTTGCGCTCTTCTCTTCTCCCTCTCCCTCTCTATGGCGCGACCTTCTCCTTCTCCTTTCTCTCCATTTTTCGCAAATGATCCCCAATGAACCCTAACCCCTAGGCTCCACTTCGCATATGGCTTGACTCATGGGCTTGGGCTTCTCACTTAAGCCCAAGTCCATCTAATTTGGCACCTCCATCTTCTAATACCCTCTACACATTTTAATATAATTTCTCATAATTAAATTATATCCACTTAATTAATTTAAATTCCTAAATACTTAATTAAATAAATTAATTAAATATTTTAGGGTGCTACACACCTACATCTAGTGTAGCAACACCTAAAGAAAACACTGCAGCAGCTATAGAACAAGCCCCTCCAGGAACTACAAGTTGTGTGTATTGTGGAGGAGTCCATCTATATGAAGAATGTCCTAGCAACCCTGTCTCTGTCAATTATGTAGGTTACAATAAAAATAACAACCCTTACTCTAATACCTACAATCCAGGATGGAAGAACCACCCAAATTTTAAGTGGAACAATTCTAATGCACCTGCACAAAGTGCACCTGCACCAATTACTCCTCCTGGATTCCTACCTCAAAGCCAACAAAGATCAAACCCACCTGCCAGTGCCAATTCTCTAGAAGAATTGCTTAGATCATTCATTAGTGAAACTAGAACTGCTAGGCAAGCTCATGATATATCAATTAAGAACCTAGAGAACCAAGTAGGGCAATTAGCAACTGTTTTGCAGCAAAGACCAGCAGGTACTTTTCCATCAAACACAGAAGCTTCACCCTCACAAAGGCAAGGTAAGGAGCAGGTCAAAGCCATATCTTTGAGAAGTGGCAAGGATCTAACAGAACCATATGAGCTTGAAGGTACAGAGAAGGGAGAAAAAAATAAAAATGAAAAAAATTCTCAAGATGCAGAAACACCTGGTGTTCCTACATCTCCTACTCCAAGGTTAGTACCAGAATACCCTCCTCTCCTTTTCCTCAAAGATTGAAAAAAAATACATGAGGAGAAGCAATTCAGTAAATTTTTAGATGTTTTAAAACAATTGCATATCAATGTTCCCTTGATAGAGGCACTTCAACAAATGCCAAACTATGCCAAATTCATGAAAGATGTGCTTTCTAAAAGGAGAAGATTAGGGGAATTTGAAACTGTTGTTATGTCAAAAGAATGTAGTCTGATTTTACAAAACAAAATTCCAAGGAAGCTAAAGGATCCAGGTAGCTTTACAATCCCTTTTTCAATAGGTAAGTACTATACAGGAAGAGCATTATGTGATTTAGGTGCAAGCATCAATTTTATGCCCAAATCTATCTTCACAAATCTAGTGATTGGAAATGCTAAACCTACCACATTGACACTATCTTTGGCAGATAGATCAATTGCATATCCAGAAGGAATTATTGAGGATATATTGGTGCAAGTTGACAAATTTGTGTTTCCTGTAGATTTTGTTATACTTGATTTCATTGCAGATGAAGAAGTGCCAGTCATACTTGGAAGACCATTCTTGGCAACAGGGAAAACACTGATAGATGTGCAAAGAGGAGAGCTAACCATGAGAGTGAATGATCAAGAAGTAAAATTCAATGTCTTGAATGCTTTGAAGTATCCTGCAGAGGAGAGTGAAGAGTGTTCATCAATCTCACTTGATCATTTGGTAGAGAAGCAGTTCCACAAGCAGTATGATCACCTTGCCAATGCACTAGCACCTGATGTTTCTGCATTGCCTGCTGAGGAATTTATTGAAGAAAGCATATTGCCCAAGGAACAAGCTACACCTAAGGTATTGGCTAGAACTTATGAATCTCTTAATTTAGAAGATCCCAACCTTAAAGAAAATGTACCTTCTGTTGAACAACCTCCTAAGCTAGAATTGAAAGAACTACCTAAGCATTTAAAATATGTTTTTCTAGGTGAGAATGATACTCTTCCTGTAATCATAGCATCTGATCTATCTTTAGAACAAGAGCTTGATTTAATTAACACCTTGAGAAAACATAGAAAAGCTATAGGTTGGCAAATGTCTGACATTAAAGGGATTAGCCCCTCAACATGCATTCATAGGATAATTTTAGAAGAAAATTCTAAAAATAGCATTAAAGGGCAAAGAAGATTAAATCCAATAATGAAAGAGGTTGTTAAGAAGGAAATAATTAAATGGCTAGATGCTGGTATTATCTACCCTATTTCAGATAGTGCATGGGTTAGTCCTGTGCAATGTGTTCCTAAAAAGGGTGGAGTCACAGTTGTAGCCAATGAAAATAATGAATTAATCCCAACCAAAACTGTAACAGGGTGGAGAATCTGTATGGATTATAGAAAACTCAATAAGGCCACTAAGAAAGATCATTTCCCCTTACCCTTTATAGATCAAATGTTAGATAGGTTAGCAGGAAAGGAATTCTATTGTTTCTTAGATGGTTATTCAGGATACAATCAAATAGCAATTGAACCTAAGGATCAACAGAAAACCACCTTTACTTGTCCTTATGGCACTTTTTCCTTTAGAAGGATGCCTTTTGGACTTTGTAATGCTCCTTCTACCTTTCAAAGATGCATGATGTCAATCTTTTCTGACTTCATTGAGCAATCAATGGAAGTCTTCATGGATGACTTTTCTGTTTTTGGAGAAACATTCTCATTGTGTCTTTCAAACTTAGAAGAAATTCTTCAAAGGTGTGAAGACACTAACCTAGTGCTTAATTGGGAAAAATGTCATTTCATGGTAAAAGAAGGCATTGTGCTTGGTCATAAAATATCTAAAAAAGGTCTTGAAGTGGATAGGGCAAAGATAGAGGTAATTGAGAAACTACCACCCCCATCAACAATCAAAGGGATTAGAAGTTTTTTAGGTCATGCAGAATTCTATAGGATATTTATCAAAGACTTTTCAAAAGTTTCAACACCATTATGTGTGCTCTTGCAACATGATGTGCATTTTAACTTTGATGAAACTTGTATGGAATCATTTCAAAAATTAAGAAAAGCTTTAGTTACAGCACCAGTTGTAGTCACTCCTGACTGGAGTAAACCTTTTGAGCTTATGTGTGATGCCAGTGACTTTGCAGTAGGAGCAGTCCTAGGGCAAAGGTATAACAAAGTATTTCATACCATATACTATGCTAGCAAAACACTCATTGAAGCTCAAATGAACTACGCTGTAACAGAAAAAGAACTATTAGCAGTGGTTTTTGCTTTTAAAAAATTTAGATCATACTTGGTTGGCACCAAAGTAATTGTGTACACTGACCATTCTGCCATCAAGTATCTGATTTCTAAAAAAGATGCAAAATCTAGGCTAATAAGATGGGTTCTACTACTTCAAGAATTTGATCTTGAAATAAGAGATAAGAAAGGAGTAGAGAACCAAGTGGCTGATCATCTCTCTAGACTTGAAAGTAATAATGCAGGTACATTTGAAGAAATCAAGGAAAGTTTCCCTTATGAGAAATTACTAGCAATTACCATGAATGCAGCCAGTGTTTCTGCACTCAGTGTGGCCACACCTCATGCTTCAACACCATGGTATGCAGACATAGTAAATTTCCTTGTAAGCAAAATTGTACCATGTGACATGAACTATCAACAGAAAAGAAGGTTCTTCCACATAGTAAAACAATACTATTGGGATGACCCTTAGCTATTCAAGATATGTCCTGATCAAATCATGAGAAAGTGCATTCCTGAAGAAGAACAGCAAGCAGTGCTCCTGCATTGTCATGCTGCACCATATGGAGGTCACTTTGGAAGCCAAAGAACAGCAGCTAAGGTACTTCAATCAGGTTATTTCTGGCCTACTCTAATTAAAGATACTTATTATATGGTCAAAACCTGTGATAAATGTCAAAGAAGTGGTAATATATCTAATAGACATGAAATGCCTAGGGCTAATATTCTAGAAATAGAACTTTTTGATGTTTGGGGCATGGATTTCATGGGTCCTTTTCCTCCTTCTTTTGGCAATGAATACATTTTAGTGGCTGTAGACTATGTGTCTAAATGGGTTGAGGCTGTAGCACTACCAAATAATGATGCTAAATCTGTTAGCAAATTTCTCCAAAGAAATATTTTTTCAAGATTTGGCACTCCAAGAGCAATCATCAATGATGAAGGCTCACATTTTTGCAACAAACTTATTGAAAATCTTCTTGCAAAATATGGAGTGAAACATAAGATTTCTACTGCCTATCACCCACAAACAAGTGGACAAGCTGAACTTTCAAATAGGGAAATAAAAAGAATGCTTGAGAAAATGGTTGGACCAAATAGAAAAGATTAGTCCTTACACTTAGATGAAGCATTATGGGCATATAGGACTGCATTTAAAACTCCAATAGGAATGTCCCCCTATAAGTTAGTTTATGGCAAGCCATGTCATCTCCCTGTTGAATTAGAGAACAAGTCATATTGGGCGATCAAAAATTTGAATTTTGATCTCAAAAAGGAAAGAGAGCAAAGCTTTCTTGAGCTAAATGAATTAGAAGAATTTAGGCATTTCTCCTATGAGAATGCAGAAATTTATAAAGCTAAAACCAGAGTATGGCATGACAAGAAAATCCAAAGGAGAGAACTTAAAAAAGGAGGAATGGTTCTGTTGTACAATTCTAGGTTGAAACTCTTCCCTGGAAAACTGAGATCAAGATGGTCAGGACCATTCAAATTAGTTAAAATCTACCCCCATGGTGCAGTTGATCTATATGATGCAACCACTGATACCACTTTCAAAGTAAATGGACAAAGAGTGAAAATGTACTATGGAGAGTGTAACATCCTCAAAATAATTAATCGAATTATTTGGATGTTAACCCAATTGAATCAATTTAGTACATAACTGGTAAATTTATTGAGTGCTAAAATTATGTATTTGATGACATTAGATCGTTAACCGGATAATACGGGTCAAGGAAGTTTCAAAATCGGAAAAAGGGATGAAGATCAATACGGTAATTGGACCACGCTACTACTTATTTATTAATTAAATAAGTATATGTGTGTGTGTGTTAAATAAAAGAAAAAGGAAAAAGGGGAAAGAAGAAGAGGATACGAACAGAAGAGAAGCAGAAGAAGAAAAGAAGAGAAAAGAGAGAAAGAAAAGAGAAAGAAAAGAAGAGAAAGAAGAAGAGGAGAGGAGAAGAGAAAGGAAGAAGAAGAAGATCACCCATCATCCCAAAGTTCCATCCTCATCATCATTCTTGTTTCTCCTTCCATTTCCTCAAGCTAGGTAAGCTCATACCCTTATTTCCCCCTTTTCTCTTGATTTCGAATTTGAGAGGGATGATGAATAGTGAACCGAGTTTGAGTTGATCTTCATGGTTGAATCATGTCTAGCAGCAAGCCCAACAACGGTTGTAAGCGGATTGAAGCTAAATTTGAAGTTTGGAGCGGATTGGAGATCCTAGGGTTCGATTGGGGATTTTTCGTGTCTCGGTGATTTCGGCTCGGCAACGACTCTCGCTTCAAAGGTGAGTTTTACTCACGCTTAGGATGTTTTTGTGTCTCGTTAGTTTTTACGTTAATTGATTTCGAGAGATTTTGGAACGAAAACCGTTATTTGAAAATATGTCGCGTTTTAATACAATTCGTTTTGATTGAGATTTTGGATTGGATTGATTGATTGTGTGGTTTGTATTGGATTCATTTTACTGGTTGTAAAATCTGTTTTCGATCGGAACAAAAATCGGAATTGAGCGGAATAGCGGATTTCGCGAAAATCGCAAAATTCTGCACTTGACAGGCCCCCCCTTCTGCCAGTCCACGCGCCGTTTGCGCGCCGGGCGCCACTCGCGCGCCACTGGGCAGAACTTGACTGTCAACTCGCGCGCCGTTTGCACGCCACGCGCCACTTCCGCGCCAGTTGGCAGAATTTTAGCAACCAAACACTGTTTTTCGTTTCGCGATATCTTTTGATCCGGGAACCCGATTGAGGTGTTCTAAAATGCGTTGGAAAGCTTATTCAGAGGCCTAACTGAATATTCTATTTTTAAGGCAAAATGAACTGTTTTTGATACTGAAAATTGTGTTGAAAAGTGGTCAAATAGAGTGCGAGTGTGAACTTGGATTTTATAAAACGTGGAATTAAAGTGTTTCATTGATTGTCTGATTGGATGGACCGTGGGTTCATAGTACTGTAGATATATATATTATATCGAGTTTGGGTGACGACCCATGTAGACATACTAGGCGGGGTAGTCATGCACCCTTACCCTAGGCCTCTTGCAATAGGGAAAGTACTATTGTTAAGGTGGTTCACCGGGTATGTAGCGTTCGCGCAGTCGGTGGTGTGTTGAATTGTTTGTTGTGCGAATACCGGGTATGTAGCGTTCGCGCAGTCGGTATCGTACTTGGTTGTAACAGGTTCATCGGGGATGTAGCGTTCGCGCAGTCGATGACCTGTCAAAGGTTAAATAATGCGGTTCATCGGGTTTGGAGCGTTCGCGCAGTCGATGCCGTATACAGTCAAAACTATTTCATAATTGGACCGAGAGCGTTAGTAGGGGTCTCGGTAGAACTCACTGAGATTGTATCTCACTGTTTAAATGTTGTTGTTTTACAGATAAACAGGGACAGAAGAAACCTCAGAGGCACGAGTAGGTGGCCCCGGGTGATGGAGGATGACTTAGTTTATGTTTAAGTTTATTTTCCTTCGGTTGTCCATGTATTGCAACACTATGGCATTAGTGTTTTGTTTATCCTTTTCCGCTTTCTTGTATGACTCTGATTACCAGTTGCTGACAGTTATGGTCTGTGTACCGTATGATCTTATTTGTGTATAAGATGGTCATGTCGTATTTCAGCGAAATTTTATGTTGGTATTCAGTGTCTAAACAGGAAATTATTATCTCTGATGTTTATATTTTGGCACGCTTTGGTATTTTACAAGTTAAATATACCTGGGTGTTACAGTTGGTATCAGAGCGGTTCGACCTAGTCGGACTTAGCTGTTAGGGTCTTTACTTTCTCCAGTCGTGATTTTCTTAGTATGCTATTAGACATTGAGCTTGATCAACTTAATACTTTGTGCATATTTCGCAGAATCATGGCCAGAAGAGGTAGAGGCGTTCCTCCTCCGGTTGATCCAAACTTTGAATGGATGCAGAATATCATTGAGAATCAGCAAAAGATGATGCAGGATATGTTGCAAATGCAGCATGACCAAATGGCTCTGCAGCAGCCCAATGTTCAACCCCATCAGGAAGATCCTAACCGGGCATATTTTCAATTTCAAAAGATGAAGCCCCCGACTTTCAAGGGAGGATCAGATCCAATGACCGCCTACTATTGGATTGATTCAATGGAGAAAATTTTTCAAACCTTGCAATGCGGGGAAGAAGAGAAGGTAATATTTGCGGCAAATGTGCTCGATGAAGATGCCCACACCTGGTGATGTAATGCAAGGCATATGATGGAACTCCAAGAAACTCCCCTAACTTGGGACAACTTCAAGGAATTGTTTCTGAAGCAATATTTCCCTTCGGTAAAGAAGCTGAGTAAGCAAGCAGAGTTTGTAAATCTTAAGCAAGGTGATATGTCGGTTGGGGAGTATGCTGCTAAATTTGAAAGACTGTCTCAGTTCTATGAGTTGGGGAGGTATGCCCCAAATGATATGTGGAAGATGCAAATGTTCAAAGAAGGTCTCCGAGCTGATGTGAGCCAAGGACTCAGTTCTTACACCTTGGTTAATTATCCTGCCTTAGTGCAACAAGCATATGTTGCTGAGGAGGATCTGAGGAAAATGTATGCTGAAAAGAAAGACTATTGGAAGGGCAAGAAAAAGGTTGCTGAATCTTCTACTCCATCCAGGCCATTCAAGGGAAGTAATTATAAAGGGAAGCAGGTGCAATCCTTCGATTCATCAAAGAGCAGAAATTGTACGAAGTGTGGAAGGCATCACATTGGGGATTGCCAGCAAAGATCCAATCGATGCTATGTCTGTAATGAAGAGGGTCATTATGCAAATCAATGCCCAGCAAAGAAAAGCTTTCAAGGAGCACCAAATGCTCCTAAGCAGGGGCGAATCAATACATTGGATGCTCGAACCATCACGCCTACTGATAATCTTCTGAGGGGTACGGGATCTCTTTTTAATAACTCAGTCAATATTTTATATGATTCCGGTGCAACTCATTGTTTTATATCACAAGCATGTGTCGATCGGTTGGGTTTAGCATTGTCTGAGCTATCCGAACCGATAACTATTTTAACTGCTGCCAAGGGTCGTGTCCAGACCCAATCGTTGTGTGAAAATTGCCTACTTGTCATAGGGGACAGACAATTTGTTGTGAAATTTATTTGCTTGCCTATGAGAAGTATGGACATTGTTCTGGGTATGAATTGGATGGCTGAAAATCATGTGATTATCAACTGTGCTGATCGAACCATTAGCTTCGCCTCCGAATCCGTAGGGTTGACACAGGCAGATTTTGAAGCAACGATCTCTTACACCGAAGCAAGCCAGTCATTATTCCAAGGTGCGGAAGCTATTCTTATTATGTTGTCTGCATCTACTGAAACTGGTTTAGACTTGTCGTCTGTGCAAGTGGTAAATGAATTCCTAGATGTCTTTCCAGAGGAAGTTTCATCCTTACCTCCCGACAGAGAGGTAGAATTCTCAATAGAATTGATTCCTGGTACAGGATCGATATCTATTGCCCCTTATAGGATGTCTCCTTTAGAATTGAAGGAATTGAAGTCTCAACTTGAAGAGTTAATATCGAAGAGATTTATCCGACCGAGTGCTTCTCCATGGGGTGCTCCGGTATTGCTAGTTAAGAAGATGGATGGAAGCATGAGGTTGTGTATTGACTACCGTCAACTCAACAAGGTGACTATTAAAAACAAATATCCATTGCCAAGGATAGACGATTTACTTGACCAACTTCGAGGTGTAGTGGTATTTTCAAAAATTGATCTTAGATCGGGCTATCATCAAATAAAGGTACGAGCCCCAGATATTCCGAAGACAGCTTTCCGTACGAGGTATGGACATTACGAGTTCGTAGTAATGCCCTTCGGCTTGACTAATGCTCCAGCGGTATTCATGGATTACATGAACCGAGTATTCCATACTTATCTCGATCAGTTTGTAGTAGTTTTTATTGATGATATCTTGGTGTACTCTAAGACCATTGAGGACCATGTCCAACATCTCCGCATTGTTCTGAACGTACTCCGAGAAAAGAAATTGTATGCCAAGCCATCGAAGTGTGACTTCTGGATGCCGGAAGTAAAGTTTTTGGGGCACGTGATTTCCCAATCGGGAGTTGCCGTGGATCCCAGTAAGGTGGAAGCTGTATTGAACTGGGAAAGACCAACATCTGTTACAGAAATAAGAAGTTTCTTGGGTCTAGCTGGTTATTATAGGAGGTTTATTCAAGGTTTCTCACAACTGGTTCTTCCACTTACCCGCTTGACTCGTAAGGCCCAACCGTTTATATGGGATGCCGATTGTGAGGAATGTTTTCAAGAATTGAAGGTTAGGTTGACTTCTGCTCCAATCCTAATTCTTCCAGATCCGTCCTTGGAATTTCAAATTTTCAGCGATGCTTCTGGGAAGGGTTTGGGATGTGTCCTCATGCAGAACCAACAAGTTGTAGCCTATGCCTCTAGACAGTTGAAGACTCATGAAGAGAACTATCCGACTCATGATTTGGAGTTAGCAGCTATTGTGTACGCACTGAAGATTTGGAGACATTACCTGTATGGGTCTCGTTTCGAAGTCTTCAGTGATCATAAAAGTTTGAAATATTTGTTTGATCAGAAAGAGTTGAATAACAGGCAGAGAAGGTGGGTGGAATTTCTGAAGGATTATGACTTCGAATTGAAGTATCATCCGGGAAAAGCTAATGTTGTAGCTGATGCACTAAGTAGGAAATCCATCCACGTAGCAGAGTTTATGATGCATGAAATGAAATTGTTGGAATCCTTTAGGGACTTAAATTTGGATGCAAGATCAAGGAAAAACCGGTTAGTACTGAGCCACATGAGGATCTCTAGCTCATTAAGGGATTCTATTCGCTCGGCACAGGAAAATGATGTGAAGCTGCAATCGCAGAAATTGTTGCCAGACTTTACGGAAGATAGTGACGGGGTGATTTGTTTCAACGGTAGGATCTGTGTGCCCGATAATGAAGATATTAAAAAGCAAGTGCTAGAGGAAGCACACCGAAGTTTATTTTCTATACATCCTGGATCCACCAAGATGTATAGAGATTTAAAGCAGATGTATTGGTGGCAAGGAATGAAGTTAGAGATTGCTGAATTTGTATCAAAGTGCCTAACTTGCCAAAAAGTTAAAATAGAACATCAGAAGCCTGCTGGTCTGCTACGGCCACTAGATGTGCCAGTGTGGAAATGGGAAGACATTTCCATGGATTTTGTAATGGCGTTGCCAAAATCTCAAGCCGGTAACGACTCCATTTGGGTAGTTGTAGATCGGTTAACCAAATCAGCTCATTTTATTCCAGTTCGTTCTAGCAATAAAGTATCCAAGTTAGCTGAGGTATATTTGAAAAACATAGTAAGGTTACATGGGGTTCCTACCAGTATAGTGTCGGATCGAGATCCGAAATTCACTTCTCGATTTTGGAAAGCTTTGAATGAAGCATTGGGAACTAAAGTACTTCTTAGTACCGCTTATCACCCGCAGACCGATGGTCAGACCGAGAGAACTATCCAGACACTAGAGGATATGCTTAGAGCTTCGGTACTTGATAACGGGAAGAAATGGGAGGATCATCTTCCATTGGTTGAATTCTCATATAACAACAGTTATCATTCCAGTATCGGAATGGCACCTTTTGAGGCCTTGTATGGAAGGAAATGTAGAACTCCATTGTGTTGGTGGGAAGTAGGTGAGAACCGATTGTTAGGACCCGAGATGATTCATGACACTACTGAAAAGATCCGCCAGATAAGGGAAAGAATGAAAGCTGCTCAAAGTAGGCAAAAGAGTTATGCCGACAAAAGGAGAAGGCCGTTAGAGTTTGAATCGGGTGATCATGTGTTTTTGAAATTGTCACCGATAACTGGTACGGGTAGGGCTTTACGGGTGAAGAAGCTCAGTCCTCGGTATATTGGACCTTTCCAAATTATCGAGCGGGTTGGGCCACTGGCATACCGTATCGCTTTGCCTCCGCCATTGTCCAACCTTCATGATGTATTCCACGTGTCGCAGTTGCGGAAGTACATCCCCGATCCAAGTCAACCGTTAGATTTTGAAACGCTTGACCTTCGACCGAACTTGTCCTTTCAGGCTCAACCGAATTACATCATGGAGCGTGGCGAGAGAACGCTACGGACGAAGACAATTCCCATTGTTAAGGTGGTTTGGGATGGTTTTTCCGCCGATGAAGCTACTTGGGAATTGGAGGACGACATACGGACTCGGTATCCGTATCTGTTCTCTTGAGGTATGTTGCGTCTAATTTTGAGGACAAAATTCTTTCAAGTTGGGGAGAATGTAACATCCTCAAAATAATTAATCGAATTATTTGGATGTTAACCCAATTGAATCAATTTAGTACATAACTGGTAAATTTATTGAGTGCTAAAATTATGTATTTGATGACATTAGATCGTTAACCGGATAATACGGGTCAAGGAAGTTTCAAAATCGGAAAAAGGGATGAAGATCAATACGGTAATTGGACCACGCTACTACTTATTTATTAATTAAATAAGTATATGTGTGTGTGTTAAATAAAAGAAAAAGGAAAAGGGGGAAAGAAGAAGAGGATACGAACAGAAGAGAAGCAGAAGAAGAAAATAAGAGAAAAGAGAGAAAGAAAAGAGAAAGAAAAGAAGAGAAAGAAGAAGAGGAGAGGAGAAGAGAAAGGAAGAAGAAGAAGATCACCCATCATCCCAAAGTTCCATCCTCATCATCATTCTTGTTTCTCCTTCCATTTCCTCAAGCTAGGTAAGCTCATACCCTTATTTCCCCCTTTTCTCTTGATTTCGAATTTGAGAGGGATGATGAATAGTGAACCGAGTTTGAGTTGATCTTCATGGTTGAATCATGTCTAGCAGCAAGCCCAACAACGGTTGTAAGCGGATTGAAGCTAAATTCGAAGTTTGGAGCGGATTGGAGATCCTAGGGTTCGATTGGGGATTTTTCGTGTCTCGGTGATTTCGGCTCGGCAACGACTCTCGCTTCAAAGGTGAGTTTTACTCACGCTTAGGATGTTTTTGTGTCTCGTTAGTTTTTACGTTAATTGATTTCGAGAGATTTTGGAACGAAAACCGTTATTTGAAAATATGTCGCGTTTTAATACAATTCGTTTTGATTGAGATTTTGGATTGGATTGATTGATTGTGTGGTTTGTATTGGATTCATTTTACTGGTTGTAAAATCTGTTTTCGATCGGAACAAAAATTGGAATTGAGCGGAATAGCGGATTTCGCGAAAATCGCAAAATTCTGCACTTGACAGGCCCCCCCTTCTGCCAGTCCACGCGCCGTTTGCGCGCCGCGCGCCACTCGCGCGCCACTGGGCAGAACTTGACTGTCAACTCGCGCGCCGTTTGCGCGCCACGTGCCACTTGCGCGCCAGTTGGCAGAATTTTAGCAACCAAACACTGTTTTTCGTTTCGCGATATCTTTTGATCCGGGAACCCGATTGAGGTGTTCTAAAATGCGTTGGAAAGCTTATTCAGAGGCCTAACTGAATATTCTATTTTTAAGGCAAAATGAACTGTTTTTGATACTGAAAATTGTGTTGAAAAGTGGTCAAATAGAGTGCGAGTGTGAACTTGGATTTTATAAAACGTGGAATTAAAGTGTTTCATTGATTGTCTGATTGGATGGACCGTGGGTTCATAGTACTGTAGATATATATATTATATCGAGTTTGGGTGACGACCCATGTAGACATACTAGGCGGGGTAGTCATGCACCCTTACCCTAGGCCTCTTGCAATAGGGAAAGTACTATTGTTAAGGTGGTTCACCGGGTATGTAGCGTTCGCGCAGTCGGTGGTGTGTTGAATTGTTTGTTGTGCGAATACCGGGTATGTAGCGTTCGCGCAGTCGGTATCGTACTTGGTTGTAACAGGTTCATCAGGGATGTAGCGTTCGCGCAGTCGATGACCTGTCAAAGGTTAAATAATGCGGTTCATCGGGTTTGGAGCGTTCGCGCAGTCGATGCCGTGTACAGTCAAAACTATTTCATAATTGGACCGAGAGCGTTAGTAGGGGTCTCGGTAGAACTCACTGAGATTGTATCTCACTGTTTAAATGTTGTTGTTTTACAGATAAACAGGGACAGAAGAAACCTCAGAGGCACGAGTAGGTGGCCCCGGGTGATGGAGGATGACTTAGTTTATGTTTAAGTTTATTTTCCTTCGGTTGTCCATGTATTGCAACACTATGGCATTAGTGTTTTGTTTATCCTTTTCCGCTTTCTTGTATGACTCTGATTACCAGTTGCTGACAGTTATGGTCTGTGTACCGTATGATCTTATTTGTGTATAAGATGGTCATGTCGTATTTCAGCGAAATTTTATGTTGGTATTCAGTGTCTAAACAGGAAATTATTATCTCTGATGTTTATATTTTGGCACGCTTTGGTATTTTACAAGTTAAATATACCTGGGTGTTACAGAGAGTGTCATACCCCAATTTTGTCCGGCTTAGGTCCAAACCCTAATTTTCCACACAAAAATAAATTATGCATCATTTTTAGGGTTAGAATGCACGTTTTGGGAAGTTAGAGTCAAAAAGGGCATTTTAGTCATTTCTCACAAAAGGGTCTCTAAAAACAATTTTTGCAATAAGCCTCCTGCATCAAATTAGGGTTTTTGAAAATGTGTTATGTATGCATGGCAAGTTTTGAAAAATATGTTATGCATGCATGGCAAGCTTTGGAAAATATTTTATACACTATGGCCTAAACCTAAAAACATTTTTAGGCAAAGCAAAAACCAATTTCTATTTTGTTCTTATGGCCAAGAATCGATTTATACCTTTTTCCTAAGCCATGAAAATCGATTCTTTATCTCACCTATAGGCCGATAATCGATTTCCCTTGCCTATGTTTAAAGCATGAAATCGATTTCTACACATACTCATGCAAAAGCTAAGAATCGATTTCCTTAAATTTTAAAAAACTATGAAATCGATTTTCAGGATCTCCAAATGTCCTGAAAATCGATTCCTACCTTTTTCCATAGGCCATATAATCGATTCTTATCATTTCCAAAAATAAAGAATCGATTCCTACATATTTCCAAAGGCCACATAATCGATTTCCAGGATCTCCTAAAGGCCATGAATCGATTCCTCCCTATTTCAACTAAGCAAACAATCGATTCTTTTAATTTCTAAAGCCAATGAATCGATTATACACTTGTTACACTTCACACAATAATCGATTCTTCACTTGCATTAATTGTCTTTTCAAAAAATTCTATTGTTGCCTAAGCTTATAAATACGTAGGTGTGATTTTCATTTTACAGACACGCATCTCACAAGATCAGTGAAGAATTGCTCCAGACATTTTCACGAGATCTGAGAAGACAACTCTCGCAAATCTCATTTTCCAGTTCTACGCTTCATTTTTACTCTATTCGTTTCGTTGGTCCGTCTGAGCTGATCTCCTGCAAAAGTTAGTCGGGGTTTGCGTTCTACAGAGTTGTAATATCTGTCTTCATCAGAGGTATTTCAGTCCTTTCATTTGTTAATATTCAGTTATTGTGATCTGTGTGAATTAACTTAGCTATAGTGTTTATCTACTCGTTCTTGTATATTATCATCCATTGTTGAGGACGAACCGTATGATTCCCACTTATGCCTAGTGCATCATGTTCTAAAGTGGTGAAGATGGTCTCGGTTGATTCAACTTGCCCCTTTCAAACCCTTTCAAAAACATGTTTCATTAGAACTACGTCGCTTTGATTCCCGTTTGGGATACGTAGGAGCGAGTCACGTTCTCGTCAAGCGCAACAAATAAAAATTCTTTTCACCCCCCTAAACCAATCATTTTCATAAAACAAACAAAAATCATTTTCAAACCCATTGTTGCTAGTAGCTCATCAGAGCCTCTGTTCGTTTAGCTATTAGTGACAATGTCCTTTTCTCCTAAAAATAATAAACGATGATCCATCATAACCTTTGTTAGTTTGATCACCGTGCGAATCAATCTCTTTCGAAAATCACTTTCAAAAAAAGATAATAAAACGAGTTGTTATCAATAGTCCATCAGAACCTTTGTTCGTTCGACTAGCGGTACAACTCTCTTTTGAGTATTTAGTAGTGATTCATCATAGCCTCTGCTAGTTTAATCATTCATTAATGCTCGTCCTATTTCAAAAACTCACCAAAAAAAGATAAAAAAAACAAAACTTTTCAAAAAGACAACCTAGAACTACGTCGCCTTTGATTCTCCACCCGGAGATACGTAGGAGCAGGGCCACGCCCCTGTCAAGCGCAAAAATAAACAATTTCTAAATTAAAAAACTACAAACACATCTCTTCCATAAAAAAATCAAAAATCTTATTCAAAGTAGGGGATTAAGTCGGTCGTACGGCCGGGTTAATCATCGTTTTAGGATAAGTGAACTGTGGTCCTTCAGAGCCCCAGCGCTCCTTCAGCCCCCAGCGGCCCTCCAGACCCCCAGTGGTCCTTCAACACAGATCACACAATCCTAAAACCCCTATATTAAAAAACACCAACCAACAAACATTTTTTTACACCTAGAACTACGTCGCCTTTGATTCTCCACCCGGAGATACGTAGCAGCAGGGCCACGCCCCTGTCAAGCGCAAAAATAAACAGTCTCTAAATTAAAAAAATACCAACACATCTCCTTCATAAAAAAATCAAAAATAACATTTTCAAAAGTAGGGGATTAAGTCGGTCATACGGCCGGATTAGTCATTGTTTTAGGACAAATGAACTGTGGTCCTTTAGAGCCCCAGCGCTCCTCCAGAGCCCCAGCGCTCCTTTGGCCCCCAGCGGCCCTTCAGAGCCCCAGTGCTCCTTCAGACCCCCAGTGGTCCTTCAACACGGATCACAAGTCCTAAAACCCCTATACTAAAAAACATCAACAAACAAACTTTTTTTCAAACCAAGAACTACGTAGCTTTGAATTCTCCATCGCACCGGGAGATACGTAGGAGCGGGCCATGTCCCGTCAAGCACTTCTTTCTAAAAAACCCTTTTTTCCCCCAAAAATAATATTTTCATTAAGTTTTCCCATTCATCTTCAAACAAGGAAAAAATAGGCAAATCTAGTTATTTTTCAAATCAAACGTTAAAACGACACATTTAATTAGAGGTTCCCTTTCGGTAGAAAGGACGTGCGCGGTGCTAACACCTTCCTCGCACGTAATCGACCCCCGAACCTATATCTCTATTTTTCAAAGACCATCCGCCTTGTCCAAAAGACCCTTTTTCAATGTTTTGGTCTTAAAATTAAAATATTGGTGGCGGCTCCAAAATTTTCCCACGTTGTACATTGAGAAACCCATGCCGGGGATTTTTCGGGGTGCAACAGCTGGCGACTCCACTGGGTACTTTTTTTAAAAGACGAGGGTCAAGCCTAACTAATTTAAATGTGTGGTTTAATGTATTGTTGATTTGATTAAAACCTTGTTTGCCTTTCTTTCTTATCAAGGATTGTAGGCGTATGCATTTGTGTTCTTCTATGTTGTTCCCTATCTCCTCTTCCACTCCTTTTCTTTTATTGCTTATGCCCACGCATTCTTCCAATCCCCATGATCCCTTCTTCTTCGCTCCCTTTCTTCGGTAAGTTCATGCATTTCTCCCCAATTCTATCATGTCCCTTCTTCTCAGCTCCCTTTCTGAAGTAAGTAATGTGTTTGTTGTTGGTACCCTAGGCTAGTTGTATTTGAATGATATTGAACCCTAGGGTAGACAACATGCTATTGTCTGGACTGTCTGGATTTTCATTTGCAGGTGGGGTAGTTTTGAGGAAATGCCCTTCGCACACACCACTTGTACCTTGAGATGATATGCTTTGAGAGAAAGACCATAACCCAGGTCTGTGAGAGTATCTTAGGATGAGTAGATTCAAGTAGCGAGAGCCCATCAGGACCTTTGTCCGTTTGGCTACTTGCGAAAGTTTCAATCAGAGTTGTGCTCTTTCATGATGCCTTGTACCTAGCAGTTTGCTGCATTTATGAGGAATTTCGTGAAAGAGACTGTGGCTCTGATGACCTTTGTGAGGGTGCGAATAGTGCTACATGGAAAGATCACCCCTAAAATGCCTTAGATCATAGGTTTCTCCCCTTTTTAGGTCACAAGGGCTTTCCAAATTGTGTGTTGCATTGTTGCATTCAGTTCAATCAATTTTTCCTTCAAAATTTTCGAAAATCAAAAAAGATATACTTTTTCCTTTTCAATAAACGCCTATATGAGGTGGCATATAGTGTGAAAATTTTCAAATCACCACCTGTAAATATCCTCTTTCTACAAAAACACAAAAAAAGCATCCTTGCATCATCGCATCATTGCATCACTGCATCATTGCATCGTTTACATTGCATAAAATTCCAATTTTGAAAAAAACATTCATCTTGCATCCCCTTTCATCACATAAAACAAAAAACAATTATCATCTGCATAGCATAAGCATTTCATTTATAATCATGCAAAAAAAAAAATCCTCGTCAAGTTCATCCAAGATGAGACATCCATACATAAGCATTATTTCAAAAAAAGACACAGTAGAACTACGTAAGCTTTGATTCCTCATTACATTGGGGATACGTAGGATCGGGTCATACCCCGTCAAGCACATTTTTCTAAAACCTTTTCTCCAATAAATCATTTGCAACTCCAAATAATTTTCAAAATCATGTTCCAAAACTAAAAAACAAAAAAAAAGAAAATCATTGTGAGTATCATGCATTTCATTGCACAAATGAATGAAAACAAGAAAGCATCTCATTGATAATCATGAATAAAAATCATCATCAAATTTATTCAAAATGTAGCATTCATGCACCATTTCATTAACCTCATCACTTTGGTTCAAATACATCATTCCTCCATACATGCATCTTTCATCATTCAAAAGATAAAAGGGGGCATTGGCATTTCATACCTTGTCTCGCCTCTAAAAAATAAAAATAAAATCAAAATCAAAAATCATTTTGAAAAAAGGGGCATCATTCTTGCATCATTCGCATTGGCATTCCATATTTAGAATAAGCCACACTCTTCGAGTGGTCATTCTCCACGCATTTGCATCATACTTGCATATCATATTTGGTTCATTCATTGCATAAAATAAGAGTTGTGATGAGAAGCGAGACGTTCTTGCAAAACAATCATCCTTTTGAAAAAGTTTATCAAGGTGTTCCAAGGCACTCAGTTTTTCAAATCAATAGCTCATTTGCATTTCTTTCAAAAGCACTTTATCCCATCCATTCTATGACAAAAGACTGAAATAGTGTGTCAAAGAGAAAAAACAAATTTTTAACTGATGTTAACTCCCTGTGAAGCATTCTTCTAATGAGCGTGCATGCTATGAGTACATTCTCTTGTTTGAGTCCGTTGGTTTTCCTCCCTTACCATAGTTTCCCGTCCAAGTCTAAGTCCCGCCCCGTCCAACCATAAAGTGCATATTCTCCCCATCAGTGCGTATTTGACTTTTGGTTCAAGTCCTCCATGCTGGGGCAAGTCTGTGATCATTAATTCCCCTTAATTAATATCATACTCCTTCAGTGCAAGTCTCTCAAAAATAATAATAATAAACAAGAAAACAAGCTCGCTAGGTTGAAAACCCGCAAAGGGCGGCCTAGGCAAAAAGGAGCGCCCGGTGAACTGAAAACTCGCAAAGAGCGGTCCAGGCAAAAATTAGGGCACAAAAAAGGAAAAAAGAGCAAACACATGAAGATAGATAAACTATTGTTCTAAAGTTAAGTCTTATAGAAATAAGCAATCGGGATTTGAAATGAAGATTGGCCATTTCCTCAAAAACCCCAAAATCCCAGAAGGCCCCTTTCCTACCCACCTTGAGCCAAGAAAAACCAAAATCCAAAAATCACCCTAGACAAGGATCACCCCAAATAAAAAAAAAACAGTGCATCACTTTTTATCAGCTCACCCGAGTCAAAGAAGGAAAAGAATCACAAAGCAAAAAAAAAAAAAAAGAAGAAAGTGGAAAAAAGAGAGGATTGAAAAGGAAAAATCCTGAAAAAAAGAAGCAAAAGTAGTAGAAATGGTGAGCTGATACCATTAAACGCATGAGAGATCCTTGTCTAAATAAACCTTCAAACACTTCATCATTCCAACACCTGATTCCATAAACCTTCAAACACTTCCTTTGGCCTCAACATCAGACCCCTTAGTCATTCTACCATGAGACATGAATTTGCTTTAACAGAGCCCAAACAAGCCCAATAACCATCTTCCTCATAGACCATTAACCGTCAATCAAACAAAACTCATCCTCCCATTAGCCTCAAACACTTCATTAAGCCTAACCCTCCTTCCTCCACAAAACACCACAATCCCGAAAAGTCCATTCCGATCAATGACCGGTTGCTTTTGTTCACTCAAATTCTAGTCTTAGGACGAACAAGCTTATCTATGTACAATGTGTTTGCTCAAAAGAAAAACAAACGATCAGAAAAAAGAAAGCTGATCAAGAAAGAATGAACCCTCAAAAAAAAAGAGAACTGAGGAAACAAAAACAAACAGTAAGAAAAAAGAAAGCTGACAAAATAAAAAAGGAGGGACTTGCACTCCAAAACACGTTCAAGGTGCATTAAAAAAAGGTTTAGTGATCACCAGGTAAGAATTCTTTCGCACCAAAAGTCAAGACATCAGTAGAGAACCAAAGATTTGCACTGAGAATACCACTCGGACCTCAAAGTTGGGGCATTCTCTTCACCACCCACACACCCTAGTCTTGGGAAAGTCTGTTCAATGCCCACCCCATGTCACTCCAGTTGTCAACGTCATTCCAAAGCGGGCCAAGTGCATTCCCATTCCTTCACCTCATTCATTCCCATAAAAAACCTCACCGGGGCATTTTCCCAACTCACTATCCTAAACAAGACCTTGTCATTCTGATTGGGGCAGCTTTGTCTTTGTTATGACTGGGGCAACATCAAATTCTGTGGGTTGAAGCAAAACCCCTTTCATTCCAGCTTTCATCCCAAGGGCCGAAGCGTTCCCAATTCATCATCTTCTACACCCCTAGTTGTTGTCACCACTAGACAGGGGCAAACTATTCACTCATCAAAGACCTGAATTGGGGCAATATTGTATCTCTTGATCCCTCACAAGCTTCGGCAATAGCCACGTCGGTCATTCCTTCACTTGCCATAAAAGTCCATTCCAAGTTAACTGACTCATTCATTCACATTTGCATTCTTATGCATGCTTACTAGACAATGCTTCAAAGAGAGAGAACACAAGTTAGTCATGCGATATTTATGGTTCAGTCGTCATTGGAAGGAAGAGAAAACAAGTGAGCTTGTTTGTAAATAAAATCTTGAGAACACCGGAGTCTGAATCAAATTCCATTTTTTCTCAACAAAATGGTCAATAATCATCTCAGTTCCTTGCATTCAAAGTCTTGCATCTCATCATCACAAAAATGTTTAATCATTCATATCCTATTTTTCGCCTCATGCATTTAGGCGTTCCATTTTGTTTATCATAGTTTGCATCGTGCCAACATCATCATTTCATGAAAGGCAACAAAAAAGAAGCAACGGATAAAAGCAAAAAAATCTTCCATCTCATTCCATCAAGAATCAAAGCATTGCATCATAAAAGCAAAAACACGTCATCCCGTGTCATAACATTTGCATCCAAACATTTCATTCACATCATATTCACATTCACATTTCATGCATTCATCGCATGTCATCCAAAATGCCTATGTTTCCCAATCAACCATTTCATATCATTACGCTATGCATCATAACATTAGCATCCAAACATTTCATTTGCATTCGCATTTCATGCATTCATCCCATATGCCTATGTTTCCCAATCAATCATTTCATATCAGGCATCAAAGTATTGCATTTGCATCCTCACAT
This sequence comes from Astragalus membranaceus, assembly GCA_039519185.1. Taxonomy (NCBI): domain Eukaryota; kingdom Viridiplantae; phylum Streptophyta; class Magnoliopsida; order Fabales; family Fabaceae; genus Astragalus; species Astragalus membranaceus. The sequence continues at coordinate 54,611,192 of CM076850.1, forward strand.
AGCAAGAAGAAAAAAACAGATGATCAGAAAAGAAAGCTGATCAAGAAAAAACAAATCAAAAGGAAAACTTCAGGAATGTTTCACCACATTCATCATCACACCAAAATCATAGCATTACATGCACATGCATAACATGCCCTTGCATAACATGCACTCATACACTATGCACCATTCCTTGCATCAACCAACGTATGCAGGTACCTCAATCCAATACAGCAACATCGGTCATTTCAAATCAACCAATCAACAGAATTTGTGAGCCCTCTGTGCTCCTCCTGAGCCCTCTGTGCTCATCCTGAGCCCTCTGCGCTCCTCCTGAGCCCTCTGTGCTCATCCTCCTGAGCCCTCAGTGCTCCTCCTGAGCCCTCTGTGCTCATCCTGAGCCCTCTGTGCTCCTCCTGAGCCCTCTGTGCTCCCCCTGAGCCCTCTGCGCTCATCCTAAGCCCTCTGTGCTCCCCCTGAGCCCTCTGTGCTCACCCTGAGCCCTCTGCGCTCATCTCCCTGAGCCCTCTGTGCTCCTCCTGAGCCCTCTGTGCTCCCCTTGAGCCCTCTGCGCTCACCCTGAGCCCTCTGCGCTCATCTCCCTGAGCCCTTTGTGCTCCTCCTGAGCCCTCTGTGCTCATCCTGAGCCCTCTGTGCTCCCCCTGAGCCCTCTGTGCTCATCTCCCTGGGCCCTCTGCGCTCATCCTGAGCCCTCTGCGCTCATCCTGAGCCCTCTGCGCTCATCCTGAGCCCTCTGTGCTCCCCCTGAGCCCTCTGTGCTCCCCCTGAGCCCTCTGTGCCCCCCCTGAGCCCTCTGTGCTCCTCCTGAGCCCTCTGCGCTCATCCTGAGCCCTCCGTGCTCATCCTGAGCCCTCCGCGCTCATCCTGAGCCCTCCGTGCTCATCCTGAGCCCTCCGCGCTCATCCTGAGCCGTCAGTGCTCCTTCCTTACTGCTTTCTTTACCGCGTTCTTTACCGCTTTATTTCCTGCTTCTGCACGCCAAGTGCCTATTTACTTTTCTGTTTGCACGCCAAGTGCCCATTTACTTTTCTGTCTGCACGCCAAGTGCCCATTTTACCTTTCTGTTTGCACGCCAAGTGCCCATTTACTTTTCTGTTTGCACGCCAAGTGCCCATTTACTTTTCTGTTTGCACGCCAAGTGCCCATTTTACCTTTCTGTCTCCACGCCAAGGGCCCATTTTACCTTTCTGTTTGCACGCCAAATGCCCATTTACTTTTCTGTTTGCACGCCAAGTGCCCATTTTACCTTTCTGTTTGCACGCCAAGTGCCCATTTTACCTTTCTGTTTGCACGCCAAGTGCCCATTTGCTTTTCTGTCTGCACGCCAAGTGCCCGTTTTACTTTTCTGTTTGCATGCCAAGTGCCCATCTTACCGTTCCAGTTTGCACGCCAAGTGCCAATTTTATCTTTCAGTCTGCACGCCAAGTGCCAATTTTATCTTTCAGTCTGCACGTCAGTGTTCATTTACAGGATTCGTGAATCCCTTCAGGACCCAAGTGTCCCTTCAAAAACAGACTTCACCTCGTATTTGAGTTGCGGGTAAGTCCTTCAGACCCCGAGTGGTCCTTCAGACTAGTTGTGTCAGCCTAAGACACAGCGGACGTCCTTCATGGTCAACATATCAGTTCCGGATCTGATCTTGACCCATCATGGCCGCTCGGAAAAGGCCACCCCCCCAAGCAGACCGTTTTACTAGTACCGTTGCTAGTTTGCGCTCCATCAGACCCATTGGTCCATCAGGCTTAGGCATGCCCTTCAAACCTCGTCGGTCCTTCAGTTTAAGTCATATCAATGCGCCAAGCATCAACTGCGAATTAGACCTTCAGAGCCTTAGTGCTCCTTTAGACCCTGAGCGGTCCTTCACAGCATTAGTGCTCCTTCAGACCCTGAGCGGTCCTTCAGAGCCTTAGTGCTCCTTCAGACCCTGAGTGGTTCTTCAGAGCCTTAGTGCTCCCTCAGACCCTGAGTGGTCCTTCAGAGCCTTAGTGCTCCTTTAGATCCCGAGTGGTCTGTCATTTTCTCTCTCGATTAATGCGCCAAGTGTTAACCGTTCCCCGTTTGTTCTCAAGCCCATCTATTCAAAAATAGAAAAAGAAAAAGAGGAAAATTCGGGTTTCCCCAAGTGGACAAAATCGGTATAATTTCTGAATTTTTTATCTTCATTTTGCCTTGGAATATGTTTCGGCCAATTCATATTCCTCGTTAAAATTCAGATAAAGAGGGGCAGCTGTCATACCCCAATTTTGTCCGGCTTAGGTCCAAACCCTAATTTTCCGCACAAAAATAAATTATGCATCATTTTTAGGGTTAGAATGCACGTTTTGGGAAGTTAGAGTCAAAAAGGGCATTTTGGTCATTTCTCACAAAAGGGTCTCTAAAAACAATTTTTGCAATAAGCCTCATGCATCAAATTAGGGTTTTTGAAAATGTGTTATGTATGCATGGCAAGTTTTGAAAAATATGTTATGCATGCATGGCAAGCTTTGGAAAATATTTTATACACTATGGCCTAAACCTAAAAACATTTTTAGGCAAAGCAAAAACCAATTTCTATTTTGTTCTTATGGCCAAGAATCGATTTATACCTTTTTCCTAAGCCATGAAAATCGATTCTTTATCTCACCTATAGGCCGATAATCGATTTCCCTTGCCTATGTTTAAAGCATGAAATCGATTTCTACACATACTCATGCAAAAGCTAAGAATCGATTTCCTTAAATTTTAAAAGACTATGAAATCGATTTTCAGGATCTCCAAATGTCCTGAAAATCGATTCCTACCTTTTTCCATAGGCCATATAATCGATTCTTATCATTTCCAAAAATAAAGAATCGATTCCTACATATTTCCAAAGGCCACATAATCGATTTCCAGGATCTCCTAAAGGCCATGAATCGATTCCTACCTATTTCAACTAAGCAAACAATCGATTCTTTTAATTTCTAAAGCCAATGAATCGATTATACACTTGTTACACTTCACACAATAATCGATTCTTCACTTGCATTAATTGTCTTTTCAAAAAATTCTACTGTTGCCTAAGCCTATAAATACGTAGGTGTGATTTTCATTTTACAGACACACATCTCACAAGATCAGAGAAGAATTGCTCCAGACATTTTCACGAGATCTGAGAAGACAACTCTCGCAAATCTCATTTTCCAGTTCTACGCTTCATTTTTGCTCTATTCGTTTCGTTGGTCCGTCTGAACTGATCTCCTGCAAAAGTTAGTCGGGGTTTGCGTTCTTCAGAGTTGTAATATCTGTCTTCATCAGAGGTATTTCAGTCCTTTCATTTGTTAATATTCAGTTATTGTGATCTGTGTGAATTAACTTAGCTATAGTGTTTATCTACTCGTTCTTGTATATTATCGTCCATTGTTGAGGACGAACCGTATGATTCCCACTTATGCCTAGTGCATCATGTTCTAAAGTGGTGAAAATGGTCTCGGATGATTCAACTTGCCCCTTTCAAACCCTTTCAAAAACATGTTTCATTAGAACTACGTCGCTTTGATTCCCGTTTGGGATACGTAGGAGCGAGTCACGTTCTCGTCAAGCGCAACAAATAAAAATTCTTTTCACCCCCCTAAACCAATCATTTTCATAAAACAAACAAAAATCATTTTCAAACCCATTGTTGCTAGTTGCTCATCAGAGCCTCTGTTCGTTTAGCTATTAGTGACAATGTCCTTTTCTCCTAAAAATAATAAACGATGATCCATCATAACCTTTGTTAGTTTGATCACCGTGCGAACTGTGGTCCTTCAGAGCCCCAGCGCTCCTTCAGCCCCCAGCGGCCCTCCAGCCCCCAGTGGTCCTTCAACACAGATCACACAATCCTAAAACCCCTATATTAAAAAACACCAACAAACATTTTTTTACACCTAGAACTACGTCGCCTTTGATTCTCCACCCGGAGATACGTAGGAGCAGGGCCACGCCCCTGTCAAGCGCAAAAATAAACAATCTCTAAACTAAAAAAATACCAACACATCTCCTTCATAAAAAAATCAAAAATAACATTTTCAAAAGTAGGGGATTAAGTCGGTCATACGGCCGGATTAGTCATTGTTTTAGGACAAATGAACTGTGGTCCTTTAGAGCCCCAGCGCTCCTCCAGAGCCCCAGCGCTCCTTCGGCCCCCAGTGGCCCTTCAGAGCCCCAGTGCTCCTTCAGACCCCCAGTGGTCCTTCAACACGGATCACAAGTCCTAAAACCCCTATACTAAAAAACATCAACAAACAAACATTTTTTCTAACCAAGAACTACGTAGCTTTGAATTCTCCATCGCACCGGGAGATACGTAGGAGCGGGCCATGTCCCGTCAAGCACTTCTTTCTAAAAAACCCTTTTTTCCCCCAAAAATAATATTTTCATTAAGTTTTCCCATTCATCTTCAAACAAGGAAAAAAATAGGCAAATGTAGTTATTTTTCAAATCAAACGTTAAAACCACACATTTAATTAGAGGTTCCCTTTCAGTAGAAAGGACGTGCGCGGTGCTAACACCTTCCTCGCACGTAATCGACCCCCGAACCTATATCTCTAGTTTTCAAAGACCATCCGCCTTGTCCAAAAGACCCTTTTTCAATGTTTTGGTCTTAAAATTAAAATATTGGTGGCGGCTCCAAAATTTTCCCACGTTGTACATTGAGAAACCCATGCCGGGTGTAACATCCCCTAATTGGCTAATTTCAATTATTAAAAATTAGCGAGAGGTTATATATATTTATTATAATATTCGGATAATTATGCTTGTTAAGTGAATAATTGTTTGAGTAAGTGTTAGGAGTAATGAGTTAAGTTAAGCTTCATAGGTAATAAAATGTCCCAAGTAATAGAATTAGTAGCTAAGGGGTATTTGGGTAAATTCCCTAGTTTAAGTGACCAGCTGACCCTAAGTCCTCCTTACCCACTTTAATTTGTGGAAGTTCAGAAATAAGAAAGAAAAACTGAAGTGAGGAGTAGAGAGAAAGAGGAGAGCTCGCGAGAGAGAGAGGGCTTGGAAGAGAGAAGAGTTCCATGGAAACTTGATGCATGTAAGATCTGAACCCACCATTGTTCACCATTCTTCTCCCTCTATACATTGATGCCCAGAAATCTTCCATCAACCCACTCTATCGCAAATCACCATTTGTGCACCTTTGAAGCTCCAAGCTCAAAAATGGAGTGTTGATGCTCCAAATAGTTGCATGTCTTTGTTATAGTCCTATATTCAGTACCACAGCTCACATCAAAGCAACAAACCTGTTTGAAGCTCATTCGAGTTGCTGAGTTCGAGTCTTAGTTCCTTGGGAAGTTCGGTTCAGTTTTGGAGCGAGTCGGAGGCGGTTCGTGAGGCTATTCGAACGAGTCGACTGCTAGATTCGTCGTTTTAGTGATTTTCATCACTTCGGGTGAGTTCTATAACTCGCTTAGGGAACGTGTTCGTTTTTCGAGTCTTCACTTTTGAAAATTATTGTCACACGTTTCTGGTATCGAAAGAATTATATTGAAAACCGTTTTCCCAAAGCTCATGATTGAACTATGAATTTCTTGATTGATTGTTGGGTGTGCTGGATTGGATTGCTATAATATTGTGTTTTAATGCGTGTTTGAGTTTGGGCCTCGATCGGAAGGGAAGTTGGAATCGGAATGGAATGGAATAACCCCTTGAAAAATCTGTTTTCTGGAAACTGATGGAGCCACACGGATCGTGTGCCTCTGGGCACGGGTCGTGCGCCTCCATCTGATACGACATGAACTGTATTTTTAAAATGCGCACGGATCGTGTGCCCAGTAGCACGGGTCGTGCGTAAGTCTCTGAAACTTTCTGTAAATCTGGTAGCTAACGCACGGATCGTGCGCTTAGTCGCACGGGTCGTGCGTATCTTCCTGGAAAAATTTCTACAAACTGTTCAACCACGCACGGGCCGTGCGCCTACACGCACGGGTCGTGTGAGATTTTCTGACCTTCAATTTCAAAGTGCATTTTATCCATTCCAAATGATCCCAATCCTCTTCTAATCCATTCCCCAAGGTCCCACAATAATGAAAAGGTAACAATAATATGAGATTGAGCATGTTCGATAGAAAGATTGTGTGTTATGAATAAAAATGGAAAACCGCTCTTAGAGAACGCGAGAGTGCAAATGTCAAAGAGTGATAATAACACACGGTACTTGACTGATATTATACACTGAAATTGACTGATATGGTACATGGTACTTGACTGGAATGACTAACAGCCCATTGCGGGTACACAGACTGAAAATGTATAATAAATACAAGAGGAAAAAGGGTGACGACCCTAAGAGGTTAGCATACTAGGGGAGGGGAAGTCATGAGCCCCAAAACCTAGACTCAAGATTGTTTCACCCACTAGAAATAGCGGGATGGGTTCACCAAAAGGTCAAGAGAATGCCTATAAAATAGGTAGACTGAGGTGTTATGCTAAAAACATGGAACAAAGATTGCATGCTTCATGTGTCGCTTAGGAGGGCCATGAGCATGAAGGTTACAGGAACTGAATGTATTTCCACGTGGTTGCTTTTTAGGACCACGAGTTCAAAACAAGGCATAATGAACCGCTAGAGTAGTAAGGGGTCTCGATAGGACTCACTGAGATAATGTTTATCTCACCCTTCATATTTGTGGTTTTTACAGAGAAACAGGGGAAAGCAAAGGCGGTAAAGCATGGTTAGCTGGTGTGACTCTTGGAGTCATTGAAGACCTAGTTTAATGTTTTAGACCTTGTTTCCGTTTATGGTTTCTATGTTCTGATTGTATAACTTCCATTGTCAAGTTGTAAAATCGTTTCCGCTACTTTATGTTTTTGGATTATTGAACACCAGGATTATGTATGAGTCTTAAGTTTGAACTTAAGCATTTTCAAGGAAGTTTATGAGGTCCAGAGAACCCGATGTTATGTATTGCCAAAAGTTTTAGATGTGTTCAATATTTCAATAACAGGAAGTTACTCTGATGTATGCCATTTAGTGCATTTCGGTAGTTCTATATATTAGAATTTATCGGGGTGTTACATTATGGTAGCAGAGCAGTTCGACCTAGTCGGGCTTAGACAGTTAGGGTGGTTTTGTCCCTCGAGTAACTCTGCTATCTTGCTTCTTGTGATACTAAGAGACATTGAGACTGATCAACTTAATACTTGGTGTATCATTTGCAGAATTATGGCAGGAGGATCGAGGAATAACCCGCCAGTTGATCCGCATTCTGCATGGATGCAGAACGTGATCGAGAGGCAACAGAAGATGATGGAAGATATGCTGCAGATGCAACAGAATGCTCAAGCTCAGCCCCAGCAAGTCCCTGAGCCTCAAGCTGACCCAAGGAGGGTTTTCTCTGAATTCCTGAAAATGAAGCCGTCTGAGTTCCGAGGAGGACCGGATGTTATGGAAGCTCAGCATTGGCTAGATGATATAGAGAAGATCTTCGTAGCTATGCAAGTAACTGATGATGACAAGTTGAGATTGGCAACTCATATGCTGAAAGGAGAAGCTAACAACTGGTGGACTAATGCCAAAGCCATGATGGTAACTCTGGGTACTCCCCAGACTTGGGAACATTTCAAGCAGGTATTTTTGGAGCAGTTCTTTCCGACAGCCATGAGGTTCGACAAGGAGAACGAGTTTCTGACTCTCACTCAAGGAAGTTCAACTGTGGGTCAGTACGCGGCTAAGTTTGAAGAGTTATATCAATTCTTCGGTTTGGCCGGGTATGCTCCCAATGACAAGTGGAAAACCGAAAGGTTCAAGTATGGGCTAAGGGAAGACATTGCTCAGAGTTTGAGTTCTTTTGCCTATACTAACTATGCTGCCATGGTTCAACAAGCACACATAGCTGAGAGTGACTTGAAGAGGTTATATGCAAGCAGAAAAGTATTCCATCAGAATAAGAAGAATGTTGGATCATCTAACCATCAGACGGGTCCCAGACACAACTACAACAAAGGGAAACAGGTTCAGTCATCGAACTCCTCAAAATTCAGTACGTGTTCCAACTGTGGAAAGTACCATCAGGGTAAGTGCCAGATGGGATCCAACCAGTGTTATTTCTGCAAGAAAGACGGCCATTTTGCACGGGACTGCCCAGAGAAAGAGAAGAGTCAAGGAAGTAACCCTGCTGCTACTACAACTCATGGGAGAGTTTACACCTTAGACGCCCAGAAGGTCACACCGTCAGATAATCTACTAAGGGGTATGGGATCTCTTTTTAATAACTCCGTTAGTATTTTATATGATTCAGGTGCGACTCATTGTTTTATATCAAAAGTTTGTGCCGAACGGTTGGGATTGGCTTTAACTCCCTTGCCTCAACCAATCTCCATTAAGACTGCTGCTGAGGGTAGTGTTCAGACTCAAGCGATATGTGAAAATTGTCTTCTATCCATAGGAGACAGGAATTTTGTAGTAGACTTCATTTGTTTACCAATGAAGGGCATGGATGTCGTCCTAGGAATGAGTTGGATGACGGCCAACCATGTGACTATAGATTGCTTCCATCGAACTATCGGTTTTGCCTCCGAATCAGTGGAGCTACAACCGCCAAATTCTGAAGCTGTTATTTCTTTCACATCGGCCAGTAACTATCTATTCCAAGGCGCGGAAGCTTACGTCATGATGCTGTCTGCATCCACTGAGACAGGTCAGGATTTATCTTCTGTGCAAGTTGTTAATGAATTTCTTGAGGTGTTTCCCGATGAAGTTCCTTCATTTCCTCCGGATCGTGAGGTGGAATTTTCTATAGAATTGGTTCCAGGCACTGGACCTATTTCTATAGCCCCATATCGAATGTCGCCATTAGAGTTGAGGGAATTGAAAGTTCAACTGGAAGAACTAATTTCCAAGCGGTTCATCCGGCCGAGTGCCTCACCATGGGGTGCTCCAGTGTTGCTTGTCAAGAAGAAGGACGGAAGTATGAGATTGTGTATCGATTATCGTCAGTTGAATAAAGTGACTGTCAAGAACAAGTACCCTCTACCGAGAATTGATGATTTGCTAGATCAGTTGAGGGGAGCTTCTGTATTTTCAAAGATTGATTTAAGGTCTGGTTATCACCAAATCAGGGTTCGAGCTTTGGACGTCCCGAAGACCGCTTTCCGTACGAGATATGGACACTATGAATTCGTAGTGATGCCCTTCGGTTTGACCAATGCTCCAGCTGTATTTATGGATTATATGAATCGAATTTTTAATCCTTATCTGGATCAGTTTGTGGTAGTGTTCATCGATGATATCTTGGTGTTCTCTAAGACGATTGAGGAGCATGTGCAACATCTCCGAATTGTTCTGAACGTACTCCGAGAGAAGAAGTTGTATGCTAAGCCGTCCAAATGTGATTTCTGGATGCCCGAAGTTAAGTTTCTGGGCCATGTAATATCTAGGACGGGTGTTGCAGTGGATCCCAGTAAGATCGAAGCTGTGGTAGACTGGGAACAGCCGTCTACGGTTACTGAGGTAAGAAGTTTCTTGGGATTAGCGGGGTATTATCGAAGATTCATTCAAGGATTTTCCCAGCTGGTTCTTCCACTCACTCGGTTAACTCGCAAGGGTCATCCGTTTGTTTGGGACTCAGACTGTGAAAATTGTTTCACGGAATTGAAGGGTCGTTTGACTTCTGCACCTATCCTGATTCTTCCTGATCCGTCAGTAGGATTCCAAATATATTGCGACGCTTCTGGTAAGGGTTTAGGATGTGTCCTAATGCAAAATCGACAAGTAGTTGCTTATGCCTCCAGGCAGTTGAAGCCCCATGAAGAGAATTACCCAACTCATGATTTGGAGTTGGCGGCGATTGTGTTTGCCCTAAAGATTTGGAGACATTACCTGTATGGGTCTCGTTTCGAAGTTTTTAGTGACCACAAAAGTCTGAAGTATTTGTTTGACCAAAAGGAGCTGAACAACAGACAGAGGAGATGGGTAGAATTCCTGAAAGATTATGATTTTGAATTGAAGTACCATCCTGGTAAGGCTAATGTTGTTGCCGATGCTTTAAGCAGAAAGTCTATCCATACTGCAAAGCTGATGATGCACGAGATGTCATTGTTGGAATCATTCAGAGACCTCAATTTGAGAGTTAAGTCGAGAAGGAACAGGTTGGTGTTGAGTCACATTCAGATTTCAAGTTCATTGAGGAATCTAATTCGCTCAGCCCAAGAAGGTGATGTAGAACTGCAAGCGCAGAAGAGATTGCCGAACTACACCGAAGACGGTGATGGTGTAATTTGTTTTGATGGCAGAATCTGTGTGCCAAATGATGAGGATGTGAAGAGGCAAGTTTTAGAGGAGGCTCATAAGAGTCAGTTCTCAATACATCCTGGGTCTACCAAGATGTATCGAGATTTGAAGCAATTATACTGGTGGCCGGGCATGAAAGTGGATATAGCAGAGTTTGTGTCTCGATGCTTGACTTGTCAAAAGGTTAAGATAGAGCACCGGAAGCCAGGCGGCCAGTTACAACCGTTGAATGTACCTGAATGGAAATGGGAAAGCATATCTATGGATTTTGTCATGGGATTGCCGCGGTCCCAAACCGGAAATGATTCTATTTGGGTAGTGGTGGATCGCCTGACCAAGTCCGCTCATTTTATTCCAGTGCGTTCGACTCACAAGGTTGCTAGGTTAGCAGATGAATATCTCAAGAATATTGTTAAGTTGCATGGAATCCCTACAAGTATCATCTGTGATCGAGATCCCAAGTTTACATCTCGATTTTGGAGAGCATTGAACATGGCGTTGGGAACAAAAGTGTGTGTTAGCACTGCTTACCATCCTCAGACAGACGGGCAGACTGAGAGGACAATCCAGACATTGGAGGATATGTTGAGAGCTTGTGTACTCGATAGTGGAGGCAGATGGGAGGATCACCTTCCATTGGTGGAATTCTCATACAACAACAGTTATCATTCTAGTATCGGAATGGCTCCATATGAAGCATTGTATGGAAGGAAGTGCAGAACACCATTGTGTTGGTGGGATGTAGGTGAGCAGAGATTGTTGGGACCAGATTTAGTCCGGGAGACTACGGAGAAGATCCGTCAAATCAGAGAAAGGATGAAAGCCGCGCAGAGTCGGCAAAAGAGTTATGCGGATAAGAGGAGAAGGCCGCTAGAATTCGAAGAAGGAGATCATGTCTTTTTGAAACTTTCTCCAACCATTGGGACCGGTATTGCTTTGCGAGCAAAGAAGCTCAGTCCTCGGTATGTCGGACCCTTCCAGATTATCGAGCGAGTTGGGCCGGTAGCGTATCGCATTGCCTTACCTCCAGAATTGTCCAGATTACATGATGTGTTTCATGTATCGCAGCTAAGGAAATATATTCATGATCCGAATCAACCATTAAGCCATGAAGCGATTGACATCAGAACGGATCTATCTTATCATCCTACCCCAATCAGGATCATCGAACGTGGCGAGAAAACGCTCCGGACGAGGTCAATTCCTATTGTCAAGGTGCTTTGGGACGGTGTGTCACCTGACGAAGCGACATGGGAAGTAGAGGAGAGCATGCGGGAGAAATATCCGTATTTGTTCGAGTAAGGTATGTTTTGTCAATTTTGAGGACAAAATTTTAGAAGTTGGGGTGATTGTAACATCCCCTAATTGGCTAATTTCAATTATTAAAAATTAGCGAGAGGTTATATATATTTATTATAATATTCGGATAATTATGCTTGTTAAGTGAATAATTGTTTGAGTAAGTGTTAGGAGTAATGAGTTAAGTTAAGCTTCATAGGTAATAAAATGTCCCAAGTAATAGAATTAGTAGCTAAGGGGTATTTGGGTAAATTCCCTAGTTTAAGTGACCAGCTGACCCTAAGTCCTCCTTACCCACTTTAATTTGTGGAAGTTCAGAAATAAGAAAGAAAAACTGAAGTGAGGAGTAGAGAGAAAGAGGAGAGCTCGCGAGAGAGAGAGGGCTTGGAAGAGAGAAGAGTTCCATGGAAACTTGATGCATGTAAGATCTGAACCCACCATTGTTCACCATTCTTCTCCCTCTATACATTGATGCCCAGAAATCTTCCATCAACCCACTCTATCGCAAATCACCATTTGTGCACCTTTGAAGCTCCAAGCTCAAAAATGGAGTGTTGATGCTCCAAATAGTTGCATGTCTTTGTTATAGTCCTATATTCAGTACCACAGCTCACATCAAAGCAACAAACCTGTTTGAAGCTCATTCGAGTTGCTGAGTTCGAGTCTTAGTTCCTTGGGAAGTTCGGTTCAGTTTTGGAGCGAGTCGGAGGCGGTTCGTGAGGCTATTCGAACGAGTCGACTGCTAGATTCGTCGTTTTAGTGATTTTCATCACTTCGGGTGAGTTCTATAACTCGCTTAGGGAACGTGTTCGTTTTTCGAGTCTTCACTTTTGAAAATTATTGTCACACGTTTCTGGTATCGAAAGAATTATATTGAAAACCGTTTTCCCAAAGCTCATGATTGAACTATGAATTTCTTGATTGATTGTTGGGTGTGCTGGATTGGATTGCTATAATATTGTGTTTTAATGCGTGTTTGAGTTTGGGCCTCGATCGGAAGGGAAGTTGGAATCGGAATGGAATGGAATAACCCCTTGAAAAATCTGTTTTCTGGAAACTGATGGAGCCACACGGATCGTGTGCCTCTGGGCACGGGTCGTGCGCCTCCATCTGATACGACATGAACTGTATTTTTAAAATGCGCACGGATCGTGTGCCCAGTAGCACGGGTCGTGCGTAAGTCTCTGAAACTTTCTGTAAATCTGGTAGCTAACGCACGGATCGTGCGCTTAGTCGCACGGGTCGTGCGTATCTTCCTGGAAAAATTTCTACAAACTGTTCAACCACGCACGGGCCGTGCGCCTACACGCACGGGTCGTGTGAGATTTTCTGACCTTCAATTTCAAAGTGCATTTTATCCATTCCAAATGATCCCAATCCTCTTCTAATCCATTCCCCAAGGTCCCACAATAATGAAAAGGTAACAATAATATGAGATTGAGCATGTTCGATAGAAAGATTGTGTGTTATGAATAAAAATGGAAAACCGCTCTTAGAGAACGCGAGAGTGCAAATGTCAAAGAGTGATAATAACACACGGTACTTGACTGATATTATACACTGAAATTGACTGATATGGTACATGGTACTTGACTGGAATGACTAACAGCCCATTGCGGGTACACAGACTGAAAATGTATAATAAATACAAGAGGAAAAAGGGTGACGACCCTAAGAGGTTAGCATACTAGGGGAGGGGAAGTCATGAGCCCCAAAACCTAGACTCAAGATTGTTTCACCCACTAGAAATAGCGGGATGGGTTCACCAAAAGGTCAAGAGAATGCCTATAAAATAGGTAGACTGAGGTGTTATGCTAAAAACATGGAACAAAGATTGCATGCTTCATGTGTCGCTTAGGAGGGCCATGAGCATGAAGGTTACAGGAACTGAATGTATTTCCACGTGGTTGCTTTTTAGGACCACGAGTTCAAAACAAGGCATAATGAACCGCTAGAGTAGTAAGGGGTCTCGATAGGACTCACTGAGATAATGTTTATCTCACCCTTCATATTTGTGGTTTTTACAGAGAAACAGGGGAAAGCAAAGGCGGTAAAGCATGGTTAGCTGGTGTGACTCTTGGAGTCATTGAAGACCTAGTTTAATGTTTTAGACCTTGTTTCCGTTTATGGTTTCTATGTTCTGATTGTATAACTTCCATTGTCAAGTTGTAAAATCGTTTCCGCTACTTTATGTTTTTGGATTATTGAACACCAGGATTATGTATGAGTCTTAAGTTTGAACTTAAGCATTTTCAAGGAAGTTTATGAGGTCCAGAGAACCCGATGTTATGTATTGCCAAAAGTTTTAGATGTGTTCAATATTTCAATAACAGGAAGTTACTCTGATGTATGCCATTTAGTGCATTTCGGTAGTTCTATATATTAGAATTTATCGGGGTGTTACACCGGGGATTTTTCGGGGTGCAACAGAGAGCATGTAGAGAGAGACAAGATCACCACTCACTTTGCAAAACCTTAGACCAAGGTACAAGTCAGGCTGTAAGACTCTTAAAACAAGCGCTTGAGGGAGGCAACCCATTACTATATAGTTAATATTATTATTTTGTGCAATTTCATGTTTTGTTATTTAGCAGAGAAGAAACAGATGCTGGGATACACAAGAAGAACAATGAAGCCAGCTCCAACAAAGAAGATGTGGACAATGTCCTCTCTCTATGCTAAACAGGGTACAGGAGCAGAAACTGGTGACAAGGCAACAAATAAAGAAACTGAAGAACAAACTGAGAAGGTAGCAGAGCAACAACCAGAGGGAATTGAGCAACAAACAGAACACACTCCAGTGCAGAGTGGTGTACCTGCACCTGAAGTCCAAACACTGGCTACACCAGATGTTCCTGCAGAAGCTACACCTGAAAAGGCAGAAATGCCTGAGGCTACTGTAGATGATCCTGGTGTGCCTACCTGTGATGTGGCCACTGCTAAGAAGCCAAAGAAGACAAGAGCCAAGCATAGTCCTGCTGTGAGAGCCAGCCCCAGATTCCAAAACAAAGAGTAAAAAGATACTTTTTAATGTTTATTCCTAAAACTATATTTTGCTTTACTTTCAACTGTTTAAAATACTATGTGGTAGCTGTTGCTATGTGTTAAATACTTTTGTTTGTTTCTCCCAAATTTAGTACTCCCCTGTTTCCTAAACTTAGAGCAGTGAGGACACTGCTCATGTTTAAGTTGGGGGGAGGAGAGTGGAGAATAGTATATCTTTTGAACTAAATATGCACTATGTGAAAACTAATATATGCTATGAATGTCTTAGTAGTATATGTATGTGAATATGCAATATTAGTATGTGTGTTTAGATGTACTTAACAAAGCATGCAAATGACATGATCAAAAATGTTTTCAAAAAAATAGAAGAACTAAGTACATCATATGTATGTTTTAAAAACTTAAATAAATATGAAACATGATCAATTCATCTTTTTCTCAAAAAATTGAAGAAGTGTATCAATAAGTTGAATTTTGAATGAAAAGCCTTGTTTTCTAAAAATGATCAGTTTTATAAATACTTTGACACAACAAAATTGAGTTTTGAAAAGAACCATGCTAGATCAAGAGCTATCTAAAGCCAAGGAAATTTTGGAAATTTGAGGTCAAAATTAGATTTTCATTAAAAATTTAGAAGAGCATAAAGACTTAAGTTTGGGGGAAATTCCATGAATACAAAGGCCAAAGTGTGACAGCTTGAAGAGTGCAAGCCACAAGTGTCAAAACCACTCAAAAATACCAAAAATATCCCAAAAATGAGCTACACTTGCCTGAGTCATATAAACTGAACCTGTCCCTTAAGTGCAATTTGGTTTGAAAAATATGAACAAAGTTCAAAGAGAAAAAGAAAAACAAACCAAGAAAAAGAAGAAAATGCATGTGGAGGTCAGTGAGGAGGGCAATGTACGCTACCAAAAATACTCAAAGAGTTTCAAGTGTGGCAACACTTAGTGTGCCAACACCATCTACATCAAAAGGCACCTACACTCAAAATAAGGTGAACCTACAATCCAAAAATGATGTTTTTGCACTCACTGCATTACATCATCAAAAATCAAACACCAAGAATAGAAATAAGGTATTGGCTCAACAAGTTGGAACACCAAAAGCCCTTTGTTGTGCTTAAGAGTCCCCTAAATACTTGAAGAAATTGTTAGTCTCGGCCATATTTTGAAAAATCTCTAAGAGTGACCAAAAGAGTTCCATCTTTTTCAAAAAGCTAAGGAAAAACTCTTGGTTCAGTTATGGAACCAATTAGAAACTCAATGAGCCACACACTAACACAAATGAGTTTTTATAACTCTGAATGTTTTAAAGCAAGGGCATGGAAGAAAAAGCACCAAAAGAGAAAGGCTCATTACAATACACTTCAAACATTTCTTGAAAAACATGAGTTGGGATGTCTTCATAATTATATAAGTCTTGTGTTTTGTTTCTTGTCGTTGCATGAGGACAAGCAACAATTTAAGTTTGGGGGTGTGATAACTCTATTTTATATAGAGTTATTCATACAATTAAGCTTGAGTTATTGCTTATTTTCAAGAACATTTATATATATTTATAGCTTATTTATCAAGGAACAACATTCTAAATATTCAAATGGATAAAGGGCAATGATCTAGGCAAAATGCACAAGTCTTGTTAGGTTTGATGTTTTTGTTCAGTGCAGCTACTGCAGGAGTGGAATTACTGCCAACACCAGGAGTGGAAACACTAGGAGTGGAAGCACTGCCAACACCTGCTAAATTCTGCAGTTTTTACCAAAACATCCAAAGACCATTTCAATGCTTCCACACTTGATTTGTGACGTCATGCCTGGTCACCTAGAGCTGAGCCACTTGCAGAAGTCGGCGATACACATAAAAATCAAGTTGCAAGACTCAACTTATCTAAAAGACATGTGGCACTTCTCCAATGGACCTCATCTTTTGTTATGCATGCAAGCGACCACCTGTGCAGCTTGCTTGATTGGTTGTCTACAACTAACCATGTTTGGTCCCCTCAGCTGATCTTTCACGCCAAAGGAAACCCCTTGCAAGAGGAAAGCTTTCAAGCCTATAAATTGAAGCCATATCTTCCCTTATCCATAATCTTTTACATCGTTAAATCCTTCATCTTTCATTTGTAATTCTTCATTTTTGTTTTCTGAAAGGATCGCTTAGTTTAGGTTTAGTTTATTTTCATTTCAAGTTTCTAAGGAGAGGAAGGTGAGGAAGTGCTTGACAACCATTCCCTTCACTTCTACTTTGAAGAAATTCGTGTAAGAAATCTTTATTGTACTTCAACTTGGGAACTTAATGCAAAAGATCTTCAATTCAAGTAATCTCTACTCTTTTAAGTTCTTTTGCTTTATTATTCATTTACTTATGTTCTTTGCATATTCTTTGCTTTATAACATGAGTAACATGAGCTAAATTCCCTTAAGTTGAGATGTTCTAACCTTGTAATGAACTTCTAAATATGTTATTATGGTTTATGTAGTGTAAACACTTTAAACTCTTGCATAATACTTCTTTCAACTTATTCTGGAATTGATCACTTTAGAATAGGTAAAACTTGTAGCAGCAGACATGGGCTACTTTTATGAACTCAAGAGTTAATAGGGACAAGTATTTAATAAAGGAAACTTTGTTAAATACATGCTAAAACCTAGACATAGGATAGCATAGTCCTTAGGATAATAAAATTACAAGAGTGAACCTATTTAGCAACTTGGATCATTGTTAGGAGGCAAGGGAGGAATTGACAAACCTTTCTTTACTGTAAAAAACAAAGATCATAAGAGCTTGTAATGAAACTCTAAAGAGAAGTGTTGAAAGGCACAAACTAATGCACCTACATCCAGTGTTCCCACACTACATACTCCATTAAAACACTTAGAAATAAAGTACTTGGTGAAAACATCTCAACTACTTTTTCCACTGATTTCTCACACATTTTATTGCTTATTACTATTTTTACTTACTTTGAAAACTCCAAACCAAAAATACTGAATAGTGTAGACACACTAAGTGTACACTTTGAACTACAAAAATTTACAATACATAATCCCTGTGGGTTCGACCTTTCTTATCACTTTATTACTTGTGCGACTATGTATACTTGCATATATTAAAATAACCACACCAGAGCACTAATTATGTTTGCATTCAGGTATGCACGTTTCGTATTCACGCAGTTAAAATTTAATTTACAATATTGCATTAATTCGTTAATTAGTAAATGAATTTTGGATTTAGGTTTAAGTATTTTCAGTGTACTTTTGGGGGTTTTGGTGCGGGGGAGAATGTATATACTGAATGATGTCTAAATTGAAAAAGGAAACTGTTATGATATGGAGTGGGTGCTTTCTTTTGTGTTTTTTAAAAGGTTAATTTCAGTTACTGGTTGATGTTGATCTCAGAAACGTTAAGGAGAATTAAATTGAGTCAGTTTCAGACCAGCAGGAGGGTAGGGGGTGTGGGGCTTGTATAAGGGGTAATTCTTTTGCCTTGTCTGTATGTAGCTAGTTGAAGATCATGTGTGTATGTATGGGATGGAATAGCTGGATTTGGACTTCACCCACTCATGAGAGGCCATTGAAGTTGAACGAGGGTCCACTCCATCTAGATAGGGGATTGTTCACAGCACAAGTCGCATACAACTGATGGTCGAGAGAGAGAGAGAGAGAGGGAGCGAGAAACAGGGCAAACCACATCGGTAGAAGCGAAGGAGCGGCCTCCCCATCTGGGTATTGTAACACCCCATTTTCTACCCAACGGTTTATTAAATAAATATCAGAGTTTTTCGCACCAAAAGAGTGTCACATTTTTCGAACCGGAAAACCACTTCGCAAACAGAGTACTTTAATTATAACTAACTTCTTTTCAAAAACATGCAGCGGAAATAAAAAGGTTTAACTTGGCAATCATACTTCAAAAGGTTTACAACTTAGAAAGGCATATACATAACACATAAGGAAAGACACAAGGACAACCCTCCCGAGTGCTACGTATCAGAGCCGACTCGACCATACTAGAAGAAGAATCTCTAGCCACCTTCAGTCACCGTCACCTGCAGGTTGCCGACATACGAGGCAACACGACGCAGTAGGGTGAGTCTCACTGCATAGATAATAATAGATAAAACAAGAAACACAGTATAATAGGCACACCAGGGATACCATCAATTTACTACACCAATAATACAGTTACACCAAATCCAGTTACGCCGAATACTGTTACACCAAGTACCGTCACACCAAATACAGTTACACCCAGAATACAGTTACACCATTAGTTCATGAAGACGCAATCAAACACAGGACGTGTATGCAATGTATGAAATGCAACCCAAACTCCACTGGGCATATGCATGTGGATCCATTCACCAAAATTGCCTTGAGGGCATTCACCAAAATTGCCTTGAGGGCATTCACCAAAACATTTTAGGAGGCCGAGGCCTATTCACCAGAAATGCATATGATTATGCGACACCATGACTATGCACCATGACACCAAAACACCAAATGATGTATTTATATTGCTCACCAATAATTTATATACTCACCAATCACCAAGATATATTCACCATTAATATGCATCATAAACATCACAATCACCTCACGACATCGTCATAAATGTATTTATATTGCTCACCAATAATTTATATACTCACCAATCACCAAGATATATTCACCATTAATATGCATCATAAACATCACAATCACATCACGACATCGTCATAAACATCACCTTTACATTATTAGCCAGTTAGTACAGTTTTTAGAAACAACCCGAATGGTTCCCAGACTGGACAGATTCTGTCCTTCCACTTCAAATCACTCTAAACTGACTTACACTTGACCAAATGGAACAAAACCTTAGCCTTAACAAAAGCAATTTGAGTATAGTTTCTAATGGAAAAAGAATCGTTCAAATCAGAGTTCAATTGAAGACACAAGACCTGAAACACTGAACCTATACCTAGTTGAAGTCCAGAAATTTGACCTGACTTGGGACCCTCATAACTCGAGTTACACTACTCCAAATTTAACCAAACCAGTGCCAAAGTGACCAAAATTAAGTCTGTTTTCTAACAAAAAAAGTCCCGTAATTTTTTGACGAACAGAAAGTTCCCAGTTTTAAAAATACCGAACCTATGTCCAGAATGCTTCCAGAATATTACCCTAACTTGTGGAATTCATATCTCGAGCTACACAACTCTAAACGCAACCAAACCAGTGTCAAATTAACAAGAATCAAGTCTATTGTCCAGAACAGTAAACCACATAATTTTTCAGTCAACACAACGTTCCCAGTTACCGAAATACTGAACCTCTACCCACATCGTTCCCAGAATTTTAACCTAACTTGTTTCACCTATAACTCAAGTTTTACAACTCCAAATGCAACCAAATCAACGCCAAATTAACAAGCATTCAATCAAGTTTTCGAAACGACAAACCAAATAATTTTTCAATTTGTAAAACATTCTCAGTCACTGAAATACTAAACCTATGTCAGAACATCTCAAAACAGTGAATTCAACAACACAAACAACCATCACACTTCAGCCACATATAGATATTATAAACATCAACAGCAATTTAAACAACTACTCCTAACACCTAGTCCCCATGATTTCGTGGTTTATAAATTATTAACTATGAACGAGAGCCCCCTTACCTTATTGAAGAACTCGAATCCTTAGAATTAGAAACCTTGAAAAACCTAGCTTTTCTTCTCTCTCCTCTTTTCTTTCTTGGTCACGAACTCCTCTCTTTCTTTTTCTCTATGGAAGCCACGAAATTCCTCTCTTTTTCCTTGCCTTGGCCGCCACTCCTTAGCTCTCACTCTCTTACAAAAATCTAATTTTCTCAACTAATGAAACCCTAACTTAAAAACTCCTTATTTATAGGCTCACTTAACCAATCATGGGCTTTCTTAGCTTATGACTTAATCATGGGCCTCCACTAACACCTCTAATTCGCCACCACCTATCCACATATACTAACAACTAATTATTTCTAATATTCTATCACATAAAATCCCTAAATAATTATTCCTATCATTTTATTTTATTTTTCTCAAACACCAACCCTAGATAATTAATTAAATAAACTAACTAATTATTTTGGGCTGTTACAGGTATGCTCGTGGAAGTGATGCTATGTTTCTCGGCTGTGCATGGGTAAGCCGAATTGTTAAAGATGGAAGTCGTAAGGTGAATGCGACCACCGGTGGCAGCTAGCAATTGCTAGTGACAGGGATGTGAGAGTGGTTATCCTCTCTCGCCTTCTTTATTTTCATTGGTCTCTCTCTCTACTATGTTGATGGTGAATGAAATTTATTTCTTTTTAAAATTTCGAATTCCTTGCATCAAAATGATGAAAAATATATCTATTGTTATGTTGTGGTTGTCCAGTTCTTCATGCATTGTTACATTGGTATCCCTTTGATGACAATTTCTATGCATTGGGTATGCAGAGTCTTTTCACTAATGGGAATCATGATTCTCAAGAAAATGTAAAGTTCTCTTGGTATGCCTTAAAGTTTTCTGGGAGTGTTGGGCAATGGTTACAAGAATTTCCCCACTTTTATGAAAATCTCAAACTCCCTTCCCTTGATGGTGTTTAACCAAGAGAAGCAAATTTCCACCTATCCATATTTAGACAGTAGTGGTGTTTAGACATTAGGAGACATTGATACTTCAAGTAATCTGTATTTAAATAGTAGTGGTGTTTGCTTCTTGTTCGATTCTGTCTGCTTTACAGTTTCGTGGAACACGATTTAATCTTGGTTGGCTCAAATCAAGCTGTAGACACTGTCATGTAGTTGATGGATATGTCAATAGGCAACCACGCCATTTATAAATATTGCATAACCTTGTATTTTTTGGTTCTTATAGGATTCGTGCAGGCCTTTTGCCTCTGTGCTTTGCTGCAGGTATATAGCTTTTTGGAACACATATTAGAGGTACTGGAAAGTCTTTATTCTTCAAGTAGAAATTCCTAGATGATGTAACTTTTATGTTTAACATGAACAAGAAGCCCCTCTGTATTTTAGGCAGTTGGTTAATGAAATCCTTGATTCAGTTTTCAGTACACCATTGGTTCCTTCTATTCTAGTAATTTTTTTTTGTTGAGATTATTCTAGTATTTAGTTTCAATTTCTAGCAACTACTATTTTTAGCACATCATTTGCTATACATGTTCTACCATCTTATGATAAGAGTCTTATCCAACTTGTCTTCCAGTTGTCTGCTAGGTACTCTATATTAATGGCTAGTAACTTTTTCATGTTCATGCCGAATCTAAGTCTGGAGAATATCTCTAAATTCTTTCTTACATTGTGTCACCTGAATATTAAAGGATACAGTTGTCACTGACATTTATATAATGTGTTAGCAAGCTTAGCCAAGAGTGAGCTAAGTGCAGTGCTTCAGAGATTTACAAGGATTAGGTAACATTTTAATTTACAAAATGAAATTTGTGTAAAGCTTATGCATTCTTAAAGTTTGCTCACTTTCTCTCAATTGTACCTCATATGTTCCCAGTGTTGAAAATTATCTTTTTTGTTGTTGACAATAACCATGTGGACAGGAGCTTGGTCTATATACAAGGCTCAAACAAAAGCTTCCCTATAATGCATTCGGAACAATGACTAGGACATGTAAGAGTCTATTTGATATGACCATTCTTTAAGCAGACAAATAATTATTTTGTTAACTCCTTTTATTTTGTTAACTTCTTTTTCTCATGTTCTTGATTTTGTCAGGGATGTTCATTAGGTTTATTCTCCCTGTCTTCTATTCAAAATTCCAATGAACAAAAGAATCAATACTTGATTTAAAAAGTAGATATGATTTTAAATTTGTGTCCTGTGTTTGCATCATTGGTTTAGAATATGAGTAGCTATTTCGTAAGTTGAGACATAAGAACTTTAAGCTTAGAAATAGTTATAAGTGAGAATGGATAATGATATTATTCCTTATGTTTAATACAATCTTTACTCATGATTAAATATATTTTTTGTTGTAATTAAATATATACATGTCGTAATTTGATTGATTTTTTCAGGTATGCTTATGGAAGCATTGCCTTAGCATGCAAGTTCGCATATAAGAAATTAACTCTGGGAAGCACTCTAGGTATTCCCTACTTTCTTATCTATAAAAGTTATATTTTAGGAATTCCAAAATTTTCCGCCAGAGATTTCTTCCTCCTTATCTTTTGTGGTGTAGTTATGGAGAAGATGTGAGTGACATTATACAAGCTGCAAAATAGGTATGCTATATTTTAGTCCTAGAGTTCTTATCTTATGAATGAAGTATGGGAAAATCGATTAAGTTGGGTTTATAAGTTTTATTCTCTTTTTCAACAGGTTTCAGATGCTTCAAGTCTCCCTGACCAAATGAATTTCAAGAAAAGACACTATTGAAGATAATTACAAAGATTAGAAGCTAATTTTTTTGTTGATGGAGTAAGCTTAGAAATTAAGTGGATGATATCTTATTTCTTTGTAACTTTTGTGATTGTTATAAGATTTTCTATGTTTTTTAAATGTCAATATGATACTCTTAGTTTGACATTTTTATCTATTTTGTAATTTGACATGCTTGTAAGTTAGTTTTCAATATGATTAGAGTTTTATTTTATTTTATTATATTGTTTCATATATAAATATATATATTTTATATTTACCTTTTAACTGGTTTAATGACAAGACGTGTCACTAAAACCTTCAAATGTTGTCAATAAGTTCTTTACCAAAAAAATGAAACAGTGGGTATAGCAAATTAGGAGGCGTCAATAAAACCTATATCGATGGAGATTCAGTTGTGGGTATAGCAAAATTAAGAGTGTTGTTAAAACCTATACCAATGGAAAAGTAACCGTGGGTATAGCTCTAAGGTTTTGTCCAACGGTAAAAAAAACTGTCACTATAGGCTATAGCAACGCCATTTTGCCGTGGGTATAGCCAAATAAAGACCACGAAAAAATTGTCCGTCCGTATAGGTTTTTGGTGCTATACCCACGGTTTTTAACCCTTTACCCACAGATATTTGCCGTCGCTATATGTCAATTTTCTTGTAGTTATAAGTAAGAAAAGGGCCCAGGATGCACAAAGGAAAATGGGGGTGGTATGCGTTTGAAAAGCCCAAAATCTATTTTAATTCATTTTTAAAGCCCAATTTCATTACAACTATTATTTTAACACCTCAAAAGCCCAAAATAATTTATAAAATAAATAACATTAAAAAAATTCTAAAATTTACAAATATATAATAACAATCATATATTACCAATAGCATATAAAAATACAATTAGATGTGATTTCAACTAATTTTAATAACTCAAACACACAATAAGTGAAAATAATATTATCTTATAAACTCAAAATAATTCATAAAACTAGCACATACTAAAAGAACCACAACGCACGGGAATCGGGGTGTTACAATTCAACCCCCTTTAAAAGATATTTCGTCCTCGAAATTTCTAAGCCCCAAGGACAAAATAAAAGAATGAATACTAGGAGAGTTCAAACATACGGGAAACGGTCATTTCCTCTACTAGGGAATGAGCGCCCCTCTCCCTGCGCCACCATTTCCCACGGCTACTGAATCGGAAATCCTGCAAAGAAGCTCAAAGAAATGTAAAACTCGGCAATATAACAACAACATGATAGTTAACGAAGAAGCAATGACAGAAGTTCAATATGAATGAAAAGAGAAAACCAAATCATTCAAAGAGGCTCTACTCAAAGTGATTGGGTCTGATGGAACTGAAGAAATCAGCTGGGATTTAATCGTTAATGAAGATGATTTGCTAGAAAATCGCTGGTATAAGGAACAAGATGCTGCTCAATAGACCTAGAAAACTGAATCCTACCATTCCGGTGACAGAGGAAGAGCTGGAGGCGTGGGCTAGACCATGGAGAAATACGTTGATTGTTAAGGTTCTAGGAAAAGAATCGACTTCAGAATGCTTGAGAATAAGTTGAGAAGAGATTGGGTTCACCATGGAGCCCTAAAACTGACTGACCTAGCTGATGACTTCTATTTGGCTCAACTCTCCTCCATTGAAGACTATAAGCATGCCCTATTTGAAGGTCCATGGAAGGTTGCTGACCATTATTTAATTGTGCAGAGATGGAGACCTTTCTTCTCCCGTGCAGCCTCTATATCTCAGAAAGTAGTTGTTTGGATCAGAATACCAAAGCTACATGTGGAGCTATGTAGTGACAGGTTTTAAACAAGGATTGGTGCTTCATCTGGAACGATGCTAAAGATAGATAAGCCTTTAGACTCTCATATCTACATTAAAGGAATGAAATTCTTCTTGGAGTATGAAGGACTCCATTCAATAAGTTTTAGATGTGGAAAATATGGCCACAAGAAAGATTCTTGTAGTGAACTATTGGAAGTAGAATCAAGTATTCGTCCCACGGTTAAGGAAAACAAAACTAAATCAGCTGAGAAACAAAAAGAAATGCTCAGAGTGATCAAGTAATGACTGAGCCGGAACAAAACCAAGTAAATCTGCTAGAGAATGAAGCAGCGGAGACTGGTAAAGACCAACAGGAAGAACTAAACATGGGACCATGGAATTTACCTAAGTATGTGGTGAAGAAAAAGAAGTTAGCTTCTGGAAGAGGATATGTGAAAAGAAATGAGGGTAATTCTCAATTTGACAATTCTGGAAAACATACTATGAAGAATGTGGTGGAGGCGAATAATGATGGGAATCAAGATACTGAAGTCATTCTTGAGGAACAGATCCAAATGGACAATGGATATGTGAATTTAGGGGAAAGAATCCCTAAGGCAGAAAACATCATCAAAAACAAAGTCAGGAACTCTTTAGGTGGAAGAAACCCCCAAACCAAACCTAAAGGGAAACCTATTGTGAAAGCTGGGAAAGGAATTACTCTAAAGGAGAAGAATGTGGAGAGTGGAGAATCCTCCAATGGAAATACGATGAAGAAACCACCTACTAGGAAAGGTACAGTTCCTGGTAAAGAGAATGTTCCTACAATGGAACAACAAGAAGCCATGGAAGAAAGAAAAAAACAAGAAGAGGAAGCAATGTTTGCTTCCATGAAAACTATGTACCAAACACATGGAGTGAACCTCCTAAATCATTTTAGGAATGAGGACTCTATAAGGACTGCTCTCAGATATGTGGATGAAAATGACAAGCAGAGGGCTATGGCTTTGCAAAAGAAAGCTTCGAAAGGAGGCAATGTTGCCTCAAGCTGTAGTGGCCAGAATAGCAATGTAGCTATTTCGGGTAGAACTGATGCTAGAGATGGAGAGTTAGCTCTTATGGATGCCACTGAGGAACTTATGCCTCACAGAAACCCCCCAATGAATTTAATTTGTTGGAATTGCCGTGGAACACTTCAAAAGTCTTTGCCGGCGTAATAAAAGACATGAAGCGTGACTATTCTGCCTCATTCATTGCTCTACTTGAAACACATACTAGTGGTAATCAAGCTAAGGGAAATGTCAGAAGAATTGGGTTTGAGAACCATGAGATAAGAGATGCTAGGGGTCAAAGTGGTGGTATTTGGTTGCTTTGGGATTCTAACTACTGGGATATTTCTGTCCAAAAAGAAACTAATCAATTGGTCCATGTAAAGGTCAATATCTCTAACAACCTTCCTTGGTATCTTACCATTGTCTATGGAAGTCCTCATTTTACCCCAAGACAAGCCTTATGGGATGATCTCCAAGACATTCATTTGGATATTAATGGCCCTTGGGTTGTTATGGGGGATTTTAATGCAATCCTCAAGGATCATGAAAGGGTTGGTCCTCCTTTAGTTAACCCTTTGTCTAAAGTGTAACACCCAAAATAATTTAATTAATTATTTGATTAAATTATTTAAGTGTTGCATATTTATTAATATATTAAAATTATTAATATGTTATTTTATTTTAAATTTAAGGGGGTGGTGTTGATAATTCCGAGACGATGAGATTGGCCCACGAAGCCCAAGCCCGTTAGCTAAGGCTCCTAGGCGCTTGGGGGTATGATGCATTCGCATCATTTGTGAAAAGAAAGGAAAGGAAAGAAAACGTAAAAAACAAAAGAAAAGAAAGGAGAAGAGAGAAGAGAGGTCGCGAAGAGAGAAAGAAAAAGGAGAAGAAGGAGATCGCACAAAGAGAAGAGGAAAAGAAGAGCTGTTGCTGTGGTTTTGTTGGTGACTCCGTAGGAAGGACTTCGTCTTCGGTGTAATCAAGGTAAGGGTGGGTCTTACCTTATAATGGGGCTTAGAATGGGTTGTATGTGAGGGTTTAGGGTTTATACCATTTGTCTCATAATTCCATTGTTGAATTTGATATATGATTAATTGTGTGAAGATTGCTTGTCTCTATGTGTTTTATAGAAAATTGTATGAGTTATGAGATGTATGTGAGAATCATAGTGTATGCCAAATAATTGATAGACTGTGTATTTGAAGATATGAGAATGAAATTGAAGGGTTAGAAATAATTATTGAATGATTTAGCATATGAAATTTGGAGGAATTTGAGTTTGAAGGACCCTAGGCGCCTTAGGCGCCATTGTTGTTGTCAATTCCATGCTTTGTTGCTGCTGTCTGGGCGCCATGGGCGCCTGTTGCCTAGTTGCTGTGTTTTCAGTGTTGCTGCCTTGGTGCAGTAGCGCCTTGGGCGCAGGATCCCTGTGCCTGGGCGCCAAGGGCGCCTAAATTGGGCTGCCCGGTTTGTGTTCCCGACTTATATTTCTGAGTAATCATGTCATTGGGATGTCGATATGTTCGAGTGGTTTCATTTTTGCATGGGTCATTTTGGAATTGTCTCGGTGGGTGTTGCTTATGTGCGTATATAGGGTGTTTTGGGTGAACTTCAAATTCTGGGCATATTTTACCGTGCCATCTTTTGTATTTGCGTGCCCAAATTCAATTTTAAACGTTTTGGCTCGAGTGGCTTTGTTTTTGCACATGTCTTTCTGGAGTTGTCTCGGTGGGTGTTGCTCGTGTGCGTAGATAGGGTGTTTTGGGTGAACTTCAAATTCTGGGCATATTTTACCGTGCCATCTTTTGTATTTACGTGCCCAAATGCAAGTTTAAACGTTTTGGCTCGAGTGGTTTTATTTATGCACGTGTCATTTTGGAGTTGTCTCGGTGGGTGCTGCTTAGGTGCGCTGTGTTGCCAATTCTGTGTCTAGGCGCCAGGCGCCCTGCGCCAGTTTGTGTCTGGGCGCTAGGCGCCCTGCGCCAGTTTTCTGTGGGCGCCAGGATCCCCCTGCGCCAGTTTCTGTGTCTGGGCGCTAGGCGCCCTGCGCCAGTTTTCTGTGGGCGCCAGGATCCCCCTGCGCTAGTTTTTGTGTGCTGTTGCTCCCTGCTAGGCGCCCAGCGCCTGGGAGCCATTTTCAGCACGTGTCTCGGTTTTGTCCCAAATTTGTTTTTGACATATCTTTTGACTCGGGTGTCCGTTTTAAGTGCTTCAAAGTGCGTTTCGAAGCTCGTTCAGTCCTCTATCTGTGTATGCTACTGTAATGTGAAAAATAATTAATTTGTCTGAAAGTTTCTGGACACTTGTATTTTGCTAGTGGTGTGGTAAAGTGACTGTGGGTCTACGGACCAAAAATGTTGGTGATGATTTTAGGCTGCGGTCTTGACGTTGTGATTTATGGTGTTGATGTGTGTGAATTGAGGTTGTGAAAAATTATGTTTATTGATTGTTCATGGAGTCACATGCATACATTAGGCTGCGGTCTTGACGATGCATTTTTAGGCTGCGGTCTTGACGTTATTTTTCGGCTGCGGTCGCGACGTGCCCAATTGGTTAATGAGAAGTGATAATGGTACCACATGCATTCTGCACCGCATACACATATGCTCATTATTGATAATTACTTTGTTTGGTGTACAATATGACTGTGTGACAATTATATATTGCGGATGTTGATGTTTATTTATCAGTTGGAAATGTTGCTGTATATGTATAAAATATAAATGTATTGCCGTGATGGGTGTGGTCCTTATACTCTAGCATACCGCTTATTATAAGCCTTATTATGCGGTTCAGACTCACCCCTTTCGTTGTTTATTACTACAGGTAACCATGAGTGAAGGCTTGTCTTCCCTCATTCCTGCGTCAGTCTAGTGCTCCGATACGTAACACTCAGGGGATGGGCGCTAGTTTTTCCTTTGTTTGATTATTCGAATTGTTAAACATTTTTATTGAGATTTTTATGTTGAGGCTGCGTTATGTGTGCTGAGTTTTAATTTTATTCCGCTGCAAGACGTTGTATTTCCTGTCATGTGGACTGAATAATATGTTTCTGGGAACCCCATTCCATTGTTACGTATTGCGTACTTTCTTTGATTTATAAAAGAAATTTTATTATGTTGTTGATGTTTGTTTGAAGAAATGTAGCATCCCGTTTGGATTAGTTGAAAAATAATTTTTGAACTCTGATAATTTTTATTTAAATACCGGGTAGAAAATGGGGTGTTACATAAAGAACCTGGTTTCCATAACACTGTTGACAGGTGTGGCGCCTAAGATTTGATAATGCTACTATCTTTCATCTTCCTAAATTCAAATCTGACCACACTCCTCTGTTACTTGTGGTTATTTTGCTTTTGCAGGTTAGGTTTTGATGATGATGTGTTCGAAGTCAAAATGACAAGCAGGTTAGGTTTTGATGATGATGTGTTCATAGCGGAAAATGTCAAAGCGAAAATC
Source organism: Astragalus membranaceus (assembly GCA_039519185.1). Lineage (NCBI taxonomy): Eukaryota > Viridiplantae > Streptophyta > Magnoliopsida > Fabales > Fabaceae > Astragalus > Astragalus membranaceus. The sequence continues at coordinate 54,640,443 of CM076850.1, forward strand.
CAAGGCAAACAAGACTCAAGAAGTAAGGGTAGTCTCTAGGGTTTGGGTCGTGTCCTAGGATATATTGTAAGCCACTTCTGAGGGTCATCTCATCTCACAATTTCATAGCCTTCACAGTTTTCAAAATGCATGCATGCACATAGGTAAGGCACGTAACATGAAAATAAGTTTTGAAAGCACAAAATCGATTTTGCACCTGATACACCAAGCACAAAATCAATTTTGCACTTGTTTTCCTTAAAGATAGAAATCGATTCATAGCCTTCTTCTTTAAAGCCCAAAATCGATTTCCAAACATCTTTCTAAAGGCAACAAATCGATTTTCCCCTTAAATACATAAAGCTACAAATCGATTTCCTTGCTTCTTAGTCAAGAACTTGATTTTTGCAAAGCTAAGAATCGATTCATGGCTTTCCTTTTAAAGAGAAGAATCGATTTATGGCTTGCTTGCTTTGAAGCAAATAATCGATTCATAGCCTATCTCTTTCAAGCTAAAAATCGATTTTCTACTCATACACTTAAACACATAATCGATTTTTCATTTAGTGTTAGAAGCCATCAACGGTCATATTTCTAAGCAAAGAATCGATTCACACACTAAACTATTTCAAGCAATTAATCGATTCCTAAAATCATTCAACGGTCATTTTTCTCCTAAGTCTATAAATAGGGACTTAGTGCTTCTCAGAAAAATACAACCCATTCTTACGCTTACGCTAAAACGCAAAAACTCAAACACCCTAGCACACACACTTTTGTTCTTCACATACTTTTCATCTGTCAGAGTTGATTTCCCTCAAGGGTTAGAGTTGGGGTTGGTGATCTTCAAGTTGTGTAATCTGCCTTCATAAGAGGTATTTTGGTTTTTCAATTTGTAATTTGTTTTACGTTATTCACAGTACTAGGGAGTGGGTATCTCTCTAGGGTTATTGGTTGTAACAAGGGTGGGGTATCTCTTGTTGTTGCCGTTGCTGTAGATTTAAGGGCTCTTCATAGGTGGGGTATCCTAGGAGAAGAGTGCCTGAGTCTGTAAAGGTTTCCAAAGCACTTGTAAGCTTTATTGTGGTTAGTGGAAAATCTAACAAGGGTGTGAGGACTGGATGTAGGTCACTTGGAGGTGACCGAACCAGTATAATAATCTCTGTTCTTTACTGCTTTATTCTCAGTTTTTCTTTCTCGTTAATTCGTTTCATAAACCTGTGCGAAAAATCAATCAAGTCGTTAAATGGGACTTATTTTTTAAAATCTCAATTCACCCCCCCCCTCTTGAGACTGAAGCCACTTGGTAACAAGTGTTATCAGAGCTAGACTCTTGTATAAAGGGCCTAGAAGCTTCAAGAGAAATGGCTTTAGGTTGGTCTACGCAACAGGGTGCATCTCTTACCCGTCCTCCGGGATTCAACGGGGAAGACTATGTATATTGGAAAGAAAGAATGAGAATATTCATAGAAGGGGTAGATATAGATATATGGGATGCGGTGGAAAATGGACCTTTTGTTCCCACGCACATGGTAAATGGCGCTCTCACAGTGAAAGAAAGAAATGAATGGACGGATAATGATAAAGTGAAAGTTAAACACAAATTCCGTGCCAAGAACATTACCACTTTCGCACTTAGTCCCGATGAATTTTTTAGGGTGTCGAATTGTAAAACTGCTCAAGAAATGTGGGACAACCTTCAAGTCACTCATGAAGGTACTAGTGAGGTAAAAAGAGCAAGAACTAATACTCTCATCCGGGAATATGAATTATTCAGAATGAATCAAGGAGAATCGATACAAGTAATTCAAAAGAGGTTCACTCACATAGTGAACAAATTGGGCTCATTAGGAAAATCGTTCCCTCCCGAAGACTTGATCAACAAAGTGTTGAGATGCCTAAACAGAAAATGGCAACCAAAGGTAACCGCGATAACTGAATCAAGAAATTTAGCTACGTTGACTCTTGCCACCCTATTTGGAAAACTACTAGAGCACCAGTTAGAACTCACTCGTCTAGCAGAGCATGAAGAAAATGGCAAGAAAAAGAAAAGTTTAGCTCTCAAGGCTTCTAGTTCAAATCCATCTGATGATAGTGATGATTCAGAAAATAAAGATGATGAAGACGATGAGAATATGGATCAAATGGTTAGAAAATTCAAAAAGTTCATGAAAAGGAAAAAGTCACCCAAAAAGAATTCTTCATCCAAAGGAGTCTCAAACAAGGAAAACTTGTCAAGTCCACCAACTTCCTACGATTGTGGTAAATCCGGACACCTGACGAAGGAGTGCCCGAACTTAGAAAGAAAATTGTCAAAGTTTAAGAAAAAGGGGTCCAAAGGAAACAATGGTAGAAAAGCGTACATAGCTTGGGAAGACAATGATATGAACTCATCAGATAATTCAGGAAGTGAAAAAGCTCAAGTTGCTCTCATGGCCGACCACGACAGTGAAAATGAAACTGAGGTATATTCTAACTCTGAAACTTTACAAAAAGTGCATATGATGAATTACATGAAGCATTTGTTGAATTGCATGATTATTCAGTAAAATTAGCTAAGGCATTAAGTAAATCTAAGAAAACTATTGCTCGTCTTCAAAATGAAGGTAATGCTTTAACTAAGGAAAAATTAGAGCGTAGAAAAGAAAATGATGATCTTGTTTATTTTAAGGCAAATTATGTATGTGATAAGTGTACAGAACATGAAAAGAAAATCCAGGAGCTTGAATGGACATTAGGAAAAATGTGCGTACAAAACAAACAACATGTGCATCCTAGGCCACAAAGAAATACTTCCATAAAAAGAAATTTGCATTATAGGCCTAAGTTCACTACTAGTCCATATATTAGATGTTATTACTGTGCCAAACTAGGACATACTACATCTGTTTGCATGGCTAGAGGAAGAAAAGTCGTGAAAAAGGTATGGGTTCCCAAAGGGAATATACCAAATACTAACCCACAAAGACCCAAAGAAATTTGGGTACCAAAATTTTCGACTTGATCTCATTGCAGATATGCTTCAAGGTATGGGGGCAGATTGATACCTTGACAGCAAAGACTCAAAGCGCATGACTGGAGACGCAACAAATTTCTTAACACTCACCCCCAGAAAAAGCGGTCATGTGACTTGTGATAACAACAATAGAGGAAGAATCACCTCTATTGAAAATGTGCTTAATGTAGAAGAACTTAAGAATAGTTTATTAAGTTTTAGTAAATTATGTGATCATTGAAATAGGGTAATCTTTAATCTTGGTTCATATATCATTGAGAAAATGTTCGTAAGACATGTTAGAATAATAGCAAACACGTCAAGTACCCTGTTTATCATTCTAGGACTGAGTATACAGAGATTAGATATCATTTTCTTAGAATTCATATCCAGAAAGGCGATTGTGTGATTGAGTTCGTTGAAAACAGCTAGCTGATATTTTCACAAAACATTTGCAAAAGAAAATTTGTTTATTGGCTGTTCACCCATTTAAATAAAGATCTGAACTAATCATACGGGTCACAAAGTAATTTCAAGAAATATGTATTTAAGTGTTAATTTTATTTTTATCCTTTTGTTGTGAATGATGTGTGCTTAAGAATCGATTTCTGAGCCTTTAAAGTGCTATTTTATTCCTTGAAATCGATTTTGCTCTTGTCACAATTGATTGCTAGCTCTGTTCTTTTAATAAAATCGATTATGCTCCTAAAACAATGCATGCTCACAATCGATTAATTCTCTCTTTCAAACTAAGCAGCGTGAAATATATGAAGCTTAAACAAGAATTTTCTGCCTTAAAAAAAACAATTGCTTAACAGATTTTGTGACTCGTGATGGCTTTTACTTGTTTTGATGAAATATTCTCTTCATGGTATCGAATATGATTTTTTTTTGTTTTGATGATTATTTATTTGTATAAATCTGAAATGGTTCATTTACCTTGTGAAATAGCTGTGTTGTTCGATTCGTAAACTATGTCTCATAGTCACCCTTTTGATCATGACAAAAAGGGGGAGAAGTATTCAGGACGTTTATGCATAAAGAAGTGATATATAGAATTGTCATTTTGCATCTAATCTTTGAGATAGGGGGAGCATCAAGTCAGGGGGAGTCTAGTTATATTTTATGAATTATTTTGTTTCATGAACTAACCTCCCACCCAAAGATGAGTAAAGTTTTGTCATCATCAAAAAGGGGGAGAATGTGGTTATATTGCTTTTGCAGGTTAGGTTTAGATGATGATGTGTTCGAAGTCAAAATGACAAGCAGGTTAGGTTTTGATGATGATGTGTTCAAAGCGGAAAATGTCAAAGATGAAATCCAAGGCAAACAATACTCAAGAAGTAAGGGTAGTCTCTAGGGTTTCGGTCGTGTCCTAGGATATATTGTAAGCCGCTTCTGAGGGTCAGCTCATCTCACTATTTCATAGCCTTCACAGTTTTCAAAATGCATGCATGCACATAGGTAAGGCACGTAACATGAAAATTGTTAGGGATTATAGATCATTTTTCAAAACATTTTGATTTCTAGAGCGGAATATCCCTTTTGCCAATGATCCGATTAGCCATTAATCACCAACAAACGGAGCACATAGGTAACAATAGAGATCTTTCGTGTTTACCTCTTGTAGCATGGTTTGATCACCAATCAAAAAAATATCTGATCTCTACGAAGTCCACACGAGCAACCGGAACGGAGGTGCTAGCCATCCTAGGGAGAGGGCGCGGCCGCTGCACATATTTTCATGCCTAGGGATGAGTGTCACTTTTCTATTTATAGTGAGTGACATCTCCAAACCTATTTGCCTAATGGGTCGTACCCAGAAAGTGCTAACCCAGCCCAAAATTAATTAAACAATTTAATTAATTCTTGACTATTAATTATATTAAATAATATTTAATCTAATCTATTAATTTCCCTTATTTAATTAATTAAATCAAATACAATTAAAGAAATATAACTGTCAATTTATTTAAATCATATTTAACTATAAATCAACATCCGATTAAATTAAATCATATTTAATTTAATCATACGTCCCGACATACTTTGCCCTATGTGTGTGACCCTTATAGGTTCTCACTGACATGGCAATAATATTTATATTATATTTAATCTAAATATAATATTTCATATTAAAGCAAAGAGCGGCGTCTAGCAACACATCATTCCTACCCAGGTCTTGAGAAAATCGGTGATCCGATTTTAACCTTTCCGCGACCATAACTTATCGTGCAGTAATTGTCCCTTCGTCCAAATGTCTAATTAAACGCAAGTCATAATATGTGTCGTACTTGCAAAGTCCAATTATTTATTTATCGATCCCCGAGTAGACACGTAAATAACGATGAACACAATATCACATATTGGTCCATTCTAGCATGGTCATGCATTTCCACGGTCTCATGTTGACTCCCAATCATATGATGTAAGTTAGGCATTTTTAGGACCAATTGTGCAGGGTTTTTATTGTATAACAGTCATTATCTGGGATTTAGTTCAGTTTTAGATCATTGTAGTAGGAAGTTCAATTGTAAGTTATTCCTTCACTTTTGGAGCTAAATGGGACTTGAAGACCTCTTAATTGGTTGTGGCATCTTTCGGCGAACCAGACACTTGCCCGGAAATACAGCAATCTGGAGGAATTTTGGAAGTCAGAACTTTCTGTCATTCTTCGCGTCGCGACCAGGAGGGTTCGCGACGCGATCTGGAGGAATTTTTACAAGCCAGAACTTTCTGTCATTCTTCGCGTCGCGACCAGGAGGGTTCGCGACGCGACCTGGAGTAGTTTTGCGAGGCCTGAAGTTTCTGTCATTTGTCGCGACGCGACGGCCACGGGCCGCGTCGCGATGGTGCGTAAAAATTAGGGTTTTTAAAGCCGTTTCAGCAATTTTACAGAGGACTTCGTCTGGGGATCTGAGCCACACTTTGGAGCAGCAGCTGGGGGCGTTTTTGGGAGCTTCTAATCACTTGGGAACAAGGTTTTGAAGACTTCTCATGGATTCCTCTATGTGTAACTTCTCCTTATTTCTATCTTCTCTTTCCTTGATGTTGTCCATGTAGTTTGTTTCGATTAGGGAGAGATGACTCTCCCCAAACCTATCTATTGATTACTTTGTTATGGTTGATTCAGTTGTTTGGTTAATTTATCATAAGTCTATGCCTCTTTGTGTAATGCTTTACTTCTACATATGCTAGTTGTAATGAATTAGGGTTGTGATCACATGGGGATATGGGTTACATTCTTGATATGGGGTAGTAGATCACATACTTGTGATCACCATAGGAATATGGGATTGGATATGTGAATTCTCTATTTCTTGCGTTTATTGCTTTACCTGTTGGCATGAACCACCTGAGGGATTAGGGTTTCTCAATTAGGTAAAAGGGGTTTTGAGGCAAGGGATTGTCCCTAACCTAATTTTGTGAATTGAATCTGGTAATTTAAACAACCAATTTGAGATTAACTGAAGGATCATAGGATAGGTGAGGGGAGAAGATTCGACCCCTAATCGCTTTTATTTTATTGTTTACAGACGTTTGTTTTGTTTTACCGTTACTTCACTTTCGTCCAACTATTACGTCTAAGGATTAATTTATTTGCCTATTGATAATAAAACACAATCCCTGTGGAATCGACCGGTTACTTACCGTATTTTATTACTTGCAACGACATTTGGTACACTTGCCAAAGTCCTAACCAGTTTTTGGCGCCGTTGCCGGGGATTGTTGATTTCATTGTCAACAAGGCATTGGAGTTAATTCTTAGTTGTTTTATTTTATTTTATTTATTTCAGTATTTTATTTTTGTTTTATTTATTTAGATACTTAGTTAGTGTGTTGGACTTGTTAACGGTTTGTTGAAGTGTTTCAGTGAACTGTGTAGCAGGGGCAAAGTTCAAAAGAATTGCTGTTTGTCACGAAAAAAAAAAAATTCATCATGGAATCCACTTCTCGGTTGGAAGATGCTTTGGCCCAGTTTAGGCAAATGACTGAGACTATCTTCCAACCTAAAGAGCAAGCTTCTCGGTTGGAAGATACTTTGGCCGATTTTATGCATATGTCCAAGACTCTGTTCCAGCCCCAAGAACAAGAAATGATAAACATGGGGAAGCCACATGAGCTGCACATTGACCAACCTCAACACATAGAGTCCATGCCACCCTCACTTAGCGGTAATTTTTGTGAAGAACCCCACTTGAATGGAAAATGTGTGACACGCACCTTTTGCGATTCTTGTGGGGAGTATCTTGTGGAGTGCAATTGTGAGGATGAGTGGGTAACTATATCAGAAAATTACCCATGGTTATGCACTACCAATGAGGAACAAGAAGAACAAGCCCCAACAAAAGAAGAATCTGGGGAGGATAAGGAAGATGAGGAAGAAGAAAAGATTGAAATGGAGGAGCATGTAGTTTGGAGGGAAGATCAAAGCTCCCAATGTGGGGAAGGGGTGAAAACCCAACAAGAAAAAACCCAACAAATCATGGTTCCTATTATTCTTCCAAGTAGCAAGAAGGATAGAAGTGAGGAGATTGACATATGCTTAGACTTCTTCTATGCCTTATTCATCACCCTTCACCTCAAAAGGGTATGGAAACATCTACAACTATGTTTCAAATTCATGATGTTCCTGCCCCAGAAGCGAAAGAAGAAGGATGATGTGTTCTTTGTGTCATATCAGCCACCTTAATAGTGGGATGACAAACGTCAAGCTAGTGACGTTAAAGAAGCGCTTGGTGGGAGGCAACCCACTGGTGAGCGCCATTTTTCATTCCCTTGAGCAGGAGGCTCACTTTATTTTACTGTTTGATTCAGACATTTTTACTCGCACTTTTGGTTGTATTTTGCCCTATTTTGACTTTATTTCGCACATAGGTCTGTACT